>OX337244.1:95912668-98312668 GCA_946965025.1 Blera fallax
ATACCTTGAAATTCTTTTATCCGTAACTCCAATAACCGGCAACCTTTAATCAGTGTGACCATAGTGGAATATAATATTCCATTTGTGGAATATATTAGAGCTGCAGAGAATATATTTTTTTCTAAAAATAATCGCATATAAAAGTGGAATATTTTTTCTAAAAAAGAATATTTGGATAATTATATTCTCCGTAAATTAGAACTATGTTCTTCCCTTCAGTTAATTTCATTACTAATAAATTCGTACAATTTTGGACTGAAATTTCCACTCATAAAAATAGGTGCAATTTGAAAATTCGTTATATTCGTATTTTGCTTTTTATGAGAGAGTATTCAGTTATGAATTTGATTAAATCAAAAATATGTAATCGAATGCAAACAAAAATGTTGAAATAGTCTTTTAATTGCAAAGACATGGATGAAAGTAATGGAAATATGATGTGATAACTACATATGTATACTATTCCTAATGAATTAATCACGTAAATACTCATTTGATTATATAAAATACCCGAAGAAGATGAACAATTAGACTTTAATCTTCAAAACTTTTAATTCTTAACATTTTTTTAAGAATTACAATTTTTTTTTTTTTTTTATTGGAGTAATACCCAGTTTTGGTTTATCATGTTTTACGTTTTGTATGAGATAAACTTTTATTTGTTTTTTTATATATTTTTTTTTTATTAAGATGTATTACCAAGTGGAATATAAAAGTGGAATATAAAAATATTGAAGTGGAATATAAATATTCCACCTTTCGGGTCGAGTAGAATATTTTTGAGAGAAGCTAATGGTCACACGGCCTCTAATATCCAGTATTCTGTTTAGCAAGTATTTTGTGAATATTCACTTTATTATCCGGGGAAACCTCTAATATCCCGAACATATACACAGTCATTCAGATCTTACAAATGTGGTTTTTGTTAAAAACAAGCAGTAAATTAATTTTTCTTTTTGCGAGCATCTTCCGCTTATTCGCATTCGTTATTGCAGTGTGTACAGATATTTACTTTTTCTTCAATTTAGTTTAAACCTCTAATGACCGGAAAAATCGATTATCTGGAAGGCCGTTGGTCCCGAGCATTCCGAATAAAAGAGTTTTTACTGTATTTCATAGGACACTCAAATCGAACGAACGACTTGACAAGTATTATTGAAATTCGGACTAAGCTTATATAAAAGCTATAAATCTACATAGTCACCTAATATGAAATTCATTTACATATTAGGTATGTACATACATACATATATTCATGTATGTAAGTTATAAGCATATACAGTACTCCTTTCTGGAAAACTGTACTTTATTTTTAAGAAAATGTTTTCTCATCTGACAAAAATAATGTCTTCTTCTGCATTTACTAACTGAAAGATGTTGGTATAAAATTATTTTACCTCGCCCTCAGATTGCATAAAACACTTACATATTCGCTTCACATCAATGCAAGTATAAAAAAGGCAAATATACTAGTAAAAATCCTCTACCCACTAATTAATAAGAACTCATACCTGCGCAGCGTATGATTTAAATTTTTATTTAAAATCCGTAGTTTTCTTTATTAATTTTTCTCTTACATCAGTTAAAACCCCTATCTTAATAACCTTCGATGCAAAGAATTTCATATTAATATTCTAATTTCTATACCTAATATAAGAAAGTCCACTGTTAATATAACAAATATATACTGGGAACAATAAATCATTTGAATTTGAAAATTATATTATTTTATTATATAATAAAAGCTGAATTAAACGGAACTTGAAAGAGTTAAAATCTCCTTGTCATATTTGGGGTCCTGAAAAGGACCGTTTAAAATATGTATATTGTATGTATGTATGTTTAAGCACGTTCACCACGGATGCGTCTGGCCAATTGAATATCTTTTGGCATAATAGTGACACGCTTAGCATGAATGGCACACAAATTGGTATCTTCAAAGAGACCAACCAAATAAGCTTCACTAGCTTCTTGAAGAGCCATCACTGCTGAACTCTGGAAACGCAAATCAGTTTTGAAATCTTGTGCTATTTCACGAACTAAACGCTGGAATGGCAATTTGCGAATCAACAATTCAGTGCTCTTTTGGTAACGACGAATTTCACGAAGAGCTACAGTTCCTGGACGATAACGATGTGGTTTCTTGACACCTCCAGTTGCTGGTGCACTTTTGCGAGCAGCTTTAGTGGCCAACTGTTTTCTAGGTGCTTTTCCACCGGTGGATTTACGAGCAGTTTGCTTTGTACGAGCCATTTTTAACTTTTTCTTTTCACTACACTTTCACTTCACTATGAACACAAAATGAAATATGAAAATTTTCAATTCTTAGTCTTATACAATATCGTCGAATGATTGTTTACGTTCTTCTGTTTCTTTTCAACCTATTTCCCCTTTAATTTTTCCCCTAATTTGTAAAAGAACCATCTATAAATAATCGTGTAGTTTTTCATGCAGATACAGTTTCGTAGTGACTTTTGTGCAGTGTTGAGTGAAAATAAGAAAAAGTATAAAAATAAAAAATGACTGGTCGTGGTAAAGGAGGAAAAGGCTTGGGTAAAGGTGGTGCTAAGCGTCATCGTAAAGTGTTGCGTGATAATATCCAAGGTATTACAAAGCCCGCTATTCGCCGTTTAGCTCGTCGTGGAGGTGTTAAACGTATTTCTGGTTTGATTTACGAAGAAACCCGTGGGGTGCTAAAAGTGTTCCTAGAAAATGTTATTCGTGATGCTGTTACTTACACCGAACATGCTAAGCGAAAGACAGTCACTGCGATGGACGTTGTATACGCATTGAAGAGACAGGGACGCACCCTTTATGGTTTCGGAGGTTAAATTATATGGAAAACGGTTTAAATTTTCCCACAAACGGTCCTTTTCAGGACCACAAAAAATCTGTAAAGTGATATTAGTTCGAAATTAATTTTTTGTTCAATCGTATTTTTCGTTTTTATCATTTAATAAATTTAAATGCATATATTGGTTAAAAATTCTAAATTCAAACAATATACAGGAGTCCAAAAAGTGGCATCAGCGAAACTTCAAAATGGAGGTAAATTTGTACATTTTCTCTGTAAGTATTCCATGGTAAAAGAGTGAAACAATTAATTGGCATCTTAAAATTAAATGTGAAAAATTTAATTGTGTGGTTTTATTTTTTCACATTCCACATATGACGTCAGCCAGATTTCAAAATGGCTGCAAATTTCATAGCGTGGTTTTATTTCTTAGCAAACAAATTCACATACACACACACATTCATAAATTATTATTTCTTTGTTCCTTATGCATTCATGTTTGTATTCGAAAATAAGAATTCTTAGAAAAAAGGTTCGATTGTTCGATAAAAGATACGCGCGAACACACACATACATATGTGTATATACATACCTATGGATGGATATACATATGTATGTATGTTGGTGTGATGTCACCTTTGAATTTTTATTTTCAATAAACAAGAAGATTTTAGGAATTTATTTCCAAGTTTAATTTCTTGATATTCTGGAATAAACTATACACACGCACACACACTTAATGTCACCTTTGAATTTCTACTTACTATGAACTGGAGATGAATTTTAAGAAATTTTTTATCAAGCAAAAATGAAATTATTTAAACCTCTTAATGTAAATTATTTGTCGTCCTTAAAAGGACGGTTTGTTTTGTTTCTTTGTCATGAAGTATAAATTTAGGCACTCTTTTCTGTCTTCTTCGGCAACAGAACAGCTTGGATATTTGGAAGAACTCCTCCTTGTGCGATTGTTACACCAGAAAGTAGTTTATTCAACTCCTCGTCATTACGGATGGCCAATTGCAAATGGCGGGGGATAATTCTTGTCTTTTTGTTGTCACGAGCAGCATTTCCCGCCAATTCTAAAACTTCAGCCGCCAAATATTCCATAACAGCAGCTAAGTAGACAGGAGCACCAGCACCAACGCGTTCAGCATAGTTCCCCTTACGGAGAAGACGATGAATACGACCAACAGGAAATTGGAGTCCGGCACGATTTGAACGCGACTTTGCCTTCCCCTTCACTTTTCCACCTTTACCACGACCAGACATTTTTCACTTTTTACTTTTACTTCTACTTGTACACGACACCACTGTTCACTGAATAATGATTTTTATTCGAGACGGGTGCTGGTATTTATGTAAAAATGTACAATCAATCTATATTATATATATGTGTTTGTGCGCATGAGAAAATATCGTTCAGGCAAGCAACATTAACTGGGGTAAAATTGAGAATTTTTACAGTTCTCGTTCAATCGTTAAACAGTGAAGTGTTGTGAAATAGTAAAAATTAAAAATGCCACCAAAAACTAGTGGAAAAGCAGCAAAGAAAGCTGGAAAGGCTCAGAAGAATATCACTAAAAATGATAAGAAGAAGAAGCGCAAGAGGAAGGAAAGTTACGCCATCTACATTTACAAAGTGTTGAAGCAAGTTCATCCCGATACTGGAATTTCATCGAAGGCAATGAGTATCATGAACAGTTTTGTTAATGATATCTTTGAAAGGATCGCCGCTGAAGCATCTCGTTTGGCTCACTACAACAAGCGTTCAACAATTACCAGTCGGGAAATCCAAACAGCCGTTCGTTTGTTATTGCCTGGTGAACTTGCTAAGCATGCTGTAAGTGAAGGAACTAAAGCAGTTACTAAATACACCAGCTCAAAATAAATATTCGTTAAAAGTTTCCAATTTGATTCAAATGGCCCTTTTCAGGGCCGCAAAATATACCCTTTTGAGATTTTATAACGATAGCAATTTAAACAGTGTTTAGTAATAATAATGTGCTCGTGCTCTTACAATTTACATTGAAGAAAGAAATGTAAATTATTTTCTGATTCGTATGTGGATTTTCTTTCTTTAAAGTGGAAATAATTTAATAAAAAAAAAAAGGAAAAACATATTTCAATTTCTCCATACTTTTTTTCGAATTGCATGTGGATTTTCTTACGATTCATATGAAAGCAAACAAACTAGATTTCTTCCATTTTGTCTTCTTTTGATTGCGTAGATTTGCTTACTATTTAAATGGAAATCATTTTAAACGAAAAGAATTACGTAAAAAAAAAGTCTAAATATTTCTTCCATTTTGTTGTTTGTGTGGATTGATTTACCATGAAAATGTTTTTTTTCTTTTTCTTTTCCAGAAACGGATTTCCCCTTCGATTTCCAAATAAGAAAATGAAATTAATTTGTATCTCATTAATGAACTAATTGTAGCCCTAAAAAGGACTTTGGAGTTATTTTCTTTTCTAATTTCTTATTGCGGACTTTTGCAATGAAATTATTTCTTTGCCTTTTTGGCGGTAGCGGCTTTTTTTGGCTTAGCAGCAGATGCAGTCGCCGTTTTTGCTTTAGGTACTTTAGCTTTAGGAGCAGCAGCTTTTGGTTTTGTCGTTTTAGCCTTAACTGTACTAGTTTTTTTAATACTTTTCACCTTTGCCTTTTCTACCTTCTTCTTTTCAGTGCTCTTCTTGGTTGCAGCAGCTGCCTTCTTCACTTTCTTTTCACCAGTTGATGCCTTCTTCACTTTTTTCTCACCAGCGGCAGCAGTTTTGGGTTTCGTTGATTTCTTTTTTTCAGCAGATTTTGCTTTTGGTTCCTTGTTAGCTGATGCAGATAACTTAAATGAACCAGCAGCACCTTTTCCCTTTGTTTGAACTAATTTACCACTAGTCACAGCACTTTTCAAATATTTTTTAATGAACGGAGCTAGTTTTTGAACATCAACCTTGTATGTAGCCGCAATATATTTCTTGATAGCCAAAAGAGAAGAACCACCGCGTTCCTTTAATGTCTTGATAGCAGCATCCACCATTTGCTGAGTGGGGGGATGAGTAGGAGTTGATTTTGGTTTCTTTGAACCACTGGCGGCAGCCTTTTTTGGTTTTTTCTCTGCGACAATTGCAGGAGCAGCAGCAGCAGTATCGGCCATTTTAGATATTTAGAATATTAAACACGTTTTCTAGCAACAAACACTTGATAATCACTATTTTAATAGCCGCCAACCGAACACCACCATGCGGATATAGTTCTCTGAGAATCAAAAAGTGGGAAGGTATGTAAAATTTTCATTTATTTGAGCGCTTTTACTGAGTTGTATCCTTGAGTTCCTCGAAAAAACACAATATTTTTTATGTTTTAAATACCAATACCTAGAAGTCTTATATTAATTAGGTCATTATAATATAATAGATCAGTTTTTAATTACATTTTATCAGATTTTCTAATAAACCATAGCGTTACACAGTGATTAAACTCAATGTTTGATGAAATTCTTTCACTGCTCACGTATAAAATTGCTATTATTTAAACAAATACAATAGTTTAGTGTGTCAAATCAGATTAAAAATAAAGTATATAGTTTATATAATGATAAAAATTTAAAATCAAACCATTCTATTTTAATTTGTGAAGGGAATAAAATAATCATTTCTTGGGTAATGAAACGACTATTTTACTTTCTCTGAACGTTTTGAGTTCCTATTAAAAGAAATATTTCTTTGTTTTCGCACAGAAATATACTATAAAATAGTATTATTTACCATCACATTCACAAATTCTAAGTAAATTAAGATACTTATAACTTCCATTCCATAACATTTCACATTTATCCATTTGATATTGCATCTTTACATGAGCCTGAGAATGCTTAAGAGAAATATATGTATGTACATATATTTTGTCTTTCTTTTTTTTCCGTTTTTAATTGTTTAAGAAAATTAGCTTTTGTAATATCTTGTAATTACTAAGAATTTTGGGATACAAATAATATTCTTTATTGCTGGACTAAAAGAAAAGCAAAAAAGTGATGAGAAATCTACCATTGAAATACCTTGAAATTCTTTTATCCGTAACTCCAATAACCGGCAACCTTTAATCAGTGTGACCATAGTGGAATATAATATTCCATTTGTGGAATATATTAGAGCTGCAGAGAATATATTTTTTTCTAAAAATAATCGCATATAAAAGTGGAATATTTTTTCTAAAAAAGAATATTTGGATAATTATATTCTCCGTAAATTAGAACTATGTTCTTCCCTTCAGTTAATTTCATTACTAATAAATTCGTACAATTTTGGACTGAAATTTCCACTCATAAAAATAGGTGCAATTTGAAAATTCGTTATATTCGTATTTTGCTTTTTATGAGAGAGTATTCAGTTATGAATTTGATTAAATCAAAAATATGTAATCGAATGCAAACAAAAATGTTGAAATAGTCTTTTAATTGCAAAGACATGGATGAAAGTAATGGAAATATGATGTGATAACTACATATGTATACTATTCCTAATGAATTAATCACGTAAATACTCATTTGATTATATAAAATACCCGAAGAAGATGAACAATTAGACTTTAATCTTCAAAACTTTTAATTCTTAACATTTTTTTAAGAATTACAATTTTTTTTTTTTTTTTATTGGAGTAATACCCAGTTTTGGTTTATCATGTTTTACGTTTTGTATGAGATAAACTTTTATTTGTTTTTTTATATATTTTTTTTTTATTAAGATGTATTACCAAGTGGAATATAAAAGTGGAATATAAAAATATTGAAGTGGAATATAAATATTCCACCTTTCGGGTCGAGTAGAATATTTTTGAGAGAAGCTAATGGTCACACGGCCTCTAATATCCAGTATTCTGTTTAGCAAGTATTTTGTGAATATTCACTTTATTATCCGGGGAAACCTCTAATATCCCGAACATATACACAGTCATTCAGATCTTACAAATGTGGTTTTTGTTAAAAACAAGCAGTAAATTAATTTTTCTTTTTGCGAGCATCTTCCGCTTATTCGCATTCGTTATTGCAGTGTGTACAGATATTTACTTTTTCTTCAATTTAGTTTAAACCTCTAATGACCGGAAAAATCGATTATCTGGAAGGCCGTTGGTCCCGAGCATTCCGAATAAAAGAGTTTTTACTGTATTTCATAGGACACTCAAATCGAACGAACGACTTGACAAGTATTATTGAAATTCGGACTAAGCTTATATAAAAGCTATAAATCTACATAGTCACCTAATATGAAATTCATTTACATATTAGGTATGTACATACATACATATATTCATGTATGTAAGTTATAAGCATATACAGTACTCCTTTCTGGAAAACTGTACTTTATTTTTAAGAAAATGTTTTCTCATCTGACAAAAATAATGTCTTCTTCTGCATTTACTAACTGAAAGATGTTGGTATAAAATTATTTTACCTCGCCCTCAGATTGCATAAAACACTTACATATTCGCTTCACATCAATGCAAGTATAAAAAAGGCAAATATACTAGTAAAAATCCTCTACCCACTAATTAATAAGAACTCATACCTGCGCAGCGTATGATTTAAATTTTTATTTAAAATCCGTAGTTTTCTTTATTAATTTTTCTCTTACATCAGTTAAAACCCCTATCTTAATAACCTTCGATGCAAAGAATTTCATATTAATATTCTAATTTCTATACCTAATATAAGAAAGTCCACTGTTAATATAACAAATATATACTGGGAACAATAAATCATTTGAATTTGAAAATTATATTATTTTATTATATAATAAAAGCTGAATTAAACGGAACTTGAAAGAGTTAAAATCTCCTTGTCATATTTGGGGTCCTGAAAAGGACCGTTTAAAATATGTATATTGTATGTATGTATGTTTAAGCACGTTCACCACGGATGCGTCTGGCCAATTGAATATCTTTTGGCATAATAGTGACACGCTTAGCATGAATGGCACACAAATTGGTATCTTCAAAGAGACCAACCAAATAAGCTTCACTAGCTTCTTGAAGAGCCATCACTGCTGAACTCTGGAAACGCAAATCAGTTTTGAAATCTTGTGCTATTTCACGAACTAAACGCTGGAATGGCAATTTGCGAATCAACAATTCAGTGCTCTTTTGGTAACGACGAATTTCACGAAGAGCTACAGTTCCTGGACGATAACGATGTGGTTTCTTGACACCTCCAGTTGCTGGTGCACTTTTGCGAGCAGCTTTAGTGGCCAACTGTTTTCTAGGTGCTTTTCCACCGGTGGATTTACGAGCAGTTTGCTTTGTACGAGCCATTTTTAACTTTTTCTTTTCACTACACTTTCACTTCACTATGAACACAAAATGAAATATGAAAATTTTCAATTCTTAGTCTTATACAATATCGTCGAATGATTGTTTACGTTCTTCTGTTTCTTTTCAACCTATTTCCCCTTTAATTTTTCCCCTAATTTGTAAAAGAACCATCTATAAATAATCGTGTAGTTTTTCATGCAGATACAGTTTCGTAGTGACTTTTGTGCAGTGTTGAGTGAAAATAAGAAAAAGTATAAAAATAAAAAATGACTGGTCGTGGTAAAGGAGGAAAAGGCTTGGGTAAAGGTGGTGCTAAGCGTCATCGTAAAGTGTTGCGTGATAATATCCAAGGTATTACAAAGCCCGCTATTCGCCGTTTAGCTCGTCGTGGAGGTGTTAAACGTATTTCTGGTTTGATTTACGAAGAAACCCGTGGGGTGCTAAAAGTGTTCCTAGAAAATGTTATTCGTGATGCTGTTACTTACACCGAACATGCTAAGCGAAAGACAGTCACTGCGATGGACGTTGTATACGCATTGAAGAGACAGGGACGCACCCTTTATGGTTTCGGAGGTTAAATTATATGGAAAACGGTTTAAATTTTCCCACAAACGGTCCTTTTCAGGACCACAAAAAATCTGTAAAGTGATATTAGTTCGAAATTAATTTTTTGTTCAATCGTATTTTTCGTTTTTATCATTTAATAAATTTAAATGCATATATTGGTTAAAAATTCTAAATTCAAACAATATACAGGAGTCCAAAAAGTGGCATCAGCGAAACTTCAAAATGGAGGTAAATTTGTACATTTTCTCTGTAAGTATTCCATGGTAAAAGAGTGAAACAATTAATTGGCATCTTAAAATTAAATGTGAAAAATTTAATTGTGTGGTTTTATTTTTTCACATTCCACATATGACGTCAGCCAGATTTCAAAATGGCTGCAAATTTCATAGCGTGGTTTTATTTCTTAGCAAACAAATTCACATACACACACACATTCATAAATTATTATTTCTTTGTTCCTTATGCATTCATGTTTGTATTCGAAAATAAGAATTCTTAGAAAAAAGGTTCGATTGTTCGATAAAAGATACGCGCGAACACACACATACATATGTGTATATACATACCTATGGATGGATATACATATGTATGTATGTTGGTGTGATGTCACCTTTGAATTTTTATTTTCAATAAACAAGAAGATTTTAGGAATTTATTTCCAAGTTTAATTTCTTGATATTCTGGAATAAACTATACACACGCACACACACTTAATGTCACCTTTGAATTTCTACTTACTATGAACTGGAGATGAATTTTAAGAAATTTTTTATCAAGCAAAAATGAAATTATTTAAACCTCTTAATGTAAATTATTTGTCGTCCTTAAAAGGACGGTTTGTTTTGTTTCTTTGTCATGAAGTATAAATTTAGGCACTCTTTTCTGTCTTCTTCGGCAACAGAACAGCTTGGATATTTGGAAGAACTCCTCCTTGTGCGATTGTTACACCAGAAAGTAGTTTATTCAACTCCTCGTCATTACGGATGGCCAATTGCAAATGGCGGGGGATAATTCTTGTCTTTTTGTTGTCACGAGCAGCATTTCCCGCCAATTCTAAAACTTCAGCCGCCAAATATTCCATAACAGCAGCTAAGTAGACAGGAGCACCAGCACCAACGCGTTCAGCATAGTTCCCCTTACGGAGAAGACGATGAATACGACCAACAGGAAATTGGAGTCCGGCACGATTTGAACGCGACTTTGCCTTCCCCTTCACTTTTCCACCTTTACCACGACCAGACATTTTTCACTTTTTACTTTTACTTCTACTTGTACACGACACCACTGTTCACTGAATAATGATTTTTATTCGAGACGGGTGCTGGTATTTATGTAAAAATGTACAATCAATCTATATTATATATATGTGTTTGTGCGCATGAGAAAATATCGTTCAGGCAAGCAACATTAACTGGGGTAAAATTGAGAATTTTTACAGTTCTCGTTCAATCGTTAAACAGTGAAGTGTTGTGAAATAGTAAAAATTAAAAATGCCACCAAAAACTAGTGGAAAAGCAGCAAAGAAAGCTGGAAAGGCTCAGAAGAATATCACTAAAAATGATAAGAAGAAGAAGCGCAAGAGGAAGGAAAGTTACGCCATCTACATTTACAAAGTGTTGAAGCAAGTTCATCCCGATACTGGAATTTCATCGAAGGCAATGAGTATCATGAACAGTTTTGTTAATGATATCTTTGAAAGGATCGCCGCTGAAGCATCTCGTTTGGCTCACTACAACAAGCGTTCAACAATTACCAGTCGGGAAATCCAAACAGCCGTTCGTTTGTTATTGCCTGGTGAACTTGCTAAGCATGCTGTAAGTGAAGGAACTAAAGCAGTTACTAAATACACCAGCTCAAAATAAATATTCGTTAAAAGTTTCCAATTTGATTCAAATGGCCCTTTTCAGGGCCGCAAAATATACCCTTTTGAGATTTTATAACGATAGCAATTTAAACAGTGTTTAGTAATAATAATGTGCTCGTGCTCTTACAATTTACATTGAAGAAAGAAATGTAAATTATTTTCTGATTCGTATGTGGATTTTCTTTCTTTAAAGTGGAAATAATTTAATAAAAAAAAAAAGGAAAAACATATTTCAATTTCTCCATACTTTTTTTCGAATTGCATGTGGATTTTCTTACGATTCATATGAAAGCAAACAAACTAGATTTCTTCCATTTTGTCTTCTTTTGATTGCGTAGATTTGCTTACTATTTAAATGGAAATCATTTTAAACGAAAAGAATTACGTAAAAAAAAAGTCTAAATATTTCTTCCATTTTGTTGTTTGTGTGGATTGATTTACCATGAAAATGTTTTTTTTCTTTTTCTTTTCCAGAAACGGATTTCCCCTTCGATTTCCAAATAAGAAAATGAAATTAATTTGTATCTCATTAATGAACTAATTGTAGCCCTAAAAAGGACTTTGGAGTTATTTTCTTTTCTAATTTCTTATTGCGGACTTTTGCAATGAAATTATTTCTTTGCCTTTTTGGCGGTAGCGGCTTTTTTTGGCTTAGCAGCAGATGCAGTCGCCGTTTTTGCTTTAGGTACTTTAGCTTTAGGAGCAGCAGCTTTTGGTTTTGTCGTTTTAGCCTTAACTGTACTAGTTTTTTTAATACTTTTCACCTTTGCCTTTTCTACCTTCTTCTTTTCAGTGCTCTTCTTGGTTGCAGCAGCTGCCTTCTTCACTTTCTTTTCACCAGTTGATGCCTTCTTCACTTTTTTCTCACCAGCGGCAGCAGTTTTGGGTTTCGTTGATTTCTTTTTTTCAGCAGATTTTGCTTTTGGTTCCTTGTTAGCTGATGCAGATAACTTAAATGAACCAGCAGCACCTTTTCCCTTTGTTTGAACTAATTTACCACTAGTCACAGCACTTTTCAAATATTTTTTAATGAACGGAGCTAGTTTTTGAACATCAACCTTGTATGTAGCCGCAATATATTTCTTGATAGCCAAAAGAGAAGAACCACCGCGTTCCTTTAATGTCTTGATAGCAGCATCCACCATTTGCTGAGTGGGGGGATGAGTAGGAGTTGATTTTGGTTTCTTTGAACCACTGGCGGCAGCCTTTTTTGGTTTTTTCTCTGCGACAATTGCAGGAGCAGCAGCAGCAGTATCGGCCATTTTAGATATTTAGAATATTAAACACGTTTTCTAGCAACAAACACTTGATAATCACTATTTTAATAGCCGCCAACCGAACACCACCATGCGGATATAGTTCTCTGAGAATCAAAAAGTGGGAAGGTATGTAAAATTTTCATTTATTTGAGCGCTTTTACTGAGTTGTATCCTTGAGTTCCTCGAAAAAACACAATATTTTTTATGTTTTAAATACCAATACCTAGAAGTCTTATATTAATTAGGTCATTATAATATAATAGATCAGTTTTTAATTACATTTTATCAGATTTTCTAATAAACCATAGCGTTACACAGTGATTAAACTCAATGTTTGATGAAATTCTTTCACTGCTCACGTATAAAATTGCTATTATTTAAACAAATACAATAGTTTAGTGTGTCAAATCAGATTAAAAATAAAGTATATAGTTTATATAATGATAAAAATTTAAAATCAAACCATTCTATTTTAATTTGTGAAGGGAATAAAATAATCATTTCTTGGGTAATGAAACGACTATTTTACTTTCTCTGAACGTTTTGAGTTCCTATTAAAAGAAATATTTCTTTGTTTTCGCACAGAAATATACTATAAAATAGTATTATTTACCATCACATTCACAAATTCTAAGTAAATTAAGATACTTATAACTTCCATTCCATAACATTTCACATTTATCCATTTGATATTGCATCTTTACATGAGCCTGAGAATGCTTAAGAGAAATATATGTATGTACATATATTTTGTCTTTCTTTTTTTTCCGTTTTTAATTGTTTAAGAAAATTAGCTTTTGTAATATCTTGTAATTACTAAGAATTTTGGGATACAAATAATATTCTTTATTGCTGGACTAAAAGAAAAGCAAAAAAGTGATGAGAAATCTACCATTGAAATACCTTGAAATTCTTTTATCCGTAACTCCAATAACCGGCAACCTTTAATCAGTGTGACCATAGTGGAATATAATATTCCATTTGTGGAATATATTAGAGCTGCAGAGAATATATTTTTTTCTAAAAATAATCGCATATAAAAGTGGAATATTTTTTCTAAAAAAGAATATTTGGATAATTATATTCTCCGTAAATTAGAACTATGTTCTTCCCTTCAGTTAATTTCATTACTAATAAATTCGTACAATTTTGGACTGAAATTTCCACTCATAAAAATAGGTGCAATTTGAAAATTCGTTATATTCGTATTTTGCTTTTTATGAGAGAGTATTCAGTTATGAATTTGATTAAATCAAAAATATGTAATCGAATGCAAACAAAAATGTTGAAATAGTCTTTTAATTGCAAAGACATGGATGAAAGTAATGGAAATATGATGTGATAACTACATATGTATACTATTCCTAATGAATTAATCACGTAAATACTCATTTGATTATATAAAATACCCGAAGAAGATGAACAATTAGACTTTAATCTTCAAAACTTTTAATTCTTAACATTTTTTTAAGAATTACAATTTTTTTTTTTTTTTTATTGGAGTAATACCCAGTTTTGGTTTATCATGTTTTACGTTTTGTATGAGATAAACTTTTATTTGTTTTTTTATATATTTTTTTTTTATTAAGATGTATTACCAAGTGGAATATAAAAGTGGAATATAAAAATATTGAAGTGGAATATAAATATTCCACCTTTCGGGTCGAGTAGAATATTTTTGAGAGAAGCTAATGGTCACACGGCCTCTAATATCCAGTATTCTGTTTAGCAAGTATTTTGTGAATATTCACTTTATTATCCGGGGAAACCTCTAATATCCCGAACATATACACAGTCATTCAGATCTTACAAATGTGGTTTTTGTTAAAAACAAGCAGTAAATTAATTTTTCTTTTTGCGAGCATCTTCCGCTTATTCGCATTCGTTATTGCAGTGTGTACAGATATTTACTTTTTCTTCAATTTAGTTTAAACCTCTAATGACCGGAAAAATCGATTATCTGGAAGGCCGTTGGTCCCGAGCATTCCGAATAAAAGAGTTTTTACTGTATTTCATAGGACACTCAAATCGAACGAACGACTTGACAAGTATTATTGAAATTCGGACTAAGCTTATATAAAAGCTATAAATCTACATAGTCACCTAATATGAAATTCATTTACATATTAGGTATGTACATACATACATATATTCATGTATGTAAGTTATAAGCATATACAGTACTCCTTTCTGGAAAACTGTACTTTATTTTTAAGAAAATGTTTTCTCATCTGACAAAAATAATGTCTTCTTCTGCATTTACTAACTGAAAGATGTTGGTATAAAATTATTTTACCTCGCCCTCAGATTGCATAAAACACTTACATATTCGCTTCACATCAATGCAAGTATAAAAAAGGCAAATATACTAGTAAAAATCCTCTACCCACTAATTAATAAGAACTCATACCTGCGCAGCGTATGATTTAAATTTTTATTTAAAATCCGTAGTTTTCTTTATTAATTTTTCTCTTACATCAGTTAAAACCCCTATCTTAATAACCTTCGATGCAAAGAATTTCATATTAATATTCTAATTTCTATACCTAATATAAGAAAGTCCACTGTTAATATAACAAATATATACTGGGAACAATAAATCATTTGAATTTGAAAATTATATTATTTTATTATATAATAAAAGCTGAATTAAACGGAACTTGAAAGAGTTAAAATCTCCTTGTCATATTTGGGGTCCTGAAAAGGACCGTTTAAAATATGTATATTGTATGTATGTATGTTTAAGCACGTTCACCACGGATGCGTCTGGCCAATTGAATATCTTTTGGCATAATAGTGACACGCTTAGCATGAATGGCACACAAATTGGTATCTTCAAAGAGACCAACCAAATAAGCTTCACTAGCTTCTTGAAGAGCCATCACTGCTGAACTCTGGAAACGCAAATCAGTTTTGAAATCTTGTGCTATTTCACGAACTAAACGCTGGAATGGCAATTTGCGAATCAACAATTCAGTGCTCTTTTGGTAACGACGAATTTCACGAAGAGCTACAGTTCCTGGACGATAACGATGTGGTTTCTTGACACCTCCAGTTGCTGGTGCACTTTTGCGAGCAGCTTTAGTGGCCAACTGTTTTCTAGGTGCTTTTCCACCGGTGGATTTACGAGCAGTTTGCTTTGTACGAGCCATTTTTAACTTTTTCTTTTCACTACACTTTCACTTCACTATGAACACAAAATGAAATATGAAAATTTTCAATTCTTAGTCTTATACAATATCGTCGAATGATTGTTTACGTTCTTCTGTTTCTTTTCAACCTATTTCCCCTTTAATTTTTCCCCTAATTTGTAAAAGAACCATCTATAAATAATCGTGTAGTTTTTCATGCAGATACAGTTTCGTAGTGACTTTTGTGCAGTGTTGAGTGAAAATAAGAAAAAGTATAAAAATAAAAAATGACTGGTCGTGGTAAAGGAGGAAAAGGCTTGGGTAAAGGTGGTGCTAAGCGTCATCGTAAAGTGTTGCGTGATAATATCCAAGGTATTACAAAGCCCGCTATTCGCCGTTTAGCTCGTCGTGGAGGTGTTAAACGTATTTCTGGTTTGATTTACGAAGAAACCCGTGGGGTGCTAAAAGTGTTCCTAGAAAATGTTATTCGTGATGCTGTTACTTACACCGAACATGCTAAGCGAAAGACAGTCACTGCGATGGACGTTGTATACGCATTGAAGAGACAGGGACGCACCCTTTATGGTTTCGGAGGTTAAATTATATGGAAAACGGTTTAAATTTTCCCACAAACGGTCCTTTTCAGGACCACAAAAAATCTGTAAAGTGATATTAGTTCGAAATTAATTTTTTGTTCAATCGTATTTTTCGTTTTTATCATTTAATAAATTTAAATGCATATATTGGTTAAAAATTCTAAATTCAAACAATATACAGGAGTCCAAAAAGTGGCATCAGCGAAACTTCAAAATGGAGGTAAATTTGTACATTTTCTCTGTAAGTATTCCATGGTAAAAGAGTGAAACAATTAATTGGCATCTTAAAATTAAATGTGAAAAATTTAATTGTGTGGTTTTATTTTTTCACATTCCACATATGACGTCAGCCAGATTTCAAAATGGCTGCAAATTTCATAGCGTGGTTTTATTTCTTAGCAAACAAATTCACATACACACACACATTCATAAATTATTATTTCTTTGTTCCTTATGCATTCATGTTTGTATTCGAAAATAAGAATTCTTAGAAAAAAGGTTCGATTGTTCGATAAAAGATACGCGCGAACACACACATACATATGTGTATATACATACCTATGGATGGATATACATATGTATGTATGTTGGTGTGATGTCACCTTTGAATTTTTATTTTCAATAAACAAGAAGATTTTAGGAATTTATTTCCAAGTTTAATTTCTTGATATTCTGGAATAAACTATACACACGCACACACACTTAATGTCACCTTTGAATTTCTACTTACTATGAACTGGAGATGAATTTTAAGAAATTTTTTATCAAGCAAAAATGAAATTATTTAAACCTCTTAATGTAAATTATTTGTCGTCCTTAAAAGGACGGTTTGTTTTGTTTCTTTGTCATGAAGTATAAATTTAGGCACTCTTTTCTGTCTTCTTCGGCAACAGAACAGCTTGGATATTTGGAAGAACTCCTCCTTGTGCGATTGTTACACCAGAAAGTAGTTTATTCAACTCCTCGTCATTACGGATGGCCAATTGCAAATGGCGGGGGATAATTCTTGTCTTTTTGTTGTCACGAGCAGCATTTCCCGCCAATTCTAAAACTTCAGCCGCCAAATATTCCATAACAGCAGCTAAGTAGACAGGAGCACCAGCACCAACGCGTTCAGCATAGTTCCCCTTACGGAGAAGACGATGAATACGACCAACAGGAAATTGGAGTCCGGCACGATTTGAACGCGACTTTGCCTTCCCCTTCACTTTTCCACCTTTACCACGACCAGACATTTTTCACTTTTTACTTTTACTTCTACTTGTACACGACACCACTGTTCACTGAATAATGATTTTTATTCGAGACGGGTGCTGGTATTTATGTAAAAATGTACAATCAATCTATATTATATATATGTGTTTGTGCGCATGAGAAAATATCGTTCAGGCAAGCAACATTAACTGGGGTAAAATTGAGAATTTTTACAGTTCTCGTTCAATCGTTAAACAGTGAAGTGTTGTGAAATAGTAAAAATTAAAAATGCCACCAAAAACTAGTGGAAAAGCAGCAAAGAAAGCTGGAAAGGCTCAGAAGAATATCACTAAAAATGATAAGAAGAAGAAGCGCAAGAGGAAGGAAAGTTACGCCATCTACATTTACAAAGTGTTGAAGCAAGTTCATCCCGATACTGGAATTTCATCGAAGGCAATGAGTATCATGAACAGTTTTGTTAATGATATCTTTGAAAGGATCGCCGCTGAAGCATCTCGTTTGGCTCACTACAACAAGCGTTCAACAATTACCAGTCGGGAAATCCAAACAGCCGTTCGTTTGTTATTGCCTGGTGAACTTGCTAAGCATGCTGTAAGTGAAGGAACTAAAGCAGTTACTAAATACACCAGCTCAAAATAAATATTCGTTAAAAGTTTCCAATTTGATTCAAATGGCCCTTTTCAGGGCCGCAAAATATACCCTTTTGAGATTTTATAACGATAGCAATTTAAACAGTGTTTAGTAATAATAATGTGCTCGTGCTCTTACAATTTACATTGAAGAAAGAAATGTAAATTATTTTCTGATTCGTATGTGGATTTTCTTTCTTTAAAGTGGAAATAATTTAATAAAAAAAAAAAGGAAAAACATATTTCAATTTCTCCATACTTTTTTTCGAATTGCATGTGGATTTTCTTACGATTCATATGAAAGCAAACAAACTAGATTTCTTCCATTTTGTCTTCTTTTGATTGCGTAGATTTGCTTACTATTTAAATGGAAATCATTTTAAACGAAAAGAATTACGTAAAAAAAAAGTCTAAATATTTCTTCCATTTTGTTGTTTGTGTGGATTGATTTACCATGAAAAATGTTTTTTTTCTTTTTCTTTTCCAGAAACGGATTTCCCCTTCGATTTCCAAATAAGAAAATGAAATTAATTTGTATCTCATTAATGAACTAATTGTAGCCCTGAAAAGGACTTTGGAGTTATTTTCTTTTCTAATTTCTTATTGCGGACTTTTGCAATGAAATTATTTCTTTGCCTTTTTGGCGGTAGCGGCTTTTTTTGGCTTAGCAGCAGATGCAGTCGCCGTTTTTGCTTTAGGTACTTTAGCTTTAGGAGCAGCAGCTTTTGGTTTTGTCGTTTTAGCCTTAACTGTACTAGTTTTTTTAATACTTTTCACCTTTGCCTTTTCTACCTTCTTCTTAGTGCTCTTCTTGGTTGCAGCAGCTGCCTTCTTCACTTTCTTTTCACCAGTTGATGCCTTCTTCACTTTTTTCTCACCAGCGGCAGCAGTTTTGGGTTTCGTTGATTTCTTTTTTTCAGCAGATTTTGCTTTTGGTTCCTTGTTAGCTGATGCAGATAACTTAAATGAACCAGCAGCACCTTTTCCCTTTGTTTGAACTAATTTACCACTAGTCACAGCACTTTTCAAATATTTTTTAATGAACGGAGCTAGTTTTTGAACATCAACCTTGTATGTAGCCGCAATATATTTCTTGATAGCCAAAAGAGAAGAACCACCGCGTTCCTTTAATGTCTTGATAGCAGCATCCACCATTTGCTGAGTGGGGGGATGAGTAGGAGTTGATTTTGGTTTCTTTGAACCACTGGCGGCAGCCTTTTTTGGTTTTTTCTCTGCGACAATTGCAGGAGCAGCAGCAGCAGTATCGGCCATTTTAGATATTTAGAATATTAAACACGTTTTCTAGCAACAAACACTTGATAATCACTATTTTAATAGCCGCCAACCGAACACCACCATGCGGATATAGTTCTCTGAGAATCAAAAAGTGGGAAGGTATGTAAAATTTTCATTTATTTGAGCGCTTTTACTGAGTTGTATCCTTGAGTTCCTCGAAAAAACACAATATTTTTTATGTTTTAAATACCAATACCTAGAAGTCTTATATTAATTAGGTCATTATAATATAATAGATCAGTTTTTAATTACATTTTATCAGATTTTCTAATAAACCATAGCGTTACACAGTGATTAAACTCAATGTTTGATGAAATTCTTTCACTGCTCACGTATAAAATTGCTATTATTTAAACAAATACAATAGTTTAGTGTGTCAAATCAGATTAAAAATAAAGTATATAGTTTATATAATGATAAAAATTTAAAATCAAACCATTCTATTTTAATTTGTGAAGGGAATAAAATAATCATTTCTTGGGTAATGAAACGACTATTTTACTTTCTCTGAACGTTTTGAGTTCCTATTAAAAGAAATATTTCTTTGTTTTCGCACAGAAATATACTATAAAATAGTATTATTTACCATCACATTCACAAATTCTAAGTAAATTAAGATACTTATAACTTCCATTCCATAACATTTCACATTTATCCATTTGATATTGCATCTTTACATGAGCCTGAGAATGCTTAAGAGAAATATATGTATGTACATATATTTTGTCTTTCTTTTTTTTCCGTTTTTAATTGTTTAAGAAAATTAGCTTTTGTAATATCTTGTAATTACTAAGAATTTTGGGATACAAATAATATTCTTTATTGCTGGACTAAAAGAAAAGCAAAAAAGTGATGAGAAATCTACCATTGAAATACCTTGAAATTCTTTTATCCGTAACTCCAATAACCGGCAACCTTTAATCAGTGTGACCATAGTGGAATATAATATTCCATTTGTGGAATATATTAGAGCTGCAGAGAATATATTTTTTTCTAAAAATAATCGCATATAAAAGTGGAATATTTTTTCTAAAAAAGAATATTTGGATAATTATATTCTCCGTAAATTAGAACTATGTTCTTCCCTTCAGTTAATTTCATTACTAATAAATTCGTACAATTTTGGACTGAAATTTCCACTCATAAAAATAGGTGCAATTTGAAAATTCGTTATATTCGTATTTTGCTTTTTATCTTTTTGCTTTTTATGAGAGAGTATTCAGTTATGAATTTGATTAAATCAAAAATATGTAATCGAATGCAAACAAAAATGTTGAAATAGTCTTTTAATTGCAAAGACATGGATGAAAGTAATGGAAATATGATGTGATAACTACATATGTATACTATTCCTAATGAATTAATCACGTAAATACTCATTTGATTATATAAAATACCCGAAGAAGATGAACAATTAGACTTTAATCTTCAAAACTTTTAATTCTTAACATTTTTTTAAGAATTACAATTTTTTTTTTTTTTTTATTGGAGTAATACCCAGTTTTGGTTTATCATGTTTTACGTTTTGTATGAGATAAACTTTTATTTGTTTTTTTATATATTTTTTTTTTATTAAGATGTATTACCAAGTGGAATATAAAAGTGGAATATAAAAATATTGAAGTGGAATATAAATATTCCACCTTTCGGGTCGAGTAGAATATTTTTGAGAGAAGCTAATGGTCACACGGCCTCTAATATCCAGTATTCTGTTTAGCAAGTATTTTGTGAATATTCACTTTATTATCCGGGGAAACCTCTAATATCCCGAACATATACACAGTCATTCAGATCTTACAAATGTGGTTTTTGTTAAAAACAAGCAGTAAATTAATTTTTCTTTTTGCGAGCATCTTCCGCTTATTCGCATTCGTTATTGCAGTGTGTACAGATATTTACTTTTTCTTCAATTTAGTTTAAACCTCTAATGACCGGAAAAATCGATTATCTGGAAGGCCGTTGGTCCCGAGCATTCCGAATAAAAGAGTTTTTACTGTATTTCATAGGACACTCAAATCGAACGAACGACTTGACAAGTATTATTGAAATTCGGACTAAGCTTATATAAAAGCTATAAATCTACATAGTCACCTAATATGAAATTCATTTACATATTAGGTATGTACATACATACATATATTCATGTATGTATGTAAGTTATAAGCATATACAGTACTCCTTTCTGGAAAACTGTACTTTATTTTTAAGAAAATGTTTTCTCATCTGACAAAAATAATGTCTTCTTCTGCATTTACTAACTGAAAGATGTTGGTATAAAATTATTTTACCTCGCCCTCAGATTGCATAAAACACTTACATATTCGCTTCACATCAATGCAAGTATAAAAAAGGCAAATATACTAGTAAAAATCCTCTACCCACTAATTAATAAGAACTCATACCTGCGCAGCGTATGATTTAAATTTTTATTTAAAATCCGTAGTTTTCTTTATTAATTTTTCTCTTACATCAGTTAAAACCCCCTATCTTAATAACCTTCGATGCAAAGAATTTCATATTAATATTCTAATTTCTATACCTAATATAAGAAAGTCCACTGTTAATATAACAAATATATACTGGGAACAATAAATCATTTGAATTTGAAAATTATATTATTTTATTATATAATAAAAGCTGAATTAAACGGAACTTGAAAGAGTTAAAATCTCCTTGTCATATTTGGGGTCCTGAAAAGGACCGTTTAAAATATGTATATTGTATGTATGTATGTTTAAGCACGTTCACCACGGATGCGTCTGGCCAATTGAATATCTTTTGGCATAATAGTGACACGCTTAGCATGAATGGCACACAAATTGGTATCTTCAAAGAGACCAACCAAATAAGCTTCACTAGCTTCTTGAAGAGCCATCACTGCTGAACTCTGGAAACGCAAATCAGTTTTGAAATCTTGTGCTATTTCACGAACTAAACGCTGGAATGGCAATTTGCGAATCAACAATTCAGTGCTCTTTTGGTAACGACGAATTTCACGAAGAGCTACAGTTCCTGGACGATAACGATGTGGTTTCTTGACACCTCCAGTTGCTGGTGCACTTTTGCGAGCAGCTTTAGTGGCCAACTGTTTTCTAGGTGCTTTTCCACCGGTGGATTTACGAGCAGTTTGCTTTGTACGAGCCATTTTTAACTTTTTCTTTTCACTACACTTTCACTTCACTATGAACACAAAATGAAATATGAAAATTTTCAATTCTCAGTCTTATACAATATCGTCGAATGATTGTTTACGTTCTTCTGTTTCTTTTCAACCTATTTCCCCTTTAATATTTCCCCTAATTTGTAAAAGAACCATCTATAAATAATCGTGTAGTTTTTCATGCAGATACAGTTTCGTAGTGACTTTTGTGCAGTGTTGAGTGAAAATAAGAAAAAGTATAAAAATAAAAAATGACTGGTCGTGGTAAAGGAGGAAAAGGCTTGGGTAAAGGTGGTGCTAAGCGTCATCGTAAAGTGTTGCGTGATAATATCCAAGGTATTACAAAGCCCGCTATTCGCCGTTTAGCTCGTCGTGGAGGTGTTAAACGTATTTCTGGTTTGATTTACGAAGAAACCCGTGGGGTGCTAAAAGTGTTCCTAGAAAATGTTATTCGTGATGCTGTTACTTACACCGAACATGCTAAGCGAAAGACAGTCACTGCGATGGACGTTGTATACGCATTGAAGAGACAGGGACGCACCCTTTATGGTTTCGGAGGTTAAATTATATGGAAAACGGTTTAAATTTTCCCACAAACGGTCCTTTTCAGGACCACAAAAAATCTGTAAAGTGATATTAGTTCGAAATTAATTTTTTGTTCAATCGTATTTTTCGTTTTTATCATTTAATAAATTTAAATGCATATATTGGTTAAAAATTCTAAATTCAAACAATATACAGGAGTCCAAAAAGTGGCATCAGCGAAACTTCAAAATGGAGGTAAATTTGTACATTTTCTCTGTAAGTATTCCATGGTAAAAGAGTGAAACAATTAATTGGCATCTTAAAATTAAATGTGAAAAATTTAATTGTGTGGTTTTATTTTTTCACATTCCACATATGACGTCAGCCAGATTTCAAAATGGCTGCAAATTTCATAGCGTGGTTTTATTTCTTAGCAAACAAATTCACATACACACACACATTCATAAATTATTATTTCTTTGTTCCTTATGCATTCATGTTTGTATTCGAAAATAAGAATTCTTAGAAAAAAGGTTCGATTGTTCGATAAAAGATACGCGCGAACACACACATACGTATGTGTATATACATACCTATGGATGGATATACATATGTATGTATGTTGGTGTGATGTCACCTTTGAATTTTTATTTTCAATAAACAAGAAGATTTTAGGAATTTATTTCCAAGTTTAATTTCTTGATATTCTGGAATAAACTATACACACGCACACACACTTAATGTCACCTTTGAATTTCTACTTACTATGAACTGGAGATGAATTTTAAGAAATTTTTTATCAAGCAAAAATGAAATTATTTAAACCTCTTAATGTAAATTATTTGTCGTCCTTAAAAGGACGGTTTGTTTTGTTTCTTTGTCATGAAGTATAAATTTAGGCACTCTTTTCTGTCTTCTTCGGCAACAGAACAGCTTGGATATTTGGAAGAACTCCTCCTTGTGCGATTGTTACACCAGAAAGTAGTTTATTCAACTCCTCGTCATTACGGATGGCCAATTGCAAATGGCGGGGGATAATTCTTGTCTTTTTGTTGTCACGAGCAGCATTTCCCGCCAATTCTAAAACTTCAGCCGCCAAATATTCCATAACAGCAGCTAAGTAGACAGGAGCACCAGCACCAACGCGTTCAGCATAGTTCCCCTTACGGAGAAGACGATGAATACGACCAACAGGAAATTGGAGTCCGGCACGATTTGAACGCGACTTTGCCTTCCCCTTCACTTTTCCACCTTTACCACGACCAGACATTTTTCACTTTTTACTTTTACTTCTACTTGTACACGACACCACTGTTCACTGAATAATGATTTTTATTCGAGACGGGTGCTGGTATTTATGTAAAAATGTACAATCAATCTATATTATATATATGTGTTTGTGCGCATGAGAAAATATCGTTCAGGCAAGCAACATTAACTGGGGTAAAATTGAGAATTTTTACAGTTCTCGTTCAATCGTTAAACAGTGAAGTGTTGTGAAATAGTAAAAATTAAAAATGCCACCAAAAACTAGTGGAAAAGCAGCAAAGAAAGCTGGAAAGGCTCAGAAGAATATCACTAAAAATGATAAGAAGAAGAAGCGCAAGAGGAAGGAAAGTTACGCCATCTACATTTACAAAGTGTTGAAGCAAGTTCATCCCGATACTGGAATTTCATCGAAGGCAATGAGTATCATGAACAGTTTTGTTAATGATATCTTTGAAAGGATCGCCGCTGAAGCATCTCGTTTGGCTCACTACAACAAGCGTTCAACAATTACCAGTCGGGAAATCCAAACAGCCGTTCGTTTGTTATTGCCTGGTGAACTTGCTAAGCATGCTGTAAGTGAAGGAACTAAAGCAGTTACTAAATACACCAGCTCAAAATAAATATTCGTTAAAAGTTTCCAATTTGATTCAAATGGCCCTTTTCAGGGCCGCAAAATATACCCTTTTGAGATTTTATAACGATAGCAATTTAAACAGTGTTTAGTAATAATAATGTGCTCGTGCTCTTACAATTTACATTGAAGAAAGAAATGTAAATTATTTTCTGATTCGTATGTGGATTTTCTTTCTTTAAAGTGGAAATAATTTAATAAAAAAAAAAAGGAAAAACATATTTCAATTTCTCCATACTTTTTTTCGAATTGCATGTGGATTTTCTTACGATTCATATGAAAGCAAACAAACTAGATTTCTTCCATTTTGTCTTCTTTTGATTGCGTAGATTTGCTTACTATTTAAATGGAAATCATTTTAAACGAAAAGAATTACGTAAAAAAAAAGTCTAAATATTTCTTCCATTTTGTTGTTTGTGTGGATTGATTTACCATGAAAATGTTTTTTTTCTTTTTCTTTTCCAGAAACGGATTTCCCCTTCGATTTCCAAATAAGAAAATGAAATTAATTTGTATCTCATTAATGAACTAATTGTAGCC
Organism: Blera fallax; assembly: GCA_946965025.1. Lineage (NCBI taxonomy): Eukaryota > Metazoa > Arthropoda > Insecta > Diptera > Syrphidae > Blera > Blera fallax. Next base: position 95,938,446 of record OX337244.1, read on the forward strand.
CTAAAAAGGACTTTGGAGTTATTTTCTTTTCTAATTTCTTATTGCGGACTTTTGCAATGAAATTATTTCTTTGCCTTTTTGGCGGTAGCGGCTTTTTTTGGCTTAGCAGCAGATGCAGTCGCCGTTTTTGCTTTAGGTACTTTAGCTTTAGGAGCAGCAGCTTTTGGTTTTGTCGTTTTAGCCTTAACTGTACTAGTTTTTTTAATACTTTTCACCTTTGCCTTTTCTACCTTCTTCTTTTCAGTGCTCTTCTTGGTTGCAGCAGCTGCCTTCTTCACTTTCTTTTCACCAGTTGATGCCTTCTTCACTTTTTTCTCACCAGCGGCAGCAGTTTTGGGTTTCGTTGATTTCTTTTTTTCAGCAGATTTTGCTTTTGGTTCCTTGTTAGCTGATGCAGATAACTTAAATGAACCAGCAGCACCTTTTCCCTTTGTTTGAACTAATTTACCACTAGTCACAGCACTTTTCAAATATTTTTTAATGAACGGAGCTAGTTTTTGAACATCAACCTTGTATGTAGCCGCAATATATTTCTTGATAGCCAAAAGAGAAGAACCACCGCGTTCCTTTAATGTCTTGATAGCAGCATCCACCATTTGCTGAGTGGGGGGATGAGTAGGAGTTGATTTTGGTTTCTTTGAACCACTGGCGGCAGCCTTTTTTGGTTTTTTCTCTGCGACAATTGCAGGAGCAGCAGCAGCAGTATCGGCCATTTTAGATATTTAGAATATTAAACACGTTTTCTAGCAACAAACACTTGATAATCACTATTTTAATAGCCGCCAACCGAACACCACCATGCGGATATAGTTCTCTGAGAATCAAAAAGTGGGAAGGTATGTAAAATTTTCATTTATTTGAGCGCTTTTACTGAGTTGTATCCTTGAGTTCCTCGAAAAAACACAATATTTTTTATGTTTTAAATACCAATACCTAGAAGTCTTATATTAATTAGGTCATTATAATATAATAGATCAGTTTTTAATTACATTTTATCAGATTTTCTAATAAACCATAGCGTTACACAGTGATTAAACTCAATGTTTGATGAAATTCTTTCACTGCTCACGTATAAAATTGCTATTATTTAAACAAATACAATAGTTTAGTGTGTCAAATCAGATTAAAAATAAAGTATATAGTTTATATAATGATAAAAATTTAAAATCAAACCATTCTATTTTAATTTGTGAAGGGAATAAAATAATCATTTCTTGGGTAATGAAACGACTATTTTACTTTCTCTGAACGTTTTGAGTTCCTATTAAAAGAAATATTTCTTTGTTTTCGCACAGAAATATACTATAAAATAGTATTATTTACCATCACATTCACAAATTCTAAGTAAATTAAGATACTTATAACTTCCATTCCATAACATTTCACATTTATCCATTTGATATTGCATCTTTACATGAGCCTGAGAATGCTTAAGAGAAATATATGTATGTACATATATTTTGTCTTTCTTTTTTTTCCGTTTTTAATTGTTTAAGAAAATTAGCTTTTGTAATATCTTGTAATTACTAAGAATTTTGGGATACAAATAATATTCTTTATTGCTGGACTAAAAGAAAAGCAAAAAAGTGATGAGAAATCTACCATTGAAATACCTTGAAATTCTTTTATCCGTAACTCCAATAACCGGCAACCTTTAATCAGTGTGACCATAGTGGAATATAATATTCCATTTGTGGAATATATTAGAGCTGCAGAGAATATATTTTTTTCTAAAAATAATCGCATATAAAAGTGGAATATTTTTTCTAAAAAAGAATATTTGGATAATTATATTCTCCGTAAATTAGAACTATGTTCTTCCCTTCAGTTAATTTCATTACTAATAAATTCGTACAATTTTGGACTGAAATTTCCACTCATAAAAATAGGTGCAATTTGAAAATTCGTTATATTCGTATTTTGCTTTTTATGAGAGAGTATTCAGTTATGAATTTGATTAAATCAAAAATATGTAATCGAATGCAAACAAAAATGTTGAAATAGTCTTTTAATTGCAAAGACATGGATGAAAGTAATGGAAATATGATGTGATAACTACATATGTATACTATTCCTAATGAATTAATCACGTAAATACTCATTTGATTATATAAAATACCCGAAGAAGATGAACAATTAGACTTTAATCTTCAAAACTTTTAATTCTTAACATTTTTTTAAGAATTACAATTTTTTTTTTTTTTTTATTGGAGTAATACCCAGTTTTGGTTTATCATGTTTTACGTTTTGTATGAGATAAACTTTTATTTGTTTTTTTATATATTTTTTTTTTATTAAGATGTATTACCAAGTGGAATATAAAAGTGGAATATAAAAATATTGAAGTGGAATATAAATATTCCACCTTTCGGGTCGAGTAGAATATTTTTGAGAGAAGCTAATGGTCACACGGCCTCTAATATCCAGTATTCTGTTTAGCAAGTATTTTGTGAATATTCACTTTATTATCCGGGGAAACCTCTAATATCCCGAACATATACACAGTCATTCAGATCTTACAAATGTGGTTTTTGTTAAAAACAAGCAGTAAATTAATTTTTCTTTTTGCGAGCATCTTCCGCTTATTCGCATTCGTTATTGCAGTGTGTACAGATATTTACTTTTTCTTCAATTTAGTTTAAACCTCTAATGACCGGAAAAATCGATTATCTGGAAGGCCGTTGGTCCCGAGCATTCCGAATAAAAGAGTTTTTACTGTATTTCATAGGACACTCAAATCGAACGAACGACTTGACAAGTATTATTGAAATTCGGACTAAGCTTATATAAAAGCTATAAATCTACATAGTCACCTAATATGAAATTCATTTACATATTAGGTATGTACATACATACATATATTCATGTATGTAAGTTATAAGCATATACAGTACTCCTTTCTGGAAAACTGTACTTTATTTTTAAGAAAATGTTTTCTCATCTGACAAAAATAATGTCTTCTTCTGCATTTACTAACTGAAAGATGTTGGTATAAAATTATTTTACCTCGCCCTCAGATTGCATAAAACACTTACATATTCGCTTCACATCAATGCAAGTATAAAAAAGGCAAATATACTAGTAAAAATCCTCTACCCACTAATTAATAAGAACTCATACCTGCGCAGCGTATGATTTAAATTTTTATTTAAAATCCGTAGTTTTCTTTATTAATTTTTCTCTTACATCAGTTAAAACCCCTATCTTAATAACCTTCGATGCAAAGAATTTCATATTAATATTCTAATTTCTATACCTAATATAAGAAAGTCCACTGTTAATATAACAAATATATACTGGGAACAATAAATCATTTGAATTTGAAAATTATATTATTTTATTATATAATAAAAGCTGAATTAAACGGAACTTGAAAGAGTTAAAATCTCCTTGTCATATTTGGGGTCCTGAAAAGGACCGTTTAAAATATGTATATTGTATGTATGTATGTTTAAGCACGTTCACCACGGATGCGTCTGGCCAATTGAATATCTTTTGGCATAATAGTGACACGCTTAGCATGAATGGCACACAAATTGGTATCTTCAAAGAGACCAACCAAATAAGCTTCACTAGCTTCTTGAAGAGCCATCACTGCTGAACTCTGGAAACGCAAATCAGTTTTGAAATCTTGTGCTATTTCACGAACTAAACGCTGGAATGGCAATTTGCGAATCAACAATTCAGTGCTCTTTTGGTAACGACGAATTTCACGAAGAGCTACAGTTCCTGGACGATAACGATGTGGTTTCTTGACACCTCCAGTTGCTGGTGCACTTTTGCGAGCAGCTTTAGTGGCCAACTGTTTTCTAGGTGCTTTTCCACCGGTGGATTTACGAGCAGTTTGCTTTGTACGAGCCATTTTTAACTTTTTCTTTTCACTACACTTTCACTTCACTATGAACACAAAATGAAATATGAAAATTTTCAATTCTTAGTCTTATACAATATCGTCGAATGATTGTTTACGTTCTTCTGTTTCTTTTCAACCTATTTCCCCTTTAATTTTTCCCCTAATTTGTAAAAGAACCATCTATAAATAATCGTGTAGTTTTTCATGCAGATACAGTTTCGTAGTGACTTTTGTGCAGTGTTGAGTGAAAATAAGAAAAAGTATAAAAATAAAAAATGACTGGTCGTGGTAAAGGAGGAAAAGGCTTGGGTAAAGGTGGTGCTAAGCGTCATCGTAAAGTGTTGCGTGATAATATCCAAGGTATTACAAAGCCCGCTATTCGCCGTTTAGCTCGTCGTGGAGGTGTTAAACGTATTTCTGGTTTGATTTACGAAGAAACCCGTGGGGTGCTAAAAGTGTTCCTAGAAAATGTTATTCGTGATGCTGTTACTTACACCGAACATGCTAAGCGAAAGACAGTCACTGCGATGGACGTTGTATACGCATTGAAGAGACAGGGACGCACCCTTTATGGTTTCGGAGGTTAAATTATATGGAAAACGGTTTAAATTTTCCCACAAACGGTCCTTTTCAGGACCACAAAAAATCTGTAAAGTGATATTAGTTCGAAATTAATTTTTTGTTCAATCGTATTTTTCGTTTTTATCATTTAATAAATTTAAATGCATATATTGGTTAAAAATTCTAAATTCAAACAATATACAGGAGTCCAAAAAGTGGCATCAGCGAAACTTCAAAATGGAGGTAAATTTGTACATTTTCTCTGTAAGTATTCCATGGTAAAAGAGTGAAACAATTAATTGGCATCTTAAAATTAAATGTGAAAAATTTAATTGTGTGGTTTTATTTTTTCACATTCCACATATGACGTCAGCCAGATTTCAAAATGGCTGCAAATTTCATAGCGTGGTTTTATTTCTTAGCAAACAAATTCACATACACACACACATTCATAAATTATTATTTCTTTGTTCCTTATGCATTCATGTTTGTATTCGAAAATAAGAATTCTTAGAAAAAAGGTTCGATTGTTCGATAAAAGATACGCGCGAACACACACATACATATGTGTATATACATACCTATGGATGGATATACATATGTATGTATGTTGGTGTGATGTCACCTTTGAATTTTTATTTTCAATAAACAAGAAGATTTTAGGAATTTATTTCCAAGTTTAATTTCTTGATATTCTGGAATAAACTATACACACGCACACACACTTAATGTCACCTTTGAATTTCTACTTACTATGAACTGGAGATGAATTTTAAGAAATTTTTTATCAAGCAAAAATGAAATTATTTAAACCTCTTAATGTAAATTATTTGTCGTCCTTAAAAGGACGGTTTGTTTTGTTTCTTTGTCATGAAGTATAAATTTAGGCACTCTTTTCTGTCTTCTTCGGCAACAGAACAGCTTGGATATTTGGAAGAACTCCTCCTTGTGCGATTGTTACACCAGAAAGTAGTTTATTCAACTCCTCGTCATTACGGATGGCCAATTGCAAATGGCGGGGGATAATTCTTGTCTTTTTGTTGTCACGAGCAGCATTTCCCGCCAATTCTAAAACTTCAGCCGCCAAATATTCCATAACAGCAGCTAAGTAGACAGGAGCACCAGCACCAACGCGTTCAGCATAGTTCCCCTTACGGAGAAGACGATGAATACGACCAACAGGAAATTGGAGTCCGGCACGATTTGAACGCGACTTTGCCTTCCCCTTCACTTTTCCACCTTTACCACGACCAGACATTTTTCACTTTTTACTTTTACTTCTACTTGTACACGACACCACTGTTCACTGAATAATGATTTTTATTCGAGACGGGTGCTGGTATTTATGTAAAAATGTACAATCAATCTATATTATATATATGTGTTTGTGCGCATGAGAAAATATCGTTCAGGCAAGCAACATTAACTGGGGTAAAATTGAGAATTTTTACAGTTCTCGTTCAATCGTTAAACAGTGAAGTGTTGTGAAATAGTAAAAATTAAAAATGCCACCAAAAACTAGTGGAAAAGCAGCAAAGAAAGCTGGAAAGGCTCAGAAGAATATCACTAAAAATGATAAGAAGAAGAAGCGCAAGAGGAAGGAAAGTTACGCCATCTACATTTACAAAGTGTTGAAGCAAGTTCATCCCGATACTGGAATTTCATCGAAGGCAATGAGTATCATGAACAGTTTTGTTAATGATATCTTTGAAAGGATCGCCGCTGAAGCATCTCGTTTGGCTCACTACAACAAGCGTTCAACAATTACCAGTCGGGAAATCCAAACAGCCGTTCGTTTGTTATTGCCTGGTGAACTTGCTAAGCATGCTGTAAGTGAAGGAACTAAAGCAGTTACTAAATACACCAGCTCAAAATAAATATTCGTTAAAAGTTTCCAATTTGATTCAAATGGCCCTTTTCAGGGCCGCAAAATATACCCTTTTGAGATTTTATAACGATAGCAATTTAAACAGTGTTTAGTAATAATAATGTGCTCGTGCTCTTACAATTTACATTGAAGAAAGAAATGTAAATTATTTTCTGATTCGTATGTGGATTTTCTTTCTTTAAAGTGGAAATAATTTAATAAAAAAAAAAAGGAAAAACATATTTCAATTTCTCCATACTTTTTTTCGAATTGCATGTGGATTTTCTTACGATTCATATGAAAGCAAACAAACTAGATTTCTTCCATTTTGTCTTCTTTTGATTGCGTAGATTTGCTTACTATTTAAATGGAAATCATTTTAAACGAAAAGAATTACGTAAAAAAAAAGTCTAAATATTTCTTCCATTTTGTTGTTTGTGTGGATTGATTTACCATGAAAATGTTTTTTTTCTTTTTCTTTTCCAGAAACGGATTTCCCCTTCGATTTCCAAATAAGAAAATGAAATTAATTTGTATCTCATTAATGAACTAATTGTAGCCCTAAAAAGGACTTTGGAGTTATTTTCTTTTCTAATTTCTTATTGCGGACTTTTGCAATGAAATTATTTCTTTGCCTTTTTGGCGGTAGCGGCTTTTTTTGGCTTAGCAGCAGATGCAGTCGCCGTTTTTGCTTTAGGTACTTTAGCTTTAGGAGCAGCAGCTTTTGGTTTTGTCGTTTTAGCCTTAACTGTACTAGTTTTTTTAATACTTTTCACCTTTGCCTTTTCTACCTTCTTCTTTTCAGTGCTCTTCTTGGTTGCAGCAGCTGCCTTCTTCACTTTCTTTTCACCAGTTGATGCCTTCTTCACTTTTTTCTCACCAGCGGCAGCAGTTTTGGGTTTCGTTGATTTCTTTTTTTCAGCAGATTTTGCTTTTGGTTCCTTGTTAGCTGATGCAGATAACTTAAATGAACCAGCAGCACCTTTTCCCTTTGTTTGAACTAATTTACCACTAGTCACAGCACTTTTCAAATATTTTTTAATGAACGGAGCTAGTTTTTGAACATCAACCTTGTATGTAGCCGCAATATATTTCTTGATAGCCAAAAGAGAAGAACCACCGCGTTCCTTTAATGTCTTGATAGCAGCATCCACCATTTGCTGAGTGGGGGGATGAGTAGGAGTTGATTTTGGTTTCTTTGAACCACTGGCGGCAGCCTTTTTTGGTTTTTTCTCTGCGACAATTGCAGGAGCAGCAGCAGCAGTATCGGCCATTTTAGATATTTAGAATATTAAACACGTTTTCTAGCAACAAACACTTGATAATCACTATTTTAATAGCCGCCAACCGAACACCACCATGCGGATATAGTTCTCTGAGAATCAAAAAGTGGGAAGGTATGTAAAATTTTCATTTATTTGAGCGCTTTTACTGAGTTGTATCCTTGAGTTCCTCGAAAAAACACAATATTTTTTATGTTTTAAATACCAATACCTAGAAGTCTTATATTAATTAGGTCATTATAATATAATAGATCAGTTTTTAATTACATTTTATCAGATTTTCTAATAAACCATAGCGTTACACAGTGATTAAACTCAATGTTTGATGAAATTCTTTCACTGCTCACGTATAAAATTGCTATTATTTAAACAAATACAATAGTTTAGTGTGTCAAATCAGATTAAAAATAAAGTATATAGTTTATATAATGATAAAAATTTAAAATCAAACCATTCTATTTTAATTTGTGAAGGGAATAAAATAATCATTTCTTGGGTAATGAAACGACTATTTTACTTTCTCTGAACGTTTTGAGTTCCTATTAAAAGAAATATTTCTTTGTTTTCGCACAGAAATATACTATAAAATAGTATTATTTACCATCACATTCACAAATTCTAAGTAAATTAAGATACTTATAACTTCCATTCCATAACATTTCACATTTATCCATTTGATATTGCATCTTTACATGAGCCTGAGAATGCTTAAGAGAAATATATGTATGTACATATATTTTGTCTTTCTTTTTTTTCCGTTTTTAATTGTTTAAGAAAATTAGCTTTTGTAATATCTTGTAATTACTAAGAATTTTGGGATACAAATAATATTCTTTATTGCTGGACTAAAAGAAAAGCAAAAAAGTGATGAGAAATCTACCATTGAAATACCTTGAAATTCTTTTATCCGTAACTCCAATAACCGGCAACCTTTAATCAGTGTGACCATAGTGGAATATAATATTCCATTTGTGGAATATATTAGAGCTGCAGAGAATATATTTTTTTCTAAAAATAATCGCATATAAAAGTGGAATATTTTTTCTAAAAAAGAATATTTGGATAATTATATTCTCCGTAAATTAGAACTATGTTCTTCCCTTCAGTTAATTTCATTACTAATAAATTCGTACAATTTTGGACTGAAATTTCCACTCATAAAAATAGGTGCAATTTGAAAATTCGTTATATTCGTATTTTGCTTTTTATGAGAGAGTATTCAGTTATGAATTTGATTAAATCAAAAATATGTAATCGAATGCAAACAAAAATGTTGAAATAGTCTTTTAATTGCAAAGACATGGATGAAAGTAATGGAAATATGATGTGATAACTACATATGTATACTATTCCTAATGAATTAATCACGTAAATACTCATTTGATTATATAAAATACCCGAAGAAGATGAACAATTAGACTTTAATCTTCAAAACTTTTAATTCTTAACATTTTTTTAAGAATTACAATTTTTTTTTTTTTTTTATTGGAGTAATACCCAGTTTTGGTTTATCATGTTTTACGTTTTGTATGAGATAAACTTTTATTTGTTTTTTTATATATTTTTTTTTTATTAAGATGTATTACCAAGTGGAATATAAAAGTGGAATATAAAAATATTGAAGTGGAATATAAATATTCCACCTTTCGGGTCGAGTAGAATATTTTTGAGAGAAGCTAATGGTCACACGGCCTCTAATATCCAGTATTCTGTTTAGCAAGTATTTTGTGAATATTCACTTTATTATCCGGGGAAACCTCTAATATCCCGAACATATACACAGTCATTCAGATCTTACAAATGTGGTTTTTGTTAAAAACAAGCAGTAAATTAATTTTTCTTTTTGCGAGCATCTTCCGCTTATTCGCATTCGTTATTGCAGTGTGTACAGATATTTACTTTTTCTTCAATTTAGTTTAAACCTCTAATGACCGGAAAAATCGATTATCTGGAAGGCCGTTGGTCCCGAGCATTCCGAATAAAAGAGTTTTTACTGTATTTCATAGGACACTCAAATCGAACGAACGACTTGACAAGTATTATTGAAATTCGGACTAAGCTTATATAAAAGCTATAAATCTACATAGTCACCTAATATGAAATTCATTTACATATTAGGTATGTACATACATACATATATTCATGTATGTAAGTTATAAGCATATACAGTACTCCTTTCTGGAAAACTGTACTTTATTTTTAAGAAAATGTTTTCTCATCTGACAAAAATAATGTCTTCTTCTGCATTTACTAACTGAAAGATGTTGGTATAAAATTATTTTACCTCGCCCTCAGATTGCATAAAACACTTACATATTCGCTTCACATCAATGCAAGTATAAAAAAGGCAAATATACTAGTAAAAATCCTCTACCCACTAATTAATAAGAACTCATACCTGCGCAGCGTATGATTTAAATTTTTATTTAAAATCCGTAGTTTTCTTTATTAATTTTTCTCTTACATCAGTTAAAACCCCTATCTTAATAACCTTCGATGCAAAGAATTTCATATTAATATTCTAATTTCTATACCTAATATAAGAAAGTCCACTGTTAATATAACAAATATATACTGGGAACAATAAATCATTTGAATTTGAAAATTATATTATTTTATTATATAATAAAAGCTGAATTAAACGGAACTTGAAAGAGTTAAAATCTCCTTGTCATATTTGGGGTCCTGAAAAGGACCGTTTAAAATATGTATATTGTATGTATGTATGTTTAAGCACGTTCACCACGGATGCGTCTGGCCAATTGAATATCTTTTGGCATAATAGTGACACGCTTAGCATGAATGGCACACAAATTGGTATCTTCAAAGAGACCAACCAAATAAGCTTCACTAGCTTCTTGAAGAGCCATCACTGCTGAACTCTGGAAACGCAAATCAGTTTTGAAATCTTGTGCTATTTCACGAACTAAACGCTGGAATGGCAATTTGCGAATCAACAATTCAGTGCTCTTTTGGTAACGACGAATTTCACGAAGAGCTACAGTTCCTGGACGATAACGATGTGGTTTCTTGACACCTCCAGTTGCTGGTGCACTTTTGCGAGCAGCTTTAGTGGCCAACTGTTTTCTAGGTGCTTTTCCACCGGTGGATTTACGAGCAGTTTGCTTTGTACGAGCCATTTTTAACTTTTTCTTTTCACTACACTTTCACTTCACTATGAACACAAAATGAAATATGAAAATTTTCAATTCTTAGTCTTATACAATATCGTCGAATGATTGTTTACGTTCTTCTGTTTCTTTTCAACCTATTTCCCCTTTAATTTTTCCCCTAATTTGTAAAAGAACCATCTATAAATAATCGTGTAGTTTTTCATGCAGATACAGTTTCGTAGTGACTTTTGTGCAGTGTTGAGTGAAAATAAGAAAAAGTATAAAAATAAAAAATGACTGGTCGTGGTAAAGGAGGAAAAGGCTTGGGTAAAGGTGGTGCTAAGCGTCATCGTAAAGTGTTGCGTGATAATATCCAAGGTATTACAAAGCCCGCTATTCGCCGTTTAGCTCGTCGTGGAGGTGTTAAACGTATTTCTGGTTTGATTTACGAAGAAACCCGTGGGGTGCTAAAAGTGTTCCTAGAAAATGTTATTCGTGATGCTGTTACTTACACCGAACATGCTAAGCGAAAGACAGTCACTGCGATGGACGTTGTATACGCATTGAAGAGACAGGGACGCACCCTTTATGGTTTCGGAGGTTAAATTATATGGAAAACGGTTTAAATTTTCCCACAAACGGTCCTTTTCAGGACCACAAAAAATCTGTAAAGTGATATTAGTTCGAAATTAATTTTTTGTTCAATCGTATTTTTCGTTTTTATCATTTAATAAATTTAAATGCATATATTGGTTAAAAATTCTAAATTCAAACAATATACAGGAGTCCAAAAAGTGGCATCAGCGAAACTTCAAAATGGAGGTAAATTTGTACATTTTCTCTGTAAGTATTCCATGGTAAAAGAGTGAAACAATTAATTGGCATCTTAAAATTAAATGTGAAAAATTTAATTGTGTGGTTTTATTTTTTCACATTCCACATATGACGTCAGCCAGATTTCAAAATGGCTGCAAATTTCATAGCGTGGTTTTATTTCTTAGCAAACAAATTCACATACACACACACATTCATAAATTATTATTTCTTTGTTCCTTATGCATTCATGTTTGTATTCGAAAATAAGAATTCTTAGAAAAAAGGTTCGATTGTTCGATAAAAGATACGCGCGAACACACACATACATATGTGTATATACATACCTATGGATGGATATACATATGTATGTATGTTGGTGTGATGTCACCTTTGAATTTTTATTTTCAATAAACAAGAAGATTTTAGGAATTTATTTCCAAGTTTAATTTCTTGATATTCTGGAATAAACTATACACACGCACACACACTTAATGTCACCTTTGAATTTCTACTTACTATGAACTGGAGATGAATTTTAAGAAATTTTTTATCAAGCAAAAATGAAATTATTTAAACCTCTTAATGTAAATTATTTGTCGTCCTTAAAAGGACGGTTTGTTTTGTTTCTTTGTCATGAAGTATAAATTTAGGCACTCTTTTCTGTCTTCTTCGGCAACAGAACAGCTTGGATATTTGGAAGAACTCCTCCTTGTGCGATTGTTACACCAGAAAGTAGTTTATTCAACTCCTCGTCATTACGGATGGCCAATTGCAAATGGCGGGGGATAATTCTTGTCTTTTTGTTGTCACGAGCAGCATTTCCCGCCAATTCTAAAACTTCAGCCGCCAAATATTCCATAACAGCAGCTAAGTAGACAGGAGCACCAGCACCAACGCGTTCAGCATAGTTCCCCTTACGGAGAAGACGATGAATACGACCAACAGGAAATTGGAGTCCGGCACGATTTGAACGCGACTTTGCCTTCCCCTTCACTTTTCCACCTTTACCACGACCAGACATTTTTCACTTTTTACTTTTACTTCTACTTGTACACGACACCACTGTTCACTGAATAATGATTTTTATTCGAGACGGGTGCTGGTATTTATGTAAAAATGTACAATCAATCTATATTATATATATGTGTTTGTGCGCATGAGAAAATATCGTTCAGGCAAGCAACATTAACTGGGGTAAAATTGAGAATTTTTACAGTTCTCGTTCAATCGTTAAACAGTGAAGTGTTGTGAAATAGTAAAAATTAAAAATGCCACCAAAAACTAGTGGAAAAGCAGCAAAGAAAGCTGGAAAGGCTCAGAAGAATATCACTAAAAATGATAAGAAGAAGAAGCGCAAGAGGAAGGAAAGTTACGCCATCTACATTTACAAAGTGTTGAAGCAAGTTCATCCCGATACTGGAATTTCATCGAAGGCAATGAGTATCATGAACAGTTTTGTTAATGATATCTTTGAAAGGATCGCCGCTGAAGCATCTCGTTTGGCTCACTACAACAAGCGTTCAACAATTACCAGTCGGGAAATCCAAACAGCCGTTCGTTTGTTATTGCCTGGTGAACTTGCTAAGCATGCTGTAAGTGAAGGAACTAAAGCAGTTACTAAATACACCAGCTCAAAATAAATATTCGTTAAAAGTTTCCAATTTGATTCAAATGGCCCTTTTCAGGGCCGCAAAATATACCCTTTTGAGATTTTATAACGATAGCAATTTAAACAGTGTTTAGTAATAATAATGTGCTCGTGCTCTTACAATTTACATTGAAGAAAGAAATGTAAATTATTTTCTGATTCGTATGTGGATTTTCTTTCTTTAAAGTGGAAATAATTTAATAAAAAAAAAAAGGAAAAACATATTTCAATTTCTCCATACTTTTTTTCGAATTGCATGTGGATTTTCTTACGATTCATATGAAAGCAAACAAACTAGATTTCTTCCATTTTGTCTTCTTTTGATTGCGTAGATTTGCTTACTATTTAAATGGAAATCATTTTAAACGAAAAGAATTACGTAAAAAAAAAGTCTAAATATTTCTTCCATTTTGTTGTTTGTGTGGATTGATTTACCATGAAAATGTTTTTTTTCTTTTTCTTTTCCAGAAACGGATTTCCCCTTCGATTTCCAAATAAGAAAATGAAATTAATTTGTATCTCATTAATGAACTAATTGTAGCCCTAAAAAGGACTTTGGAGTTATTTTCTTTTCTAATTTCTTATTGCGGACTTTTGCAATGAAATTATTTCTTTGCCTTTTTGGCGGTAGCGGCTTTTTTTGGCTTAGCAGCAGATGCAGTCGCCGTTTTTGCTTTAGGTACTTTAGCTTTAGGAGCAGCAGCTTTTGGTTTTGTCGTTTTAGCCTTAACTGTACTAGTTTTTTTAATACTTTTCACCTTTGCCTTTTCTACCTTCTTCTTTTCAGTGCTCTTCTTGGTTGCAGCAGCTGCCTTCTTCACTTTCTTTTCACCAGTTGATGCCTTCTTCACTTTTTTCTCACCAGCGGCAGCAGTTTTGGGTTTCGTTGATTTCTTTTTTTCAGCAGATTTTGCTTTTGGTTCCTTGTTAGCTGATGCAGATAACTTAAATGAACCAGCAGCACCTTTTCCCTTTGTTTGAACTAATTTACCACTAGTCACAGCACTTTTCAAATATTTTTTAATGAACGGAGCTAGTTTTTGAACATCAACCTTGTATGTAGCCGCAATATATTTCTTGATAGCCAAAAGAGAAGAACCACCGCGTTCCTTTAATGTCTTGATAGCAGCATCCACCATTTGCTGAGTGGGGGGATGAGTAGGAGTTGATTTTGGTTTCTTTGAACCACTGGCGGCAGCCTTTTTTGGTTTTTTCTCTGCGACAATTGCAGGAGCAGCAGCAGCAGTATCGGCCATTTTAGATATTTAGAATATTAAACACGTTTTCTAGCAACAAACACTTGATAATCACTATTTTAATAGCCGCCAACCGAACACCACCATGCGGATATAGTTCTCTGAGAATCAAAAAGTGGGAAGGTATGTAAAATTTTCATTTATTTGAGCGCTTTTACTGAGTTGTATCCTTGAGTTCCTCGAAAAAACACAATATTTTTTATGTTTTAAATACCAATACCTAGAAGTCTTATATTAATTAGGTCATTATAATATAATAGATCAGTTTTTAATTACATTTTATCAGATTTTCTAATAAACCATAGCGTTACACAGTGATTAAACTCAATGTTTGATGAAATTCTTTCACTGCTCACGTATAAAATTGCTATTATTTAAACAAATACAATAGTTTAGTGTGTCAAATCAGATTAAAAATAAAGTATATAGTTTATATAATGATAAAAATTTAAAATCAAACCATTCTATTTTAATTTGTGAAGGGAATAAAATAATCATTTCTTGGGTAATGAAACGACTATTTTACTTTCTCTGAACGTTTTGAGTTCCTATTAAAAGAAATATTTCTTTGTTTTCGCACAGAAATATACTATAAAATAGTATTATTTACCATCACATTCACAAATTCTAAGTAAATTAAGATACTTATAACTTCCATTCCATAACATTTCACATTTATCCATTTGATATTGCATCTTTACATGAGCCTGAGAATGCTTAAGAGAAATATATGTATGTACATATATTTTGTCTTTCTTTTTTTTCCGTTTTTAATTGTTTAAGAAAATTAGCTTTTGTAATATCTTGTAATTACTAAGAATTTTGGGATACAAATAATATTCTTTATTGCTGGACTAAAAGAAAAGCAAAAAAGTGATGAGAAATCTACCATTGAAATACCTTGAAATTCTTTTATCCGTAACTCCAATAACCGGCAACCTTTAATCAGTGTGACCATAGTGGAATATAATATTCCATTTGTGGAATATATTAGAGCTGCAGAGAATATATTTTTTTCTAAAAATAATCGCATATAAAAGTGGAATATTTTTTCTAAAAAAGAATATTTGGATAATTATATTCTCCGTAAATTAGAACTATGTTCTTCCCTTCAGTTAATTTCATTACTAATAAATTCGTACAATTTTGGACTGAAATTTCCACTCATAAAAATAGGTGCAATTTGAAAATTCGTTATATTCGTATTTTGCTTTTTATGAGAGAGTATTCAGTTATGAATTTGATTAAATCAAAAATATGTAATCGAATGCAAACAAAAATGTTGAAATAGTCTTTTAATTGCAAAGACATGGATGAAAGTAATGGAAATATGATGTGATAACTACATATGTATACTATTCCTAATGAATTAATCACGTAAATACTCATTTGATTATATAAAATACCCGAAGAAGATGAACAATTAGACTTTAATCTTCAAAACTTTTAATTCTTAACATTTTTTTAAGAATTACAATTTTTTTTTTTTTTTTATTGGAGTAATACCCAGTTTTGGTTTATCATGTTTTACGTTTTGTATGAGATAAACTTTTATTTGTTTTTTTATATATTTTTTTTTTATTAAGATGTATTACCAAGTGGAATATAAAAGTGGAATATAAAAATATTGAAGTGGAATATAAATATTCCACCTTTCGGGTCGAGTAGAATATTTTTGAGAGAAGCTAATGGTCACACGGCCTCTAATATCCAGTATTCTGTTTAGCAAGTATTTTGTGAATATTCACTTTATTATCCGGGGAAACCTCTAATATCCCGAACATATACACAGTCATTCAGATCTTACAAATGTGGTTTTTGTTAAAAACAAGCAGTAAATTAATTTTTCTTTTTGCGAGCATCTTCCGCTTATTCGCATTCGTTATTGCAGTGTGTACAGATATTTACTTTTTCTTCAATTTAGTTTAAACCTCTAATGACCGGAAAAATCGATTATCTGGAAGGCCGTTGGTCCCGAGCATTCCGAATAAAAGAGTTTTTACTGTATTTCATAGGACACTCAAATCGAACGAACGACTTGACAAGTATTATTGAAATTCGGACTAAGCTTATATAAAAGCTATAAATCTACATAGTCACCTAATATGAAATTCATTTACATATTAGGTATGTACATACATACATATATTCATGTATGTATGTAAGTTATAAGCATATACAGTACTCCTTTCTGGAAAACTGTACTTTATTTTTAAGAAAATGTTTTCTCATCTGACAAAAATAATGTCTTCTTCTGCATTTACTAACTGAAAGATGTTGGTATAAAATTATTTTACCTCGCCCTCAGATTGCATAAAACACTTACATATTCGCTTCACATCAATGCAAGTATAAAAAAGGCAAATATACTAGTAAAAATCCTCTACCCACTAATTAATAAGAACTCATACCTGCGCAGCGTATGATTTAAATTTTTATTTAAAATCCGTAGTTTTCTTTATTAATTTTTCTCTTACATCAGTTAAAACCCCTATCTTAATAACCTTCGATGCAAAGAATTTCATATTAATATTCTAATTTCTATACCTAATATAAGAAAGTCCACTGTTAATATAACAAATATATACTGGGAACAATAAATCATTTGAATTTGAAAATTATATTATTTTATTATATAATAAAAGCTGAATTAAACGGAACTTGAAAGAGTTAAAATCTCCTTGTCATATTTGGGGTCCTGAAAAGGACCGTTTAAAATATGTATATTGTATGTATGTATGTTTAAGCACGTTCACCACGGATGCGTCTGGCCAATTGAATATCTTTTGGCATAATAGTGACACGCTTAGCATGAATGGCACACAAATTGGTATCTTCAAAGAGACCAACCAAATAAGCTTCACTAGCTTCTTGAAGAGCCATCACTGCTGAACTCTGGAAACGCAAATCAGTTTTGAAATCTTGTGCTATTTCACGAACTAAACGCTGGAATGGCAATTTGCGAATCAACAATTCAGTGCTCTTTTGGTAACGACGAATTTCACGAAGAGCTACAGTTCCTGGACGATAACGATGTGGTTTCTTGACACCTCCAGTTGCTGGTGCACTTTTGCGAGCAGCTTTAGTGGCCAACTGTTTTCTAGGTGCTTTTCCACCGGTGGATTTACGAGCAGTTTGCTTTGTACGAGCCATTTTTAACTTTTTCTTTTCACTACACTTTCACTTCACTATGAACACAAAATGAAATATGAAAATTTTCAATTCTCAGTCTTATACAATATCGTCGAATGATTGTTTACGTTCTTCTGTTTCTTTTCAACCTATTTCCCCTTTAATATTTCCCCTAATTTGTAAAAGAACCATCTATAAATAATCGTGTAGTTTTTCATGCAGATACAGTTTCGTAGTGACTTTTGTGCAGTGTTGGGTGAAAATAAGAAAAAGTATAAAAATAAAAAATGACTGGTCGTGGTAAAGGAGGAAAAGGCTTGGGTAAAGGTGGTGCTAAGCGTCATCGTAAAGTGTTGCGTGATAATATCCAAGGTATTACAAAGCCCGCTATTCGCCGTTTAGCTCGTCGTGGAGGTGTTAAACGTATTTCTGGTTTGATTTACGAAGAAACCCGTGGGGTGCTAAAAGTGTTCCTAGAAAATGTTATTCGTGATGCTGTTACTTACACCGAACATGCTAAGCGAAAGACAGTCACTGCGATGGACGTTGTATACGCATTGAAGAGACAGGGACGCACCCTTTATGGTTTCGGAGGTTAAATTATATGGAAAACGGTTTAAATTTTCCCACAAACGGTCCTTTTCAGGACCACAAAAAATCTGTAAAGTGATATTAGTTCGAAATTAATTTTTTGTTCAATCGTATTTTTCGTTTTTATCATTTAATAAATTTAAATGCATATATTGGTTAAAAATTCTAAATTCAAACAATATACAGGAGTCCAAAAAGTGGCATCAGCGAAACTTCAAAATGGAGGTAAATTTGTACATTTTCTCTGTAAGTATTCCATGGTAAAAGAGTGAAACAATTAATTGGCATCTTAAAATTAAATGTGAAAAATTTAATTGTGTGGTTTTATTTTTTCACATTCCACATATGACGTCAGCCAGATTTCAAAATGGCTGCAAATTTCATAGCGTGGTTTTATTTCTTAGCAAACAAATTCACATACACACACACATTCATAAATTATTATTTCTTTGTTCCTTATGCATTCATGTTTGTATTCGAAAATAAGAATTCTTAGAAAAAAGGTTCGATTGTTCGATAAAAGATACGCGCGAACACACACATACATATGTGTATATACATACCTATGGATGGATATACATATGTATGTATGTTGGTGTGATGTCACCTTTGAATTTTTATTTTCAATAAACAAGAAGATTTAAGGAATTTATTTCCAAGTTTAATTTCTTGATATTCTGGAATAAACTATACACACGCACACACACTTAATGTCACCTTTGAATTTCTACTTACTATGAACTGGAGATGAATTTTAAGAAATTATTTATCAAGCAAAAATGAAATTATTTAAACCTCTTAATGTAAATTATTTGTCGTCCTTAAAAGGACGGTTTGTTTTGTTTCTTTGTCATGAAGTATAAATTTAGGCACTCTTTTCTGTCTTCTTCGGCAACAGAACAGCTTGGATATTTGGAAGAACTCCTCCTTGTGCGATTGTTACACCAGAAAGTAGTTTATTCAACTCCTCGTCATTACGGATGGCCAATTGCAAATGGCGGGGGATAATTCTTGTCTTTTTGTTGTCACGAGCAGCATTTCCCGCCAATTCTAAAACTTCAGCCGCCAAATATTCCATAACAGCAGCTAAGTAGACAGGAGCACCAGCACCAACGCGTTCAGCATAGTTCCCCTTACGGAGAAGACGATGAATACGACCAACAGGAAATTGGAGTCCGGCACGATTTGAACGCGACTTTGCCTTCCCCTTCACTTTTCCACCTTTACCACGACCAGACATTTTTCACTTTTTACTTTTACTTCTACTTGTACACGACACCACTGTTCACTGAATAATGATTTTTATTCGAGACGGGTGCTGGTATTTATGTAAAAATGTACAATCAATCTATATTATATATATGTGTTTGTGCGCATGAGAAAATATCGTTCAGGCAAGCAACATTAACTGGGGTAAAATTGAGAATTTTTACAGTTCTCGTTCAATCGTTAAACAGTGAAGTGTTGTGAAATAGTAAAAATTAAAAATGCCACCAAAAACTAGTGGAAAAGCAGCAAAGAAAGCTGGAAAGGCTCAGAAGAATATCACTAAAAATGATAAGAAGAAGAAGCGCAAGAGGAAGGAAAGTTACGCCATCTACATTTACAAAGTGTTGAAGCAAGTTCATCCCGATACTGGAATTTCATCGAAGGCAATGAGTATCATGAACAGTTTTGTTAATGATATCTTTGAAAGGATCGCCGCTGAAGCATCTCGTTTGGCTCACTACAACAAGCGTTCAACAATTACCAGTCGGGAAATCCAAACAGCCGTTCGTTTGTTATTGCCTGGTGAACTTGCTAAGCATGCTGTAAGTGAAGGAACTAAAGCAGTTACTAAATACACCAGCTCAAAATAAATATTCGTTAAAAGTTTCCAATTTGATTCAAATGGCCCTTTTCAGGGCCGCAAAATATACCCTTTTGAGATTTTATAACGATAGCAATTTAAACAGTGTTTAGTAATAATAATGTGCTCGTGCTCTTACAATTTACATTGAAGAAAGAAATGTAAATTATTTTCTGATTCGTATGTGGATTTTCTTTCTTTAAAGTGGAAATAATTTAATAAAAAAAAAAAGGAAAAACATATTTCAATTTCTCCATACTTTTTTTCGAATTGCATGTGGATTTTCTTACGATTCATATGAAAGCAAACAAACTAGATTTCTTCCATTTTGTCTTCTTTTGATTGCGTAGATTTGCTTACTATTTAAATGGAAATCATTTTAAACGAAAAGAATTACGTAAAAAAAAAGTCTAAATATTTCTTCCATTTTGTTGTTTGTGTGGATTGATTTACCATGAAAATGTTTTTTTTCTTTTTCTTTTCCAGAAACGGATTTCCCCTTCGATTTCCAAATAAGAAAATGAAATTAATTTGTATCTCATTAATGAACTAATTGTAGCCCTAAAAAGGACTTTGGAGTTATTTTCTTTTCTAATTTCTTATTGCGGACTTTTGCAATGAAATTATTTCTTTGCCTTTTTGGCGGTAGCGGCTTTTTTTGGCTTAGCAGCAGATGCAGTCGCCGTTTTTGCTTTAGGTACTTTAGCTTTAGGAGCAGCAGCTTTTGGTTTTGTCGTTTTAGCCTTAACTGTACTAGTTTTTTTAATACTTTTCACCTTTGCCTTTTCTACCTTCTTCTTTTCAGTGCTCTTCTTGGTTGCAGCAGCTGCCTTCTTCACTTTCTTTTCACCAGTTGATGCCTTCTTCACTTTTTTCTCACCAGCGGCAGCAGTTTTGGGTTTCGTTGATTTCTTTTTTTCAGCAGATTTTGCTTTTGGTTCCTTGTTAGCTGATGCAGATAACTTAAATGAACCAGCAGCACCTTTTCCCTTTGTTTGAACTAATTTACCACTAGTCACAGCACTTTTCAAATATTTTTTAATGAACGGAGCTAGTTTTTGAACATCAACCTTGTATGTAGCCGCAATATATTTCTTGATAGCCAAAAGAGAAGAACCACCGCGTTCCTTTAATGTCTTGATAGCAGCATCCACCATTTGCTGAGTGGGGGGATGAGTAGGAGTTGATTTTGGTTTCTTTGAACCACTGGCGGCAGCCTTTTTTGGTTTTTTCTCTGCGACAATTGCAGGAGCAGCAGCAGCAGTATCGGCCATTTTAGATATTTAGAATATTAAACACGTTTTCTAGCAACAAACACTTGATAATCACTATTTTAATAGCCGCCAACCGAACACCACCATGCGGATATAGTTCTCTGAGAATCAAAAAGTGGGAAGGTATGTAAAATTTTCATTTATTTGAGCGCTTTTACTGAGTTGTATCCTTGAGTTCCTCGAAAAAACACAATATTTTTTATGTTTTAAATACCAATACCTAGAAGTCTTATATTAATTAGGTCATTATAATATAATAGATCAGTTTTTAATTACATTTTATCAGATTTTCTAATAAACCATAGCGTTACACAGTGATTAAACTCAATGTTTGATGAAATTCTTTCACTGCTCACGTATAAAATTGCTATTATTTAAACAAATACAATAGTTTAGTGTGTCAAATCAGATTAAAAATAAAGTATATAGTTTATATAATGATAAAAATTTAAAATCAAACCATTCTATTTTAATTTGTGAAGGGAATAAAATAATCATTTCTTGGGTAATGAAACGACTATTTTACTTTCTCTGAACGTTTTGAGTTCCTATTAAAAGAAATATTTCTTTGTTTTCGCACAGAAATATACTATAAAATAGTATTATTTACCATCACATTCACAAATTCTAAGTAAATTAAGATACTTATAACTTCCATTCCATAACATTTCACATTTATCCATTTGATATTGCATCTTTACATGAGCCTGAGAATGCTTAAGAGAAATATATGTATGTACATATATTTTGTCTTTCTTTTTTTTCCGTTTTTAATTGTTTAAGAAAATTAGCTTTTGTAATATCTTGTAATTACTAAGAATTTTGGGATACAAATAATATTCTTTATTGCTGGACTAAAAGAAAAGCAAAAAAGTGATGAGAAATCTACCATTGAAATACCTTGAAATTCTTTTATCCGTAACTCCAATAACCGGCAACCTTTAATCAGTGTGACCATAGTGGAATATAATATTCCATTTGTGGAATATATTAGAGCTGCAGAGAATATATTTTTTTCTAAAAATAATCGCATATAAAAGTGGAATATTTTTTCTAAAAAAGAATATTTGGATAATTATATTCTCCGTAAATTAGAACTATGTTCTTCCCTTCAGTTAATTTCATTACTAATAAATTCGTACAATTTTGGACTGAAATTTCCACTCATAAAAATAGGTGCAATTTGAAAATTCGTTATATTCGTATTTTGCTTTTTATCATTACCATTCAATGAGAGAGTATTCAGTTATGAATTTGATTAAATCAAAAATATGTAATCGAATGCAAACAAAAATGTTGAAATAGTCTTTTAATTGCAAAGACATGGATGAAAGTAATGGAAATATGATGTGATAACTACATATGTATACTATTCCTAATGAATTAATCACGTAAATACTCATTTGATTATATAAAATACCCGAAGAAGATGAACAATTAGACTTTAATCTTCAAAACTTTTAATTCTTAACATTTTTTTAAGAATTACAATTTTTTTTTTTTTTTTATTGGAGTAATACCCAGTTTTGGTTTATCATGTTTTACGTTTTGTATGAGATAAACTTTTATTTGTTTTTTTATATATTTTTTTTTTATTAAGATGTATTACCAAGTGGAATATAAAAGTGGAATATAAAAATATTGAAGTGGAATATAAATATTCCACCTTTCGGGTCGAGTAGAATATTTTTGAGAGAAGCTAATGGTCACACGGCCTCTAATATCCAGTATTCTGTTTAGCAAGTATTTTGTGAATATTCACTTTATTATCCGGGGAAACCTCTAATATCCCGAACATATACACAGTCATTCAGATCTTACAAATGTGGTTTTTGTTAAAAACAAGCAGTAAATTAATTTTTCTTTTTGCGAGCATCTTCCGCTTATTCGCATTCGTTATTGCAGTGTGTACAGATATTTACTTTTTCTTCAATTTAGTTTAAACCTCTAATGACCGGAAAAATCGATTATCTGGAAGGCCGTTGGTCCCGAGCATTCCGAATAAAAGAGTTTTTACTGTATTTCATAGGACACTCAAATCGAACGAACGACTTGACAAGTATTATTGAAATTCGGACTAAGCTTATATAAAAGCTATAAATCTACATAGTCACCTAATATGAAATTCATTTACATATTAGGTATGTACATACATACATATATTCATGTATGTATGTAAGTTATAAGCATATACAGTACTCCTTTCTGGAAAACTGTACTTTATTTTTAAGAAAATGTTTTCTCATCTGACAAAAATAATGTCTTCTTCTGCATTTACTAACTGAAAGATGTTGGTATAAAATTATTTTACCTCGCCCTCAGATTGCATAAAACACTTACATATTCGCTTCACATCAATGCAAGTATAAAAAAGGCAAATATACTAGTAAAAATCCTCTACCCACTAATTAATAAGAACTCATACCTGCGCAGCGTATGATTTAAATTTTTATTTAAAATCCGTAGTTTTCTTTATTAATTTTTCTCTTACATCAGTTAAAACCCCTATCTTAATAACCTTCGATGCAAAGAATTTCATATTAATATTCTAATTTCTATACCTAATATAAGAAAGTCCACTGTTAATATAACAAATATATACTGGGAACAATAAATCATTTGAATTTGAAAATTATATTATTTTATTATATAATAAAAGCTGAATTAAACGGAACTTGAAAGAGTTAAAATCTCCTTGTCATATTTGGGGTCCTGAAAAGGACCGTTTAAAATATGTATATTGTATGTATGTATGTTTAAGCACGTTCACCACGGATGCGTCTGGCCAATTGAATATCTTTTGGCATAATAGTGACACGCTTAGCATGAATGGCACACAAATTGGTATCTTCAAAGAGACCAACCAAATAAGCTTCACTAGCTTCTTGAAGAGCCATCACTGCTGAACTCTGGAAACGCAAATCAGTTTTGAAATCTTGTGCTATTTCACGAACTAAACGCTGGAATGGCAATTTGCGAATCAACAATTCAGTGCTCTTTTGGTAACGACGAATTTCACGAAGAGCTACAGTTCCTGGACGATAACGATGTGGTTTCTTGACACCTCCAGTTGCTGGTGCACTTTTGCGAGCAGCTTTAGTGGCCAACTGTTTTCTAGGTGCTTTTCCACCGGTGGATTTACGAGCAGTTTGCTTTGTACGAGCCATTTTTAACTTTTTCTTTTCACTACACTTTCACTTCACTATGAACACAAAATGAAATATGAAAATTTTCAATTCTCAGTCTTATACAATATCGTCGAATGATTGTTTACGTTCTTCTGTTTCTTTTCAACCTATTTCCCCTTTAATATTTCCCCTAATTTGTAAAAGAACCATCTATAAATAATCGTGTAGTTTTTCATGCAGATACAGTTTCGTAGTGACTTTTGTGCAGTGTTGGGTGAAAATAAGAAAAAGTATAAAAATAAAAAATGACTGGTCGTGGTAAAGGAGGAAAAGGCTTGGGTAAAGGTGGTGCTAAGCGTCATCGTAAAGTGTTGCGTGATAATATCCAAGGTATTACAAAGCCCGCTATTCGCCGTTTAGCTCGTCGTGGAGGTGTTAAACGTATTTCTGGTTTGATTTACGAAGAAACCCGTGGGGTGCTAAAAGTGTTCCTAGAAAATGTTATTCGTGATGCTGTTACTTACACCGAACATGCTAAGCGAAAGACAGTCACTGCGATGGACGTTGTATACGCATTGAAGAGACAGGGACGCACCCTTTATGGTTTCGGAGGTTAAATTATATGGAAAACGGTTTAAATTTTCCCACAAACGGTCCTTTTCAGGACCACAAAAAATCTGTAAAGTGATATTAGTTCGAAATTAATTTTTTGTTCAATCGTATTTTTCGTTTTTATCATTTAATAAATTTAAATGCATATATTGGTTAAAAATTCTAAATTCAAACAATATACAGGAGTCCAAAAAGTGGCATCAGCGAAACTTCAAAATGGAGGTAAATTTGTACATTTTCTCTGTAAGTATTCCATGGTAAAAGAGTGAAACAATTAATTGGCATCTTAAAATTAAATGTGAAAAATTTAATTGTGTGGTTTTATTTTTTCACATTCCACATATGACGTCAGCCAGATTTCAAAATGGCTGCAAATTTCATAGCGTGGTTTTATTTCTTAGCAAACAAATTCACATACACACACACATTCATAAATTATTATTTCTTTGTTCCTTATGCATTCATGTTTGTATTCGAAAATAAGAATTCTTAGAAAAAAGGTTCGATTGTTCGATAAAAGATACGCGCGAACACACACATACATATGTGTATATACATACCTATGGATGGATATACATATGTATGTATGTTGGTGTGATGTCACCTTTGAATTTTTATTTTCAATAAACAAGAAGATTTAAGGAATTTATTTCCAAGTTTAATTTCTTGATATTCTGGAATAAACTATACACACGCACACACACTTAATGTCACCTTTGAATTTCTACTTACTATGAACTGGAGATGAATTTTAAGAAATTATTTATCAAGCAAAAATGAAATTATTTAAACCTCTTAATGTAAATTATTTGTCGTCCTTAAAAGGACGGTTTGTTTTGTTTCTTTGTCATGAAGTATAAATTTAGGCACTCTTTTCTGTCTTCTTCGGCAACAGAACAGCTTGGATATTTGGAAGAACTCCTCCTTGTGCGATTGTTACACCAGAAAGTAGTTTATTCAACTCCTCGTCATTACGGATGGCCAATTGCAAATGGCGGGGGATAATTCTTGTCTTTTTGTTGTCACGAGCAGCATTTCCCGCCAATTCTAAAACTTCAGCCGCCAAATATTCCATAACAGCAGCTAAGTAGACAGGAGCACCAGCACCAACGCGTTCAGCATAGTTCCCCTTACGGAGAAGACGATGAATACGACCAACAGGAAATTGGAGTCCGGCACGATTTGAACGCGACTTTGCCTTCCCCTTCACTTTTCCACCTTTACCACGACCAGACATTTTTCACTTTTTACTTTTACTTCTACTTGTACACGACACCACTGTTCACTGAATAATGATTTTTATTCGAGACGGGTGCTGGTATTTATGTAAAAATGTACAATCAATCTATATTATATATATGTGTTTGTGCGCATGAGAAAATATCGTTCAGGCAAGCAACATTAACTGGGGTAAAATTGAGAATTTTTACAGTTCTCGTTCAATCGTTAAACAGTGAAGTGTTGTGAAATAGTAAAAATTAAAAATGCCACCAAAAACTAGTGGAAAAGCAGCAAAGAAAGCTGGAAAGGCTCAGAAGAATATCACTAAAAATGATAAGAAGAAGAAGCGCAAGAGGAAGGAAAGTTACGCCATCTACATTTACAAAGTGTTGAAGCAAGTTCATCCCGATACTGGAATTTCATCGAAGGCAATGAGTATCATGAACAGTTTTGTTAATGATATCTTTGAAAGGATCGCCGCTGAAGCATCTCGTTTGGCTCACTACAACAAGCGTTCAACAATTACCAGTCGGGAAATCCAAACAGCCGTTCGTTTGTTATTGCCTGGTGAACTTGCTAAGCATGCTGTAAGTGAAGGAACTAAAGCAGTTACTAAATACACCAGCTCAAAATAAATATTCGTTAAAAGTTTCCAATTTGATTCAAATGGCCCTTTTCAGGGCCGCAAAATATACCCTTTTGAGATTTTATAACGATAGCAATTTAAACAGTGTTTAGTAATAATAATGTGCTCGTGCTCTTACAATTTACATTGAAGAAAGAAATGTAAATTATTTTCTGATTCGTATGTGGATTTTCTTTCTTTAAAGTGGAAATAATTTAATAAAAAAAAAAAGGAAAAACATATTTCAATTTCTCCATACTTTTTTTCGAATTGCATGTGGATTTTCTTACGATTCATATGAAAGCAAACAAACTAGATTTCTTCCATTTTGTCTTCTTTTGATTGCGTAGATTTGCTTACTATTTAAATGGAAATCATTTTAAACGAAAAG
Organism: Blera fallax; assembly: GCA_946965025.1. NCBI lineage: Eukaryota > Metazoa > Arthropoda > Insecta > Diptera > Syrphidae > Blera > Blera fallax. The sequence continues at coordinate 95,965,666 of OX337244.1, forward strand.
AATTACGTAAAAAAAAAGTCTAAATATTTCTTCCATTTTGTTGTTTGTGTGGATTGATTTACCATGAAAATGTTTTTTTTCTTTTTCTTTTCCAGAAACGGATTTCCCCTTCGATTTCCAAATAAGAAAATGAAATTAATTTGTATCTCATTAATGAACTAATTGTAGCCCTAAAAAGGACTTTGGAGTTATTTTCTTTTCTAATTTCTTATTGCGGACTTTTGCAATGAAATTATTTCTTTGCCTTTTTGGCGGTAGCGGCTTTTTTTGGCTTAGCAGCAGATGCAGTCGCCGTTTTTGCTTTAGGTACTTTAGCTTTAGGAGCAGCAGCTTTTGGTTTTGTCGTTTTAGCCTTAACTGTACTAGTTTTTTTAATACTTTTCACCTTTGCCTTTTCTACCTTCTTCTTTTCAGTGCTCTTCTTGGTTGCAGCAGCTGCCTTCTTCACTTTCTTTTCACCAGTTGATGCCTTCTTCACTTTTTTCTCACCAGCGGCAGCAGTTTTGGGTTTCGTTGATTTCTTTTTTTCAGCAGATTTTGCTTTTGGTTCCTTGTTAGCTGATGCAGATAACTTAAATGAACCAGCAGCACCTTTTCCCTTTGTTTGAACTAATTTACCACTAGTCACAGCACTTTTCAAATATTTTTTAATGAACGGAGCTAGTTTTTGAACATCAACCTTGTATGTAGCCGCAATATATTTCTTGATAGCCAAAAGAGAAGAACCACCGCGTTCCTTTAATGTCTTGATAGCAGCATCCACCATTTGCTGAGTGGGGGGATGAGTAGGAGTTGATTTTGGTTTCTTTGAACCACTGGCGGCAGCCTTTTTTGGTTTTTTCTCTGCGACAATTGCAGGAGCAGCAGCAGCAGTATCGGCCATTTTAGATATTTAGAATATTAAACACGTTTTCTAGCAACAAACACTTGATAATCACTATTTTAATAGCCGCCAACCGAACACCACCATGCGGATATAGTTCTCTGAGAATCAAAAAGTGGGAAGGTATGTAAAATTTTCATTTATTTGAGCGCTTTTACTGAGTTGTATCCTTGAGTTCCTCGAAAAAACACAATATTTTTTATGTTTTAAATACCAATACCTAGAAGTCTTATATTAATTAGGTCATTATAATATAATAGATCAGTTTTTAATTACATTTTATCAGATTTTCTAATAAACCATAGCGTTACACAGTGATTAAACTCAATGTTTGATGAAATTCTTTCACTGCTCACGTATAAAATTGCTATTATTTAAACAAATACAATAGTTTAGTGTGTCAAATCAGATTAAAAATAAAGTATATAGTTTATATAATGATAAAAATTTAAAATCAAACCATTCTATTTTAATTTGTGAAGGGAATAAAATAATCATTTCTTGGGTAATGAAACGACTATTTTACTTTCTCTGAACGTTTTGAGTTCCTATTAAAAGAAATATTTCTTTGTTTTCGCACAGAAATATACTATAAAATAGTATTATTTACCATCACATTCACAAATTCTAAGTAAATTAAGATACTTATAACTTCCATTCCATAACATTTCACATTTATCCATTTGATATTGCATCTTTACATGAGCCTGAGAATGCTTAAGAGAAATATATGTATGTACATATATTTTGTCTTTCTTTTTTTTCCGTTTTTAATTGTTTAAGAAAATTAGCTTTTGTAATATCTTGTAATTACTAAGAATTTTGGGATACAAATAATATTCTTTATTGCTGGACTAAAAGAAAAGCAAAAAAGTGATGAGAAATCTACCATTGAAATACCTTGAAATTCTTTTATCCGTAACTCCAATAACCGGCAACCTTTAATCAGTGTGACCATAGTGGAATATAATATTCCATTTGTGGAATATATTAGAGCTGCAGAGAATATATTTTTTTCTAAAAATAATCGCATATAAAAGTGGAATATTTTTTCTAAAAAAGAATATTTGGATAATTATATTCTCCGTAAATTAGAACTATGTTCTTCCCTTCAGTTAATTTCATTACTAATAAATTCGTACAATTTTGGACTGAAATTTCCACTCATAAAAATAGGTGCAATTTGAAAATTCGTTATATTCGTATTTTGCTTTTTATGAGAGAGTATTCAGTTATGAATTTGATTAAATCAAAAATATGTAATCGAATGCAAACAAAAATGTTGAAATAGTCTTTTAATTGCAAAGACATGGATGAAAGTAATGGAAATATGATGTGATAACTACATATGTATACTATTCCTAATGAATTAATCACGTAAATACTCATTTGATTATATAAAATACCCGAAGAAGATGAACAATTAGACTTTAATCTTCAAAACTTTTAATTCTTAACATTTTTTTAAGAATTACAATTTTTTTTTTTTTTTTATTGGAGTAATACCCAGTTTTGGTTTATCATGTTTTACGTTTTGTATGAGATAAACTTTTATTTGTTTTTTTATATATTTTTTTTTTATTAAGATGTATTACCAAGTGGAATATAAAAGTGGAATATAAAAATATTGAAGTGGAATATAAATATTCCACCTTTCGGGTCGAGTAGAATATTTTTGAGAGAAGCTAATGGTCACACGGCCTCTAATATCCAGTATTCTGTTTAGCAAGTATTTTGTGAATATTCACTTTATTATCCGGGGAAACCTCTAATATCCCGAACATATACACAGTCATTCAGATCTTACAAATGTGGTTTTTGTTAAAAACAAGCAGTAAATTAATTTTTCTTTTTGCGAGCATCTTCCGCTTATTCGCATTCGTTATTGCAGTGTGTACAGATATTTACTTTTTCTTCAATTTAGTTTAAACCTCTAATGACCGGAAAAATCGATTATCTGGAAGGCCGTTGGTCCCGAGCATTCCGAATAAAAGAGTTTTTACTGTATTTCATAGGACACTCAAATCGAACGAACGACTTGACAAGTATTATTGAAATTCGGACTAAGCTTATATAAAAGCTATAAATCTACATAGTCACCTAATATGAAATTCATTTACATATTAGGTATGTACATACATACATATATTCATGTATGTATGTAAGTTATAAGCATATACAGTACTCCTTTCTGGAAAACTGTACTTTATTTTTAAGAAAATGTTTTCTCATCTGACAAAAATAATGTCTTCTTCTGCATTTACTAACTGAAAGATGTTGGTATAAAATTATTTTACCTCGCCCTCAGATTGCATAAAACACTTACATATTCGCTTCACATCAATGCAAGTATAAAAAAGGCAAATATACTAGTAAAAATCCTCTACCCACTAATTAATAAGAACTCATACCTGCGCAGCGTATGATTTAAATTTTTATTTAAAATCCGTAGTTTTCTTTATTAATTTTTCTCTTACATCAGTTAAAACCCCTATCTTAATAACCTTCGATGCAAAGAATTTCATATTAATATTCTAATTTCTATACCTAATATAAGAAAGTCCACTGTTAATATAACAAATATATACTGGGAACAATAAATCATTTGAATTTGAAAATTATATTATTTTATTATATAATAAAAGCTGAATTAAACGGAACTTGAAAGAGTTAAAATCTCCTTGTCATATTTGGGGTCCTGAAAAGGACCGTTTAAAATATGTATATTGTATGTATGTATGTTTAAGCACGTTCACCACGGATGCGTCTGGCCAATTGAATATCTTTTGGCATAATAGTGACACGCTTAGCATGAATGGCACACAAATTGGTATCTTCAAAGAGACCAACCAAATAAGCTTCACTAGCTTCTTGAAGAGCCATCACTGCTGAACTCTGGAAACGCAAATCAGTTTTGAAATCTTGTGCTATTTCACGAACTAAACGCTGGAATGGCAATTTGCGAATCAACAATTCAGTGCTCTTTTGGTAACGACGAATTTCACGAAGAGCTACAGTTCCTGGACGATAACGATGTGGTTTCTTGACACCTCCAGTTGCTGGTGCACTTTTGCGAGCAGCTTTAGTGGCCAACTGTTTTCTAGGTGCTTTTCCACCGGTGGATTTACGAGCAGTTTGCTTTGTACGAGCCATTTTTAACTTTTTCTTTTCACTACACTTTCACTTCACTATGAACACAAAATGAAATATGAAAATTTTCAATTCTTAGTCTTATACAATATCGTCGAATGATTGTTTACGTTCTTCTGTTTCTTTTCAACCTATTTCCCCTTTAATTTTTCCCCTAATTTGTAAAAGAACCATCTATAAATAATCGTGTAGTTTTTCATGCAGATACAGTTTCGTAGTGACTTTTGTGCAGTGTTGAGTGAAAATAAGAAAAAGTATAAAAATAAAAAATGACTGGTCGTGGTAAAGGAGGAAAAGGCTTGGGTAAAGGTGGTGCTAAGCGTCATCGTAAAGTGTTGCGTGATAATATCCAAGGTATTACAAAGCCCGCTATTCGCCGTTTAGCTCGTCGTGGAGGTGTTAAACGTATTTCTGGTTTGATTTACGAAGAAACCCGTGGGGTGCTAAAAGTGTTCCTAGAAAATGTTATTCGTGATGCTGTTACTTACACCGAACATGCTAAGCGAAAGACAGTCACTGCGATGGACGTTGTATACGCATTGAAGAGACAGGGACGCACCCTTTATGGTTTCGGAGGTTAAATTATATGGAAAACGGTTTAAATTTTCCCACAAACGGTCCTTTTCAGGACCACAAAAAATCTGTAAAGTGATATTAGTTCGAAATTAATTTTTTGTTCAATCGTATTTTTCGTTTTTATCATTTAATAAATTTAAATGCATATATTGGTTAAAAATTCTAAATTCAAACAATATACAGGAGTCCAAAAAGTGGCATCAGCGAAACTTCAAAATGGAGGTAAATTTGTACATTTTCTCTGTAAGTATTCCATGGTAAAAGAGTGAAACAATTAATTGGCATCTTAAAATTAAATGTGAAAAATTTAATTGTGTGGTTTTATTTTTTCACATTCCACATATGACGTCAGCCAGATTTCAAAATGGCTGCAAATTTCATAGCGTGGTTTTATTTCTTAGCAAACAAATTCACATACACACACACATTCATAAATTATTATTTCTTTGTTCCTTATGCATTCATGTTTGTATTCGAAAATAAGAATTCTTAGAAAAAAGGTTCGATTGTTCGATAAAAGATACGCGCGAACACACACATACATATGTGTATATACATACCTATGGATGGATATACATATGTATGTATGTTGGTGTGATGTCACCTTTGAATTTTTATTTTCAATAAACAAGAAGATTTAAGGAATTTATTTCCAAGTTTAATTTCTTGATATTCTGGAATAAACTATACACACGCACACACACTTAATGTCACCTTTGAATTTCTACTTACTATGAACTGGAGATGAATTTTAAGAAATTATTTATCAAGCAAAAATGAAATTATTTAAACCTCTTAATGTAAATTATTTGTCGTCCTTAAAAGGACGGTTTGTTTTGTTTCTTTGTCATGAAGTATAAATTTAGGCACTCTTTTCTGTCTTCTTCGGCAACAGAACAGCTTGGATATTTGGAAGAACTCCTCCTTGTGCGATTGTTACACCAGAAAGTAGTTTATTCAACTCCTCGTCATTACGGATGGCCAATTGCAAATGGCGGGGGATAATTCTTGTCTTTTTGTTGTCACGAGCAGCATTTCCCGCCAATTCTAAAACTTCAGCCGCCAAATATTCCATAACAGCAGCTAAGTAGACAGGAGCACCAGCACCAACGCGTTCAGCATAGTTCCCCTTACGGAGAAGACGATGAATACGACCAACAGGAAATTGGAGTCCGGCACGATTTGAACGCGACTTTGCCTTCCCCTTCACTTTTCCACCTTTACCACGACCAGACATTTTTCACTTTTTACTTTTACTTCTACTTGTACACGACACCACTGTTCACTGAATAATGATTTTTATTCGAGACGGGTGCTGGTATTTATGTAAAAATGTACAATCAATCTATATTATATATATGTGTTTGTGCGCATGAGAAAATATCGTTCAGGCAAGCAACATTAACTGGGGTAAAATTGAGAATTTTTACAGTTCTCGTTCAATCGTTAAACAGTGAAGTGTTGTGAAATAGTAAAATTTAAAAATGCCACCAAAAACTAGTGGAAAAGCAGCAAAGAAAGCTGGAAAGGCTCAGAAGAATATCACTAAAAATGATAAGAAGAAGAAGCGCAAGAGGAAGGAAAGTTACGCCATCTACATTTACAAAGTGTTGAAGCAAGTTCATCCCGATACTGGAATTTCATCGAAGGCAATGAGTATCATGAACAGTTTTGTTAATGATATCTTTGAAAGGATCGCCGCTGAAGCATCTCGTTTGGCTCACTACAACAAGCGTTCAACAATTACCAGTCGGGAAATCCAAACAGCCGTTCGTTTGTTATTGCCTGGTGAACTTGCTAAGCATGCTGTAAGTGAAGGAACTAAAGCAGTTACTAAATACACCAGCTCAAAATAAATATTCGTTAAAAGTTTCCAATTTGATTCAAATGGCCCTTTTCAGGGCCGCAAAATATACCCTTTTGAGATTTTATAACGATAGCAATTTAAACAGTGTTTAGTAATAATAATGTGCTCGTGCTCTTACAATTTACATTGAAGAAAGAAATGTAAATTATTTTCTGATTCGTATGTGGATTTTCTTTCTTTAAAGTGGAAATAATTTAATAAAAAAAAAAAAGAAAAAACATATTTCAATTTCTCCATACTTTTTTTCGAATTGCATGTGGATTTTCTTACGATTCATATGAAAGCAAACAAACTAGATTTCTTCCATTTTGTCTTCTTTTGATTGCGTAGATTTGCTTACTATTTAAATGGAAATCATTTTAAACGAAAAGAATTACGTAAAAAAAAAGTCTAAATATTTCTTCCATTTTGTTGTTTGTGTGGATTGATTTACCATGAAAAATGTTTTTTTTCTTTTTCTTTTCCAGAAACGGATTTCCCCTTCGATTTCCAAATAAGAAAATGAAATTAATTTGTATCTCATTAATGAACTAATTGTAGCCCTGAAAAGGACTTTGGAGTTATTTTCTTTTCTAATTTCTTATTGCGGACTTTTGCAATGAAATTATTTCTTTGCCTTTTTGGCGGTAGCGGCTTTTTTTGGCTTAGCAGCAGATGCAGTCGCCGTTTTTGCTTTAGGTACTTTAGCTTTAGGAGCAGCAGCTTTTGGTTTTGTCGTTTTAGCCTTAACTGTACTAGTTTTTTTAATACTTTTCACCTTTGCCTTTTCTACCTTCTTCTTGGTTGCAGCAGCTGCCTTCTTCACTTTCTTTTCACCAGTTGATGCCTTCTTCACTTTTTTCTCACCAGCGGCAGCAGTTTTGGGTTTCGTTGATTTCTTTTTTTCAGCAGATTTTGCTTTTGGTTCCTTGTTAGCTGATGCAGATAACTTAAATGAACCAGCAGCACCTTTTCCCTTTGTTTGAACTAATTTACCACTAGTCACAGCACTTTTCAAATATTTTTTAATGAACGGAGCTAGTTTTTGAACATCAACCTTGTATGTAGCCGCAATATATTTCTTGATAGCCAAAAGAGAAGAACCACCGCGTTCCTTTAATGTCTTGATAGCAGCATCCACCATTTGCTGAGTGGGGGGATGAGTAGGAGTTGATTTTGGTTTCTTTGAACCACTGGCGGCAGCCTTTTTTGGTTTTTTCTCTGCGACAATTGCAGGAGCAGCAGCAGCAGTATCGGCCATTTTAGATATTTAGAATATTAAACACGTTTTCTAGCAACAAACACTTGATAATCACTATTTTAATAGCCGCCAACCGAACACCACCATGCGGATATAGTTCTCTGAGAATCAAAAAGTGGGAAGGTATGTAAAATTTTCATTTATTTGAGCGCTTTTACTGAGTTGTATCCTTGAGTTCCTCGAAAAAACACAATATTTTTTATGTTTTAAATACCAATACCTAGAAGTCTTATATTAATTAGGTCATTATAATATAATAGATCAGTTTTTAATTACATTTTATCAGATTTTCTAATAAACCATAGCGTTACACAGTGATTAAACTCAATGTTTGATGAAATTCTTTCACTGCTCACGTATAAAATTGCTATTATTTAAACAAATACAATAGTTTAGTGTGTCAAATCAGATTAAAAATAAAGTATATAGTTTATATAATGATAAAAATTTAAAATCAAACCATTCTATTTTAATTTGTGAAGGGAATAAAATAATCATTTCTTGGGTAATGAAACGACTATTTTACTTTCTCTGAACGTTTTGAGTTCCTATTAAAAGAAATATTTCTTTGTTTTCGCACAGAAATATACTATAAAATAGTATTATTTACCATCACATTCACAAATTCTAAGTAAATTAAGATACTTATAACTTCCATTCCATAACATTTCACATTTATCCATTTGATATTGCATCTTTACATGAGCCTGAGAATGCTTAAGAGAAATATATGTATGTACATATATTTTGTCTTTCTTTTTTTTCCGTTTTTAATTGTTTAAGAAAATTAGCTTTTGTAATATCTTGTAATTACTAAGAATTTTGGGATACAAATAATATTCTTTATTGCTGGACTAAAAGAAAAGCAAAAAAGTGATGAGAAATCTACCATTGAAATACCTTGAAATTCTTTTATCCGTAACTCCAATAACCGGCAACCTTTAATCAGTGTGACCATAGTGGAATATAATATTCCATTTGTGGAATATATTAGAGCTGCAGAGAATATATTTTTTTCTAAAAATAATCGCATATAAAAGTGGAATATTTTTTCTAAAAAAGAATATTTGGATAATTATATTCTCCGTAAATTAGAACTATGTTCTTCCCTTCAGTTAATTTCATTACTAATAAATTCGTACAATTTTGGACTGAAATTTCCACTCATAAAAATAGGTGCAATTTGAAAATTCGTTATATTCGTATTTTGCTTTTTATCTTTTTGCTTTTTATGAGAGAGTATTCAGTTATGAATTTGATTAAATCAAAAATATGTAATCGAATGCAAACAAAAATGTTGAAATAGTCTTTTAATTGCAAAGACATGGATGAAAGTAATGGAAATATGATGTGATAACTACATATGTATACTATTCCTAATGAATTAATCACGTAAATACTCATTTGATTATATAAAATACCCGAAGAAGATGAACAATTAGACTTTAATCTTCAAAACTTTTAATTCTTAACATTTTTTTAAGAATTACAATTTTTTTTTTTTTTTTATTGGAGTAATACCCAGTTTTGGTTTATCATGTTTTACGTTTTGTATGAGATAAACTTTTATTTGTTTTTTTATATATTTTTTTTTTATTAAGATGTATTACCAAGTGGAATATAAAAGTGGAATATAAAAATATTGAAGTGGAATATAAATATTCCACCTTTCGGGTCGAGTAGAATATTTTTGAGAGAAGCTAATGGTCACACGGCCTCTAATATCCAGTATTCTGTTTAGCAAGTATTTTGTGAATATTCACTTTATTATCCGGGGAAACCTCTAATATCCCGAACATATACACAGTCATTCAGATCTTACAAATGTGGTTTTTGTTAAAAACAAGCAGTAAATTAATTTTTCTTTTTGCGAGCATCTTCCGCTTATTCGCATTCGTTATTGCAGTGTGTACAGATATTTACTTTTTCTTCAATTTAGTTTAAACCTCTAATGACCGGAAAAATCGATTATCTGGAAGGCCGTTGGTCCCGAGCATTCCGAATAAAAGAGTTTTTACTGTATTTCATAGGACACTCAAATCGAACGAACGACTTGACAAGTATTATTGAAATTCGGACTAAGCTTATATAAAAGCTATAAATCTACATAGTCACCTAATATGAAATTCATTTACATATTAGGTATGTACATACATACATATATTCATGTATGTATGTAAGTTATAAGCATATACAGTACTCCTTTCTGGAAAACTGTACTTTATTTTTAAGAAAATGTTTTCTCATCTGACAAAAATAATGTCTTCTTCTGCATTTACTAACTGAAAGATGTTGGTATAAAATTATTTTACCTCGCCCTCAGATTGCATAAAACACTTACATATTCGCTTCACATCAATGCAAGTATAAAAAAGGCAAATATACTAGTAAAAATCCTCTACCCACTAATTAATAAGAACTCATACCTGCGCAGCGTATGATTTAAATTTTTATTTAAAATCCGTAGTTTTCTTTATTAATTTTTCTCTTACATCAGTTAAAACCCCTATCTTAATAACCTTCGATGCAAAGAATTTCATATTAATATTCTAATTTCTATACCTAATATAAGAAAGTCCACTGTTAATATAACAAATATATACTGGGAACAATAAATCATTTGAATTTGAAAATTATATTATTTTATTATATAATAAAAGCTGAATTAAACGGAACTTGAAAGAGTTAAAATCTCCTTGTCATATTTGGGGTCCTGAAAAGGACCGTTTAAAATATGTATATTGTATGTATGTATGTTTAAGCACGTTCACCACGGATGCGTCTGGCCAATTGAATATCTTTTGGCATAATAGTGACACGCTTAGCATGAATGGCACACAAATTGGTATCTTCAAAGAGACCAACCAAATAAGCTTCACTAGCTTCTTGAAGAGCCATCACTGCTGAACTCTGGAAACGCAAATCAGTTTTGAAATCTTGTGCTATTTCACGAACTAAACGCTGGAATGGCAATTTGCGAATCAACAATTCAGTGCTCTTTTGGTAACGACGAATTTCACGAAGAGCTACAGTTCCTGGACGATAACGATGTGGTTTCTTGACACCTCCAGTTGCTGGTGCACTTTTGCGAGCAGCTTTAGTGGCCAACTGTTTTCTAGGTGCTTTTCCACCGGTGGATTTACGAGCAGTTTGCTTTGTACGAGCCATTTTTAACTTTTTCTTTTCACTACACTTTCACTTCACTATGAACACAAAATGAAATATGAAAATTTTCAATTCTTAGTCTTATACAATATCGTCGAATGATTGTTTACGTTCTTCTGTTTCTTTTCAACCTATTTCCCCTTTAATTTTTCCCCTAATTTGTAAAAGAACCATCTATAAATAATCGTGTAGTTTTTCATGCAGATACAGTTTCGTAGTGACTTTTGTGCAGTGTTGAGTGAAAATAAGAAAAAGTATAAAAATAAAAAATGACTGGTCGTGGTAAAGGAGGAAAAGGCTTGGGTAAAGGTGGTGCTAAGCGTCATCGTAAAGTGTTGCGTGATAATATCCAAGGTATTACAAAGCCCGCTATTCGCCGTTTAGCTCGTCGTGGAGGTGTTAAACGTATTTCTGGTTTGATTTACGAAGAAACCCGTGGGGTGCTAAAAGTGTTCCTAGAAAATGTTATTCGTGATGCTGTTACTTACACCGAACATGCTAAGCGAAAGACAGTCACTGCGATGGACGTTGTATACGCATTGAAGAGACAGGGACGCACCCTTTATGGTTTCGGAGGTTAAATTATATGGAAAACGGTTTAAATTTTCCCACAAACGGTCCTTTTCAGGACCACAAAAAATCTGTAAAGTGATATTAGTTCGAAATTAATTTTTTGTTCAATCGTATTTTTCGTTTTTATCATTTAATAAATTTAAATGCATATATTGGTTAAAAATTCTAAATTCAAACAATATACAGGAGTCCAAAAAGTGGCATCAGCGAAACTTCAAAATGGAGGTAAATTTGTACATTTTCTCTGTAAGTATTCCATGGTAAAAGAGTGAAACAATTAATTGGCATCTTAAAATTAAATGTGAAAAATTTAATTGTGTGGTTTTATTTTTTCACATTCCACATATGACGTCAGCCAGATTTCAAAATGGCTGCAAATTTCATAGCGTGGTTTTATTTCTTAGCAAACAAATTCACATACACACACACATTCATAAATTATTATTTCTTTGTTCCTTATGCATTCATGTTTGTATTCGAAAATAAGAATTCTTAGAAAAAAGGTTCGATTGTTCGATAAAAGATACGCGCGAACACACACATACATATGTGTATATACATACCTATGGATGGATATACATATGTATGTATGTTGGTGTGATGTCACCTTTGAATTTTTATTTTCAATAAACAAGAAGATTTAAGGAATTTATTTCCAAGTTTAATTTCTTGATATTCTGGAATAAACTATACACACGCACACACACTTAATGTCACCTTTGAATTTCTACTTACTATGAACTGGAGATGAATTTTAAGAAATTATTTATCAAGCAAAAATGAAATTATTTAAACCTCTTAATGTAAATTATTTGTCGTCCTTAAAAGGACGGTTTGTTTTGTTTCTTTGTCATGAAGTATAAATTTAGGCACTCTTTTCTGTCTTCTTCGGCAACAGAACAGCTTGGATATTTGGAAGAACTCCTCCTTGTGCGATTGTTACACCAGAAAGTAGTTTATTCAACTCCTCGTCATTACGGATGGCCAATTGCAAATGGCGGGGGATAATTCTTGTCTTTTTGTTGTCACGAGCAGCATTTCCCGCCAATTCTAAAACTTCAGCCGCCAAATATTCCATAACAGCAGCTAAGTAGACAGGAGCACCAGCACCAACGCGTTCAGCATAGTTCCCCTTACGGAGAAGACGATGAATACGACCAACAGGAAATTGGAGTCCGGCACGATTTGAACGCGACTTTGCCTTCCCCTTCACTTTTCCACCTTTACCACGACCAGACATTTTTCACTTTTTACTTTTACTTCTACTTGTACACGACACCACTGTTCACTGAATAATGATTTTTATTCGAGACGGGTGCTGGTATTTATGTAAAAATGTACAATCAATCTATATTATATATATGTGTTTGTGCGCATGAGAAAATATCGTTCAGGCAAGCAACATTAACTGGGGTAAAATTGAGAATTTTTACAGTTCTCGTTCAATCGTTAAACAGTGAAGTGTTGTGAAATAGTAAAATTTAAAAATGCCACCAAAAACTAGTGGAAAAGCAGCAAAGAAAGCTGGAAAGGCTCAGAAGAATATCACTAAAAATGATAAGAAGAAGAAGCGCAAGAGGAAGGAAAGTTACGCCATCTACATTTACAAAGTGTTGAAGCAAGTTCATCCCGATACTGGAATTTCATCGAAGGCAATGAGTATCATGAACAGTTTTGTTAATGATATCTTTGAAAGGATCGCCGCTGAAGCATCTCGTTTGGCTCACTACAACAAGCGTTCAACAATTACCAGTCGGGAAATCCAAACAGCCGTTCGTTTGTTATTGCCTGGTGAACTTGCTAAGCATGCTGTAAGTGAAGGAACTAAAGCAGTTACTAAATACACCAGCTCAAAATAAATATTCGTTAAAAGTTTCCAATTTGATTCAAATGGCCCTTTTCAGGGCCGCAAAATATACCCTTTTGAGATTTTATAACGATAGCAATTTAAACAGTGTTTAGTAATAATAATGTGCTCGTGCTCTTACAATTTACATTGAAGAAAGAAATGTAAATTATTTTCTGATTCGTATGTGGATTTTCTTTCTTTAAAGTGGAAATAATTTAATAAAAAAAAAAAAGAAAAAACATATTTCAATTTCTCCATACTTTTTTTCGAATTGCATGTGGATTTTCTTACGATTCATATGAAAGCAAACAAACTAGATTTCTTCCATTTTGTCTTCTTTTGATTGCGTAGATTTGCTTACTATTTAAATGGAAATCATTTTAAACGAAAAGAATTACGTAAAAAAAAAGTCTAAATATTTCTTCCATTTTGTTGTTTGTGTGGATTGATTTACCATGAAAAATGTTTTTTTTCTTTTTCTTTTCCAGAAACGGATTTCCCCTTCGATTTCCAAATAAGAAAATGAAATTAATTTGTATCTCATTAATGAACTAATTGTAGCCCTGAAAAGGACTTTGGAGTTATTTTCTTTTCTAATTTCTTATTGCGGACTTTTGCAATGAAATTATTTCTTTGCCTTTTTGGCGGTAGCGGCTTTTTTTGGCTTAGCAGCAGATGCAGTCGCCGTTTTTGCTTTAGGTACTTTAGCTTTAGGAGCAGCAGCTTTTGGTTTTGTCGTTTTAGCCTTAACTGTACTAGTTTTTTTAATACTTTTCACCTTTGCCTTTTCTACCTTCTTCTTGGTTGCAGCAGCTGCCTTCTTCACTTTCTTTTCACCAGTTGATGCCTTCTTCACTTTTTTCTCACCAGCGGCAGCAGTTTTGGGTTTCGTTGATTTCTTTTTTTCAGCAGATTTTGCTTTTGGTTCCTTGTTAGCTGATGCAGATAACTTAAATGAACCAGCAGCACCTTTTCCCTTTGTTTGAACTAATTTACCACTAGTCACAGCACTTTTCAAATATTTTTTAATGAACGGAGCTAGTTTTTGAACATCAACCTTGTATGTAGCCGCAATATATTTCTTGATAGCCAAAAGAGAAGAACCACCGCGTTCCTTTAATGTCTTGATAGCAGCATCCACCATTTGCTGAGTGGGGGGATGAGTAGGAGTTGATTTTGGTTTCTTTGAACCACTGGCGGCAGCCTTTTTTGGTTTTTTCTCTGCGACAATTGCAGGAGCAGCAGCAGCAGTATCGGCCATTTTAGATATTTAGAATATTAAACACGTTTTCTAGCAACAAACACTTGATAATCACTATTTTAATAGCCGCCAACCGAACACCACCATGCGGATATAGTTCTCTGAGAATCAAAAAGTGGGAAGGTATGTAAAATTTTCATTTATTTGAGCGCTTTTACTGAGTTGTATCCTTGAGTTCCTCGAAAAAACACAATATTTTTTATGTTTTAAATACCAATACCTAGAAGTCTTATATTAATTAGGTCATTATAATATAATAGATCAGTTTTTAATTACATTTTATCAGATTTTCTAATAAACCATAGCGTTACACAGTGATTAAACTCAATGTTTGATGAAATTCTTTCACTGCTCACGTATAAAATTGCTATTATTTAAACAAATACAATAGTTTAGTGTGTCAAATCAGATTAAAAATAAAGTATATAGTTTATATAATGATAAAAATTTAAAATCAAACCATTCTATTTTAATTTGTGAAGGGAATAAAATAATCATTTCTTGGGTAATGAAACGACTATTTTACTTTCTCTGAACGTTTTGAGTTCCTATTAAAAGAAATATTTCTTTGTTTTCGCACAGAAATATACTATAAAATAGTATTATTTACCATCACATTCACAAATTCTAAGTAAATTAAGATACTTATAACTTCCATTCCATAACATTTCACATTTATCCATTTGATATTGCATCTTTACATGAGCCTGAGAATGCTTAAGAGAAATATATGTATGTACATATATTTTGTCTTTCTTTTTTTTCCGTTTTTAATTGTTTAAGAAAATTAGCTTTTGTAATATCTTGTAATTACTAAGAATTTTGGGATACAAATAATATTCTTTATTGCTGGACTAAAAGAAAAGCAAAAAAGTGATGAGAAATCTACCATTGAAATACCTTGAAATTCTTTTATCCGTAACTCCAATAACCGGCAACCTTTAATCAGTGTGACCATAGTGGAATATAATATTCCATTTGTGGAATATATTAGAGCTGCAGAGAATATATTTTTTTCTAAAAATAATCGCATATAAAAGTGGAATATTTTTTCTAAAAAAGAATATTTGGATAATTATATTCTCCGTAAATTAGAACTATGTTCTTCCCTTCAGTTAATTTCATTACTAATAAATTCGTACAATTTTGGACTGAAATTTCCACTCATAAAAATAGGTGCAATTTGAAAATTCGTTATATTCGTATTTTGCTTTTTATCTTTTTGCTTTTTATGAGAGAGTATTCAGTTATGAATTTGATTAAATCAAAAATATGTAATCGAATGCAAACAAAAATGTTGAAATAGTCTTTTAATTGCAAAGACATGGATGAAAGTAATGGAAATATGATGTGATAACTACATATGTATACTATTCCTAATGAATTAATCACGTAAATACTCATTTGATTATATAAAATACCCGAAGAAGATGAACAATTAGACTTTAATCTTCAAAACTTTTAATTCTTAACATTTTTTTAAGAATTACAATTTTTTTTTTTTTTTTATTGGAGTAATACCCAGTTTTGGTTTATCATGTTTTACGTTTTGTATGAGATAAACTTTTATTTGTTTTTTTATATATTTTTTTTTTATTAAGATGTATTACCAAGTGGAATATAAAAATATTGAAGTGGAATATAAATATTCCACCTTTCGGGTCGAGTAGAATATTTTTGAGAGAAGCTAATGGTCACACGGCCTCTAATATCCAGTATTCTGTTTAGCAAGTATTTTGTGAATATTCACTTTATTATCCGGGGAAACCTCTAATATCCCGAACATATACACAGTCATTCAGATCTTACAAATGTGGTTTTTGTTAAAAACAAGCAGTAAATTAATTTTTCTTTTTGCGAGCATCTTCCGCTTATTCGCATTCGTTATTGCAGTGTGTACAGATATTTACTTTTTCTTCAATTTAGTTTAAACCTCTAATGACCGGAAAAATCGATTATCTGGAAGGCCGTTGGTCCCGAGCATTCCGAATAAAAGAGTTTTTACTGTATTTCATAGGACACTCAAATCGAACGAACGACTTGACAAGTATTATTGAAATTCGGACTAAGCTTATATAAAAGCTATAAATCTACATAGTCACCTAATATGAAATTCATTTACATATTAGGTATGTACATACATACATATATTCATGTATGTATGTAAGTTATAAGCATATACAGTACTCCTTTCTGGAAAACTGTACTTTATTTTTAAGAAAATGTTTTCTCATCTGACAAAAATAATGTCTTCTTCTGCATTTACTAACTGAAAGATGTTGGTATAAAATTATTTTACCTCGCCCTCAGATTGCATAAAACACTTACATATTCGCTTCACATCAATGCAAGTATAAAAAAGGCAAATATACTAGTAAAAATCCTCTACCCACTAATTAATAAGAACTCATACCTGCGCAGCGTATGATTTAAATTTTTATTTAAAATCCGTAGTTTTCTTTATTAATTTTTCTCTTACATCAGTTAAAACCCCTATCTTAATAACCTTCGATGCAAAGAATTTCATATTAATATTCTAATTTCTATACCTAATATAAGAAAGTCCACTGTTAATATAACAAATATATACTGGGAACAATAAATCATTTGAATTTGAAAATTATATTATTTTATTATATAATAAAAGCTGAATTAAACGGAACTTGAAAGAGTTAAAATCTCCTTGTCATATTTGGGGTCCTGAAAAGGACCGTTTAAAATATGTATATTGTATGTATGTATGTTTAAGCACGTTCACCACGGATGCGTCTGGCCAATTGAATATCTTTTGGCATAATAGTGACACGCTTAGCATGAATGGCACACAAATTGGTATCTTCAAAGAGACCAACCAAATAAGCTTCACTAGCTTCTTGAAGAGCCATCACTGCTGAACTCTGGAAACGCAAATCAGTTTTGAAATCTTGTGCTATTTCACGAACTAAACGCTGGAATGGCAATTTGCGAATCAACAATTCAGTGCTCTTTTGGTAACGACGAATTTCACGAAGAGCTACAGTTCCTGGACGATAACGATGTGGTTTCTTGACACCTCCAGTTGCTGGTGCACTTTTGCGAGCAGCTTTAGTGGCCAACTGTTTTCTAGGTGCTTTTCCACCGGTGGATTTACGAGCAGTTTGCTTTGTACGAGCCATTTTTAACTTTTTCTTTTCACTACACTTTCACTTCACTATGAACACAAAATGAAATATGAAAATTTTCAATTCTTAGTCTTATACAATATCGTCGAATGATTGTTTACGTTCTTCTGTTTCTTTTCAACCTATTTCCCCTTTAATTTTTCCCCTAATTTGTAAAAGAACCATCTATAAATAATCGTGTAGTTTTTCATGCAGATACAGTTTCGTAGTGACTTTTGTGCAGTGTTGAGTGAAAATAAGAAAAAGTATAAAAATAAAAAATGACTGGTCGTGGTAAAGGAGGAAAAGGCTTGGGTAAAGGTGGTGCTAAGCGTCATCGTAAAGTGTTGCGTGATAATATCCAAGGTATTACAAAGCCCGCTATTCGCCGTTTAGCTCGTCGTGGAGGTGTTAAACGTATTTCTGGTTTGATTTACGAAGAAACCCGTGGGGTGCTAAAAGTGTTCCTAGAAAATGTTATTCGTGATGCTGTTACTTACACCGAACATGCTAAGCGAAAGACAGTCACTGCGATGGACGTTGTATACGCATTGAAGAGACAGGGACGCACCCTTTATGGTTTCGGAGGTTAAATTATATGGAAAACGGTTTAAATTTTCCCACAAACGGTCCTTTTCAGGACCACAAAAAATCTGTAAAGTGATATTAGTTCGAAATTAATTTTTTGTTCAATCGTATTTTTCGTTTTTATCATTTAATAAATTTAAATGCATATATTGGTTAAAAATTCTAAATTCAAACAATATACAGGAGTCCAAAAAGTGGCATCAGCGAAACTTCAAAATGGAGGTAAATTTGTACATTTTCTCTGTAAGTATTCCATGGTAAAAGAGTGAAACAATTAATTGGCATCTTAAAATTAAATGTGAAAAATTTAATTGTGTGGTTTTATTTTTTCACATTCCACATATGACGTCAGCCAGATTTCAAAATGGCTGCAAATTTCATAGCGTGGTTTTATTTCTTAGCAAACAAATTCACATACACACACACATTCATAAATTATTATTTCTTTGTTCCTTATGCATTCATGTTTGTATTCGAAAATAAGAATTCTTAGAAAAAAGGTTCGATTGTTCGATAAAAGATACGCGCGAACACACACATACATATGTGTATATACATACCTATGGATGGATATACATATGTATGTATGTTGGTGTGATGTCACCTTTGAATTTTTATTTTCAATAAACAAGAAGATTTAAGGAATTTATTTCCAAGTTTAATTTCTTGATATTCTGGAATAAACTATACACACGCACACACACTTAATGTCACCTTTGAATTTCTACTTACTATGAACTGGAGATGAATTTTAAGAAATTATTTATCAAGCAAAAATGAAATTATTTAAACCTCTTAATGTAAATTATTTGTCGTCCTTAAAAGGACGGTTTGTTTTGTTTCTTTGTCATGAAGTATAAATTTAGGCACTCTTTTCTGTCTTCTTCGGCAACAGAACAGCTTGGATATTTGGAAGAACTCCTCCTTGTGCGATTGTTACACCAGAAAGTAGTTTATTCAACTCCTCGTCATTACGGATGGCCAATTGCAAATGGCGGGGGATAATTCTTGTCTTTTTGTTGTCACGAGCAGCATTTCCCGCCAATTCTAAAACTTCAGCCGCCAAATATTCCATAACAGCAGCTAAGTAGACAGGAGCACCAGCACCAACGCGTTCAGCATAGTTCCCCTTACGGAGAAGACGATGAATACGACCAACAGGAAATTGGAGTCCGGCACGATTTGAACGCGACTTTGCCTTCCCCTTCACTTTTCCACCTTTACCACGACCAGACATTTTTCACTTTTTACTTTTACTTCTACTTGTACACGACACCACTGTTCACTGAATAATGATTTTTATTCGAGACGGGTGCTGGTATTTATGTAAAAATGTACAATCAATCTATATTATATATATGTGTTTGTGCGCATGAGAAAATATCGTTCAGGCAAGCAACATTAACTGGGGTAAAATTGAGAATTTTTACAGTTCTCGTTCAATCGTTAAACAGTGAAGTGTTGTGAAATAGTAAAAATTAAAAATGCCACCAAAAACTAGTGGAAAAGCAGCAAAGAAAGCTGGAAAGGCTCAGAAGAATATCACTAAAAATGATAAGAAGAAGAAGCGCAAGAGGAAGGAAAGTTACGCCATCTACATTTACAAAGTGTTGAAGCAAGTTCATCCCGATACTGGAATTTCATCGAAGGCAATGAGTATCATGAACAGTTTTGTTAATGATATCTTTGAAAGGATCGCCGCTGAAGCATCTCGTTTGGCTCACTACAACAAGCGTTCAACAATTACCAGTCGGGAAATCCAAACAGCCGTTCGTTTGTTATTGCCTGGTGAACTTGCTAAGCATGCTGTAAGTGAAGGAACTAAAGCAGTTACTAAATACACCAGCTCAAAATAAATATTCGTTAAAAGTTTCCAATTTGATTCAAATGGCCCTTTTCAGGGCCGCAAAATATACCCTTTTGAGATTTTATAACGATAGCAATTTAAACAGTGTTTAGTAATAATAATGTGCTCGTGCTCTTACAATTTACATTGAAGAAAGAAATGTAAATTATTTTCTGATTCGTATGTGGATTTTCTTTCTTTAAAGTGGAAATAATTTAATAAAAAAAAAAAAGAAAAAACATATTTCAATTTCTCCATACTTTTTTTCGAATTGCATGTGGATTTTCTTACGATTCATATGAAAGCAAACAAACTAGATTTCTTCCATTTTGTCTTCTTTTGATTGCGTAGATTTGCTTACTATTTAAATGGAAATCATTTTAAACGAAAAGAATTACGTAAAAAAAAAGTCTAAATATTTCTTCCATTTTGTTGTTTGTGTGGATTGATTTACCATGAAAAATGTTTTTTTTCTTTTTCTTTTCCAGAAACGGATTTCCCCTTCGATTTCCAAATAAGAAAATGAAATTAATTTGTATCTCATTAATGAACTAATTGTAGCCCTGAAAAGGACTTTGGAGTTATTTTCTTTTCTAATTTCTTATTGCGGACTTTTGCAATGAAATTATTTCTTTGCCTTTTTGGCGGTAGCGGCTTTTTTTGGCTTAGCAGCAGATGCAGTCGCCGTTTTTGCTTTAGGTACTTTAGCTTTAGGAGCAGCAGCTTTTGGTTTTGTCGTTTTAGCCTTAACTGTACTAGTTTTTTTAATACTTTTCACCTTTGCCTTTTCTACCTTCTTCTTGGTTGCAGCAGCTGCCTTCTTCACTTTCTTTTCACCAGTTGATGCCTTCTTCACTTTTTTCTCACCAGCGGCAGCAGTTTTGGGTTTCGTTGATTTCTTTTTTTCAGCAGATTTTGCTTTTGGTTCCTTGTTAGCTGATGCAGATAACTTAAATGAACCAGCAGCACCTTTTCCCTTTGTTTGAACTAATTTACCACTAGTCACAGCACTTTTCAAATATTTTTTAATGAACGGAGCTAGTTTTTGAACATCAACCTTGTATGTAGCCGCAATATATTTCTTGATAGCCAAAAGAGAAGAACCACCGCGTTCCTTTAATGTCTTGATAGCAGCATCCACCATTTGCTGAGTGGGGGGATGAGTAGGAGTTGATTTTGGTTTCTTTGAACCACTGGCGGCAGCCTTTTTTGGTTTTTTCTCTGCGACAATTGCAGGAGCAGCAGCAGCAGTATCGGCCATTTTAGATATTTAGAATATTAAACACGTTTTCTAGCAACAAACACTTGATAATCACTATTTTAATAGCCGCCAACCGAACACCACCATGCGGATATAGTTCTCTGAGAATCAAAAAGTGGGAAGGTATGTAAAATTTTCATTTATTTGAGCGCTTTTACTGAGTTGTATCCTTGAGTTCCTCGAAAAAACACAATATTTTTTATGTTTTAAATACCAATACCTAGAAGTCTTATATTAATTAGGTCATTATAATATAATAGATCAGTTTTTAATTACATTTTATCAGATTTTCTAATAAACCATAGCGTTACACAGTGATTAAACTCAATGTTTGATGAAATTCTTTCACTGCTCACGTATAAAATTGCTATTATTTAAACAAATACAATAGTTTAGTGTGTCAAATCAGATTAAAAATAAAGTATATAGTTTATATAATGATAAAAATTTAAAATCAAACCATTCTATTTTAATTTGTGAAGGGAATAAAATAATCATTTCTTGGGTAATGAAACGACTATTTTACTTTCTCTGAACGTTTTGAGTTCCTATTAAAAGAAATATTTCTTTGTTTTCGCACAGAAATATACTATAAAATAGTATTATTTACCATCACATTCACAAATTCTAAGTAAATTAAGATACTTATAACTTCCATTCCATAACATTTCACATTTATCCATTTGATATTGCATCTTTACATGAGCCTGAGAATGCTTAAGAGAAATATATGTATGTACATATATTTTGTCTTTCTTTTTTTTCCGTTTTTAATTGTTTAAGAAAATTAGCTTTTGTAATATCTTGTAATTACTAAGAATTTTGGGATACAAATAATATTCTTTATTGCTGGACTAAAAGAAAAGCAAAAAAGTGATGAGAAATCTACCATTGAAATACCTTGAAATTCTTTTATCCGTAACTCCAATAACCGGCAACCTTTAATCAGTGTGACCATAGTGGAATATAATATTCCATTTGTGGAATATATTAGAGCTGCAGAGAATATATTTTTTTCTAAAAATAATCGCATATAAAAGTGGAATATTTTTTCTAAAAAAGAATATTTGGATAATTATATTCTCCGTAAATTAGAACTATGTTCTTCCCTTCAGTTAATTTCATTACTAATAAATTCGTACAATTTTGGACTGAAATTTCCACTCATAAAAATAGGTGCAATTTGAAAATTCGTTATATTCGTATTTTGCTTTTTATCTTTTTGCTTTTTATGAGAGAGTATTCAGTTATGAATTTGATTAAATCAAAAATATGTAATCGAATGCAAACAAAAATGTTGAAATAGTCTTTTAATTGCAAAGACATGGATGAAAGTAATGGAAATATGATGTGATAACTACATATGTATACTATTCCTAATGAATTAATCACGTAAATACTCATTTGATTATATAAAATACCCGAAGAAGATGAACAATTAGACTTTAATCTTCAAAACTTTTAATTCTTAACATTTTTTTAAGAATTACAATTTTTTTTTTTTTTTTATTGGAGTAATACCCAGTTTTGGTTTATCATGTTTTACGTTTTGTATGAGATAAACTTTTATTTGTTTTTTTATATATTTTTTTTTTATTAAGATGTATTACCAAGTGGA
Organism: Blera fallax; assembly: GCA_946965025.1. Taxonomy (NCBI): domain Eukaryota; kingdom Metazoa; phylum Arthropoda; class Insecta; order Diptera; family Syrphidae; genus Blera; species Blera fallax. The sequence goes on from OX337244.1 coordinate 95,988,683, forward strand.
ATATAAAAGTGGAATATAAAAATATTGAAGTGGAATATAAATATTCCACCTTTCGGGTCGAGTAGAATATTTTTGAGAGAAGCTAATGGTCACACGGCCTCTAATATCCAGTATTCTGTTTAGCAAGTATTTTGTGAATATTCACTTTATTATCCGGGGAAACCTCTAATATCCCGAACATATACACAGTCATTCAGATCTTACAAATGTGGTTTTTGTTAAAAACAAGCAGTAAATTAATTTTTCTTTTTGCGAGCATCTTCCGCTTATTCGCATTCGTTATTGCAGTGTGTACAGATATTTACTTTTTCTTCAATTTAGTTTAAACCTCTAATGACCGGAAAAATCGATTATCTGGAAGGCCGTTGGTCCCGAGCATTCCGAATAAAAGAGTTTTTACTGTATTTCATAGGACACTCAAATCGAACGAACGACTTGACAAGTATTATTGAAATTCGGACTAAGCTTATATAAAAGCTATAAATCTACATAGTCACCTAATATGAAATTCATTTACATATTAGGTATGTACATACATACATATATTCATGTATGTATGTAAGTTATAAGCATATACAGTACTCCTTTCTGGAAAACTGTACTTTATTTTTAAGAAAATGTTTTCTCATCTGACAAAAATAATGTCTTCTTCTGCATTTACTAACTGAAAGATGTTGGTATAAAATTATTTTACCTCGCCCTCAGATTGCATAAAACACTTACATATTCGCTTCACATCAATGCAAGTATAAAAAAGGCAAATATACTAGTAAAAATCCTCTACCCACTAATTAATAAGAACTCATACCTGCGCAGCGTATGATTTAAATTTTTATTTAAAATCCGTAGTTTTCTTTATTAATTTTTCTCTTACATCAGTTAAAACCCCTATCTTAATAACCTTCGATGCAAAGAATTTCATATTAATATTCTAATTTCTATACCTAATATAAGAAAGTCCACTGTTAATATAACAAATATATACTGGGAACAATAAATCATTTGAATTTGAAAATTATATTATTTTATTATATAATAAAAGCTGAATTAAACGGAACTTGAAAGAGTTAAAATCTCCTTGTCATATTTGGGGTCCTGAAAAGGACCGTTTAAAATATGTATATTGTATGTATGTATGTTTAAGCACGTTCACCACGGATGCGTCTGGCCAATTGAATATCTTTTGGCATAATAGTGACACGCTTAGCATGAATGGCACACAAATTGGTATCTTCAAAGAGACCAACCAAATAAGCTTCACTAGCTTCTTGAAGAGCCATCACTGCTGAACTCTGGAAACGCAAATCAGTTTTGAAATCTTGTGCTATTTCACGAACTAAACGCTGGAATGGCAATTTGCGAATCAACAATTCAGTGCTCTTTTGGTAACGACGAATTTCACGAAGAGCTACAGTTCCTGGACGATAACGATGTGGTTTCTTGACACCTCCAGTTGCTGGTGCACTTTTGCGAGCAGCTTTAGTGGCCAACTGTTTTCTAGGTGCTTTTCCACCGGTGGATTTACGAGCAGTTTGCTTTGTACGAGCCATTTTTAACTTTTTCTTTTCACTACACTTTCACTTCACTATGAACACAAAATGAAATATGAAAATTTTCAATTCTCAGTCTTATACAATATCGTCGAATGATTGTTTACGTTCTTCTGTTTCTTTTCAACCTATTTCCCCTTTAATATTTCCCCTAATTTGTAAAAGAACCATCTATAAATAATCGTGTAGTTTTTCATGCAGATACAGTTTCGTAGTGACTTTTGTGCAGTGTTGAGTGAAAATAAGAAAAAGTATAAAAATAAAAAATGACTGGTCGTGGTAAAGGAGGAAAAGGCTTGGGTAAAGGTGGTGCTAAGCGTCATCGTAAAGTGTTGCGTGATAATATCCAAGGTATTACAAAGCCCGCTATTCGCCGTTTAGCTCGTCGTGGAGGTGTTAAACGTATTTCTGGTTTGATTTACGAAGAAACCCGTGGGGTGCTAAAAGTGTTCCTAGAAAATGTTATTCGTGATGCTGTTACTTACACCGAACATGCTAAGCGAAAGACAGTCACTGCGATGGACGTTGTATACGCATTGAAGAGACAGGGACGCACCCTTTATGGTTTCGGAGGTTAAATTATATGGAAAACGGTTTAAATTTTCCCACAAACGGTCCTTTTCAGGACCACAAAAAATCTGTAAAGTGATATTAGTTCGAAATTAATTTTTTGTTCAATCGTATTTTTCGTTTTTATCATTTAATAAATTTAAATGCATATATTGGTTAAAAATTCTAAATTCAAACAATATACAGGAGTCCAAAAAGTGGCATCAGCGAAACTTCAAAATGGAGGTAAATTTGTACATTTTCTCTGTAAGTATTCCATGGTAAAAGAGTGAAACAATTAATTGGCATCTTAAAATTAAATGTGAAAAATTTAATTGTGTGGTTTTATTTTTTCACATTCCACATATGACGTCAGCCAGATTTCAAAATGGCTGCAAATTTCATAGCGTGGTTTTATTTCTTAGCAAACAAATTCACATACACACACACATTCATAAATTATTATTTCTTTGTTCCTTATGCATTCATGTTTGTATTCGAAAATAAGAATTCTTAGAAAAAAGGTTCGATTGTTCGATAAAAGATACGCGCGAACACACACATACATATGTGTATATACATACCTATGGATGGATATACATATGTATGTATGTTGGTGTGATGTCACCTTTGAATTTTTATTTTCAATAAACAAGAAGATTTAAGGAATTTATTTCCAAGTTTAATTTCTTGATATTCTGGAATAAACTATACACACGCACACACACTTAATGTCACCTTTGAATTTCTACTTACTATGAACTGGAGATGAATTTTAAGAAATTATTTATCAAGCAAAAATGAAATTATTTAAACCTCTTAATGTAAATTATTTGTCGTCCTTAAAAGGACGGTTTGTTTTGTTTCTTTGTCATGAAGTATAAATTTAGGCACTCTTTTCTGTCTTCTTCGGCAACAGAACAGCTTGGATATTTGGAAGAACTCCTCCTTGTGCGATTGTTACACCAGAAAGTAGTTTATTCAACTCCTCGTCATTACGGATGGCCAATTGCAAATGGCGGGGGATAATTCTTGTCTTTTTGTTGTCACGAGCAGCATTTCCCGCCAATTCTAAAACTTCAGCCGCCAAATATTCCATAACAGCAGCTAAGTAGACAGGAGCACCAGCACCAACGCGTTCAGCATAGTTCCCCTTACGGAGAAGACGATGAATACGACCAACAGGAAATTGGAGTCCGGCACGATTTGAACGCGACTTTGCCTTCCCCTTCACTTTTCCACCTTTACCACGACCAGACATTTTTCACTTTTTACTTTTACTTCTACTTGTACACGACACCACTGTTCACTGAATAATGATTTTTATTCGAGACGGGTGCTGGTATTTATGTAAAAATGTACAATCAATCTATATTATATATATGTGTTTGTGCGCATGAGAAAATATCGTTCAGGCAAGCAACATTAACTGGGGTAAAATTGAGAATTTTTACAGTTCTCGTTCAATCGTTAAACAGTGAAGTGTTGTGAAATAGTAAAAATTAAAAATGCCACCAAAAACTAGTGGAAAAGCAGCAAAGAAAGCTGGAAAGGCTCAGAAGAATATCACTAAAAATGATAAGAAGAAGAAGCGCAAGAGGAAGGAAAGTTACGCCATCTACATTTACAAAGTGTTGAAGCAAGTTCATCCCGATACTGGAATTTCATCGAAGGCAATGAGTATCATGAACAGTTTTGTTAATGATATCTTTGAAAGGATCGCCGCTGAAGCATCTCGTTTGGCTCACTACAACAAGCGTTCAACAATTACCAGTCGGGAAATCCAAACAGCCGTTCGTTTGTTATTGCCTGGTGAACTTGCTAAGCATGCTGTAAGTGAAGGAACTAAAGCAGTTACTAAATACACCAGCTCAAAATAAATATTCGTTAAAAGTTTCCAATTTGATTCAAATGGCCCTTTTCAGGGCCGCAAAATATACCCTTTTGAGATTTTATAACGATAGCAATTTAAACAGTGTTTAGTAATAATAATGTGCTCGTGCTCTTACAATTTACATTGAAGAAAGAAATGTAAATTATTTTCTGATTCGTATGTGGATTTTCTTTCTTTAAAGTGGAAATAATTTAATAAAAAAAAAAAAGAAAAAACATATTTCAATTTCTCCATACTTTTTTTCGAATTGCATGTGGATTTTCTTACGATTCATATGAAAGCAAACAAACTAGATTTCTTCCATTTTGTCTTCTTTTGATTGCGTAGATTTGCTTACTATTTAAATGGAAATCATTTTAAACGAAAAGAATTACGTAAAAAAAAAGTCTAAATATTTCTTCCATTTTGTTGTTTGTGTGGATTGATTTACCATGAAAAATGTTTTTTTTCTTTTTCTTTTCCAGAAACGGATTTCCCCTTCGATTTCCAAATAAGAAAATGAAATTAATTTGTATCTCATTAATGAACTAATTGTAGCCCTGAAAAGGACTTTGGAGTTATTTTCTTTTCTAATTTCTTATTGCGGACTTTTGCAATGAAATTATTTCTTTGCCTTTTTGGCGGTAGCGGCTTTTTTTGGCTTAGCAGCAGATGCAGTCGCCGTTTTTGCTTTAGGTACTTTAGCTTTAGGAGCAGCAGCTTTTGGTTTTGTCGTTTTAGCCTTAACTGTACTAGTTTTTTTAATACTTTTCACCTTTGCCTTTTCTACCTTCTTCTTGGTTGCAGCAGCTGCCTTCTTCACTTTCTTTTCACCAGTTGATGCCTTCTTCACTTTTTTCTCACCAGCGGCAGCAGTTTTGGGTTTCGTTGATTTCTTTTTTTCAGCAGATTTTGCTTTTGGTTCCTTGTTAGCTGATGCAGATAACTTAAATGAACCAGCAGCACCTTTTCCCTTTGTTTGAACTAATTTACCACTAGTCACAGCACTTTTCAAATATTTTTTAATGAACGGAGCTAGTTTTTGAACATCAACCTTGTATGTAGCCGCAATATATTTCTTGATAGCCAAAAGAGAAGAACCACCGCGTTCCTTTAATGTCTTGATAGCAGCATCCACCATTTGCTGAGTGGGGGGATGAGTAGGAGTTGATTTTGGTTTCTTTGAACCACTGGCGGCAGCCTTTTTTGGTTTTTTCTCTGCGACAATTGCAGGAGCAGCAGCAGCAGTATCGGCCATTTTAGATATTTAGAATATTAAACACGTTTTCTAGCAACAAACACTTGATAATCACTATTTTAATAGCCGCCAACCGAACACCACCATGCGGATATAGTTCTCTGAGAATCAAAAAGTGGGAAGGTATGTAAAATTTTCATTTATTTGAGCGCTTTTACTGAGTTGTATCCTTGAGTTCCTCGAAAAAACACAATATTTTTTATGTTTTAAATACCAATACCTAGAAGTCTTATATTAATTAGGTCATTATAATATAATAGATCAGTTTTTAATTACATTTTATCAGATTTTCTAATAAACCATAGCGTTACACAGTGATTAAACTCAATGTTTGATGAAATTCTTTCACTGCTCACGTATAAAATTGCTATTATTTAAACAAATACAATAGTTTAGTGTGTCAAATCAGATTAAAAATAAAGTATATAGTTTATATAATGATAAAAATTTAAAATCAAACCATTCTATTTTAATTTGTGAAGGGAATAAAATAATCATTTCTTGGGTAATGAAACGACTATTTTACTTTCTCTGAACGTTTTGAGTTCCTATTAAAAGAAATATTTCTTTGTTTTCGCACAGAAATATACTATAAAATAGTATTATTTACCATCACATTCACAAATTCTAAGTAAATTAAGATACTTATAACTTCCATTCCATAACATTTCACATTTATCCATTTGATATTGCATCTTTACATGAGCCTGAGAATGCTTAAGAGAAATATATGTATGTACATATATTTTGTCTTTCTTTTTTTTCCGTTTTTAATTGTTTAAGAAAATTAGCTTTTGTAATATCTTGTAATTACTAAGAATTTTGGGATACAAATAATATTCTTTATTGCTGGACTAAAAGAAAAGCAAAAAAGTGATGAGAAATCTACCATTGAAATACCTTGAAATTCTTTTATCCGTAACTCCAATAACCGGCAACCTTTAATCAGTGTGACCATAGTGGAATATAATATTCCATTTGTGGAATATATTAGAGCTGCAGAGAATATATTTTTTTCTAAAAATAATCGCATATAAAAGTGGAATATTTTTTCTAAAAAAGAATATTTGGATAATTATATTCTCCGTAAATTAGAACTATGTTCTTCCCTTCAGTTAATTTCATTACTAATAAATTCGTACAATTTTGGACTGAAATTTCCACTCATAAAAATAGGTGCAATTTGAAAATTCGTTATATTCGTATTTTGCTTTTTATCTTTTTGCTTTTTATGAGAGAGTATTCAGTTATGAATTTGATTAAATCAAAAATATGTAATCGAATGCAAACAAAAATGTTGAAATAGTCTTTTAATTGCAAAGACATGGATGAAAGTAATGGAAATATGATGTGATAACTACATATGTATACTATTCCTAATGAATTAATCACGTAAATACTCATTTGATTATATAAAATACCCGAAGAAGATGAACAATTAGACTTTAATCTTCAAAACTTTTAATTCTTAACATTTTTTTAAGAACATTTTTTTAAGAATTACAATTTTTTTTTTTTTTTTATTGGAGTAATACCCAGTTTTGGTTTATCATGTTTTACGTTTTGTATGAGATAGACTTTTATTTGTTTTTTTATATTTTTTTTTTTTATTAAGATGTATTACCAAGTGGAATATAAAAGTGGAATATAAAAATATTGAAGTGGAATATAAATATTCCACCTTTCGGGTCGAGTAGAATATTTTTGAGAGAAGCTAATGGTCACACGGCCTCTAATATCCAGTATTCTGTTTAGCAAGTATTTTGTGAATATTCACTTTATTATCCGGGGAAACCTCTAATATCCCGAACATATACACAGTCATTCAGATCTTACAAATGTGGTTTTTGTTAAAAACAAGCAGTAAATTAATTTTTCTTTTTGCGAGCATCTTCCGCTTATTCGCATTCGTTATTGCAGTGTGTACAGATATTTACTTTTTCTTCAATTTAGTTTAAACCTCTAATGACCGGAAAAATCGATTATCTGGAAGGCCGTTGGTCCCGAGCATTCCGAATAAAAGAGTTTTTACTGTATTTCATAGGACACTCAAATCGAACGAACGACTTGACAAGTATTATTGAAATTCGGACTAAGCTTATATAAAAGCTATAAATCTACATAGTCACCTAATATGAAATTCATTTACATATTAGGTATGTACATACATACATATATTCATGTATGTATGTAAGTTATAAGCATATACAGTACTCCTTTCTGGAAAACTGTACTTTATTTTTAAGAAAATGTTTTCTCATCTGACAAAAATAATGTCTTCTTCTGCATTTACTAACTGAAAGATGTTGGTATAAAATTATTTTACCTCGCCCTCAGATTGGATAAAACACTTACATATTCGCTTCACATCAATGCAAGTATAAAAAAGGCAAATATACTAGTAAAAATCCTCTACCCACTAATTAATAAGAACTCATACCTGCGCAGCGTATGGATAATAAACTTTTGATATATAAGCTCTTTATATTGCCAACTTTACTCTATGCTACTCCTTGCTGGGCCAAATGTGCTGAATGCCACATTAAAAATCTACAAACTTGTCAAAACAGAATATTAAAAACTATACTTGGGCTTCCGTGGCATCTCTCAAAGTTAGAAGAAGAAAGAATTATATTGATTTCTAGTAGATTCGAAGATAAATGTTCTACATATCTATGAAAGCCAACTAATCAATAGCCTCATGCATTAGCATATTAGTATAAGTTAGTTTTAAGATAATTTAAATTTTTATTTAAAATCCATAGTTTTCTTTATTAATTTTTCTCTTACAGCTGCTAACCACTGGTGTTAAAACCCCTATCCGCTGGTGTTAAAACCCCTATCTTAATAACCTTCGATGCAAAGTTTTGAGCAGAAAAGGGGAAAAGGGGAAACTGTCTCAAGAAAGGGGAAAACGCGCATTTGAAATATTATTTCCAAAATCACAAAATCTTATAATAATAAGTCACCAATATGCATAAATCTTCGTTGTCAACAAATGATCTGTTTTACGAACATCGTAAGTACGTATCAAGTCAAGTCAAAGCTTCAACACACGTTGATAGTTTCTGTTCGAAGACGGATAGTAGGAAGGCGATACGTATTCCGATCGGATTTTTTTAACGTTTCGGAAGTTTTTCGGATCGATTATCTCGATAAGGCGGAATATGTATGTATATGTATATATTATAGAGGCAAAATGCGACACAAAAAGGGGAAATTCTTTTCGAAAATCTGGGAACACTGCTTGTACATATTGTGTAAGTTTTGTGTTAGAGTTCTCTTTCTCTTATACACTGTTGAAGAGCGCCATACATTCTACAATAATTCTTCCTTAATTCATTTCATTACTCACTTCTCTTACTCAGACAGAACACAACTGCAGTGTGACGGTGACCATTAGCTTCTCTCAAAAATATTCTACTCGACCCGAAAGGTGGAATCCACTTCAATATTTTTATATTCCACTTTTATATTCCACTTGGTAATACATCTTAATAAAAAAAAAAAAATATAAAAAACAAATAAAAGTCTATCTCATACAAAACGTAAAACATGATAAACCAAAACTGGGTATTACTCCAATAAAAAAAAAAAAAAAAATTGTAATTCTTAAAAAAATGTTAAGAATTAAAAGTTTTGAAGATTAAAGTCTAATTGTTCATCTTCTTCGGGTATTTTATATAATCAAATGAGTATTTACGTGATTAATTCATTAGGAATAGTATACATATGTAGTTATCACATCATATTTCCATTACTTTCATCCATGTCTTTGCAATTAAAAGACTATTTCAACATTTTTGTTTGCATTCGATTACATATTTTTGATTTAATCAAATTCATAACTGAATACTCTCTCATTGAATGGTAATGATAAAAAGCAAAATACGAATATAACGAATTTTCAAATTGCACCTATTTTTATGAGTGGAAATTTCAGTCCAAAATTGCACGAATTTATTAGTAATGAAATTAACTGAAGGGAAGAACATACATAGTTCTAATTTACGGAGAATATAATTATCCAAATATTCTTTTTTAGAAAAAATATTCCACTTTTATATGCGATTATTTTTCGAAAAAAATGTATTCTCTGCAGCTTTAATATATTCCACAAATGGAATATTATATTCCACTATGGTCACACTAAACACAAGGCCATATTTCGAATGATTTTCTTCATGCCCTTTGTATGGTATATCTCATTCAGACTCGAATGAATGTCTCGAATGATCTTATATCTCGAATTTAAATGTTCTCGGTGTGAATCGAGAACACAATGAGCGAGAGGTTTTTGAAAACTTCTAGAGATTTTTATGTGTTGCGAAACAAAATAATGAGTAGAGGTTTACTATAGGCAAAAGTATTATAGCGAGAAGGCTCCCCATTTTATAGGTATTTGGTTGCGATCCGCTTTATATTATTTACATGTGCAAGTACATATATTTTATTTGTTTCACAGTGGTTTTATTTGCTTCGTTTTTACAGTTTGCGTAAAAAAATTTAAAAATGTTGAATTGGTTTTTTTGTTGCAATTTTCTTTTGAGGAAAATTATTTATGTACATAAGTACATATGTGCATACATATATGAATTTAATATCTATTCGAGCTTCATTAAAATAAAAATTTTTTGCGTTAATTATACTCCTTTTTATGTTCTGAAATAAATGAAATAGCACTTTTTTACTTAAGAACATAAACAAAGTGTATCGACGCAACATTGCAAATTTCTTTCACCCGTATATCGAATGATCATTCGATTCTTCAAATCATTCGAATACTTATGTCTCGATTCTTCAAATCATTCGATTATGCCCATCACTAGTATTGATGGTAAAGAACACTTGCCTATTTTAATAAGGGTGTTGAAGGTGCTTTTCAGTTTCCCTTATTTTAATATGGTTCCATCGATGCAACCGATACTGCTCGGATGTCCAGTTTTCTCGTAAAAGAACAATTTGGCCTCCTCTTCTTATTGCGTGTAGGGAAACTTTATACACTTATTTTTAAACTAAAAACACAACAATTATTTTGTAATAATTTTAATTTTCACTCTTAAATTTCTTCTGTGTCGAAGACACTATTCCTTGCTATTATGTACATCATATGTATTTAGATCAATTTGGACGGAATTGCCGAAGGCCTTTTTTAATGAATGCATTTGCCAACCGCACTTGAGCATCGAATATTATTTTAACTTATTACTACACCCACGCGCACAAGCTCATATTTATTTTATGTTATTTTCACCAGTAATAAGACCCCGATTGCTCTATGTTATAAAAACAGTGTAGACTCTGATTGGCGTCAACTAGCCGATACCCAGTGTTGTAACTGTTACTATACATCAATTCTGCTTATTTTAATTCCACGTGGTAGCCATCGGATAGGGGAGCAAAATGTCGTATCATCATCAGTGAACTAACGATGAGCGTATGGCAAATCTGTCTATCCATGTGTAGCTGAACACTCGGAACTGCGCGAGCACAGCTGGCTGAACTTCAGCACTCATATGGGACCAGATGAGGCATCTGAGACGTCTTAATGCGTCTCAGAAGTCTAACAAGAGCCCTCAGAAGGAGGATGGATGGCGGATGAATTCTCTCGACGGAATCATCGGCGGATGCACGGATGGCTTGGCAGACACCTTACATGAGCTACTTCGACATATTTGAAGCTCAGGTCTGTAAGGAATTCCATGACTGCGTCAGGGTTATGGAATAGAGATGGTGGCAGATGAACCCTAAATGGGCCAACGGCAGCGCTTATACCTCCGAAGTGGGATACTGATGTTGGCTTTTAGAACGGGCCCTTCGTCCAAGGGGCTAAAATGAATGAAACTGGTCCTACAGATTGGGGGTTGCGCCGGCGGGGTAACTGCCTTACCACGTAAAAAGAATATATTTATGAAAGAGACACCAGCCTCGGATAAAAATAACAATCCCCTCAATTGGATATACGACCCGGAACGTTCACGGACTACGATTTACTAGTATGCACCTGGAATGCACAAGCTCTGCACACTCCGGATGCGGCTCAAAAACTTGAATCTGTCCTCACGCAGTACAAGGCAGATATAACTGCGATCCAGGAGATACGATTGATAGGATCAGGTATGCAGAAAAGACCTAGCTGCGACATTTATTACAGCTGCCACAAAAGACTGCACATGTAAGGATGCGGATTCGTCGTGGGAAATTGGCTCCGATCCAGACTCATTGATTTTAAGCCGATAAGCTATCGTCTGGCTGTAATCCGCATCAGAGCAACATTCTACAACATCAGCCTGATATGTGCAGACGCACCTATCGAAGACGCTGAAGACCCTGCCAAGGAGGTATTCTACGACCTCCTGGACGGAGCCTGTCCGGAGTACGATGTAAAACGCGAAAATCGGTAAAGAAAACATCTGTGTCGGGTGCCTCCAAGACCCGACAACAGACAACGGTTTCCGACTAATCGACATTGCAGCAGCTCGTAATACGTTGATAAGTAGCACTAGGTTTCCTAGGCGAAACCTGGATTCTTAATCCACACAGCAATCTGGCTTTCCTGTGACGGTCGAACACACAACCAAATCGACCACGTGCTAATCGACGCAAGGCACGCATCTAACATTTTAGATGTGCGTACCTTTCGGGGGGAAAACGACGACTCTGACCATTTTCTTGTTGCAGCTAAGTTCAGAGCCAAACTGTCCAACGATAAGAAGCTGCGAGCTGCCCAGAAGAAGAAGCTTAACGTTGGACACCATAGCACGTCAGAAGGAGCCAGAGTCTACGAAGAGCACCTGGCCGAGAAACTCTCTGCAGTGCAATCACCCACCACAAACGTCAACAACCAGTGGACCTAATATCGCAACACCATTAAGGAGGTAGCCGTGACCACCCTTGGCTACCAACCACCAGCTTGGTACGATGAAGAGTGCGTTCAGCGGAAGGGGGTGACAGAAGATGCACACAAGAAGGCGCTGCAGCGCAAGACAAGAGCAGTGAGAGAGGAGTACCGGACCAGAAGAAGGAAAGAGAAGAGAATCCTGCGTAAAAGAAAAGGGACCACGCAGTTTCCCAGCTCAAGGATATCGAGGATTTTCGCGAATCCGGATTTTTTAACGGAAAGGACCCTGAACGTAGGCACACCCCCACCCAGTATCAAAGAACAACTTAAAGTAGCCATCAGAAAACTCAAAAACAACAACAGCCGTTGGCTCTGATGGGCTTCCAGCTGACCTTTTTAAGTACGGAGGTGACGTCTTGGTAGGGTGCATGCACCCAGTCATCAATCAAGTATGGGTGGAGGAACGCATGCCCGACGACTGAAGTATCAGCTCTATAAGCCCCATCTTCAAAAAAGGCTATCCTATGTCTTGCAAGAAGTATTGAGACTGTGAGCATCTGAGCTCTTCCAAACTTGCACCGGATTTCGGCAAGGAGGTGCGCTGTCATGTGACTTCTTCAATATAGTGTTGGAGCAGATAATGCACAGGGCAGGTTTAAACACGGAAGGCACTATCTTTCACAAATCTATCCAACTGCTGGGATACGCAGACGATATTGACATCATCGGAAGATTCCGGCAAGCCGTCGTAGAGGCGTTTACGGCAATTGAAAAGCATGCGAAACGAATTGGGCTTGAAGTGAATGAAGACAAGACGAAGTATGTATATGTTATCAACAACAAAAAATTATCTGCCCAAAACCTTGGACAAAACGTCACTCTTGATAACTACAACTTCGAGGTAGTTTAAGGAGTTCACCTACCTCGAAACAAATATAAATCCCACAAATGACACCTTTCTGGAGATCCGGTGAAGAATTACTCTAGGCAACACAACTGGGCTGAAAATTCCTAACTCAACGGACTAAATTAATGCTCTATAGAACGCTCATCTTACCTTTTCTGCTATATGGTCCCGAGTGTTGGACGATAAGTAAGAAAGCAGAGCAAATATTGGGCACCTTCGAGCGAAAAATACTTCGGCGGATATTAGGACCCATATGCGAGGAGGGCAAATGGAGTAGAAGATACAACCGCGAATTTTATGAGCTGTTCCAGGATGTGGATGTAGTCCAAAAAGCTAAGATACGTCGACTACATTGGCTCGGCCCCATCAAGCGAATGGACAACAATTCTCCAGCCAAAAGGATTTTCGAATCACAGCCCTCAGGTTCGAGATGACGAAGAAGACCGAACCTTAGGTACAAAGACCAAGCTATCGGGGATGCTAGAAAACTTGGTCTTCACAACTGGGAGCAACGTGCCCAGGACCGCAGAGGATGGAAGGCAGCCGTGTCTCAGGCAGAAACTCTCCTTTAAGTTAATAAGCCATGGATAGTGATCATCCGATTACATACAAGCACGTGTGTTAACCAGAAGACAAAATAACACTATAAAAACTACAGCCGATTAATTCTGCAGATGGAACCAATGTGATAAACTTCCAGGGTGGATGCAACACATTATCCGGGCTTTTTCGACTTATTATTTGGAGTTTAGGCGGATAAGGGTTTTTAAGAATTAGTTGGGTTCTTGGATGGTGGTGGATGAGTCCTATGGGGCTTAAGGCAGCGCTCATACCTCGGAAGTGGGATACCGAGAGTTTAACCGACCCCTCGTCCTAGGGGTTTCTACAATGGAACTGGTCCTCCAGATTGAGGGTTGTTCTGCGGTAACTGCCCGACCACGGAAAAAACAGTTTCGAAGCAATAGTAATCATACGAAACGGACTGATTTACTGATGACCAATCATACAAACGAAACAAAGACAACAAACTTTAGATCTGTACGTGGAATGTAAGCTCTCTTAATAGGCCACGTGCAGTCAAATAATTATCAAGTGGGTTGGTTTAAAAAAAAAAAAATACTTACCGCAACAGACAGTATGTGATCCAGGGCCTAGCTTCTCGCGAACATTCGTCTTGTGGGATGGGCTAGGTAAAGAGAGTATAAAAAAACCACGAAATTTATTACGATAATTACCACCGGCAACAGCGCCTCTTTAGGTGTATTCAATCGAAAGAGATCGCCAAATCCTTTTCGATCGAACAAAGGCAATATTGCGAAAAAGTCATCAGGGATGCCGCCTTCGAGAATATGGAAAAACCACTTTTGCAGACTGCTTTACGGCGACGACGAATTGAATTCCGCTGTTCGAAGCTGCCAAGCTGTTCAAAGCGGTCTTTTGCCCGATGAATGGAACCTTAGCATTGTTTGCCCGATCCTCAAAAAGGAGACCCTCTGAACTTCACCAACCACAGATGCATCAGCCTTCTTCATATCTCATATAAGTTTTTATCTGGCGCATTGTGTGAACACGTGAAATCGTTCGTCAATAACATGACCAGTCCATATCAGTGTTGCTTTAGGCCAGGAAAGTCCACTCTCAATAATATATTCATAATAAGGCAGATCTAGGAAAAAACCCAAATCGAAATCCATCACCTTTTCACCGATGTTAAGGCCACGTATAACAGCATATATAGGGAAGGGTTATACACGCGGTTATATGTCTAATTTTGAGATTCCTGCCAAACTCGTCCGTTTGTGCAGGATAACGGAGAATGCACGCTGCTACATCAAGATTGGTAAAGATTTTTCCGAGACCTCCGATGTTAAAAGAGAATTAAGACAAGGCCCCACTTTATTCTTTAAAGAATAAATACAAAACTCAAGCGCCAACACGAACAAAAGTACAATTTTTCCGTCCGTCAAATAACTCGCATACACCGACGATATTGACGTAATGAGACAGAAGGGGCGAAGATCGGTTAAACAGCCAATGAGGGCAAGACCAAGAATATGCTGTCAACAAGAAAGGGCAACCAGCACCGACGTCAAAGACAGAACATCACCGTAGATATGTAGATATAACTTTGAGGTAGTTAGGGACTTTGTTTATATCGGCTCCCCTATCAACTCAGACAACGACAACAGCGCTGAGATCAAACGAAGAATAACTCTTGCTAACCGCTGTTTCTTTGTATTAAGAAGGCAATTGCGTAGCAAATCCCTCTTTCGAACAAATAAAGTGACTTTATAAAACTTTAATTGTCCCAGCCCTGGTCTATGGCGCAGAGACTTCATCAAAGTGGATGAAGTTGATTTTGGCTGAAATTGCTCTTGGAAGGGGCACTTATCCAGCTTGGCGTGTAAAACTGGAGGCAACTAAACTAAAGATTTAGCTGGCTGGAGGCGCTTGTTGGTTGAAGCTTAGGTCCACCCCTGACTGTAGGGCCACCTTAAGTAAATAAATAATAGGGTTCCATTTGTGGTGTATATTTACACTGTATTGACAAAGTTGACTTGGAGCTACAAACATCATGTGTATACGTAAGTACATCAAATTTTAACTGCAAAGAAACCTCAAAATCGAAAATACAATCAATTATTTTTTCATTAATTCTATTTGTTTCTTTTTAATTTAAAAATAATAAAATTGTATATATAATATTTTAAGTTTTGTCCATTTTTTTGAATTTTTTTGTTTTTTGACTTAAAAAAATATCAATGTATATATAAATAAATAAAAAGATGTATTTTTATTTCATTTCTTTCATATTCCTTTCTGTTTCTTCACGACACAGTTTCATGTATATAATATATATTTTTATTCATGTGTTAATTATAGTAGTATAATAATTATAATATTAATTACACCATTTTTCGGTTAAAAAGTAAAAATTAATTAAATTGTTAATTGTAAAAAAATAACAGTAATTTTTTTTTATCATTTCATTGTTTTATTAATTTATTTACGTTTTGATTATTTCTCAAAATGAATATCATTTTGTTAACATTATTGGACTTCAATATTATTAACAAAACTTATTGCAGGCAGTCCGTCTTGCTTATGCATATTATAAAATAAAAATAAAAATAGAAACAGAAATACAGAAATAATAAATAATACACCATAAGGATAAACAAAAAGTAACTAAAAAAACAAATAATCTATACTTACTCCTACCAAATTTGTTTATTTTGTTTTAAGATGCGCTCAACGAGGAAAATTGATCAAAAACACGTATCTTAGCACCTTTAAGTTTTTCAATTTCCAAGTAAACAGTTGTAAAAATAACAATGTAATGAACATTTTCAAACTCGAAATTATAATAGTAAGCTAGATGGGGGTTCATTTTCCTTTGACCCAAAATATAAAAGTAGCAGTAACTTTTTTACAATATGCAGTAAACGCTCGATATAGCGAAGTTCAATATAGTGAACACACAATTTTTTATACAGGCTATTCTAAATAGTGAACAAAAAAAATTTCGATATAGGGAACTCATGTTTTAATTTGCTCAGAATCTTTCAGCAAGCAAAAAAAAAGTTAAAACTAATAAGCGCCGTGCAGTCGCCAATATGTAAATGCAGTTTGTTATACTCAACGTAGAAATTTAGAAATTTAGGGTTGTTTGTAGTTAAACACGAATTGCAGAGGTTTAGTAGAAGTTTGAATAGACTGTTGTTTGTCTGTACTAATTTTAATTTTTTAGTAGGCACACTTTGAATTTATTTTTTATCTTTTTTTTACATTGCATGTATTACGGATGAATTGTTTTTGTTTAAAATCAATTATTCTTTTTAGTAAATATTGGATTGTTTTTTAGTAACTGGGCAAAAAGGTTTTAATTAAATTGTAATTTCGATGTATTGCATGTAACATTTTGCACATTTTGATACAATGAACAATCTCGATACAGTGAACAGGCCCGGTTTTCATTAGTTAACTATATTGAGCGTCTACTGTACTCTTTTGCGTTCGACGACACTGTGTTACGTGAAAGAAATCAAGTCAGAATATTTTACTAGTCTGTATGACCACGTGTTCCGCTTCGAATATTTTTATGGGTTGATACTCTATAGCACTATGTGACACGCATTGTGTCAAAGGACTAGTATTGAAATAAATAACAATGGACTTGATCTTTTATCTCAAAAGAGAACGTAATCCAGTTTATTTGCATATCTTATAACACACGCAGTTTAAAATACTTCGCATCCTTACAGAACCTCATACGACTTTACTAACAGATCCGATTTGATAGTCCATTTATTTCTGTGTTCAATGCAAGAATTCCGTTGTTTGTGTATGTAAGACCAATGAAAGATACTGAGAAACGATGAAAACAAACTACATAACTACATAGCATCAAAAACAAAAGAGGACATTAATAGAAGCTAGTAACGAGTTCATAAATAAAAAAAATTAAAGAGCGCTTACTTTCTCGTTTGCTCTAGCAGATATTTATGAAAAATAAATATATCATAATATCGTATGCACTGTCTACGATAGCAAAGATTCGTGGGGTTAATTGACACAAGCAACGCGCCTTAAGCGTTTCAGATTTCATCGTGGAGGGGTAATGTGGTAGGTGGCACGCGGAGTTGGAAATGGAACTCAAACTAATATTTGGGATTTCAGTATAAAACGTAATGTAGATTGTATGTATATGTATATGAGACAGTGCCCAGATACGTTTCCTATGACTATTCATAGCTGTTTTTTACTTAGCATTAGGCATAAGGCTGTCTTCTGATGATGGACTAGCATTCGCCTGCATTTTACATTAGTAGCTAGACTGTTTATACATGTTGTTGGGCCTGATTGCATCCCTCCGCCACATACTACTTCTTAACATGTTGTATGCAAGTAACTCGCGTCCATCTACATTGTGGTATAAGCATTGGCAAAAAACATATTGGAGAGAAAAACTTGCGGTGCTGGAGAATTCGCATGCATTTTTAAGGAATACCAGGGCTTAACTTAGAATTTTTCTTTACAAATACTTGGCGCTACGGATCGTATGTGGTCCAGGACCTAGTTTTTCGCGACCATTTGTGTTGTGTGTGTTATATTTTTTCACACAAATGGAAGGGACCTACAGTTTGGAGCTATATCCGAAAGGCAAATTGAGAAGCTTTCTCTTGACAGTTATTACTCTCGGACGTTTGTCAGACATTCGCCACTCAGTAATCCAATACACTTAACCATCTTATAATCCACAATGGACTTTCTAAACTCTTTAATAATTCTGGGTTATGAGAAAATGAGAAAAAATCGAATTAGCCCCCTTTATCCGAAACGTAAATGTTGACCGTTCTACATTAGCATTAGTATACAAACGAAAATATAATTCAGATATCAAGTTATCGCAATCCCAATCGGAACAGACTGGGAAATAGATGTGGTTTGACAGGCTTCTTAGAGATCTCTTTTCACAAGATGTCTGAATACTTCACTAACATCTAAACGTTATGTCTAAATATTAACACATTTATTCATTACTAAGGTTACAGTTATAGTACAAGGCCATGTCTCAAGAGTAAAGACAAAGCATGGTAATGATTTATTTTTTAATTTTATATACTACAACAATTCGTATTGTGAATCTACAGAAGTATTAAACAAATATATGCGCCCAAGTAATTCTTAAATTGAAATTGAAGTCCAACTTTAAGAAAATAAACATGAAACCTACTCTAACTCATCCTACAGGCCTGAGCAAAAGGTAGAAAATAGGTTGGAAGACAGAGAAACGGAAGAACTTTAAGAAAATAATAAATTTTTTATATTGGTTTAATACATTTGATACATTTGGGCTAGATGTCCAAAAACTATAGGTCTGTTCGAGTTTTCACGAACTTTTATAAAATCCTGTTCGAGTTACGGAGAAATTTCGTAGAATTTCGCAAAATAGAATGCTCACGAGAGAGTAAGAAATTTCCCCATGTTGCGAATTTTAGCCTAAGAAATTTCTTTTGGAGATTTATGAAAACTGTCAAATCACTGTACGTCATTTTTTATTGGCTTGTTTGCTTATTTTGCTTTGTGTGCTAATTCGGGAAAAAATTACAGAACATGAAGAACACTCCCCAAAAACAAACCATAAACATCGTTCGCGTACACTTTTTTTTAAGTTTGGCGTTTGACGTTTAAAAATTGTGTTACTTTTCTTGTTCAAGCTTGCGTGTACTTTTTCGTTATTAAACCTTTCTTTTAGAAAATTTTACCCCCACTCTTTGAATTTTGACAAGCTACGAATTCTGGTGCAAAAGACAAAAGTACGACTGCGATCGAATGACTTTACATGAGAACGTGATCGATCACGGAAGACATGATCCCGAGTTATGTTAATTGTTATACGATAACTGATCTCATTACACTAAATATACATTTTTACGAGATGGATCATAAGTTCACTGTACGACGATTGTGCCCTAGTTCTTGATTTAGGTGAGGTGCCATTTATGCCATTTTATGCCATGCCATTTTAATAATTTTATGTTTAATTTTATCTCATTTCCATTTTGCTTTTTTTTGGTAATCCTTGAAATTATGTACTCATCAATTTTCCTCGTTAGTCGCTTACATGCTACTGAGTTAGTTTTCATTCGTTAATTTGTTTCATCTATTTTGCTATGAAATTTAGTTTGTTAGCGCCAAAACAATTCAAAAATAAATTACATAATTAAGTTTTCGTTTTCGTTTGCGAAAAATACTTGCAATTTTTCTTCTTTGCTTTTTTCTAAATAAGTGTGTGTTTATTTTTGCTTCGTGTATACTGTTTTTAACTTTTGTTTGCATCTTATCAAATACAAAATGTTTTAGTATTTTTTTTTGTTGTTTCGTTTTCTTTTTGTTAATTTTTTTTTTGTTTTATTTGTGGCTTTGTTTTCGTTTTGTTATAAAATTTAAAAAATACAACTTTTTACAATTCTTCATATTAATAATTTGTTTATCACTTAATATTATATTATTGATTTTTTTTTCTTTTCATTAAACTTTTGTTAATTGCGATTTTTTTGTATTATTATTTTGTTAATATATAAATTGCATGTTGTTTGCTGTTAAATTAATTTGTGTTTTGTTGTTGTTTTTTTTCTTGGTATTTGTTTATAATTTATGTGTAAAAAACTGACTAAAAGAAACTTAATATCTAATCGGATGGCTTGACCAGACCCATCACTTTGCCTTCGAATAAAGGCAAGATATCCGAGTCATTAACTATCTCCTCCTGGATTACTGGACTATCGGGATCTTCGCAGTGGGTTTTAAAGAAAAATCTAAAAAGAATAATGTATACTGATAGTAAAATAAAAACTAAATTAGTTGCGCATTTTAACAAACCTAAAATTTCCCTTTTTCGGCAAATAATCCTTAAACTGTTTCAACGTTGGCTGAGTACCAGGAATTTTAGTTCGATATGGATATTCCTCATCACAGAACGAGAAAACAACTGTTGTTGTTTCCTGTGGTTTAGCCGGCAACGGTGGTGGTGGTGGATGATGTATACTACTACTGCCACTACTACTACTGCTCATCGATTGAGCCTGCATAGCTGGCAAAGGATGTTGTTGTGAGTAACGACGAGACCGACGGGTCTCATCTTCCAGTCTTCTTTTTGCCTCTTCTAATTGTGAGGCGGTACTTGAACCAGATCTCACGCTGTTACAAATTATAATATAGCATAGGATATGTTGTGCGTGTATATGCTTACCTGGCATCTTTGTACTTCATAAGAGTATCGGCTGAGATTAGACTAATTCCACTATCAGTGTATATGGAAGGCCATTTATTGGTAAGCTTCCTGGAGGAGGAACTATGATCGGGCATTGACTTCGAGTGTTTCATTGAATGCCCACCTGAAGAGACAAATTAATTTTTTTTTTAAACGTATGAAGTGGAATACATACTTATACTAATGGCACCATCGCTTAACATTCCTGAATCATGTGTTGTGCGCCTTCTTGTTGGTAATGGAGGGCACGGTGACATTGTACCTGGTGATCGATGTGGAGTTTGATCTTTCCAGACACGTGATACATGTTGATCGAGAATGTCTTGATCGTTATCTTCGTCAAGGGCGAATTTTTCACATATTGCTTGAGCAAACGCACGATCACTAGCAAGCCTTTCACTTGTTGGAATGGATTCATCCGAAAAACGCTGAAATGAATTGCAATGTTGTTTAGTTAGACATATATGGTGCGGTTCAGTTAGAAATATTGTGGAGTTTAATATGCTAATACTGTCGTTTTTAATCAAACAAAAATATGTTAAAGTAAAAAAACAAACCATATTTGTCTCGATTAACATTACTCTTGATGCATTTAACCTAACCCGCTCATCTTCAATCAGTTAAAAATGTACAGACTACAAGAACACCGTATCTAAATAAAAATGCTTACCTCTAATCGTGCTCGATCTTCCAAGTCTTGCTTTCGTTTCACCTCCTCTAGTTTTGGAATTAGCAATGCAACCAGTTCCGATGTCTTAAGTGGACGATGTTCATTCGAATGCAGTCGTTGTGTTCGCGGGATAACCTAATTAAGAATATTAAACCAATTAAATAAATATATATACGAACAACTTTGAGGGTCTACTTGAAAAGTATTGGTTTCCTTATTTGCTAAAGCGCTTTGCCGTATTGCTTTACTTTCTGAAGAGTTATGTCTTCTCTGAATATAAGGACGACCATCCCTATAAAAAAACAAATGAATGAATTTAAATCTTTACAATTAAAAAATATATATTTTTTAAATTACATTTGCTAGGTAAACGTCTACGATTTTTTATTTTTTTTTTTTTGTATAGGTTTGTGCAAGAATACTTACATTGAACAACTGGAGAGCGACATCGTATCAGAATCGGTTCGTCCACCGGAACTTACACTTGCTCTTTCCGAGTCTACCCTTGAGTTGGGCATATATGAGGTGCTTGGATTTGCTGTATACACATAACCATGGGCTCTACATGCAGGAATTTATCAGAATATTTTTGATCGGGATTTTTTTTTTGTTTGGAGAGGGTTTGAGTGGATGAATTTGTCCATGCATTTCCAAATATATAAATAAACGTATACATATTTATATTTTTTTGGCACACAGAAAACAATAACACACGGCAAATGGCATTCAGTTATACATTATATTCAGGTGTGATATGATGTGAATGTTGTGCAGATAATAATGCAGTATATGCATATTTCATTGTTTTTGTTCGTGTACAGACATAAAAAACATAAAAAAGGAAAGAGAAAAAATATAAATAAATTAAAATAAACAAAACCAGTGGAAAAGAAAGATATAAACAAAACTTGGATAGAAAAAAAAAGTTTTATACAAGTTGCAATCCTTCGTTCGACACATAACTAGCTTAAAATCACGGTAAAAAGTGTACTTGAGCAGTGCGTGTACAAATATTTTGATTACAAAGATTTACTTGATTGTAGTCATCGTAGCGTTAATTTTTTTCCGTTAATTTAACTTACATATCAACCGTTTGATCTTAATGGTAACTCATGGTTACTTCGCCCATTGTTTTGGATCATTGATCGATACTGATCGGTAATCAGTTAAAATAAAGTAAGTTGTCTTAAAATCGAGGTAAATATAAATTACAATTAATAATTGTTTTAACAAGCTAAATACACTAAAATATATTTAAAATTTAACTTAAACCTTAATTTTTTTTTAAATGAAACAAACTTGTTAATAACAGAAACAGGCATAAAAATTGTTAATTGTTTTGAATGCAAAATTTGTAAGCATGAGCACAATTTTGTAATCACTTAAGTAGAGTTTTTAAAATCAAAATTATTGAAGCTACAGCGACCTGGATAGGGTTCAGAAGGACTTTACAAATTTGCACTGTCAATAACGGATTCAAATTTTGAAAAATATGTTCGTGAAGAATAAATTTGTCCTGCAAAGTATCCATTTTTGAGGACTTGTTGTTTATCAATTAAACCTTTTATCGTCCTCGAAAATTTAACTAAAGATTCTGTCCAAAAGTAGAACTCCTAAATTCCACAAAAATAGTGAAAGTTCTTTTGGCACATGGGAGAGAACAAGTGCAGAGTAAAAAAATCATCTTGCATCAGCTAATGCTCCCAGGGACGCGGCGATATGGATATGTGGCAAATGCGCCTTCCAGCAAATAATATCATTATCTGAAAATGCCTTTGTTCAATCCAAAATCGTCGACGTTTGACTATATAGTAATTTGAAGAACTTTTGGAGAGTGTTGAAGAAACATGGCATCTACCTATCTTCAAGTGCAATAACTTTTCAAAGAACATTGTCGCAGAGCTATTTGCACATTAGGAAAACATATTTAAGAATGAAGTGACGTACGAGCAACATCAGTTCCATAACTGCAGTGGTGTTCATAAAAATATGTAATAATTTTTGGTGATAAAAAAGCACTTGGATCTAACCTTACCAAACCTTGATTCCTAACAGAGTCCTGAATGACCGACCTGCATTCATGTTTAAGTCATATAAAGAGTTTTCCCATACCAGTGGAAGCGACATCATCGCGTGCTGCCCCCTAAAGAAAATAATAAACCACCTGAAAAACGGTGATCATATCGTCTTCTATGCGTACTGGACACGGCCGGGAAGTATTAGAATGTGTCATCTGCAATACACTGGAAGCAGCAATAGAAGAATTTGCGCGTGTTTTACATAATCAATACTGATTTTAAAAGGCATGCTCAACAATAGCTTACTTCAGAAATCGAATTATTCTATATAACATAGATTACGGCCTAAATAAGTACAAAATGACCGGAGGGGTTCTACAGAGATCTTTTCAGATTTTGAACACAAAATCATAATCAGCAGTAATAAAACAGAAACAGACACAGTCTCTGTCGGTAGTCACCTTACAACTAAAGCACATTAAAATAACAAGGTAGTGCTAGACCGGCGACTATTGTTTAAAGAACACCTCGCGTGGATTAGCAAGAAAGTAGCAAACACAGCGGAATGCTAGCACGAATCATGACAAAAACTGGAGGACTAAGATATATGTCGCGAGGGCACAAAAACTACCCTCCATAGCTTGTAGTAGATCATTTTCGAAAATGATTCCCCACACCTTCGGCTATAATCTCCCCCTTACCCCAAACACTCCAAAGTTTACTACGAAAACCCGATTTCAGTAAGGACATAACTAATACAGATGTCTCCTAAAGGGGATACTACAAAAGAGCTTCTGAAGGTTGCAATACTTTGAAGGCACTTCCAGAGTACTTTATCACTCCACTCTACCCATACAAAAAGAGCCTGCAAGGAGAAGTAAAGATTGACAGAACGCAAGTTGTTTTTATATAAAAAAAAGATTTAACGGAGCATAAATATTTAGTCCAATTGTGCGTTTTATTCAATTTTATTTTTTAACAAACATTACCAATTGCACATAAAAACAATTTTTTCATAAATAAATACTAAGCAAGTTTAGAGGTGACCTTTGAATCAATGTACGCTTTTCCATAGTATATCAATCTGTATGACCGAATGAGGTGAG
Organism: Blera fallax; assembly: GCA_946965025.1. Classification (NCBI taxonomy): domain Eukaryota; kingdom Metazoa; phylum Arthropoda; class Insecta; order Diptera; family Syrphidae; genus Blera; species Blera fallax. The sequence continues at coordinate 96,013,232 of OX337244.1, forward strand.
GAGTGTCTTTACAGGCTACCAGGGAAACATAATATAAATCCAACAAGTCTTCAAAACATCGTTGTGAGAGTATGAAAAGGTTTAGACGAAACTATAGGAGATGCGTATATCCTTATTAGATGTATAAAATAGTTATCGTAGATTATAATTCGCAATGATTTGGACTGAAGCGAAGCGAGATCAAATTCATACTTAAAAAAAAAAGTAATAGTAAGCTAGTTTATGCGTCTCAAAACCATACAATTGAAATATACATACGTAATATTTTTTTAACAACTTGTAAACTATTTACATAATGGGATATGAATAAAAAAGACACAATATTCTATTTTATCTAACGAAACACGAATTTTTCAAAACTATACAATTAAAAAAAAAACTCACCCAGGAGGTCGAATTTCCAGTCTTCTTTTCTGTGTCGCCAACAGAAGGTCCCTTGTCAGTCGCATTGGCATATCGGCAGACATTCGACCACCTTCGACACGTAACTTCTCAAAATCATCACATATCGACAACTCTGAGTCCTCATGTAGCGTAGGAAGAGTTGAGCTGCGCGGAAGGGTATCAGTTGCACTTACAGATCCACTTGAGCTAGCCGAAGTTGAAGGGCCGTAGACACTACCGCTGGCACTACAACTACCAACAGGTGCACCACTTGTACCAGGGGCTAAAGCGGCCATTGGGATGAGGGTTGGATTTTTTGAAGCGCCACCCACTGCTCCACAATTTCCATTTCCACCACCCCCACTGGCGCTACTGCTACTCCCACTGGTAGATGTAGCCCCACTAAAACGTTCTTGAACTGCGGACATTTGTTGAATGTACTCAATGTACATATCCGAGCCCAAAAATGTAGGATATATGCGTTCATTAATAGTCTTTTCAACATCTTGTTGCAAGGGATCGTAGATTTTCGGGCTAAGCTGAATTTCATTTTTAAGGCCCGCTTTGATGGTGCGTCGCAAATCCTCCGAAATCGACAATTGGCTCTTTCGAAGAAATCTATCATAGAATATAATTCAATTGTAATTGATTTTCTCATAAATCATTTACAAGTTCATGGCTGTTACCTGTATATAGCTCCAATGATTTGCTTAACTTTTTCCGGGTCTGATTGTTGTTTTAGACCTTCGCAAGCAAAGTAAAAGTTCAAATGATCATTATAAGCGGGAGCCTCCTCTTCGACGTACTTCTTGAAAAGTTCAACACCATCTCTATCTTCAAGCAGATATGAAAGTCTTAGTGCCCAGTTCAAATATGATGGCGGGGAGTTTTTTAAGCTTTCCGAGACCCCTTCGGTCATCTGTAGATCATTAAGCATTTAAAAGAATTCAAGTAAAATAATTACGCAATTATATACAAACCTTTCTAACGCGACTTTCTTCTCCGGGAACAGGTGGTCTTGGTCCACTACACTCATTATCTTCATATTTCTTCAAACCTGGCGTATGGCTCATGCCAAATTCTAGTTGGACAAGTTCAGCTACACACAGGCCGATTCAATGAGATGCGGAATATATTGTATTGATGAAAGATTTTGTAGTTTTAAAAATTTTGTTGAAATAGTCTACACAATTTTCAGACGACTACTGTTTGGAAATGATAACTATTTATTATAAGAAATGCATTTGCTCATTTTCCAACTGGTTTTACTGAATAGTTTAAGGATTGTTTTTAATAATTTTTAATTCCGTTTGTTTACTGTTTTTGCGGTAAACTTTTTTCTTGGCTGTGATCGTAGAATTACTAGTTTTACGATTAATTACTTAGCTTATAAACAAAATAATACGTTATAAGTTTTTGTTTTGGACATTTATAATTATAAATATTAGTAACGATTTTTTTTAATTTTTAAAAATTTACAATTAAAAAAATGTTGTCCAAAATTTTAAAAATTCTTGGACATGGAAGATTTTATCAAATATATTTTTTTATTTTGGAAGGCATTCAGACAAGGCCTGTAAAAAAGAAAATAATAAGGAATTACATTAAATAACGAAAATATAGTAAAATAATTAGCAACTAATTAATATATATATGTATCATAATTATGTGGGTACACGTGTCACAGTAATAAACGTCAAATTTTCACTTGATCTTTTAATTTTTAAAGTAGACGGTATACGTTGTTAATCGTTTATGGCCAGTGCAAATTTATCGTGAATTATGTAGGTGAAAGATTAAGCTTATAAGGATTTTGCTCCTTCATTTTCAACAGTGAAGAAATGTGCGGCTCGTACATTTCTTGAATATGATCCACTTGGAGGATTCAATCACAGATTAAATTATCGAGAAGGTGCACAATATGGCGTTGAACGATCGGCCATTAAAGGTGTATGAGAAAGCTGATGCCGTCGGCTTATTAGATGAAAGAGTATGACAAATGTTACTTTAACATCTAATTATGAGAATACTGTGCGAGATGGCTGCCGTATAATGACTAAAAAAATGTGAGGAAACGCCTGGATTGCAAAAGAAACAATGCATCAGGAAAATGCACCACATATAAGCACCACGAAAGTGCTTTGACAATGGGAAAATTGAGGAATTGCCACCCTCTGACTTCTGTTCTTCCCAAATCTAAATTTGTGTCTGAGAAACGTTTTAAGTCAAGTGAAGACGTTGGATATAGTGCATTGAACTAAAAGAGGATTGCTTAGAAAAATAGATGCTTTTTTGAACTAAAAAACAATATTTCACTGCCTGGCTGAGAACTTTTCACCTTGTCTTCGTAAACAGACCCGTTGCATCTAAAAAGTGATAATTAAACAGTCAACTGCGATGAATAGTAATAGTGATGAGAGACTGATAAATGAGTACATAGGGAAAATGGGAAAAAATAGTGCGGAGTGTTAATCAAATATTTTGATTTTGACGAGGAAAAATCTAACTACTCGTGAATTAGGTTAAAAATTAAGCATACCTCAACGTACAGGTGGACACGGAAAATGTGGGTTCCAAATGTGAATCTCATGTTGAAAGTGGAAGAGTTCTTGTTTGAAGAAGGCAATGGTGTAGTTGTAGCGGCATCGTTTGTCAAGCTGATGGTTCCAGTTCGAACCCTAATGTCAGCAAGCATTATATGATAAGAGGCAGTCCGATCAATTGCGAAAGCTTATGATAACACTACTGCGAAGGCATAACACTGGCAGTAAGTTTGTCATGGCTGGAAAAAATGTTCGCTCTGTTGATGATTGATATGCTTATGACACCAGGTGGACTGGGAAAAAAATACTGTGAATCAGCAGCGAAGGCAAAAGAATAAATGACAACAAACAAATCTCCCCAGTTATTATGGACACCACCCCTGGAGTTAATGTGAAACCTAATACAGCTGAGTTTCAAACCACTACACCAATCTCTTTCTCTTTCTTTCTCTTTCTCTCTCTCTCTATCTATCTTTCCGACGAACGCACCATGTAAAAACATGTAAAAGGGAATTTATAACCCCTTGAGTGCGGGCAAATTATAAAAAAAAAAAAAAAAACATAGGGAGACGAGTGCCCTAAGTCTCCACTAAAAATTGAAGGTTTTATGGTTTGCCAATGTTTTTTCGCGGATTTTAAGGCGTGCATGTACTCTCTCTTTAAAAATAATAGAAGCCGTTTACTTGAAAATGCTACAGGTTGAATTGGAGCCATGACGTTCAAGAGCTTTTCGGTGAAACATACAGATTCACTTTTCAAAGATAAAATATACATATGTACATATATATGTATATGTAAGTATCATTTTTAATTCTTTAAAGTTAAAAGTCTGGCCGTGCGTTGGACCACTGAGCGGGGAGTTCGAAGTTCCAAACCCAGAAAACACAAGAAAAAAGAAGTTTTTTCACGGTCCTTTCGGGAATACCTGACAAACGCCTTAAAGTAATACAAATCAGGTCGATTTAAGGATATTTAAACTGTAGGTCTGCTCCATTTGTGACTAAAGCTATGAACAGAGCAATAAGTGACAATATACGCGTCTTAATTTTTGTCCAGCTTTAGTGAGTGAATATAGTGTGCAGACTCGGTCTAAAAACTAAAAATTGTGTTGATGCCGGTTATTGTGTTACCAAAGTTTTTCTTTTAAACTTTACCTAAGCAATTTAGTTTTCCGGCGTGAGTTCTTTTGAAATCGCAATTGCCCTACCACCACTATCAATAAGTTTAAAGAAGTTTCTCTTAAAAACTAAGTCTATCCAAAATCTACGCTCAAGAGCTGCTCAAATAAAAAGTCTCACTTCTACTCCCATGCATTCACCTTCACTGCAATGAAACCAGAAGTAGGTAGGGAAGAAGCGACTAGTTTCGATTCCAGCGTCGGAGAGTTTACTGACAAGTACTTGGAAATCCATACCTTCAGCATAAAAAAAAATTAAAAAATACGGCTGGTAGTGGTCCCCATGCCTTTTTTGGAGGCTGACGGCATTTCAAATATCTATCGAGCTTATCATCTGACTAACCATGTTTTCTGGGGTTAAAACTTCTCGCAGTCTCTGTGCCTGTTCTGCTTCGAACCGCGAACAATAGAAAATGATGTGCTCAGTATCTTCAATTGTTCCCGGCCAATTGGGCTGTCGTCGTGCCTAAACTTGTGAAAATATGATCTAAAGCATCCGTATCTGCGACAGACTCGATGTTAGATATAATTTTATACATACATATGTATGTCCAGAGTCCGTTTTCAGAAAAATAGACTTTTCGTTCTTGGTGGTCTAGCTGTCGACTGGCGTTGTCGTTGATTTCGCTTAAGTGAGAAAGCGCCAGCTAATCGTAATATGATTATACAAAGGTAAGAAAGCAAATATTTCGTAGAAGTTTTACCCATTGCTAAAAATTGCAAAACTAATTGGACACCTCAAAATGGGAAAAAAAAAATTGTTTTTTGATGTTAAAAAAACTTGATTGGCGAAATTACATTTGATATCTTGCACTGATGAGCAGAATAAAAATAAGTTGATTTCTACTGTCGCAATAGCAAGCTATGGATAAAATCTTCCAATGAAAAACGGTTCTCATGTTCTGCTACAAAATTCGGTAAATTTAGTCGGTGTCAATCAAATTAACTTAACTTCAAAGAGCGCTAACGACAACTCCATTTGATTTGGATTCGGTTTTAATATTTTCAAAGGTTAGTGCTTTAAGATGTGAAAAGTGGGCAAAACTTTATTTGATTTGGATTCGGTTTTAATATTGTCAAAAGTTAGAGATTAAAGATGTGAAAAATGGACAAAATTTATCTAATATCTAGCGAATACAATCCACATGTTTTGTACCGCTATTCGGAAGTACAGCTTGGGTGTTATTTTCTCGAAATTCAACATTTTGAACTTGGTTCATTTCAATTCGGAACCCATCACATCAAATTCGGACTGCATTGGCTAATGATTACAGAGAACGCCAATTAAAAATAAATGATATGCATAATTAGAAGAATAAAGGTTATTCAATAACTAATTTTCTAAACCAGCATGAATACTTTTATGCATGTAGATGTATGTATGTACATTTTTAACGATGTATACACAAAAAAATCTCGTCTTTTATTCCAATTAATATCGATTCCTCCTCTCTCAATTCGACCAGCATCGATGTTCCCGTATTCATTCTAGAGAAATTTACAAACAAGAAATTAATCCTTTGCCCTTGCAAAAAAAAAAAAATAATAATAATAATAATAATGATAATCCTACAAATGTTTTATTAGAATCGGCGAATGTAATTGAAATATTCATCAACAAAAAAGGACGGAGAGAAAGAAATCGGCAACATCGGCACACAAATGAAATATAACAATGCGCAAATAAGAAATCGAATCGCGGCCATTTTGAGATGGTTTTTGATTGGTTGATGAAATCGACCAATGTGATATCCTGTACATAGCAAAAAAGGACAATGCTCCATTTTGTGTGCACACACAAAAAAGGAATACCCACAAACGAACAAGCAAAGGGACGCAAGCAACAAACATCAACGAACTAAAAAAAAAACACCCCAGCACACAGCATGACGTGACGACGACGAGGACGACTATGATGATGATGATGATGAACAAAATACAACAGAGGAGGGCGCGTCTTTTACACACAAAACGGAGATGTAAGTGAGTTTTTGATGTTCCTTGATGAGCATATCATCTTTCCCTCTGATGACTATAAGTTTTGACGTAATAAACGACGAACAGCCATTGTTCAAGTACAATAGATTAAAAAATGTGTTTTAAGGCATAATCACGTAAACAAATGTTACAGGAACATTTTAGTAAAGGGAAGATAGAACTACAGCAGGCACAAGGCTAAGCCTTGGAGAATAAACAAACGGGAGATAGGTAGATACTCGATAGATAGAAAGAACCTTCAATGGCTGAGACCACCATTATGCGCTTTAATTTAGAAAGGATCTAAACTATTGTTTAGCCATTCGGCTAGTGGCAAATAATAACGTTCTCTTCTTTTCCTTTTCTTTTGTTAACATTTCTATTTTCCTTTATGCACATTTTTTATGTGTAAAAGCCTTATGATGGTTTGGTTTTAAGCACTGAGTTGTAAGGACTTAGTAGCTCACAGTTTTAATGTAACAGAGCTTCAAATAATGAAAAAGGAAATGTATTCATATTGCAGTCACCTATATTTACTGAAAAAGAATATATATATATGCATATACATGCATACATACATATTTATCCACACATGTGTGTATAAATAGTAAAAATTTGATCCTTTTAGAAGTGAAGTTGTTTCTTAATCAAGTATGAAGGGTGGTATTATCACTAAAGATTTTATCGACTTTTTTGTAAAAGAAATCAACTTGACATAAGGATATTCAACACCACACTGTACATAATTAAAACTTAAGAAATGGTCCGGTTATATATAATAAAAATAATTAAGAGGTAACCTCTTTCGGAAGGATAAGATGATTAATTTAGTGAAGGAAATTCTTTGTTAACAGCGAATACAATTTAAAGTTGTGATCAAAGTGATCAAAGTTAATAGTTTCAAATAAAGACACTGTGATACGTATAGAGCGAGTCTTCGTATGCAAAGTTTCGTTCCTCAAAAGACTAAATATTCATATGTATTAACATATAAATAAATAAATACAAATTAATAAGGAAAAAATAGGACGAGCAAACATATAACAGTACTCAAAATTAATTTGATTTGCGATGTGCCAGGGAATATTAGTGCGATAATCGGATGGGTGATTGGAAAAACATGCTGCTACTATTTTTTGGAAAGATTTTCGGTGACAACACTAACATACAAAAGTTAAATTCCAGCAAGACAAGTCATAAGACACAAGTCTGTCCTCACCATGAGATCGTTTGCTGTGCAAGTGAGCCCAATTAAGGATATAATAGCAGCATTGTACAGACAAAATACTAGTTTTAAATTAATAAAAGCATATTTATGACGATTTCAAAGCGTGCACACACATTCAACCAAGGCTATACAAATACAAATTGTTAAAATAAATGTATTCAGTTTTTAAGGACAAATGTAAAACAATGTCACTATCGACCAGCGGACAGAACTACTCATTTGGAGCGGCGGAAGGTAGTCAAGAGAATAAGTTAGTTTGTGTTAATTTTACACCGAATAAAAAAAAACAGTGTGGAATGTTTTAGGCAGTTTCCGAGCAGAATTTATTAAAAAATTGTTACTGGAGATAAAAATTGGACTCATTATTATTACCCTGAGTCGAAACAGAAGTCCATGCAGAGGCGTAAAAGGGATAATCCAGCCCATACACAGGGAAGATCATGGCAATTGTCTTGGGACTCATGATAAATCCTGCTTATAGGTTAACAGACACCAGCATCGTAGGAGAATAAAACGCTAATGTTTAACGATGCTTGACTCCATCTCTCGAGCTCTTACTTCATGACAACGCACCGGTGTAAATTGCCATGGTGGCTATGAGATCCCGTGGCTTTTACGAATTACTTTATCCACCCTACAGCCCTGACCTGGCATCTACTCAGTATTAACTGTTCCCAAATTTCAAAAGAGACATTTAAATAATGATTCGCAAGGAGTAGACGTAAATGAGCATTTTAGAGGCAAACCAACGAATAATTTTTATGAAGGTTAAGGAAAATTAATGTACTGATCCAAGAAGTGTAATCATATCTCAGATTACATTGAAATAAAAAAATAAATAAAACATTTTGCGAACTTAAAAAAAATTGTCCTCTTTCGTCGCAAACGCTTCATTTCATTCTTAGCTTTTTAAAGTTTCAATCAAGCTTTCAGGGAAAATGATTAACTTGGTGAAGCAAACGTATTCAAATTCGGCCTTTTGAGGCCAAACATCGGCGGAATTACATAGGCATCCAATTCCTAATGCAAAGGTTTTTAAATATTGGTTTGTATTTGGTTGATATTTAGAAAAATTTTGGATGAGATAGGTACTAAAAATAAATAAAAAATACATTTAATTAATATACATATGTATGTAGCTGCTCTTGAACAGCCGTCGGTATTTTTCATTTCCACGATAATGGACAACGCCCAGAGATTACACCAGTTAAATATAAGTTGGAACAGATTTTAAACCCTATTAATAAATTATTAAAAAGAAAATGTTTTGAAAAAAACTAACAACTGTTAGATCAATTCTCACTCTGTGAAAAAATAGTCAGTATCTCATTGACTTTGACTTCATTGGGTAAATACTCGTTCCAAAGTATACATTATTCCATTCGGAGTTTCCTGACGCCAATCCCCGGGTTAGTTACGTGTGTGAGTTTTCACGACAGAAAGAAACTTGTTAAAATCACTTTTTTCATTTTTCCGGCGTCCTATGCAATAGTTTTCCGAAGGCGCAAAAACATGCCGACATTATGCCAACGCTTAAATTGCATAACGGGCTTGCCAGTGCCGAAACTTATGACCAATCCTGTGGTAGCTACATTGGATGTATGACTTCATGACATTGGTTAGCTCAAGAAACACATGAGCAGTGACTAAAGTATATGACACTGGCAGAGGTTTTGTTGGTGCAAGCTAAATCGTCCACTTTCAATATTTCGAAAAATGATCCGACATCGATATGGTCGACGAGGAGTTTGAAATCTTTAAGTTCTATTGTCATCATGCCATGTGTTTATTTTTTATTTGGGTGTATTATATGGATGACTGCCAAACCGAGCTGTCTTTCTGTCCGTTTGACATTTATGTATGTTCAACATAGTCTTCTGAATCATCATGAATAGACTCACGTTTAAATAAAGCTACGAAATTTTTCGAATTTACTTTGAAAATCAATCGTGAAATCGCGAAACTTATGGCGGACATAACCATCCATTTACAGCAAACCATCCGTCTAACTGAGGATAAAATTTGTACCACATACTTCCCACCAGAAAGCAAACGAAGCTGACTAACTTTTTTAGCACAGCTTAAGTTTGATGTATTTTTTTCTTTTTTAAGTACATGGAATGTATTATTTTTGCTACGTTTTACGATATTTTTAAAGATGAGTTGCTTTTGTTAAAAATAAATTATTCTGTTTAATGAATATTGGATTGTTTTTTAGTAATTGCAAATAAAAATTGTAATTATATTCTATTTTCGATGTATTGCATATAAAAACATACACATTTTGATGAAATTTGCTTCAAGGAGTCCACGCTCGTTACAGTGACAAATCTCGTTCCAGTGAACAGGCCCGGTTTTTATTAGTTCACTATATCGAGCGTCTACTGTATGTACATCGTTACCGAACCATGATCAATGAATATTTCTTAGAATATAGCTGACATTGATCCGGACGAGATGTGGTTTCAACAGGATAGTTCTACGTGCTATACGGCGATCGAAACCACTAACTTGCGATCTTGTGATTTAACACCTGGTTATTTTTCTTCTGCTATCTAAGGTCACTTGTTTATGCTGATAAACCAGCAACATTTAATGCTTGACGTTTTGGAAGCTAACATTGCTTGTGTTATTCTTTATATAAGGCCATCGTTAGTCAAAAAAGTGACCTTCATTTTCAAATATCAATGTCTTGAATTGTTCTTTCCAATCACAATATATTTTTTTTTCTTTATTTTATATAAAAGTTCTATCGGTCTTGAAAAAAATATTCTATTCTTCTATTCTGAAATATTCTACCAACTCGGACATTGCGAAAAGCAGAGTAACATAGCTCTCGTAAGTTGTTCTCCTGTTCCCTTAGCCTTGCGACATGCAGTTTATCCTTCGCTATTCAAACTTGGAGCCCTTTACAAGATTTGTCGACACTAGCATACACTCGATCTATCAACATGTGGAGGCTTTATGAAATGTGTTTTCGCAATGGAAAGGTTGACCACAAAATTCTAGTATATTTTTTCTTCTTTTAACGTAAGGATAACGTAATTTCTTATAATTCGACATTGGCCATGATTAATTTGAAAAAATCAATAAATGAATAACTGTATGAAGGCCCTATACTTCCAAGATCCATTAAAACATCTATAAAAGCACTATATGTTTTGAGTAATTCAACTACACAACGAAGTCAGGCGGTTTTATTAGTTTATTTAGTCGTCAAGAAAAACATGCCAAGTCAGCATGGATCGCTTATGAATTCTCGGTTCAGTAGTATGTATATCATATATCACATTTATTTTTTATTCCAATTCAAGTAAAATTAAAGAAACTATACTAGTACATCTTTATAACCCTTACATTGTTATCTTTAACTTGATCCCTATTTGCATTTATACAAAAAAAAAAAAAAAAACATTTTTATTCGGCCTTTATTTTAGCGTTCTGAAGATTAGAACTCATAAAACTTGTCTTTGGTTCAAATAACAAATTATACGTCCTAAGATTACCTTAATGCTTACACTTTTCGGGCAAAATGAGAGATCTTTGGTTAATAACAGTTATATTTCGTCAACTTGTTTTGTTGCACTAATAAATTCCACATTTAATATTGGATCAACAGATTGCAATTCGGTGGTCATTTCTAAAAGTGCTATCAAGAAATCATCACAGAATTTTTTCAAATTTGCCAAAGTGCTTTAAAATTGTAATTTCACTTTAATTTTAAAGTTTTAGTAAGTAAGGGTAGTGGAAAGTCATTAAATGAAAAAATTGGAGTTTTCGAAGAGGACGGTCAGAGTGTACATGAAATAGTCAAAAAAAATAAGCAAATCTGTTATTTGTTATTTCGAAAACAAAAGTAAATATGGCAAAATCATGAAAGGGCGTACGCTGGGAGTGCTAACTGCCAAGATAAAGGAGTTATATTAAGCCTCTAATTCGGCACAGTCAACGGCTAGAATCAGGGAAAAAGTTGGAGTAGTGCTTGTTTATCAACTGTTAAACGACGGATTTAAGGCGCCTCATACCTGCTGCATCACAGCAGGGAAGGTGGCGTTTTGGTTTGGGGAGCTGTCTCCTACTATGGTGCCATACCATTGAACTTTTAAAGTATAAAATCACTAGTGTCCCTATTCTATTGACTTTCCGAATGCGTAAGTGTACACTTTTTATAGAAGAAAGGTAAAAAGGAAAAATATAAGGTAACATAATTCCTAATTAGGTTGTCCCTTTTCAAATGACACGCAGTCTAAGTAGGAGTAATTATGATGTGAGAAGCAAAGCTTCTGTGGTGTATGTATGTATCTGCACGACTGTTCAGGGCTATCGAAAATAGATTTAATGGACACTGAAAGGAATCGTCAATTTTCAATAAATCAAACCTGCTATAACAGGTTTTCATTCTCACCTCTCGCGAATATCTTAGAAATATCCGAGAGTAATGAATGCCATGAGACGCTTCCCATTACGCCTTTCGGTTCACTAATTCGTGCGAAAAATTTAACATGCACAACACGAGTGGTTGGGAGAAGTTAAGCCTTATATCGGCTGTTTGCACCAAATACAGGAATACAGCTAAGCAATTATGTACATGTTGAAAATTGTTTACCCGTTGCGTCACTTGATTAAGGCGTCCTTATCTTCAAATTGTCTACCGAATTTATAAACTTTTCGAGGTAGCCAGACCCAAATATTTTCGATGATGTTTAAGTCCGGTGTATAACAAAAGTTCCACGTTTTCCGGTTGAATCCAGTTTCAAGCTCCCTGGAAGTATGAATGGGGGCGATATCTTGTTGGAAAATCCAGGGTAGAGGCCCAAAAATATTTTTTTGGAAATGCCTGTTCCAGCAAACACTTGTAACTTCAATTTCATTGTGACTTGGTAGGTAATAGCTCCTCACAACTTGCCGCCTATTGTACGGCAGTGATGACAAGATATAAAAGTTGTAACCTCGGGTCCTTCAAAATCGACAATACATTTCTATTCATTACTCCAAGTGACATGCTCTTTGGAGAAAAACTGGTTTCTTTTTATTTTTTTCCATGGATGGAGTTGTTTACAAACGTTTACAAAACGCTATTTCTCGGCGAAGAGTCCCAGTTTCTTGATTCCATCTATTTTTCCTTTTTCTATCGGCATCAACGTGTTTCTAGACCCCATTTGTATTAAGTATTAAAAAAATTAAGTTTTTCGATCTGCTCGGCTGTGTTTCTAAATGTGTAACAAGCCTTCGGTAGAGTTTGGCACCAAGGACTTCTTACCAAACTTCAAAGATCTCTACCAAAATAGTTTTACCTAATTTTAAAGACATACTACATACATACATAACTGATAGACTCTTTCGTGTGAAGTATGAAAATAAATATTCTACGCTACGGAAAATAAGAGCCGGAGTCCCCCAGAGTATCGAGCTTGGCTCGATCTTGTATCTATTGTCCACAAACGACCTCCCACTCCATCAGATGCTAAAATACTTAGCTACGTTTGCTGACGATACGGCTATCTTATCGACTGGGAGGAAATCCACAGAGTCCACCTCAAACTTCCAAAACGCCACAAATAAAGTAGTACAGTGGACAAAGAAGTGGCTCATAGAATTAAGTGAAGTTAAGTCGACTCACATAAACTTCACTAATAAATTAATTAATAATCCACCTCTCTATATAAATTGTAATAAAGTTCCATATGCAAATACAGCTAAGTATCTAGGTTTGACGGTAGATGCTAAATTAAGATGGAAGGAGCATATTAAGAAAAAAAGATGTATTGTCTTATTGGTAAAAAATCGGAGCTATCCATACGCAATAAGCTCCAAGTACTAAAACCAGTGTGGACATATGGAATTCAGCTTTGGGGCTGTACCAAGCAAACGAACTTAAAAATCAAACAAAATTTTCCATCGCATTGTAACATATGCCGAGATTTGAATCCACCACTACGATCCCGAAACAAAACAACGAAAAATGAAATGGCAGAGATGGGGAAGACGTATCCGTATCAAATTAAAAGTTGAATTGGTCCACAAATTGCAATTTGTACTCCATTAAAGGATTGTTGCTTTCAGGTACTCCCAGATTAAGTCCATGCCGCTGTTAATCCGACTATCTTAAAGACGAATGTTCAGACTGGTTTTTCAAGGGATCGCAGCATTGACGCAGTGATATTAGAGATTAGAGGAGATTGTGTTGAAAATAAAAGTTTTAATAAAAACACACACCAAAAACGTTTCTGCTGCGTACGTACGAATACATTTTTCAATTTTCTAGATAGGGCTTTCAAGAATGGAGTTCAGTTGAAAAATAATTTCTATTGGTCGAAAAAAAAAATGCCGAGGCTATCTACGGATATTTTGTAAGCCTTGACGAGTTACTCATTTATTTGAAGAATGAAGTAATAGTATTAGAGCACACCGAAACAAATTGCGTTAAGCTTTGAGAAAGAAAAATATTGTTTGTAGGTTCCTTTTGATTCTGCCGCGGACTACTACAGCTATTATATCATACATTATAGTACTACCTATCATATTTATTTTGAGTAAAAAAGAATTATTAATTCAAAACAAATGTTTTTCTAATACATACATATATTCTATAACAACAATAGAAACCCAGTATGAGAACCAAAATATGACCGAAAAAAAAGCATTGTCCCTCCAATCGTTATCCGTATGGCAAACAAAAAACCTTTGCAATACCAAATTCTATCAATATTTCACGCTCCAGTTATAATCCTTTTATAACTGAGTTATAAGACCAAGAAAGAAGGAAGTAATGAAAAAAATAATTTCGTCAGATGATTGACAGCTTCAATAGGTTCACAGAACAACAAATCCTCAATTAACCAACACAACCAAGCACTACTTGTGTGCCCACATAGCCAACATAAAAAAAATGCACCGTCAACGAAAAATGATCCAACACAAGGATCTGCAGATTACCACTCAAGTGTGCCAATATAATGCACCTATAATCTCTAGCATGATTTTAATTGGAAAATAGGAGCACAGCACAAGTAATTGGCCCTCTTATACGCCTACGATGCTCCTTGTGACTGTGTGTGCAGCAACAATTTGTATCTCATAGACTACTTAACTACGAACTCGCTCTATGCTAATATGTATATAGAGAGCCAGCCAGCAGTGTATGTCAATATTAAAAGTGCACAGGCATTAAGCAACACGTGAGTCTCACCTGAATACGATTAACCGGCAGAGCACTCACCTCCTCCGCAATTCTGTGAGCGAACTGGTACTACACACAATACTTATGGTGACAATTAATGAGAAGTAAGCGAGCAGCAAGAAGTCCTTGTCGTACGAACGAGTATCAACGAACGCACAGAGCAATGGAAAAATATGTTACCCACTGGAACCCGACGACACACGACGCGTTACTTTTTCTATTGTATTCAGGATTCCCAAGGATTTCACCGATCCTACCGATTTGAGGGTTCGTGTTCACCGTAAATTTTTTAACGACTCAATGAGGGTACCGACAATCGCAAATGACAAACGCCGAATGCGACTTTGGTGACGCAGATCACAAAGCTGAAAAGTCAATCCCTGTCCCATTCTGTCTGATGATGGTGGCAGCGGCGGCGATATTTGTTGTTGTCACGTGCTACAGAAAGAGGATTTCCTTTTCTCCTTCGCTCGGGTGGGTGCGCTGCTGCTTCTCTATAGAAAGGACACAATTATCGTCGGCATAAGATGCAAATACTTGCAAAGAAAAACTCTGCAACCGGTATTTTGGTGTTAGCGATTCTTTTGTGCGAAAACGAGACAGACTCTCATTACAGAGCGTTTTAGGACCAAACAGCGCAAGTGCACTTTCACAAATGCACTAATGGTTTGCCATGTAATACATACAAAGTCTTGCGTCTATCTATACACATAAACGTAACCATCCCCTAGCTTTGTTAGTTATATAGAGCTACATAGAGAGTTAATTTCATGACGATGATGAAAGGATATGGACGACTGCTGCCGTTGCCTTTGCCGTTACCGTTGTCCTGGAGGCCTCTCGGGTGGTGGTGGTTTGGGTTGTCGTTTGATGTTGTAGAGGCATGCCTGTTGGGATATGCAAGCAATGAAAAAAGAGAAAGGAGTGATTTGGGTTTCGCTTTGAAGTACTACTCGTTTGGTGATTGTGCGGCGCCATTTTGCATGTCCTGTTGATTTAATGGGATTTGAATTACACTAATGGCTATGGTTGTTAGAGAAGAATGCTTTGTGGATTGGTCTTTTTTCTCTCTCTCGTCTTTCTTATTAATGAACGACACTTAGACAAAATGAAAACCAGTCCAAGCCATTATGCAGTGGAATAAAACGTTCATATATATGTATGTATGTATGTATGCAGCAAATATGTACACATTTGGGTTTCTGAAAACACAAAAAAAAACTATCGATTCTTGAAACTAGTTTTATTTAGTTTTCGTCTTAGGTTATTAGACACGCTGAAACAAAATAAGTGGAGTGAAATATACACTCAGACAGCTGTGTCAGAAGGTTCATTGCCTACTCGTACACTGATGCTTGGGAGTTAAAAAAATGAAATAAATTAAGTCCGTCTAGTCAGGGAAAGCAAACTTGACCTCTGAGTGGAAAAATGTTTTTGTTTAAAACTTTATTTTCTTTTTCAAAAGGAAATTTTATGGTTCATGATGGGGAAAGTTAATAGAAATGTTGAACAGGGGAATTGTTTCTATATAGTGAAATTATTTCAGGACTTAAAAACGAGAGTGTTTTTCAAGGCACTTTTACTTTGATGTATAAACAGACGGGTAATATAATTTTTTTCTATGAGAAGAGATAGAAAAGCCTTTGCATTTTTGAATGTTGTTGTTAAATGCGCACCGAACATTAATTGTTGTTAGGTATTTTATGTAATCCTGCTCCCACCTTTTCAAAACTCAGACTTTTTCTGGTCGTTTTCTGCAAAGAAAAATATTTTCCATTCTCATTTTCATTTCATAACACAAAAAAATATATTTTTAAAATACAGTACAGCCTCGCTAGTCAGGACTATAGAGAAAAAACAAAAATAAAGTGGACAACCGCAAATTTTTCAAACACCTTTATTACAAATAGAAATATACATATAATTTAAATATGCATATGTACATACATATGTATATGTACATACATATGTATATGTACATACATATGTATGTACGCAGAATGTACGCAACGGTGGCTTGAAAAAATTCCGAAGCGGACATAATACTGGACTTCTCCGACATACATATGTATTTGGAGCTTAGGCCGGTAAGAATTTTCAAGAATCAGTTAGGTTCTTGGATAAGAGATGGTGGCGGATGAATTTTAAAAAGGCCTACAGAGCTCACACTGCTGGAGCGGATTACCGACATCAGTTTAACTGATCTGTCGAGCTAGGGGTATCTGCCCGACCACGGAAAAAATACTTAGCTTCAAAGCAACAAGAAGGCTAGGATACGGACAGATTTACTAATGACGAACCATACAAATGAAACAAAGACAAACTAACTGTGCGTGGAATGTAAGGTCCCTTAATAGACTACGTGCAGCCGAATAATTGTAATTATCGACGGTCTAGATTGTGGCAAGCTGATATTACGCCATCAATTGTGATAGAAGGATGAAAAATTACGACATTTATTACGGCGATTACCACCGGA
This sequence comes from Blera fallax, assembly GCA_946965025.1. Lineage (NCBI taxonomy): Eukaryota > Metazoa > Arthropoda > Insecta > Diptera > Syrphidae > Blera > Blera fallax. The sequence goes on from OX337244.1 coordinate 96,030,200, forward strand.
AACAAAAGCTGCGCCCCTTTCGGTGTATTCATTCGCAGGAGAGGCCAAATCCTTTTTCGATCGAACAATGGCAATATTGTGAAAAAACCATCAGGGATGCCGTCTTTGAGGATATGGAAGAACCACTTCTGCAAACCACTTCTCGCATACGGCGACGACGAATTGAATTCCGCGTGATCTCATTGGCGCTTCCATGACTATTGAGACAGAAGGGGCGAAGATGGTTTAAACAGCCAATGAGGGCAAGACCAAGAATATGCTGTCAACAAGAAAGGGAAATCAGCACCGACGTCAAAGACAGAATATCACCGTAGACAGATATAACTTCGAGGTAGTTAGCGACTTTGTTTACCTCGGCTCCCCTATCAACTCAGACGACTACATCAGCGCTGAGATCAAACGAAGAATAGGTCTAGCCAATCGCTGTTTCTTTGTGGTAAGAAGGCACATCCCTCTTTCAAACAATTAAAGTGACTTTAGATGACCTTAATTGTCCCAGTCCTGGTCTATGGCGCGGAGGCATGGACTTTGTCAAAAGTGGATGAAGTGGTGAAGGATTTCGAGTGATTTTCAGTCTTGTCTGCATAGACGGTGAGTGGACGAACGACGAACTGTATGAGATGTACGGCGACATCAAGGGTGAAGGGTGAAGATCCAACGACTGCGGTGGCTGGGCCATGCAGAGCGCATGGACACTGATGCTCCGGCCCGGAAAATCTTCGAATTAACCTCCGAGAGACGGCGCAATAAGAGACCGCCACTCAGGTGGGCCTAACAATTGGAAGCAGACCTCAACCACTTAGCATGCGAAACTGGAGGCACCTAGATTAGGTTCGAACTGGCTAGAGACCCTTGTTGGTTGAAGCTCAGGTCTACCCTGGACTGTATCGCTCCGTAAGTATGTAAGTAATGTGTAAGACCGATGACTGGAAAATCAGCTCAATATGTTCCGTCACACAAAATTAAATCCTCGAAGAGACAAACGAATTTTTGGTAGAGACCCATCGCATAATCATCGGCTTTAAAGCCACATTTGATACCATTTATGGCTTGGAGCGGTATAAGGCGATAGCTGAATTCAGGATTCCGCCAAAATTAGGCCAAATGTGTCGGGTAGCTATGCAATGTGCAGCTTGAAAGTAGCTCTTCTACGTATAAAAACGTTTTTGAGAAGAAACAGAACTGTTAGCCAAACGTGTTCATTAAAACAAGCAAATGGTAGGACACTGAAGTGGAATTTTATTCTAAATCTGGAAAATCATTTTGATTAGGCAATGGGCTCCGAAAAATGAATGAAAAATGAAATGAAATTGTTTTTTCCAGAACTTGACCTGATTGAAATTCAAACTAGTAACGGAGGAAACAATGTGTGATGAATTGTTGAACGAAGCCACAAACAAAAAAGAAGAAAATCAAAAAGAAGCTATGTAAAAAAAACATTGAAGATGAAAACACAAAGTACCTATCTGATATATGTATTTTCTGGGAACATTGCTCATTTCGAAACCAGTATTGAATTCGGAACCATCCCGATAATTGAAGATTCTTCCTCTGTGAAATCTTTTTTAATCTATGTAATAATATTCTCCATCACTTTCATGCACAACTTCATCCATTATTCCACAAAAATAATTTGTATTTCTTTAAAAAAAAACACATGTTCCAAGCCATTTTTAACCAAGTTCAACACTTGAACCAGAACCGTGAAATAGTGAACTCAGTTGGGTAAAAGCTTAAGCCTGAACGATATTTTAAAACGCCATTGTGAGACTGGCCATCAGGAAACATTTGGATAACAACCTTCTGAAAGCAATTTTCTTTATTAAAAAATAAAATTATGTAATAAACTATGTGCCGGTAATTTTTTTGCTCTAATTATTTATATACATATGTACATATAAATGGGTGCGATTAAGAATACAACTTACATACATATATATGTATGTGTAACAGTCAACTTATTCAGGATTAACACAAAACCACTTAGCGAATTGTTTTATTTTATATTTTTTCTATTGTTTTCTGGGTTTATTTGGGTGTTCAGCGCATTTGTCTAAAATATACAATCTGATTGAGACAAATTTCTTATTACTATTTTTTTTTTAGTTTTTACGTAACCCCAAAATTACGTAATGCTTAGTTTTTAAGAACTACACAATTTTAAAATACAGAGTTCTGGTTTTACAAAACATTGTTTAAAAATAATTATGTAAAAAAACAAATTTGATCTGCTTCCAAAAGAAAATCAATAAATTATAAATAATAAAAAAATTCGACTACAGAAAGCACTAAAAAGTGGAAAACGATTACAAATTTTATGGTTAAGCGTAATAAAATATTAAAAAAAAAACATTTTGTATCTCTTGGTCATCCAACCATGAAATTTTTCGATTGCTTTCCAGTTTTAGTAGGTACATTTTTTAGTCAGGCTTGTTGGCTATTTTTAATGATTATTATTTGAGTCTTTTTAACCACATTTAATAAATCAGTACACTTTGAAATAAGAGATCTATCAGTATCCAATTGAAGCATATGTACATATGTATACATCTACATATATGTTTATACATCACATCTACACATGTATGTACATATATCACAAAACGAAACAAAAGAATTCAATAAAAAAAACTCTTAGAAATGAGTTGGATCAATTTCAAGTATTCCCTTTTTTTGTATGAATAAGTAAGTGCAAAAAAAAACATTTTATTTCTTTTTTATTCGATAAACAGTAACATAAACAATAAGTAACACACAAATTTTTATATACGTATGTATACACATGTAGGTATATGCACGTGTGTTTCTCATGCGTGATTTTAAAAGCTTTTTTTAATTTACTATTTGGTTGTAGAAACAATGTGTGGGCGGCAGATTTGCCAATGTTTCCGGAAATTTTTTAGTTTGTTACGCTTTGAAAAGAAAAAAAAATTGGTTTTATGATCATATAAATTATGTAGGGAGATATGAAAACAGACCACCTTGCTGGGTCTTCCACCAGTCATCTTAGCCGAAGCCACCCTGACTTCAATTCCTCACGTTATCGCTAGCACTTTTGCAGCAAAGGGTCTGGACTAGGTGCAAGTTTTTTCACGATGTTTGCGATGTTAGCCGCCCCACCGTGGAAAAAACTGTAACGTAGCAATTACCCGTCTCGGACAAAGATGACCTTACTCCGATGATTCCGCGGAACAAAAAAAAGACAAGGACGACGTTTGGTTCGGTGCGTGGAATGTTCGAACCCATAACAGGCCGCGTTCACGTGCAAAAATTAGCACGGCCCTACTTACTTACTATCAAAAGTGACTCTATAGATCGGGAGGTCAAAAACACTTTATCACCATCATTATCACGCCTGCTGGATAGCTATTTTAATAGTGAACCAACGATAAGCGTATACTGAGTCTGACTGTACATAGATCGAGATCTATAGAGCTGGACATTCGGACCAGCGCAAGCTCAGCCGGGTTAAGTTCACCTAACACATGTGCCAGGCCGCAATCTTGCGGATTAGATGTCTAACAAGAGGTCCTCAGAAGGAGGACGTGCAGCGGAGGAATTCCATAGATGAAATCAACGGTGACTTGAAAGACAGACAGCGGAGGCCTTACTTGAGATAGTTCGACATATTTGGAGCTCAGGTCAGTAAGGAACTTTCAAAACTGAGGCAGGGTCTTGAAAAAGAGATGGTGGTTGAGGAGCGCTTAATGGGCCAAGCGCCTTATATGCGCTCATTCCCCGACAGAAGACAAGGACGATGCTACGTCATAGGTATGACGTTAATATCGTACTAGGTGATTTTAACGCCAATATAGGAAAGGAGGACATTTTTGGTAGGACAGTTGGTAAATACATATTTATATATAGCCTACACGATACCACGTCTGGGAACTAACTCAGGCTTATTGACTTTTCTCCGGGCCGAAACGTCACTATAGCAAGCACACGGTTTTCCTCATATCAATATTCACAAGGCGACATGGCGGTCTCCTGATCATGAAACGACCAACCTACCAAATTGATCACATTGCGATCAACATAGGACATGTCCCCAGTATTTTGGATGTCCGAACCTTCCGAGCAGCCAACATAGACAAGGTGATGCGCTGTCATGTGACTTTTAACATAATACTTGAAAAAATTATGCGAAACTCACAAGCCAACACCGGAGGTACAATCTTACAAAAGTCTGTACCACTATTTGCTCGCCCGATGAAATTGACATAATTGGCAGAACACAGCGGGCTGTCATTGGTGCGTTCGCTAGTATTGAAACGGAAGCTGCCAAAATGGGTTTAGCTGTAAATGAGGGCAAAACAAAGTACATATATGCGGTCAACAAGAAGGGGCAGACAACATCGGCGAATTGGACAGAACGTCACAGTCGACAGCTACAACTTCGAGGTGGTAAGGGACTGTGTCTACTTTGGCTATACTATTAATTCTGAAAACAATATCTCGGCGGAAATCAAATGAAGAATTACTCTTGCCTATCGCTGTTTCTTTGAGCTGAGAAGTAAGGCTCTATCACAAATTAGTCGAAAATGTATTTTAAAGGATGTTCCAACAAAAGTGCCGTATTTAAATGTTGCTCCACTTTTTTCTAAATTAAAGAGAATTTGACAATTAATTGATGGAACATCCGTTCCGAGAAAAAAATAAAAGTACGGTTAGTCTTGAGGTTACAATGAAAATTCTGATTTTCTCTCCGAAAGTAGGACCGCAATCTAAATTTTGAGTTTGAAGTAAATCCAATCAGACGTTTAGACTGCAGTCAGAGGAACATAAAGGCAGTCGCACTGAATTGCGATCTCGAGATTTCAATGAATTTCTGGTATTCTGTCTCTCTCTCTGTATGCACGACTTAAGTCTAAACTGCAATACGGCTTTTCTTCAAACATGGTATTTAAACTTTTTAAAATAACAATTTGGAAAAAATAGATCTTTCTTGGTCTCTTTTTGCCTTTATGCTCATTATCGCGGCCAAAAAATATTTATTTTTAAGAAAAAAACCTATTATAAACAAGTTGAATGAAAGAACTTTCAATTCAGCATGTCTACAGGTTTGGTCGACTGTAGCCTAAACGGTTTAAATGAATTATTCGAATCTTATATACATACATACATACATATGAGCTTAGTACGGTCCCAAAAAATACACTTTTTTTGGCTCGCCCGAATGTGATTGAAATAGTCGCTGGAGTTTAAATCTGGATGAGGGAGCAATTAGTAACCTAATTCATGCAATTTCGCCATTGTGACTGCAGACTGCAGAGTTGTGCGCGTCTATTTCAAATGGTTGTCAGAACAAAACTATTTGCAAGATCTGTCTGAAAATTTGGGTGCGTTCTTTTGAAAGATGCTTCTTGACAACCAAAATGTTGGATTTGAGTAGGCAACGTCATCTGTTTTAATTTTCAGAAACTAATTGACACATCTCGTATGTGATTGTAAATAGGCTTGCATAGATACAAGATTACTTTATTTTTTTTTTTATCGAATTTTTTCGATTTTTTCACAAAATTATAAGGTAGTTCAGTGTAGGTATGTATATAATTATCCTTATCAGTTTAATACTCCTCTGTGCTATGGGAAACAACCCCATGTGTGCCATCGCTTTCGTTTTTTTTTTTTTTTTGATTTTTTGCTACCAGCACCCGGGTACACACCATTGCGTTTAATAATTGCATTTGTTAGAAGTTTTTGAAAACTTATAAATAGGAGCACACATTTTTAAAAATTTGTCGGTTCAATAGTATCAAAATTAAGAGGGGAATCATCTTTTTTTTTTCAAAACGAGACAAAGTAAACCCAGCACGGAGCTACACATTTCAAACCAGCTCATTACTTTTATTTGATATAATTTTTTTTAAAGTTTTATCGAACCTCCTTCAGTTTTCTTACTTGTTCAAGGTTTTACTTTAGAATTTAATGAAGATACTAAGTGTAATCAGACAACGTTCGTCATTCTTATTACAACATTTTAACGGTAAAAGTGCATAACTTTTATTAATAATAAAAGGTGTTTCTAAATTCATTTTTCAAAAATAATTTTTTTTTGAAGAATCGGAATTTTTGTTTCGGAAATTGGGCAAACATCAAATTTTCGGTTAATCGAATTGAGCACGAAAGCCATCATTAATGTTCTAAAAAATTTAAGAAATGTTAAACGAGGATACAATGGTTCCGTAGAGCCACCTGTTGAAAGGTTCCATTAATCATATGATTGGAGCTTCAGACTGTGCCGCTAAATAGTCTAAATATACTTAGAAAATAGTTTGGTATACACACTTATAAAAGATTTCATTTTTAGTACTCAAGAGAATTATACACAAAATTTTCATATTTTCCATGTTTTCCCAAAATTGATCGGTAATAATCCATTCCTCATTTTAAATACTTGTTTTTATTAGAATGGTCATCACAATATTATGATAATCTTGCCAATGAAATAACCCAAAATCGGTTCAATAATTCGTCAATATTTGAGAAATTCTTAAGCGATTTTTACGTTTCGGAAAATGTATGCATCTTAAGAAGACCTATTTTTTTTCTGTTCCCTAGTAGATAGGTATATGACACATCGTTGAAAATAACTAGAAATATACTTTTTCGCAAGTTTTAGATTCTTAATACGACGTCATAATTTAGAATGGGTATAAAAATATACGAGTATGTATTTTCATAACATATATTTTATCTTACATAAATCGTTTTACCACGCGTCCTGAAAAAGCGACTAAAAATGTCTGCCGAATGACTTTTTAAAACTTTTTTATATTTAATAAAAAATTATTATCAAACTCGATTGGATTGTTCAGAAGTTATATGGAAATGGTCCCGTGCACGGACGGGCCAAGAATATTTCTGCGGCGCCCCCGATGAATAGTGATTGCCGCAAAGGGCGACTAAGGAGATAAACCACATCTAGGCAATTTAGACATCTTGGTGAAGCCTAGCGACAAATTTAACATCTTAAAACTGTCCCCCATGTGTTCATGCGAATCCGTGGGTTGACACGACTGGAGGTTACCGGTGTTATAAAATGAAACAAGAAATAACAGGAGCATGCACGTGTCAAACACAAATTCGCTTAAACTAGCATTATGGCAAAGAACGCTAAAGAGAAAGACACTACCCTACCAGGCACTACTAATGCTAAGCATGGTTGTGATCTTGGGACGAGCATTTCTGATCGGGTCAGAATTATTCGGGGATAGCAAAATAATGCAACGGCTTAAGCGAAACCTAAGGGTAGTGAGTTGGAACGTGGGAGGTATGAGTGGTCGCAGCTATAAATTCAGTGACCGTTTGATGTCTCTCAAACTGGTGATACAAGGTGAAATGTGGAATATTGTCAGTGCATGCGCTCCCCAAGTCGGGTGCGACCAGAGAGAAAAAGATGCAGTCAGGCTAGATTTTCACAAGAAGAGCCATCGAGACATCGAAAAAGAAAAACAAAGGTTTCTGCGAAAATCAAGTGGTACAATCTGGATACGGAAAAAGGCGAAGCATTTATTGTCAACATGAAAAATTACCCCTGTAACAACATCGACGAAGTTGAGATTGAAGAGTGCAGAGCACAAGATATGTGGGATTCCCTACGGCGGGCTTGCTTAGAGAGAGCTAAATCACTGCTCGGAGTTTTGAAAGGACACTACCAACACGGTTAAAATAGTGATAAATAAAAAAAAGATGCATCCAAAGCTCGGTCAAAGTGCCCCTCTATTAACAGAGATGATAAAGCTCGCTTCGAACTGGAATATAAACGTTGCAAAAGTATCGCGAAGAAGAAATGCGCCCAAATTCAAGCAAAGAGTATGGATGGCCTGTATCGGGAGTTGGAGGAAATATCTTTTTCGCCTGCTGATACGAATCTAGCTATCCACGAGGCGCGAAAAAAAAACTTGAACAAGGGTACAACCATCTTCAAGATAGCCGCCCAGAGAAGAAGAAATGCTCAGTAGATTCGTTCGCCGAAGTTCATTAACAATGCTCAAGGCCAACTTCTTGTGGATGACGAAAAAATTCTACAGATGTGGCGGCAGTATTGTGAGGAACTTTAAAGCGAACAGTTTCCCCGGCTATACTTTCCAGGAGCCGTTCCTAACTATGAAGAAGTACCCGACATAACAGTCGATGAAGCTAGGAAAGCGGTTAAATCCTCCAAAAAGCGAAAAGCAGTAGGGCCGGACGAGTTACTAGATAGCTCATGATTCTCATCTCCCAACTCATGACAGGAGTTCCTATGCCTAATCAGTGGAGGGAAGTTATCTTCTTCCTTTGCACAAAGGAAAGGGTGATACAAAAAACTGTAATAATTACCGTTCTATTAAGCTGATGTCACACAGCATGAAGATCGTTGAGCGGGTATTAGACGGCCGATTGCGGCAAATAATACGGCTATCTAATGACCAGTGCAGATGTAATCCAAAGTATAAAGATCATAATGGAAAAACATCGTGATGCCTTAATTTTCATCTGGTGTTGGTTGATTTTGAAAAGGCATTCGATAGACAACCAAAAGATCTAATATGGGTTGCGCTAAGACATCGAGGAGTTCCAGAACCCCACGTACAGATGATCATGTATGACGGAGCAAAGACAAGAGTAAGATGCCCCGCCGGAGTCACCGAAGTCGGTGTGCTCCAGGGAAGGGTCTTGAGTCCTTTGCTATTATTTATTACAGTCCTGGATTATCTGCTTGAAGAAAAAATGATCGACCCCGAAGTGCATCAGTTCGCTGACGATGGAGCAATCGTAAGTAACTATGATCAATAGCGAAGCAACTATTGATGACGACATCAATCATCGCGTAAGCGTAGTATCGAAGTTCGAGGATCCTTCACGTCAAAGAACCTATATCGTAAAAATTGGAGCATGACCGGCTCAGTTGGTATTGCAAGGAGGGATTCTACGAACCCTGTCAAAAAGGCAATGTCAATCAACGTTTCTATACAAGCGTGGAAAAGAGGCAGGCCAAAAAACTCCTGGATCACACAAATGCAAAAACAACAGCATTTAATTGGCCTCAGTGACAAAGTGATCTGTAACCGGGAGGCCTGAAGATACTCTCTGAAGACGAATCGGCGAATCTCACAGGCGGACTAGTGGGGATGCAATATAATCCTGATCATAACCTCGCCGAACGAAAGGAAGTAGAAGGTCCTACAGCACAGTCAGATTTTCGTATGCAAAAAATAATAATAAATTGGGATCATCTTTGGTTTTAGGATGACTTTACTTTAGCTTGCAAACGAAACAAAAATAATTGCATTCAGGTTTGCACAGACTACATAGTACATATGTACATATGTACATGCAGTCGAACAATAAGCGGGGACCCTGGACGGTTATAAAGTAGTTATAACCACCATCCAAAGAATGGAATCGTATGGAAAAGGCGGCGCCAGTCAAAAACTGCTTTTATCGGCATCTTGACAAGGTATACCTACGGAAGTAGCAGAGTTCTCGAACTAACACATAGAGGGCGCTCCGATTCTAATATAATTATTTTGATTAAATAGGGCAAGATGTCAAAATAAATGTCACCAATTTCCACAATTTTGTCGACTTAAAAAAGTTACTGTCTTTGCATCAAGGTACTTCAACAAATAGTTGGCGAAGATTATAAATACATACAGTTATGGACAAAACAATAGGACCACCGAATATCTTTATAGATTTCATTTCAATACTCGGATTTTTAATAACTTTTGAAAAGAGTTTTTTCATTTTATTATTCTTGATATAAAGCGAATGTAAAATCATTCATTAAAACATAAAATAAGATTCATATTTTTATGAAAAATACGAAAGTATAAAAAAAGTAGACATGTAAAGGGGACAAAACAATAAGACCAGAATATTAAAATTATAGAAAATGATGGAAAATTTTAGGAAATATTTAATATTTTGTGGGTTATACTTTGTTTTTTAAAACTGCAGGAACTCTTCTAGGTAAGGATTCGACCTTTTTTTGATTTTTCTTCTTTATTTTTTGATTTTTCGCCTCCAATTAACTTTTTTACAATTCCCCATAAATTTTCCAAGGGGTTAAGATCTGTCGATTGGGCGGGCCAGCTCATGAGATCGCTATTGTGCTCTGCCAGCCACCTTTTCACTTTGCCATTCGTATGCTTCGGGTCATTGTGATGCATCCAAATCAGCATACGGAAGCATGACCTCCTCTAATATTTTTGCGTACAGATGCTGATCCATGGTCTCCTTGGTCCAAGATATTGGACCTACACCATACCATGAAAAACATTTCCAAACCATTATACTACCGCCTCCATGCTTGGCACTTTTGCTAGTGTATTCAGACTGGTGTGCTGAATTCTCATTACGCTTGATCCATCTTTTGCCATCCGATCCCACTAAATTTATCTTTGTTTCATTGGACCAAAGAATATTTCGCCATATTCTTCTTTTTCTGCGCCTATCAATTCAGATGTTCTTTTGCCAATTGTAGACGGTTCTTCCGGTGCTTTTTGGTAAGCAGTTGCAGTACTCTGGGACTTATTCCAAAGAGATGTTGTTTCTCGAGTCTTCTTCGTACTATTCGTGAGCAAACTGGCAAGTCGAATTCAATCTTGATGTCTGCAGCTGATTTGAAAAGCACTTTCTTGTACAGGCTTTGTATTTGGGTGTCATCTTTCGGAGATGTTTTTCGAGGTCGACCTGTTGGCATAAGCGATTTTGGTGGCTATAAGGCATCAAAAACAAATGTTTTTGATCTTCCAATAAGCCTGGACACTTTTCACTGCGCCTTTTCCTTCCTGGGTGAGTTTTAGGACCTTTCGGTTGTGGAGCAATGAACGCCGCGGCCCATTTTGCCTGTTTTCATAAATGATTCTCTGCATACTTGTTCATTTTTATATTTTGAAATTTTGGTACCTTTTCATATGTCTTTTTTTAAACTTTGGGGGCGGGTTACGTCTCATTTTTTAATTTCCTCAGAAAAAATATTTATATTCGTGTTTTTAGGCCATTTGAAGCAAGAAAAAAAAATATTGCACACTTCACATAATGGAAACCCGCCCCACATATTTCAACTGAAAATGTATTGCTTTGTAAGAAAAATTGTAAATGAACAAAGTTATTTGCCGATGGCTGCTCAGAATTTTGATAATCAAAAACAAATGCCATAGACTGGCGGATGTGATTGAATTTTTCGACATGAGAAAGATCGATCCACACAAAATTTCCCATCGCATTGTGTTATGTGATGAGACTTCGATCCATCACTATGACCACGAAACAAAACAACAAAGTATGCAATGGCAGTGACCGGAAAACGTACCTCCATCGAGTTCAAAGTTAAACCCAGCGCCGATAAGTTCATAGCCTCGGTTTTCTGGGATGCGGATGAAATATTACTTACTACACCAAAAGGAAAATAATGAACATGCTGTGAGACCGAAGCTTCAGAAAGGTGTTTTCAAAATAAAGATGGTTGAGAAGGTAAAAAAACCTTGCTAAGGCTACAAAAGTAAGGACAGGTAGAGAAGAAGGGTCACAGTCAGTGCGGAGAATATAGAAAGGATAAATCTGCAAATTGTTAAACGACATTGCTGACCGACAGACGAATCATTTGAGGGGAAATGTTTCCATCAGCCCGACCAAAATAAAGTAGACAGCAATATGGATAATTAACCAAAGCTGTTGCATCTTACGGCCTCCTACGTGCCAACTCAGACGGAGATGATCATCGGTAATACATACATGGTCGGATGAAACATTTACATATACATTTACATATGGAAACCCTCCCAAAATGATTTCTTGCCTAAAACTCACCGTTCATCTCAATCCTGTTCTACAGCTCAGAAGCATGGACTTTATCAAAGGTGTATTGATTGCTTTGAAAGAAAAGTTTTTCGATTCATTCATGGTTTAGGTTGTTACGATTTAGTGTATGGTAGAAAATTCAACCACGAACTGTTGAAAATGTTGTACAGCGACACTGACCTAGTCAAGAAGGTCGGAATTCATGACTTGCGATGACTTCATGCAGAATTTCGTGTAGGAATAGCCGAAACATTAAAAATGAGATGCATATGTAAGCTTCCTTTATTTTTTATATTCTACCAATACAAACTCACTTAGATAAAGAGTTGTGCTTGTAGTTTGTAGGTCAATAGAAAGAACACTTGAAAGTAGCAATTACACTTCGTATGTTACTCGAAAAATTTAAATTGTCCATTCGCAGTTCTTGAATTCTCGTAGATATTACAGCGATTCAGGAAATGCGGAAATCACCGTTCATCTCAATCCTGTTCTACAGCTCAGAAGCATGGACTTTATCAAAGGTGTATTGATTGCTTTGAAAGAAAAGTTTTTCGATTCATTTATGGTTTAGGTTGTTACGATTTAGTGTATGGTAGAAAATTCAACCACGAACTGTTGAAAATATTGTACAGCGACACTGACCTAGTCAAGAAGGTCGGAATTCATGACTTGCGATGACTTCATGCAGAATTTCGTGTAGGAATAGCCGAAACATTAAAAATGAGATGCATATGTAAGCTTCCTTTATTTTTTATATTCTACCAATACAAACTCACTTAGATAAAGAGTTGTGCTTGTAGTTTGTAGGTCAATAGAAAGAACACTTGAAAGTAGCAATTACACTTCGTATGTTACTCGAAAAATTTAAATTGTCCACTCGCAGTTCTTGAATTCTCGTAGATATTACAGCGATTCAGGAAATGCGATGGATAGGATCGGGTATGCAAAATTGGATAGATTGTGACATTTATTACAGGTGACGCAAATCTGTCGTGCGCAACGGACTAAGTTTAAAAGTTATTGACTTTAAGCCTCTAAGAGATGGACCGGCTCTACATTAAAGTTAATTTCTATAACATCAGTGTTATACATACGTACATATGTATATGTATACATGCATATGAACACGACACTACCGATGAAGCTGAAAATCCTGCCAATCTTATAACCTTCTGGATCGGATACCAGAGCGTTATCGGGGTCAACGAGGATGATAATATAGCCTGTCTCAGCACGAAGAAACTTGTGCTTTTCTGTACATATTTATAGTGTGGATTTTTGCTGAGAAATATTAAGCTAATATTTTAAGCACTTGCCCCTGGGGTTTGGTGAATGTGAAACCTATCAATTGGTTTTATTCCTCAACCAATAGTTATTCCCTACACGTCGTCCTTCGCTCAATGGTTTTTGCTTACCCTCTTTAAATGAAAAAGAGTAAAAATATACCAGCAATCTTAAAGGCATTTTTCTATTTTTTTCTTTAAAATTTTTAAACCTGAAATATTTGATTCAAATAATTTTCCACTATGAAGATACTTTTAAAAACGAATGCCATTCTATTTCAATATCATTGTGAATGCGAAAGTTTTTGACTCGAAACAATTTCATAACTTTCACATGAATTGTTTCGATTTCTCTTTGATTCCCTTATAGCTTATAGGTTTTTATTCCTTTCTTAAACCATATCGCATGCGAATGCTTGAGTACTCATCAAAAGGAGATATCAATGCATTCCAGTAGTTTTGAAAGGATTTATTCAGAGAAGTAATTGAATTATTTATACTTTTAAATCTAGATTTTATGTAAATACATATATATAAAAATATAGTCAATTGTACTCACCGTGAGAAAAAACAAATATTAATTGTGGACCGAAATGTGAGTTTATAACAACAAAAACAACGGGATCAACAAATTAACTTCGATTTCTCCTTCTACTTCAACTACTCCTCTTCTTTTTTTGATTATTTAAGTAAACGTATTAGAGTTCCTCTACGTATATGTATATAACAAACAAATTTAACGATATTTCATTTAAAAATAACAAATAAAGCATCAAAAAATCCACTTAAAACTTATACACATTTAACTTGTTTTGATTTTAATGATTAAAAATTGGAATTAAAAAATAATATTCGTTGACATATTAATGAACTATTTTGCTTTAAAAAAAATTTTGTTACTCTTTGTGTTTTTTTTTTCCTTTGCTATTTTTATAGATCTAGATAGATTAACAAGAACACAATCTTTTTATTTTATTTTTACTACTTTTGCTTTTTCTGTTGTTCGTTTATGTTTTAATGTGTGGCATTATATTTTATTATTCCTCTTTCTTTCTTTTTTTTTTGGTTTGTTTTACGCGATTTTCGATGAGTTATTGAAAGAAATATTTAATGTTCAGAAAAAAAAACATTTTTTTGTTTATTTTTTGCTTTTTTGTCTAAAAGGTAGATTCGTTGTCACGATGTGTTCTTCGTCTGGTTAATAACAATCTCTTCAATGCATTCTTTTAAGAATCTGAAAGGAAAAGATGAAAAGATACTTTTAGTGTTAAATTTAATGTGTTGAGTGGGTTTCATTGATGACAAAAATAAGATGATGTATAAGACGGCTGTCGCGAGGATTAACGGTATATTAAATGTAAATTATTATAGACTATTAAGCGCAGCTGGCCAGGATGAAAGAAAGTTCTTTTACACGTCTTTGAACTGCCGAAATGCTTACATGGAGACTGCGCATTTTTGTAAAATATTATTTTCTTAAATGTTATTTTATGTAAGATTTCGAAAAGTTATAAGTTGTGAACGCCGTGGCTCAGTAATTAGTGCGTTGGATTACTAAGCGGGAGGTTCGAGTCACAGAAAACACCAAAAAGTTTTTAACGGTCCCACTTCTCGCGAATGTCTGACAAACGTCCGAGAGTAAGAAATGTGATGTGAAAGCTTAAAAAAAAATGCCTTTCGGATATGGCTCCATACTGTGGGTCCCTTCCATTTGTATGAACAATGGCATACGGTATGTTGCGGCAAGTATTTATTTTTTATAATGTAATCAAAATTTTATTCTACATTTCCATAGCAGTGGGACATTTTTGTTAACGTGACCATTACCTTGGGTTGCAAGGATCAGAAACTCTATGGTGAAGACCTAATGGTACGATGTCGGCCACTGCTCTTATGAGTGACAGACTTATAGCCTGTAGTACAAAACCCCACATAACAGCTATTCAGGAACCATGGGTGTGGAAAAAGCGCATTTGTGATCTTGGGTGCGTGCGTAATGCCACGATACTCTCTGACGAGCGGTCCGCAAGGACCAGGACTTGTCTAATTGTATCGAACTCCCTCTCACTTCTAAACTTGGACAGTTCAGCTCTAAACTTGGACAGTTCAGCTCTAAACTTGGACAGTTCAGCTCTAAACTTGGACAGTTCAGCTCTAAACTTGGACAGTTCAGCTCTAAACTTGGACAGTTCAGCTCTAAACTTGGACAGTTCAGCTCTAAACTTGGACAGTTCAGCTCTAATCTTGGACAGTTGACCAAGACTTGGTCGCTGCAACCATAAGCTACGAAACAGACGGTAAATGGGAAACCTTCGTCGTTGCGTCTGCCTATTTCCTCTATGACTCGGTTTAAACTTCCCCACCAAGGATGGTGACTGAGCTCATTGAATATTGTGAGATCAGAAAGATTGGTCTTGTCTTATGTTGCGATGCTAATGCACAAAACTCCATTTGGGACAGCAGCAAATGCATTGTTCGAGGAGATCGACTTTTTTATTTCATACTATCGTCTAATCTTTTCATCAACAATGTTGGGTCGCAACCAACTTTTGTTACGACGAGAAGGCAGGAGGTTATTGACTTGACCCTGTCTAACATGTATTCTAAGCCCATTACCAACTGAAGGGTTTCGCCAGAAGTTACCCTATCAGACCATAGATACATCGAATTCCAAACGGAAGGCGAAGTTGCACCTTCGCAGGAGACGAGGAATCCGAGGAAAACAAACTGGATACGATTCAGGGAGGAGTTAGGCAACTCTGTCAGAGCTCCACCCAAACTCAGAACCAAACGAAAGGTAGAGGCGACTGTTCAAGACTTGAATAGCGCGCTTATCAGATGTGTTCGGTGACGAAAACCCCCTGCAGAAGACCAGTTCCGTGGTGGAACTTAGAACTGCAGCGAATGCATAAGGAAATCAGAAAACTTGTCTCTTAAGACAAATTTGGAAGAGGACTGGAACCTTTACCGATCGAAACAAAAACAATATAAGTGGTTAATTCGAACTTCGAAACAAGCCTCTTATAGACATTTTGCAACAAGATCGAAACCCTCAGTGAAACCAGTAGGTTGTTCAAAGTTCTCAGGAACGGAAAACCAAACAGGCCGAAATCGCTTAGAAAACCTGATGGTACTTTCACTGAGTCGAAGGCAGAGGCTTTCAATCTCCTGCTGGAGACTCACTTTCCAGGAAATCAGGTCACCATCAGCTCGCAACCAATTTCTACCATTGAGGCTGGTAGCGGGCTGAGCCAAATAACCCGGCGTAGCTGGTATACTGCATCGGTAGTTGTGACGAATGAGGGTATCAAATATGCTGTTGCATCTTTTGATGGTTTCACGTCACCTGATACTGATGGAATGTACCCGGCTACGCAACAAACAAGGTATTAGCCAGTTCTGCCAACTGCCAACTCTGAAGAGAATCTTCACTGCTGCTTGGCACTGGCATACATACCAATACCCTGGCGAACGGTGAGAGTAGCTTTCATACCGAAAATCGGCAAAGATGACTACTCTCTCGCCAAGAGTTTCAGACCAATCAGTCTGACATGACTGGTTGAACTGCATGTGCGCAAAATTGCTTTGAGAACGCATCCTCTCTCGGAGATGCAACATGCCTATCAACGTGGAAAATCTTGCGAGACTGCGCTTCAAAATCTGGTTAGCAGAATTGAATACGCGCTTAATAGTAAAGAGTACGCGATAGGTATTTTCATTGAAATTGAGGGTGCTTTCGACAATGCGACTTTTGATGGCATGTGCAGTTCCGCTAGAAACCACGGGGTAGACGAATCACTGGTTTTGTGGATCAAAGCAATACTGGTGAATAGAAGATTGGTTGTAGATGCAGACTGTGGCCAGCGTGTAGTGGCGGGTGTAAATAGGGGCTGCCTCAAGGTGATGTCCTATCTCCACTAATATTGTGCATGCTGGTTGACTCTCTGTTGAACACACTCAATAGCTCTAACGTCTACGCTCAGGCCTGCGCAGATGATGTTGCCGTTCTGTCTGTCGGATCTGGCGAATGTCTGTTCTAAGGCACAGATGGCCCTGGACGTGATCGACAACTGGTGCAACAGGAATGGGCTATCAGTTAATGCTCTCAAAACCGAAGTGGTTCTCTTTACGAGAAGGAGAAAATTGACTGGTTTGACTCAGCCTGTGCTAAAAGGCATCACCTTTCAACTCTCCAAGGAAGCTTAGTATTTAGGAGTAATCCTGGATAGTAAACTTCTTTGGACGAAACATGTCGAACTAAAGACCTCTAAAGCGCTGTCAGTCTTCTTTCAGTGCAAGTGTGCCTTTGGCGAGACATGGGGCTTATCGCCAAGGAAAGTCCTCTGGACTAAGTGTGCTAGGTTTAAGTGATACCCCTATCTGCGACGCCTGTGGAGAAGGCGACGACACAGCGGAACATTTCCTATGTGATTGTCCTGCCTTTGCTGGGATCAGGTGGCGGATTTTCGGTGCTGATGTGGTGAGGGCTGATGATG
This sequence comes from Blera fallax, assembly GCA_946965025.1. Lineage (NCBI taxonomy): Eukaryota > Metazoa > Arthropoda > Insecta > Diptera > Syrphidae > Blera > Blera fallax. Next base: position 96,047,772 of record OX337244.1, read on the forward strand.
TAAGCTCTTCATCACTCAAGCTCCTTCTCGACTTTCTACGAAAGGCGAAAAAACTATAGATTAAAATGGGGTTTTCTACCTGGTAGTATAATGGACCAGCTTTTGAGTCTGAGTGCTCCAGTAGGGTATTCCCGCCCCGACAAAAAAAAATGTCGGCCACAGACAAGCCGAGTGCAATCAAGCCCCAGCCAAAGAACTACTACGACCTTAAGGAGTGTTCCTGAGGCTTTAAGAAACTGACGTAGTGCGTGCAGGAAGTGCCGCGATGCAGGGTGTGTGTCAAATTCTAGCCCCCCGACTCTTGCGTAAGGCGGCTAAAATTGATATGGGGGCTACGAAATCGAGCACAACTCCGACTCCTGTAGTCTCTCTATCTAGCAAGAAAAAACGTGCTAGCCACCACTGTCGAGATTGCCAGACGAAGGAACATAGGGCTAAGGCCGTATAGGATACTGCCGAGAAAAAAGAGGGGTAGCAACGAGATAACGCCACTACATGTTATACAAAAAATTTAATCACAGAAAAGTGCCAAGACGCCTGGGCAGAGTCTGCGAAAGCTTGCGCCGTTTCAGCTGCATAAGCTATGCAGTGGTTGCAAGGACAGATCTTGCAGAAAACACGCTGTGACTGCGAAGGCTCAGGACGTTGCGGTTTTGTCTGCGAAATACCCACACGAGGTACTCGATACTGAGGACCTCAACTGCTGCCATCGTAGCTTAAAGGCTCTGGAATGGGACCGTAGCACCCAACTCCCCCAGCGGGACGGGACCACATTCCTGCACCATCACCATTTTCCTGCCACGAAATGCGGATCTGCCAAACCAGACGTTCCGAGGGCAGCAGCGTCTAGCGGAGAGACACAAGGTCCAAATGCAGATGTTGATTGGTTGTGATGCCTATACACCACTATGAGTACTGTCTTTCTTATAATTTATTTTAAGTTCACTTTTTGACAATTACCTACATACATATGCATACATATGTATATACCTATAATGTAGGAAAAACCCAAACTTCTGTTATTAGAGTTACACAGAAACTACTTAGTCTCACGCTTGGAACTGGAAAGTGTCGAATAAGCCGTAATTGCCTGACCACAGAATACTTTTATTCGACCTAGACAATGAAGTTATCATAAAAAATACTAAGGAAAGAAAAACAAACTGCTTGACCTTTAAAGAAACTCTACGTTATAACCTGGGGTATTGGTAGAGCTCCTTATTGTTTATAGCTAGGAGGGCGAAAGAGGGTATTACTAGCGCTATTACTAACGCGTATGAAACAAGTTTTCCGATAAGCAACAAAGGTGGAAAAAATGTGCTATGGTGAAGCAACAATTTGACAAAACTTAGATCCGGAACATGCAAATTATTCAATAAAGTTAAACATAACAGTGACTGGCACAGCTAGAGAGAGACATTTACACTTTACGATAAAAAAAACTGAGCAAAGCTTGAGGAGATTATGCGAGACAATTAGTAGCACTCCTGCTGCAGCAAAACTGCGTTAAGCATTGGCAAAACCAGGTTGCAATGCAAAAAAAAAAGAAAATAATTGGCGCAACAGACCAGGGCCTAGTTTCTCGCAACCATTCGTGTTGCGCGTGCTATAATTTGTCACACAAATGGACCTACTGTTTAGACCAATATCCGAAAGTTTTTTTTTTTTTTTTGAGAAGCTTACTGATGTTTATTATTACTTTGAAGTTTATCAGACATTCGCTAGAGGTGGGACCGTCAAAAAACTTGTTGGTATTTTCTGGGATTCGAACCTTGAACCTCCCGTTGCTCAGTAATCTAATGCATTATCCTCTGAGCTACGGCGTCCACTGACATCAGTAAAAGAAGTGATTGAAATGCTTACCACATCAGGTGGACTTGGAAAAAAATATTGTTAATCAGAAGCGAAGGCAAAAAAAATACTGAAAACAAATCTTCTCAGTTATCTGGACACCACCCCTGGAGCTAATGTGAAACCTAACACATCTAAAAGTTTCTAACCACTACACCAATCTCTTTCTCTCTCTCTATCTATATTTCCAACGCCCGCACCGTGTGAGAAACATGTAAAACGGTATTAATAACCCCTTAAGTGCGTGCAAATTATAAAACAAAAAATACCTCGGATTACATCTATGTAGGCAGTGAACTCCTAAGAAAGCACACAGATGAGATATCCAAAAAGGCTACCAGCGCTTTCATGAAATGTAGGAGTCTACCAGCTAAGTCCTGGGCACTCAGCCTAAGCATTATAAGATGGGTGTACATACATCGACATTGTGAGACCAATAATCAACGAGGAAGACACTCAATAAAATCCATGATACATAATATATCCAACTGCGGCCATGGAAGTATTCCTTCAACTAACTCCGTTTCACCATGTAATTGAGCTGAATTCAAAACAAATCCTAAAGATAGCAAAAGAGAGTCCCGGGAGAGATTAATGCTTCAGTTCGAGAGAATACGACGTAAGGTAGGTGACCCAAATAAGGCCCAGCGTCTAGTAAGGCCCAGTCTCCAGATCTCCAGGAAAACGTTAACCAACTGGAATAAGTTTGTATATGTGTTTGTGGGCACACAACTGAGGAACAATAACCGTAAAAACATTGTTCTATCCCAAACGTGTCAGTGTCTGCTGTCTCAAAGAGTCAGTGAAGGTGGATGCACTCGCCTTTTTATAAATTAAGAGGTTTGAAAAATTAATTTTTTCTCGTTTATGCTCATGTAAGTTTAGTTTTTTTTTCTTAAGTATGGTACAAAACATATTAAGCTATAGTACCATTGCAGCTTTGGCTTAATATTTTTCATAGTTCTTTTGTTTACGAGTCGGCAAACAAAAGTGTTACGTGTTCCTAATAAGGCCCGCCAGAAATCTATCTGGGCCTTATTAGGAATATGAAAAAAAAACAGTTTTCGTTTTTACTTCGTATGCAAATAAAACGGGCAGAATGAACGTCTGAGCAGATGGAAAGTGCTGTGAAGGCAGTTCAAAGTGGTATTTTGTCACAACACAACGCTTCGACGAGATTTGGTATACCCCTGTGAACTCTGCGGAACTATCTCAGTACCAGCTCTACGACGAGAAAGCTTGGTCGGTCAACGATGTCCACAGCTGACCGAGAAGATCTATCTAAAAGGATTGTTTGTTTAGCAAAAATAGGTATGCCTCTTAAGCCGAAAATGGTACGTTTCCAGGACAATGCGTTCTGTAGAGCGCACAAGATTCATAAAAGTCTTAATAATGATAAATCCTTGGCTGGTAAAAAATGGCTTAATTCATTTCTACAGAGGCACACCCAGAACTGTCTGGGCGAAAGTCTGAAATGATAAACCCAGCAAGAGCCCAGAAATGAAATAAAGACATCTCGCTTGATAAATCACTAACTAATCCATTTAGAGGAAATACTTAATAAAAATGCGGTGCACATGCTCCTAATAAGGCCCAAGGTACATGTTTTGGAATTTAATGAAAAAACCACTTCAGTTTTAATTTTTAACAATCGAAACTTCTCCTTATAGCAATCTCTAACAACGGATAAGGAAATTTAACTTCGGCAAAAAATTTCGAATGAAGTTAAGCAGTAAGAAGGATTGGAGCGACGAATCCATAACTTACAGACTAAGCAACTGCACAAACAAGTGGTATAAAATGGTTGGAGAACTGAAGAAAGAACATGAGCCTAGATTAAAACACTCATACTTTATGGACAAAGCATCTTGTAAGCTGAAATACAATGCTATAGATAGATGTGTCCAATTCAGTCTCGAAAGAAGATGTTATAGTTCTGATATAGCAATATTGTCAGACAGTCAAGCAGCTATCAAACAACTTAACTCCCATGTCATTAAATTAAAATTTGTGTGGGAATAGACCATTAGGTAAAGGTGGAAAACAACCACTATACAAAAAAAAAAAAAAAAAAAATACAAATACACTATAATTTATATTAATAATAACTGAACGCCGTAAGTCAAGTCAATTATCGTGACAGCCCCAATGGTAATCTGTATACGACTACAAAAAAATATTGGGATAGGCTTATAAGAAAAGTTTGCAGAAAACTTGAGCTAAACCCTAAAACGATGCGATTTTTTTTTACAAATACAAATATTTTAGTTCAACAGACAGCGTCTGAGAGAGAAAGCTTTCTGAACACAATTATTATTCTCTGTCATTTTTCAAATATTCGCTAGAGGTAAGAGTGTGAGCACACAGCCATGTCGTTCATGTATTGCCCTTTTGGCTGTGGTTACTTTTTTTTCAACAGAAAAGAAGAAGGCCTGTATCTTTCGGATGCTTCTACTTCTACGAGGAGCCGCTTTCTCTGGAGCACACGCTGCTTTTTCGTTTCATCGGATAAGCCATGGATTGTTTTCATGGCATAAGACTTTATTCAGCGGCCTTATCGCCGTTTCAGGCTTCTGGTAAATACGATGTTACACTTGTTGAATAAGTTCGGGGCTAATAATCACGGCGTGTCTTGTATAAGTATTTATCTGACATTGGGTCATAATGCAAAAAAGATGAATTTACTTGTTTTTCTGAGAACTGTCTTAATATGGAATTCAAAAAAAAATAAAAACTCTGACCGAGTAAGTCCTCCTCTCAAGTGTTGAGATCGTCTGTTTATGTCGTACGAAATTTTCTCTTTATATGAAAGTTAGGGGACAATTCCTTCCCTGGGATTGCGGCCTTGTCGTTGGCGGGGAGGCTTAATTTGCACAAAGATCTATGGATGATGTAAATGACTGGAGGCTATCCACTGGACATCTCCCGAGCATTTGCAACAACCGATGAAGACTAAGAGCAGTCCATCCCAAAACTCCCTCCTCAATTTTCCTATCCTCCACTATCCCCTCAAATCCCAATCCCTTCCTAACCCCTGGGCTGGATTATTGGTGTTAATCGGACCGTGCCGAGGATCTACTAAGCTGAGGGCCCAATAAAAATAGCTTAGTCGCGAACGGTGTATTCAGATACCTGGCGCTCTCTGAATTATTTAGCCTTATCTGCATAATGCGGGGCTCTGTGCAGATGGACTCTTCCTTCCCTAGCTACTCGTGGGAACAAAATATAATGAACCTCAATAAACAGGACACTGCGCCATCGGAGCTATGCTCAGCAAATGGAACGCAGAGTCCAACGATTTATGCAGAAGCTGCGGTGACGAGGAGGAAGTGGAATCGATCCAACATCTGCTATGCCACTGCCCCGCCCTGCAAGAACGACGCCTACGCACTCTATGATCCAGGTTCTTCGCAAGCATCGCAAAGGTAGCAGTAGTTCAGATATAGGATCTCCTACACTTCTTAAAAAGCAGCAACTGGTTCCAAACCCCACAATCTAGATAGGTTTTTCCACGGGTTATTTCCCACCAACATTTAAAAAGGGTATTCACAATGGACCTTTAGGTCTCCGAGTGGACGTGATGAGTCATAACCATCACACACCCTATCAACCTAACCTAACCTAACCTAGGGGAAGATTGATTGAAGAATGAAAATACAAATTTGTTTTCTCGACATTGACCCAGAGCCCAGATATGGAGCTTGCAGTGAATTCGTTTAGCATTATAGGCTGCAGTTAGGGGTGCAGACAGACAGACGGACAGAATTGCATTACGTTGTTCCAATTAAGGTTTGTAACTAATTACCCAACAACACAACAGAAAGATTTTTCATCAAGGCACTTTTCATATCTCCACGGCAGTTAACGGATGCGTGAAGAGATTAAGTAAATTCCAACTACTTTCGTGAACACATAATATGGGCTACTTTGATATATGTAAATAGGTCAAAGGCTATAAAGACTGACTGACTGATTTTTCTTTTTTTTTTGAAAAGATTTCTCATGACAATTGTTCCTCTCGAAGCTTTGTCAGATATTCGCGAGAGGTGAGACTGTAAAAAAAAGTTTGATGTTTGGTAGAGAATATACAACTCATTTCAACAATCTGGTCAGATTAGTGAATGTCTGATGAATAGAATCTCAGCATTCACAAAGTCCATAATAGCCCAAATTTTAAAACTCTAGTAAATTCATATATGTACATATTTATATATAGAAAAAGAATATTGGAGAAAACCCAAAATTTCTTAACCGATACCCACCATCTATTTATCGATTTTAAAATTTTGGCAACCTTTTTAAACTCGTCCTTTAAAGGATGCTAATGGAGAACGCTATATCCTCCATCAAGGTCGGTAACGATCTCATCGAGCCCTTTGATGGATTACGAAGCCATTCTTAACATCATCCTTGAAAAGATTTCTCGAAACTCACAAGCCAACATTGGGGGCACAATCTTTCAAAAGTCCGTACAGTTAATTGCACGCGTCGGAGCTGAAAATTCACAGCTCAATATTAAATACTTTTAGCTCATACATTGGGTAAATTCAGAAATTTCAATCTGCATCACTTCTTAATTATGATGTTGACGACATTTTTTGTTGACTTATGTACATATGTATGCACATACATAGATACCATGCAATTCAAATTTTAGATTAAAAAATTCAGAATACGCTTTAGTATGCTACACGAATGACTACAAAATTGTCGATAAGTCGCCTGGTGCTAACTTCTTGGTCACTCTAAGAGCATATTCAACCATTTTCTCCCACAGTAATATATGCATTTTTAAGGTTGATTAAGGCTTCGCGTTGAATAACGTAACCTTCAGTTGATTTCTATAGACTACATGGGTGCTTGCATATTTCAAAGAAGTATCACGGTCCGTAGTACTGCCACCATTAACACCTACTGCAGGCTTATGAACCAAGCTTAAGACGACGCCACTAGAGTTATTTATAAAAAAAAAACTGGTGTTTAAGTTCCTGAACTTGGATTCCAAAGTCGAACCTTTCGTGCAGTAGTCCAACGCACTAACAACTGCTCCACGGCGCTGACTGCCTTATCTACTTAATCTTGGCTTGAAATTCTGCAACAAATCTGGGTGATAAACTTCCTAATAAATAATTTAATATAATATAATAACTCAAATTAATTTCTCTCTATTTTCAGGTTTCTTATTAGGAATAAAGCTAAGGGCCTCGTAGGCTTAAATATGTATGTGAATAAGTAGCCTTTTAACCTAACATAACTTAACCCAAGATTGTGCACGTAGCTTGAAAGCAATCCTAATAATTTTGGCGGTAGAAACTGAAAGTAGTTTTGTAAGGATTAAGCCAGCTGAAGAGAAATGCCGGTAGTGGTCCTGGTCTATCCCGGAATATAGAGCCACCTTAAGTAGTGGATCGGTTCTTAGCGCTTTGATTACCAATAACTCGATTTGGCAGACACCAATAACGTCCAAAGTGCGGTAGGACTTTGATAGAATTGCGTATCGTTAATTACTGTTTCGTAATCTTTTTCACTCCACTCTTTTACCATTCCCATTCCCATAGCTGGGAAAGGTACATATATACATATTAGACAAAAAATTTAATTACTTTTTTTAAAAAACGTAAAAAACCTTATTCAGTTCCAAAAATTTGTTCGATTTATTATTTTTGGTTAGCCAATTCGAAAGCAGTGCCCGTTTTGTTATTTTCCATTCACAAAACTTGAACTCGTCCATTTAGAATGATGATTCAAATAAACATTGCTTATTTATAGCTCCAACAATGGATTTTTATTTCTGGGCACTATTTACATCGAAAACGTAAAAAAAAACAGAAACTATTTTTATCCACTATTCGAAGCTCGTAGGCATCATAACCTTGAAAAGGGAATATTACATTCGATGTGAAACCGGTAAGTGAACCTTTAGTACACGCATACACTCCCACGAAGCCCCACTTTACTTCGTTCAATCGATTTTCATCTCAAAATGTAGTTGTAATTTAAATAAACAAATGCAAGCATCCGTGATGCAAAAAAAGTGAAAGAAACTAACGTCAATTGTCGGCAACTCCCCGTCCAAATGGGAAACGGAATAGCAGTAATAAATTAAAACTAAAGCAAAGGAAAACATGCACTGTACAACCAAAAGGAATGCACGGCGAGCGCAACGCAAACTTTTTTAAGGTGTGTGTCATCATCGCAGTTGTCGATTTCGATTTCAAATTGTATACAGTGCACATACCTGCAGTGACAGCGTGACTGAGCCCAGACGAAAACCCGCTCGAAGGACACGAATTATGTGGAAGGAGGTGGTGACGGATGGATAGATGGATGTAGGTGCGGAAACATCTTCTAAAAAAAAAAAAAAATAGGTAACCTCTCACTTACCTTTGATTATTTCTTTTTAACATTTCTCTCGATTTGTTGTGGCGGCTGCTGCTTCTTCGGTGATTTTCCCTTGGAAATTAAATCGAAAACATAAAATGCGGACGGGTAGGTTGCAAACATAAATAATTTATTCATTTTGATTCTTCTTCGCTGGGAATAATCAACATTGCACTTTCGTTGGTGGACGACAAACTGCTGCCCATCATCATCGAACAAACGATATCATTCAATGATCCGCTGCTAAATGCCATAATAACTTTGTTACATTTTAATATAATGCTCGACAGTGGCATATTATTACGCTAATGATTTCCCAAAACAAGCCACAGGGAATGAGAGAGGAGACAGCGATGGCGATGGCAATGATGATGATGTTGGTTGGGTTGGTGCTTGTTGTGGCGATGATGGAAGAAGGCAGCAGTAGCAGCAGCACCAGCAGCCGTAAGTCACTCAAATCATTTCACTTTGGTGGGGGCAGATGAATCTTTTCCATTTAAATTTGTAAATAATTAATATAATTAAGTTTTCAATTAAGAAATAAAAACACAGATGCACGGATCACGATTATTGTGTCTTCTTTTTTATTCATTGCATTTCACGTTCACGCACGCAGGTATATTCTTGTTGTTTGTGTTAGTTTGGACGTTTTATTGAGATATGCATTCGGTATTTTGCTGAGGATGCAAATTGTTTGTGGTTTTAAATGAATTTTGATGTTTTTTAAAGCAATGAATTACGGAAAATCGAAATACGTTCACGGAAAAAGCACACAAACGCGACACCTTAAAAAATGTTCTTTTTCGTTTTTTCGTTTTTGAGTGTGTTGCACTTTGAGGTTATGTCAGTTTTTTTTTTCTGAGGAATTTTATTGCGGTGAAGTTGGCTATGATTGGAAATGGGTGGAGGAAAAATTTTATTTTTGCTCAAAATGGACTTTAAGGGTTAGTGTGCATTATTATTTATGTTAAAATGAGATGAAATTTAACGAAATTTGCTTTAATAAATAACTTCATTTATTTTAATTTCATTTTATTGCCCTATTTAACAGTATTTCTGGTAAACAAAAACATTGCAACCACAACTGAGCATATTCATATTGTAGTTCTAGTGCGAGTATATAGATGGATCCAACCATTTTGTTTGCCTAATACAGGAACCACATTAAAAAAGGTTGTCAAATAAGTTACCTGTTCATTGAAGACTTGCCATAATAAAATTTAGAACTGATATATGTATTATAAACAGGCGTGTTTGGATTTTCAAATAAAACTTGCAAAGCTAAATTTGAAGTTTTTAAGTTTGATTATTTTGTTGAAATGTCATTGGCCTTGTATACGGTACTCAATTTATAGCTATTTTATATTGAAATAATGATTTAGTAAGTCTGCCATTACGCATGTATCTATTCATTAGGGCCACCGAAAGCATATACAAGTGGACATTAACAGACGTGTTTCCAACAGGACTTGTTGACCGGATTTGTGAAAGAATCCTCTTTGAACCAAACCTTTTGTCGTGCCAACCAGTGTGATAGTATACCGCAGTTGTTAATCGCATTCAGGGTGAGTAGAAGTTTACATGCAGCTATAGGCATGTAGAGATTCCACTTCTCCGGTAGAATAGGTAGAATAGTGTCATGCCTTGCGAGTTTATCGGTCATGCAGTAACCCTGAATGTTCCTATGCCATGGCACCCAGAAAATGTTGTTTTTAAATTGCCCAGACAACTCGTTGAAGAGCCTCACTTATTCATAAGTTTTCTATACCTTACTTAGTTAATTGCAACCATAGTGTATTTTACCCTAAAGATTTTGCAATAGTGTGTACAGTAGTTCCTTGATTTACGGTTGTTTCGAACCGTCTGTTCTCCTCGGAGAACGCATGTTGAAACGCTGACAGTAAATTTCAGTCTGTGCTGCTCATTAGCATTAAATTCAGCTAGGAGTACAGATTTGTGCCGCTATATTTGAGTTAAATTCTCTCCATGTTTTCTGGAGAGAGAGGATCTTTATGGGTTAAATATGCTGATAACAGCTAAATGTTTTAGAAACATAGCTCCAAGTTGAATATCTTAGACTGGAGGTAATTTGAATCAATACTAACCATCATTGTCTCTACATCAGCAGCGATTTGAATGTGTGAGGAAACATCCTTTTGTGCGTCCTTTTTATATTTCTTATCTAGCATCAGCTTCAACCAAAGCTGCCAGTGTGTCTGGAAAAAAAACTGCGCAGCCTGAGTCTCCTCTTGCTGCATCCATTTGGTCTATCTACCAATTATTTGTCAAAGTTTGGTATATTGATCGTGAATTGTTTCGGGATCGGCGAGTTCTTACTTAATCATACAGGGACCATATTTTCCACTTACTTACGGGGGGTTAGCTGCTCACACTACTTCGTCGATCCGCTAAGGTATGTCAACAACTGTCAGGCAGGCGCCTGAAGCTAAAGAGTATTTTCATGTTGCCTTAAAATAAGGCCAAATGCAAAAAAAATTAGGTCTTTGTTGTAAAAATTTGTTAAATCCTTATTATATTCAATGTCACCCAGACGATATTTCGGATAGCCAGTAATTTCACATAAAAGATGCCGGGTAAGTCCGTAAGGTGATAGGATTGAAATATATTCAGTGTTTCTAAATGCATCAAACTCCAGAAAAATTGATTTTTCAAAATCTGTTCTTACTTCATCGTTCTTCCATTTCTTCAAGGTTGCCAGGTCTCTTTGTAACGAACTCAGAATATGTCATGCCAATGCTATGCCAATATGACTTGCCGGACCAGTTCCCAAATTCTGAAAGTCTGATAGATTGCATGATACGATAAATTTAAGAGATCCTTCAGGTTTCGGTCTGACATGACCGCATTTTCGATTTCCGTTTGAGGTATGCATGTATTGATCTGGATATTAATCCCTCGATTGTAACGGCTCAGCTAATAAAATCCAAATTCAAATCCTAAAAACCAAACGGTTGGAGCATACAGCTTCGGCAATCACCATAAGCCAAGGATCTTCTATGTTTTACAGTTTCTGTAGCATAATACTCAAGGCCAGGCGACCTTTACGGAGCAAGTTGTTAACAGTCCACGAAGTTTTATCTTCGGTGATAAATGGTCTGGTAATATTTCATGATATAAGTTGTGTGCACTGGAAGTTAGTCGATTATACACAGTGGTCTTTAAAACCAGGGAAAATTAATATTCCTTAGAAACTCTAGGGATTCCTCAGAAGGTTCTGTCCAAGACGATGAAAATATGGTGTACATATCTCTACTTTTTCAGGATTTGCTTTTGTGCGAACATTGGTCTATTGTCGATTTGGGGAGGCGGATATTGCTCTGGGATTTTCCGATCAGTGTGTTATAGAAAGGCTTCAGGCGTTTACGGGGATAGGGATAGCGTCTTATATGCAAAATTAAGCAAGGCTTTCCTTCTGATCCTTGTAGATTGAGTGGATCTGATATTTAGTCCACTCATTCTTGATTGATGATTTGGTGTGCACCCTGGGGGAGGGGATAACATATTTGTTGGCTGAAAGTGGATTCTCTTCTTGCCCTATCACTCTGTGGATCGGTGACAGAGTTCTCTTCACTACTTCAAAAGAGCCCGCAATTCGGGTATGTAGACAGCTGGCAGTTGCTTAGTTTTCTTGCAAAACTGCCGGATGTTGTCCGGTTTCCATGAGTTAAGAGACTGCGTATGCTCTCTTTTTCATATGCGGAATTTTCTCCTCCTCCTCTGCTGCCAATGTTAGACTTTGCAGCGCATTGAGATGTGCCTCTTCCATCATCTTTTCCGGCACTATCATACTATGAATTCATTTTTGGGGGTTGGTATCCTAATGTAGTTTCGGCTACTTCTTTGAAGATATTGTGATACTGGATCCACTGAGCGTTGATATTACAATAGTACGAGTAGAAGGTAATCGCGCAGTGAAAAGTCCCTTACTTAATAGTCTCTGGGGATTTTAGACGTGCTTAGGCGTCCAACGTTAAATTACATTTTTTGGGCTATAAGCAGCTTCTTCTCTATGGAAAGTCAAACAAATTAAGGATATTAATTCCATGCGTGTGTCGCATCGATCAGCACATAAACAAATTGGTTGGCGATTCGACTATCTGGAGACAGCCAACTAGCTACTGTGTGGATTCATATTCTTGAGAACCTAGTGCTACTTATCACTGCATTTCGAACTGCGTATTAGGAAGCCATTATCTTTTATTGTGTCTGGGTGGCTATGCTTTCCAACCAATCCGCCAAATGTATATATATGTACATACATGTATGTATATATTGTCGATTTTAGCATTGAAGTTCCCCAGTACGATATTATAAAATTTATCGTTGATATGGTCTTTTGTCTCATTGCTACATATGTACATATTGGCTTTGAAGTCGCAAAAGGGTGATCGCTATAAGCGATCCGATATAACATCTTAACCCTCTTTTACTGCTGACGTCAAAAACCAATGCTTATGCAATGCCGTCAGTTATACATAATATGTGTCACTTTGTCAAACCAATGTTCTAATTACTGAACTTAAGCATTTATTTAAGCTTTCTATTATTGTTGAGGAATGTTCAGTTTACACAGACAATATTCAAGATTTTCAAACGCAAAACAAACAATAAACCATTTGCAAATTATGTACTACAATATCTTTATTTCTCCTCAAATACTTTTACATAAATATTAACTTAAATTGAATACCACATACATTATTTTACGGTGTTGTCGCACTTTTTACTGCAACTGCCGGATCAAGACCAAAATTCATCTTCACAACATCACAAAAAACTGTAAGAAACACTATGGCTACGATCATATGATTTAGCACTTCTGCAATCTTCCGTTGAAACTCAGACTTATGTAGACTTACTAATGATTGGATTGTAAGTAAGATACCAGCCGCCACCTGTGTACAATAAAACGCAGTTTTATATTTTGGTATAACATTTTATTTTTTTAATATCAATATGACTAAAGATAAGTGCACAAACACGAAATGATATATTAAATATAAATGCCTTCTAAACATATTATTCTATACTTAAAAATTATTAATATCACAGAGCTCTATGGCTCCTTGTCTTCGCGATCGATAAGTCTTAGAGGTTGCGATGAATATTCCATTCCGAAACCAGATATTATCACATTAACTACTGATATTATAAAGATTGTAACTAGAATAACATCATTTAATATAATTGCAGCAGTTTGATCGTTTTTTCTATTGATGTTTAGACTTCCAATGATGACAAAGAAAATCCCCACCAGAAGCTAGAAACGAATGGAAGGAATTTTAAAAATGTTTTCATAAAAAGTCCTTAGAAATATGTAAATGCATTAGAACCTATGCATATATCGTATTTAAGTATATTCACAAACAAATATCAAGACAAAAGATGAGTCTTAGATTTGAGCGGACGGTAACAAATTGCATTTATTTAGCCTGATTCGAAAGCCTGAAGCCTGGTGTACATCAGTGACTATATCGAGATCAGACCTATAATTTAATATCAGTCCAACCAGATTCATTTGCAACAAAGAATACAAAGGGAAACTGTAACCGGAATAGCTAGTAAAATACATACTGCTCTCTAGATAAGACCGTGATTCAGTGCTTAGTGAGTTGGTAGACGGAACGGTGGGCTTAGAGTTCTAAAACACCCGCCTCTAGCGAATGTTTGATAAACGTTCGAGCGTAATAAATGTCAATACAAATTTTTTAAATACGGTATTAAAACTGTAAGCAACGTGGCTCAAGTGGTTAGTGCGTTAGATCGCTGAGCGGGAGTTTCGACGTTCGAATCCTAGAAAACACCAAACAATTTTTCACGGTCTCACTTCTCGCGGATGTCTGACAAGCGTCCGAGAGTAATAACTGTCATGAGAAAAACTTTTTCAATTTGCCTTTCAGATATGGCTCTAAATTTTAGGTCCTTTCGATTTGTGTGAAAAATATAACACGCACAACATGAATGGTCGCGAGAAGCTAGGCCCGGGACCATATATGGTCTGTTGCGCCAAATATTTGTTTTGTATTAAAACTGTAGATTCCTTCCATTGATAAGAAAAATATAATACAATATAATATAAAACATATAAAACAAGAAACTAAGCCAGTTAATCTTGTTAGAGAAAAACGTGCTTTAAAAATAGCATTAGATATTAATCTCTTTTCAAATAGTCTTATACATATGTATGTAAGTACATCCTTGAATTACGCTATCAACAAAAAATCTTAGGTGGACAAGTGGCACAACGCATCTAGCGACAAAACAAATTTGACCAAAGCTAGATCTAAAACGCTTTAAGAATTTGATCTCTTTTAACGGATCTAATATCAGTCATCACTTGCCACTGAGTAATAAGCAAGTATACAATAAGGCTTGGCGTATATTCTAGTAAATTTTGTATAAGTTGAACGTACGATAGGGAAGAGGAAACTATTTTTCACCTTCCTTGTATCCACTTGGACTCTCCAACAAAAGCAAACTTTATTTAGGGGCCTCCCTAAGAACTTAAGGGATCTAATAAATAAAATATGTATATTAGAACCCTACGCATCATCAAAAGCTCCAATTGGTTCAACGACAAGTATACAAGGAATATTTTTTCCCAAAATCCATGTGGTATAACAATAGATCTATCATTCCTAATGTCTTTGATATACCAGCACCTACCCCAAAGTCAATATCGGAAACATCAGTTGAGGGGTTTGAAGTCTCTACTTTAGACTTTCTACTAAAGCAAAGTAAGTTGGGATTGATATCTGAATTCAAGGAGCATTTCTATATCTGGAAGTTCTTTAAAGATGTCCATGTGATTTCCCAGGATACATAAACTGAGATTATCCATAATTAACTGAGCTGGGAATTACTTTGTAAAGACTTATTTCCGTGGCCACAGTCGGCGAGGTACGCATGCATTTGCTGATGCCAAATTGCGACAACCTTGATAGTCGTAGCCGTAGGAGCTCGGTGATCTTTGTATTTTCCTTGATTTCGTTCACGATAAAATAAATGCATGTACTACGATGGGTCTGAGCCCGGTAGTATACAGCTATGTCTTACCCATACTTTGGCCCACGTGTTCAAGTTTATCTATCTTTAATTTGCGTTTTATTCTCAATGACCAACCACCATTTATTTCTTAGTGTTTTCTTCAGTTTGTTAACCCCTTTAAGTTTCAATGTGACGCATATATAGACTGACATACAGAATTGAGAACCCCACACCTTGTTCACCTATGTACATTTGTGCATATGTATATTATTTGCTCAAAATTTCAGAAAGGAACACTTTTACGAAAGTAATACTTGCCCTTTGTAGGTGTAAGTGAAAAGAGGTCACATTATGTTAGATAAATCTGGCCTTAAGAATAAAGAGAACGTGAATATATTGTTGTATGTTTGCAGCATTAATCTCTTTGTTACAAACTTTAAGAACAAACTCAATTGCCTTTTTAATGAGTTGCGGTCGCAGTTTGAGAACCCCAGGACTATAAAGCTCTGAACATCTAATAGTAAAGTATCACGAGATCGTAATAACATATTAAACCACTCGATAAACTGAAGTGCGGAAAAAACCAAGTAGATAAGTATTGCGGACCTACATATAAAGGGTAGAAAAGATTTTAAGAATATTGGAAATCTAAGATATGCAATGGATTCCAAAGTCCAATAAAAACAGAGGGGAGATACATTGCCTGCAACCATACACAATTTCATGTAGAGCATTTAGAGAGACAGAGCTGACTTAGTTGTCATTATTTTTATTAGTTAAATATATTCAATAGGTACTTTCGACTGAATGAGTTAACAAGATTTTGAAATGAAAAACCATAACCTTGCATTGAAAATACTGTTTATTGAGATTACATTAATTAAAATACAATTTGAATAGTAAATTTAGTCATAGTTTTTAAACGTTTAAAAAATCTCCCTGTGGCCGAGGCAATCTTGAGTCAAAAGCAGATATGAATAAATTTAACATTGCAGTGAAAAATGCAAATGCAGTTCGGACATGGTTAAGAAAGTTAGCTGATGCATGAGATTCAGGCTTATGTAGACGGCAATCACGTAAAAAGCTCAACGATAAACTCAGAACACCAGATATTATCTGTTTTATAGACGAATAGCAATTAAACGAAGCAATGGTTTTATGTATCAGCTTTTCAACATTATCATGTACTTATATGTACATAATCCTTTCTTATGTTGAAAATTTGATGTGAGTATGTAGAATGAGATATTTATAATATTTTTATTTTATGTTATTACCTGTAAGAAGATCGAAAGGCTTATTAATATCAGCATCAGTTTGTAGAATTGATGTTGTTCTCCGACTTGAAGTATATATTTTAGCTGGGATGCGTTTGCTGTTAATAGGGCAATATCGAGCATACCCTGCGCGATGGTCTTTTTAGTTGCATATCGGTTTGCATCCATTGATTTCATCTGGAAAGAAAATATTATTATAACAGACTCTAATGAACAAGTATCTAAAAAAACTAAAAATGTGTCATTTCATCAAACAAACTTAGCATGGAATCATAACTGGTAACTTATGTACAGACTATGCACTGCATGCGTACATACATATGTATTTGTCAAATAATGAAACTATTTTAGCGCTGAGTATACACCTTAACACTTTTCGAAAACAATAAGAAAAAAATGTAAGGTATCCAAACTTAATTTCTGGATGAAATGAAATTCAATTGAAAAAGGGGGTAAAAAGTTACGTTGTTAAACCACACACTCAGAGATGTACATTGTACTTCTACCATTAGAAAATACATACATATAGTCAAATTTCAGCGTGGTCTTCGTGAACCGTAGAATTCGATCAGTGAAAGAGATTGGATAGAATCCATTGTCCAAAGTGCTCGATCTCGTTCTTGCGAAACCTGGATACTGACTGGAAATATTCCGTCCTATCCCCGCTTTTGAGACAAGGCCCACTACATGGTGTTTGTTAAGTAACGATTTTACAGTACCACGCCATGAAACACATGGTGAATGACTCACCCATCTCCCATAATGTTAAGAGATCATATGATGGCCGATCCAGCATAGGACTTTTGACATGCAAACGAAATTCCGGATTATTGGAGTAGTCCTGATACCTCTTTTGCAAGTTCATAGGATAGTTTTTTTCCCATGAGTCCATTTTGAAAATTAGTTCAGTATTTTCCAACAATTATGTTGAATAATTTGTGGGAGCCTCAATTCAACGAAGTGCAATTGGACTGCCACTAAAGATACTAAGCCTTTTACGAAAAAAAGATGGTGGTCTTTTATCGTTTTTACAGTTTTCTACAAAACTGTGGTCTGGATATTATCCAGTGCGTGCGAAAATTTGGTCTTAAGGAATTCATTTAGATTTTCCCAATTGACTCTCTCAGCGAAATACAGTTCATAGTATCTTTTGCAGATAGTGACAATAGATAGAAGACAAAACATTGTTCCAAAATTCTACGAAATAGTGCGATCGATAGTCTTGTGGCTTTTATTCTTGCTCTATTTCGATCTTATACATGTATAGGCCAAGGTAATTGCAGAAAGAATCTTGCCTTTTGGCATAGGCGGAACCAGAAGGAACCAGATCAACTGAAATGAGTGTCTAAAATGGAATACATTTCAGAAAAGATGTATAAGAAGCATTGCTTTGAAAATTATAACGACATTTTACCAGAAACTCAAGACTAGTGGAAGCCTTACTTGAGCCACTCCGACATATTTGGAGCAGGGGCATGAAAAAGGCCATCCGGGCCCCACGAAGGAAGTTACCGGCCCCTCCTTGTAGGGGTTGTATATAACGATTTGGTTCTCCAGTTTACGGGTTGTGCCGTCGAAGTATCTTCCCTACCACATACAAAAAAGGCTAAAGCCATTCAGGAAGTGCGATGGGGTGGGGCGCGTAAAAGGAGGCTGATAAAGTGTGACATCTACTGCGCAACTGATGTGTCGATTTCTTTTTTACTATTAATTTCATATACATTCCTACTAAATGACATTTATATCAAAAAAACTGTCCAAAAAAGGTTAACCTAATCTTATCTTCACCATAAATGCAGCGGTGAGACAAGACTATGGTTGTTAAACTATGGAAACTTCTGGCGGAGGAAACGTCTTTTAGACAAATTTTGCTTCTTCCAATCATATCGAAAGTATTCGAAAGAATATTGTCTATCTAAGCGAATAAAATTAATCATAAAAAAAAAAAACAAAAATCTCAACCCGGATCACCAATTCAGATTCGGAAGCAGGCATACTACAGTTGACGAATCTATATTGAATAACACATGTAATCGAAAAATGTCCTAAAGGAAAAAAAAAAATTGTTCAAGCGTATTCCTTGACGTTTCCAAAACCATTGACAAGGTCTGGCAATAAGCTTGAAAGTTCAAATTACGACAAGTTCTGTTCGAGCATTTTCACATATAATATTTTTGAGAATTACCTAAACTGTTCCGCTGTAAACACGGAGGCGAATATTCATACTTTAGGGAAATATTGTCTGGAGTACTTCAAGGAAGCCCATTTGGCCCTTTTTTGTATCTATTATACAGTCGCGATATACCGTATTTAAATGGCTAATGCTATGTTAGCTTGATTAGCTGCCGACACTGCTATCTTAGCAGTTGATTTTTTATATTAGTTCCTGTCCTATGCTAAAAAAGATAACATAATCTCATTTCTGGGAAAACTCACTATGGAAGCGGTATTGGATCTGCTAAATGGTGCTAACTGGCAGACCATCATACTGCAGAAAAGCCTACGACTAATATTTCCCACAGTTACTCAATTTAGCAGTAAGCAAGCACATTTAATATGTAATTTAAAATATGCATTCTCTCCCACAAATTTTACGCTTGCAAAATTAGATGCGCTTACTTAATAGAAATACATACCAGATATACTCGTATACTAACATACTAGCATATTCGAAAGAAAAGCATCTTATCTTATCATTTAAAACGTTAAGGTTTGACTTGACTCTTGTTTATTTATCGTCGCAACTGAACATCGTTTCGCTTTTATGTTTCAAGTTAATTAAAATGTTTTTCTGTTGTTTTGTACCGCGCGATATTAATGACATGGGTCCAAGTTTTGACTGCGATTAACCTCTTTTAATAAAATGGTATAGTCTTATAATGTTATATGAAACAATTATTCTGAAAAGATATGAATTATTTATAAAATCTAATGCATTCGCATTAAAAATTAAAGCAATGAATCATAAAACCCATGTCGAAATTAATCAATAAGAAATCCCTTAGATCAACAGGTGGTCTGAATCGTGAGACCTATTATTTCAAGTTCCCTCTTAGAGTAATCGCAAAATTGGTCCAAGATTGATGGGCTAATGGCCCTACCATGAAAAGAACTGTTTCGAAGCTACCAAGAGCCTCGGAAAATGATGATCTTACTGTTGATGACCCTGTAAAACTTAAGCAGCACAATAAGGTTCGGCTCTAGCAAGGACCAGACAAAGTGCATTAGGGACACTCCTTTTCGCGACCTCAAACAGATACCTCGCAAAAGGATTGGAGGACTTGTTCTATTTCTGAACTCCACTAACTTGTCTTAGTACTTATATGTATATCTCATTTTATAGTTTACATCCTTAAACAACCACGTTACACGAGTTATCGTACCAAAACGGCGCATCGTAGCGTTAATTAGGTTTTCCCCACATGAAAAGTACTACTTTAACCTACCTACATATTTACCCACTGTTAGGCATAATGTACCATTCTACATACGTAGATGATAATAGCCAAAACTTCCGTCCACCTAATCAAACTGAAGCGAGGATAAAGATATTCAAACTTAAGTCCAACAAAATTCCTGGCCTGTTTAGCAGTTTAAAACATCTAGAAATAATTTGGTAGAGAGCATATACCAACTCAGATGATCAGATGAAGACTAAAGGAGAGTCCTTCAACAGCGCCAAATACAGAGGCTTCAGTCTCCTCAAAATTGGCACATAGTGACCCCTCTTCTATTATATATCCTTGAACGAGTAATATATAATAGACTTGAGTCTCCAATCGAAACACTGGATGATCTAGTCGAACAGACAAATTTTTCGTAAGTCGCAATTAACAATAGCGCCGTGGCTCAAATGGTTAGCCCGTTAGATCGTGGCGGAAGGGTTGACGTTCGAATCCCAAAAAAACACCAACAAGTTTTTTCACGGTCCCAGCTCTCGCCAATGTCTGATAAACGTCCGAGAGTATTAACTGTCATGAGAAGGCTTCTCAATTTGCCTTTCGTATATAACTCTAAGCTGAAGGTCCCTTCCATTTGTGTGGAAAAATATAACGTGCACAACACGAATGGTCGCGAGAAGCTAGGCCTTGGACCGCAAGTCCGTTCCGTCAAGTGATTTTGGATTAACAATAGATGCTATCAACGCAGTAAAAAGTAGAGCCCAAACCGATATGCATAGAAAGAAAATGTTGAAGAGGAGGCACTAAAAAATATTACGCCATAGTAACACTGGATGTGCAAAACGCGTTCAATTCGGAGAGTTGGCAACGCATTATACATTGTCTCCGTCGAATACCTTATTAAAAACCAATCTCGAGTTAAGTCACAAACAGTGTCCTTTTCGATGATTTTGAAGACGGAATCAAGAAGCACCTTATAACCGGCGATGTACCACAATGTTCGGTCTTAGGTCCTCTGCTATGGAACGTAATGCACGGAGATATCCCACGTGTACCAATCCCACGGGAAGTATCAATTATCGGTTTCTCGGAACTCTTTTGTAATGAGACCTTAAGAACTTGTGAATTTTAAAACCAAAGTTTTACTTAACAGCAGTCACAAAGTACGCCAGGCCATTTGCCTTAGAGTCTGATAATAAGGTGTCATTCCATCTCCATCTATAAAATACTTAAGGGTAGTGATGGATTCCGGTAAAATGTACAAGTACTACTTGGAATAAGAGCGTGAAAAGTTGTCAAAACCGGTCGGTGCACTTTCGCGGCTCATGAGCAATATCGGAAGACCAAGATAAAATAAATGACTCCTACTCGCGCAGGGTGCTAGTTCCATTTAGTTGTATGGTGTAGAGATATGATCAAACGCAGATCAAGTAAAATCGTATACGCGCGGAATCGAGTTCGTTCACCATTTGTATGCGCTAAGAATCGGAAACACTCGCCGACGTCCTCGCCGTCAAAATGAAGTGGGCGAGTACAAAATGGTCGGACAGACATCCATAGAAGGAAAGCCGAAAGAAACCACATCATAGCGGTCTGGCAATAACAGTGGAACTAATCTCAGATATTCATTTTCTCTTTATCAACTTCAAAGCCGCCTATGACAGTATTTATAGAAACGAGCTATATATATAGAGCCATGTCTGTTTTGGCATCTCTGTCAAAAGGAGAACGATCGCTGTTGAACGCTCAAGGTTGGTATTGGTAATGATTTAACTGAGATCTTTGATGTCGAAAAAGATATAGACAAAGTGACGCACTCTCATGTGACTTTTTCATCATCATCTTTGAAAAGATTGTCCGAAACTCACAAGCCAACACAGGGCGCATAATCTTTCGATAATCTGTACAATTACTTGCATATAGCAACGATAGTGACAGAAATGACTAAAACGGGGCTAGCGGTAAACAAGGGAAAAACAAAGTAAATGCTGTCAACAAGAAGGGACGCGTAAAAACGGCGAATCGGTGAAAACATCATAGTGTACAGCTATAACTTCGAGGTAGTAAGAGGATTTGCCTAATGCCTACCGGACAATAGCTTCAGCACAGAAATAAAAGGACGAATAAATTGTGTCAGTAGCTGTTTCTTCGGCCTTTGAAGTAATTGAGTAGTAAGGCCCTGTTCGGCACAATTAAGTAGACTCTCTTAAAGACCCATATCATCCGAGTAATAATTTATGCGGAGACATGGAGTCCTTTGAAGGCGGGTGAAGATATCCTTTATCGTTTCGAATGAAAACTTCTCGTGAAATATTCGGTCCGTTGATGCTAACGGGCTTTAGAGGAGAGTATTCAAAGACGACCTATACGAACTGTATATCGACATTGAAACAAAAACAAAACAAAAATTTAAATTGTTTGCCGCACAACTTTTTTTTTGGCAATCACAACGGCTGGAAGCGGTGTCTTGGATACATTGCATACATAATTCGAGGAGAACACTAATCGCATGCAGTGG
Organism: Blera fallax; assembly: GCA_946965025.1. Taxonomy (NCBI): domain Eukaryota; kingdom Metazoa; phylum Arthropoda; class Insecta; order Diptera; family Syrphidae; genus Blera; species Blera fallax. Next base: position 96,070,208 of record OX337244.1, read on the forward strand.
CTTAAGGGTGAACATAACTACATATTGTAAATTAAAATTAGGTTTTGTATGTACCTTCTCCAGTGCGTTTCTATTGTGTCGTTTCCTTCTACCCATATTCTCTTACGGATTAAGCAAATTTTCCGCCTAAAAAGGTCGTACTACTACGTAAACGAAACTAGAGCTAGGGAATTGTAGAAATTCGACGCGCTTTTGCGAAACTACAAGAAAAATTAATCACTTTAAAATTAAGTCGAAACCAAATTTTAAAAACTCACATTGGAAGTCTCTTAAATCCACCAACCGATATAAAACCAATCTTAAAAGCAAAACCCTGTCTAATTTCGATGCAAGAAACCAGGGAAGCGATTTTTAGGTTCAAAGACTGTAAAACAATTTACGAGTATAAATATAGTTCGACTCTAACTTTGGTATTCAAACTTCTTGAATTGGGAAATGTACCTGAAAGAGTTGAGCAAGTTATAATATTTCCGATTTTCAATAAAGGCGACGGCTGGAATCCTTTTTACTACTGCGATTTCTTACCAGAACTCGGTTAATACGTAGGAAGAGAATTTCTTAAAGAATTCCAAGCTGGTTTTCGAATTGGATATTTTTCTTTTAAACACATATTTTTGATGCAAAGCATAGCGAAAATATTCATCGAAAGGCTGGTAAAGCTGTGTGCGTAGATTGCTCAATACTTTTCTATAAGCAAACTTAATCCATATAAAATATCATCCAAGTAAGTTTGGATGAACTTAAGAAAATCTGTACATCAACAGCATCGTCTTTTTGGAATGGAGGGAGATAAATTATCTAACCAATCGCTGAATAAATGAATTTTTGAAATTTACATCTTCAAAAAAACGTGGAGGAAGATGATAAAGAAAGGAAAAGTGCACGAAAGTGGTGTCATAATCAATCTGCACATTAAAGCACACTTACATATTTGGACAACTTGTACAGGCAAAAAAGGATATAAGGATTATATTGGGAGAATCGTTTTAATTTTTTTTTTCTGTTACACAAAGTTCGAAACTCCAAGTATCTGAAGTGGTGTCAAGATTGATACTATTTTATGAAGAGGGATCAGATGTACTTTTGTACCGTGGGAAAGTTGCTAAAGATTTTTTATACGCAGAACATTTCGACTCTCAACAACAGCACTGAATCATAATAAGATCAGGATTTCTACCACTGTTTCTACAAATGGTTAAGCTAAGTACCGATTATACTTTCGAATCCTTAAACATGAGTGAAGAGAGTCTGACACATAAAGCCGCAAGATTAATAGTAAATTACCGAAGTCTTTGGTACAGGAATTAACTAACAAAGAGGAGAGATGTGATTATGACTGGAATGCACAAGATAATCGGAAACCTAAGCTTGATGATTTTTTGTGCAACCTACTGAATACATTGAACAAACCGAGGCGTTACCTCTTAGGGAATTACATAAGACCACAGAATTTCACTTAGGTCCTTGGACCTATGTACTTCCATGATTTCAGCAATATAAGGAGTGTTCAGAGGTTAGGCGCAGAATTTTGTACCGTACAAAGATATACCAATTATACACACTATGTACATACATATGTATGTATGTATGTTCGATTTGCAATCTACCGCAAAAAGAAAATATTACACATTTCCTGGGAGAAAGAAAAATAATAGAAAAAAACTTTTGGTACAGTAAAATTTTTTAATTTATTTTTAGTAAAATTGTTTTTTTTTCTTTCTAACCTAATTTACTATTTATTTTTAAAATAAAAACCTTTGTGTCCAACTACTGTTCATTTTAATTCTCACCTTATTCCTATTTATTTTTGGCACAGGTGACGACTGGGTTGTCTAGTTTATTATAAGTGCAAACCGTTTACCTTTGTTGAGTACTGATTAGTGATTACTACCTAAAATATCAAGCCTTTTATTGCGTCGCTAAAGTGCTCAGATATAGATTGTACAATGAAATCTAAGCAATAAAACAATATGTGTGTATATGTAAACATTGTATTATTGTGCCTTTCAAATCTAGTCTACAAAGATATTCCTAACTGTCAACATTTTCTGTATTTATGCTTAAAAGCCAGTAAGTTAAGAAATTAGTTGGATTTATTTTTAGATTCTACTATACTTCGGGGGATTATAGAACAAAAAACCCTGTTACATGGGGGCCTCTTCGTCTACTAGTCGTTATCTTATACAATCACGAATAATTATCGAATTTTAATCAAATTGCTTATGTCGGGGAAAAGTTGCGATAACCTTATTATGCTCATTCTTACGTTGCCCGTTGAGAAATTTCTTTGTTTACAATATTATACTCAGATGTGAGTATTTGTTTTCATATATGCACATCAAACGAAAATACTTGTATCTTTCTACATGTTTTTTTTTTTTTTTTTTGAGTGGTTAATGAATTTGAAATCTACTCACTCATAAGCTAAACTTGTTTTGTATTGCATCTTAAATACAGGCAAAAAGCATTTTTAATTCCTACTTTATGTATGTAATTAAATGTGCATCATGCAACATGTACGTAAATGGCAACTTTCTATGTATGTACATCCATACACGAAATTACTAAACGGGAAACATTAAGGACAAGTACCTATAAACAAAAACAACAATTAAGCTCAACATACCATATAGGGTCCAGGGCCTAGCTTCTCGCCACTATTCATGTTGTGCGTGTTATATTTTTTCAAACAAATGTAAGCGACCTGAAGTTAAAAGCCACATCCAAAAGGCGAATTGAGAAATTTCAGATGACAGTTATTACTCTGGGACGTTTTCACACATTCGCGTGGGACGCTAAATTACCTTTTGGTGTTTTAAAGGATTCGAACTTCGATCCTCCCGCTCAGTAGTCCAACGTCCTTACATCCTTATCGGATACCATTTTGAATTTCAAATTTGCATTTCGAACTAAGCGATTTTATAGCCACCAGTTTGTCTAAAGTGCAGTCCTGACTAAATAATACTGTCTCAAAAAAATTAAAAGCAAGTGTAGCAGAAATTTATACTTAATTCATTGATTAATGATTGGTGATGCAGTCAGCACAATAAGTAGAAAGTCTTTGTGTAGAAATATATGTTTAACAAATTTCGAGATTGTCTTGTAATATCAATTTTGTGTTTTTATTTTTTATTTCGAAATTTACATACAATTTGAATTATTTAAACTATTCAACTTATAACCAGATCAATACACAGCTATGCATCTCAAATTTGGGGTTTTCAAATGGCAGTACTTATATGTATATACATATGTACATATGAGTACATATGAATTATCAAGCAGAACATTTACGGATTTGCTTTAGCAATGCTTTTGTTTACGCTAGTGTTGCTGCTTAAGTCATCGGATATGTTGTAATGTCATATTGTGTGACTCTCCTTATGGCTCTACATTTTGGAGTGAGCTTGCGCATTCTTAACCGCATTCCTCCATAAAGATGACGCCAGTTTCGGATACCTTATATTCAGGTATCACATTCGCACCAGGTTGCTCTTGAACGTTCTCTTGCTAATTAGTACCACACCAGCCCTTCTTAGTCGTTGAACTTTTACAAGCCGGGTGTTGCCTTTTCCTTTAACTAGATTGTTCATGTTTGCCGTTTTATAGTCATTTTTGGCCATAAACAAAGGCCCCTATGCAGACAGAACAAATGTTTGCGATAATTTGTTAAGGTTTCGTAAAAAATATTTCCGTCTCTGTTCAGCTTTGCTATTGCAATACCTAGAACTTCTCAAATCCTTTTGTTACATTCCGCCATCTTTTGATTGCTTACTTTTCGCTTAAAATGGGCTGTCCTGTTTATTTAAACAAATATTTAATTTACGTTGAAGCTCTCTCTTTCCTTTTTTATGATTCTATAAAATTTGCATGTATTTTTTTAAGCGGTTATTATCTATTCTTTAAATTTACGTTCCTGTATAAATTTCACTGCCGAATTATCGATACATTACGTTCAACAAAAAAAGGAAACATGTGTCTTATATGCATATTTGAAGAGTTTATATCGAAACTTCAGATTTACTTTTCATTTAACATTCCTTCATACCTGGTTTGTTGAAGTGAAAAACTGTGCGGGACAACCAATCGGAATTGGGAACCCCAAGAGGACAATGATCCAAAGTATCACAATAGACTTTAACCATGGATTGGCCATGACAGTCAGCGAATGTCAACTCAATAGAAAATGTATGGACACTAATAATGCTAACGAAAGCAGGGAAAAATTAACAACGGCAGTTCAACTAAGGAAAGCCATGCAACTGGCAGCAGGCTGTTCGAACTTTATTGCCAATGTACAGTCAACGAAGGAGTAATCCCCTACGCAGTTATTCATAAGCTTACAAGCCCACCGATGCCTCACCAGCGGAGCTTTTCAAATACGGTAGGATGAATGCACCAAATCATCATTCGAGTATACGTAGGTAGGTACAAGTATGCCCGTCCACTGGAATATCGGCTCCTTATGCCCCATATATGTACATGAAGTGCGATCATAATGCTTAATTTCGCATATTAAATTCTATCCAACGTACTGTGTGAACGTTTAAAGCATTTCTGTAACAAATCAAAAAATACCAGCGTGGTTTTCGCTTTGCAGATCCTGGAAAAGACCAATGAATTTAAAGTTGAGTCAAATCCAGCTGTGTCGAATTACACGGAAGAATACGCGATGCAATGTACACTTCGAAACTAGATCTTCTGAATTATTCCAAACGTGTACTTTGGCTCACTCGCTAGATCTCTGAAGCTCGTTAAATAAGTAAGTAAGTAGTAAGAATGCACTGTGGAGGAAAATAGTTTACCAGACTTTTTCAGCAAAATTTAGGTTAATCTATGTATTTACCGTCAGCCACGTAAGCAAATTGCTGCAAACACTTTGATTACAAAATTTTATTTTACTTTTCCTACAATTATTTTGGTCGGGTTAATTATCATTGCTATTGAATTAAGTAGAAGTCAAAAGATTATCATTTTTATTTTTATTTTCAAGACGTAGACGTGGCCTTTTTAGATGAAAACGCATTCCATTCTAAAAAAAAAATTGAACTTCAAATAAAGTTTGCACGTATAAAAAAACAAAAAAAAATATTACTTCAATTAACTTAGCTATTTAATATTACTTAGCTATTTGCTCATAAATCACGTTTTACTTAAAAAATCCGTTGGTATTTTTTCAGTTATTTCTTAGTTCTGGTTTGGTTAAATGTTTGCCTGGGCGGTCATGAAATTACAGCTAGTGTATTTGCTGTAACTCGAAAGGGACAACTAAATGCTTTGAGATAAGATTTTTATTTTAATTTGTCAAGTGCGACTACGTTGAAGCATTAAGGCAAGAAGAAGATTACAATTTGTAACTATTCTACGAAAAGCTGATTGCACATTCTGTCGAATCGAAAAGGCAATATTAGAACGATTTTTCTCAAATTTTTAGATCGGATAGTTTGGAATTTTTTTTTTAAAAAGAACGTCAGTAAAAAAAATACATAGATTTGGGGTCTGAGAATAGTTCTTTTTAACGATATATCATACATCTAGCTATAAGTAACAACAAATTTCAGTGTCACCTTCACTTGTTCTTTTTTTTTTTAAATTAGACCGGCATTGTATTTGGGTAGCAATATATAATTTCCCATAATATTCGAGATTGTATATATACATATATGCAGCTCAAATTAAGCATTGCAATAAATAACAAATTTATACTAAGAAAATATGCCTACTTATGTATACTAAATGTTTATTTATACATTTCTGTCTGTTATCACACAAACAATTTTTTGGATGAGACAACTAATTCAGAAGACCAAAACTATCGATTGTATTGTTTTTTGGAACAGTCCTTTTTAATTTTAACAATTTGAAGCTACATACGTTTATGCATACAAGTATGTACATATGTATGTCTTACCACTCTTTAATATAGTGTTGTCGAAACACGCTTCCTTTCAGGAGCGCCAAGATTCTATTTTTGTCATTCTGTGGAGTACATGAACAAAGGATATTTTTCCTTCCAAACGAAACGACGAATACACTGGTAAATGCACGCTGATACTTAAGATTATTTGATAAGTTTTTATGATATTACCGTAATGTGGCAACTCACTTCCTGATTTCATTCATGCAAACTCATACCTCATGTCTTTTATTTTATTTATTTATTTTAATTTTTTTTTAAGTAATTGGAAATATATGTAATCTTGTGTTTGGTAAAAGTATCTGTTAGTGCCTACTATTCGACAAGTATTCTATCAACTAATTAAAAATGCAAGAACTTCTTATTTAAGGTGTATGACTGTATGACTCAATCTCTTTACTTATTTATTAGCAACAGCTTATGGTATTCCTTTGTTCACATTCCTCTTCTTCTCACATAAAAAATGCAGAACAGACTGAATATCAATTCCATTAAGTTTTTGCCAAGTTGTCTGGATATTTCATTTGAATTCAGACCACAAATTACATGCAATTAAATTCCTTACTTTACTGATTTAAAGAAACGTAGACATTTCATACCTCTGTTTCATTATTAATCATATTATTTATATTTCCCATTACAGATGCCATTGCGAAATTAATCCCTTTATTCTCTGAGTTTAGATATTACAAGTAATTAAACAAACTGAAGCAAAAAATAAAGATCAGCCGAAATTTTTGTGCATTATAAATCGAATAATTTTTGTTGCACTATCACATTTGTTTAATATCCGTACCTACAGATTTCCTGCAAGCGACTGCACACTTTGGTTACCACGCAACACAACTTAACGATTAAACAAACCGAACTCAACTGCCGCCAAGAAAAGTATCCGTAGAAACAACACCAGCCATATACGTATACTCATGGATACATACATGAAAAGTGAAATAACAGAGGCCGCGTAATTTGAGTTTTGTTGATGAGGTTTGTACTAGCGACAAACTTCGTTTCTTTTTTTATTGATTAAAATTTCCCAAACAAAAGCTAACTGCACTGACTCATATTATGAGGGATGTGATGGATATATGTATGTACTTACATACATACACATGTATGTATGTTGTTGATGATTGTACTTAACGACTCATCCATGACGACTTTGAAGTTCGTTTATAAATGGTTGGTCGCTTTTTTTTTCATCTGATTCCTTCTTCACTTGAGTTCCCGTTTTGCGCCGAAACCAGCTACGATACTAAAGATTGAAGAATTGTTCAGAATACTTTATCTTGTTTTGATATACATATGTATGTATTTATAAGCTTTTGAAATAAATACATATTTGAGGAATAGTCTAAATTATAAATAAATAAATAGATGTGTAGGTATTTACAATGCAGTCGAAGTCGGTTCAGTAATTCAATCGCAGATTGTCTTAAACAATTTTTTACCTTTTTCTGACTGTCATCGTAATAATCCTTACAATTTAGAATCGGGAATATAGAATCGGGTAGTCCAACATAACTTGAAAAAAGGACAATGTTAAAAAGAAGATTATTGCAATTTATAACTATTTTTTCATACGAAAAGCGAATTCGCGTTTTTATGACCTTTTTCCATATACAGTATTGTCTAAAATATAAACATCCGCTTCATTTCAATGATCAAGCTCAAATTGATCAAAACACATTTCATAAAAAAAAGAAAATGCTCACTGACTTTGAATAGGTGCTTTTTAATTTTTATCTTTTAAGAACAAATTTATAAACTTTATATAAAAGATCAAAATGAAACGGTTGCTTATATTTTGCACAATACTGTACATAGCGTATGTACATTATGTGTTTTTTAGATTATTTAACCGATTTTGGTGAAATCTCTTTTTATTGACTATATAAAGGGATTGAGAAATTGCCACAGACATTTATTTTCGCATATAAAAGAAAATTATTATTACTATTTTAGTTTAGTGTTAAGTCCTATATGCGAAGCTTTGTCACAGGCCTGTGCTACAAATCTTTTTTTCTTTGATATTAATTATTCTGTGAACTTAATCAATTGCTTAATAATGTCTCCTTAATCCGAACTAATAATTTGGAACAAGTAGTATGTATTTCTAAAGCACGCCGGGTTTATTTTACTTCAGCCACTTTCCATAGGTTAGCAACGTATTTCATTCTAAAAGCAGCATTAACTAAATTTGTTAGTTAGGTTTCAGGTTTTCTTGGTAACGGTCTAAATATTTCACCGGTAATAAAATCATAACCATGGCACTTCGGGGTGATGCTCGTTTTGATCTTACTTCTCACTTCACTTTCTTCTCCGGCGGCTATGTATATTTCTTGCTCGCTGTTTGGTTGAAATATTTTATTTTAGGTATTCTGCGAATATTCTTCCTTTATGCTCATTACTTTTAGCCCGTTTTCCTCCCGTTGTTCTAGTGGGTCATATCTACATACATACATCCTTTTGATGCTTTTCATTACTTTCGATAGCGAATAGTCGGTTATTTTTTCGTTAGTTATTCCGCTGAGATAATCTTCGATTAAGCATAATTTTAATGTTCTAATTTCTCTTCTTTACTGTTCATTAAGATCGTTTAGTTAATTTTTCCTAGAAAAAAAAAAACAAAGATGCATCAACTTATCGGGGCTCACGCTGCTTTTTTGTTTGAATCGACGTAAACTGGCCTCTTCTCATAGCATGAGACTTATTAAGGAGGTTTTAACTAACCACACCGCGTATAAGTCGCTCCGACACTTGAATGTTTCTTGCAATTAACCTTACCAACACTCCAGGGTTCTAGTGAATACAATATGTAAACCATGTTTCTTGGTAAATGCTCCTACTTGAACCAAAGCTTCTGAACGAACGATCGAGCTGCTTTTCAAAGCGCTATATTTGAAGATCATATTGGTTTTCTCATATAACAACAACCATGGCATATGGAGAAACTTTAACGTCTGCTATTAACGCACTCTATTTTTACACTCTTAACTAAGATTAACTCTCTCTTCTAGTTATTTACGGTAGAAACAATTAAGGGCTACTGCGATTTTTGTGGACTATTGATATATGTACCTATATTATTCCTTGTTTTAATACTAAAATTCAACACAATCCTGGATTTTACCTTTTTTCAATACAATACAAAATTTTAAAACGAAAACTCCAGAGCAAATGTATTCTGATACAATAGTTTCTAATGCTACATATTAATATATGTACATATGTATATATATATACATATATATGTCGTTTATTTATCTGCATGGTGCCATACCGAGCCGGTTGATGAATTGTTTGATCAGCATTTTAATCCCGGGAAACATCGTGTGAAAACACATATGAATGAATACACATATGTATATAATTCGCCAATGTCTCTATCGCTTTGGCTCTGTGTAAGAATAATATACATACATGCATACGTGAATACCATTCGTAGAAAAAATTGCTATCATGTACATATGTACATACGGCGCACAGTAAGACTTTTCCCTTTCATTTGAGTGATGCATACCCGGTTTTGAGTATATGTACATACATATGTACCTACTATGATTTTCGAATAGAGATGCTTAATTAGTATAATGTGTGTGATGTCATAACAGATCAAGAACAGATTTAGCGAACTGACTTACTTCATTAGTTTGGAATGCTTAAATATTTATTGGCTACGATAGAAATTGAATCTAGCATTGATGTGTGCTTATAAAAATGAATGACTACTTTTTTGCAAATAATGATTTGAGTCAGTAGCGGAGAAACCAAAGAAGGATATGCGATTGCGGTTTGTTTGTTTGTGTTCAACTAGAAGAAATATTGGTTTTCGCAGGACAAAAGTTTATTATGAGATCGAAGTCTTCTTTTTTTTTAAATTTAGTTCATTTACCTCAGAAACGATAAAGGAAAGTGAATTTCGACCTCATTGTGTTTTGTTTGACACACACCCAGAGCTGAATGACATACATATGTATGTTGAAATCGATATTAAAATTCGCAGGATAAACGAAATAATAAGGTATGCTAACTTAACACACTAAATCCACCATTTTCTTTGGATGTTTTTCCTGCAAAATTCGATTGCACTTATGTATGTACATACATACATATGTAATTGTGTGAATCTAAAGATGACCCATAAATAAATCGTCACTAGTTCAATGTCAGCACAGATGGGTATATCCATCTCCAGTGATGAATACAATGAAAAGGAAACACTGATTCTACATTGTGGATAGCCAGGGCAAGTGTCAATAGCATCTTGCAACATTCTGATAAGTACGATAATTGGGGGCTGAGGAATGCATCGTCAGGATTAAGAAATGATTTGTACGATAGGCCAGAGTAAGTTTATATAGCATCGTAAATACTATTGGTCGCAAGTTTCCCAACGATAGGGGACCAATCAGTTAAAATAATAAAAAATCTTCTATTTTCAAAGCTACTCTTCCCTCAATACCGAGGAAGCACGGTATCCCGTAACACACTTACGCAATTTAAAAAGCTGGAATTTTTTTTATACGTAATGGACATGATCCAAATTGAGTTGTATAGATTTGAAACCTTGTGCAGAACTCAAGTTGAAACGAATGTAAACTTCTGCTGCATCATTTCTCATTTGCAGGTCTAACAGTGATCTTGCCTTCTGAAGCAAGAGTTATAAAAACGTACTCCGTTAATTTAAAAGCATATTCGTGTCATTTCTTTTCCTTTTGTTCGGCAAGATTATAACCGGATTATAGGGATCATAGCTCCCCCATTTTACTGCATCCTTACTAGTCCGCCTGTGGGGTTCGCCGATTTGACCTCAAAAAGTATCGTTTGGCCTTCGAGTTTCGGATCACTGTGTCACTAAGGCCAATCAAATGCTGCTGTTTTTGGATTTGTGTGATCCAGGAGTTTTTTGGCCTGCTTCTCTTCCGCGCTTATTATAGGAACGCTGATTGACATTGCCTTTTGACAGGGTTCGTAGGATCCCTTGTTTGACCATGACAATACCAACTAAGACGGTCGTGCACCAATTTTTTCGAGATGAGTTCTTTGACGTGAAGGACGTGATGATTTGCAATCATACTTTTTGTACATTTTCCAGCATTGCGAAAGGTATGTGAGCGCCGGACGAACAACTGCGGTGTAAAGCCTTCCTTTCAGCTTGGGGCCATTTTCCGGTCACAGAAGATAGCAGAGTTCCTGACACTTCATCAACCGTACGCTTACGCGATTATTGATGTCGTCATCAATAATCTCAGAATGAGTCTAGCTAAAAAAAAGCAAATGTAGTACCTTTCTAACACTGCCTCCAAGCCCTTCAACCAAGATACACTTGGAGATCGCGGTAGTTGACCATAGCGACCCGGATGGCCGCATTATGGACAAATGAAAAAAGGTGGAGATAAAACTCGTCATAACATAACAACTTCCTTCCTACCCATAATTGGAAGATTTCCAATGTAGTCGAGCCGAGAGGAGACTTTAGAAGTGTCATCATTGTCATCAATGAAGAGTGTCTGGCCCCATTGGTATCTTCTAAAGGGGTAGTAAGTTATTCAGCTCCATCACCCTCAAAGACTACAAATGTGATGAGATAGAGCCCGAGTGAGTATTTCCCAAGCAGGATGTGGTTCCCTCCACAAAGCTAAGAGAATCTTTACTCCCGAACCCGTTCCCTCGATCCCTTGCGTCGAACCATCTCTCTTGGGGGACACCTCGCAGTCGACGGACACGGAGATGGTTGACGATCTTTTAAAACTGGACTTTCCTGGTCCTCTTCCTCCCTCATCATCTCTCCTGTGGGTCATTCTCGGCTTGACGGACACGGAGATGGATAGTGACCCTAGTGGCCTCTCTCTCGAGGACGACCTTTTGTCATCAGACTCAGAGGAAGCCAACAATACTGTGATAACGGTATCTGAACCGGGTTTTAGTGCCAATCCTTCAATCGGCCCTCTTATTCTCCGACTCAACAAAAATGGAGAAGACCTAGTCTTGATCCAGGAACCATGGGTTGTTGGAAATCGGGATTGTGGCCTCAAGACTCCTAACTACAGACTAATCCACGCAAGCAAGGAAAGAAAACCGAGATCCTACATCCTTGCAAATACCCATTTAACACCTGCAGGCTCCTTTATAATATTGCTAAAAGCTCCCGCGAGACGGCCGATTGAGACTGTCTCTCAAAAAATACAAATTATCTTTAAGGGAAGAGCAACGATGATCCTGCAAATTTTTCTGTGACTGCATACCTAAAGCAAGAAAAAGTTCGCATGTAGAACCAAAGGATCTCCGACCTATCAGCCTATCGTCCTTTCTATTTAAAACTCTAGAAAGGCTAATTGATATCCATCTTCGGCAGAGCATTAGCCCAGTTTTGCTCTCGCCGTCCCAACATGCGTACTGCAAAGGCAAATCGATTGAGACAGCCTTACACTTGCTTGTGCGCATCATTGAAAAATCTTTGATGGAGCATTTAACAATGTCAAATCAAGGGCGATCGCCGCCGCACTTGGAAAGCTGAAAGTGGATACTTGGCTCGGAGTGTTGATCACTCAATTGCTTACATGCAGGATTATTAACACACAGCTGCGCAGAGTATCGGCCAGAAGAACTATCTGCTGCGGTACACCCCAAGGTGGAGCCTGGTCACCTCTCCTGTGGAACCTGGTAGTAAACGAACTACTAATGAACCTGGATAGGTCAGGATGCAGAGTGATCGCTTATGCTGATGGCATTGCTATTGCTGGCTCTGGTAAACACCCAGATACTCTCAAGGAAATCCTCCAATATGCTCCCCTTCGGCTCACCAAATGGGCCTCCAAATTGGAGTTAATCCCCATAACACGGAACCAGTCTCACCTTCACTGATAACGCAAAGTACATGCGTTTTATTTTGGACAGAAAACTGAACTGGAAAGCCAATCTACTAGAATGCGTCAGGAAAGCCAATGTAGCTATCTACTTCTGTAAAAAGCCTATAGGTAGGAGCTGGGGTGTCCGCTATCAGACCTATACTACCTTATGGCGTGATCGTATAGTGGCCTGTTCTTGATAGAGCTGTCCACCTTGCTCAACTAGCTAAGGTACAAAGATCTGCAAGCATTTGCATCAGTGGTGTACTGAGAACTCCTCCCTCAGCGGCACTAGACATTTTATTCAACCTGCTACCCTTAGATATCTTCGGTAAACAGATTGTTGCCTGTGCGGCCATCCGTCTGAGAGCCTCCTCTCAATGGTCTAGTTATCATCCTGGCCACTCCTCGATTCTTGATCTCCTCAACTTCAAACACGAAAATACGGACTACACCTCTCCGAAAATGAGATTTGACAGAAACTTCCGTACAAGCATACCTGAAAGGGATGAATGGGACAATTCGGGGTGGGATGTGGTGTTTTCTCCGAAAAACTCTACCTGAGAATATCGTTCGGCCTCCTGATCATTGCAGCGTTTTTCAGGGAAAATCATAGCGATTAAGGAAGCTTTGTCCTGGCTGAAGTGTAATGTCAGGGATATTACCATTTTCAGTGAATCACTTAAAACTAAAGCGATCACTGGTCAGCTGCGTTGTCGATGTTCTTACTGGACACTGTCTTATAGGCCAACATGCCAGAAGGCTTGAACTCTTTTCTTACGATTTCTGCAAGGACGAAAGGAAGAGGAAACCATCCTTCACCTCCTATGTAATTGCTCAGCCTTGTCGCATAAAATAATGCTTCATTTAGGGTCCCCCTTCCTTGAATACCTTGGCGATCTGGCATTCTTAGGCGTCATGTGGATGCACATGCTTTATCAGATTGCATCTGTGGCTGATTTACACGCGAGAAACCCGCACTGGTCATCAGTTGGCCTTATTATTTGCCGCAATCGGCGTCTAATACCCTCTCAACGATCTTCATAGTGCGTGACATCAGCTTATTAGCACGGTAATTATGACAATTTCTTGTATCATCCTTTCCTTTGTGCAAAGGAAGAAGAAAACCTTCCGTCAACTGATTAGGCATTGAATCTCCTCTCATGAGTTTATAGATAAGAATCATAAGCCATCTGGACCCGATGCGTTCCATCTTTTCCTAAAACTCAGAAGTTAACTCGTCCGGCCCAACTGCTTTTCGTTTTTTGGAGGACTTGGCCTTTTTCCTAACTTCATCGACTGTATTTCAGGTTCATCTCCATAGTTAGGAACGGTTCTTGGAAGCATAGCCGGGAAAACTATTCGTCTAAAAGTCCCTCACGATATTGTCGCCACCTGTGCAGAATTTTTTGGTTGTTCACAAGGAGTTGGCCTTGAGCATTGTTAATGAACTTTGGCGAACGAATCTCTTAAGCATTTTTCTTCTCTGGTCGGCTTGAAGATGTTGTACCCTTGTTCAAGTTGTTTTGTCGCAACTCGCAAAACTCCGAGCAGTTACATATTTAGCTCTCTCTAAGCAAGCCCGCTGTAGGGAGTCCCACATATCTTGTGCTTAACTTCGTCGATGTTGTTACGGAGGTAATTTTTCATGTTGACAATAAATGCTTCGCATTTTTCCTTATCCAGATTGTACCATTTGATTTTTGCAGAAACTTTTGTTTGTTTTTCTTTTTCGAAGTCTCCATAAATATTTCTGTCAGAAGGAGATGGTGTTGCCAGGCGATCGCCTCTCCCAACTTTCACTTTGCAATCTTTAACCGTGGGCTTCATGAAGAAAGTAGTCAATCCAGATTTCATTTCCGCCACTGCTGTAAGTGATCAGGTGTTGGCTTTCTTTGACGAACATGATATTTAGCACGATAAGACCGTATGACTTCCACATGCTTAGGATGTCTTCACCAGAAGGGTTCCTGGTGCCGTATTCCACTCCTCAATGGCAGTAATCATAGTCTTCGCTTGACTTCCCGACATGTACGTTCAAATATCAACCAGCAAACAAAAGCTCTTCCTTTCGGATTCTCTTGAGGAGGTTGTGAAAATCTAGCCAAAATACATTTTTTCCCTTCTGCTCGCACGCGGGGAGCATATGCACTGACAATATTCCACACTTCACCTTGTATCTCCAGTTTAAGAGACATCAAACGGTTGCTGGACTTTGAAAAGGACAATACGTTGTCAAGTAGCTCTGCCGCAAGAATACCGATTCCGTTTTTACCCTCTTCGGTTCTTGAAGCTTTTGTCCTAACATCCAAGAAATGCGTCCGATTTCCCGTGTTTCGTCACTTCATTTCTTGAACACATGTCCATTCGCCTAAAATACTAAGAAACAAATTCGCACTCAAAATTGTTGGGAATAAATAACTATTTATTTGAAATTCGTCTTTTTTGTTCAGTAAATGAAAATTCGCATACAAAGTTAACCAAAAAAGTTTAAAACCATAAAAATATAAAGAAAATAAATATGCAGATTTCCCGCACCTATATAAGGCTACTGGCAGGTAAAGCTCTCTTTTATGTTCATTCGCAGTTGTCAATGAGTATTAGAATGTAAGTTACAAAACTTCTAGTTACATTATAACATTTATATTAGAAAAAAAAGAAACAACACTTAAGCCGTCGTATTGTGCGATTTTCATATCAGAATACTTTAAATGCGTATGTGTTGTTTAATTTGTTTGAATTTATTTTGCA
The DNA here is from genome assembly GCA_946965025.1 of Blera fallax. Lineage (NCBI taxonomy): Eukaryota > Metazoa > Arthropoda > Insecta > Diptera > Syrphidae > Blera > Blera fallax. The sequence goes on from OX337244.1 coordinate 96,085,727, forward strand.
TTAAATAAAAGGAAATAGAAAACATAGATAAATATATAAATCTTGCCTTGATCTAAAATAATAATGCGAAATTGTCCAACTCTGTTAACTTTAAGTCACAAAGGAAAGCCGACTTTTTATATAGTACTTTTAATATTTGTTTTGTGAATGATGTTGCACCTACATACATGTCATTATAAATTTTACATTTTAAGTTGAATGTTGTAAACAAATTTGAAAACATCGTCCAACATTTGTAGAAAACTAAGTAATGACAAAAAGAGGAATAAAGCAGACGGTATTAATAATACAAAATTTAAATAAACTAAAAAGTCTTTCTATGCACAGCCCGTTGGCCCTCTTCTTCATACTCTCGCTTTGAGATCCACATTTTCTTGAATGTATCTAGAGAAGCCAGAATCGAACCACCCATCCATGTCGAATAGAGACGCTCTTGAGGAGCAGCAATCTAAAATGTGACATAAAACTGATTCAAAGATATACACAGAAAAATAAAGTATAATGCCTACGCGAATTTTCAAATCTTTTGCGGTATGTTTTTTCATCTCTGTCAGCAGCCTATCACCAAAACCTTTGAACAATGTTGAACCACCAGATAAAACGATATTTTGATAAAGCATCTTTCGCAAGTCCATATCAGACTTTTCTATCGAATACATAAGTACATCTTGAATACCCTCGCATTCTTCGCCCAGGAGATCAGGTCTAAAAAGAACTTCTGGGGCTCTAAACCGCGCTGGACCAATCTATGAAATATTTATTAATATTTAATATAGTGGGAGATAATCAAACATACTTCTAGTGTCTTTCCGTCGGGTAATGTATAAGCAGCCTTCTCAGTTTCGATGTTTTCTTCTTTTTGTGGATTACTGGCCAAATAACATACTTTCTCTTTGATTGAACGCACGATTTCGAATTCCGCAGTCGAACGGAAATTGAATCCTTCCTTGCGTATTAATGTCCTGAGGTATCGTGTAACATCTCGGCCAGCGATATCCACACGCATAATACTGTGAGGCATTGCAAATCCTTCGTAGATAGGAACAGCGTGTGTTACACCATCACCAGAGTCTAAAACAACGCCTGTTACTCTTCCAGTTGCGTACCTGTAACATATTGTTATGTAATTAAAACTGATTTAATATAATGTTAGTGAATTGCGTACAAACTAAGGACTGCTTGCATGGAAACGAAGAGTGCTGGTGCATTGATACCTTCGAAGAAGAACTCAGCTGCCTTTTCACGATTCCTCCGAGGATTTAGCGGAGCCTCTGTTAGCAAAACGGGATGATCTTCTGTGAATGTTGCTAGTTGTTCCTAGAAGTAGCAAAATTGCATACATATTTTTTTTGCTGGTATTTGTTGTAAAATTGTACATACAGAACATAAATAAAACAATTGGTTGATGATCAAATGCTTGACTTGCTTTTGCGCAAAACCATTTTCCCCATTTAACTAAAATGTGCAGCTGCCGTATTACATTGGTATAAATTTCCATAGACTACAAGCATATAAAAAAAACCGACCCCACGTTTAAGCTTATAGCATGCCAACCACAGCTTTTGACGGCTTACGTGGAATTTTTTAATTTTTTCTTCCATAGCTTCCAACGCAAGTTGCTTTTTAATTTTCATGTTTGGAATTCGGATTTTTTCAACCAAGCAAGGATAAAATTGTAAAATTATTTATGAAATCTTCTTCGTCCATTCCAGATCCCTTTTTTAACTTTTTTTTCACTTATTTCGTCAAGGTATTCTTCTTCCGAAACAGTATTCTCCATTTTTTAATCTCTCCAATGCACCTCCAATGCACACTAAACTTCAAGTGTTTACTCGATAGATTTCATCTTTATTCACACCAAAATGGAGGGAACACTCAACTGTCAAAACTCTAACTCTACACGACATTTGTTCAAGATTCGAATAAATAAGAAATTTAGGTATAGATCGTAATGAAGTTTGCAGATGTGAAAAATATGAATTACTTAGACATAACCGAGCTCGTCTACGGTTTCTGACTATCCCTTCACCTCCCCCCATCTTTTCTTCTTCACTTTTGTTGTTGAATGGTGATGTCTAACTAATTCTCTGGAGCTAATCATTAGAAATGCGATAAAGCCAGAACATTTTCATCACTAACCTAAAATCCACTTAGCGACTCCAAAATATATATTGCTACAGCTTTAAGGTGCACATGACTACACCACCAAGTTCTCCAACAATTTGTGCATATCTTATTTGTATGTAATATCCTCTGGATAGCTACACATGTATGTATGTATATATGTACATATTTGTTGGTGAACTAACAATGACTTACATAATTGATAATACGCGTGTATCAGACCGGAGGCTGATTTTCTAGATGACTCGATCCGCCCAAGAAGTGCCTAAGAAGCATAGCAAGAACCGTCAGAAGTATTCGTTCAACCGCGGCGTCTACAGTCACGTGTTATTTTGATATATTGGAAGTTCAAATCGTTAAGCATTTACAGAGCTAATTTAGGACTTTGAAAAAGAAATTGTAGCGGAGGAAGCCCAAATGTGGGATAAGTACGCCTATTTCTGACTTTCTAAGTTACGAGTTGTGCTTTCGGGATAACCATCTAACGGAAAGGGGTACAGGACGACCAATAGCTTAGGATCTTGGGATATGCACGTGGGATATTCAAAAAGGTCAACAAATATAAAGCAGACATCACTGCCTATAAAGAACTGAGATTGCTATAGAAAATAGAAGAAATGTTTATTTGGCTAGAAGTATTGTGTTTTTGTTATTTGCGTGAACTGGCAATGATAATCTGCATCAACGCTTAATTTTACAACATTAGCCCAACATGTGTTCACGTCCTCACAATGGAAAGCAATGACATTACCAAAAATCACATTATTGAACCTTTATACACATGGTACAAAATTCACACGGAACATTACCAAATTGCAAGGTACACTTGCTTATAACCCGTATAATGTTATTATTGACAAGAACCTGAAATTTAATGAGCATATAGATTATATGTGCAAGAAGATTGCTCAAAAGACTGGATTTCTGTCGCGTATACGCAAGAAAATGGACTACTTAACAGCAATAAATGTTTTTAAAGCTATAATACAGCCACATTTTGAGTACTGTGCAACCATAGTATATACAGGCTGTTCACAAGGACAACTAGAAAGGCTACAAAGACTACAAAATAGAGGAATGCGAATAATTCTTAAATGCAACAGGTATACACCTATTAGACTAATGCTCGACACACTTAAATGGATGGACGTAAAAGGGAGATTAGAACTGAACACTTTACTCGCCGTGCATAAAATGAAATATGGTAATGCACCACATTACCTAACGCAAGGGATAAGAAGAGTTGGAGAGACACAACCATATGAATTAAGAAACAACACTGATCTTAGGATTCAGCGTCGAGACACCGAGACCGCAAAAAACACACTTTTTTACAAGGGATTTCTGCTTTTTAATAACCTGCCATCTGAAGTTAAAAATGAAAGTAATATAAGAAGTTTTAGAAGAAAATGTGTTCAATTTCTAAAAGAAAACATGATACTTTGCAATTAATTACAAAAAAAAAAATATGTATCTAAATTAACATTGAATTTAAGTTGAAATACCTTTTCTCAGCTCGAATTACTTTGCCTTTTGTAAATTTTAGTAATATTTTTGATGTTTTTATAGAGTATACTTATACTAATAATAAAATAAATAAACAAACAAACAAACAAATAATACACCAACGGCAGACGACAATCATAAATGTTCGCCTGGAATATTGTAGATAGAATGTTTCGTAGTCTTTTCAAAATTTATACTTTTAATATACAAGGGATTTTCAAGTGACGACGTCATACGCAGGTGACGTCAACGTAGATCCCAAGAGTATTGATAGTAGTTAGCAGACAGTTTACTACTATGCACCCTAAAAGAGGAGACATAACCCAACCTTATGGGCAGTCCTTGTTCATCCCTGTCATGACACATTTGCCGCAATCCACTTCAGCAGCCAGTGTTTTGTTCATTAGCATTGGTTTAATACACAAGACTTATGTTTCATCCACCCCCGTGTTATACTTCCTATCAAACATGTCTTGAATTTTTCAAACAAGGTTTTGGAGCGTGGTCTTGCAGGATTCTCTGCGTTGATAAGCGTGCTGAATAAGAGGGATACCTTCGAAAAGCAACGAAAAGTTTCAGCATAGCCGGACACCCACATCAACATTACCAGGCGGCTTGAAGCCACATATTTGATGAACTTATTTGTCTCCACGCGAGATGCAGTGTAAATAAGAGTTTCCGCTAAAAACTTTTTCATTCTAGTCCTACTCCACAGCGCAGAAGTATGGATATTATCAATCTCAAATAAAAATGTCCTCTTATTTTCGCTCTGGTTTGACTAAACAGAGTGTGGAGGAGAGGCAACGACAAACTATATATACATACGTAGTCAGAAAATTGAGCATTTAGATCGTACGAATAGATGAAAAACTTGCATTACGAGGGTAAGTCTATCTCCAGCCCCATTAAAAAGAAGAACAACATTTTAAAAATGTTGAAGCACTGTTATTAAGAGTGTTTTATAATTAATAAAGTACATCAAATCAAAAAAAAAAACTTGCCCTAATAAGATCACACCACAAGAGAACATATAAAACCAAATTTGAGAATTTTTGAATGGTGAAGGAAGAGTTTAAGAATAAGACTAAGACAGAAACATGTAGGTACATACATAATGTTTACTAAAGAGACTAAGCCCAGGAGACCCTTGAACTTCACCACATCGGTCTATTCCGATTTACCTTAAAAGTTGTTATCATGTTTAACTTACTTTGCTATAGATGTAGCTCCAAATTCGCTCCATATCATTCCAATCTGTAACAATTCCGTGTTCCATTGGATATCGTATGGTCAACAGTCCCCGGTGCTCTTCGGCCTTTGGCCCAACAAAAATGTCGCCTTCTAGAGCACCGGCCATCACCCGCACATGTTTCGGTCGACCAATGCTAAGCAAAAAAGAAATTAATTATTCGATTTATTTTTCCACAAAGAAGTTGCACACTTGCTGTACTTACTAGTTTGGAAATCTACATTTCGGAATATGCTCACCGGCGAAACCAGCTTTGATAACTCCAGAACCCTGTGAAATTTAAAACGAGTTATATTCATTTTTTTCTTTTTTTTCCGAAAAATAAAATTATCAAGGATTAAAAATGAAAACAACTCCTATTCCCCAAGTGGATATGCTCCTCGTGTCGAGAAGTTCTCGTATTCAACGCAAATCTATTCTGGGATTTGCGCCGAGGATAGGTTTGGCCGTTGTGGATTATAAACGAGATGAAGAAATCGATAGTTTCTACATTTCCTGTCAAAATCAAAGAGACTACTATCGAGATCCATATAAGAAATTAGGTAAGAACCCAGATTTCCTCGTGCAAGGACCGTGTGGCCAGAAGCAGGACCCTAACACAACTGCTTTGGGGCAACCCGTGCGAGCTGTTGTCGAACGCCTTCCGATTATTTATCCGCTTGATCGATCACCACTTGAGTGCATGGAAACTATTGAATTGCGTGGAACCTTTAACAAACCTTCTTGCAAGAAATATAGACGATAAATTAATTTCAGTTTGTGCATTCCAATTAAAAATGAAATACAAAAAAAAACAATTTGTAGATCTTAAGCTTCCGTTGCAGATGGAGGAAGAAAAAAATTTAGTCATCTTTTACAGGTAAGGTAATAGTGATTTCGTGAGCCATCAATAGGGAGACGCAAAGCGTTCGGTGATGTCATTTAGACGTTTTTTCACTCTTTTGTTGCTTTGCGATTCGGCAAACCCCACCTTGATTTATGAATTTTTTACAGCGAATTTAAGTAAATTTCTGAACTTACATTATCAATTACAACAGGTTGATTAACTACAACATCATAGGGTTCCATATTTGTGCACTAATTTACTAAATATTCCTGGAAAATCTCTTCGAATTGATTTCTTTCCCTATAGATTGAAAGGAAAAAAAGCTTTCGCGGAACGACAGCCAACCGATGGAATGGACTTTTGACAGGTGCGCTTTCACTTTGACAGTTTGGTTAAACAGTCATCGGTCAAAAATTGCAGTGAAGTTAGAAGTCTTTCAATACTACTTGATGCGTTGCCAATTATATAAATTTAGAAAATGTGAATTCCTAGACTAATTTTAGCAACCATTACAAGTCTTCAAAATTATGGTTTACGACAGCGTGGGCTGGTTTGCGATCTGATTAGAAAGGTATAAGAAGGTACGAAGGGGCTGAAGACGTCATATGATTTTGACAGTGTAACTGTTGTGCGTTGACTGTTGTTAGATTCTATACATAAAGAGAAGTCGCGCTAACGTTTTGTACACGATGAATCCATATTTCCGTGACAGAAGTTTTGTTTTTGACAGAAACCTTTTCCGAACAAGCGAAAATATTTTTGGCTCTTCTAATTATTGCTGTGCTCGAAGACAGTCCTACGAGATAGCTCAGTATCAGTCAACTATGAACTACCAATAAAAGAGTTTCGGTTACTTATATTAAATGCAATAAATTTCAAAATCAAATTGATCGCAAACGCAATCAATATAAAACCGGCATCGGTTCAATTAACAAGCCTAATTCTTTATAAAATCGTTGGTAATAGTTTCTTCATCAAATAATGTTTACTTGCATGTTTTTTTAGGCAATTTCACACATATGTAAGTAAGTATGTATATAGGCGCCGTGGCTCAAGTGGTTAGTGCGTTGGGTCAGGGAGCGGGAGGTTCGATGTTCGAATCCCAGAAACACCAAACAATTTTTTTACGGTCCCACCATTAATGGCTGACAAACGTCTGATTGTAATAACTGTCAAAAGAAAGCTTCTCAACTTTCCTTTCGGATATGGCTCTAAACTGTAGGTCCCTTCCAATTGTGTGAAAAATATAACACGCACAACACAAATGGTCGCGAGAAGCTAGGCCCTGGACCATATACGTCTGTTGCGCCAAGTATTTGTGTTTTCTTTTGTATGTATGTAGAAAAAAAGGTAAAAAGTGGGAAGCACCCACTAATTCTTTAAAATAATTCCGGGTGCTCGTACGTCTCTTTTTTCTGTTAGCATATTTTTCTTTAATATCCTTGCTTGATTATCGCGCATTGAATTCAATGACACTAAAAACATTTGCAGCCTCCACGTCGAAAGATAATATACATAGTTACGTTCATGTACATGCATATGTGTACTATTCAAGCGATAATTATCGTTGATAACATTTCATGGTGTTCCAAGTGACTTTTTGAACGTACATACCTATTCATACATACATGCGCATAAATGCATTTGCAGATTCTATTTCCAATATGCTTATGAATTCCAAACGTCAATAACCGAACACTGACACTTCGCTGGATGTTTGTATGCATTAACTATTTCTCCACTTTAGCTTATGTATATACATATTTAACGCTTAACAGCAGTCAGCGGAGAGGACGGTATGGCAGTTCTTCAAATAATTAAAATATAGCTCAAATAAATACATCTTAGAACGCTGTTATGTATCCTATCGTTGAGTGCCATCTCGTTAAAATTTCAGATAGATTCCATTAAGGAATTTTATTTTCACAGTTGCTAAAACTTGTCAAGTTTGCATTCGCGTAACAATGGAAAAAGAGCAATATCGGTCAGTCATTCGATTTCTGTTTTTGGATGGGAAAACTTGCGATGAAATCAACGAGAAGTTGCAAGCGGTATACAAGGGTGATGCACCCTCAAGGCCCGTCGTCCGTTATTGGTTCAATGAATTTAAGCGTGGACGAATATCTGTATTTGATGAAGAGCGCCCAGGCCGTCCGATTGAGGTGACTACGGAGAATACGGTCCGCAAAATTCATAATATCGTGTTAGAAAACCCTAGGGTGAAGCTAAAAGAAATAGCTGACATTGTAAATATCTCAAAAGAACGCGTAAAAAATATCATTCACGTAAAGTTGGGCATGAAAAAACGTTCGACGCAATGGGTACCGCGTTAACTCTGCTGACCATAAACGCAATTACGTGATCAATTAGAAACAATGTTTGACCAAGTTTAAGAGCAATCGTAGTAAGTCTACGGGGTGCTACGTGATCGTTAATGAGACATAAATCCATTATTGCACTCTAGAAGTAAAATGCCAGTCAGCACAGTCGGTTTCTTCCTGTGAACATGCACCAAAGGAGGTGAGGAAAAATCATGGCCACCGCTTTTTCGGAACCCACAAGGCATAACCTTCATTGATTATTTGTTGAAGGAAATGACAGTTACGAGGCAGTTCTATGCTGATTTATTGGGCACATTTGACGCTAATTTGAGGAGAAAATGTGCATTTTCAGCATAAGAATGTCCCAGTCCACTTGTCCCCAATCGCCGTATAACTTCTTGAGTTATGCTTTAAATTGCTGCTTCATCCAGCGTATTATGCAGATTTGGCCCTCTGTGATCTATTTTTGTTCCCAAACATGAAAAACTTGCTTGTCGGAATGCGCTTTAAGTCAGTCGAGGAGGGCATCTTCGAAACAAAACCTATTTGGTGGAGTTCTATGAATCATATTCTTTTGAATCCTTAAAAAAAAATTAGGACTAAGTTTATTGAGCTTAAAAGAGATTATGTAAATAAATAAATAAGGAAACGAAATAAAAGTGTTTTTATTTCTCAATATGAGCAATTACTCCCTTTGATTTCGGTTAAAAATATTGATCCCCATCCAAACTTTTTAATGTTTGGAGAGTAAGATGATGTTGCTGTTCGCCATAGACATGGAAGTAGGAAATTTATCCGGATAGTTCTAATGACTTCCTGATAATATTATCATTGGTCTTCCTGTTATGTTGTTGTTGCCATAGAACTTGGGATACTCAGTCGATACATGTCTTGGATATGACTTTCTATTGCAGCTCTTCTACGTTGAAATTTTTCATAGCACATACTACTATGAGCTCTTCTTTGGCAAAAGCGATCAGTATGATTCGAAATCGTGTCTGTGGCATGGTGTAGAGCATCGGTTTTCTCTGTGGGGAGAATGGTGTGGAACTTTCTCTCGATGCGAGTTTGTATAATACTTTCTTCACGAGTCTACCTCTGACAACAAATACAATAAAAATAAAAGGCAATACAATAAAAATTGTTCTCATTGCTGTACAAGTCTTCATTTTAGTACCGCAAACATTCGATTTCCTCAATATATGTTCATTTCATAAAATTTACGAAAAATCGTTTTGTAATAATAGAGGTTCTCCGCCTAGTGCTCGGCTGCAGTGTTCTTCTTGCTTTGTTGAAAGAAGTTTTCTTATTGTGCTGTTTACAGAATTCGACATCACGGGTTCTTTTCACTATCACTTTTTTGCATGTGCATCCAGTGATTAGTTTATGAGAATAAAAATGCTGACTCAAATCTGAAACTAACTGCAGAACTTAGAATGTACACTTTAGGGTTAAAATATATTTATTCACAGTTGTTGTTAAAAAAATTAGATAAAATAATAAAAATTAAACCAAAAGAAAAATGTTAAGCACATATTGTTATCAGAAATACAAAAAAAAAAGTAAGCCTATTCTACTTAGATTCCAAGTTGACTGATGACGGTTGAGGATTCGCAATGATGATCTTCAAACTCTTGTCAGGGAATTCAAATTCTAACTTCTCCGTTACTTCGCTTTTAGGATCCAGTGAATTTTGGAATGTTTCTATCATTCTTGGCACTAGGTCATCCGTAATCATTACTTGTACCCAATAGCCCAGCACTCCAAATGGATACTCCTTGGTAACCACAGAGCCAGTAACAGCTTCCGCTACAAATGTCAGAGCCAAGTTCTGTGATTTGAAAGTAAAGTGTCTGCCGTGGCGTATGCGATCTTTTATCGACAACAAAAGAAACTTTGCCGCATAAGGTGCTAAAGTGATTTCTATCCCATCCAATGGTATACAGTTGGGGGCACTTGGCTGATAATCCACGGGACAGGACTTCTGCAAAGAATCGCAAACGGACATTGATTGAAGAAATTCGTTACCTTCTCCAATTGCGTTACTCGGTGGCTTGTTGTTCTCCTGAGAAAGGCACTGTTCATTCAAGCTCTCTGAATCAATTTCCTGTTTAAAGTTCTGTTTGGGTATCTCACGAAATGTAAAGTCGGCGTTAACTCCAGCCAAATCCGATCCTTGCTTCTCCAAATCATCTTGTAGGCTTAACAGTGTTTCGGGGAACAGTTCGAAAACACTCTGAGAACGGTTCATGTCAGTGATAAGAAAATCACCGCCTGTTTTTGTGTCTTGCATTAGAAAGTTTAAGACGCCTTTGCCATTCCACCGGGACGCTTGTTCTATTTCCTCTTCAGTCACACCAACGACCTGACAAAACTCAACCGAGCCAAATGGTGAATCTAAAGAACCAAGTTGTGCATCTTGAGCCAGTAATATATTCTGAATAAGTGAGTTGGACCCGTCTAAAGCCTTACGCCATGGCACATTGTCACCCACATAGAATCGATTGCCAGTTTGAAAGCAATATCTAGCTAGAGCTTGTAACAGATTTGCTGGCCAGGTTGGAGGACGATGCTGTTTTTCATTTCCAGATTCAGAGTCCGTATCAGTTTTGAGAAGACGAAATGTGAGCTCAAATCCTATACCAGATGTACGAACTCCATCGATTAGTGATTCGACAGCATGTACACGCCCATCACCGTGTAGATCACTTAAGCCAAAACTAATATAATGCCAGTGTGCTGGAATACCACGTTCAGCGTCACCTTTGTTAAGATACATACTAATGTAGTCCAGAGGATCCTGACCACCTAGCCAATATTTGAGAACAGTGGTCACTTGTAGTGGATTCGGTTGATCAGGGTATACAGCCAAACAATGGTCGATGAGAGCTTTTAAGCCCAGTGGAGGTTCAGGCCTTGTTGCCGTTGTTGGATTTGTAGCCATCAGATCCGTAAAAGAATATTTATAATAATAAAATAACTAAATAAACAATTCGGGGACCGAAACTAAATTGGACAAAAAAGTAAACAACACAAATTTGACAGTTGGTTCGGGTGCGTTCATTGGAAACTTTGGGTAAATTTACCAAACAATGTGCTAGATCACAATGGGAAATTAATTAAAAAAAAGGCTGAGGTTTCCAATATAGGAAAACGACTTTGCACTTAAAATTGTTTTTTTTTTAAATTTAACTGGTTTAGTCTAAGATATCCTGTGTCAAAAATTTGGAGAGAAAATTCGTTGTTGTATTTTCTAAATTTTTTTAAGGTTTTCGATTTTGACTAATAAAATGCATGTTTTCTTCCTTATTAACTCAACTAAAGGGTGTTTAGTCGACTTGTAGTGCTAAGTATACCCAATTTAAAGTAAGGGGACTTGAAAGGATTCTTAATTTTTTTCTTTACAGGGTGTTAAAATTCAAAAATTATTAGTTTTAACGGTTGTTATTTAGAAAATGGAAATCCTCCCCGATTTCGATGAAATTTTAGTACGTGATAGCAGGCTTTTTTTTTTTGAAAATTTTGATTTTTGACAGTTCTCTAATAAATTTAGCCTCAGGAGCCTATCTGACAGTTGCTGGCATACCCTTAGCGTAGCGACGAAGTCGCGTGGACGTCTAAACCACTGCGGAAAGGGAAATTTAAATAAATGAATCGCGCGAAGCGCACCACTTACCCACGGTTAGTTTTGAAGGGGAGGACCTTTACAAAATTATTACCAAAAATCATCCAAATTTCATTTAATTTTAATTGATTAAAAAAATAGACTGGATCCTTTTGAGGAATTATTGAAAACCGTTTTACATGTTTATGGGGATTTTGATAAATAATTGAAATTGAAAAAAACACTTTTCCCTTGTTTTGTTCATTCTATTCCAGTTAATTGATTTTGTTTTTGATTCGCTTATAGCTGTTAAGTAATAGCAACATAAATTAAAGGTAAAATTTTGGGAAAAAAAAATGTTTATAGTATTATTAAATTCCTCTCAAAATTTTTTTTTGTTATGCCCGAAAAAAGATTAAATAAATAGGCGCGGTATAGGTATGACTTACGTTAGGTTCGCAGACGCTCAGAACTCAGTGTATCAACTTTCAAGTTCATACCAATCAACTCTTCTTTACTTTTTTCCAAATCGCTTGTAAAGATCGTTAATAAAATTTTAATTATTAAAATGGTTCTTATTTAACAATATGTGTGTGTAGATAATGGCACTGAGATCCGCGTTATATCGGATTTTTCCCCATATTAAGTCGATTTTAATATCATTTTTAGAGCAAGGAGTTGAGAAGTCGTTTGGTAAAAATTTTTAGTAAGTCACATTTTTAGGACGCGTGGGAAAGCGATTTCAAATAAACCATTTTTCTGAACAATTAAGTCGTCAAGGTTAAAATTAGTGACTATAGAATGATTTTGATAGAGTACAATTTCGAGAAACGAATCGCGGACAGATCAGATGAAAACAATGATGCTTAAAGGATGATGTTTAAATATTACAGATCAGCATTCCTACGCCACGTGAGAAACAGCAATATAGTTACTAGAAGCAAAGATACAAACATAATCGGTAGGATATTTCAAGAAGAGCTGTTAAGAATAATAAACATAATTCATAATAAAATCGCTAAACCAGATGTCAATAAGTGGTATAGTGAAAGACTATTTCAGATAAAGCGTGAGAAAATTAATTGATACAAGACTGGCAGCTATCAAATCCCTCATATACAGAATCGTACAATGTAAGGCAGAGAAAAACTACTGCTTCATATCTGTTAACGAAATAGTTGGACAGTACAACCTCACCCTTTGCTGTGAATCAGGTCACTGTAACATCAACATTAATAATTTCATAAGAAAAAGTATTTGGTTCCAGTGCACCTTATTGAAGACCACATCAGCCAACCAAGACCGCATAGGACAGCATTTATACAGACGAGCTGTACAGAGCCATGTCTAGTTTTGGCATCCCTGCCAATCTCTTCCATCTGTGCAGGATGATGATGGAGAACAACCTCACTGGGACCTTCGATGTCAAAAAGGATCTAGACAAGATGATGCGCTGTCATATGACTTCTTTAATAATATACTTACTTGGAAGAATTGTGCGAAACTCAAAAGCCAACAGCGGAGGCACAATCTTTCAAAAGTCTGTGCAACTACTAGAGTACGCCTACTACAATGAAATAATTGGCAGAATGCAGTGGGCTGTCACTGGTGCGTTAGTACCGAAACAAAAGCTGTCAAAATGGGTTTAACGGTAAATGACGGCAAAACCAAGTATGTATATGATTTCAATAAGAAGGGACACACAATCTCTACGAATTGGACAGAACGTCAAAGTTGACAGCTATAACTTAAAGGTAGTAAGGGACTTTGTCTACCTTGGCTCTGCTATGAACTCTGAAAACAGCATCTCAGCAGAAATCAAACGAAGAATAACTCTTTCCAATCGCTGTTTCTTTGGGCTGAGAAGGCAATTGAGTTATAAGGCCTTTCCCAAACAACTAAGGATACTCTATACCAAACCTTCATCATCCCAGTCTTGCTTTTTGGCTTGAAGCGTGCACACTGTGGAAAGCGGATGAAGAAATTCTTGGTCGTTTGGAGAGAAAAATTCTTCGTAATATATTCTGTCCCGTTTGCGTTGACGGACTTTGGAGAAGAAGATTGAATGACGAAATATACGAGCTTTTCAGCGACATCGACCTTGTCAAAAAACTATGCATCAGTCCTTTAAGATGGTCGAATGGACATCAATGCTGTGGTCCGCAGAGTCTTCGAATCTAACCAGGCCCGCACAAGTAACCAACCAAATCTGAGTGTTCAACTGGAAGCAGTTAGCTGCGGAACGGGCTAACAGGAGGGGCTTCTTAGTTGAGATTCAGCCTAACCAGTAGCGCTACCTGAGTAAGTAGGTATGTAGGTGGTTAAAAATCATCATATGGTATTCTACCAAACTACTTTCAGAAATACCTGAGGGCTTATCAATTAACCGTGATGATTGTAGGTAGCCGTATTACATATATACATATATTACATATATTTTGCCACCTATTTAATTTACAACAGAACAATATAATTATGGAAACAAATTTTCAAACGCTTAAAAGAAGTTTTATTGTATGATTAAAATGTAATCATCCACGTATTTTAATTTCAGTTTCAATATTAGAAGCGCATGTACCTTAGGTTAAGTTTAAGTTGAACATTGAATTTAAATAGCAGAGTTCTGCTAAATAAAGATGAAAAGAATGAATAAGTGACTACATTGTGATATCTCGAAAACCGTTTTAAATATCAAAATCAGACATATTTAACGATTAGAACGTATGTAAATAACACAAACCTTCATATTTTGGAGGACTAAAATTTACTGCGCCATTTACAAAGAAGTACATAGCACTTAGTTAAACCACCCACATAAATGTATGAATCTCAGGAGTTTGCTCTGCTCAATGTTACCTAGCTCGTCCAGTTCTGAAAAGAAGTAACTGCCAGAGGCACGTTTTCTTTTGGTGGCCAGCGTTGGACAATTGCAAAGGAGGTGACGAACGGATTCTATTTCCTCTTCGCCCCTGCAGCTACTACAGTAGTAGTGCTGCGTAATTATCTATCACATGTTGGCGTCATGAAAGGACACTGCTAATCGGATAATCTTGCGTAAGATTACTAAATCTCTTTTTGTCGTAGACTGGCCATAGCTATTTGGCTATTGAGCATGTATCTAATCGGCCCGTGAAGCGTTCATAAGTGACCCTTCTCTGGCTAGTTCGTTCGCTTTTTCGTTACCCGAGATATTCGTGTGGCCAGGTACCCAGCATAGGTTCACCGTATTGGCCGCTGAGATGTCACGCAGTCACTTTTTGCATATTTTACGAGCTTGGATTTTATTGATGTGGACTGCAATGTCATAATGGCTGCTTGACTGTCGATATAGATGCTGATTATTTTTTCTGAAATATTACCCTTAATAATCATATCCGCAGCTTACTTTATTGCAGCAACTTCAGCTTGGAAAACACTGCATCCATCCTTAAGTCTAAACGAGCGATGTGTATTTCGATACACCGGTACCCGTAGCAGCGACAGGTAAAAAGTGTTATAAAAAACAAAGGGCTATGGACAAAGTACATACTAGGAATTACTTTTAAGCTACAAGTATCAAAACGTGTAATTCAATTTATTTCTCAACTTTAAAACATAGTTACTAAAGCGTGCTAAGCAAATAAAATTAATTAAAGTCAAATATTGCAGTATTGATTTTGATGTATGATTTTGTTTTTCTTTAAAAGTTTCCATAGTTTTCTAATAACATCTTGTTGCAGACATTTATCCACGACTGATAATACAGAGATTTGTTTGTACATAGTTTGAACATGGACTTACTGCTGCTGATTTTGATACCTGGGAACTTTATTCTGATGCAAAATGAGGTTCACTATTCTGGCTATTATCGGTGCGAAAACATCTGCATTTTCACTTCAACAGCTCTTATTTCATCTAGGTCGGGTGACTTATTTATGTTTAGTGATTGCAGTAAAGTGAATATTTCTACCTCATTTGTCCCTAATATTGTCTGCAGTTAGCTTCTGGTGAGTGATTTGATGTCACGACATCACAAATGTGAATTATTTCCGAGGCTTCTTTGGCAAAATATTTGGCGAACATGTTTGTCAGTTTAATGAAATTTAATGAAATAACTTTTACTTAAGTTTCATCTGTGGATGATTTCTTTTTTTTCATAATTTCCACGTCTTTCTAGGGTCGGATTTCTATTGGGCAAATTCATTTTGATAGTGCTGAGATTTACTGAATTTGATTTCTTGGATTAGGATATTTCGAAATTTTGCATATTGTTTGTCGTAGGTTTTATTTCACCTTCAATACCTCTTAGGTCTGTATTTTTCCAGGGTTTCAGTTTTTCGATGAATATTTTGTTACGATCATAAAGTTTTACCAATCTATAGAATTGAGTAAGTTATTAACTAGAGTTGTGCGTCATTAACACTCGCAGAACTTTCCGGGCGCGCCGTGATCCGAAAGGAATTTTTGAAAGATTGCTTAAGAAGTGTAAACATTTTTTTAAAGGTTGCAGTTAACCTAACTAAAGTTGTAACCAAAACATACGCTGTTAATTGTCAATAAACAAGACTGACAGACAGAGCTATAAGTTTCAAATCTAGCGGGAGTACAACTTGTACTCGTACAATACCTTTTATTGTTTAACCAATTGGGTTTATATCGCTTAAATATAAATTCCTTACCATACTTACCCCATGAAGGGTATTTTACACGAAAATATGCAACAAGTTTATAAGTTAATTACTTTATTATATTGATACCCTAGTCTCTAAAAATTACAACTTATTTTTTAATTCATTTATGTACAAGTAATTGTTTCTCGTTTTAAAATAGATTACACCCTGTGCCTCTTTGATATCATGCTTATCATTGACGGTAAAATTTATTGTGAATAATAAGTGAGCTTTTTACTTATGAATCATCACCTTCAGCCACACTTTCACCATCCATCGAATCGTTGCAAACTGAGAGATCTGATTCAGATGGTTGCCGATTGCTTTCTATCTGTCTTATATCCTCGCAATTATTTTTGATTTCATCCTCGTTTCCCGGTGGCAATTGTGTCTGACGAAGGAGCGCCAACCGTTGTTGGGTGATTTCTAAATGATGTTTCCTCCACTTTATCCTTCTGTTTTGGAACCACACTTTCACTTGAGCTTCAGTCAATTGAAGGGTGTGTGCTAAATATAGTCGTTCTGGCCCAACCATGTATTGTTGTCGTTCGAATTCGGCCTCTAGTCTTTCTAGTTGCTCGGGTGTGAATATCGTGCGCACTCGTTTGTTTTTCAATGTAGACTTCTTGCCAATGTTTTCTGAAAGGAAACGAAAATGCAAGTATTTTAAAGAGTGCATGAAAGAATTGTAGACATTTTTTTGTGTAAGGTCTTAATGAAATATTTGAGATATTAAAAGATCGAAGGAGTTAAGCCTATAATCACCAAAAGCTTTCTTTACCTCCAGGGACTTAGGGATCTTATGGTTATTGCATGTTGATTTGTGAAATGATGCTAGTTACGCGTACATCCAGAGATTTGTCCTCGTTTGAACTTTCGTGGAAGTTGTTAATGGCTAGTAAAGGCTAGTTTGGACTGGCTATTTTTATGTATGTACATATTTGTGAAAAGTCAAATTTTAGAGATGGAAAAGGAGAAAGAGCGAGAATGAGATTATAGAATTTGCTCAGCAATCACGAATACATGCCCCAACAGACCGTAAGTGGTCTAGGGCGTAGCTTCTGCGACCATTCGTGTTGTGTGTGTTGTATTATTTTTTGCACAAGTGAAAGGAACCTACAGTTTAGAGCTTTCGTAGTACAGTTATATTACTCTCGAATATTTTTTTTTGTATGCAATCATCTAGTATTCGCAGTTTGACTGTATAACCAGAAGTTAATCGCTCTGGTCAACTAACTAAACTACGAAGTGATTATCGAGTAGCTCATAAGACGATGCGGCGCTGTGTGAGACAGCAGAAAACACTGCTAGAATGCGAGATAGATCCAAAAGAGCTGTAAAGAACCACCACGGACGTTGTTAGTCAGAAAAACAACAGCAACCATCTCGTACTAAATGGAGACGATGACGAATTTTTACCGCCTAATGACGATTCCGATGAGCAGAGTACAGCAATGAACACCCAATTGGTCGACATGTGTAGATCTTCCACGGGTATTGACTCCGGACCCCCCCACAGCTGTCGAAATCAATCACTTAAAAGTAAACATTTGAAAAACTAAACCTACCTAATGGAGTGGAAGGATGAAGATATTTTTAAGATGCCTAAGAAAGGAAATCTTAAGAAATGCAATAATTGCCGTTTTGACCATTTTTTCCAAAACTAATGGCAACTATCATTCTCGAACGGATAAAACGCAAAATTAAGACTACACTCAAGACGCAACAAGCAGGTTTTCACAGTTGTCGACCGTACTTCGACTACATGAACACCCTGCGTATCATTCTTGAGCAATCTGAGTTTAAGTCATTATGTTCGTAGATTTCGAGAAGGCCCTTGATATCGTGAATGCATCTGTAGATCTCTTATTAGCTGATGAACTCCTCCAAAAATTGTTGCTATTATTAAGGAACCCTACAATAACGCAAGGTGGTTCGTTCGACAAAATGACAGTTTTCTAATTCCTTCGAAGTGTGACTGGGAGGTAGAAACGGAAATATACATACTGGAACAAAATATTATTGTGCTGCAATAACCCTGAATGTCAAAAATTCTGTCAACATGGCGAACTGGAATCACATCGTGACGGCACTAAGGCCAAAAGCGTACCGGGCTACCTCATACAAAATCATACTGAAATATTTTTCAAGTAAAGTCCTCATCTATGATACCGAAAATGGGGAAAAGGAGTACAAGTTTACAGGCGAGGTTCCACATGGCTCAGTGGCAGGTCCTTCACTGTACATGTGGAGCTCGACATTCGGACCAGCCAAAACTAAGCCCGGTTAGCTCCAGCACGCATGTGTCAGGCGATGCTTCCCTTGCTGACCCGACCCGCATTTTGCTGCTCAGAGGTTATCAGAAGAAGGACGTGCAGCGGAGGAATTCCAATCGATGGAATCAACAGTGACGAGAAAGATAGATCAGCGGAAGCATTACTTGAGCTACTCCGACATATTTGGAGCTCAGGTAAGTAAGGAACTTTCAAGACTGAGGTAGGGTCTTGAAAAAGAGATGATTCTTAATGGGCCAACGGCAGCGCTCGCATCCCCGAAGTGGGCTACTGGCATCGGTTTAACCGGAAGACTTAGGCAAGAATTCTTGAGTTGTCGACATGGAAGCAAGCGTCACGGCTTAATTTGCAAACATTAAAATTGTGTTCGGCTATTCATGGCTCGGTAGACTCCGTCAAGGAGGTCGTTAAACTCGTTAGCGTATTCAGCTCTTTTTGGTTTCGCGCCGGCAATATTTATATATGTATGTATATATACATATGTATGTACATATATATTATTTCGAGAGATTTCGAATCAGACCACAGTGATGGGTCCCTTTATGTCTCTCTTCCACGATCCATCTTAGCCCGAGAGACTCTTTTGATTCCTCCACAGTATTTTTATCTGTTTGCTGCATGCATCTAATCACTGATTGATTGTCCAGTGCTATGGTAATATTTTTGCCAATAACTTGACCTTCAATCAGGTGATCCAACGCTTGTAACAGAGGAATCATCTCGGCTTGATAGAGTCAGGTATATTTCCTCAGACTAATATGACAGCTTCTGCCATCCATCATGGACCCATCCGTACAGATGATTATATCACCAATTTTCTGTTCCGGAGGTGTTTCATCCTCGATAAGAGTTTAATGATACATTCCGGTAATACGCACTTTCTTTATTCCGTCCATGGGCATATTCAGCTCCCTAATATCATTTTTCATGGGATTCAGGATTCTCCTATGCCCATAGATAGTACCGCAACAGTGCCAGTTGTCATTCTAATGCAGAGAGTCTACTCGTACAGAATACGTACATAATAGATGAAGGCTCTCAAGCTATAGCCCATATTCGTTCTGTGTCCTGGGTTAATGTGTTGGGCTTCTGGAACGGAAGGTTCAAATTCAGGATAATATCAAAAAACTACTCATCACAGTCAACAACTTTTTCCTTTGGTATACTTGTGAGATTTGGGTTTATGCGCTTTTGCATGGAAGACAGATGGTAGTGGTACATAAGAGAAGCTCTTAGAGAAGGGAGTTCCTATCGAACAGAATAAGAAGCAGACGTTCTCGTAGCCGCGTTTGCAGTAATCCCCATTGACCTCTTTGCAACAGAGAAAAAGTAAATTTAAAGTATATTTTTAATTACCTCAGCAGCAGAAGTCAATGAGATAACTACACGTCACTGGCAAGAACGCTGGATTCGAGCCTGATTGGAAATATAGCAGATGGGACTGAGCGAAAGCATGGAGAAGTGAATTTACACCTTAAACCATTACTTACTGGATACCATATGATTTAAAAATTACCTACAAAGGATGTACAGGTCGTATAGTTCGTCGTTGAATCTTCTCCTCCATAGCTAGTCAATTAATTACATAGACTTTTAAAAGATTGCGCCTCAAGAGTTGGATGGTGAGTTTCGAACAATCTTTTCAAGGATGATATTAAGGAAGTTGTATGACTTTGCATCACCTTATATTTATCCTCTTTTGACATCAAAGGTCTCGTTGAAATCATTGCCTACTTTGATGGAGCAGCAATCGTTCTCCACCGTCAATCTGCACAGACAGAGGAGTAAGGCGGCAATACCAAAACTAGATATGTTTCTGTATAGCTCGTCTTTATAAATTCTGTCATAGGCGGCTTTGAAATCGAAAACAAATATTTTGTGAAAAAATAGCGCACAGGAAAAAATAGGTACAAGCCAGCCGTGACCTTCACTTCCTTTAGTTGTTACACGTCAATTATGTAGCCCGTTAGAAAGTATAAGTTGGCGTAAAAGTTTTCACCCTAGCGGAAGATGCTTTAATTCTTGCATATGGCGTCTTATGTCTTCACGACTTTCACATTTGTGAACTAAACAGAAGCTGAATACACCTAGACTATGCATTTTTCAAGAGGTTCATTGCCATTCATTGGTTTCTGAAATTACGGGTATAGAACAAGTCACGCAGCCCTAAAGAATAACATCTGACAAAAAGTAGAAAATTTATCGCCAGAAGTCTTGAGAAAAATAATGGAAAATGCTGTGAAACGAGTCCAAACATTTAAATCTAAGTAACCTAATCACCAAACAGAACTAATCCTTTTTCTTTGCGAACAAAACTACTGTGATTGATTAAACTTCAGCTTCCGTTTCCACTTCAATTTTAGCATGAGATTCATCAGTGTGCGTTATTCATTTGCCGTGTGTTTTAACTTTTTTGGTACTCACACATCATTGTCGGCTACGGCTGAATAAAACATCTAGGGGAATCCGATTACATAATCCGTAAGAAAAATGAGTCACAACTAAGCAAATAGGGTACGTGACGCAGTATAGTCGAGGAGAACACATTGAAAATAAGTTGACAAAAGAAGAATGAGATAGAAATAAAGACAATGTTGAAATCTGAAAGCTGTGGTAGAAGAGAAGGTCTCTTTTAGAACTTTTTGGATAAGATTTTAATGTGATTTTATTTGCAGCCACTTCAAAGAAGAAATTATCGTTACTTCAGTTTTTCTCAAATATTCTAACACTGAAATCTTGCAGGGTTGCAGGAGGTGATCGCATGTTAGATAGGAAGCACATATTATGGCTAGAAATCGCAACGACAGAAATTTTAGTATTTAACTTAGAAGAAGAGCTTTAAATTAATTGCGAAAAGGATAATTATGCTAGTATGTATTATTCTACTCTAATTTGTTAACAATCACTCACCATTTTTGATCTTTTCCCGTTGAAAGCCCATATTCGCCTGTTGCTGGGCGTGATGTTGGTGTAGTTGCTGTAAGCTCTGTAAGGCAGATGGGGCATTAGCCACGGCAGCAGCAGCAGCTGCCGAAACTGCAGCCGCAGCAGCTGCATGATGTCCAAAAGCATTTAACCGCATATGTCCGGAACTTTGCACAGCATCATTTACTCCCGCCGCTGACGACGGTAAGTATCTATTAACTACACTATTCACCGAATTCATAGTATCACATTCGTATTTATTTACACTGGCACAGGTATTTGGCTGAACATTTGGGCTACTATCCACATTGCTATTATTCTTGGGCTGATGATGATTGCTATGATTATTGCTTATCGATAAATTCATAACACTATTATAGTCCTTGTGGCTATTGTCTATAGCACTCTTTTGTAGCCCTAAAATAGCTGCTATAGTAAAGGATTTGCCCACATCCAAGGATGTATTACTATCCAAGTGCGGTGAGCTATTTATGTGATGATTGTGGGTCATGTGTGGATGCTGGTGTTGCTGGGCATGTTGCACGGTTGTAGAGTTGTGTAATGCCAAAAAGTGCGATAAAGGATTCGGATGGTACTTCGATGGATTCTGCAGCATTATAAATCTGTCTTACACTGAACACTGATTCATGCGTACTGATGTTCCTCACTGTTTAATTTGCGGTCAACACCCGTTCCAGACACCTTCTACAATAAGAGAAAATAAATGTCACTTAAATGTAAAGTGCATACAATATGAAGGAAGGATTAGTCAGAAAGGGCAGAAAAGTACCGGCGCGTATCCATACGAAACATGAATGTAAGAAAACCTCTCATTGTTCAGTGAGTTCATCATTCTGCCATCGTAATGGACACTCGAGTATGGTTACTTTTGTGTGTAATTGATGCCACTTAATGGTTTACGCACTCAATAGTGTCTTCCTTAATAAAAAACCTTTCTTTGAAAGTCTGCTCTAAAAATTGTGTGCTTTTTCTTTTATATTAAATAGAAACTAAAGACAATTAACTATCCGTCATGCAGAAATCAGACTGCATTGATAGTTAGCGCAGAATATTTAATTCCTATCTTCTAAGTATGTACTTGTCGAAATAGTGCAAGAAATGCACTTCTTTAATGCACCCTTCACTTGGGCAATTAGTTTGTTTGAATCGAATCCTTCAGCAATTGATTTCGTAAGTGGACATTCAATTTACACCTTGTTACCTGAATTCTGGGAGATGTCGAGTAATTAATACAGGTTAAGAAATAATCAAGCTGTGGAATGACAGACTATATGAATGTGCAGCTAGTATTCGCAAATAGGAATATACGAACGTGCAGGTTCAGCATGTGTGCATTAGTTTCATGATGTGTACAGCAGGTATGTATGTACATTATAATGTGAATGGTATTGCATTCATTAAATTACATAATTGTCGTAGTGCAGTGTATGTTATTGTAGTTGACAATATAGTACCGGATACAGGGAATGTCTTCTGGTTGAAATTTACTCTAAAGTCGATGACATGAAACACATTGTAAGAAAATTAGAGAAATGATGAATGAACTTCGTTGTGGTTGGGGCTCGAAATGGTGTTATTGGAAACAATTCAGTTGAATGAACTAGAAGAAACAGAACTCAACGAAATCGAATGTATTATGTTCATAAAAGGTCCATGTTGAAATCATCTTTTCGCAATACGGGGCAGATATTACTGCCATTCAGGAGAGACCATGGATAGAATCAGGCATTCAGGTGTGCACGCATTAGGAGGTACAAACGTCGGCTCTCACCCTTATTTCTCAACAGCCAGATTCAGACAGAGGTTCTCCGCTGTACATTCATCGTTTATTTACACTAACATTCAGAGGACCCAGAATAGGGCTTACACAGCCTCCTAGCTGGTGGATTCCATTCATTCAAGAGGATCTGCAGCTTACGACTGACTATGGCGATCACTTTTCAAGTGCACTGCCTTCTTTGGGTTTATTCGAGGAACATATCGATATCTTAAGCTAGATGAAAATGCCGGTGAGCTCTTGCAGTATGTTTTCTACGAAAAATAGATAATGAGAAGCATGCGTCCGGTCTATTGCAGGCACAATATTTGAAAGTCTTGCAAAAAGCATTCCAGACCTATAAGGTTATAAGGGAGTTAGGACTAGATCTCGGCAAATGGAAGAAATATAAGGTCTGGGAACAAAGAGAAAACCGAATTATTTTGTCTTACACACAGAACTATTCTTTTACCTAATCGAAACTTAAACGCTTGTTGCTCAAATTACAGAAAAAAAAACAAAGTAATAAAAAATTTAATCACAATGTGATTGGTCTCTCTCAGTGAGAGATTGGTCTCTCTCAGTGAGATTTTGCCAAGCTACAGCAAATCCTAAAGAACAATTAGGAATTTCAGATCGATGATGCATATGTGGAGATGAGCTTTACTCAGTTTATCTATGTCGAGTTAAGGAATCTGTACCAAGCTAGTGCATGTATTTAATTGAAAAATTGTGGTAGCGAATGCATTCAACACCATCTGAGATCTAAGACAATCCTAAGACTATCCTTCAAGTTATTCAACATATTGCAGTAAAAACTCTTTTATCCAGAATGCTCGAGACCAGGCCCTCCGAATAATCGTTTATTCCGGTTATTAGAGGTTTAAGCAAAATTGAACTGAAAATCATTTTTTTAACAAGTTATTACAGGTTATTAACAAAAAACACAGTTTTGTGAGATCTGAATGAGTGTGTATAAGTTCTGAATATTAGAGGTATTTCCGGATAATAGAGTGAGTATTAAAAAAATTCTTGGTAAACAGAATGCCGGATATTAGAGATTATTAGAGTTCCGTATAAAAGAGTTTCAACTGTACTTCGAAGTAGAAAATTCCAAAAAATGGAGGGAGAGGGGTTAAAATTTGTCCTTTGGCCATTGACCCAAACAACACAGATATGAATTTCAAGTCAAGGCTGCCGTCAGAGGTACAGACGGCAAACTCAGAGACCTCCCCTCTTTCAAGTTCCCCTATTGATCGAAATTTCGAGTTCGAAATATTTTACGCAAAAAACCTTATTTTATATAACTGGATAAAAACAATATTTTTAAAGTAAGTGCCGTATTGGAGAAACCGTGCTTAATTTGAAAATAGTTTTCGATTTAAATGAAGGGGCTGATGTAACAAAATTCCCTTTTTGCTTACTCTATCTCCATGTGACTTTCATCTATTTTCGAAAGTAACAAATATTTGGAAGGATATAGATTTTCAATGAATGAAGAGGTAGATGCTACTTAAACACAATATTTTTTAATACTGGTGTAATTGCTCCAGTGTCCATATGAAATGAGGGTGCCCTGACACAAGACAAAATAATAAAATTTGGCCTTATGACGCTTTCAGAAAACGATAGTAGGGCCAATTATAACAATTTCTAACATACGTATCTTCTTTGGGGCTAGATCTTAACGAGCCTCGGAATTGACGGATCAACAAGACGACGACCGGCTTTAAAAGGAAAACGAGAATTGGAACCTGGAACATAAAAACGATTGTAGGGAAAGAAGTAGAGCTGGTGCAAGAAATGAAAGATTCCCGCTTAGATCTGCTGGGACTAAGTGAGGTAAAAAAGAAAGGCAGTGGTACCCTAGCTTTGCAGAACGGTTACACACTTACTTAGATACTCGGCAATAGGAAGATACCAAAGGCATAGTTACGAGCACTGAAATGGACACAAAAGTAAGTGGGTGGGAACTCGTAAACTCTAGGATACTAATGATACAACTAGATATGGACATTAAAGTGTCGTTTATCCAAGTGTATACCCCGATGGAGGATAGCTTGGTACTAGAAAAGAAAGAGTTCTTCGCGAAACTGCGGAACATACATAGCTGACAAGGAAGCAGCGACGGGAAGAACAGCAATGGTATGGGAGATCTAAACGCCAGAACGGGGCAAGACATGAGTGTGGGCCACGGAACCATGGGTTAACATGGAGGGGAGACAACATTAAATGACAATGGCAGGCGACTGATATACATACTTTTGCGTTCATAATCAGCTGTTAATACGCAACTCCTTTTTCCCGCACAACACAGTACACAAGATTACATTCCATGCTGAAGAAAGGGAGGCCAGGAGCGTAATTGATTATATCCTATATCCACATAACATAAGGGAGCTATGTATAACAGATATTAAAGTAATCACGGGTGCGGAATTGGGGACAGACTACCGGTTGCTAATAGCAGATACCCCATTTAGGAAGCCACCGAGACCGAAATATAAAGTCTTCGAAACCATTGAACTAAAAAAGTTACAAAAAGAGGATAAAAGGCGAGCGTACATCGACGGAGTGTCACGACGACTCCAAGAGAATCCTGGAAATGTAAACCTAGAGGACAAATCAAACAAGAACAATCAAAGATCGGGACAAGATGGTAATAGAAAAGAAGGAAGTATTAGATACATGGCGGAAGCATTTTAATGAAAAATTTAAAAAAGATGAAACCTTGCCTGATGAAGATGGAATCGTATATGGGCCATTCCTAGAAATAGAAGACGATCCAGCAAAAGGACAAGTTGGAGAAGAAGGGGTTGAGTATGCCATGCATACTATGAAAATAGGAAAAGCCTCCGGTCCAGATGAAATACCCCCGAAACTTATTTAATATGGTGGTCCAGAGATACAGATAACGTTAACTGAACTGTTCCAAAAGGCATGGGAAGAAAATAAAATACCAAGAGACTGGAAAGAAAATCTGATAATACCAATCCAGAAGAAGGGTAGCAGCTACGATTGTAACAACTACAGGCCGATAGCCTTATCATCTACAGTGTACAAGTTATATACCAAAGTACTGGAAAAGCGACTTAGGCGAGTAGTGGAAGAAGACCTAGAGGAGGAGCAAGCGGCGTTTAGAACGGGTCGACAGACACAAGACCACATCTTCACATAAAGAGCCATCATAGAAAAATGGATTGCTTGCTGAGGGTAAAGACCTTTTCCTGGCGTTCGTAGATTTAAAAGCAACATTTGACAGTATACCAAGACCCCATATATGGGAGGCACTAAAAACTAAACATCTCCCAGAGACTGATAAATGCTAAGTGTTTATGACAATCCGTTGGGAAAAGTAAGACTAGAGGGGGAGAAGTCAGAAGTATTCAAAGTATCCAAAGGACTAAAGCAAGGAGACAGTCTTAGCCCTCTACTTCTTTATCCTATTCATGGATGAAATAGCAAAATCGTGTAAGAGGCAAACAGAAAAAACCGAATTTGGGAACTGGAGACTTCACCCCATCTACCTGCAATTCCTATTATATGCAGACGATATTATCATAATTGCAAACAATTTGGACAGATTACAAGAAGCATTGGAGAAGTGGTCCAATAATCTGAAGAGAAATGGGATGGTCGTAAATGTAACTAAGAGCAAGGTAATGTGGGTCTCTAAAGAGGATAGGTCTATAGAGAATCTGGATATAGTGTGCGACGGCAGAGAATTAGAGAGAGTTGAATCCTATGAATGCATTGAAACCATTGTAAGCTGTAATGGAAAAATAGACTAAGAAGTGATAAGTCGAACCAAGAAAGCAGTGTCAGCGTACTATCTGATAAAGAACACAATAGTGGGTAAACGAGAGATAAGCTCAAGGACAAAACTTAAGCTCTACAATGCAGTTATAGTACCAATAGCACTATATATTACAGAGTAGAGTAAATTCCAGGTAACAGAAATGAAGTACGTACGACGGGTTGCGGGGAAAACCAGAAGAGATAGGGTCAGAAATGAAAGAATACCATTAGAAGTAGGACCGAAAAAGTCGATTCTACAAGAAATCGAAAAGAGACAGCTAAAATGGTTCGGAAATGTGCAAAGGATGGACGAGTCAAGAAAAGCCAAACAGGTACTGCACCGGAAGGTACTGCACCGAGAGGAAGACCCCGAACAACTGGGGAAAATCGCATCCCGGACGGAAGGATGAGGGGCAAAACATTGGCAGAGATGAGAAGAGAGAGTCGGGACCGAGTCCTTTGGAGAAGATGGATATTCCGAGGCTACCCCGACGCTTAACAGCAAAGTGGGGATTGGAAGAAGAAGAAATCTTTGATATGTCCTCAACTCATCCACGCAGTTATATAGGCCATAAGTGACGTATTACTTAAAGAGAAGTTCTTTCTAGACAAGTTACATAAATAATTGGGAGAACATAATAAACGAAAACGAGCGGAACATCAAATTAAACGTTCCATTGCAATCGCCCTTTCAATTAGGAAACGAAGTCAACGGCTTTATCGAAATTATACAGAGAGCCGCGTGGAACAACAACAAAGAAGACGTACATACATATGTGCCTAATTACGACATTAGGGTACTCAGCGGATTCTAGATTAGTATAGGAAAGGAAGAGCTACCGTTGCAACAATCTCGAACTCTGCAACACAAGCCACACTTAAACAGTCTTTGCAATAAACGCAAGGAAATGATAAGAAAATTTAAAAAGAACTATTTTAAAGGGCTAACCGCTGAAATTCGCTCTGGAAGGCCTTGAAAGACTTTAGAGAGCCAGCGGGGAATGTGTTAAAAGCGATAGAGAAAAGGCCGAAGCCTTCAAACCCGATTGACAATCATTTTAATAACACTGCAGTAAAGCCATTGCAAGTGAAAATTGTAGAGTCTAATCCGGAACACTGGCGGACCATAAACAAAAAATTGTTAATTTTAACTACTGGAACACAATGATGTCGCTGTCATATACAAGGTCGATGTTACTTGAGGTCCGCGAGCCGATGTCGCATAGAATCTGAAAATATTAGCCCACAATGAAGTCGTATACTTATGTCATACTAAATAGCAACATGATTGATATTGTGTTTATTAAATCCAAATAAAATTAGTTGAAGCAATAATTTTTTTCAAAATAATATTATTGTGTTATATTCCACAATATTTCATATGATTCAACAACTTCTATGAATTTTTTGTTTGTTGCTCCTCTACTCTCTACTACTTGTCACCCTCGTTACGCGACAAATTTTAAAAGCTGCTCAACTCATGTGACTACGGCACCGACATCATTGTGTTCTTAATGTTCATATAGTAAAACCAACAAAGCCCCTGGTTACGACTTAATAATAGGTCAGGTTCTTGAAGAATTGTCCGTGAAAGCATTAGTTAAGCTTCTCTACCTCCTATGTAAATGCTGCTACATAAAGCCAAAGCCACTTTCGGAAAGCGACATAAGGGCAAATTTGAACATTTGGCCGGCCTTATGACACTTTCAAAAAGTGACATAAATTTTGAGATTCGGCCTTATGTCACGGTAGCATCGATTGCAATATGTACCAACGCTGAAACTAGAAAAAGCGTCGAAAGACAAGAAATCTTATAGACAAATTTCACTACCGATTTCACAACAGTTTTTACTAAAACGAATAATTTTGGATAACTAATTCGGTTTTTCAAGTACAGAGTCTGCTCGAGTTTTTTTCCTAATGTTTCCCGAACATCTGATAAGACGTGGGCGCCAAGGGTTGGAACCCAAGATGAAACTGAAGGCAAGATAGTCGAGGAAGCTACCTGAAAACTGTGAAAAGCTCTTGATAGGCTGTATTGTACATTGCACTCAACAAGGCCAAATGTACTCGTGTTAATTTTATGTACAAAAAAGTTATGGATACCTCCATCCTAATTAACAGGTGCAATTTTTTAGCGGTCTTCAGCTAAAGATGAGCCCGTAGATGCTCGATAACGTTGAGGTCTGGCAATTGCGGTGTGTGATTTAAAATCTCCTTAGAGCTGTCACCTCCTCACTATATGTCAAGTTCATCAAGAAAGATGTATTTGCCTGATAGGTTCACTTTTTGGATGTTGGATGCATAACAATATACACGTGCCGATCCATAGTTTCTCGTATGAATCTTAACATGCCTACTCCATTTGCTGCCACACAGCCGCATACCATATTGCATCCGCCTCCGTGTTTCACTGTAGATATATGTATAACTCCTTCGGTATTTTGGATTTCAGTGGCTATCTTCACTGCGCTCTGATTAGTATTTTCGGTACTAATATGGCCTGTCCTTGGTTTTGTAGAACATCCAGTTTTGTTCAAGTATTGGTTACACTGTTGCCTTTGGTAAACTCAATGTTCAACCGATTATTGAATCGCAGTTTCCTTGTTTTTCTTGGTTGTAGACGAATACTCCTGATTGTGTTTTTTATTGAGTAAGAATCTTACGTTTTTATGAGTTTGCGCCACCGGTCCTCATTACAAGTCAAAGAAAATTTTTACCTACCCTCGTGAAAAACGTTCCTTTACGTATATATGAATTGTTCTTGCAATGTATTCTCTTTTGAATATGTTAGTTCAATCAATTGCCCGTTTAATGATATGTTTTTTGGTCATGTTTTTGATCAATCGATAGGATATAGATGGTATTCTTCAAATTAGCGATCATTTTGATCTGCTTGACTCGGTCATGTAGTAGAATAAGGAATTCCAAGGAATTTTAGACAGATGCGGCAGATGGTATTCTCAGTGATATTTATTTTGTGATGGTGGTACTTGAGCTGACAGTGACCAGAAAGGACGCTCATAAGCCTTCTTATGTCGTTTCTTCTGTATTTGAAGATATCTCTTGGCTTTCTATAGAAAGGTCGGAGGTTTCCTTTAGCTCCTCTGAGGCCTTGGGTGTTATTCCAGTGGGGTTCCTATCCCCATTTTTGTAGGGTATACTTTAAAGTGGATCAGTGATTCCATTTTTCGTAGGACCAAGCTTTGCAGATGATTAAGGCAGCATATAACTGATTTTGAGTTAATTAAGTGGGAGCTCTCAGCTTTGCGTCTAGTTTGACTGACCGTGAGTATATGGATGGTAATACTTTTAATGCCTGAGTTCAGATTAATGCCTGTGTTTGTTTTATATAGCGTAAATCGCGGCCTGGAAACATTAGGACTTTCCCAAGTTTCGAGTTTTTGCGCACCGACACTAGAATCAATTTTCGATCCATCTACATATGTATATACGTTTCCTTTTGGATCGAGAAGCGGTCCGCCAGTGGTTTATGAATCACAGGATCTCACTCTCGAACATCTTGACAAAGCAAAATTATTCAGACATAAGTTCAGAAACCGTACTAAGTATTTCTAGATCAAGAAAGTCAAATAGCAATTCCATGAGGAGTATTTTCATCCGTCTTTCGGAGACTGACCGCATTATAAACTGCAGGGGTGAACCTGATAAAAGCCTCAATGGCTGTCGCAGGGCAGGTATGTATTGTGCCTGTGACATCAAGGCATAATAGTCTTTTAAAGCATTTAAGTTAAGATAGTTAAACCTTACTTTACTCCACTAGATAATAGATTCATAAGTCTGGATGAGTCTAACCACCGTGGTATGTATGTAACCTGTAAGTGACTATTGGGGATAGACTCAAGTTTTGCAAAATTTTCGACTCCCGGGCCAAATGGCATTGGCCGCATTTGTAATTTTTTTTTTCTAATGTGCGAGTTCCAGTTAAGTTTTTTTTATCGCTGACAATTCCTAGACTTCATCGGAAAAACCAATAGATGCACCAGTTAGGCAACTGACCAGAGTAAGTTGAAATACTCTTAATTATACAATATTTACTGCAAAACACAGAGGTTGTGTGGTGTATTACTGGTAAAAGTGCAGTTTTTCCATAAAATTAAATTGCTTCTTATGATGCTATTAAGATAAAATAATTTACGAAAGTCCGACGGACAAAAAAGAAAAACGAAACTTCCATGGGAAAACTCGTATTACATAAGTTTATTGGTTTCCGAAGAGCATTTTGTAAAAGAGTTTTATTTTTTATTTACAATAGAAAAGAATATTTTATCCCCCGATATCGGAGAGACTGCGAGCGCCCCTGGTGATTTAATTGTAAAACATGACCTAAATTTCTTACTATTAACTACACTAAATGCTAAATCTTTGATTATTAATTGGATACACTGATAACTAATTAGTTACCTGCACTGATAAATAAAAAAATGGCTCTGATAAGTCACTATTAAATGAAGCTGAGTTTTTTAAAGCGGCGGATATTAACTATATATTTTTTTTTAATAGGCTTTTTAAATTTTATATCAAAAGTGATTTCTTGTTAAAAGAAATTAATCGATCAATTTACAAAATGATAAATTATTATTTCCGGTTAAGTGCTATTAAGAATTATATAAACATATTTTTAATACAATAAAATTATGAAAACATACATACACAATTTCAGTTATTTGCAGTTTTTGTTGTCTCTCCTTTGGTATTCCAAATTCGATTTTATATCTTTAAATAAATTTCACTTTTATTTTATTAATTTATTTGAATTCACAGTCACTTCTGCTACACTTCCCTTTTTTTCGTTTAAACTTATAGATAACAATATCTTTTATAAAATAAAATTCAGGAAACTAGATATGTATATGAGATAAAAATTCCTTTCACTTGTTTCGATTCGAAGATATATTTCCACGCCCGAGTTTTGTGTGTTCACATCTACGAATCCGCTTGTTGACTGAATCAGAAATCGAGACAAAACAGATGAATATTAATATCCTTTATGTACAGGGAAAAAACACTTATGTATTTATGATATCAGAAAACCCGTAATATGCACATCATCGCTGTGTCATCATCATCATTATCATCGTCGACGTCCTCCGAAGAACACCACCACCACCAACATCACCTTCCGTAACTGAAGGGAAAATATTTCGGATCTCTGAATTTAAGCATCTCTGTCGATTGCCCAAAAAAGCGGAACTAAACAACGGAACCGGGTTTCAGAGAATGCAACACCCCCTTGAGAGAACATCCTGCTTGGTGGTACGGCTGATGGTGGTGGTAATGGAAGAGGGATGAAAACAAAATGGTTTAACCTATAAAACTCCCTAGTGAGTATATTGGCCATAGTCTCATTTCAATATATTTCGTAGACATGCTCTCACAAACCACCCACACGGGCCAATCATCCTAGCATAAGGATTCACCCTCATCTCTAGCTCAAGCAAACACACACACCATACTTCATGTGAATTAAAGTGGGTGGTGTTCGTATGGCACGCACATTTCAATCATCATTAGTGCTAATGTACCCACAAAAATTAGGGGTGCTTAGCTCTTGATTTAGCTCTCCCGATCCGGACGGAGCGATGAGGGTAATGTCTGCCGGCGTGATTGTGCGCGCCTTTGTGCTTGTATGGGTACGGCATTCGGGGGCCAATCTGAAAATATATTACTGTGCAGATGGGGGCGCATGTAGTGGTGTTAGAGTTTTCTTTGTTCATTTCATTGTGTTTTATTTCGAATTGAGGTTTTCCACCCTCAAAAAACAAGGTTGTAGTTGTAGTATTTTACCGCAACTTCAGATTTTCGTTCTCTTTTCCACTTGTTTGTATATAGTTTGGATGATGGTTTTGTTGTAGTGGTGCATCAGGCAGCCATTTAAGTTGGGGGGGTTATACTTTTTTTTGTTGAGGGATTTTTGGGGGGCGCCCTTTCTCTGACATTATTTTATTTGGATTCTCTAAAGGGGGTACTTGTTTTTTTTTTTAAATATGAGATAGTCGAGAGGTGCTTTATATAAATATAATTGTGTATGTGAAATGAGTGCAGAGATGTTATACGTGCAGTAGAGAATAATAATATGATTCGAATAGTATTGACTTTTGTTTTGATATTTTGTAGAATATCCTACATATTGCGTAGTGAATTAGGCTCTTAAAGTTTCATCAGGGAAGAAATTAGGAGGAAAGGAAACTTAATAATTTACTTCATTGAATATCTTTAAAAACAGTTGTAGTAGCAGTAGTACACAGTCAGCCATCAGTTCGAGTCTTAAATTCTTCTGACTGACAATTCCTAAGCAAGGCAGGTACATTTCCGGAAAGTAGCAAACATAATTCGGGGCACCTAGGCTACTCCTTGAATCTCGCGTGATGACAAATTCGGCAATGCTAAAACATGGTATAAATGAGTTGCTGCTTAAATTAAAACTTATTTTCACTGCCTAGCACTCATTTTCTCGCGATGTTGAGGAGACTGATGCCTTTGTAATTGGCGCAGTTGAGGGGGTCTCCTTTCTTGTGGATCGGACAAACGATGCTGTTTTGATGTTGTTTTGTTGATGTTGATTTTTTTTTTATAATTCGCGAGTGCCAAAAGGGGTATGAATACCCTTATTCTGATATCCCAGGGCACGGACGTTTGGAAGAAGGGGAAAGAGGAACAGGGGAAACACCGGTGCACCGGAGAATGGCAAGTCTTTCGGTTTCTGCGATGCAAGTACCATTCATGGATAATGGTTGAGGGTCTTGATTACGCCTGAGAGACCGAAGACAGCACTGCAGTCTGTTAGCTGAACCCAATTTGATTATGCTGTTGAGGTCGGACTTTAATGAGTTTAACATACGAAGAGCAGGGACGTGAGTTAGGGAACGAATATGAGGAGCTGAGGCTACTGTCATCAGCGAAGGAATGGATTGGATTAGAGATTGCAGACAAGAGATCATTTACAATTAACAAGGTTTCCCTCTTCATTTCTCCAGGTATACATGCGGGTTTTGTTGGCTTGACACGTTCTTTTTATCTCTTGGTAAAACTTCGGCACATTATTCCTGGAGTATAATCTCTCAACATCTTCGATTTCATATTAACTTTTCTTCGTTGTCGGGATATTCGCATTCACTGCAACAATTTAGAGATCTGCGTCTATCTTCGCTGCTCGGAAGGTTCGGACATCCAGAATATTGAAGGCATGCCTTACGTCGATCGCAATGTGATTAATTTGGCTGATCGTTTTATGATCAGGAGACCGCCATGAGGAAACTTTGTTATTGCTTTAGTAACGTTTCGGTCCGCACCAAAGTCAAGACGCGTAACTCCATTGCCAAACGTAGTGTCGTCTAGGTTATACTATCCGATTGTCCTACCAAGATGTTCTCTTTTTTTATCTTAATACGATAAAATTGCTTAATACGAATTTAATGTCACATTAATGACATCGCTAATGGGTCTTGTGGAGGAGCTCGTAGGAAAACTTTTTGCTGACACGAGTGAATATTAGGCTGATGAAGGCGGATTTAGCCTTGATGTGAATTGACATTAGACGTTCGTTTACGTGTCGAAAGCTTAAGACTTCTACCTACATAAGTCTTTAGCTTATAACAAATCCGCACCCGAGTAGGCGGAGCTTCCCATCCCATCGCATCGCACTTCCTGGATGGCCTTAATGTTTGCTTTATAGCAGTCCAGAGCCTCAAATCCAAAGATCGTTGTACTTATTTCATTTGCTATGGTCATCAATAGTAGGAGTCATCCCTATTCAAGGCCTATTCTTGCCTATCACAATGATATCTTTTTTTTTAATTGGATTCTAGCTCTTGGCAATGGCAGCCATCTTACCTATCCTACTCGTAATATTCTCTTCTCCAGAGGTGAGAACATGCAACAACTTGTTGCTGTTTCTTTTGTATTCGAGGGTTAAACTTCTCACGTAGTAGTCCAACCCACTAGTCATGGCACCCTCCATCAAAATAACTAACTATTCATTTTTGTACTCGTATAGTGCTTGTATATATTGCACGTGGCAAATTGATACCACCTGCTACCGTTTCTCAGTTTTTTTTTACCTTTGCTGTCGATATGGAAGAGAGTTTATCTAATTAGTCCGGCAAGCAAATGGCTATTCTGAAGAATGGATTATTCAAAATTTGAACATGAGATTAACTTGGGTAATACAGATTTTACTATATTTGCGTTATCCCATTTGATGGAAGGAAATGGCAGAAGCAACGAAGAATAGCTTGCCCTAGACCGTTCATAAGATTAATATAAATATGTTTCATAAAATACAAGCAATATCAACTTTTTTACACCCTCTAGTATTAGTTTTTTTTTTCTCCCATAAAGTCGTTATGATTTCCGCTTATTAACCCACACCCCTGAACACACCCAGCAACAGCACTTTATCCATTTTCAAAACAAATTGGGACACCTGAAATTGTTCGAGTACACGACAAAAATTAACTACTCAAATTTACTTTGAGCTCATTTTAATCTCTATTGTTAAAAGGCTGCAGCATGTCAAAGTAGATGGTCATTTAAAAGGAACGCATTCACGCCTATGGCGAATGTCTCTCGAACATCATATCGTACAGTTTTCGAAATTTGCGTCTACTAATATAGTAAGTCTCGTCGCAGCAGGGTATCTTATGCGACTACTATAATATGTATAACCTAGAGCGATCACAGAATTTAACTTGTTTTTGCAGGAGGGTCATCCAAGATCGTTAAGTCGAAGTGGAATAAAAGATGGCAAGGAGAAATTCTCTAGACGGAGTCAACGGTGACGTTCACAGTTCGAATAAGGCCAAACTAGTTGTTTAATACCCCGTAATAAACCGAATTATCCAAACCATACCGTCAAAGGCGTGTAGCAAAGCACCTTGTCCACCAGGTTTTGAGAAGCATTGCTAAGCATTGCAATCATGCAAAATGAAAAAAAGACAACGACGTTCAGATCTGTAAGTTGAAAGTTCGGACCATTTACAAATCGCAGAGAGTCGAACAACCAGCGGAGACTACTATAAACCAGACATAACCGCCATCCAGAAAATGCGATAGGATTAGCCGGGCAAGAGTAGGGTGAAAAACTGTGATTCTTACAGAGAGTAGAAACAGTCCTTATTTAGGTCCGGATTTGTAATACGCCACAGACGTAGGCAATAAGTCTTGAGCATTCAACATCTAAGTGAATGTCTTATAACAATGCTGTATCAAGGATTAAATTACCAA
This sequence comes from Blera fallax, assembly GCA_946965025.1. Classification (NCBI taxonomy): domain Eukaryota; kingdom Metazoa; phylum Arthropoda; class Insecta; order Diptera; family Syrphidae; genus Blera; species Blera fallax. Next base: position 96,122,046 of record OX337244.1, read on the forward strand.
CAAAAACCTCTTATGCGCTCATGCCCCAACAGAGAGAAGAGGCGGTGCTACCAAAGAGTGTTTATACCAGCTTTTCCACAAAACTTACGAAGATTGTCCCAAGTATAATGTTATAATTATGCTAGGTGATTTTAACGTAAAAATATGAAAGGAGAAGGTTTGAAATTATAAGCCACAAGGTCTGGAAACTACTTTGTTGCAGGACGAAACGTTACTATAGCCAGAGCACAGTTCCTCACCCCAATATCTATAAAGGTACTGGCGGTCGTTTGATCAACAAACCGTCAACTAAATTGGCCACGTTGCGATCTACACAAGAAACGCCTCATTACTTTGGATATCGAAACGTACCTAGTGGTCGACGTAGATTCGGACCACTACCTTGAACTTCTGGAAATATGACGTCGAGAAACTGCAAAATATAGCCACAACCTTCTGTGATCGCGTATCCCGTAACCATTCGAAAACCAGGGACAATATTACGAACAATCCCTTAAAGAAGCCCCAACTAATGTGCTGGGTTTCAACAGATCATCACTACGGAAGAAATCAACTGGTTTGACGAGGAATGTCGGGATGCACACGCATTCGTAGTGGTGCTGTGAGGAATGATGAAGCTGTGTGCCACGCGCGATCAAGGCATAGGGAGCTGCCATTTCAGGAACGATGTTTGTAAGTTTTGCAAAAAGGTAAAAAGAACATGTCACGGTGGCAAAGACATATAAAGATTCTGGCAGTGGAGTCTGAGTAGGTGTTGAGAATTGTGAAAAAACTATTTTTGCTGACTGTTTAATGCCGACGAAGATATTCCGCTGTGAAGCAGAATAACCTTTTCAACATAGACAATGATAGCCAAAACCTCCAACCACCTAAGCAAATAGAACAAGACGACTGGACGTGACAATCCTTTCTAATCCACAAGAAAGGAAACTTTCTGAATTGTGCCAATTAGAGAGGCATCAGCTTCCTCCAAATGGCATATATGTAAGATCCTATCTGCGATATATTGTGTAAATCGGCCTTTTGTTGTGGTTGGAAATTCCACAATCGACCAAATTTTGCACTGGAGTTAACCGAAGATGACCAAATCGATACTGACCATTTCAAAGTCGCCTAACAGCATTTAAAGAGGTGATGTATAAATAACCATGTCTAGTCTTGGCATCCGTGCTAAATTTGTCAATATTTGCAGGATGACGATGGACAAAGGTCGCTGTTCCATCAAGGTCAGTAATGATATTTGAAGTCAAAAAGGATTTAGACAAGGCGACAGTAACAATATAACAGCACTATGTGCCTTCTTCAGCATACTCCTTGAAAAGATTGTTGCTAATTCAGAAGCCAACACTGGAGGCACAATCTTTCAAAAGTCTGTACAGTTATTTACATACGCCGAAGATAGTAACATTATTGGCAGAACTCATCCGGCGAGTTTCCTTGTATAGAGAGAGAAGCGGCTAAAATGGGTCTGGCGGTAAAAGAGGGCAAAATAAAGTACAAGGTACCAACAAGAAGAGATACGCATCATCACCGAATTGGATAGAACGTCACAGTGGACAACCATGTCTTCAAGGTAGTGAGTGACTTTGTCTACCATCGTTTCGCTATTACCCGTACATCTGTTCAAGAATAATACCTTAAAAGAGTAAATGGAGGCAAATCTATGCTTAGTTTCGTTCTTCATGTTAAGTGCATAACCATTAAAAGTCGAACAATATTGTTGATCCACATACCTTAGTTTTTCAGCAGGCACCAGCGACTTGCGTAAACTAGAAAGGAAAGCACACAACGAACTATAGAAGTTGCGAAGTGGCCAAATGACTCAAAAAAAAAACAAAAAAAACGCAATACGTACGCTAAGACCAGATAAAGGAAAGGCAGAGGAAGAAAAAAAGCAAGCCATTGAAAAGACGAATGACTCACAAGAAAAGGGTCTAATGGAAATGTCGCCAATACGTACGCGAAAACACGAATGACTCACAAAAAAAGGGCCGACATTTCGCCATTTGTTGGCACGGAAATGTACATACAACGTATGTGCAATCCAAGTAGCAAAAAAATAAATAAAAAATAAATAAACAATGTGGTTGTACGCCACATCCAGTTTCTCAAGCTTTCTCTATAATTCTATAATGAAATTCTAGCGAAACTTAAGAAACAACATAAAACAAATAAACACATATTTGAAAATTAATCAACCTCGAGTACAAAACTGGCAGAACACGAAATCATGTATGAATATGAAATATTTGCTTCAAAATCAACGAACTGGAAGTATTTTTATCGAAAGACAGTGTTGACATGCTTGATTTCTGAGACATATTTGACAAAGGACTTATCACGGTTACCATCCATCTGAAACGGTTTGAGGGGGATCGTCTCTGTCCAATAAAAAATGTGTTAAGTTCTGTGTGAATTCAAAAATTGAGCCTAATTCACAGTACAGTTCGCGTTAAAAAGAGACAATTTTACTGCAATATCACGTCCATTTATTGCTCCCCGTGATGCATACTGGAAAAGAAGGGCTTTACAAGTCTCATTGACGCATTTGGTCCGAATTTTATTTTTGGTGGTTAATTCTAATAACACCTTTTGTGGTTCTAGATGCAACACACTGGAAGGCACACTAATTTTCGAAGCCGGCGTGTAATTTGGTGTTGACTTCTTTACGACGGGAAAACCGACCTAAAAATGTATTGTATTTGCCCTCCGACAATAATGACTCAATAGACTTTTTTTTATCGCAAAAGGGGTGATTAAAAAAGAACGTTTAGAAAAGTCTTTATCTGTTGTCTCACCACAGTTATTTTGACAATAAGTGAAAGTCTAAAGTGAAATAAACGCAGCACCTAGATTAATTAGCAACTAAACTAACAGGGGGCTTTAGAAAAGATTGCGAAGAAACAATTATTCTGAATGTGTCGCTTAAAACACTATACGAAATCGACAGATTTGTTGAAGTTTTATAGAACGCAGGAACGTGGAACAACACTCTCAAAAAGGAAAGAAGTCGAGTGTGTCGAAGTGAAATCAAATATCTACCGGAAAGTATCGAAAATCCCAAACGCAATTACCATGAATTAGAAAAAACAAAATTGCGAAGAAGGCAAGTGGATATAAGGAGAAGGCGGATTTATCTGCCGAACACCCGAAGAGACATTTAGGCCATTTGATGAGCAGGCATTGACAGAAGAGCTTGGTGATACGATAACGAAACCTGGCTACTTTTACATACATATGTATGTATATATACAAAAAATGTTTCTTTAGACAGTGTGAAAAGATATGTTCTAATGTTTTTTTGATGTCTCTCAAGCCTTAGACAAGGTTTGGAATAGTTGTACAACAATTTTCCACTACCATCCAAACTGTTAATACGAGTATTAATATCTTAAGTTTTTAGATTTTTCCTTTGCTAAGAGATAAAAATAATCAAAACATTAAGCAGCTGAAGTCTATAGGCACAAAAGATTCATTTCGTGGATAATTTCAATGAAACCCCTCAATACAACAGCACTTAAAAAAATTAACACACCAGACATTAAGACTCCTATATTAACATAAACTTTAACCCGGGCATAAAGTAATCGTTTTTTTTTCCAAATTATGGAATAGATTCCAATATCAGACACAAAAACAATTTCTGGAATGCATGCACAGTGCTTGAGGTGTGTGACTAGGGCTGGAAAGTTTTCTCTCAAACTTCTGACACTTTGGTGAAAAATAAGAGTGATAGTTTGATGTGGATTTTGGGCTCGCAGCATTATCAAAGCTGTTATTCGCAAAATTTCCTTAAAAGAGTAACCATTGGCAAGAGAAGCCGAGGTGGACATTTATAAAATATCGTGTTCTACATATAATGGTAGAGTCTGTACTTTAAAATTAAAAAAAAAAATCCGCACTTTTTCGAAATTCTTTTTTTTTTTTACTAACTTGAAATTAAAGCTCTTAATGGAAGACCCGATAAACCCACATATCATTTCTTACTTTACGTTTGGCACGCCAGTCCTGGACTATGTATGTCGTTTCAGATTGGGGCAGTAACACAATGGATCGTACATCTTCAACAGGGTGTGACTTCTTTTTAGGTGCAAACACGTTTTCATGAGGGTCAAAGAAACAAGCGGCTATAGTCATTGCCGCTACATATACTTCCCCAACATTTATTTAAGTGACAAATTAAGAGCTCAACAACTGGCGCAAAAACAGGTATGTACATATATCACATCAGGAGCACGTACATATGTACATATATTGATATAGAATACCACTTTATTAGAAACTTTGTATAGAACGTAAATAAAAAAATGAAAATTTGGCTCACATATAAGGCTCTAGCTTCTCCCAACTTTTCTTGTTGCGCGTATTATATTTGTCGCATAAATGGGGGAACCTACATTTAATGCCATATCCGAAAGATGTAGTTGAGAAGCTTCTCATTACACTCGGATGTTTGTCAGGCATTCGTGAGACGTGGCATCGTGAAAAAAACTTTTTGGTGTTGTCTTGAATTACAACGTCGAATCTTCCGCGCATTAGTCCAACGCACTACCCACTGCACTACGGCACCCGCAAAAAAGAATTCTAATTTCGTTAAATTCTTCGGCTTGAACTTATGCCTTGTACATTAAACTTGTGTTCAAAAAGTAACTCGATATAGCAACCCAAATATGTGTGAAATGTATGTAACTATTCTTTTTTTCTTACGTTTATACGTATATGTATACAATCTGTTAAAAAAAAAACTCCTTACGATATCTACACAAATTTGCACTTAAAAGAAATCTTATATGCACATAAAAAAAAATAAACCTGGTTCGAACGCAGGCGGTCGAAGAGAAGCATTCAACCGCTTCTAATAAAAGAGCAGCCGTCACTCCCCACTAGACTTACGCCCCAATGGCGCCAGGCCGGAAGAATATGGTTCAACAACAACCGAAGTTTGCTTCACAAGCCCAAGTACCTAGAGCACCTGAGGCCCAACCTGACCTGCTGGCCATTTTGCTCTCTATCCAAGGCTAAATGAGCCAGCTCCAGCGTCAGTTAGAAAAGCAGACGAAATGGCCGGACCACACTTACGCATTTCTGCCGGGCTTAGCACACCTCCAGTCATAAAGGGTACGAAGGCGATGAAATCCTTAAAAATCCTTGCGGTGAATGTGAATTTACTGATAAGGATCGAGCGGAGAACCGCACTTTTTAAGTTATCAGAAGTACAAAACTATACCATAAACACAAACTAAAGCACAATACATATGTAGATACAATATTATAAGAAGAGACCGACCGAACTCCAATTAAGGAGGAGGTGTTCCAATCTTCATTAGTAACGACCTGCGATACATGGCTGTGTACAGTGTTGAAGTGCGGAGGTTCCAGGAGCTGGAAGCGTGTATTGAGTGCATCCCCCTCCATAGTGGAAAGAGGAAAGAGGGTGTACATGTCTACACATTTGAAACTACTCAAACCATTTCATTCATAATAGAGCTCGAGACACATTTTCGATTTCTAAGGCTGGAGTCGGAAGAGATTTATTTCATAAAGGCCGGAGATTTAAACACCAAACATATGGATTGGGGAAATAACACACCTAAGTCGAGAGGAACCTACTATTCAATTGGTGAGATCTGCACATTGTCGAGTATATGCTCGATTTGAAAGTAACAAATCCTAGAAGCGGCCCCTACTTTGATTTACTGCTGATCAACGTACGGCTACAACTAACCGACATGAACCGATAAGCGAGAAACTGAGTTAGTTTCTGCTATTTAGTTGCTCTTTTCTTTTTTTTTAAGAAAAAAAAACTTCGGTCAGAAAAGTGTGGGAAATTTTTTTAAAACGTTGTTACAAAGGTACACGTTTAGGGGGCTCCTTTGCACAAGGATTTGGGTGTTACACCTTTTTACGAAAATTCTAAATGCTAAGCAAATGTTAATATGGTACAAATTTGATCTGTTGAAATCTGCAAGATGACTTTACGGAACAGAACAAGAGGATACAGATCCTAAGTACCACCGTAGACTTTGTATGAAATACTTGAAAAGAACAAAATTTTATCATTACCATTGATTGGTCATCACAGTCATTCCTTATTCAAAAGAAAGTGTGTAAGCTTTAATGGAACTTAAGATAACCGGTAAACAATTAACAACGACGCGTCAGTGGGGCAATACACACCAAAACATAGCATAAATTATTTCAACGCTTGTTTACCTTTATTTTTGATCGTTAAAGCGTGTAACTCTAAACTTAAGCGTCAGCGCTTAAATTACTTCTTTTTTTTCTTCGTTTTGTTCTGATACCACAGGCGGACCCAGCATTTTCAAAACTTGGGGATCAAACGTTTTCAACTTCTTTTATGTGGAGCTATGTGTATAGCTATCGTTGTCTTGTTTGCTCTTAACTCCATCGAAATTCTGCTTTTATTCGCTACGTCCAGAGCTCCCGTCGAATCCCCATTTTGTTACAAGGTAAACACTTTGTAAATTTTCAGTCTTCTGGTCCTGAATTACTTCCTTTTGCAGTTATTTCAATCTGTGTGATCAAGCAAATCTTGATTCTATATTTCAGCATTTCTAGAGGTCACCAAAACTGCTGATGCAATTGGGTAGCAACGGTTAGAAAATTTTATATGATGGAAATGCCGCAAGAATTCAGACGATGTCATATCGATGCCTTGTTAGTTTAGCTTCCACCATCATTGTTAATGCTTCATCTACTTCTACTTTACAGTTTTTTGAGAAGACGCAAAAGATTGCCTATATCTGGAAGCTCTTTCTGGTGATCCACTGGTTACATATTTGACTACTACCGAAGCGTCTATCTGTTCAGCAGACCTCAAACATATCTGGGTAGCATATGTGAGAACGCGTTAAGGCGCTTTTGTTCTTAATTCAGCAGTTTTTTGTACGCTCAGAACATGTTCAAAATTCTTTTTGTGAGCGGCCTATTTAACATATCGTGGAAAAGATATGAAAATTTGGATTCAAATCTTCAAGGTTTTCTTTGTGGTGATTGCCATCTCTTTTAAAAATCCGAAATAAAATTTAGTATTACTAATTTATTATCAAGTAAGGAATCATTGGGACACTTCGTAGCGTCTACAAGATAATTTTTTAAATGCTGAAGTTTTTCATGGATTTGTCAACGTACTTGATGTCATTACATCCCAAAATTCTTATCTTGAATATACGAGATCGTTTGCATACTTATAAATCTATATGAAAAAATAATAATAAATAGAAAAAAATTCTAATTCTGGGCGCCGTGGCTCAAGTGGTTAGTGCGTTGGATCGCTGAGCAGGAGGTTCGGCGTTCGAATCCCAGAAACACCAAAAAGTCTTTTAACGGCCCCAACTCTCGCGAATGTCTGACAATCGTCCGAGAGTAATAACTGTCAAGAGAAAGCTTCTCAATTTGGCTTTCGGGTATGGCTTTAAACTGTAGGTTCCTTCCATTTGTGTGAAAAAATATAACACGCACAACACGAATGGTCGCGAGAAGCTAGGCCCTGGACCACATACGGTCCGTTGCGCCAAGAATTTGTATTTTTTTTTATTAGAAAAATTCCAACAATACAACAAATATTGTAAGATAATCCGACTTAACACAAAAAGGCGCAGGAATGCGCAAATTTTTTTATTTTGTATCGAAGTCTTATTTATTATCTATATTTTTTTTTTTTAAATTCAAGCTCTACCCAGCCCTTCTTCAAATCAAAAGTCTACGAGTTTGTTGATTTCGGCTTTATTTTTTTTAAATCAAAATTAAGAAATAAATAATCCATATCCAAACTGTTATATTTTTCGGTTGAAATAAAAAAATATCACAAATTACATATGTAACTGCACTTCTGACCCACAGAACGGACAAGTTTCAACTGTTGCCCCTAAATAACAAAAGTACACACTATTACTTGCTTATGCACAATTCATGCATAGGTTTACTTGCGCCATTCTACTGGAGCCAATACCTTTCCAAATCCAAATTGTCAACCTGCGGTCACAGAAAATGGTTATTAAGTTTTTGTAGCACACTTCGTTCACTGTAACGTTATTCCCAGCTTAATTTTCAAAGAAGTAGACATCAGTCTTACTGTTTTACTTACTTAATGGCTTGACCTGTGAAGAGTGTTTGCCTGAAATAGGATAGCCTCCTATCCTCACCGATCCCAGGCAAGCTTCTTCCTGTTGTTAACAGCAAGCGCTCTGGCATGCACTGTAGCTTGGTCGTTAAAGTAGAGGTATTCCTGGTCTGCTCAAACCTGGGGGTTGGAATTCGAAAATATTCTTGGTTGGAGCCATAGAGTCGGTGTAGTCGAGTCTATTTAGTCGACGTATATTGGTCTTTTTTACTGAATCCGCAGCTCATAAAGTTGGTATGGTATTCTACGAAGAATTTTTTTTGGAAAAGCGTACATTTTGTACTTCGTATAAGGAGTTTTGATCCTATTTATTTCGCCAAATCAAATTAGCACCGGTTTTCAAAGGCCTTCTTCGTCGAATCTGTAGTTGATGTTGAATCCGGGGCAGAAGAACTCCTTAAACAGTGTAACATTTAATCCTAGTTAGCGGGCAGATGATGTTTTGTTTGTTGTTCAAGTCCGACTCATTTCGCCTGTTCATCATTTGCCGTGAAACCTCTACTATACCACATTGAGAGTAACTAATGATGTCGATATTCTCCGCGTATGCCAGCATTTGGACGTATTTGTGATGTGATACCAAAAGGCTTTAGACGTTCTTCAAATGACATTAAGCAAAGATATACCCTGATAGTTGGTGCAATACTTACAATCGCCCTTCTTGTATTCAGGGTTTTTTTCTATCCATATTTGCAAGTATTCTTTCCGTGCCCGATCATTTATGTCTAGGTATAGGATGTGCCGGTTTTGAGGTGATACTTCGGGGAGGAGAGAGAAACCTGCTTTGAACCACAGAATCATCGCCTTCTCGGCGGAGCACTCTTTATAGGTTAGGTAAGGTTGAAATGGCTGCCAGCTAGGAGTCGCCAACACACTTATACCAATGGTAAGTCCATTGTGATACCACATGGGTCATGGGAAAAAGTTTCTTTCTACCTACTCTCTAAGACCATTTTGAGCGTATAAAGCGTAGGAGGCTCTTTATGTCAATATTCATCAGGTCGCCTATATCGTTGTATAGGCGACTTAGGGGCTCCTAAGTGAAGCGTCCTTCTACGGGAGAAAGCTGGGCATAAACAAAGAAGGTGAGGAATAGTTTCGTCCTCTTCTGCGTACTTTTGACATTATTGAAGAGTTTTCTACAGTTGTTTCTTAAAGAGCCTAAACCTGCAGTCCACCAATGCGGCTTATTTTTAACACTGGGTTGAATCAAGCGGCAAGAAGAAGTCATCGCTTAGGGTAAATCTTCAACCATGCGATCAAATTCTTGGAGGTTGCAGGGGGGTAACTAAACTACTTAAAGTTGACCTATACTTTATAACATAGGTAATAGTATGGCCGTACGTTACTTCAAATCTATCATTTTAGGCTTTCGTATCGTAGTTAGTGACGCGTTTTGTTTTGGAGGCAAGAAAAGGAAATTTTTTAAATTTTAAGTAGATAACGTAACTGACACAAGACAAGGTTTTTAAGTTTCAAGTCCCAAAAATCGAATTTTTCTAGACTTAATATAGGAATAGATAGAAATATGTAGACACATATGCATAAAAAGTACCAAATCAAAAGAGTACCAATTTGAAACCGCCCGAGCTAAGTACCCCCACAATCAAAAATAGGGTTTATGTTTCCAAAAAGCCACTTAAAAATGACAAAAAAACAAAAACCAATTGTTCATAGTAATCTCGTTAGATTTGATTGCTTTATGTATGTATAAGCGGGAGGGTCCTTAATAAATTTTCTATTTATAAGTGCATTCAGCATGGAAACCAATTCTAAATGAATTTATTTATTTTGCTGCTAGCAAACAATCAAATTTCAATTAAAATCTCAAAATACATAGCTGGAGAAAAAAAAAATAATTTTCTAATTAGTTTGCTTTTTCAGATGCAATTGTATCCGGAAAGTGGCTAACGAAATTCGCTGCCCGTTACCAACCACAATCCTCTCGTCTCTCAAATATTTTCAAATATTTTGCACATCAATCAAAGTTAGCCAACAGGGAAATATGCTTTATATTTGAATCCACGGGTAGGTACACACTATACGATATGAGGTGCACCTCGAAGTGATTCCATTCCAGATTAAATCATGTTTCCCAGTATCAAACATTTATTATACCTATATAATGTAGATACATGTGTATGTATGTGTTGAGTCCTCGTTAGAAATTAGTTTAGCTAAAATGCTAAACAAGGTTAGGTAGATGTACTCATCATCACTGCGCACTAGTTGCCAATTCATTGTTGTCTGGAAAGCAATACAATTTTAATTGCGAAACATAAATGAAAATTATTATTAATTCATTGTGCAATTATTTCAATTGAATACGATACCAATAATGGATGGTTTCGAAGGGTGTCTATTCGTATGGGAAATTTACTTTTTCATTCAATTTATGTGAATGTTGACTTACAAAATCGATCATTCACATTCATTCTATTGCCTAACGCTAAATCCGGAAATAAAAAAAAATTGGTTGGGTATGTTGTGCTTAAAAAACTATGTATATGTAGCATTGCTTACTTACTTACAAACAATGTAACACATGATACAGGTTCGCTTTCAAAGGCCTGCATCCATATAACAGGGACTCAGCTCAGAGTAGGAGCAGATCATTGGTAGCTTGGTGAAAGTTTTATAGATTAGCTATATCCCTACTCTCTGATAATTTTTTTTTTATGCTTATCTTTGGCCCGACAGCGTTTGCCTTCCTCTCTACGTTGTGAAAATTTGATGAAAATTCATGATTCTGCGAGAGAAATTTATAAGCTTCGTAAAATGGGATAGAAACATTCGGATATATTTCAATTATATAATTTTATTTGTAATACAATCTCCTTGAACATGAAAAGTTCTTAAATATGCAGATTAATTTTTCCCAGCCTTCGAAATTCTCGTTTACGGCTACTTGTAGTGAAGTGCTAGATATTACACTAGCTTTTTGCAGTGCAGAAACCTCCATGTTTTAGAAAAGAGCTGATTGCGGTACGTACAAAGAAATAGTGAGATAATGTCAGGATGAGCCAGTTTGCTTAAGCGATCCCCAGGATATAGATAAGACAGCTGATAACTTATTTGAAATAATGAAAATAACATACGAGAAGGTTTGCCCAGTCAGAAAGTGGTCCAAAAGTTCACCTGCATGGTGTAGCAAAGAGTTAAACTCTAAGACGACATAATTTAGGGAATTATTCAATAGGGCAAACATGAAGGGAGGCGAAATTATGTGAGATAAGTATATAGAGAGCAGGAATGAGTTTAAATATTTATTGAAGCGGTCTAAAAGCAAACAATTGTGTGAGTTCATCGCGGATGCTATTGAGGCTTGCAGATTTCGCAAGATGCTGTCAAAAGAGATGGCAGTTTTCAGTATCATTAGGAAATCTGGCCTCGTGGGCAGAAACGAGCCAGGAAGTTTAAGTGAAATCATTTCCTAGGAAGCAGAACACTTAGGGAAACTATAACAAATAGGTACACACATAGGTATGAGCATGTCAATAAGGGTGGAGGTAGAAAATCTCATTACATGGAAGAATCTGCGGTGGACTATATTATACCATATGCACTGTTCAAAGCGCCAGACCGTGACAGCATTTTGGCCAGCTATCCTGCAAAAAGTATCAATCAAGGTGTGAAACAGGCTTAGGGAAATTTTTAAACATTTTCTAAAACTAGGCTACATACGAGTGTCATAAGACCTAAAGCAGGTAAACCAGTCCAAACTTCTGCGAAAAATCACAGACCTAAGTCTGTCGTGATTTCTCCTCAAAACACTGGAAGGCTTCTCGATATTCACATCAGAAGTAAGTGATGCCACAGCACCTTATACAAAGCTCAACATGCATGCATATTTAAAAGGTAAATCGGTGGAAATAGTAGGAAAAACTGAAATGAGCCTTCAGTACATGGCATTTTCATTCGCTGCCTTCCGCGATATAAAAGTTGCCTTCAACATGCCTAGAAAGTATAAATGCCGAGTATAGCATTACCAATTGAATCTTCAAAATGATACGCACTAGAACTATCGATTCCACTCTTACATACAGGTTAATTAGGGAGTCCGTTACCAAATGAACTCCCCAGAGTGGAGTTATATCTCCTCTTCTCTGGGCTCTGGTCATTGATAAAATATTAAAAGAACTAAGTAAATTAGGAGTAAGCGTCACATGGTGATTTATTGTATGATGAAATCAGCTCTTAACCTTCTCGTAAGATATGAATTGTAGACTTTACGTCAACCCGGACAAGACAAAACCGGGTTGAAGCAATATACATATCATCCTTCAAACTACCAAAGCTGCAGGCTATCTTTCGGATAGCGCAAGATATCTTGGTACCGTGCTAGATAAAAAACTAAACTGGAAACTGAATATACTGGAAAGAGTCCGCAATGCGCTATGCACTACATCCACGAGTACACTCGAGGTTTTCCTGTATCTTTTAACTGAACCTACAAAAACAATTACGAGCGGGGAATAGCGTCCTTTGGCTCACTAACGCAGGGTTCTTCAAATGCAGTGATGTTGGGTAAAGCTCTATTCTTAGTGAATGGTTTCCCAATATCTCTGATAAATCGGATGAAATCCTTGGCAGAGGAAGTCAGTTCTTTTCCAAAATTAAATTGAAGTCTACTCGGATGATTCCTAAACTAGGTAAACGATCGGGTATATCCTGGAAGGATATAAACCTACAGGCGGCTCTGAGACCTCCGGGAAATTAATAAAGATGGAATCAATATCCAATAAAAATAACGCGATCTACATACATATATCGACAGTCAGGCTACGCTTAAGGCGCCAGAGTCCTACGCCATAAAACCCGAACTAGCCAGGAATTGCCACCCAATGCTCAGGGCTTTACGTACGTATGCACAACCGTATCAGATAATGTTGAGCATATTGCAATATAAAGAGTAACGAAAGTGCCGAACTGCAGTACTGCCCAAAAAATGAGCTGAGCTCCCACAATGTAATTGGAGGCATTAAACCAATATTCTGAACTTTCGGTTGCGAATGGCTAGCGGTGTTATCCTCGAGAGAATTTTCAACTTGTTTTATCAAGCAATAGGGATATTGTCTGGTCATTCCTTTTGAGGAAGCACCCAGTTAGATAATCTATAAACTAGATTAACTAAATCCCAAAAAAAAACATTATTTAATAGGACTGGAGCGTTGGCATGACGTAGTGACGCTTTTTTTTAATCTTCCCCTTCTCATCACTTTAATAGATACTCTTAAGGATTTCAAACATCACAGTGATGCTGGTACCTTTCAGTTTGCCAAATATTAACAGGATTCCTTTTGAGTTCCACTCAATGGTATGACCTTAAACTTCTTGTGGACCGGATCACACTTTGAAAACAGTCAACAACACCCTTTTAGGAACTTTGAAAACAGTCAACAATTACAAACAAAAATTTTGTTACTCTTTGCAGTCGATGGTAGTGGTCCCATATGATCAACGTGAAATTAATGAAGAGAGACATTCATTTCGTCAATGGGATTTAAGAATTCTTCGCTTTTAGGCTTTCCTCGATGATAACGTGCAAGTAAGAATACTGTTTGCAACTGTTTCAACGTCGCTTGGTAACTTTGAAAAAAGTGGTCCTGTCGGAAAATCTCCTCAACTTTGCGAAGGTTAAAGTGTCCTTTGTCATGGATTTCGACACGACCTGTCGTTGCATTTTTTTCGGTACCAGTAGTTAATAATTTTCATCAAAACGCTTGTACATAACTCCACTCCAAACAAAATCGTTAAATCTTGTTTCCGTTTCAAGAATTTTCAAAACAGTCTTTCAGTGTTCGCCCTTTTCCTGAGTTCTCTTAACAGATTGATAACCTTTTCAGAGTGATAATGACCGGAACAAGTCATACTCTTGCAGCTGAAGTGCCCAATTTGCTACCCTACTCTTACGTTGCTTCTTAACCATTATCTGTTGGAATGCCTTGCAGTCAGTACTAATATCAATCAAATTTTATTCTTAGGAGATAGTTCCTTAGTTTTTTGAGCGACCCCACAATAGCCAATGCTGCAGATTCATAGCTAGAGTAGTTTTTTTCTGCGGTCAGAGTTTTGAAGCTTAGAAAAAGTACAGGATGGAAATTCTCATCATCCCCTTTTTGCAGCAAAGCAGTCCCATATTTCTCCTTACTGGTATCAGTATCCAGCTGTGTTATATGCATTGGATTGAACAGCTTGAGAACCGGTTCACTGCAAAGCGTCTCCTTTAGTGTTTCGAATTTTTATGTTCTGCTCTTCCCCAAGAAAATCTCATATCCTTTCTGATTGAATCTGTTCATGGTTTGGCTATTAGTGCGTATCCTTCAATTAAATTACCGAAAAATCCTGTTCGAATCCCAGAAAACACCAAAAAGTTTTTCACGATCCCACCTCTTACGAATGTCTGAAAAACGTCCGAAAGTAATAACTGACAAACGGACATGTGCAAAGGAGATGAAAGATGGTTTCCTCCTCCAGCTTCTGCAAAAGTCATTTGAAAAAAGGCACAGTTTGTTAGCATGTTGACCAATCGGACAGTGTCCCATAAGGACACCGATTAAGTGGCTGATCTACGATCGTTTTAGAATAACCAACCCGGCATTGATTTAGTTCAGGTCAGATCTGTCAAGAAATAAGACACAAAAAACAAAAAAATAGAAACAAATACTTGACGCAACAGACCGTGTGTGGTCCAGGGCCTAGCTTCTCGCAACCATTCGTGTTGTACGTGTTATATTTTTCACACAAATGGAAGGGACCTACAGTTTAGAGCTACATATATTCTAAAGACTTTCTTTTTTTGGAGACAGTCATTAATCTCGGATGTTTGTCAGACATTCATCAGGTGGGACTGTGGAAAAAAACAACATTTTTTTGTGTATTCTGGGATTCGAACCTCGAAGCTCACGGTCCCTTATCCAACGCACTAACCACATACTTGAACAACATTACGTACACAATGGTAGTTCGGTTATCGAATTTGTACAACATCTGACGAGTACAAGCATCATAAACTAATATTAAGATCGAGCGGCCTTCAGATGTTTATTGGTCATAGGCCAGGTGTACCCCTAACTAAAATATCGTTAAGGTACCATAAATGAAGCGTAGCAAACGAAAGTAATTGTGATTCGTTAGTTAAGAAATACTAGTATACTTAGAAGTATTTCCAAAACCAAATTAAAGCCATCTGTGCTGAAATCAAAGCCATTTCAAATTCAGTTCTCCAACTCACCTGTGACCCAAAAGATATCCAGACGCACTTCATCCCTGCTACGCAAATACCCACACTGAAATATGATGTATCCTTTCAATTGGGCTCTTAATTTGATTTCATTCTTTATTGGTTTAATATTCCATAAAAACCACATAAGCCACAAAATTATCATATCCTACCCCCGTCTCCTTCATGTACATATCCACTGAACTCCAAGCAATACATAATAATTTGATTATGGAACAAAAGGGCGGAAAATATACAAATATGTCCGAGTATATGTTAGTGACTAAAGCCGAGAGGGAAAAAATATTATGAACGCATGCGTTTCTTTTCCGAATTACAACGTAAAAATTCTGTCCTCTTCAAGCTTATTCTGGCTGCCTGTCGGTTGGTATTTCGCAAAAACGGATGAATGAAGAAGGGATAAATCAATCCCCCCTGAAACAAGAGAGCATTTTCAAGTCATCCCCTGGTACATTATTACACAGTATACGGAGTGTAAATGTGAGTGCACCCCCCCATAACCATCCAGGAATTATGATTTTCAACGTGTAGTTACAAAATGGAGTCATTCATCCATTTTGTTTTGCATTTCTAGGTAAAGGTTTATTTTTTCTTTTTTGCATTGAAATGGGTGCCGATGGTAGATGGAATTTTTTTTGCGGTAAATAAACAATGTAATGTAGTTAAAAGGCGTGACCTAGGCCGGTTTCTTAATATTTACCTGGAAATACTTTTAGTTTATTAATATAAACTCTTTCAAAGATTTCAATTTATTTAATTGACTTGTGCTGACAACAACAAGTTACTTGTAATGATAATGAAGAAATAAAATTCGTTCGTAGCAGATTCATCCGGTTCTGCCAGTGCAGTGTTTCAATCGCAATAAAGGAATTCCTTAAGGGTGAATATAAAATTTTTAGTTTTCTTTTTAGATGCTTTATTTTTTATTGCTACATAAAGCATGCGAAAATTATATTTAACCTCATTACAACCTAAAGGACAGTATAAAAATAAAGGACAAGAACAACGGGTAAAACTGCAACAAAGTAGGGACTTATCAACAGTACTGGTTAGGTTTATGGGGCAAAGGTCTGCATTTCTGTTACCATTTTCAATTTAATTGTTGTTCAATTCCAATTGAATCAACCGACAACAACCATTAGGCAATAAGTTTTAGAATAGTCAAAGAATTATGGGTCCATTAACTCGTTACAAATATGAATATTTTGCTGGGCAAAATGTCGTACCCTCGCCTCCTGGTGGTGCCCGATGGATAGCTAAATATGTATATATGTACATACATATCTGTTGGCGAATTATCGATAAGCGTATGGAGAGCCCGACTGAATATGTGTAGCAAGCACATCTAGGTGACCTTTAGCAGGCTTGTTTAAAACAAGACATCTCTTGTTGACATGATTGCCTGTGTCTCAGAAGTCTAGCAAAAGCACTCAGAAGGAGAACGTTCGGTGGAAGCATTCTCCTTTCGTGTCGGGATCAACGATTTTGTCTAAAGTCGAACTAGCAACCACGTTGCATGAGCTTCTCCGACTTTTTCGAAGCTCAGGTTAGTAAGAATTTCCATGTCTGAGACAGGGCTGTGGACAAGAGATGGGAACAGATAAACCATTAATTGGCCAACGGTAGCCATAATATTTCCGAAGTGGGTTACTGACATCAGTTTATTCGCCCTCAGGCTTGAAACTTATTTCATTGGACTCTTCAGGTTGGAAGTTGATCCGGGGTAAATTCCTTATAATGTAAAAGGGTTATTTATGAGAGAGATTTCCGCCTTCCTGATCATTGTAGCGTTTTCAGGCGGAAATCATGGCGATTAAGGAAGCCTTGTCCTGGCTGAAGTGTAATGTACTATCTGTCAGGGATATTACCATTCTCACTGACAGCCAAGCGGCAATCAAGTCTCTGGAATCGTGCTCATTCACTTCAAAGGCCGCTCTCAACTGCCGTTTATCTCTTATGGAGATGACAGAGCAGTTCAATATTCACCTATGCTGGGTGCCAGCCCATAGAGACATTCCAGGAAACTGCAGGGCAGACGAACTCGCCAGACAAGGCACTACTCTAAGGATTCTGTCTGATAGGCAGTCCCTGGGTATGCCCCTAGCTACATGTAAGCATCTACTAAGGCTGAATGCTATTAGCAAGACCAACCTCAGATGGGAAAACGTGTCAACGTGTCTCATCTCGAGACAGATCTGGCCCAGGCTGGATCATAAACGCAGTACCGAGTTGGTCAAACTAAAGCGATCACAAATCATCTGCGTTGTTGGTGTTCTCACTGGACACTGCCTTATAGGCCAACATGCTCTCGCAGTACATGGCAGATATTACCGCGATTTAAGAGATGGTTTAGATAAGGTATACAAAAACGGAAAGTTTACAACAGCTGCCATAAAAGTTTGCACGTATTAGAATGGATTTCTCTCGCCAGGTTCAGGTTAAAACTTATTAACTTGCATAATGCACAACACATGTCACGACAAACCATGACGGAAATCCATAACTGTGGGCTTAAACCACTGTTGCATCGTTGCTATTCACCTGATCTGGCTCCGTGTGGTTTTCATCTGTTTTACAACCTAAAATTGATAGAAGTGGGCCGAAATTTTCAATGGATGAAAAGGCCAAAGTTGCAGTTAACGTATTATCTAAAGGCCTTGAGGAAACTTTTTTAAAAAAATGTTATAATGGTTTTAGAGACCAGATGGAGGAAATGATCGTTAGGTTCCCTTATTCGAAAAATGTAACCGCTCAAAACGAACGCTTGGGAGACCTGGCTCTATTTAGGTTGTTTGCGACAAAAAAGTGGCCTTTATGCTGAAAAACAACCTGCATTAACCGGCTGCCGAAACATGCAGAAAAGCTATAATTTGTCTTGATCGGTTCATACAAAGTTGTATTCATAATATTTCATCACCTCTCTTATAAAATAATCTTTTTGTTTTGAAGTCCTTGATTTTATTGGCATTATATTTTGCTATTCAGAAGATATTCTCCCGATTTTTAAAAGATTTCATTAGGATACCAGATGATTCGACTTCATTTTGGATTTTTTTTAGAACGAAGTGACTAAACAGACTTAACCTAGCTTTCTTTTCTCTGTGCATTAGCTCGAATAGTTGGTTGGTTGATGTGGTCTTCGGTACACTTAGATAGGTCCATTGTTATGCCACTAGGTAGAGGCAGGTGGGTCACTCTGTGCGCTCTTGGAACCAATTAATTTTTCTTATGAAGCTGTTAATGTTAGCCGTAGAGTCATTATTAATTTTATTGGACCATCGAAATGATAATAACCTAGTGTTGTCTTTCTAATATTAACATTAAGTGCAGGACACTTGCAAGGGAAGTGAAGGACTGTTTCTTCTCCTTCCTCGTCTCTGCAACACCTACCAAAGTCATAATAGCGGATGCCCAACCTTTGAGCACGCCTGCCTATCGGGAAGTGTCTGGTTATTACGTTAGTGCAAGAGGATTCCCCTATTATGCTTAAGAGGTCCGTTAGATCTTCTCTGGTCTAGTTTTGACCATAGTTGCCTAGTTAGGCGCCGTGGCTCAAGTTGGATCGCTGAGCGGGAGGTTTGACGTTCTAATCCCAGAAACACCAACGGTCTCACCTCTCGCGAATGTCCAAATAACGTCCGAGAGTAATACCTGTCAAGAGAAAGCTTCTCAATTTGCCTTTCGGATATGGCTCTAAACTGTAGGTCCCTTCCATTTGTGTGAAAAATATAACACGCACAACACGAATAATCGCGAGAAGCTAGGCCCTGGACCATATACGTCTGTTGCGCCAAGTATTTATATCTGTCGATGAATATACACAACACTGCAATTTAAACCACTCTGACTGTCACCTAAGTCTGATTGTTCCTATAGTAAACATCTAACAACAAGGTTCAATCATAAAGGATCTTTTCTCTTTGCATTTGTAAAAGAAACTATTTACTAAGCCCTAAGTGCCAATCCAACCTAGCCTATGCAACAGTGGTCTAGTGAACAAAGCGGCGTAGTAAAGTTGAAATGAGTGTCAAAGTTTCTCAAACCTAATCCAGGCATTCTTCCGGCTCAACTCATGTAGTATTAAAATGAAAAAGGTTTTCGCTTACGTATTGCTTTGAATGAGGTATGGAATGCTAAAGTCAAACTCTGCTAAAAAAAGATTAATCATGACAAGTAAGGACAAATAATTGCACAAACAATAAGAGACAGTGTTTTCATGCGAAATTTGTCACTGGAATACATGTTGCAATACGTCGTCTGGTAAAATCTTAAAGAAAATTAATGTCGTTTGAGTATTTTGAAATAAAAGTACTCGTAAGAGTTTGTTAACATGTTCATGACGGAATGTACCACTGATAGATTGACAATTGGCAACGATTCACGAATGTTGCAACACGTTTTCCTCATATATAAAAACGACAAGCACATAAAACGGCAAGTATTGGTTTCGTGTAAAACTTCAATCTCGAGATTTTGGTCAATCTTAATATTACTGCTATAGAGAAATTCAAAAGAGTCACTCAATTGTATCTGTCTGTCTACGTACGCAAGACTGTAGACTGCACTGGATGGATTTTCTTTAAGCTTGATATCTGAGCTCAGTAGGGCCACAATTCCAGACTAAATTCATTCTAACCTGAAAACTAAGCAATTTTTGAAAAGTAAATTTACGTACCAAATTTTGGAAAACTGTCAAATTTAATTTTTAGCCAAGCATGAATTTTATCGTGCATTTTATTTTACTTTATTTTTACAGGATTTGAGGGAATAATTTATATTGTCTTCAAAGGCTTTAATCGTTGCTCGTTTATCCATGTAAGCTGCGAGCAATACAGTAGAATCTCGGAAAGATGGACGGTTATACGAGTATAAGATGAATAGTTCGGAAAGATGAACGAATTTTTTCACCATTTCAATGTTCCAAAAGATGAACGCATTGAAATTTGGGTACTCGAAAAGATGAACGCTTTATTCCCAACTCAATTTTTTACTGTTTTTATGTCTTTAGTTCGTCATATTATATTCAACAGGAGGAACTTGTATCTTCAGAAGAAATTGTAGTGGAAGTTGTAGATTTAATCAAACCAGCAGAGGCCATTTCAGCCATCAACACCAGTTGGAAATATGCACAGCTATGTGAGGCCGATGTTTCCAGACTTTAGAGTTTGAGAAGTTTAAGAGAGAAGGCAATTGTAAAACAACTTTCTTCCGGGCGTCCGTCCATAGAGTCTACAGTTTTTTTTTATACTTTTTTTAATCAACTTTTCTTTTTTTTTTCTTATGTTTCTTGTTTTTTAAAAATAAAATGAATTCTCAATTTGATATATTCAATGTTTTTATTTATGACTATATGTACTTTCTTCCTCAACCAAATTTTGATGCTCGAAAAGATAAACAATTCGAAAAGATGAACGGGCCCTGTTTTATATGTGTTCATCTTTCTGAGATTCTACTGTATATGTGACAATAAAACGATGGCATTATTGGCAATGTGACACGTAGCCCCATCGTGCTGGAACCACGGCTTCCATTTTTGAACCACTTTAATCTGGTAAGGGATTAGGCCAGATCATTTCGCAAAATTTTCCAAGTTGTGAACAGACAAATCCCAAGCTGTGAACTGACTAATACGGGTCTGTAAAAATACTGACGGCGATATTTTCTTCGGAACGCAGTGATCTCATTCTTGTTATTGGCTTAATACCAAAAATACAAATACTTGTCGCAACAGACGTACATACAGGTCCAGAGCCTAGCTTCTCGCAACCATTCGCGTTTTGCGTGTTATATTTTTCACGCAAATGCAAGGGAACTACAGTTTCGATCCATATCCGAAAGGCAGAGAAACTTTGTCTTGACAGGTATTACTCTGGGAGAGACAGTCGCGAGAGGTGGGTCCGTGAAAAACCTTTTGGCGATCATTTGGTCCACAAAATGGACGAAGTGGTCGATAAGTTTCTTTAACTGAATAATGATTTCAAAAATAATATTTCACTATTTGGTAACATTGTTGATGAAATGTTAGACCTTACTGAAAACAAAAAGACATTGAAACATGAATGCCACCCCAAACTTCTTTAGCCAATCCAAGCGATTAATCAAGCCTTATTCGTACAATGAAATATTAGAAAGCTGGTGTGCTTTCTCACTGACCAATTATCCTAAAGTACCAACGTATTTTTTGTGAATGCCCGGCACTACATTAGTTAGGAGACATGTCTTTCACAAGAAAATGCTTCCATCAAGTTGAAAGACTCTGTTACTAAGGAAAAACTTACTGCAGCGCAAAATAAACCGCTATATTTATTTGTACTTAGAAATGTACATGAATATACTAATGTGGAAATCTTCAGTGGAGCAGCTGCTGGAAATGCGTTTGGGCCGTGCTACTAGTTTTCAGTTGCTTGGCTCTCCTGTAGAACTACCTGCTCCTTCTCCTCGCTCTATTATTCTTCCACTTTGTGTTCTCTGGCTATTGCAGGCCTCCAATTTGAAGTCTCCTGTTTTGAGCCAATCGATGCTATTTTCCATTGGACAGTGATGCTCTGAGTATAGCCGTTAGAAGATAATGCTCAGAGTCGACGTTTGCCCCTCTGAATGCATGTAGATTCAGAATATTTGATGCGTGTCTGGCATCGATCAGCACGTGTCTTGCAAAATTTGCTGGCGGTTAAACCATTTCCAGCCATTTTGCTGTGTGGTTTCATAGTCTTCAGAACATAGTGTTTCTTATCACCGTATTGGATTCTACTGCAAATTAGTCGGAAGCTGTTATCTGTTGTCTTTGAGACTACGACAAATATCTTTCCCGTGCCGAATTTAGTATTTAAGTCCCCGAGTGATATTTTGATACCGTTCGACGGACAGACTCATAAATTTCTCCTTTACAGAATTTTTAGCCTCGTCGGTAGATGCGGATGCGGTAGATCCAGTTGAGCGCTTACCGGCTTGAAATCAAATCAATTCTTGACTTAAGCCGATTTTTCATGATGAATATGTAACCTTTAGTGGTAGCTGTAAGAGTAATCTTTCCATTTTTGTATGCATGATACTTTCCATCGTATATCCTGAAGCTGCAATATCTTTTCTGTACTGTTTGAGAACAATTTCAAGCTTTTGAGTAATACTCGCAGTGTACAGTGTGCGCATATTCCAGGTGCATACTTGTAAGTCGTAGGTCCTTGTCGTTTCAAGTTACACTATTTTTATCCAAGGATCCGACATATCTGAACTAAACTTTCTTTTACGTGATAAATAAGTAACCCAACGGCACATTCCTCAACACAAGTTCTAATGAAAACACACCCTAGGAGTATGATAACTTACTTTGAGGATATGAGTGCAGCTATTAGCTCATTAAGGACATCCGCCATTATCTCTTTTCAGTTCTGACCCAGCCATAGCAATTCTTATAAATATGAGCCCCGAATGTATTAAAGTAGGTAGCTCATGCAAGGTGGTCGCTGTTTTGATTTTGCATGCCACCAGTCATCCCGTCGAAAGAATTCTCCCGCCACACGTCCTCCTTCTCAAAGCTTTTGCTAGATTTCTGAGACATATGGCTGCATTGCGATCAATAAGAGTTTCTTCGTCCGGTTTTAAACAAGTGTCCTAAATTTCACGTAGATATGCTTAAACAGGTCCAAGTGCTCAATTATACATGTTCAGCTCATCGTTAGTGCGCGATACGATAACTATTCAGAGGGCACTACGACTTTGAGATGATGCGCCATTTTGGCATTCGATTCCAATTTATGTACCTTCATCCGACTTACTCCTCTTTCGCCACCAAAATAGGACTACATTCAGAGCTTTGCTAAGCCACCTGGTTCAGCATCTTAGCACCGCACGATAATCGCCTTTTTTTGTTTTCTTCTCGATCTAAGTCAGGAGTACACCATTCCATTCAGTTCAATGGAAAATAGATAGGTATGTATCGATAGGATAGGTTAATTACCCTTTGATGGCCCAATGTTTGGAGGATTATCTATTAATCTCGCTCGATTCTGGACGCCACTGATCGATAATGCTTTTGGGATCAAGCTCGAACCATGAGAGTTTATGTGCTAGTCTCACTTGCGCTTTGCATAAGAGAAGGAGCAGCTCACGTGGGGGTATTTCTTTGCTTTGAACAGAGAACCCAATTTTCTGGACGCTTATTATGCGATGTTAAATTGATATTTCTTGAGGAAAGTTTACCATCCATCCGCAGAGTTATTGTAGCAGTCCAAATTGCTGTATCTTCTGAGATATCTCGACAACGTTGTCATGTTGTCGGCTCTTGAATCCTCATGTTGTTCGATGTTTAACGTCTATATTTGCGTTACATAGTTCAACCGTCGAATTAAGACAAAAGAATCTGCTTTTCCTTCGGATGATATTGCCATCGGACCTCGTTTCTAAAATTGGGAAGAAGAAATGACTGACGTTATTTCTTCACTTTTCAATTTTGAGATTGGCGCAGCCACTGGAATATTCAAGAAGTTCTTAGTGCCTCCTTCATTCTTTGCTTCCTTCGCCTTCTGAATGGCTAGATTGCTGGCGCTTCACAAGCTTATTAAGCCAGATCTTCTTTGTTCAATTAAGTTGGAATGTCAATGTTTATAAAATGTCCGTCCAATGTAGTACTAGATGGTTACTTTAATTCTCCGGTCTAAAGAGAGTAGGTTTCTGGTGCCATCTGCACTGGAGCTTTGATAACTTTGTGAGAGTGATATTCTACGGTCCGAATTTGATGGATATACTATCAGATGCAATGAGGACAGAATTGGCCAGATTCTGAGCCGGGAAAAGAATGCGATACAGATAGCTACAAAATGAGACAGTGGGCTTCGTGGGGAGCGACAACATTAGACCCCATCTGTCTTAGAAACGGAGATCTACCTAATCTTAATGGCCATGTGCTTTATTGTCACGAAAAGGTGGATGAAGGTGCTTAACATATACAAAAATATACGAAAATCTCGTGGCATAAAAGTCAGTGGCTTGGCTCTGCTCTATGCAGAAAAGTATATCAAGTGTATACGACCAGATATCTGCAAAAAAAAAAATACGCCGAATTTGTTTTGTCCCTCAGGAGGATTGGTTATGAACGTCTTTCAAGCCACTTTGCTTCTGACAAGCACTAAAACGCAATCATTTGCGCTGCTTGACGATGATACGGGAGAACATTTCCTCCGTTATTGTCCGTTTTGCTTGCCCCAGATACCAGATCCTTGGGGCCACCGCGTTGGCTGATGAACTTCATCGCTAAAGTCCCTCTCGTTTTTCCCCAAAAGTCCGGAAAAAGAGCATTAACGAAAGGTGTTTACATGGTAAGTACAATAGAGCAGTAGTTGAGTCTTCTTGCCGAGGAGATAGTAGCAACCTCCAAAATAGAGGCTTCAATACGGAAATAGTCACTTCCATCATAGGAAAAACTTAAATTTAGCTTATTTCTGAAAAGTTCTGCAAAGCAGGATCGAAAGTAATTTGTTTTAATTTTATGTACTCCAAGCTGCCTAACCAGATCTCATAAACATTAAATTTTCTTTATATACAAATTAAGAGTAAGTGGCAATAAAAAAAAAGTATTGAATGTGTAACTAAGCTACATAAATTTGTCAACAGTAATTTATAGCTGAAGCGTACTCGAAAGTAATTATTTATTGAACTAAGCACTAGCGGAGTGGTACACTTGTATCCTTTATTACTCCATGATTGATGGTACAAAGTGAACAAAAAAGGAATCATTCACTAAGCCGAGTCTGGTTCTAAATTCGATTAGATACGCTAAAAATTAAATACCGTGAAACCCTAATCGCCATCCATATACCCTGAGCCAGCAAAAAATCCACCTGCATCATCATCATCCTTCAACCAGCTTATAAATAAACCACCCCCTAGGATTAGACATGGATATCAATTGGCTTGAAACAAATTAATGTCAAACATATTGAAATTCATCCAGAATTATATGCCTCGTAATGTTGCATTCAAGCCCTTCATCCCCATCGACAAGAAATTGCGATGACAACATTAAACAAGGGTCACAGTTAGAAGAAATCGGTCCTCTAATGTCACCACTCCTTGCGGAAGGGTGAGTTAATTTGTTTTCCAATTGCATTTTTATTTCTTCGTTCATTATTCGTCAACCCTCACTTGTAGGGGATGACTAGATAAGCTGTGAACACGTGTTTGTTTTGTAATAAAATTTCTAGTTAACGATTTATGACTGTACCGCTTACTGGCGCTGTATCACTTCAAAGATCACAAACATTCCGAGATAGAGAGACGCACACAAAAATTTTCAATTTGAATCCACTCTTACAAAATGAAAGCATTTTTCGCAACCATTAACGAGAGCTTATCTCTACATTTATTGACAGAGAACAATCTGAATTTGGGGGGTAGTACATTAAAACAATGACGACGAACTTTGCTGAGATCTCTTTTGCATTCAGCACTGGAAATAAGCTGGACGTTCATGTGCATCACAGACGGCTTTTTGCCATGACAACATGCACCCAGTGGACATTGGTCAAATTGTCCTTTGTTAACCCCTGCTCCTTTTTTCGCGCAACCTGTAAAGAGCTTAATCCAATTTAGTTGGATTAAAATTGATACATTTTAATTATGCTGTATGGTTTTAATGAAGCCGGTCTGGTCAGACAGAAAAAAAAATGTCGAAATCCTCCAATGGTTTTACGGAGCTTATTCATTTAATTGGCAAGATTTGTTTAATTAATAAATCGGCATGACTGCGGAAAAGCATTTCCCTTCTTTTTATAATTGTTTCAGAAAACATGACATGTCACTTTGGCTTGCAAGGTTGAAAACTCAATCTACCACATTCCTTGTGATCCCTCTTGGAGATTTTCTAATTGATGGGAATTTCTAGAACGGAGAATACACAGCGCTAGGAATTTTGTGTAAACTCTGCAAATGGGGTAATTATTTAACCCTCATCATTGCGAATGTATTCATTTAGTCTTGTGAAAGGGTTGCTGCCGAAAGGCAGGTGGTTTAACAAGAAATGTGTGTCGGACAAGGAAAGTGGCGGGGTGTAGTTAATATAAAAGTAAACAATCTAATAGACAACTTTATTTTGGTGAAATATTGTTTTGAAAAAAACGTTTGTATTTCCTGGAAAGGCAGAGCAGTATGCAATTTGGTGTAAGAATAGTTCCAAGGAAATACATATTTGATTGTCTTCAATTATTGGATACACACTACCAAGCTCAAATTGGGAGGGCAACAGGTATATTACCTTAGAAGTCTCAAAAAATTCTTCTTGGAGAAAGGGTCGTCACCATTTTCGATTGTGGAATGAACTTAAGCTGATTCCAATCAGGTTTTTCTTAATTTCATTCAGTTTAACTACTAATTAACAGGCATTAATTGTAAAACGATTCCTGGAAAAAATTCAATTTTGCTTTCTTACAAGTAATACTTTCACGTAGGCAATCAAGGGTATGCAATCTTTTGGTTTCTTTTTGAAATTGCTCGCAAAGCTACCCCGCTTAATATTTAAAATTTATTATTGCTTTATTAGAAGTGCACAATCCGTTGTTATTATTTGTTCATATGGGTGCCCCCTTAAGGCTTTATGTCAACTTAATTTTGCAATAATTTGCCAAATAGGATCCAACAGCGTCAAATCTCAGCTGTGTGCAGCCCATGGTACGTATCTGAAATGGCTAATAAGATGCTTGCCGAAAAAAGTTAACAAAATGTCGTTGCGCTACTCTGCTGAAACCAAAAACCGCCTAAGTCCAAGTCAATTCAATTTCGGCCACAAAAAACCAGTTGCCATGTTTGCACTTTATTTTAACCGAAAATTCTTTTCAAATTCTGCGGTTTCTGCAAAACAGCACTCACTTGGAAATGATTTTTCAATATTGTCCAGCATTCACTTTTCATCGTGAAAGCTTGACTCTAAGAGTACTTGATTGTTGATATTTCAAATTAGTCCAGCGTCGTAATAACATGCACTTTAAAAAAGTACCAACCTTTTCAGTCTTAAAAAGGTACTAAAATTCTATTCTCCGTATAAAATCATACAAAAAGAATAACATGTCGAAACTTGGTGGATAGGTGCCTTGAAAAGTAGGCGCAGGGTCATAAGTCCACTGGCCATATGTCCACAAAATTTCGGGTCATAATTCCACAATGCTAAAAAGCAAGTGGGCCATAAGTCCACAATCCTTTTTATGACTTATATAATGGATTAAAATAAAGAGAAAAAATTTTGGATTACTGAACAGTTTATTTGCTGCATGATTGCTTGCAATAATAGGTGCCGTGACATAAGACCAAGTGACGTAAGACCAAATATGTATTTTCAGAATGTAAAATGTCAAATAAGAAGGGACATAACTATATGACGCGTAGCGGCACCCTAAGCACCTGCATGTGAGGCTATAGCCGTCCGGTGTATGAATCGAGGAAATGTCCATAGTTTTTTTTTTGTTAGCGAGCGTAGCGAGCTCATCCACCTCTAAGGCTTCGGTGGTATTCTGGTCAATCTTAATGGAGCGCCGACATTTCTCCACTGTCATCCTGCATAGACGGTCGAGTTTGGCAGGGATCCCCAAATTGTCCATGATTCCATACAGCTCCATACAGCTCTATTTACACAGATGGTATCGTAGTTCAGGTTTAAATTTATAAAGACATGGTTGGTGTCGATTTGAAATTCCTGTTATTTCTCTTAGATCTGCCACGTAGTTCAGAGTATCTCCTTTCTTATGGATGGGGAACACAATGCTGAGGTTCCATTCGTCGTCCATTCCATTACTTTGGAGCCAAGTGCTAGTTAGTTCCACCGTCATCATACGTTCTGTGCGAACGTCTAAATCCTTTCTGTAAATCACTGATTGAGAAATAACAGTATGTCTTCCTTCTACCCCGGCAGATCGATGATAGACCAAATTTTTGCACTGTGGCAAGTCCTGGAAAGATGGTTGCGAAAAACCAATGCCGTTTATGAACAATCTATTATTTTGGGTTGGAACATAAATGCAATTATAGTGCAAAAAAGCTTTTTTAAATCTTTAAAAGGTTAGTGACAAAAGATCTAGATGTCAAGGTTTAGAAATTAAGAAATTTTACTTCTGTCCCCAGTCTCTTCTGCTTGTTGCTGAAAAGACAAACAAGTGCTAAAAAACCGGGTCACGTTGCTTGATAACGTTTGACATCATGTGAGAAACCAAAGAGTAAATGGATATACTTTTTTTGCGAACTAGTTTGTTTGAGGATGAGTTTCTTCAGGGCACTTGGAATTTCGAAAAATCATTCTCCCAATATTTAGGTATAATTCCTCCTTCACACGGTTTTCGTCTCAACCTTCCAACCAGACACAGCTATATCCTAGGCGCAGGGACATAAGTTTAATTTTTTCCTTTGGGACTTATGTACATATGCCCCATTTAAGTGGGATATAAGACCCAAATTGAACTAGGGACTTATGTCCCAATGGAGTGGGACATAAGTCCAATGCGATGGGACTTATGTCCCATTTTTTTGCCGAAAATGGGACATAAGTCCCAAATTTTCGTAGGGTTAATATCTATTTAAAAAAAAACTTTGTGTATTTCCATTAGGCCCTTTACGTCCCTTTTTTCCTCTATACATACAATGGTTCTTTAAAATGTAAGAAAATTAAGTAAGTTATAGGCGCCTGCCTGACAGTTGTTGACATACCCTTAGCGGAGCGACGAAGTCGCAAAAGCGGCTAAGCCTTGCGGAGTAAAGGGTGAAGTCCTGTTAGCGATGCGAACCACCCACCCCCGAAATTTGGTTCAGTTTAAGTTTGAGGTAGGTGGCTCGCTCTGCTAAAGGTATGTCAACAACTGTCAGGCAGGCGCCTATAACTTAGATTTCTCTGAGCAAATTCTTACAATTTTCCCCATTAATTTGTTTGTTTGGATTTTATTTCCATGATAACAGCAGAAAACCAGTTTGACTCGTTATATGTACTAACTTGTTCCATGCTCTGGGACATATGTATGTAAGTCCCTTATTCGGTTTGGGACTTATGTCCCACTCCATCGGGTCAATTTGGGTCTTATGTCCCACTTAAATGGGACATATGTACATAGGTCCCAAAAGAAAAAATGGAACTTATGTCCCTGCGCCTATATCCGATTCCTCTTCGAGTACATGAGCTGCTAATATTAATCCAACATTTAGATTTTTTTTTTTTTGTGAAATTTATACAAGTTACTGTTCGCAAGAAATGTGAAAACATTTATGATTATTATTAAACTGGAATAAAGCTTGAAACCGTTTGGCAAACCTATTGACACCAAAGAAAT
Source organism: Blera fallax (assembly GCA_946965025.1). NCBI lineage: Eukaryota > Metazoa > Arthropoda > Insecta > Diptera > Syrphidae > Blera > Blera fallax. The sequence goes on from OX337244.1 coordinate 96,151,729, forward strand.
ATTTGATGCGAAGTGTCAAAGGGCTGTCTGACTTGAAATTTGTGCCATCAAGTATTGTATTGATAAAGTATTGATCGGTAGACTCTAAGTTGCAAGTTGAAGCTGTCGAAGTTGCGGTGCATTTTCCCGTGCTAGAGTACCATACCCCAGATGAGATTTAACGTAATAGCAATGTCTTAAAATGTCAGTTAAACATAAAACATGATACCAATCATCAACGGCGACAAATACGTTTACTAAATCCATATCGAATGAACTTAGACGATTGGAGAGGGAAAGAAAGAGAGATGAAGAAAGGAGAAGGATAGTCCAAGAGACTGGCCACGTAGACAATTAAAGAAAGCAAGAATTGCTAAATCCTGCCCCGCGAAGGAATAGGAGGTAGTACCGCGGGGTATAGAAAAAGGGTAGAAAAGGGAGGTGGTTCTAGTCAGTAGAAATCTGGCATACTGACCAACCGAGTATTTCGTCAGTATCTTTAGAAGATTTCCCCTTCCAAACAAAAAAAAAAAGGTGTATTTGATCTTTATGATATGTATGTACATACGTATTTATATACAGTAAAGAGTAAACATAGTTATTAGAAACGCGTACAAGGAAAGAGATGGACTTTACCGTATAAATATTATAAAATTGGATCCAAGCGATCTCGAAACAACTTAAACAAATGGATTAATAGTGCAAAGACAAGGTATTATAGAGAACAGTTTCAGAAAGCAAACAAAAATCATAGAAAAAAAAACATAGAAAAACACAATACTAGGTACAAAGTCTGGCAATCTAAATGCTCTATCAAAAAATTTTGAAGAATTGTTTTCCAGCATTTTGTATCCGGACGCCTTGGCCGATGACGTTGCGTTAAGGCCACTTTGACAGGAGCGAAAATCGGTCATTTACAACGTTGACAAGTTGTGTCAGTTTGTACTATAAGCCGACAATTGTATTTCATTGTGATGTCCGCAAATAAAATACGTATGTACATATGTATGTACCTGTCTGCTTCATGTGAAACACACCACCTGAATGGTTATGCTCTCAATCGACAAGGCCGTCACCGCATTGAAAAGTAAAAACACCACGGCAAAAACTGTTTAACACAGACTAACACAGACTTTAACACGTGGGATATAGTCAACGCGTTGATAAGCATTTCGGAAAACTTTGTCAACATGGTCAACGAAAAAAGTCAATATATTTCTCCAAAAATTCGTGCCAATATATGTATGTAGCTGTAACGTCAGCCGTCGTCAGCGCGTTGACAGTGCTTTACGTTGACGATCACACGACGTGACCATTTTGGGACAAATTTCCCCGTAACTTTGATAACAGAACCTCAACGCTTTGATCTTTTTGTTAACCATATAATCGTAGCTTAAGAAATATCATCTTTCAGAAATATTGTGATTCCTCCACCTTTTGATTTAAATCAATTTTAAGACTCGGTATTAAAATCATAAATATTATAGAAATTATTATCTTTCTTTCTTATATTTGTCTCACCTAATACAATCCCAGTTGTTCCCTATCGATTGCTCCCCTTCGCCTGGGCAAAGGTATTGGTGCCCCTGCAAGCTACAGCTTGTTCTCCCCTAGCGTAATGTTTCTCTGCCTGATTAGCTCCCTTTTCTGTACAACGGCAGACACCACTCGCGGTTGTGCTGGACTGACTCCCTGCTGAACAGGTTGCTCATCCTCACTTCCGTGGATGTCTCATTTCCTCCACTTTTGACAGGGATAAAAATAATAACCACGGGTTACCTCTTCTGAAGTCGAATCCATAAATCCAAAATCTTGGATAGAAAATATGTATAGCAAATAATTAAAGTGTCACCATGCTTTGCCTCTGTATTATCACTTTAACCCTTAATAAGTACCTAGAGCTTGCTCAACTTAATGATTTTAAGAATCTTTAGGAAACACACACACGCACTAAGGTTTTCTTTTTTAGATGCACTGCAAAAACCAAATATCCCAACCCCTCTGCATAATTGCTCACTTTACTAGAAGCTAATTTCTGTTCCATTTCCCCGCAACCCAAGTACAATTTAAATAAGCTTCCCATGTTGTTGCCGTCGTTCTCATCCAATAAATTATGCTTGTAATCGTTTGCCAACGCTGTAACATTTTGTAAACTAAGTGTAAATAATTGAAATCACCAACCACCCTTGTGTATTGTATCCTTGCCAAAAAATGAGAGCGCACAGCATAATGTTCCCTCTTTTCCGGAAGAGGCGCCCCTCCATAGAAAAGTTCACAGCGTATAAAAACATAAATTGTGTTCTGTTTATAATACGCCAACCTTATTGCGCCAGTAAGAGCCGTAGACCTTCCCCTTTTGAAGGGGAATTATGGGAATTAATTGAAATTCCAGAAATTCCACAGATCTTTTGTGAGCCAGAATTACCATCAACAACATAAAATAATATATTTAAACCCGCAAGAACGGCAGCATAAAAGATTCACTGTGTTCCGCTTTGTTCTCCCCCACCCGACCTACCTTCTAACCCTGGACCAACTTACATATAAAAGCGATGAAAACGTATAAATACTAAGATATTAGATTGACATTATTTCGGGTACTTCAATATTATGTACAACACATAACTTCATCCGAACCGATGGAACGCTAATACCCCCATGGAATGACATCAACAAAATTACAACAAAAAATAAACGATTGGGGTTCATGAATCCCACAGATACCATTTCACCCTAAAACCACAACGATTGGTTGGAAAACTTTTCGACTTCATATATACTAAACCATAAATGGCTTGAAGTCAAAATCGGTTATGAAAGGTGGAATTATTAAAAAATTCTTTTATAATAATATTAAAAAAAAACAACAACAGCAATTGCTTGTATCAAAAGGTAGAAAGCCTAAAATTCTCCGACAAGTGCGTGCTTAAAATTCACAATTGGATAAGTCAGTGTCTTTGGTGAGGGTGAGGATATTTGAAGCGCCGCCGTTTGTGCACCCTTATTGAGATTCAATCACGGGAAAGAGTCTTCCACCCTCAACAGTCATGCCGGTTAATCGTATTTTTATCTAGGTGTAGGTAGTTCAAAAGGGCTTTGTAGTTGTGTGTGAAATTAATATTTGTGGAAAACTCATGAAGAAATGTTCTTTCATCTTTTTCCTTTTTTTTATCGCAATGGATAATTTGTTTGGCTTTATATTATTATTATTTGTTTTGAATACTTGTAATATTATAGTTGGAATGTTATTTTATTAAAGGAACTTTTTAACTATGCCTTGTGGTAAGTATAGAGTGCAGTTAGCTTGTTTGATCACTTTGTAGAGGTTAAAGAATGAATGAAAAAAGTTTAGATTTGCTTTTGAAAAATTGTTAATGCTGTGGATTCCCATTTCATCTTCATTTCATTTTATATACCCCTCTTACGTCATCAGGGTGAACCTAGGATTCCAATAAGCTTGGTCCTCAACTAACTGTCTCCAGCTGGGTGAGATGCCTTTCAAGCGATGTAAGGCAAGGCCTTCCTCTACTGCGTTGTCTCTCCGAATTATACTCGAAGACTTCGGTATACACAATGTACAATTTTTTTGAGTAAGTCAATGCTGCTGTATAGCTTGTATAGTTAGTTCTCCGTTGAATATTTTCCTCCAGAGACTATCAACGTATATGCACAGATTGTATAAATTAAGTCGATTATGAACTTTTCTGACTTAAAATCGCATTAATAGGGGCCGATCAGGTTGCTGAAGTACAGGTTTCAAGCATACGCATAATATGGTGGATGGAGATCTCATACACGATGCTAAGGAGGCGGATGCCTCAGTGATTGCCGCCGTTGAGGGTATTCCCATTCTTGTGGATCGTTCAATTCAGTCGTTTCATTTTTAATAGGTTATGGGCCCAGACCTGAGTTCACTTATTCTACCGCTAATTTTAATACAGTATACCAAGCGAAAGTTGCTGAAAAATGTTGGATTAACCGTGAAACGAATAAAAGTCTTTGGCGTTAAAGTCATTCATTTTGCATTGAAAGTTTTCGTGCTGCTCTATCGTGTGTTTAGCTTTACGTAATGAAAAGCAGTGATTTATTACAAATCGAAAAATTGACCGAGGGACCCTGGAGATGATCTGGCTACTGCAATATAGAAGCTAAAATCATTGGTTCAGCAGCTGAAAGATTGTTGTGAGACCATTTCCAATGCAATATTAATGACTTTGTCATCCGAGTCCAACGGCAAAATCGCGTTACTAACGCCATTGATTGATTTCTTGATTCGGACATAACGGACCATATAACTTTTTGGAAAGATTGGTTGGTTAGCTACGAAAATTTCGACAATTATTCTCAGTGCGTTCGTATTAGAAACGGTAAAACAATAAATGCCCTCCATTTTGAAAATATTATTACCCTCGCGTACAAAAGCAAAGGGTGGATTCCGAAATGTTTCTCAAATGTACTATGTATATGTGCCGGGTTTGAGTTCAACGCGGGTCTCGACAAAAACCTAAAATTGCTTTCGGACAACAATCAGTGTAACTGTAGCAGTGGAAATTAGACATGTTTCGCTGTTTAAAACGATGTTTAAAGTTGAATTAAAATAGCAAGTGAATTCAAACAAGTACAATGACATACACGAAAAATCTTTCTTTGAAATTGTGGGCTGAAGCGGTCAGTCATGCGGTGTTTTTATTAAACAGAACTGCTCCAACCAGCTATCCAGGCAAATGTGTGTGGGATATATTTTCCGGAAGAAAACGAAGATTAGTTTCATCAGAATTGTGAATTTTTGGCGAGAAGTGTTACGCCCACGTACCTCAAAATGAATCAACGGAAGTCGCAGCACGGTATTTTTGTTGGACTTGTATAAAATGTCAATGGATATCGCATCTATGTATATTCCAGCAACCCCTAAAGGTAGGGGTAAATTACGATGTAATTTTTAAAGCTTTTTTTTCTTCCAGTTATGCAAGTTTAATTGTCAATTGCGCTGATAACGAAGTAGGTGCGGGATATGATAAACTAGACCCTTCTTCAGCTAAATATGTTGTCAAAGGTAAAGACCCAGCCAGATGTCGCTTTCTGATTCAACCTTTGAGTCAACCGAGCAGCAGTCATACGATGAACCGCAACCTAGAGACCAGGAATCGATTTAAAGCCGGCTAAGCAGCGCTAAGAGTGTCAACCTGATGATGATTGCACTTCTGGAGTTAGAGGAACTTGTAGTTGAGAAACAGGAACCTGCTATTTTCGATGAAGGACTCTAGTCGAAATTTGCAGTCGACAATCGCTGGGCTTATAAGATCAAGGACGCGGTGAGTAATGAACCTAAGAAATATTGTGTCAAGTTAGTTGTTAAATGAATTACTCAAAAATATGATATATGTACATAGATTACAAATAGACGTTTAGTCTGGTCGCCAAGTTCAGTTCAATGAGATAAATCTTAGCAATTGCCTCCGTTAGAAAATGTCCTTAATGCAGTTCGGCATAAATATTGTGTTTCTTCATGGTCATGTGCCAGCGGAATTGTATATGAAGCAACCAAAAGGTTTTGAGGATGGCTGGATGGCAGTATACAGATTGAGAAGAAGCTTGTATGAGTTGACACAAACATCAAGGTGCTGGAATGAGAAGTTTTCGGAATTTCTTCGTTCGTTTTATTTAAAATCAACAGATACGGATACTTGTGTGTTTGTTCAAGAAAATCTCATCGTAGCAATCTATGTTGATGATGGCTTAATTGCGAGTGTTTGTCAGGAGGATAAACGAAACATTATCCAGTATTTATAAAATTTGTTTGAAGTCAAGATATATGTATGAGGTGCGTTGTTTCTTGGGTTTGGAAATCAACCGAAATATGAATGCATCAATCTCGGTCTCACAGTCTAGCTACGCTCAGAAGATTGTGGCAAAATTCAACATGCTTTTTGCTCATCCAATCATGACTTCAATAGATGCTTCGCCGCTAAAAGACGAGTTTCAAGAAATCTAGTCGGAAGATGGTTAATTTCCATACCGTAAGGCCGTTGGAAGCCTTTTATATTTCGGTACCAGACCAGATGTATCCTTCACTCTTGGTGTTGCAAGCCGCTATCTAGAGAATCCATCCGGGCAACATGTCCAAATCGTCAAAAAGATAATAAGATACCTCAACTCAAAGGGACAATTAATTATGGTTTGATTTTTTTCATATATAGTAGACGCACGATGTAGTGAACTAATGAAAACCGGGCCTATTCACTGCATCGAGATTGTTCATTGTATCGAGCGTGGACTCCTTGAGGCAAATTTCATCAAAATGTGAAAGTTTTTACATACAACACATCGAAATTACAATATAATTAAAATTTTTCTGTCCAGTACCTAAAAAACAATCCAATATTTACTAAAAGAATAATTTATTTTAAACAAAAACGATTCATCCGTAATGCATGCAATGTAATAAAAAAATAAAAAATAAATAAAATAAATTCAAAGTGTACTAAAATAGTTCGTCATTTTCGTTTGCTTTTCTTTTGAATTAAGGTCAATTAGTATTGCCTTTTCATGCAACCTTTTAAGGACTAAAACGTCAGTGTAATCCACTTCATTGCTTGTTGCCCATTCAAGTGGTTTCCCAAATAATTTAACAGCATCTCTAGACGACACTGAACGGATTATCTGTATTTGGTTGTTCTTCTTCGTCTTGGTTTTCGACTTCATCAATATCTGAGAATTACTGATCTTCATTAATACAGACAAGCAACAGGCTAATTAATTTTGTACTGCAGTTCGCGTTTAACTACAAACAACCCTAAATTTCGTAACATGTATGCATATAATCGCGCAGTAGATGCAACACGTTGAGTAGAACAAACTGCAGATTTGGACTGCATGTAACTGAATCTACATATTGGCGACTACACGGCTCTTACTAGTTTTAAATTTTTTTTGCTTCCTGAAAGATTCTGGGAAAATAAAAACATGAGTTCACTATCTCGAATTTTTTTTGTTCACTATTTAGAATAGCCTGTATAAAAAAATTGTGTGTTCACTATATCGAATGTTCACTATATCGAAGTTCACTATATCGAAGTTCACTATATCGAGCGTTTACTGTAATTCAAAATTGAATTTGAGTTGTTTCAGTGACACATACTTCGGCACCATAATCAAAGTGCCATAAAGCAAACCCTGAATGTCATAAAGGCCGCAAACATATCGAAACCATTTTTTAAGACAAATTAAAATATCGATGTGTCAACTGAAAGCAAGTTAGCAAATATTTTCACAAAATCTTTGCGTAAGGCTAAATTAAGTTTTTTCCGTAAAAATATTGCCATTGTCCTTACTTACTATAATCTTCAATGTTTTTAAGTTTTTATTTCTTTTTAGAGTAAGCTACATCTTAGATTGATAATTTTAATTGTAATTTTTAGGACGTGCGCAAAGCAGTATACATAGTTGCGTCAGAACACTGGACGTTAAGAACACTTCCAACAGGTCAAGCTGGTTACATATCCTTGAAGCACGAAATACATACATATTTTGCATCACGGAAACCTTAAATATATGTAAGCCGGCAAGGCTATAAAAGGAGGCCAACTTTGCCCCCCGAGAAGCTATCCGTAGTGCTGTGTGTGACGTGTTGGTCGTAGTTAAGTCGCCTGTTCGGGCAACGTGGAAGTTTAGCGGCACCGCTAAGCTGTCCTGTATCAGACCTTCTCTATCTAGATAGAGGAATGTCTCTGGGGGAATGAACCCGTAAGGCGCACACTCTCGTGGTGCACGTCATTGGGGTAGCAGGCCCCAGAGATTAGGTTAGTTATTGCTCTCGCAATATGCCTTCGAATCATCTTGATCAGAAAATTATCCACTCTGTTTATGTTCGCCCTGTTATACAGAACCTCATTGCAATAGAATTTTTTGTTCACAGAATCTGGTGTTCTGTACAAACAAAGGCAAGCCCTCTCAAACACCCGAATTCTTTCTAGGAAGCTTGTTCCCACGTTGAACCACACGGGACAACCATATGCAAGCATGGGCCGGATGAGGGCCATGTAGCAGATTGCATTCACCCTTGCATCGAATTGGCTACTATAAGACAGTCTCTTTGCAAGGGCGAAAGCCGCTTTGGCTCTGGCCAGAGCAGCATCTATATGTTTGTTAAAATATGGATATTGGTCTAGCCAGAGCCCTGTAAAAGTGTTACTAAAACTGGGGAAGTGTTGGAGAGACTTAAGAAACATCGCCCGAAATTATAGGATCGCGCGTAGATATACTAGAGGCTCTATGAGCCACAAGAAAAAACAGGATAGTATGCAAGTAAGTATAGTCCTTAGGAGAGATTTCTCTTCTATCATCCTGCTGCAGTTTTGCACAGTAAGGTTGCTAATCTACTACTACATTCGGGTTGGTTGCTACAACGTTGCAGAATTAAATTAAATTGCGTAAATCTAGGGTGCCCGGACAAGAGGGCAGTGATTTGAATTGCCCACAATTTCTGTCGATTACGTTTCTCTACCTGGTTGATGTTCTATATTCGATCCTGTGTGTTTTTTTCTTTCGGTTAGTAGTCAAATTATACGATGTTTTGCCAGTAATTTTTATTATCGCAAGAAATCTTTCTAATGGTTTCCTCATCCTAGTTTAGGATTTCCTTACAGGAATATTGCTTGATGAGTCGTTTCCCAGTTGACAACACAGTAAGGTTCTGATCATATGAACACAGATTCTGGGAATGCCTTAGCTTTTTTTTTCAGCAGATTTGTTGCCTACAATTCCCTGGTGACCAGGGACCCTGTATCGTAGCAGCATGTAATTAATTTGGAGTCCCCTAAATTGACCTTCATCCACCCTACATTCACACGATGTGTGATTTACCGTCGCAGTTTTGTTGGTCGTTAACAATGGAGCCTGAATATTTGAATGTTTTCCCATCTAGGAAGATCTATATGCCGTCCAATGTCATACCAGGAGAAGGATGTGTTGGATCGAAAAAATGATACAGTGACTTTATCTAGTGGGCGCCGTGGCTCAAGTGGTTTGTGCGTTGGATCGCTGAGCGGGAGGTTCGACGTTCGAATCCCAGAAACACCAAAAAGTTTTTTCACGGTCCCACCTCTCGTGAATGTTTGACAAACGTCCGTGAGTAATAACTGTCAAGAGAAAGCTTCTCAATTTGTCTTTCGGATATGGCTCTGAACTGTAGGTCCCTTCCATTTGTGTGAGAAATTTAACACGCACAACACGAATGGTTGCGAGAAGCTAGGCCCTGGACCACATACGTCTGTTGAGCCAAGTATTTGTATTTGTATTTTTGACTTTATCTAGTTGTCCTAGGTTCTTCGGCGTGTTGTTTTAAAGAATGTCAGCGTTAAATAGTAAGGGTTTGTTGTAGCATCCCTGGTGGACTCCAAACTTCAATGAATATGCTTCCGATATTCCCGATGAACATTTGACTTCCGTTGTTACTCCATCACACATGTCTTGGATCATTGTTACGTACGTCTTTAGCACTTTCGGAGTTCTTAATACTGTCCATATAAGATCTTGCGTTACTCTATTGAAGACCTTTTCGAGATCTACGAAGAAAGCGTGGAGATATTTTTAATCGCCTCGATAGCAAATACCTGTTTTCCATGAATATTTAAATACTTTGGATTGCATCATTATATAGATTTGCCTTGAACAAAGCCCACTGGTTTCCATTCAGTAATATGGCATAGTCGGATATCTAATTACTCGTTCATAAGTTTTCATCTCATGCGACATAAGTTTTACTGAACAGTAAGTACTCCAGTATTTTGTGTCGCCTTTGTTTTTATATAGCGATACAAGAAAACTTTCGTTCCACTAGCTTAACATCCTGCCCCCTCGCATTAATTTATTCTAAAAACTTCATTTAAACTCCGCCATTGTCCATTTTTAACCAGAATTCCAATTGTATTTTGTCCGGTCCGACAGCCTTATTTCGCTTCACCTTTTTTACTGCTACTACGTCTACTTATTCGGCTGTGAAATCTGAGGTTTCTACTTCAAGTGGCCGCAGTATGTATATTTGCGCAGAAATTTTTTATTAAAGCGTGCGTTGAAGTATTCTTCCCACCTGCCCGAGATTGAGTTTTCGTTCGTGAGCAGATGCGTCTTTTATGTATTGCGGTACGTGGATTTTGGTCGTGTTTTTCTTTGGTTGTGCTGCGATTTTTAAAATATTGACGCAGTCTTTCCTTCTTCAATGTTGTAGCTCCCCTGCCGCTTGATGTAGGCCGATAGGTAAAGGGAATTTATTCGAGTTTTTGGTAAGGGTTCTCCGTCGACTTTGTCCGCGCTGTGGCTTCCACCTGCTTGACAAAGTTTTGCAATCGCGTACTCGTCGCTTCATTGAACCCCAGTAAAGATGGTAATCTATTTGTGCTCATGGCCTCTATCGGAGTAAGTAATAAAGTGCTCCCCATTGTAATATGTCCGAACCATGTGCCATGAGTTAAGGATGTCTTCGCCGGGTAGACTGCGAGTGCAAAATCTTTGTCGGCCACGGCAGCCTCCGTAATTGATTCGCCGACATGCCCGATCAAGTCGGCACGGCACTCACAAAAAGCATTTCATTTCTCACAGTGTTTTGAAGAAAAACATTGAACTCTGTCCAAAATACCTCCTTTTCCGCTTGAAAGCATACGGCTTGCAGAGTATGTGACGTAATGATATTCAACGTTTTTTTCCCAACTACTAGTTTCACGCACATTAGACGATCGCCCCAATCAAAAATAATAAAAAATCAATGAGCAAAAGCAGCATTGAGAAAGCATTGGTTTGATTCTGAAAGAGGACAGGCATATGTCCAGGAGTTATGTGTCCTGCGATGATCATGACATTAATTAATTTTTTTAAATGTCTGGGTAGATCAAATAATCGCAAAGCCAACAACACTCATCTACCAGGAGCGTATGAGGGTGTATTTGAAAGCTTTTGCGATATACTAGTTGGATCATATTTACAAGGTAAAGAACTTGAAAAATACACCAGTTGCAACGAGAATTTCATATAATTGCATAAAGTACACAAATTCTGCAAATCAAATGATTTTAAATAAATTGGAGAGAAATAATATTTGCAACCAAGATGTACATACGATTGTTCAGAACTCAGAACTTTAATCTAAGCACTATTAAAGATTTTTTATATAGTGGAGCCGAAATCGACAACCTAAGTATTTTTATTCAAATTCATACTGATTTTTTTTTTTTGTCTTTTTTTTAAAAATTTAAATTTTAATTTATTTATTTATTATTTACGTTATATTTAATCCTTATTAAAATATTATTGAAATAATAAAGTTGTTTATAAGTTGTTTATTCTATTTCAAGGGTGCCAATAATTAATTATACTTCTGTTGGGTGTTAATATATCACGCTGCCAATAATTGTTTTTTGACAAACATTTTTTTATTTGGATTTTTTAGTTTACTTTTACTTACAGGGTGTATATTTAATAAAATTAACCAACAAACAAATGTTTAAATAATATACTGACATGCAAAGTTTCTCCTTGGTATATTCAAAAAGGGTAAATAGTCACAAGAATCCGGGAAAAAGGGGAGAAATCAGACAATGGCAGAAAGATGTCTCATTTGGCTCAGCGGCAAAAAAGTGGCAATATTCCTAAAATATAATTATGAGAATGTTAAGTTATCATGGTCCCATACCTTTATTGAAAGTGGGGAGAAATAAAAGCTAAATAAATATATAAATATATCCCGTATTAGATTTATTTGTTAAGAAATCTCATAAGAAAAGATAAATGCAATGTAGAATATGTATTTTTAACTTCCCAATGGGAAGTTGTTGTAATGGGGCCGATTTTGTGAATCGCGAATTTTGACATATCTCCACGTTTTAAGGTCACCTGAATCCAAATCCAACGTTTTTACAGAGAAGTCTGTGTGTGTGTATGTACGTATGTGCGTATGTGCGTTCGGAATTATCTTTCGCGTCAATAATCACGAGAACCAAAGATGATATGGACATGGGACCGGGTTCATTTGACGCGTAATTACGTAACGAAGAACTAATTAAGTTTCCAGAAAAATCGGTCCAGTAGTTTTTTGTTAGTAATTAAATGACTAAAAAAATAAAGGCAAACTGGCTGAATTTTGAAATTGATGATTTGTACTATTCATTCGTGCAGATTCTAAATACCTTCGTAGTTATTTTTTTTTAATATTATAATTGTCCAGGAGAATAATGAGATTTCGAACTAGCCAACTCGTAACAATTAGTTATAATAAAAAAAATTACGTTGATATCAATAATAATAATAAAAAATGGGATGTGAATATATTCTTCGATATAAAAAAATCAACAATCTTTTTGCAATTCAAGGTTGCTTTATTAATATGCAATTAATACAAGAATATTAAGTTTGAGAAAACATTTGGAGGTAATAGTATGATGTACATTTAACATTTAAAAAATAAATTATGACGTGGAACATGGTTGTAAGTAGAAGTTATTAACCGTAAAAGTTATTTTCGATGAAACAATGCTTTTTTTCATTTCTACTAGTACATATAAATAATATTTATGAAAAAATATTGTTATTTCATATTTTGATAAGTCTTATGTAAAGTCGATTTCTTCCATTTTAAATTCGATTTAATTGCATATGTTGTGTATGGGCTGATTGATATTATGAGAGCTTCATCAATTTCTGCTAGTTATTATTTTTTTGTTACAAACCAATATGGAAATGTTTGTTGAAGATGATAAAATTCTTGAGGATATGGTTAATAATCTCCTACTGATGATTTTTGAACGGTTCATGGTGAAAAGCAGTAGTTTTGTGATGTCAGTCTTGAACAATTCATGACGAAAGTAAATTGTATTGTGCTGTCAGCTGCGTAGTCTGTTATCAATATTGTTGTTTAGTTACTTGTAAGTAAAGAAATGTTAATTCAGCATTCTTAGTTGATGAGTGGTATTGATGATATATCTCCAAGTTGATGGTTTCTTGATAACGTGAAGAAGAAAATTTCATTGTTCATCAAACATTAAACCTTTTCGTATGCGCAAAGATCTTGATCATGTGAAAATAATATTTCAAAGTTCATTGACATAAACAGAAGACTTATCAAAATGAAATAACAACATCGGTACATGAATAATTGTTTAGCGACGAAAATAAAAAAAAAATGAATATTGCTTTTTAATTTCCTCCCACTGGGAAGTTAGTCGTGTGGACCTTGTGGGTCGCACCCAGACCACATTTTTTAAGTAATATTTTTAAGTTCCACAAAAGTTCACTAAATAAAAGAAGCTTTACTATTCTTAAAATCAGCTAACAGTCTGGTTATTAACCAACTCTTAGTGGTCACGAATACCAACCAACCAGTCGTAAAAAAAGGCTCCGCTATGTCGATACCAGCTATGTCTTTATAAATTATTATTATAATTATAAATTATAAAATTATAAATTTATAAAAATTATATATTAATTCCCGTTCATTATTTCAACGGCCTGGCATCACTGCCGTAATACCAATTCGGAAACACCTATAACAACACACCACGGCATGACATATTCACCACTGCACAACAAAAACGAATGAAAAGAACTGTCAAAATTATGTTTTTCACACATCAAGGTTTTCTTCCATACACGGTTGCTCCATAAAAAAAAACTCGACGTCGAATCTGTCTCAAATTTTCAACTTGTAATTTTGCAGTGCAATATCCAAACAATCTAATTCTTATCGAACGCGAAATTCTTTGCAAGTGTAAAAATAAATTCCAAACTCAGAAATACCCCACAGCATCCGCGGAGCACAGGTTCGATAAATTTTGTTTTTTTTTTTTTTGCAAAATGTTCAGCCAGCGCATACGAAAAAAAATGTTGGAGTGAAAATAATAACGTAATGGCCACAAAGAAACACCTTTCCCTTCCTGTTGTTGCCAACTCCACTGAGCAGTTGGTTGGTTTTGCTTTTGGAAAGAATTTATTAATGCGTGCGTGATTCATGTGAAAATGCAATTTTTATAATTTCTCTCGTTGGTCTCCTGCGCCCGCCCATCACACCCCAATCGACTGCTGCTGAAAATTCAAGTGAACTGTGCCGTGCTGTTGTGCGTATGTGTATTCGGTTGTGTGCTTTGCAATTCTATTGCATTCAATAGGAAGTACACACGAGAATATCAGATTAGTTAAAAAAACACCCTAGAAAAAAACTAGTGGATTGGTTCTAGTACCGAGGACGGGGTTAAAAGAATTGAGAAAATGTCCAGCCGCAATCGGACTATATTGAATGTGAACTTGGACGCTGCCATGGCGAATGATCCACTTCGGGAGCTCTTCGAGGCGTGCAAAACGGGCGACATAACAAAAGTCAAGAAGCTGATCACTTCACAGACGGTGAATGCCAGGGACACTGCTGGGCGGAAGTCGACACCATTGCACTTTGCAGCAGGTAAGCTCTGGCAAATTTCTTAAACTAGAATGTGTAGGTTTTTTATTTTTGTTTTGTTTTGTTCGTTTCTTTTTTTCGCTTGACAGCTTAAATTAGAAATTGATTTTCTATCACTGAAGTCGAATCTATTGTTCAGTTTAGATGGCAAAGGGGAAACATGATGTAGATTGGTCGATGGGGTATACCACATTGATTTTTAGGAGCGTTTTCGGGTAGGTTTCAGAGAGAGAGCAACTATTAAAATTCCTGGGCGCTCAATGAAGGGGCTTGGACGAAAATTTATCTTGCTCTGTATTGTAGCCCAAGAAATATATTATTTGTATGGCCCAATATATGTACAAAGCAATTCTTTCAGTGCTAAACAAAGTGACAAAAATATACGCACATGTGTTCATATGCTTCATCTACTAGGCGAATAAAGCAACTTTCAAAGAAATAATAATTTGTCACAAGAAAAAAAAAGTAGAACAACGAGCCTAGTTTTGATGGATAAATTATATCTTATCTGGAGCATTAGACGTAATGTTCTAAATGCCACAAGTTGACCATTCTTTAATTCTAAGGAACCTACGTAAATACTATGTGCATCCTAGTACTCCGAATAAACTCCATTGAAACTGAGTTCGATAGTTCATTTTGCAGTACTGTTATCAGTCCCTTTCACAAGGTTTTGGATGAGCCCAGATATTTGGAGACCATATGAAAGTCGTTGCAATATGTAACCTTAGCGAAACTCACACCAATTATCGGTTATCGGTAGTCTCTGATCTCTCCTTTACAAATGCATCGAAAATTTCATTTCCTACGATTCCACTATGGCTTGGTACCCATAAAGACAGACCGTATTCTTCTATAATTTTGGAAGTCTCAAGCGCCTTAATTGCAACCTAACTTTCACTACAGATGCTAATCCTTCTCCCAGTGAAAATTGGACTGATGATCAGTCTGATAATAAATTGTTAAAGGTGACCAGTCTGATAATTCTGAGAGCGCGAGATCAACATTCTTATGCAACTTTAGATTACTCCTAGATATTTGACAGATGTGGTAAGTTGAAGAGTAACACATTTCATCTCTGACAGAAGAAGGCATTTGTGTTTTTACTTACGAGTAAAAAAACAGGCGTTGTTTTGTGAAGTGAGATCTTCTGTATTTCTGTAAGTAGTAAGTAAATAACAAAACAACTGCGGGTAGCTGCTCTTGATTTGAACTGTCACTTCATCGCCCAACCTGGTTGCAGCAGTTAGTATCCCAAGTACAACATGAAATAGAGCCGTCTGACGACAGTTTCATTTTCTCGTCGTCTTTTGGCATACTTGCACATTGAATCCAAAGCAGCATTGTTAAGGGTGACCTCTATGTCGACGAACACTCCCAAAATATAGCTCCCTTCTTCCAGTATATTCTCTATCTTTCAAACAAGGTCATAAAGAACAGATTCGTGTGGTCTACTGCTGTAGGCATGCTAGGGTCTACTTAGATGATTTGTTTTTAGTATTACCAATCTCACAAACTTTTCTATCATTCGTAAAGTTTTCAGTAAGAATGAAGAAAGATTGATAGGTCGATGTTTCGCCAATGTGCAATCATCTTTGTCTGGTTTTGGAACAAAGGCGACATTAATATCACATTAAAGAGATGGTATGTACCCATGAGCTAAACACGCCCTGAAGATTCTTTTCAGAACCTTAGCGAGGTTACTATCACCACTTTTTAGCATTACTGTATTTTGCATAAATCATGCATCCAGGTCGGATGATTTAAAGGCAATGTTCCAGTTTAGACTAGTGATCCCAGAACCAGAACTAAAGGTTTCATTGACTTATTCCGCTTAAGCGTCAAAACTCTACAACCAGGAAAGTGCAAAGCGAACAGAACGACAATAGCTTCCTACATAGAACCCTCAGACTAGCAAACGAATCCAACTTCGCCGTGCCGTCTTTTGAAAAGACTGCAAAGCCTAGGGGTGTCCTTCATTTCCATCAACCCACCATCAATTCACAGAGTACACTTTGGTTTTCAGAACCTTATAGTCTTTCTTACAAGCCGATAGTTAGTCCACAGATCTTCTTTCTTTGACTAAAGAGCTCTATTCAGATGTTCTCTGGACACTTTTTAGCTAAGTTTAATGTTTCACTAGTGCACACTTTTATTTCTCCTGCTCCTTCTGACCAAAGCATTTTTACTGTTTTTTACATACTTTTTGCTCAAGTAAGTCTTTCTTGATTTGTATTTTCTGCTACGGCATAGATTATGCTGAGAATTAATACATAGCCAATAATCAGCCCAAGATTTTTGGATTCATCATATCTAATTACTACCATCAATTATGTAAAGGAGGACTGATGCAATCGTAAGGAAGATAAGCGGAAACAAAAACTGTCTTATGACTCTTTCTTTGAATCAAATAAGATACTTAAGTCGTCACGAAGTCCTGAATGTTCTTCAGCCCTTATACCAGTCGATCTTCATATCAAAAGCATATTAGCATGTATCGCGGTCAGATTACGAGAAGCAGGGGTTTGGTATGCTATACCGGACGGTCATAGCAATTTACGACTCTGACAGACTACACTATCCCCAAACTGAACTTTTGGAAAGACTTTATGGAACGCTCCCCATCCAGGGTGGAATTTGAAAGAGGTGAGATAGTAAAGCAGTATGAAACAACAATTTATACAGATAGTTGAAAAATGGACTGGGGGGAAGGTGATGAAATTTTCTGGGAATCGTTCCAGATATCTGAGTGATACCGGCTCCCAGATTCATCCAGCGTCTTCCAGGTAGAAGTGCTGGCAGTACTCGAAGCTTGTCGCGTTTTGAAAGACAAACCTGCATCTATTCGAAACATTGCCATTCTTATTGACAGCCAGTTTACCATCAAGGCCGTAGCATCGAATATTACATTTTCCAAGCTGGTGGAACAGTACAAAGAGGAACTCGCTTTGTTAGGGCATCGCTTCAAGATCGGTCTCCTCTGGGTACCGGGCCCAGTAACATAGGGGCAAATTGCTTTCTCCAATCCAGGAATCCAGGAGCTCAGTCTTATGTATATCCTCCAGGACAGATGATACAAAATTTGGCGCAACAGACCGTACGTGGTCCAGGGTCCAGCTTCTTACGGCGTTTTGTGCCTGTTATATTTTCGCACAAATGGAAGGGACCTACAGTTTAGAGCCTTATGCGAAAAGCGAATTGAGAAGCCTTTTCATGACAATTATTACTCTCGGACGTTTGTCAGACATTTGCGAGAGGTGGGACCGTGAAAGAACTTTTTGTTGTTTTCTGGGATTCGAAGTACGTGCACTCTAACCACTGAGACACGGTGCCCCCGGGACATTAAATTTCGTGACTTCACTGCAGCTTCTGCATGCGGTATTCCTTTCGAAATACACCGAGATACTCTGCGTGAATACCAATGTCCCACTATAAAAGTAATAATGTCAGATACCACCTGTTCATCACTACGACTAAGTTTAACCAAGAAAACTGATCCTTTTTCTCTATATGAATCCAACTATAACTTTACTAGTTGCGTGTGAAGAGGCTCTTTAGCATACACAGATCATTGTTTGTGCTGATGCAACTTTTACAGATCATTTTGTTTTTCGCCCTAACATTACTGTTGTCTTCTTTTCTCTTAAATACAAACCCTTCACTCTAAAATTGCTTATGACTTAGTTGATCTCGGCTAAGATGTTTAATTTTTCTGGGCACATCGGAAGCAGAACTGCTTTGAGCGCAGTGTAAAATAGCTCAATACTTCAACAGCAGTTTAGTTGTCCGACAAAATTGTAATATCTGGCTTGCGACTCTTTGGAAAATGATTCCTTCGAGAATTCGATCCTTCACCAAACATTCTCATTCTCGAGCTTCCTTAATTGTTCTTTAGGGTTTCGAAGGGAACCGTATTTCTTTAGCACTTTATTTGAGTCTATTTCTTAGATATGTGAGTTTTTTCGTTTCTTTTCGAATTCTTATGCATTTCTCTCCTTCTCCTGATTGTTTTCCCAGCAATTGTCTGAATTATTAAGTGTAAGGGTGCTTCGCCTAAGCAGAATATGGATTCACCATTATGATGAGAACAGAATACTAAAGTACCAGGAAGTTTTTCTTAAAATTTTGTAAACCATGAGAGCTCGGGAAGCCTTCGCAAATATTCCTTCCTTAACAAATGTATACAAGAGTCACATTAACTTCTGAATGCCTGTATGTAGGTGTGTTTTGTTTGCTATCTGAGTGGCCTTTGTTTGCCTGCCAACATTTTTGAAAACATTTTCCTACATTGAAGATAAGGTGAAATTGTAGTAACACTAATAGACTTTTTGAAGACTGTCTCACTTATGTACATACTACATGTAGCGCCGTGGTTAGTGCTTTGGACTACTGAGTAGAAGTTTCGAAGTTCGAACTTCAGAAAAACCAACAAAATTCTTTTTTAGGAAAAAATCCTAACAACAGTTTGTCTGACAAAAATCAAGGAAAGTTCTCTATAAATGTTGTTGTAAGCGGTAAAGATATGGTGAGTATCGGCTTGGGCACCTTAGGTTTTCTCCAGGATCTACCAGAGATAAGATAAGATCTTATATACATACAAACATGTACAGTTGAAGGGATCTCGTTATTGCGTACAGGACAAATGATGTTGAGACTCCACTCATTAGGCATACACTCACTGACCAAACCCACTGATCTGGATATATCTTAAGATTACAGCTCTCTTGCTGCGGTGTGATATATGTACACACATATATCCGATTTTGTTTTTTGGCTACGACTAGATAGTAGTCCGAGACTATGTTGACCGCACGGAAAGATCAGACATCAAGGATACTGGATGCATGTCTTGCCCCGATCGCAATTTGGTCAATTTAGTTAATCAGACGACCGCCATGTACCTTTTTAAATATTGAAGTTGGGAAACCATATAGTTTTATAAGCTAATTTTGGACACCTTCAATTCAAGATTACAAAAACCGCTTTTAACTCCGAACTTTATTATGATATATGTATGTATACAAGCTTATAAAGTATACTCCAGAACTCGACTGCTTAACATAGCTTAAGAACTAACTGTAGTAACTACTTACGATGTTAGCTTACGATCTAGTTTGAACTCTCCAACGATATCTTCTCAAGAAGATAATGTTGGAGAGAGAATCTGAACTTGGCGAAATCTCTCAGCACGCTTGGCGTTTGAACTCCAAACATCAAGTGTGGAGAGAGAGCACTTTATTATTTAACGAGTGGGTGAAGATCACCCACGCATCTAGGGGTGAAGCTAGTAACATTAAATCACCGTAATCAATTAGCCTAAGTTTGTTTCGAGACATTGTGTCATGTAGAATGTGTTTGCTCATTGTACTACCACAGATGTCCTTCATTCCTATTTGGGCTTTCATCACCTAACACGATTTTAACGTCATACTGACATTGCTCGTATGGTTTGTTAAGAAACTCTTAGACACACTAAGGGAGCGTTGTATTTTACCTTTGTGGGGCGTGACCTTATTTAACGAATATTTTGACGAGTTTAAGCTTAATATGAATTGTTATACGACGTTTACTCACATGTCGAAAGGCCAACACTTCTTGCCTAGATCTGCCGCGTGTAACTAATCCATAGCTGCTTCTGCTCTTTCATCCTCTTTTTGTCTGGCCCATCCATCGCAATTCCTGGATGGCAGTTATGTCTACTTTATAGCACCTAGAGCCTCCGCTTGTGTTCGGCTGCCCACGACCTGTTAATAGTCCGAATATTTTATGTACCGATCCTACAGGTCGTCAACAGCAAAATTATTCTCTTCCGAAGCCTTTAGTTGCTTCCATGGTGGGTTGTTTGATATTGTTACATTTAAATGCAACGCCTACTTTATTAGAAATATGTCAGAAGATTAGGGATAGGGCACCATACAATCCGTTCCGAGCGGATTGTATCCTTTGTGCGTTTTATTCCTTTAGAGTCCTATAACTTTTTTCATATTCTATTCTCGTCATCGAACTACAATGTATATTCCGCAGTTTTCCAAAACTGACAAAAATATCTCTGGCACGACATATACATGTCTCTTGTTGCTTCCAACCTGATATCTAAAAAAAAAATCTCCACTTCAGAATCATACGTGAACTTCCCCATCTCACAAGTGCTTTATAGCGGAGCAAGCGGACGTGGTGGAGGACAAAAAAATCAATAAAGTCCATTGTTCGCATGAATGAATCCTTTTTACAAGATCGCACAAATTAGTTGACCTAATTAGTTATAAGCTATGAAGGGAGGTGAATCCTTCTTTGTCATCTGTATGTGTGTTTGCAGCGCGCTGTACAGTGACCCTCACACAATGGAATGGATGTTAAGTGAAATCTATTGTAGCGATGAGCAAGTCAACAGCTAATTGCGACCCAACAAGGCGGCTGGCCTAGTTTCTTGCTGGCCAAAATGTTTATTATTCCATATGCATTTGGTGTGTAAAAGTTTCGATTTTATTTAAATACCATGCAGTTAGAGTTGAGAATTTTAACGTGAAGCGCTTAAGTAAAAGTAAAATCGTTTCTGTAAAATGCTAATTTTATTTTGAATGAGAATTGCCGCCGACGACCGACATTATTGCAGTGGGTAAGGTGACTCTGTCCCTGTGTTATGACCGCTGAATTACTAACACAGTTCGGTCTATGGCATTGGTCAGAGAGCACAAAAAGTTATTTCCTGAAAAGTGGTTCACTTAAATTGTCAAAGTGGCATTTGTTTCTGTTTTGGAAATTCCCTGCCGGGGTAAATAATTATTTACATTTATGTACATACGAATATACAGAAGCATTTTGAAACCGCTAACAGTTTTTAAGTAGCGAAAGTGAATATTCACATAAACATATTTTGCAAATGTATAGTGCTTTTGAATGTATTCATAGATAAATCATCCGTAACTTTAGCCGCAAATATGAATATGTGAATACAAGTAACTCGCGTGTATATTTTATAATTATGCAATGGAACTTATTACCAACAACAGCTGAGTGTAGTGTTGCTAATCCAACGGCCTTCTGGCCGTTTTAAAATATCGTCCATATCGTGAAACTATCGCATTTGTGCATGTATGAAGTTAAAAAAGTGATTTTATTTTTTTGTTTTATATTGTAAAAATGGAATTTATGTAATACAAAGCAATGTTAATGACTTTAAAATGAACTGCGCTTGATAATTCAGTGTGTCACTGCCATTGTGTTTAATTTTTTGTAGAAATTGTTTTATTCTATCTAATTTCGAACATTGGTTTTGCTTCGTTATATATTATAAATAGCTTTCAATGGCAAATTGATTTTGGCTTATTTGCTAAAGAAATAATTGTGAATGCGGACTTCAAGGTGCATGCTGTGTCATTGAGTTTTTCCTACTATTAAGATGGATACTAGGCTACGTTATAAATGATTGATTTGAAAATTACTTTGTTCATACTTTTGAGTGTGTGTTTTTGCTGTTGCTGTTATTCAAGTTTATAAGTTTTATAAGTTCAGCTTCATGAGCAAGTATGTATTTACCAACAAAGACTTTTATTTTCGTTGGTATATACAAGCAAAAGAAAACAAAAACACTACATACATAATCCTTCTGAAACTGGGAAATAGGGTATTGGAGCAAGAGCATGTCTACTGTGTGCCAACATTCTGGCAGCTTATCTGTTTGAAAAGAAGGCTTAACTTTTGGCGGAAAAAACTGTTCCACTGCTACTTGGACACCGTAAATTTAGATAGTCATTTCCCCTTAAGGAAGTTCTGTACCGATCAGATTAGGTGGTGCAATATCTGTTGTGGCTCGGGTAAAATTTACCAACCCAACTCACCAATTTTGTGGACGGTTTTTCTCGCCAAATGAGGTTTTGCATTGTCATGATGCAAAATTACACCCTGTCTGTTGTCCAAAGTTGGTCGTTTGCGATCCCAAAAACAACGCAGCTTAACCTTCTTTTAAAGCGGAGTTTTTGATGTAATCTGACGCTGTTATCGACTGAACTGCAAGCTTAAAGCCTATACCTACGGAAGTTAATGTAGGATTTGGGCGGTCATTATTTCGGACGAAGATAATTTTCGTCTCGGAGGCTATGTAAATAAGCAAAGTTGTAAGATTTTAGGTTCCGAATATTCACACGTAGCTTATAAGCCAATACATACTCACTCTGTGATTTCCCTTTTTTTCTTGTGGGGCTTAGTGGCAGCATAATTTGTTCCTAATCCTTTGAAAATGAATCTGGTAGCGTGCGCCACAGATTTGGATTTAAACGGGTTTTGGCTCCAACAGGGAGGGTAGTTCAATATGCAAGTCGTCAAACAATCGATCTTTTGTACACTAAGTTTAGTAGCCATGGCAACCGTACTGCTCAGATTTGACGCTATCGGATTCTGTTATGGGGGAACAATTAAGAATCGTTGTTACTCAAACCATCCACAAAGAATTGACCCATTGTTGTGCGTGTTAACATTTTTCACACAAATTGATGGGACCTACAGTGTAAGGTCATATACGAAGGCTTTTTTTTTAATTGAGAAGCTTTCTCATTGCAGTTATTACTCTCAAACGTTTGTCAGACATTCGCAAAAGGTGGGCCGTGATAAAACTTTTTGGTGTTTTCTGGGATGCGAGCTTCCCGTTCAGTAATCCAACGCTTTAACCACTGAGCCACAGTGCCCATAGATTTGCTAAATAATATAAAAACGCTCAACAAAAGTATCCGATAATCAAAACTGTTAGTTTGGGAAACACACATATGTGCAATTTGCTGGGTCGATCTAGCGGTCGAGTATAAAACAAGTGCTGCCAAATTTGCACTTCATGTCAGCGTTGCCATATCATATGCTATTACCTTACTGGACGGAGCTATTACTTGTATAAAATGAATCATGTTATATTCTTTTTAAGTATTAAGAAATCTTTTCTTCAAACACATGAAATCTTTCCTCTAATAAAACGTTTTCTTTTTTATGGCTTAGAAATTTATATCCATCAAACCTTAATAGTAATTGTGTACATTCGTGAATTTTTATTCACTCTAAAGTTGCGTTTTTATCTGAAGTGATAACATTAAGTGTTAGGAGTAACTTATTGTTTATACTTGCTTTAAACCGTTGCGATAATAATTACTGTTTACTTTATTATAAATACGAGTATCTTTATATTAACATGCAACGCCGCACCACAGGTCTATTACTGTATCTTTCTACGTTCGTACACAAAAATTGAGAAAAAAAATTATGAATCCTCTAGAAAACCAGGTCATGGTCTTGGTATTGTTTGCTGGTCATTGTTGCTCATCGACTGGCAAGCGATTTATCTTCGTACTTATTTTTTTGATACAAGTACACAACAAATGACAGCTTTTCTTTCACATAAAGCGACTGAGACAATTTGTTGACATTAAAATAGAAAAGTGTTAGGTATGTACATGCTCGAACAGTACCCATTCATCGCTTGCGGATGAGTTCAATGTACACACACTGTGTGCTTATGTATGTATCTACTGTGCATGGTTTTTTAAAGGTGTTGGCAATGTATCTTATTACAAATAGTTTTGAAATCATATTTCCTATCATCGTAAGCGTAACTAATGGATTAATTATTGCGCTAGTACGTACGAAATATAAGTTGTTGCTAGAAAGTTGTCATTTGGCAGAGGGTACAGTGGAGTAGCGAAGATTTGCGGTCTATTGCAATTATGGCTTTATTCGGTGTAAATAATAAGATTTTAAATGAAAGTGTTATTAGTGGTGACATTTTTTTCAAGACGAGTTCATTGCTTCTTACTTACTTCAATGGGCTAATAGGTTACTTTTACCCTTTACGTATATAAATCTTTTTTAATAAAACTTACCTCTATTACGTACATGGAAAAGTTTGCATATTTCCTCATGGGCGATTTATTAGTAGACAGATACATGTTTGACAATAGAGCATTTTGGATAGGTACCCATAGATAAACAGCGCCTTAAAGTTGAAGTACTGTTGAATTCATAAGCTTTGCATTTTTTTTCCCCCTTTTTTTATAAAAAAAGGCAATCAAATTTCAGAAACACTCAGACTCTATCAGGCCCATTGTACAACCAAGCAAGAATGCCTTTTTTAAGTAGTAGTTAACGGAGAATCTAACGATTTATTCTTTTCTGTATTATGCCATCAATTGTGATTACTATTCCCGGGGATCTAACTTATATCCGTCACAAACAAGGACGAAATTAATAAATTCACAGAAGAGAGCAGTCCTTCCTTAGATATCTCTCGTTTCATTTTAACCAAATCTTAATTTTCGGATATACGACTTCCTTGCATCCAAATCAACCGTTTTCTGGGAAATTTGAAAACTGGTATGAGTTGCAAAAATTGTTTAAAAGTGTGGTGCAACAAAAGTTGCAGTTCCTTAAAACGTCTGTCTGTGATAAGGCTGTACAGTTCATTCAACAGCTTCCTATTGATTGCAAAAATTATGCATCAGCTTAGAAACCCTAAACGGAAAGATCTTAAAATAAACGAAAATTAGGTAATTAACGACGAATCTACCGTATGTACATATATTTCAAATCTTTACGTATTGCATCTACTATTGCATCTACTTACCTCGGCTGACACTTTGGTGCTCGCTGTGAACGGCAACGTTGTGACATGATATTTTATTGAAATATAAATCTAAAGCAGAAAATAAATAGCCCTGTAGTACCCCAGACCCCACTTGCTTATGATAATGATGGCGTTTTATGTTAACAATTCACTTTTCATTTCTAGAAGTGATAAGGTTCAAAAACGGCTCCCTTTTTGACGAGTAAGGTTCTAGACACGTACGAAAATTATGTTCATTAAATTCTTTTTCGCTTACTTCGTATGGTGCCCAAAACCCAACCTTTTCATCCTTAACGTCTAATGGCCTTCCTGAACGGGATTCATCGTTTAAAGAAAGTCCCTCGAACATAATTTTAAAAGCCACCTTTGAGATGTTCAAGCTGTTAATGCGGCGTCTTCAAATATTTCACACAAATTTTTCGTGCAACGAGGTTGTTACCTTTCCGAGACTCATAAATTAAGCGTGTCTCAAGTGTGCTTGCCTTTGACTTACATATATTGACTCTTCGGAAGCTACATAAAAGTGTGCGCGTGAATGTCAAACTTAACAATAGAAACTTATCACATGCCAATCTGCCTACTAGATTTGGTTTTAATCACATCAAGTGACTTTCTATCCGTCAACAACTTATAAAAGTGCGTCCGTAAAAAAGACTCAATTTGGAAAATGGCAGACTGTTCAGTTAGACTTATTCGCCATATTTTAATTTCTTCGGGTATTCGGGTATATTTTACATTTCTTCTTCAACGCGTTGTCAACAACGAAATATTGATTCCCGCTTTAGAAACATTAAGGGGGTTGGAAAATCTGGAAAACCAAATGTTGGCTGAAAACAAAAGGAAACACACATTGTGAGTGAAACCATTTTTATAGAAGCCACAAAAAGTTTTTCTAAATGTCCACCTATAAGTTTGAATTATTGTATTTCCATTAATAAATTTTCGTATAAAAAACTACTGTCAAACCTCAAATGTCAAATTTAAGTCCGGGTTAATGTCTACAGAGAAGGGAAGATATAAAATCAGACTGAGATAACCAGATTTAGGTCAAGTCCACAAAAGTGTGGTCTACACTAGACATATTAATGACATGACTTGAATCTTGACTGAAATTATGTCTCGTGGAGACTGGGTGTTAAACCTAATGCTAAGCGATCCCAACATTAACAGACATAATATATGAAATTTTTAAGTCTGTTAATCTTGCAGACAAAATTCGAGTAGAATTTAAGTCCTCCGCTTTTTTCTATTTATATATGAGTGTATATCCTCATGGGATAATAGGCGCCATAGCTCAGAGGTAAGTGCGTTAAGCGGAAGGTAAGCGGAAGGTTGAAAAAAAAAAAAAAAAAAATGTCACGATCCCAACTCTCGTCAATTTCTAACATAGATCCACGTGTAATAACTGCCATGAGAAAGCTTCTCTATTCGCATTTAGGATATGGCCTTACACTGTAGGTCCCTTCTACTTGTGCCGAAAAATATAACACGCACAACACGAATATTCGTGAGAAACTAGGCTCTGGATAACATACGGCCTGTTGCGCAATTTATTTGTATTTTTTGGTATAGAGAATACCAAATAAGAATTAACCATTCTACTTAAATTTCAAATCCAAGTTATTTAGAACCGAATAAAATATGCACATGTAGATAGAACTACATACGAGTATGTGCGACCCAGTCGTGAGGTTTATTTTTCTTTTATTTGCGTAAAGCAGTACTCCTATATGCCAATTAGCCTAAATGTTAGAAAATGTTAGCGGAGCTATAAAATCAGCACGAATCCCGCTTTCAATTTAAAACTGTACCATATTGAATTTGGTTATAGGCGCGGTTGTGGATTAATTAAAAAAAGACTATTAATACGCAGAGTCAGACAGGCAATGGGTATAAAAGAACAAAATAAAGCAGATTAAAAGAGATATCAAATATCAAGACAAACATGGTCAATTCTTTCAAATATTTATTAAAGCACTCATACAGGTCAATATTAGCTTATACTATTTTAAACAATAAGATTCAAAAAGACAGAACCGTATCAGTGGTACATAATTGTCCTTTCTTGTGGATGCTCTGTTGTCATTTAGTTTTGATGTGTATAATAACATCCACAATATTATTAATCAAAAAAGTTTCAGAGTTATCTTCCTCCTCGCTCACAGAAACTCTCAGCGAGTTTATGTACTACATATGTATGTATGTGTGCATTTAGATAGATACATATATGAAAGAAATGTACATAAGTATGTACTTCAGTTCATATTTTATAAAATTGTGTAAACATGATTAAGGCGGAATATGATTGACTAAATAAATATGTCTACTTTGTTATCTAATCGGAATAATTGATTGCAGACATCAGTTCAGTATATCGAACTTAATTAACAAAAAAAATCGTTGATTCATCCAATTTGACTTACGGTGTCCACAAACCAAACATATGTAGTAGATTTCTGGTTAAAATTATTTTAACTTTACTGGGCCTTAAGGACCTTGAATACCTCATTCCTTCAATATGATCGCTGAATTATTGCTTACGCTTGAACAACGGTTTGGTTGGCAAAGTGTGCAATTTGCACTTCTATCCTGAAAACTAAACGATTACTTCGGTAACGCCACAGTTCGGGGTGAACCTGGACCTCAACTAACAGGACTGAATGCCAAAACTAGACATGGCTCTGCATAACTCGTCTCTATAAATGATGTCATTGGCGGCTTTGAATCGGGCAAACGATGCTGAGATTCCTTCCATCAGAATTGCACTCATCTGCGCAGATTTTTGAAATCAGTTTGTGTATGCTCTCTACCAGATCAGTTCCAGCTGCTTTAACTAGTTCAGTAGACAGGTCGTTGGTGCCTTGTTTCACTTAAGTTTCAATATTGCTTCAGTTGGGTCACCTGAGAATTTCAAGGTGAACTTTGAAGGTGTTTTACTTGCCTAGTTTTAATTCAGTCGCGTTGAAGCTCAATTCGTAGTTCTCAGTCCATGGGACCAGCTTGTTAAATGCTAATCATAATATATATCTATACCGGCTAGTGTTTGTATGTATTTACCAGATATCAACGTCATCTACATATGCAACAACTCTGCATCCTGTGTTCTCTTAGCTAAGCTGGTGTTCGTTTGAAACAAACCTTGTCAGGAATGGTGTAGCCAGCGTACTGTGCCTTACTAGAAGCCTTTCTTCAAAAACAGATCAGTTGGTTTTGATTAGGCGCGGTACTGTAAGAGTGCGTGTGCTTAGCCGTGAAATAAAACGTATTTTAGATGCAACGCTGAAAAAATTTAAATGCCACTAAAATCTATTAAACCTTATTTCTTCCAGGATACGGACGTCGCGAAGTAGTTGAATACCTGCTCAATAACGGCGCATCCATTCAAGCTTGTGATGAAGGTGGCCTTCATCCATTGCACAACGCTTGCTCATTTGGTCATGCAGAAGTCGTACGTTTACTTCTCAAAGCCGGCGCTAGTCCAAATACTACAGACAATTGGAACTACACACCACTCCACGAGGCTGCAAGCAAAGGCAAAGTAGATGTTTGCATTGCATTGTTGCAACATGGTGCCAATCCCACTATTCGCAATTCCGAGCAAAAAACTCCGTTAGAATTGGCGGACGAAAACACAAGACCTGTATTAACCGGAGAGTATCGCAAGGATGAACTTTTGGAAGCTGCTCGGTCTGGAGCTGAAGATCGTCTGCTAGCCCTATTGACACCACTTAATGTCAACTGTCATGCAAGCGATGGACGCCGTTCAACACCATTGCATTTGGCAGCAGGATACAATCGTATTGGAATAGTAGAGATACTCCTGGCTAACGGCGCGGATGTACATGCAAAAGATAAAGGTGGATTGGTTCCATTGCATAATGCCTGTTCTTATGGGCATTTTGAAGTGACCAAACTGCTGATCAAGGCTGGTGCCAATGTGAATGCAAATGATTTGTGGGCATTCACTCCTTTGCATGAGGCTGCATCTAAGAGTCGCGTAGAAGTGTGTAGCCTCCTACTGAGCAAGGGCGCCGACCCAACCCTCTTGAACTGCCATAATAAATCTGCAATAGACTCAGCTCCAACGAGAGAGTTGAGAGATAGAATTACTTGTAAGTTTCAATAAGAAGCTTTTTTTAAGTCCCTCATTGACACATTTTGTTTTTTCAGATGAATATAAAGGCCACTGCGTTCTGGATGCCTGTAAAAAAGCGGATATTCCAAGGCTGAAGAAATTCCTCACTTCGGAGACGGTGAATTTTATACATCCTTACTCGGGAGACACACCATTGCATGCTGCTGGAGTTTCTGTGGACCCCAAAAGAAAACAGGTAATGAGAAGGACATCCACAGTGGCTTTTGAACTCATATCTTTTACTTTGAATTTGAATTGCAGGTTGCAGAGATTCTAATTCGAAAAGGTGGCCTGCTAAACGAAAAGAACAAAGCATTCCTGACACCCCTCCACTTAACTGCTGAACATTTGCATTACGATGTTATGGATACGTTGCTTAAGAATGGGGCCAAGGTGAACGCTTTGGATGGACTCGGTCAAACTGCGTTGCATAAGAGCGCCCGTGATGAGCAGGCGTGCCGACTATTGCTGTCTTATTCCATTGATACCAGTATTATCTCTCTGGAGGGTTATACTGCCGCACAATTAGCCTCAGAAAGTGTGTTGAAAATCCTTAAGGATCCTCCAGATACTGAAACGCATCTTCTAGAAGCAGCTAAAGCGGGTGACTTGGATACTGTTCGAAGAATTGTGCTCGCAAATCCGCATACTGTTAACTGTCGTGATTTGGATGGTCGTCACTCGACGCCTCTTCACTTTGCTGCTGGTTTCAATAGAGTGCCAGTTGTGGAATTTCTTTTGGAACACGGTGCAGAGGTACATGCTGCAGACAAGGGTGGCCTGGTTCCACTCCACAACGCTTGCTCT
This sequence comes from Blera fallax, assembly GCA_946965025.1. Classification (NCBI taxonomy): domain Eukaryota; kingdom Metazoa; phylum Arthropoda; class Insecta; order Diptera; family Syrphidae; genus Blera; species Blera fallax. The sequence continues at coordinate 96,181,687 of OX337244.1, forward strand.
TATGGGCACTTCGAGGTGACTGAACTGTTGGTGAAACACGGTGCCAATGTGAATGTGGCTGACTTATGGAAATTCACTCCCCTGCATGAAGCTGCGGCCAAAGGAAAATACGACATTGTGAAACTTCTTCTCAAACATGGAGCTGATCCGAGCAAAAAGAATCGTGATGGTGCAACGCCTTCTGATTTAGTCAAAGAATCAGATCACGATGTCGCTGAGCTTTTGAGAGGAAATTCAGCACTTTTGGATGCCGCCAAAAAGGGTAATCTTGCACGAGTACAAAGACTTGTAACACCAGAGACAATTAACTGCCGCGACGCACAAGGCCGTAACTCGACACCATTGCACCTAGCTGCAGGCTATAACAACTATGAGGTTGCCGAATACTTGCTGGAGAACGGTGCCGACGTGAATGCCCAAGACAAAGGAGGACTGATTCCTCTCCACAATGCATCGTCCTACGGTCACCTGGACATAGCTGCTTTGCTAATAAAACACAAGACTGTAGTAAATGCGACTGATAAGTGGGGTTTCACACCATTGCATGAAGCCGCTCAGAAAGGACGAACGCAACTCTGTGCCCTCCTCTTGGCTCACGGAGCCGATTCGTATATGAAAAATCAAGAAGGACAAACCCCGATAGAGCTAGCAACTGCTGACGATGTGAAGTGTCTCCTTCAGGATGCGATGACAACATCTCTGGCTGCCAATTCCACGTTAAGCACTTCCCAAACATCACTGATTAGCAATTCACCTTCACCTGCCCCAAGTAGTGTACCTGCGTGCACTGTTCTCTCGCCTACCACTGAGACTGTGACACTGCCATCGGGTGCCTCTATGACCTTGAGTGTACCTGTGCCGCTGATGTCTACGCGTATTAGTCCAGCGCAGGGTGCAGAGTCAAACGCCCAAGGAGATATGTGCGAGGAGGTTAGCGATCCAGACTCCATTACCAATGTTGCCAGCTTCCTTGTTAGTCTTCAACTAGACCATTTAATTGAGCTTTTCGAAAGGGAGCAAATAACTTTGGAGATTCTCGCCGAGATGGGACATGAAGACTTAAAGCAGGTTGGCGTTTCAGCATATGGATTCAGGCATAAGATTCTAAAGGGCATCGCGCAACTTCGATCGACAACTGGTAAAATATTTGGCTTTCTTTCTTAAATCTTTAAGTGACGTTGATTATTTTTTTAAGGAATTGGAAACAACTTGAATCCAGGAACTCTTTTAGTAGACTTGCTGCCCGATGATAAGGAATTCGTTGCGGTCGAAGAGGAAATGCAGGCCACGATTCGTGAACACCGAGACAACGGACAGGCAGGAGGCTACTTCATTCGATACAACATTATTAGGGTAAAAGATTGGGACATGAAATTCTTAAATTTTTAATTCAATATTCTCATATTAGGTACAAAAAGTGCAAAACCGCAAACTTTGGGAGAGATATGTGCATAGGCGGCAAGAAGTATCCGAGGAAAACTCATTGCAAGCGAACGAACGAATGCTCTTCCATGGTAGTCCCTTTATAAATGCTATTGTACAGAAGGGCTTTGATGAAAGGCATGCTTACATTGGTGGTATGTTCGGTGCTGGCATCTATTTTGCCGAACATAGCTCAAAAAGCAATCAGTACGTGTATGGAATCGGCGGAGGAATCGGTTGTCCATCGCATAAAGACAAGTCATGCTATGTGTGCCCAAGGTAATAGAGTATTTTTGTTTATCTCATGTTCGTTTTTATATACTGTGTAAAAACTCAAATTCAAAGCGTTTCTGCAAAGCGTGTTTAAGTTCCTGTATAATAACCGCATTAGATTATAAATAAATTGAAAACATGGGTGGGAAAGTATTGTCTAGATGTGTAGCGGTGGCCACGGTGTAGAAGATAGTGTGTGTGTCTGGAATATGGTTCAAGCACTGACGAGGAAACAGATATCATAGCCACCAAGCACAACGGACAAACGAATAAAATCTTAAACTACTATATCAAAAAAGAGGGTACTGGTAGTACAATAAATCTGATAGAATCTGAAAGCTTCTTGGATTTGGTTGCTCTTTGGTTGTTGTATAGTATAGGCTTATAGTATATAAGTATAGGCTAGATGTTAAAAATATTAGGGCGCGCTCTAAAAAGTATTTCTCTTAGTCCAAGGCGAGTGTATCATACGATACCTATTGTTTTTTTTTATTGCCCCGATCCCAGTGAGAGTTTGAATCCATATGCTGTAATGAGTCCAAAATTTACTAGATTGACATTTTTTTTCAACCACTTAAATCAACTAGAGCCTCTGACTTAAACAATCTTTAAGTTGAGCTGTTTGAAACAACAGTAGATGAGTTCATAAAAAACTATGTAATATTTCATCAATTGTACGATCCAAGTGAAACCAATCTCCTCACCTCTATCTCCTGAACATCGCCTACAAAATTCAGTCTGCTGCCTAAAAAGTTTTGGTAACGAGCTGATTGACCGAAAATGGCCTATTTTAAGGACTGCATTAGACTACAATGCTGTTTTTATCCAGTCGTAATAACATTAACGTTCATACTTTGGCAACAATTTATTGAAAACGATAAAATTTGCATAAGATACCCCACATACACCCATCGACAAAAAAAGCCCTCGCATTTTTGCTTTAGTTTTTTCCTCAAAACTTGAACATTTTGATTGTATAATGATTTTTTTTTAAATGTTTGTTCTTTTCTTTATATTTTCGATAATTTAAAATAACTTTAAAACTCAATTGCCTTCTCAGCCCAAAGAAACAGCGATTGGTAAGCGTTATTCTTCGTTGGATTTCTGATCATGCGTTATTTTCAGAATTCATAGCAATAGGTAGACAAAGTCCCTTGCTATCTCAAAGTTATAGGTGTTAGACTGTGTCGTTCTGTCCGATTCGCCGATGTAGTGTGTCCCTTCTTGTTGACAGCATGTACTTGGTCTCGCCATCATTTAGCTTTTATTTCGACACAAGCGACAGCCCACTGTGTTCTGCCAATCATGTCGATATCGTCGGCGTACGCTAGTAGTTGCACAGACTTTTGCAAGATTGTACCTTCGGTGAGGGCTTGTGAGTTTCACACAATTGTTTGAAGCAAGATATTAAAGAAGTCACATAATAGCGCATCAACTTGTTCCGATGGAGCACCGAGCGTTTTCCATCGTCATCCTGCAAAGACGAACGAGTTTGGCAGGGATGCTAAAAATAGACTTGGCTCTGTATAGCTCGTTTCTTAAAAATGGTGAGTATCGATTTTGACTTCTTGGGTTTTTTCCAGGATCTGCCGGAGTGTGAAAATTTTAAGTTAATCAAGTTGTTGAGGAAGGGTTTCAGGTGTTCAGAACATATGACAGACGAAATCTTGTATGCAATGTTGAGGAGACTGATACCTCTGTAATTGGTGCAGTTGAAGGGGTCTCCTTTCTTATGGATTGGATACACTCGTCTAACCAAATCTTGGAAATGAGTTGGTGTATGCTCTCTATCAAGTCATTTCCAGCTCCCTTGAACGACTCGGCCAGTAAGCTATCAGGACCATCAGTTGTGTTGAATTTAAGCTTGGGTATTGCTATCCTCACTTCGTTTTGGTCAGGTGGACGGAAGTTTTAGCTATCATCGTCTATGTTGAAAATAGCAAGCGCGTACTCATAGTAGTGTCAGATTCGTATTGACCACCAATTTTTCTATCACGAAATTGAAACGTTTGGCAGGTTACTTTCCACTGAAAAATCCTGCATGTTCCGCAATCTAATCATTATCTCACCAAGTCGAAAGGTTTCGTTATTTGTAGTCGGCGCAATAAATTGCTCTCATCCAAAATTTGTGGGGCTGTATTGTTGACATGTCCGACTAGTTGGTTTCTATGCTTTCTCGCGAAGCTTCTAATTTCAGCTTCGATTGTCGGAATTCCGAGATCCCTTTGGTTATCGTCGTTTCTAGTATACCACAGTGCTTTGACAATTTCTCTTCGCACTTTATTTGGAAAAGTTTTCAAATATTGGCATTTGTTTTCTTGTTACAACCCCAAAGTTGTATACCGTAGGTCCACACAGGTTTTAGTACTCGCTGTATAGAAACAGTTTGTTCTCAGTACTGGGTTAGGAATGTTCCGAGTAACCAATTCATTTCTCTATATTTGATTTCGAGCTATTTACGTTTCATTTTCACGTGCGAACTCCATTTCAGCCTTGCGTCATTCCCAGGTATTTGGCCGCGTTTGCAAAAGGTATTCGGGCTAAGTTTAGAAAAATTCGTAAAGGGCGATCTGCCAGTCGCTCGTCCTTTCATTCTTTTTATTCAGTGCGTTTTGTAATTTAGCAGTCGTTTCTTCGATTGTTCTGTCTACTGCTACAATAGCGTTATCATCGGCAAACGTAGCAAGGATAGTGCCATCTTCTTTTGGTATATTACGAGTATATAACAGTTTGAGAAGCGACCCAAGAACGGAAGAGTCGAGATATGATTCTAGAATATCGTATGGACATACAGGGAGAACTTGTCGTAATTTACATTTCAAGCCACACCTTATCTTAGCTTGCGAGAAGTCAAGAAATACGCTTGTGCATATTTATTTTTTTCTTCAATTGCTTTTTCGATTACGTCTGGTCAATCGTCGAATGCTTACTTCTGAACCCAAACTGGTGGTCAGGGATAGGATTATTTTCTTCTATAACCGGTCTCAAAAATTTTGAATATGACTGAACGAAGCGAATTGATCTATACGATTTTAACTGATTTGGGGTTTTTTCTGGATTTAAAACCATCATGACTTCCGCAACTTTCCAATGGCTTGATACGTGTTTTAATTTGAGCCCAGCATTTACAATATGGAGAAGCTTAAGCAATGTTTTCTAGGTAAAACTTTGAGAATTTCTCCGCTGATCAAATCATAACCAGGAGCTTTCTTAGGTTTCTCAATCTCATTGAGATATTGAGATGGTGACGTTTCGCCCCGCAATTAGTCAATTAGCCGTTGCCAGACGTGGTGTCGTGTAGGCTATGTCTACCAACTGTCCTACGAAAGATTTCCTCTTTCCTATCTTGGCAATCGTACCTTGGACAATGCTCATATGTCTTGCCGAAGAGCTCATTAAATCATTCTTTGGTAGTGTCGTCCTTGTCTTCTGCAGGGGCATGAGCGCATATTAGGCTAATGTTGGCAAATTTCGAATTGATGCGTCATAAGATACTGGTTCACGTGTGGAAAGCTCAAGACTTCTTGCCTAAGTCTGCCGCGTCAAACAAATCCACATCCGAATAAGCACTGTTTCTGGTCTCTGTAGCAATCACCATAGTAGATGTCACCGTTTTTCATCCTCATTTGCCCTCATCCTCATTTGATATAATGTCCGCTTTATAGCAGTCTAGGGCGTCTGCTGTTAAGGGTCCGAACATTCTACGTGCATTAAGGGTCCGAACATCATTGTCCTTATTTCGCTTACCAGTGTCGTCAACAGTAGGGTCATTCCTTTCCGGGGTTTTTGGTTACTTCGTAACTAATTGTTTTTTACGCGGTAATGAAGTTTCCCCGACGCATAACCCCCAACCTGGAGGGCCAGATCACTATATACAACCCCTTAAACAAGGAGCCGGTTAAACCGATGCCAATAACTCACTTCGGGGATGTGAGCACTGCTGTTAACCCCTTAAGAGTTCCTCCACCACCATCTCTTTTTCAAGACACTGCCTAGGTCTTGAATGTTCCTTATTGACCTGAGCTCCAAATATGTCGAAGTAACTCAAGTAAGGCTTCCGCTAGTCTGCTTGTGAACGTCACCTTTGATTCCGTCGGTGGAATTCCTCCGCTGCAGATTCTCCTTCTGAGGACCTCTTCATAGACATCTGAGCCGCAAAATTGCGGGACAGGTCAGCAATGATGTCAAATGGTTTGTCGGCGCGAAGCAGTCGGTCGTACAACATTTTCAGTACATTCAATCTATTATGTTGATTATGAGCAGTCGAATTGGGAGCGAACTTAGTATACCTATAGCATCAGTGTCCAAATTGAAAAATTTTATTTTGCGAAGGCAGATTGACAAAGGAAGTTCTACGTCATGTACATACATATGTACATTTAAAACGAGATGAATATGTTGGATTTTCAATGGGATGGCTATACATACATATACATGTTTTTCCCGACATTAACACAACCATAGCTTGTAGCTTTATACTCAAATGTGCAGTTTTGTAACCGCTATGCAAGAAGCATAATCGAGTCATCGTATAGCTAAAGTCCATTTGAAAGTCGTTCTAGTGCAGAACAAATTTAGTAGTACCTGCTACATGTTTAGTGGCTTCAGGTTTACCATTCTTAACGGAGGCTATAAATTTTGATTTGTTCAGATTCGTTGCAAAGAAAAAATATTATTTTCCTCTATTTTTTACAGGCAATTGCTCTTGTGTCGCGTAGCACTAGGAAAATCATTCCTTCAATACAGTGCAATGAAAATGGCCCATGCACCCCCAGGTCATCATTCCGTTATTGGTCGTCCATCTGCTGGAGGTTTACATTTTGCGGAATATGTTGTCTATCGTGGCGAACAAGTAATTTCTTTCACATACTTCAGAATAGAACATACCATTTATTTGATTTATATTTAACAGGCATATCCCGAATATTTGATTACGTACCAAATTGTCAAACCTGAGGACAGTAGTAGCGGTAATGAGGAATCATCAAGATGATGGATGCCATCTGTCGGCTCAACGCCAACTTCGTCACCTGCCAACCAACAACAGTCACAGCAACAACAGCAAACACCGCAACAGCAACAGTCTACTCCACAGCAACAATCACAGCCACCGCCTGTCCAAGCATCTACATCTCAATCGCCACATACAGTTCCCGGTGATATATCTCTCTCATCATCGAACTCATTTTCGTCCGTAGATACCAATCAAACGCTTTTGAATGGCTTCACTGGTGTAGTAGCGTCATCATCTGTCAACAACAACCGATCATCATCTGTTTCGAATGGAACAAATCGATCGTATCGCACGAAATACAGCCAATTCATGATTATCACTCCAGCAGTTTCAATTGATCGAAATTTCGATAATGAGACTGGCGCTCCCGCTGAGAATAATGTCGATGAGTCTTGCTACTACAATGGCAACTACTTTCGAATGAATTTACTCAACAGTAATGATAGCAGTGGCAACGACAGTAGTGATAGTAGTTTTCGTTCAAATTACAATTCTACTCTGCACAACAGTCGACATCATTTGTTGTCAAACAATCCACATGGATTCTACACGTTCTCAAGTTGGCGTTGGTGCACTCTGATTTGTGCGGCAATGCGATGCTTTGGCGGTGGTCGTAGTTCTAATGTTCCCTACAGTACATCATTCTCTCGTCGACCATACAATCGAAATGATCGCACTAATAGACAGCGTCAATCAACGTTCAATCATTTACCAACATTTACACCACGCAAGACTCGTGATCACATGAATAACATAACGTATGAATTGTGACGACGATCATCTTCTTCAATTGTTTTGATGTTTGATGTTAAGCTTCAGCTTATTAGCTGTATTTTTGATCTCTTCTATGAAATGGCGCTGATAATTTTACGAATTGTCGGTGTTGTGTTTGTCGTGTTTTATAATCAGCTTTTAAAAATATATTACGTACACAGTAGAGAGTATCGTACACGATGTTTATGTGTTTATAAGTAAAAAGGCACACTCTGCAAGATGGTTCAATTTTACGAATTTTCAAGGATATCTTAGTCTTTACAGCCGATAGATAGTATACCATCTGATGAAAGTAGATACATAATTGTTTGAATTTTCTTTTATTATTTAAAATATCGTTTCTAGAAGCGATTGAATAGCTAATATACCGTAATAGGTTTGTTGATACCATTGTCGACGATTTTATTTTCTTTCGCCAAATTATGTGTTCGATGAATCATATTTTGGCTAAATCGTCAAATGCAATGCTTCCTTATGACAAAATTGTTTCTAAACTAACCAAAGTGTTCTCTCAGCAGCGGTTCTTCATTAATATTCTTTTTTTACTAAGGCTTTAATTCCTATACTTTCAAGTGGGAAGATATAGGCTAAATACCTTTGTATAAAATTGATTTTCGATGGCCTACTGTTGCTCTGAAGTCGAGAATTATGAGTGCTGATCTCGCAATACGGTGCTGGTAACCGTTTCGAATAATTTTTTCCAAGAATTCTTACTTTAGATAACCGTCTTACACGAGTACATTATAATGATAGCGTCCATCGTTTTGAATATCTTAGTTTTCCCAATTCATTCCCTGTCTGACACTGACTAAGATCTGTTTATGTAACACAAGAACTTTCTCGATCACATAGTGCTGATTACTTTAGCCCAAAACTTATTGACTCAATTAATGTCAATGTTTTTTTTTCTTACAAAACTTTCAATACATTGCTTTATAACTACTTTTCAGACTATTTAAACCTTTTCAAATAAGTTCTATACGTATCACTTTAAAGAAAATAAAAAAAATATCTTGTCTTCTAAAACACATAAACCCTAAATTTGGACTCATCTGCAGAGTGTTCTTTAAATTCGCAATTTATATCAATATCTGTGGATTTATGTGCGCATACCCTCCCCTGATTGTCCAGTTATTATTCTTTTTAAACAGATATAATTGCATAATAAGAATTCAAAAAGAAATAAATGGTAAAAGAAACAAAATTTATTATGTAAAAGAAGAAAAAATTCAAATGATGTTATATTTTGTTTTTTTCATTGTTTTAATTTAATCCTTAACCGCGAATATAGTGTATTAATTTTTAAAACTTTCTTTTTTTTAACCCATGTATTCGAAATCTAAAACGATGTAGTCTTTACTTTGCTATATTACTTTTTGTTATTAGTTATTGCTTGTTATTGTTGCGTTCAAACGAATTTCGGAAAAAATATAAATAAATAATATACCTCAAGAGAAAAAAAAAATCGAAAAAAAATTATAGTAATGATCTTTGTATTGTATTAGTTTGTAATATTTTTAGGATATTTCTTCAAATGATACTTATATGCATTCGTAATTTAAATACATAAATATACATAAATATTTTATTTCTTTTTTCGATCATTGATATAAAAATATACTACCTATCTATTAAGTGAGACATGTATTCAAGACATTATACAATTTAAAAAGCGAAATTATGATGAATAAATCAACAAAAAAATGACATCAGTCAAATAAAAATATGAAACGTAAAAATATCTTTAAAAAATTGTTTTTATATTATAAGACTGTCTTTAATAACTTTTTTTGTTTTTTTAAATTAGGCTTGTTGAAAAAGTCTAAAATTGCGTTTCGAAAATGTTTTTCAAAAATGTGCACATTTTCCCGGTACAGGGTCAAAGCAAAGAAATCTATTTAGCCTTCCATAAATAGAGCGCGTAACTCTACTGCTCTCACTCATGCGTCCATTATGTTATGAGATACAGTAATCCCCGGATAATTGACGCTCGCTTAATTGCTTTCCCCGTTTAATTCTTCGAAAAACTAAGCAAGCAAAAGATTCCATAAGAAATGTACATACATAATACAAAGTTGAGCTTCTCGTAAAATTTCTTACAAAATCGCCCGGTTAATTGAACGGAAAAAAAAATATATTGGAAAAGCTTTGTGTTTACAACTGAAGTAAAATTAAAACAGAAAATCCATACATATGTTTTTTTACTGCGCCCAATAAACAAAGTGACTGCCAGATACGGTTGCGGTTGAATTCAAAGTATTAACAGGTTTGAACGAATATTATATTACGTTTATTAAATCACACTATGGTTAGGTAAATGCATTTTGTTTAGATATTCTACAGGCAGCCACGAGAACAAAAAACATCACTTCTCTTAAACAAAAGGTGTGAATAATTCTGTGGCAACAAAGAAAAACGGCACAAGTCTACTTACGTTAAAATTGAGTTATCATACCATCGGATACGCCATACTCGATTCTAGAATTGTACAGAAATTGATTTATTTTTTATCATCTTATACAATTTAAATTGTTTCTCATACGATGGATATTTTTTTTGTAAACTCATGTCAAACCTTTAAAGGACTCTCCTGAAAAATTGTAAAAAACGCCTTGGGCTGTTTTTCTTTGTTGCCACAAAATTTTTGAAGCTACATAAAAGATGTACTAATATGTAATATTCATGTAAAACAAATGTACTTATGTACATATCTAGTACGCATCTTATATAATGAATTTATTGTTCCTTTTGATATATATACATATAATGAATTTACATATGTATGCATGCATTTACAAACGCTTCCTTTTTTTTCAATTTTTTCATGCTCAAGCACAGCAAGGAATCATCTAGGTACAACTGATTCGAATATTTCATTAAAAGAGATGTGGAAGAAGACGCGTGCGTCCTATTTTTCTAACATTTTGTTTAACACTAAATCGGAATATTTGTATTTTAAAATAAAATAAAAATATTGTTTATTAAAATATTAATTTACCTACACACGTGCATTTTATTGCGTCGTGCATTTTATAATTAGTATTTTTCATTATTCAAATAAGAGACGATTTTTTATTAATTCTTTTTTCAATAGAAGGTAAAAATCTCGAAAGACACTATGAGGAGGTGTGCGAGTTATGTTCTCGACCCAAGGTAGTGGGGAACTCTAACGACACTAAAAACACCTTCAATCATGATCATAAATATAAACAGTGATTAGATTACTAACTACACATTACTAAACCTCTACTTTGAAAAACTACCTGCACTTTTTGAATGGGAATCCAATGAACCAACAAAAGACAAATCTATATCTATACCCACGGATGAATCAGAGATGGATATACATAGGAACGGACGCCAGGATTTTCTCCGAAAAACTAAAAATACTCAATTTAATAAGATTTCCTGACAGAGGCAGCCAGTACTACGAGTATATCAATGAGATGATATTACCATTTTATTTTCAGTCAGGTGGTCATTAAAGCAATTTATGCTCCTGAAATTAAGTCAAAGCTGGGGTCAGGGATATAGCCGAGTTAGCTGACAAACTTGCAAGAAAAGGGTCTGCCATAGACCACAATCGAACATTTAATGGATTAAGCCTCCACTCTGTAACCTTAGAGAACTAGTTGAGCTGACGGGGATATACCTCACTAAGTGGCGACGGAGTAGTAGGAAGTGAGTTTGCTTGTAACCTAGCCAGTGTAGGTTTAAACCCCGCCAGGGGAACAGCAATCACAGCCACCAAACATAACAGAGAAACTAGTAAAATCTAAGTTTCTCCAACGACTGCATCAAAAAAGGATTTGTTGCCCGGTCGATTGTACGACCTTATAGAGTCTGAATGCTTCTGGAATTTGATTCCATCAAAAAAAAGTACAGCTCACTTCCTCTGACACTTCCCAAGCTTGAGGAACAAAACTTTAGGAAAACTTACTTCCAGGAGATACATGAACTATCTGACGTCTCGCTTTATGTTACCAAGTTTCTGAGGACAACACGATGATCGAAGGCCAACGAGCAGTAAGTTAGGAACCAAGTACAGAACCAAACGTCGTCGTGTTGCAGAAAGTCTGCAATGTTCTTCAACGTTCTCTGCACCGATTGTGACTAACAACAAAGTTTTGTCCTCCATCTCTATAGGATTCTGATCGAACTTTGTTGCCGCGATATGTTTAACTTTTAGTAAAGCTCCCGAACATTATTCCTGGAGTGATGCCTATCCATGTCCTCGGTCGAGCTTTTCATGCTCTTTCTTTTCCCACCTCTTTTGCTCGTAGAGTGAGTAATCCTTCTTTGCAGCGCCGTTTTATATGCCTCTTGTTTTGATGAGTGCGACTGTCGCCATTCATCGTCAAACCAGGGGTTTCTTGGTGAAGGTTTGGTGAAACCCAACACATCAGTTGCGGCTTCCCTTATGTCTTATTGGCAGCATTGCCATTGATCCTTGCCACTGGCGCTGACGCCATTGGACTTCTCGAGAGCTTACGGGATACGTGGTCGGTGAAGGTTGTGACTTCGCGACATCACATTTCCTTACAGGAATTCTTCCTTGTTGTGGCGTATGTTGGCAACCAGAATACTGTATGCGTGTCTCGCGTCGATTGTAATATGGTCAGTTTGATTAATGGTTTGTTGATCAGCGGATCGCCATGTATCTTTATGAATATTCTTCACGGTTTATGTAGGGAAATATAGGTAAGTGGTGACGACGCAGTAATCGTGAATGCTCTATTTTAGGAACATTTCTATCCACAGAGACTTAGGAATAGCGACCATCGAAGACGAAATACATAACAAAATTCACTTGCAATGTTTAGACAGTATCAGCAGATTTTCTTTATTAAAAAGTTAGCTGGCCAACCAGAACATTTTGTAGTTAACACGAAGAAGGGGAGGAGTAAGTAAGAATCTCAGACCACTACAAGCACGCCAATCCTAAAAGAATCTGTAAAAATTTTCAATAAACCACGGAAAAAGAAACCATGACACAGTTCTCTGAAGAGACCTCAAGCAAAAATTTATCAAGATCAATAGAACGTTATTTTCCAAGCCAGGAACTTATGTTCGCCTCTCGGTTTTAATAAAGGTCGATAGGATCTACGATATATGTATGTAACTACAATTTCTTGGTAACAAATCTTCTACATTGTAAAGTGAATGCAATAACAACAGTAGGCACACTCCAATCATCCGCTGGGATTTTTCACAGCCCGTCCCAAATTTCACTAATGATTCCAGTCTGCAAGTCCAGTCTGAACACTAAAACAATTATTTACCAACTTGAGTTCGGGGTCAGAAAACAGAAATTCCCAAGATTTTCACAAGTAAACTAATACCAAACAACTTACTGTTCCGCACGCAAAATTCAAATTTATGTATGCCCTGTGCCCATTTAATTTGTGTCTGTCAGCTGTCAGTCACTCTGGTCGATTGAATAATGCAAATTTTAGTATCTTTTTGGGCAAAGAATTGACCGCTGCCAAAAAGAAAATACCTAGTCAGAATACATATGCTGCACTTTATTATGCGGTTTCATGCGGACAACAACAACAGATGAGAGCAATTTCCTAAATGATATAATTATAGGGCGCATATCGAGACAAAGGACAAAAAGAGGAGAAGTAAAGCCTTTAAGGTATAATAATTTGTATCGTTCTGACACACACAGTTGAAAAACCGCATAAAGATTATCGTAATGCGTATTTTATTTGGATGCAGAAGTTCTGAATTAGTTAACTAATTAGTTGTTTCTTGAACACACACGAAAAAGATTATGTAGACTATAACGGCATTAAGTTCATTGCCTTTTATTCAAAAGTAATCATTGTGACATTTTATGTACCCTATCCCATAGCTTACCACAAGAAATTATGATGATAAATCGCATAACGTATCCATATTTCGGATATCCGAAACAGATCCGGATCCAGGATCCGATATCTGGGCCGCCATTTGTCGGATTTCTGGATGAGAATACTATTCAGTTTTGCTTTATAACATTGGCTAACTACTGCAGATCAACGGGTCTTACCCATCTTAATCTCCTGATTAAATTGTGAGTATTTAATAGCTGCGTTATATCCACTTATAAATTAACTTGATTGAGAAGCCTAATTCTGTGTGTTTGAGTAACATTACTTACATGTGCTTTCCAGTGCAGTTTATCGTCTAGCGTCATGCCTAGACATTTTTGGTACATTTTATAAGTAAAATTAATATAGACTGACTTAAGGTCCTTTAATCTGATCTGCCATTTTTTATATTATTTAGTGTTTTTGAAGCTATTTTGTTGCTAATTTGACAGTTTCTCCCACAGCAAGTATAGCAGTATCATGTGCAAAACTTGCTATAGTGATTTCTTCACTTTCTAATAGATCCCTAGTAAATAAAATGTATAGTACCGAACTTAGTACACTGCCTTGTGGTACACCAGCTTTAATTTCTCCTAATGTTGAATACTCTGTTTCTTGTTTTATTTTGTAAAATCGCTGTACATAATTAAATAAGACTCGAGAATTTTCGAATGTCAAACTGTTTCGGCTGTGATCAGTTCTTTGTGCCCGACTCAAAAGCTTGTGCTATATCAAGAAATATAGTAGAGCAGATCTTTTTTCTCTTCAAATGGTTTTTCGATTTTATCTGTGATTCTATCCACTTGAACAAGAAAGTGTTTATTTCTAAAGCCAAATTGATAGTTTGGCACTAGCGATTTTTTTTTCAATTTGTTTTTGCAGGCGTTTCAACAGCATCTTATCGAATAACTTGGGCAACATTAATAAGATGTTACTTCGTTAGGAAGTTTGCCCGGTCTTGGAATCATTATTACCTCCCTGACTTTCTACATGCTTGATACATACATATGTACATACCTATCAGAATGCAGCATTTTTAATCTGCGCTAGCTTTTTAAGCCTTTTTTGGAAATAGTTTTAGAATTTCCCCCGTAATTAAGTCAAATCCTGGGGCCTTTTTATATTTGTACCTACATTTATGTCTTTGGCAAATTCTTGACTACTGTCTGTAGTAGTTTCAGTCAATCAACCTATTAACCTATTAACTAGTTTTGGCCTATGTTCTTGCTTTTTTTTTTTTTTAATCGTCAAGTGTCTTGACCCTTCTTCTACATTTATTATATTTGGAGAGATTTTTTTTTGTATTAAGAAGTCGACAAGAAGTTTCGGATATCCGGATAGTTTTAGATATCGGGGTGGTATCGGATACTAAGATCCAGCTCCATTTCCGGACCGCATACCAGATATATACTATCCAGACACTTCGAGTACTCATCTTGGATCAAAGATCCGGATATGTTTATAACCTAATTTGCCAAAAGAATCAAGCTTAAAAAAAAGTTCAATGTTTTTTTTTTTTTAAAAGGAAATAGCTTTGTATGTTGTTATGGTATGGCAAAAGCAGGCCAACAGACCATAGACCAACATTGCACTTACAGCACTCAGTGTATAAGTCTTCCCCTAGTATGGGTCAAAAGGTTTCAGCTATCCAGATGGCAAATTTTGACCACACTTCGTTGCCAAATCGAATGGGCTTGTTTCGAATAGCTTGTCTGAAGCTACATATGCTTCTCAAAATATTTCACCTTAACTTCATCGTGTGAAATAGACCCCGCTGGTACACAATGTTGCATACATTTTTTTGCATATGTAATATAAGAGATAAGAGAGTTTGCAGTACTTATCTGAGAAGTCTAAGTCGGAATTTGGTTGAAAATGGAGAAACCTCATGATGCTATGAACATGTCCCTTCTCATAGCTTCTGAGATTGCAATATTTCGCATATCTGTACCTAAAATAATCCGCCAGTAATCCGCCTTACTTGAAAGTTGATCATATCCGGATACAATTATACAAATTATACAATTATACAAAGGCTAATTGAGAAGCTTTCTCATGACAGTTATTTCCCTCGGACGTTTGTCAGACATTCGCGGGAAGTGGGACCGTGAAAAACTTTTTGGTGTTCTCTGGGACTCGAACGTCGAACCTCCCGCTTAGCGATCCAACGCATTAATCATTTGATCCGGGTACAATTAGAATGGCAAAAATGTGCTCAGCTCACTTTTTGGTCTCACTTGTTATCCTTTTTCTATTTTCATCTTCAAGGTCAAGTCCATATTTTCGAATGCTTACTTTTACTTTAGCTGGAACCATAAGTTGATAACGAGACAATCTCTCGACGTTCACTCTATTCTCTGCGTCCGAGTGCTCATCTGTTAGGGCACTCACAGCTAGTGGCTGAATGAAAACATCTGGAGAATCAGCCTCATCTCTAACATGTCCAGAACTTCAGCTTGTGTCAAACATCTAGTCCCAAAAAAAAGAAAATGATATGTATACACATTCTCCGAGCTTTATCATATGAGGACATCTAAATTCACAAGCAAACTTCGTGTAACTGAATAACAGTACATACAAACTTTAATGTTTTTACTTGAAGCACATAACTTCAACACATTCCAAATAATGGGCAAACTTAAAGATTTAAAAACAATTACAATAATTATAACTTAATTTCTTGAGAAGCCATAATATCAGCACTTTTCACGAAACTCTAACGTTTTGGTTACACAACACGTCTTTACTTTGGAAAATGTATTTTCCCAATGAGAATAACATTCAATCGAACCAATAAAGAGTTTGTAATATAACTAAA
Source organism: Blera fallax (assembly GCA_946965025.1). Classification (NCBI taxonomy): domain Eukaryota; kingdom Metazoa; phylum Arthropoda; class Insecta; order Diptera; family Syrphidae; genus Blera; species Blera fallax. The sequence goes on from OX337244.1 coordinate 96,197,846, forward strand.
CGTGAACGTTTCCAATTCACACCCAATTTAAAGTATCGTTTTTTTTCGTCCTCATATGAAGACACATATGGGTTAAGGTGGCTCCAGAAAACTATTAAGAAGCATTTAGATAGGGTCCAACGTCTGGCATGTTTAGGGATAGTCGGTGCAATACGAACGACACCAACATGCGCAATGGAAGTGATCCTAGGCATTCTGCCGCTGGACTTATTTATTAAGAAAACGACAGCATCGACGGCACTTCGTCTGCACCGGGATAGTTGGCACTGGCGCGGTACCATCTATGGTCATAGAAAAATCCTGGATCACGTGAAAAATTAGATCAGGAGCTGAATATGCCCATGGACGGAATAAAGAGAGTGCGTGTTACCGAAAGGTTTCAGAAGACTCCCATCGAGGATGGAACACCTCCGGATAAGTAAATTGGTGACATAACCATATTTACGGATGGGTCCATGATGGATGACAGAGCGGGGGCAGGTGTCTTTTCAGAAGAACTAGAACTAGCCTGTCATGTTAGTCTGGGGAAATTTACCTCAGTTTATCTAGCCGAGATGATTGCTCTGTTACCTGTGAACTATGCTTGGAGGAAATCGAGACGGCGGCACATATACTGTGCTATACTGTACTAGCAGAAGAAGAGAGATCTTGGGACGCCACTGGATAGAAACCCAGAAGATGAACCAGATTTCTGTTAAACAGATGCTAGCGTTGACACGTGGAATCAAAGCCAGAGAAGAACTGTGGAGAAATCCGGAGAGTCTCTCAGGCTAGATGGATTGTGGAAGAGAGACGTAAAGGGACCCATAACTGTGGTCTGATTTGGGATCTCTCGAAATAATATATATAAGGCATACAATGATACATCGATGAAAAGTGCTCTTTGAGTAGAATCCAAATATATTTTTACTTTAAATATGACGTTACAATTCACTTATGATCAAAAAAAAAAAAACAAAAAAAGGCAAATCTCGGCTCCATGTCTCCAAAACGATTAATAAGTCTGTTCCCAAACGTAGTCAAATTTGAGTATCTATCCGATGGATCGTGTGGCATCCTTTGTCATCCTGCTAGAACCTAAGTCTTTCTTAGTCTGTATAATTATGGCCACAAAATTACTTGTCATGAGCCTGTAGCACACTCCGTTTAACGGAAAGTTGTTGAAAGCTTCATTTTTCAAAAAATGAGGACGAATGATGGTACCACACCAAAATTAAGCACCTATGTTTCACAAATCTTTGAGGATTTATTGGCTTCTCTATGACTACGTGAACATTATTGCAACCCCATATTCTACACTTTTGCTTGTTGACATGGCCTCCAAAATGAATATGAGCTTCATCTGAAAATATAATTTTGCGTCCAAAACCGATTTCATTTTCCAACTTATTTCAAGCATACACAAGGAAGCGATAAGGAAGTAGTTGCTGAGCTCTGTGACGAATTAAGGTTCTGTGTTTAGAACAAATTTGACAACAGCATGAATTCTTTATGAGGACGAGCACATCTAAAGCTTTTGTTATTCATTAGTATGCCAGTTTCACGAACTTTTTTTTATGAATTTGCTGATCGGGCTTCATTTCGACAAAAAATTTATGAGAAAATTTTTTCTTTGGAAGTTCAGTTTCATCCGCTGTGTAAGAGGGTCTTCCAACTTTTCGGTTTCCACTTTAATTTAAAGACACCAAATTATCAGCTACTTCTATGCGAAAAGCCATTGAATCTATTATGTTATTTTAGGAAATGGATCGCATCAGACAATCAGCTTTGTATTCCATCCAAGCAGCCCCAGTGGCCAATTCAAAGAAATGTGTGATAACGCGCAAAGTCTATTTTCTTGAGCTGATGAAAATCCAATAATACTGGAGCATCTGATCTAAAGATCGACTCCACCCATGTTTTCATTACACAGCTTAATAACTTTTGTACGGTCGATTTCGATATAATGTGTGTTTTTGTCGAAACGTTTTGATCTATCAGTGTTGCCAATCCCGATAAAGCTAGATAACATATTTACGCTCTTGTTGTTATATAATTTTGTCAAGACTACCTTTTCGTCTTGGCTTATATGTACATTGATCAGATGCTCCACGACCTTTCTTTTTTAATTCCGCATCAGACAGCAATGGTGTATTTGGGAATCTGTTTAGCCTAACTGTCCCAGCACTAAATATTTTTCCCTCCAGTAGAACCTCAAAGACTGCGTAGGAAAAAAAAAATAAAGAGTTGTCGAAGTAAAACTTGTGACCTATCACATTTGCCTGGAGACGCTGGGCTAGATGCAAAACAATTGTAGAACAAAACCTATGTACATATACATATATGTTACATATACATATGCACATACATAGGTTTTCCTCCAATTTAAGATTAAGACAACGATTACAAAACTGCTTCAATTATGGGCCTGTTGAGCCAGGATGAGGCCACGGGGGCAACTTCGGTGTAGGTGAGGAGGACTGCGGCACGCTCGTGGTTGCTCGGCACAGCTCGTCGGACGGGGTGGTTCTTGTCACACCCCATCATACACCACCTGCTCAGCACACAAAATCTCGTGCCTTTTATCAAAAGAAATCAAAAAAGAAAAGAAGAAAGCTACTCTACGTTGACCTCGGACGGACTTCAAAAGATAGAAAAAAGGTAGAAAAGAGAAAAGAAAGTGTCCAAGGGCTTATGCCTATGGCCAGGAGAAAGACCGGGAAGGACTTCGCGCTCTAACCTAACTAGCCTAAACTATACCTAAACTAACCTAAAAACTTAATCTATGCCCTAACCTAGACCTAAACTAACTTAAACTTAACCTAACTTAAGCTCTAATAGCGGTGACACCTTCCCAGTGTCTCTCCTTTCCATAGGTTCGTCAAGAACCCGAAGTCTGCCAGATGTTGTTGGCAAAGGTTGGCCAGCCCACCCTTCGTGTCTTACGACACAAACCAAATGCTACCTTTCTGGCCGGAATTTATGTACTATAGGTAGCCCCTATAGTACCCCTTTCAGCCACAACCTAAGTCAGTAGTGGAACGTCAGTCGGTCCTACGGTCAAGTAGTCATCGTTCGTATTGTCCTGTTACATCCTCGTCCATCTACAGGAGACGACCCGGCCGTCCTTCCACACACCAAACAGAAAAAGGTCACTAACCACACATTATGTAATGCACTAAAAAAAATTTGTATTGTATAACTTAAATCTAAACACAACTTAAACCCTAGCCTTAAATCCTAAAATTCTGCCCTTAAATCTGCTTATATCTATATTCAAAATTCTGCATAAAAACTTAAAAAAATGGATACAGAAAATAGTTTGGATCTCTGATTACTGGCTACATTTGCATCATTCCATACTCAATTTTATCAGAATCTCGGTTCACCCAATTCTGACAATTGATCCAATATTTCCATTATATCTTCATCCGAACCTATTTCATAAAGAAAACGTGAAAACGAAAATTAATATAATACGAGTATTGTGATGCTATGTCCCATAGCTGGTACATTGATTTTTGTAAATCTACTTAATATCCGAGACATCGGCTTTTCACAGAAGTGTTTGCAGGCAGGCATCACTTAACACGTTCTTCTTATAGCACGGCCTCGCTCTAACACGTTTCTTTTTTTTTCGACATACAGGGGGTCGAAAACAAACATTTTTTTCTCGTTATATTGTTTGGTATATATGTACACATGCATACGCGTACATACATCTGCGGCAGTTTGATAGAGTAGCTTAAGTCGACATAAGCAAATTTTCTTTTTTTCAATTGGTAGTAATCTAGAGTATAAGAGCTACTTTTCTATATAACTATAAAACAGCACTCAAGGGGTTATGAATACCCTTTTACATGTTTTCACATGGTGCGGGCGTTGGAAAGATAGATAGAGAGAGAGAGAGAAAGAGATTGGTGTAGTGGTTTTGAAACTCAGCTGTATTAGGTTTCACATTAGCTCCAGGGGTGGTGTCCAGAATAACTGGGGAGATTTGTTGCTGTCATGTATTTTTTGCCTTCGCTTCTGATTCACAGTATTTTTTTCCCGATCCACCTGATGTCATGAGCATATCAATTATCAACAGAGCGATCAATTTCTCCAGCCATATGACAAACCTACTGCCAGTGTTTATGCCTTCGCAGTAGTGTTGTCACAAACTTTCGCAATTGGTCGGACTGCCTCTTATCATATAATACTTGCTGACATCAGGGATTGAACTGTGAACCATCAGCTCGACAAACGATGACGCTACCACTACACCATTGCCACCCCTTAAGTTTTCATAACCACTTGTATTTTATTGACCATTCGACAAAATAGCTTAATTAATTTTAATTTTCTTAGGTCTCAAAAATTCAAATTTTATGTTTCAACAGAAACACTTGTGTTGAAATAATTCGCTCGAATTTTTCAATTTCTTGCTTCTTGCTGCATTTTAAAAAAAAAAAACCTGTGTTGACTTAAGATGTTTTGTTAAAATTTGATTTAGATTTTACAGGCACCTAAGTCAAATAAAAGTTCTTATGTCAAAATTAAAAAAAAAAAAACAATAGCCCAAATTTAATTTTATCAGAATCACTTATGTATGTCTACATAAGCTTCTTTTGTTGCCAAATTGCTTTTGACATAAGCATTTAAGTTTAAAACTCAATTAAAACTGTTTTCCTTACTTATTTTTTCTCATAAATTAACATACTTTACACCTACTGGGCTTAAACAAATTTAATAAAAAATAAAAATAAACATTTTAGATGAAAATGTAAATTTCTCGAAACCATATTTTTCATTATATGTAAGCAACTCCTTCATATTACTCCAGATATAGTATATATGGAATATAAGATCGGTTAAATGGCTGCGACGGGAGTTTTTACAAACTTCGGTTCATGTGTGATGTAGTTTTCGTGTTTTTCGACGACTGTTCTGTACATTTCGGATTGTATTGCTGCCATAGCCTCACGAATGTTGTTTTTAAGTGTTCCAAGGTGTGAGACCCAAAGAGAATTATATCGAGGTCAGATTCCACGAGATATCGGTGGACAATTTATCTCGCCAATTCTCGAAATTGAACGGCCGGAAACTTTTCGTGCAATAGAGCCAAATTTGACTGCGTCGTTCACATCATCGTCAATCTCAGACCAAAATCATTTGAGTTCACCGTAGCAGTGCTTCGTCATTTAAAAAAAAAAATACGTTCCAATCGAGTGCTGGGTCTGTCCACAGAACGCCCCAATGTGTCACCAGCAATGGATGCAATGACCTCTCAATTTGGATTCTCAGAATCCCAAATTTGTACAATTTTCTTTGTTTACGTATTCGCCGAGCAAAAAATGAGCCTTATGGCTGAAAAAGATTTTGTTCGAAAAATCGGCATCAACTAGTAAATTTTTCAGCACCTAATGTAAGCTGAACCTTATAGGGATGAAGAGACAAATCCAAGCGCAAAATACTCCAAACCGAGCTGTGCGAAATTTTCAATTGCTGAGCTGAGGCATGGAATGGACAATTCAAACGCTGCCGATTTATTTCAATTTGTTTCGAAATGCATATTTCGAATTAATATGCCCTGATACACATACATATATAACAGAACTGTTATTTTGTAGTAATATTAAAGAATTTAAACACCCCCCGCCGTTTGCCTACCTTGTTTTGGTGGAAAGGCTGAGCAAGGGTCGGTGATACTCTTGAAAAACCTAAAACAAATTCAGGGAAGGCAGAGTGGAGGCCCCGAAACGAAAAGGTAAACAAAAAGAACAAAAAGAAGTAGCAAAAACCCAAAATAAGAAATATGGAAAGTAAATACAAAAAAAGTAGAAACAAGGAAGGGGACATATGTACATCTAAGAGTCGGTAGAGGCCGCGAGTGTCAGCGAGTGGCTTGTCCCCGAAAGGCGAACCGATAAAATAGTACCTCTTCGTCGTAGTGCAACAAGAAACATCGACACTATCCACTCATAAAGAAGACCCGCAAAAGGCGGAAAATGTTCGGAGCCCATTAAGGGTTACCTTCGTTCCACCAGGGCCGGCTAATTCCGTACTGTCACACAGTCAAAATTCAAATGCCCGACACCAAATGCACCGAAGTACACATCGTGGCCGAATCGGTGATCCCAATAGACCGTCAACTTTAAGAGGGCAGGAAGTCGCGCCTATTAAATCTCGTGCCACGACGTCAAATAGGGATGGGGATGGAGTAACCAACCTCCTGGAGATGGTGCTCTACAACAAAAACAAGGAGGATGGGAAGATACCAAAGGAACTTTATGAACATTTCCAGAAAGCCCTTAAGACTGCTCTGGACCAAACGATCTTAGGGGTAGTTGAGGAATCTGCAACGTTGTTTGTGCGAATGAAGCTGCAAAACAATGAATCAAAAAATGGAAACTCTATGACGCAAAGGAACAGGCAGATCAACTGATCGTGATAGGGGTTGGTGAATAATCGCTTGGGTCACTAGTTCTACGGGCGGTAAGGCACTGTGCGGCTTTTACCAAGTCAACTTAGTGATCCCTTCATTCCGCAAGAGGATATATGAAGGCAATTCAAGCCAACCTTCAACACATCAGGGCGGCAACTGCCAACCTCTTTCCTACCTCTCAGTAGAGATGGCAGATATCGAACTGCCAACCCCAAAATAATAATTAACTGCGTGGTACAGCTTCTAGAGTTATTGATTATTGTCTTATTGCTGGACATTGGTTTTAGCAGCTGTGAAACCGCCAAATAGGACTTTATACGCTTTCTGATTACATGCTCCTAGAAGAAAGTGTGAACATTTCAGTCACTTCAAGTAATGAAGAAAATGCAAACCAGCTTAATCTATTAACGAACCTTTTCTGGAATGAAAGAAAACCAAATAAGTGCTTCACGAAGTATTGAAATTCTTACGAAAATTATTAATCTGAACCATCAAGAACGTTAACAGTTTCTAGGAAGAAAAATGGTACACAAAACTAGTTTGATGCTGAGTGCAGGAAAGTCAGAGATAAGTATTTTGCTCTTTAAAAGCTTGTAGGGTTACATAACGTCAATATTTTTAAGAGCATCTATGCTTATGCAAACAATAAATTGAAAAGCCTCTGTCACTCCAAAAAGTTAGCTCTTGAGCAACAAAAAAATATGTCTGAAGAATCTTGGAAAGCAGTAAAACAAGTAAATAGAACGAGAAACATCAATGCCCCAAACTTACATTCTCAACAATTAGGAGACTATTGCTTCTTAACCTTCTTAATACCGCACAAACATCCTCTTCACCACCAATTCGCAGCTCCCCTCTTTGTAGATGAATATGTAGGTGCACCATTCACTTTAGACGAGGTTCAGCAAGTTATTACGAATGCAAAACTAGCCGAACGAAGGTCCAGGCGAAGACCGCATCCCGTTCAAGTTTTACAAAAACTGTTCAACTCAATTTGCAACAGCTCTTACAAAGGAATAAATATTTGGAAAACAAATATTCCAGGCAGCTTTAGAAAATCATATCACAGGTACATACATTTGCACAAGAAAGGAGAATATGACAATCCAGGAAACTACAGATGAATATCGTTTCTAAATACTTAAGCAAAATTGTTTAGTGCATTACTGTATAACCGACTTACGAGGTGGGTTGAAGAAAACAAAGTCCTACATCAATTCCAAGCAGGGTTTAGAGGAAATCATTTAACTATAGACTAAGTATTAACACTTCTTAATATTGCTGAAATCCGCCTGTCAGGTTTTATCACTCAAAGTTGCTTGGCTAGGAAATAAAACCTTTCTATGTTACTTTCTTTAAATATATTTGTAGCTTTGAGATATTCTTTTTATATGAAACAACAAAACAACTCATTATGAAACGCGAAAAAATGTTTAATGGGTACTAGGAAGAGCATATGGCGGCTGTCTGTATAGGTAAACTCAACGAAACCATTTTTCTAAGTGGACACTTTTCAGGATCCGCAATGGACTTCGTTCCTGCAAACACCAACTGCAACTATTGGAGAAGCGACTTTGAAAAACTTAAAACTTTTTTCGGTGAAACAGAGTGAGTAATTTTATTTTAGTGGATGATTTGAATGTAAGAATTGCCACAAAGGGAAGCGTTGATATTCAAATGGGAAATGGAACTATGGTAACTAAAACCAGAAATTCAAAGGACAACAACTGCGGTCGAAATTGTAATTCGTTTACTGAATAAGAAGAAGAAATTGGAGCGTTGATTTTGAACGGAAGGGGATATAGAAACAGGACTGGGTGAATTTACTTTTGTAAGCAGTAGATGGTCTTCAGTTCTTCTTCTTCGACTAGTGTTGAAGCAATAAAGGAGTTTACTATAGGATGTGAAACTTTCTCCGATCAAATGTCCCTTACAGTAGATCTAGCCACAGCGGAAGTTACTACTAGTAATAACCCTGTGAAACTTTTGTCGAGACTTAAGTAGCGTGAAAATACTAAAACTGTACACCCACGCAATCTGGATGCAATTATACCATAAAAAATAGTAACAACTATCATAGAAAAAGCTCGTTGTTTTGCAATCAGGGAATGCCCATGGTGAAATATTCAACGAAGTTTGAATTTGGAGCCGACACATGCAGGGTTGAACCTAAGTTGAACCCGGATCGAAATTCATATATGTACATATACTCGGGTCGAGTCGAAGCCGAGTTGACTCGACTCTACTCCACTATTTGAGCTGTATTGAGTCGAAAATATATTAGAGTCGAACTGACAGATGGTCATATTGTGGGTTTTTTCTTTTGTAGAGAGGAAAAACCAGTTTGTTTTATTAGTGTACGGTTGGCGAGCGGATGGTGTGCAGGTCATAGACACTAACACAGCTAAAAAACAAATGAATGGCGGTAATGATCATCTGTCAGTTCAAGTCGAAATCTCAACTCAGTTTCGACCCGATCTTTCAATCCTGCATGTGTACGGCGTAATAATTTGATAAAGCCTGTTATGACGCTAAAAAAAATTTATTCAAAAATCTGTAAACATACAACATAGACGTATACAGAAAATATTATACTAGAGTCAAACAAAAAGTACAAAGCGTTATGTTTTTCGATGCAACGTGAATACTACTCAACTTGCATCAGTCACTAATACTAGCGATTTGTGGATTAGCTAAAATAATTCGTGGCAACAAGAAAGCAATAATTTTACCTCTTTTCAAGAAGAAAGGCAACCCCAGTGAAATAGCCAACTACCGCGGTTTAATATTTACTACTGATCTTTTAAACCGACTTAACTCATGGATTGAAGAAAACCACATTTTAAATGAATTTCAAGCAGCATACAGGCAAAATTATTCAACTGTAGATCAAATTTATCATCTCTTATTTTTTATACAACTAAAACTTTGCCAAAAAATACATTGCATGCGTTTTTCATAGATTTAAAAGCTGCATTCAGCAATATAAACAGAGATGCTTTGTTTTACAAACTAACGCTTTTGAGAATATCCACAAAAATGCTTTTGATCGAGGCTCTCAATCACAACAATTCTGCAACTGTATGAAATGGAACAGGTTTCAGTGGATTTTTTCTCATCAATCGAGGCGTAAAACAAGGATGCGTTCTCAGTGCTTTGCTGTTTATACTGTTTTGAACCACACTGCACTGCACTAGATATTGGGTGCACTATTGGGTGGGATCACTATCGAAGACATGCTAATAAAAGTTTTACTTTATGCAGATGATATTCTGGTACTCTCCAACTTTCCCACTTCCTTGAAAGTAATGATAAACAGCTTCGCACATTATTGTCAAAAATGGAATTAAGTGTGAATCTAAGTAAATCGGAAAAAGTGATTTCAGGGTAGCCTGGAAAAATGGTTTCACAACCAGAGTTGCCGTTTTAAAATTGTCCTTCCGGTCATATTTGACTGCAAAATAATAAGTTCAAAAATTAACAGTCAAAGAATTCTTAACACAAATCCAGCCAATATTAAAACTAATATTTTATTCGGATCAAAAATAACATAGAATCAATTTTTCTTTCACATTTGTACACATGTGCATACATACATATGTATGAATGTGTGCGTTAAAGTAAAATTTAGTCTAAGGAATAAATATTTTATAAAAAAATAACAATAATACGCATAGCGTTTAAAAATTCATTCTAAAGCGGCCCAAATGCGATCAATATTATTGTGGTATTGCACAATATTATTGATCGTCTGTAAATGATATTGCAGATTGTGCAATATAATGCGTAAAATCAAAATGGGTTTGATATTTATTGCACAATATAGAAAAATTGTATCGCCTGTGGCTTATATTGCACAATATGTATCTGTTTAATTATATTTCAAGTGTCGTGTAAAAACAAAAGAGGATGACAGAAAATTTATTTTGGAGTTCATCGAAGTGTATGAAACTCTGCCGGCTTTGTGGAATGTAAGGGGCAAGGAGTACAGTAACAGGAATAAAAAAAGATTAACAATATGTAATATGAAAGATATCCCAAGGCTGATAAACAGCAGTTGATTTAAAATTCAATTCTTTACACACTAATTTCAGAAACCAATTGAAAAGAATTTTTGACTCTAAAAATCATTGAGTTCACACTCACTACTAGCTCATTTAATAAAATTTCATTATAAGCCCTTTCGGTACATCTTTTATGTTGCAAAGGTAAAACATTTTTTTTTCTTTTTGTTGTAACTGAGACTTTACTAACAGCATCAAAAAAGAATTTTTGTTTAATATTGGTTTTGAAGTGGTTTTTGGGAACGATGCCATATGGCAGGGAAATGATGTCATATTGAAAAGACTCGACGTATAGGCTTATTTTTTTTTATTGTACGTTTGTTATTTATCTACAAATTCAGTTAGGAGTTCCAAAGGTATTTCATGATTATCTTTAAGAAAAATTAATCATAAGCATAGCCTTCTGATAAAAAAATTCTCAATTTTTGCAGAACTTCCTTGAACGGTAACTAAAAGCACACTAACTGTTGGCCGCCAATTTTTGTTTGCCTCAAATGCTTGAACAGATATCTCAGGAAATTGAAAATAAAACGAAGAACCAAAAAATATGCTCACAGAGAGAAAACTAGCATTAAAGTATTAGTAATGCCATATGGCATGAAAATACCGAAAGGGTTAAGTAGACATATTTCACGAATATTGTGCAATATATGAAATGTCCCTTCCAAACAATTTCAAAAGTGGTAAAAAAAAAAAAAAAAATTATATCCAGCCAAAAAAATGGCTGTCTGGATTTTAAAAAATGTTCCAGCTAAATTTTTTTCGAGTTAGACAAGCCTTCGGCGTTTACCTTCCCTGGTTAAAACAGTTCGTTGGTTAGGCTCGGATGGAGCCCAGTCCATGTTCTGTGCTCTTGGATGATATTGCGATCTAGTCACCTGGACTAATTAGCATTTTTTTTTTTCCAACTCTACAACATACGAATCTCCATGAAAAAGTTAAATGGAAAGGATTTACAAGTCCTCACCACATTCATCGAAAGACCAAATGTCAAGGAGTTTCATAAAAATTTGGCGTTCGTAGACCATGAATAGATGGACACAAGTTGAAGGACTTACATATAATGGAAGAATGACAGAAGTACATGATATTTATAAACTATACTATTAGGTTTTATTTATACATTTTGTAATAAAAATTTCTTTAACTGGTATATTTTTTGATAAAACACAGCTATCTATTAAAAACGTTTTTTTAAACAATTAATTTTCTTTGAAGTTAGTGTTTTATTAGTAAGTAAACTTTTGTTTTGGTTTTTGTCGAAATCCGTTTGAGTGGACTTACACCGTTTTTCCAGTGGACCCTACATACATATGTATATGTAAATTTGCAGAAAATATTTGAAAACTAATTGTATCAAAAGCACAAACCAATTCAATGTGATATTTTTACTTTTCTCTAAATTAGCTTAAAGATGAAATAGGCCCTTTTGAACAGATACTCTAATTATTATAGTATACCAAAGAGTATGTAAACACTACACAAATTAATAAGCAAACATATACGAGAATATAGGTAGAAAATTGTATATAAAATAGGCAATTATATCTACTATCTGTCTGTTTACACGTCCGCATACTATCGCCAGCGTTCAGCGTTTCAGTGTGTGTAGAAAGCTTTCAGTTACTCCAAGCCTGTAAACAGTGGCAACAGAAAACTTTTTCATATAAAATTTGACGATATAATTCACAATTTAACTTTAATTATACAATTCTTTTTGAATTGCTCTCGACCTCGTTTTATTTCACATAAACATATTCATATGTACATATTTAGCATAAGAATTTCCAACTCTAAGGTACATAACGCAAGGCATAGGTACATAGAATTTGAAAATGTATAAAAAATTTGTCTATTAAATTTATAAGATTTATAAGTACGACGAATACAACGCATCAACGTTCATAAGAAGTAAAGTCAATAGCTTACACTCCACACTCATGCATACTAATCACTAGATAAATAAACACTTAAACACCTTTTTTGGGCAGAGCCTACATAACTTTTTTGATAAAGAACTTATTGTATCACTTATTTATTGATGATTCTGTCAAAATCTGCAGGCCGGGACTTGTGCAATTTGAATCTTAAATACCAACAAATAAGCACGAGGCACGACCTACATAAAATGACGTTTATATTGGATAGTTCTCATGTGCTCCTTATTATTTATTATATTATCGTTTCGATGACTACATGTGTAGTGCTACAGCCACTGGTCTTGCCTTTCAAAAAGTTCAACCCGATAGAATTCCCGTTTTGCCCCTCAAATACTTACTTCAATACAAACTACAGTTTATTGCACATTCTCGCCGCGGAGATAATTGAATTAGTACGCACTTTCGAAGATATCGACAAGAGGCCTGATCAAAACCATAAGAATGTGGTTTAAAAAGGCAGATAACATTGCTTCCAAAGTTCCATTATACTTAGTAGCATGCACATACATACATACATATGTATACACAGGAACTATTAAATTGTGAATAGCTACATATAACTATAACGGTCTAGTTATCGACCTTTTAATTTTCATTATTAATTTGATTCTTATTGATAGGACCCAAGTTGTTATTAGCAACAGATCTGATGTGGCGAATACTAGTACCATCATTTCCAATAAACGCTTGTTTTAGCGCATAAGAAAAATCTATAAGATTCTATAATTAAAACATAATATCTATCGAATGGACTTCCATTAATGTTTTGTGCGAGGCATTCGGTATCAGGTATAGGGGCAATCAGCAATTAAGTACCACAAAGTACCACCTCTCTGGTGCGAAGGCATTTAACTTCACGTTGTACAAGCAAAACTGCGAAATGCATATAGTACGGATCAGGGAAAGAAGTATGTATCTTCAACACGAAGTTGTGCCGCCTCTTTAGCTTCTGGTGATAAATGAAAAATATATTCTGTACTTACCTTCCACAAGGAGAGATGATTACTATTCCGAAGAACGATGCCTACAGTGATTGTAAGAGTTTGAGAAAAATAATTGAATTAGCGATGCTATTCAGATGTGTTATGACTATTACTGATTGTAGATACTTTTTCTTGTAGATTGAAATGCTTTTACTTGCGTAGATGGGAATAAATGGACAACCTGTCAATGGTTGATGGAGTCGTAAAGTCGGCATTACAACAATCAACCTATAATGAAGCTCATCTTCCTGGTAATATTCGTAAAACATTAATTATATACCTTTGGTTGTGTATGTATGACTAAAATAAGACATACCATTTTAATTCCGTTTATTTTTCCTTAAATTTAATCAAAAACGTAGATAAAATTTTAATTCTCTGTGTCTGACTAACTATTTATCGGAAGTCATTTAAGATAATGGTTTGTGCTTTGATCTGAGAGATAACTTAGGTTTGTCTTTTACGTTGGTGCATATAATGACTTCCTCTGTAGTACGCGCAATCGCTAAGACTTTGATTTCTATGAAGCTCACAAACTAAGTGAACTTCACAAACCTTTGTCGACCAATACTGCAACCACTTCTAACTGGTACTTCGACTGAAAACTGAGGTTATACCCCTTTGAAAGAAGGTTAATTGGAGCAAACTAAAACGTGGTAAAACGTGGGAAGAGTGAACCCAATAAAAGGCATACTCACCTACGTGGATCCACGCGCTAGTGGAAGAATTTTCGTAATGGCGTGAACAGTTTTAATTACACAAGTATTTGTTAGATGCGTTAGTTCCCTATATTAAGAGGACCTTAACAAAGAACGGAGGCTGTTTGAGGGCATGTCTCTGTTTAGTTGACCGCGCTGATAGTAGACGTCTAAGTTTTTCCTGAGTACCATGTCAAATAAATACCTCACACGAAATGAAAAAAAAAAAACCTCCGCGATAGTAGAAATATCCACAATGATCAGGAAACACCGTTATTTTTGAAAGTCGCGCAATCATTTGTTCACAGGCTTCGCGTCTAGTCGAGTCGCTTCTGACGACAATGTTTTCCCTGGTATCAGAAAGTAAAGGCCATAGGTCTATCAGAAGGAATTCGATAAATAAATATAACAAAACTTGCAGGGTGGGTCTCGCATTTGATAAATGTGATTGATTGTGATTGTGTCTGCCTTTCGATAAGACATGGGTTCGCCACTGGGTGCCGGAGATGAAACAATAATAAAAGCAGCTGGCAGAAGCCTGAATGTCTGAAAAAAAACGACGAAATTTATTTCATCGGCCGGAGAGCCCATGATCAGTGTTTTCTAGGATACAAAGGAGATAACAATGTAAAACAATAACTAGCTAATAATACGCAAGTCTTCTGCAACAACTTGATGTTAAAATTCGTGAGAAGAGGCCTAGATGAGAGATTTGAAGTTCGAATTGTTGAAATATCCACACTATTCACTCTGCTCCATCTGACTTCCGCCTAATCCCAAATCTAATAAAAAAAGTAATAGCAGTCGCGGGTCTTACCGTTATGCATTTTAGGAGTTTGCAAGTGCACAGGAAACTACGTAGAAAAAGATTTTGAACTAGAAAACATAGTATTTCTCCCGGTAGTCGAGAATTTTCAACTTTCCTTCGTATGCCATGAGAATTGGTCAGTTTACATCAAAGCATCAAAAAAGCAGCGTGTGAAGTGTGGAAGGCGGCTACTTAACAAGTTGAAGCATAGTGAAGATCCATGCTTTCTTTACTTTTTCCGATTCTAGGTAGGGGTTTTTGAAGAAATAGCTTAGCCTCGGTACCCTATTAACTTTCTCATCTTTCTGGTCAGGGGTTCTGCTTTGAAGTAGTTGCCTTAACACGAAGGATAGTAATAAAAGGAACCATCAAATCTTAGACTAAAGCTGATTATCACATCACTTGACAAGATGGGAAAAGTTTTTTTTTTTTTTTTTATAATTGGCGCGCACCAAAGGGGGTATGAATACCCTTATACTGAATATTCAGGGCACGGGCGTTTGGAAAGAGGGGAAAGAGGAACAGAGGAGATACCGGTGCACGTTGGCTTTAAATGTTTGGATGTTGTACCGATGAGGAAATACAGAGCCTGGAAGATCATTCCACATACGTGTCGTTCGGCTTATAAACGAATCTCTGTATTTGACAGTACGGCCGAAGTTGGGCTTGAGGGTGAACTGATGAGCATTCGAAGCGTGACGCGTATTGCGGGTGAAATTTTGAAGGGGAGGAATGCAGGTGGCTATTTCGTTGGAACATTTTTTTGTGGAATAAGCGATAAAATAGGGAAAGACAAGAGACATTTCTGCGATGTTCAAGTGAGTATATAGAGCTCACAATGTCTCTATCACCTATTAGGAATCCTAGACATTTTGCAGCATTTTTGGCGACCTCGAATATGTGATCGTTCCAACGAAGATGGTTGTTAATACACATACCGAGAATGGCAAGTCTTTCGGTTTCGGCGATGCAAGTACCATTCATGGATAATGGTTGAGGGTCTTGGTTTCGCTTGAGAGACAGAAGACAGCACTGAGTTTTGGATGCACTAAATTCCGCTCTGTTAGTTGAGCCCCATTTGATTATGCTGTCAAGGTCGGAATTTAATGAGTTTAACATACGTTGCCGTTCCTCTTCTACGGCCAAAAAGCAGGGACGAGAGTTGGGGAACGAATATGAAAAACTGAGGGTACTGTCATCAGCGAAGGAATGGATTGGATTAAAGGTTGCAGACAAGAGATCATTTATGAAAATGAGAAAGAGAGTCGGAGACAAAACTGAGCCCTGGGGGACACCAGCATTTATATGGTGAATATCAGACTTGAAGCCGTCCAAGACAACTTGTATTGAACGCCCCGAAAGGTAATTTCTAATCCATTGAAGAAGAGACTCATCGATGCCATATGCACGC
The DNA here is from genome assembly GCA_946965025.1 of Blera fallax. NCBI lineage: Eukaryota > Metazoa > Arthropoda > Insecta > Diptera > Syrphidae > Blera > Blera fallax. The sequence continues at coordinate 96,214,156 of OX337244.1, forward strand.
ATTTTCGACAAAAGAGCCTGATGCCAAACTCTGTCGAATGCCTTTGAAATATCAAGTGCAACTATCTTTGTTTCACCGAAGTGATGGAGAGATTGATTCCACTTCTCGGTGAGATATGCCATCAAATCACCAGTGGACCTGTTGCTACGAAAACCGTACTGTCGGTCATTGAGAAGTTTTCGTGAATCAAGATATTTCAATGTAAGTGCAATGGGTCGGTAATTGGTCGGAGAGGAAGATTCGCCTTTTTTTCGGACAGGGGCAAAGGCAAATGCTGTTTTCCATCTTCTCGGAAAGAGTCCAGAAGAGTAGGACAGATAGAAAAGCTTACGCAGAGGTTTTGCCAGCGAAGAAGAACACCTCTTCAGAACTATTGCGGGGATACCATCTGGACCAGTGGATTTGTGTATGTTGAGACCTTTGAGAACTCCTGCAACTGTGCGAGTGCGAAAATGGACTTGTCCCATAGAGAAATCGACGCTCTCGAGCACAGGGACAGACAAAGCACTATCTTGCAGTGTGGAGTTGGCTGCAAATTGTGCATCGAGCAGATTGGCCTTGTCTAAGGAGCGGACAGCTGGAATATCATTGTAAATGAGCGTTGGGATGGCGGATGAGGCAGAATTTTTAATGTTTTTGACGAATGACCAAAAATTTTTACTACCAACAGTACGGACTCTACAGTGAGCCATGTAAAGTTTCTTAGCATATTGGGACGAAAGTAAGTTCAAAAACCTTCAATAAAATCATAAGCTTACTTGCAAAATTATCGTTAGCCAAGGAGAAACAAAATTCTTCTCCCAACCTTAGCATTACAATACTACCGTTGCACTTGAAGCAATTTGAATTGTTAAGAAATTTGCAATAAATTTGGCGCAACAGACCGTGGTGTCCAATGCCTAGCTTCTCACGACACAGTGGAAGCCAGTTTAAAGCCAAATTGAGAAGCTTTCTTATAACACGTCTTACTATCGGACGTTTATAACACATTTGAAGAGATGGGGTCATAGAAGTTCCAAAGACAAAGACATCCGACAAATGACCACCATTCGAATTTATCCAAATTTGGGCTCTTTTTATTGGATTTTCTAAGGTATTTTATAAAATTTGTTGGGTAAATATTCGTTACATTTTGAATATTGTCCTCATTCAACTAAGCCAATGCCTGGTAATGGTCTAGAGCGAACAAATCCCACAATCTGATTAACTATTACAAATTAATAATACGGGTGATGAATTTGCCCATAAAAGTGTCATGCATAGTAGCTATCGTTTTGCGGGCTGTGTAATTTGGTTCCGCCTTGTTAAAAACGCATGTCCTTCACTCTCAATTCATCCAGTTTAGGGAATCAAAAGGTAATTGAACATGTTTCCAACTGTATCGCTCTTCTTCTTATTTTCGATGCAAGAGTAACATTTTTTAACATTTTTACAAACAGCATTGATATTCTCTTCTGGTCGATTTGTTAAAATTGTGTTCCCAGACGTCGAATTTACCGCTTACCGACTATGAGTTGGACGATTAAGAAACAATCGACTAAATTCTCGTGGTGTAAAGACCACCGACAATTATTGCACCTAATTTTTCCGGGTTATTCTTTCATATTTGTATACACAATAAATTTCAAGAGCCTCTTCAACTTAAATGTGGAAGCACCACTGAAGTTAGGATGATGACTTTTGTGTCATCTAATACAAATACCAAGGGCCAACGCCTGCGAGTTTAGCGGGTAATAATTAAATCGTACTTGATTTTTAATATATTTTTTGCTTTCACAATATTTTCTTCAAGTGAATATGACGAATTTTATTATTGTTAACTAATAGCATACAAAAGCATACGTATCTACATATATTAACCGAAAACTTTATATTATCATCTTATGAGCAAGAATTTCACAGCTGACCTTTCATTTTATCTTGCTAATGTTTCGTTGGAATGTGCCACAATTTATTACAGAGAGTTCAATGATCCAGCGTTTTATGATCAAAAAAAACTCCCATCGCGGAGTTTGACGTTATATCATAATTGTTGTAAAATGTTTATTACTGTCAGTTATATTATTCAATGATCAGTACATAGTCTTGGAAATGACTTAACATATTGTTTTTGTTGGAAATAAATTAACATATTGCGAGTTTCTGGGCGATTATCTGAAAAGTACAATAGTATATGAAACGTGAATTTATTGAATAATTGAGTAATAGATACGAAAGTAGTGTTCAGCGTGTGCGAAAACATTTCATTGTATCGAGACCAGATCATTAGGAAATGATAAAAGCGCATCACACCTTAATGTGCTGCTTCATAAATAAATCGCGACTTAATAATTTTTCAGTTCGTATGACCTTCTAGCTGAAACACCTGCATCCTCTTCTAACGAAATTATAGTAAATTATGGTATCTGTAGAATAATTTAAAGTAAGTGTCAACAGTGGTGTGGACAAGCGAAGAAACTACAGTCTCTTCAACAAAGTAGTAGGTGGCAAATAACTACCACCATATCCGCACGAAAAGGAAAATTTTACATACATACATACATATATTCATATGTACACGAGTTCCTTTCGAATTCTCAAAAGTACTCTTCATTTCACTTTCGTTAACATTGTCAGCTAAGCTGGCCATAATAACGATGAGTGCGAATCACAAGAAATGATTTGAGGGCTTTTTTCCCAACAAATTCAAATGGATCGAAATTGAATACAACAAAGGCTATCTTCTGTGAAGAAACTGAAGATCAAAATGGACGATCACAAAATGGACAAGCAAAGGCTGTGTCAAACATTCTGCAAATATGGACGCTTATCGGTCCTTTTTGGTACAAGGATTTGGACGTTCGATATGCTTACATATACTGTATAAAAACACTTCAGGACAAGCAATCGGATTTGGGAGCTCTAGGAGGATAATGATCCAAAGCATCGCAGCCTTTATACAAATTTGAAAGAACAAAATGGCATCATTACCATTGATTGACCATCACAGTCCCCAAAAGCCAATTCCAGCCAAAAATGTGAGGCGTCTAATAAAGCTCAAGACAGCCAGGAAAAAATTAACGACTGTTGAACTCACACATGAGCTAAAAATAAAATATGGAAGTCATTTACTTCAAACGACGCCAATAAATGAACCGAAAGTTGACAACGTACATATGTACATATGTAGATTTCAGAAAATAAATTACAGTACATATAGGAGATTAGATTAAGTAATAAATAAAAAAATGAAAGGGACGCTATGCATTGTCATAAAATAAACAGACTCTAATAATTATTCAATGAATTGGGAAAATTGTACGTAAATCAACCAAAGAACATTCTGAACATTATTCTGAGCTTAAGATAATCCACTGAAGCTTTCATTTACTTATTTTTCTTATATACGAAACACAAAGACCTGCAAGGCACAATATGTTTGTTATTATTGATAAGATTTTAAAAGTTTTAAGAGAAAATGACTTTACTGTAACGGCAGTACTAAACTATGGTAAACTATGCTAACTAAAGGTAACGTTTATGCGAGAAGGTTTCAAGAAAAGACCCCATAAACTACCTTGAGCCCACTGTAGTAGAAAATTCACTACTAGAATTCCCAACAAAAATAACTGGATAGATCAGTAAGAAAAAAAAGTTAAATCTGGCCTTAAGCTCTGACGTTTTCAAGGTTGACAGCAATAAAAATAACTTAAGAACACAGCAATATCGTCGAAACGTCATTATGTTTTTTTTTTTTTTTTATAAAAATGGGCAACTACATTAATCCCAGAAGCAATTAGACTCCATTAGGTCCATTGGACTAGAGGACAGTAATCCCTATTTTTATGTAATAGTTGGAGAGTCGACAATTTTGTTGATTCTGATTCTGTGCTTGGTGGCTATGACTGATATTCCGCCAGCGAGTCTCGAACTCACACTGGGCAGGTCACAAGCTATGTTGTTTAAAAAAAAAATCTCAGTTGGATATTTGTATTTTTTGCCCTGTTCGCAGTTCTGCTTGTTTTTGTATGTTTTTTCACCCAAAACAAAGCATTTTAAAAATGAATTGAATAAATAACGAAGATTACGTTCCATGTGTGTCTAAAATAAATAAATTTTTTACAATGAAATAAAAAACAATTAAATTGACAGATCTCATAAATCTGCACAAAGAAATTTCTTGGACTAAAATGGAGAAATTTTCTACTCTCTCGTGAGCTCTCTCTTCCGCAAAAAACTACAAAATTTTGCTGTACGGGAAAAGGATTTCGTAGTTTTTCGTAAGATTTAGTAGATATTCGCTGTTTTGGACGGGTACGGGAACAAACCTAACATTGCATTTCTTGCACACAGTCGATCAGAAAAATGTAAACGAAAATGATCGATTGTCAAAATTAAAAATTTTGTTCAAAAAAGACATTCGCAATACCGAAATTCACTATCGATAAATATCGTTTATCGATCAACAAACGACACTCACAATAGGGGCCTAAATCTAATCGTCATCGTCTGTGTCTCGAATGGACCAATGAACATCTTGAAAGTACTCTCGAAATGAGCAAGGTTTCCATCCTGGATATGCATTACCTACATTAACACCTTACAGATCAATATCAAAAAGTTAGTGGAATATCTCCGCTGCATTTGCTTGTCCTTGAATTTATGGGGTTTAATAGTGTAAATAAGGAGTTCATATGGCATACCTTATACAGGAAAAGCATTCCGATTAAACGGATGGGTAATAGGTTATAAAGGCTACGTTCTATAGGAGGGGAGTGTTGGTAGTGATTACTTTTTCTGTTAGTGAGTACTGATATATTCCAGTGCTTCGTCAAACAGAGCATCCGATGAATTCTTACAACCTTTCTTAAGGATCCCCCTGTGCCTACGATTATCTTCCATTGCATATACATAATTGTGGACATATACCAAACGTCTACCGAACTGACGACAAACTCCACCAAAAAACAAACGTGAAAGCTAGAAATAACGAAAACTGTACGATTCGTTAAACCACGTAATGAGAGTGAGTAGGTCGCCTTCGAAAAACTTGGCGGAGGGCACTGAAAGAGGAGTAACAACAATTTGGGAAGGGCTTAGTGCGTTGGACTACTGAACGTGAGGTTTAAATCCCAGGAATATTAATATTAAAATATTGAGTGGGAAGTTTGATATTACAAAAATACAAATGCTTGGCACAATAGACCGTATATGGTCCAGGGCCTAGCTTCTCGCAACCATTCGTGTTGTGCGTGTTATTATTTATTATTTTTCACACAAAATGGAAGGGACCTACAGTTTAGAGCCATATCCGAAAGGCAAATTGAGAAGCTTTCTCTTGACAGTTATTATACGTTTGTCAGACATTCGCGAGAGGTGGGGCCGTGAAAAACTTTTTTGGTGTTCCTGGGATTCGAACGCCGAACCTCACGCTCAGAGATCCAACGCACTAACCACTTGAGCCACGGCGCCCACACTAAATAGGTTTGATATTAAAACCCCAGAAAAAGTTTTTTCAGGGCCACCTCTTGCGAATGTTTGAATGCTGACTATCAAAAATCTCATTTAATATACGCAATATGCAGGGAAGAATTACAGTTACTCTCATTCCCAACTACATACTTTTATTTAAGAACTTTTTAGAATAAATCTGAAGAAAAAATCTCGGCAAAATGGGTACGAGCTTTCGATGTCACAAAAATACCATCTACAGAAGATAATGACAATTGTTGTTCTCTTTTTTACTTCAATTTTTTCTTGACCAGAATAATTATAAATCAAATATGTTCCCACTTTTAGCATGTCTCTGTCATTAGCAATTAATGGACAATTGACTTAAATGGCATACATCAACCAATATGTCAACATTAAGTGTCAAAGCCTAATAGCAAGTATGATCAATACTGTCAAGAATATTTTAAATGAAAATTTTATCATAATTAAAAGATTAGAAGGTACTTCATATCAAAATTGACTACCATAAAAAAAAATACAAAACGATATTCTTATCAGCATTTGCATTAGCACAAAAAAACAGTTTTTTAGCTAAAAATAAATCATTTTTATTCTTTTAAAAAAAGTTGCGCTTTAATAGTAGTTAACACTTCTGAGTTCCGATAGTACGTCAAAACAAAACTTAATATGTTAACAAATGTCTTTAAATAACGTTTTCTTTTTTAAATAACACTAAACGATACAATAAATTCAATCTTTCTTTTTACGTTAATCTAAATGGAAACACTTTCTTAATATAATAAACGATGAGACGATAGCATTTTAATGAACTTCATCATCCGAAACGTCAACTGGTTCTTTTTGATCGCCATTCTGGGAATGATGCTTCTCTATGAGTGCCTTAACTAAATCCGATGTAAATTTTTCCACCAGCAGCAGTGCTCTCTCCGGTGGCATCTCTAATAGTGATGAGGTCATAAATTTACCAAATGCATCATATTTTTGAATTCGCGTCGATTCAAGTCGCAACCGTTTCTCAGGAACTGTAGCTTCTGGAGTCATTCGGCGGATATTGTTTTTCGGTACAATGGTTCTCATACAATCTAAATTTCGTACTGAGATTGATTTGTTTGGGGACGCCTCATCGGGACGGATATCATTGTCACTGTAAATAAGATTTATATAAGAGAAAATATAGTTATGTACGTGGTAATAAAATGAATTTTGAATTCTTACGGAAACATCGAATTCCCGCCTTCGAAGTCTATCTCTGGTTCATCAGGATTACTGGCTCCCTCACTAAAAGAAAATCAAAATTCAAGAAACAAAATTAAAATCTTGAACAGTTTTAATTTTTGATTTGTTTATTTACGAGTCTCCATCGATTCCGTTTTCTATTTTAACGGTGACCATTCCATTGGAATGAGAATTAGCTGTTCCAGAACTTGAGGACGGATTACTTAACGAACGAAATTCTGTTGAAGGGCGCGTTAGCATGCGTTTATAGGAACGACGTGGTCTTATATGTGTTGATAAAAAGTGTAAGTGATCATATAAAGGCCACTGCGATTGAATTATTTTTGTGGGATACTCTTCGGCAAGATTTTCTAGGCGACGCTTTTCTAAATTGTAACGATTTCTAAGTTGAAGCATTCGATCCTTGAGGAGTGCCACTATAAGTTTACACAAAAAAGAAATTTTTTATTTAGAAAAATTTTCGATATTCTATGTGGAACGGTGTTTTGGTGTATGTTCTCTACTTTTAAATTAACCTAATGTTAAACTCTATCAATGTATTATGTAACTACTTGTGTCACTTATAGTTTAAAAACTTTGATGACACCGTTTATAATTGAACCTTAAAGCAATTATGTATTAAATGCCACTAAAATAAACGGTTGCGATTAAAACCTTATGCGCAAAATGTTTTGAAAATAATCATGGATAAGAGTTAACAGAAAAATGGAATGTTTTTGGTACTAGTGGAATGATTGATTAGTAAACAACTAAATTATTCGAGAATATTGGTAAAGATAGCCTAGGATAGCCACGCATAAGACATATTTACCAAAGTAGCTTGTGCTGTATGCATAAATAAGCCATGATTGTATGAGATCTATAGTCACCTGTTGAAATGTACACTGGGTCAAAAGAATCAATCACTTCATAACAAAGAGGAATGTTAGCAAGCCTACAGCTATCTGCTACCTAAACAATTAATTATTAGGGTGATGTAAGAGAAAATTGTATTTTGTTAAGAACTTCGCCACCAAACTGAGCAATAAAAAAGAATGGATCAGTTTGGAGGTTTGTGGCGATGGTATTCAGTCGAAAAATCTTATACGAGAACCCAATACGAAGGTATACAGCATCGAAATACATATTATAAAAAGACATTTCAAGGAGGAGGAGAAACGTAAGCCTAGTCACTGACTGTGCCTATTGAACCTGCAAAATGGAGTCAAGATTCCAGAACATACGTATGTATGTAATATGATAGAAAAATACGTATGTATATGTATGTGGGCTTTTCGGATAGGCCCTGAAACATATACAATTATTTGAGTTTCCAAGCGCTCTATAAATTTTTTATGTAATCTTTGAGTATCTTGTGTTCTGGTGTTCGTCAGAATCACACGAGGCACAAATTGACTCGTCGAGACGTTAAAGCAATTTCTTATCAATGCGGATGCAATTTCACAATAGAATAGTTGGTATTGCATTTTATATGATATTCGCACAGCCACTGATTTTCATGATATCAATTATTTGAGATCTCTGTTCGGTATCTCAAAGACAAGTGTACATTCGTGTATAACTAAGAAAATACTATGCGGTGCTGAAAATCCCAACCATTATAGGAAGGCGAAAACCCCTGAGTAGCTCTAGAGATTAGCGTGAAGTGAAGTGATAATCCACTAAAAGTGTGATAAAGGGTCTATTATCTTTGCTATTAGGTTATAAGAGCAAGTCAACGGTGTAAAAATACTAATTTTTCAGAAAGAATTACATATTTGTTTTTCGTTAAATTTCGATAAGAAGGTAAACACTCATTTTATTCAATGACTTATAATCTTCGCAATTTCAAAAATTTATACAATAGACACAAAATTTCTTCACTCACTCACTGTAGAAAACCTATGCAATTGTAAATTAGTGCCTATTTGAACAGAAATACAAATTAAACGCTTAAATTAATCAGAAGAGCACCACCCATTAATACAAGAATGCGAGAAAAGTCAAAATGTGTCGATTTCAACGACAAAACTCCACATTTGTTTACCATTTGTGTGGATTCATAGTTTCTATAGGAACTGAACTCAATAAACCACCACCAATTATAACCAGAGGAAGAGGTTGTTGGTTAAATAACCAATACAAGATATTTCACAATAATAACCCACTGTGTATTTGTAGTGGTATGAATAAATTAGATTTTTAGATTACATCATATTTTATAGTATTATAGATACGGATATTTGTGCTATTATGGAATCATTTGTTTATTTTATTTACGTGCTTATAAGCAATTTTTTAATTAGTTTCTCTAACAATGTTGCTTTAAATTCTAAAGTTTTTGCCTATCAATTATGATTCTCAATATTGTGAGTGAGCACGTTGCACCCTTGCTTCAAGGATGGTTGGACGACTCGGTACAGCAAAGTATTTAAAACCAAAAAACATCAAAGCAGTTTGTGAAAAATGGAAAAAGAGGTATGAACACTGTGGTGATATCGATTAAAGTAGAAGCACTGTGGTTTCTGCTTCTGTTGTTATGAATCGTTTCGGAAAAAAACCCACAGTAAGTGAAAAATTGTCTGAAAGCGGAATTTAACTGTCCATCAACATAAATATGCCGTTTGCAAAATCTGGCAGGGAAAATAGAAATTCCAAGCCCAAACCGCTACTGACCGGCAAACACATTGAAAAAAGGCTATGTTGGGCAACGCAGAATTTAAATCCTGATTTGAACAATATCATATTTACAGAGGAGTCCTCTTTCTTTTGTTTATTATTATTGGAAAGAAATCCTGGATAAAAAAATTAAACGTTGCTGCAAGGAACCGTGAAATTTACGAGTACACCAAAGGTTCATGTTTATGGATGCTTCTTAGCCAACGATTTGGAAAGTTAATGGTCTTCGCAAAAAAATCGTACGTAAAATAATATCAGGAGGATTTCCTCAAATTCAATGATTTTATGTGTGGAATTGACAATTGCGACTGGATTGTTCAAGAGGATAACGATGTAAAGTGAAGTCGTTTCTCCATGCTCTAGAAAGCGGAAAACGGTATGGAAAACGTCTGGTCGATCTTTAATGAAGCGTAAATAAAATATTCAGAATAAAATAAATTGCACGGAGCAGATTTGGAGGCGTGTTATTGCAGACTATGTGCAAAACATGTGAAAATTATACCAGAAAGCAATCCTAAATAATAACGGAGATTAGACTAGCCCTTCTAATATAACTTAGCAATTTGTTTTAATAAATAATTCTATAAAAAAAAGTGAGCTTGTAAAATTCTGATATTTTCCATGGTTTCTTTTAAGGCATGTTTCTCTTGAGCGCACAGGATTAGAGTAAAAGTCTTACTGGTTTTTGAAAATTGAGCTCTCCCCGGGTATCGGACTGCAACCAAAATTGATATCCAAACAATATTTGAAAAAAAAAAAAAATTTTGGAAAATTACCAAAATAAGTTTTAAAGTTTTGAATTAAAAGAGAAGAAATGATATTTTAACGATTTTGCTCAAATTTAAAATCTGATAGATTTGCAAATGAGCAGTAAAAAATTGAAGACCTGTAACAGACCTGCACTTTATATTTTCCATTTTGCCTAGCTTTCAGGGACTACATACATACATACATATATTCACATATGCATCAAGATAAAATCAAAAAAAAGGGACATTTTCGTTAAGTATCCGAAACGAAAGATCAAAAGACATGTTATATCACATACATATGTATGTAGTATGTATGTATACATATGCACATGTTCAATTGTGAACAGGTTTATTTAATATTTACGGGTTTTCGAAAAAAATGTACGATCACTTTGGATTGAAAACAAACGAATAGCGTCGGTATGATTTGGTTATACGTATTGGGTATTTCCGTCACACAAGTATATTTTATTGCTTTCAACTTTCTGTAAGAAGGTAGAACCTTTCTTATCTATTGCGTTGATGAGAAATCTGTCATTTTCCATAATATTTCACTGCGATAAAAATATTGTTTTAAAATTGAATTAGCAAAATAGATAGACAATAAATAAACCAATAATGGAGTGGATTTTTTCGGCCTGAAAATTTAATGCAGCCTTATAGCTGCATGGATGGTGTGTTGCGTAATGTAAAGAAATACATATTTACACTTGCACATGTGTTTTCTTTCATAAACATCGATTTCCAAATTTGTCACTAGTACATATATCACCCAGCTGTGAAAGCAAGGCATGCATAACATGAATTATTTTGTATCATTAAATGACAGTTGATTGAACGAGTATTTATTTAGTGATAGCTAGGTCGTAATAAAGATGTGTCTTGTGACTTAATTACATATTTTGAATCATTTCTCTTAGTTTTATCAATATGTTGTTATATTAGAAATGTAGGCTTGAAAGACAAAACTTCGGCAAGAAATGGAGTCTTAAGCCTTAAATCGATGTACACAGCCTGCGAAACTCACTCAACTGCAAGTCGTTACTTTGGTAATCTGCCTTGAGTAAGAAATAAGACATTAACAGACTAAGTAGGCTATGGAGAACAGCAGAAATAGGTTAAAACGTACTACTATAGAATGCCAAAAGCTTTTATAACAAATTTCAACCTACATACATAGCTCAAAAAGTAAGGCTCAAAAGGTGGTGGGATTCTCGTACGAACGAACACTGTTCGATCAACTTAGAGGTGCTATAGATCATTTATGTATATAAATATGTACATATGTATGTTCTGTATGTGCGTATATAAGTACATGTGAGTATACACTTTAAGGGACATATCGTAACAAACTGTGTGCCAAATTTAATATACTCCATGGGATTAATATTCACCGCTAGTTTATTTCGTTGAATATCTACTCGCAAGTACCTAGACCCATTGGCACATGGCTCTTGTCTCAAATATTATAATTAAAAAAATTCAGTGTTTTTTTTTAAAGAAGGCCGTGAGTGGCAGTAATTTTGAAACTTGAATACCAAATTAAGTTCAATCCCACTTCCCAAATCAGAGGTATGACGTTTGAAGAATATTATTTATGTGCTATAAATCGAATCAGTCCTGTGTTGTACACAAATTATTTTAAGGGTTAAATACCACAAAAATACAAACATACATACATACATATACATATGTATATATATTTTAATTCCAAATTTAAACTAACACCTACATAATTGAGTCACGCGCATTCCATGTTTTGAAACTATTCATCAGGGTTAGGAAACATAAGAGCATTTTTTATACTTTACATTTAAACTTATTATGTCGATAAAAAGCTCCAAGCCAAAAAGTGTATAAGAGTAATGTAAGAAGCTTAGAGAAATTTATTGCTTGATCGATTCATTTTCAGGATAATAAAGGAGCTATCTTTCAACTAATAAAATTACAAGTATACTGTATTATTAGTCTAAAATTGGTGAATATATCACAAATATTATTTAGTATTGCAGACTGCACAGTTTCCATCACAGCAATTAAAAACCGACAGTGCTTTCTCTAAATATATTTAGTGCGACAATTTATGTAGAAAAAGAAGTTAGCTTGTACGTTGTTAGCACAAATATGCTAATCCGGAGAGCAAGTTGCCAAATTTTGATGCATGATTCACCATCATCCAGTTTATTACTTTGGAGAGTGTTAGGATTGCATAAAACTCTACGCTGCGTATTTACGAGAAAATAAGAGAATACTTGCTGTTCATACGCTGCCAAAACTACAGCAGATTCATGCATGCCTACATACATACATATGTATGTATGCATAGATATATGAATGTATTTAAGCGATGTAAGAAATATGTATTTAAGCTAATACTTGCAACTATGTATGTATATCCTTATGGTCCATTGGCTGGGACCAATAGATGTTCCGGGTATATTTACGAACCCTGGGCAAATGCATCCTGGGTATCTAAACTGTTGCATCTTTTGCTCTTAGAGACTAAAGGAATTTTCCAATGAAGAGTTGGAACGATGCTTCACAAACCAATAAAACCATTGTTTACCAAAAGTAAAAGGTAAATATGTACATGCATACCTACATTCATTCAAATCCTGAGATAAACTTTAATTTTCAGCTCCTTTCGCGCTTTCAGTTACATAAATAGGTCATAATAGCAAAACGTGGCAAAGGTTCGAAATGGACTACAACAAGGAAAGCACCTGAGAACTACAAACTACTTCATTACCAAACAAAATGATTAAGGAAATGCTCAAACTGAATTCCTTACTAAAGATGAGCCAAGAAAAACTCTCGGCACAAGATATCATTGTATCCCAAAATATACAGGATTACTTAGCGACTAGGAAAAAGTAGTGTATCTATTAAGAGTAATATAAAGAAGGCCTTCCTTGTTAAAAAACTCATTCAAAACCGACTTCAGTGCGTTCAAAAAAAATGCGTTTTTATCCGCTCTTTTTAACATATATTCTCAGTACAGTCTGGCAAATCATCATGACTAGACTCACGCTTAGACTCCGTTAACAAATTATAAAAATTTACTTTCAAGGTCGATCGTCCATCCTCAAAGATTTTATGAATGGCGCACATAATCGCCATCTGTGCAAACCATCCATAGAATTGGGGATAGATTTCCTGTCACATATACATATGTATAGATACGAGTAGGTGTTACTCTCTAAATGATACAATAACACCAACCGTTTGAAAAAATGTGTATATCGATGCGTTATCGGTCGTAGGAAGTAGCGTCATGTCTTCCCACTTTGTGTAAAACTTTGCACAAAAGTCTTGGTCTATACCCGTATAAAGTTCAGCTGAGGCAGGAATTAAAGCCAAAAGACCATCATCAGGCTTTGTTTCGCTGATTGGGCTTCAGGGAGATTCTAAATAAAGAATCTAATCTAGAGCTGTTGTAATCTGATCCGATATATTATGGTAAAATTATGTCGTGATGGGGCTCATTTTTGCCTAAACAGGTTTGTTAATAAGCAAAATTGTACACATATGGAGTGGGACCAATATATGTACATAGAAAAGACTCGACAGACTCCATTACATGCAGAAACATTTTTAATTCCACGTTTGGTCCTTATGGGAATAAAACTCCATTTATGTCTCCATTGTTGCAGGACCAATATTATTCAAATTTGAATGCAATGTTCTGGAAGACATGTGGTTCCAACATCGCTATGTATCATTCCATCGACTTATAGAAATCATAATTTGGCGACACGAGTACAATGGATTACGAAGGCATGTGGTTCCAATGATCGACTTATCGAAATATGAATTTGGCTATAAGTTGATTTCGGGAAATTGACCTGGCAATTAGCCTCCAAGATTGTACAATTATTTCCTAGAGGCCTATGACAAGTCACTGGTTTATAATGACAAATTGACTCCTTGGAAGCCAACATTGTTCGTGTTACTAGTGGCATATGACCCCCATTATTCTGGAGTGGCCCGCACTTTGACCTACGGAATGTACTTTGACAGGATAAGATATTAATGCTATCAACTCAAGTAATTTTTTTAAATTTAAAATTCTCCATATCGGGCCTTTTTAAGTGTGAATTTGCGACAAGAGGTCAAGGACTATCAGGAGTGAGATAGGAAGGATGCGTGAGTGAAGTAGCAAAAGGGAATTGCGAAACGCTATTCAACAATGGATATCAATGGAAACGACTGAATTTTATTTATTAAGTAATGTCGGAGGTTTAGGTTCAAGCCGTGCAAACGTCTAACGAGACTGTAAATACTCATGAAAAGCACCTCATTCTGCCGATAGTATCCCAAAGTAAAATATACTTACATTATCACATACATACATACATACATACATATGTATTTACCTTACAACACTGGTTTTCTCAGACTATGGGTAGTTGGCACATAAGAACTGATGCAATAACACAGAGTTTCTTGAACTGGGCACTTTTCGATGAGAAACAAGTCTGATTATCATTTAAAAAGAAATCTTTGTGTAGGTATAGTTTAATCTATGTAGGTATGTATAAATATTCGTACATACATATGAGAGCATGTATTTACTTTATGCGTTTAACATACATATCTAAATATACATCAATTTACCCCATTTCGACTATTTACACAAAAATTAATCGGGTAATATTCAAAAATAACATTCTCGCTTAATTAGATGTCAATACATTCTCAAAATCGATCTAATTTTTACACATTACACACTATAGATACAAACTACTTTAATTTAATTGAATTAATTACATACAAAACACATTCAAAAACACACTTATTCCCGGCACATATAAATGCATTAATATACTTAAATGCGATGTTATCTTTATCAGATTTCCCTCACCTTGCATTTAAATTTAAAAATCACAAGAAAAAAAAACTATACCACCTCTCGAGCACAATAATAATCACGAAATAACTAAACAAAAATCTATTTAAATAATATAAAAAATATACAGCAACATTAAATCTCACCTACCTTACCAAAAAACAAAAAAGAAAGAAACGTATCTGTATACCTACATATGCATGTATGAATAAGTATGCATGTATCTTCCACTCAAAGCGATAACGAAAAACTAATAAACTCCAAAATATACTCTGTAATAAAAATTATAACAAACAATTCGCAATTTTATACACAAAAGCATATTCTGTGGAAAAGAAAAAGTTTATAAGAGCCCCTCTCCACCCGACTATCTATAACGAAAAGAGCAAAAGCTCACCCGAGGCATTAAAATAATTGCAATTTATTCCCGAGCTTTTAGCCCCCCACTATTCCTCTACAGTATTTCTATAACTGCTAACCTCATGAATAATTTAATATATCTCTCTACATACATACATACATATGTACATTGTACCTCAGTTAAAGCAATTAATTGTATAAATGTATAATGCTATATAAATGCTATACATAGCCGTATCCATAGATACTAAATAAGCTAAGAATAATAATAATAATAAAAAAAATATGAGGAAATATAAAACATACACCAAAAAAAAAACACGTTCAAATACATTCTACAGCAAAACAAATAACAAACTATCGCAGCTGCCAGGCACTGTTGCTACAGACACGAAGCACACACTGTTGTTTATTACTTGTTTTGTTTGCCTGTTGCAAGTAGTATCTTACCATCATATCCCAGGTTGTTTGATATTTCTTGCCATGCCTGTGCATTATATATTTTATCTTTGAAATGTGGCGAATTCCTATCATAGAAACCCGGCCGGCGTTCAAATTCTCGAATCAGATTTACATCGAATTCGCTCATGTCAAAAATCCCACGCGGTCGTCCACGCTTACGTTTCGAATAGTTATTGTTGTAATATGCCACTTTTACTGATTATTTTTTGAATCAAGTTCGTAAATAATTTCAAAACAAAAACAGAAGAGAGAGAGGGAGAGAGAAGTACGTCAATTGTATCTCATTTAGTATTTTATTTTCATTATCAATTCATAAGTAATAAAAAAAAAGAAGAGTTTTATTATTATCAAAGTAAACA
Organism: Blera fallax; assembly: GCA_946965025.1. Taxonomy (NCBI): domain Eukaryota; kingdom Metazoa; phylum Arthropoda; class Insecta; order Diptera; family Syrphidae; genus Blera; species Blera fallax. The sequence goes on from OX337244.1 coordinate 96,230,286, forward strand.
CACAAAGAGGGAAGAAAAAAAAAGTTAAACTAATAAGTACTAATAATCAATGTCAATTTAAAACTTCCATACATCATCGTATCACCCCGGACGAAGTGTTATAGTAAATGTATTTAACAAAAGCACTCACGAAATTTATATCTTTATTATTTTACTTCACCCCGATGTGAGGAAAGTTCAACAACAGATGAAAAACAAACTTTCACAATAAAGCTTCGTTAAACGTAGATGAACAAAATATTGTTTAAAAAAAAAAACATAAATTAAAATATATTTAAAAAGTATTTAAAACAAACAAAAAAATTAGGTCTCAATGTATCTACATCACGTCGCGCGTCTTACTATATAACACAAATTTTTTTTATTTTATTCTTTTGTTGTTGAATTTAAATTTTTAATTTGAAATTAAAAATAAGTTCCGATAATGCCAAAAGAAAATCAAACAACAAAGCCACAATAAAAGTACAAAAATGATGACGAAGCTACAACAACGACGACGAGTATAATTACGCGTACGCCAGCGATCCATTCACATCGACAATTTTTTTAAAACTAAACTCTAAATTCTACTTCATATTTTATTTTGTGCCTTAAACATGTACTCTTAAATATAAAACTGAAATAATATAAGAAAATCAACGCACACTATTGTGAGTGGCTTCTGAATCTCTGCGTGTGTGTGTTATCTGAATATCAGGCAAAATACACAACATAAACGAGTTTTACGCCAGGCAGGCAACAATCGAATACGGACATTCAGCTTACACAGATACATCAGGCACACACACCACACAGAGATAGTAAGTTTTTGATTTAAGAAAAAAAAAAATATATATTTTTTCATGGCACAAACTCAGTAGCTAGCCGTAGCATAGCGGTAGACATCTTCACAGATACGAAAATTCGTCCTGATGGTATTAGTTGAGCGCACATTCGAATGTTATGTTGCTTGGTAAAAGGAGGTACGTGGAAGAATAAAGAAACGTTATACATAAAATAAATAAAACCGAATACGAATAAATTTTAATCATTAAAAATGTGTTTATTTTATTTTATCTCGTATTCTGTATTTAACTTTACTTTCGTTTTGTATTTTGTATTTTTTTTAGGTTAATTTGCTACTGCATATTTGATGTGGTTGCTATTGTTAACGGGAAATGAAAATCTATCTATGCATATTTTTCTTTTTTTTAAATTACAATAATTATTTCATTTTATACAGACGGTCTATTACAGTGTGAGCTCGTTTTTTTTTAATAGTGTTGCATAAATTTTGCTTGTTCTCTTTTCTTCAGCACATTCGTTTAAAACACATGTAGTGAGTGATTTTTTTTTTTAAATTTTTATTAATTTCGCAACTTATAAAAAATTTTAAGTTTTTGTTTTCTGCTTTTATTCGTTTTTATGTACATACATATATTACCTCAACTCTAAAAGACATAACTTATTTATATTTTTTTTATTCTTAACAAAAAAAAAAAAAAATATGAATATATATGTACATTATGTACATATATAAAGACGAGCACTCATCAAGTAGAAATATATAGAAAAAGATATTTTTTTTTATTTTCAATTTACATTATAATACGATGAGTTGAAAAGAATTACGCAGAGAAAAGTAGAAGAAAAAAAAAGAAATCGTATCTGTGCTGAGGGAAAGATAAAAAAATACTGTTTGTGACGGTTCACTGTGCTGATAACTCACATATGTATGAATGTATGTACATTGTTTTATTTAAAAAAAAATTAGTTTTCTTGCTTATGCACTAAGTTGGTTTATATTATTACTTATGATTGCCTTTTGAAGATTACCAAACGAGTTGTAAAGATAGATTTTTTTTCCCCATTTTTTTTTTAATTAGATTAATCAGAAATTCTTTATAAGTTTAATTTTGTATGTATGAAAAGATACATAATGTGAGTATTTAATTATGTAAAAGATAAGTAGAAAACTAGAATTCTGTTCTATTTTTAGATTATTTTCTTTTTAAATTTCTCATTACTTTTTCTGTTTCTATAGAATTTGATTTTATCACTTAAAATATTGCATCTGATAACTGTTATTTCATTCAACGTTTTTTTTTTGTAAACAAAATTTATTTATTTAGCTTAGATAGCAAGTTAGGGTAATTAATTATACAAATAAATTAGAGAATACACACAAGATTATATAAACACAAGATTTTCTTATTAAATAAAATTAAAAAAGCGCTGTGAAAGAAGTTATGCGCAAGACTACAAACTGCAAGGAGAAAACTTGTAAGACATAAATTCGGTTATATGTAAACTATTGCTTAATATTTAAGAGGTTTTTATTATTGTTACACAAAAAGGAATATATGTACATAAGGTAGGTACATAAAGATATTCCCGATATTTTCCATGATACTATTTCAGTCTTTTTTTTAGTTTTCTTTTTTACAAAGAACGAATTTTCGTTAGGTCTTTGAATTTCCACAAATTTGAAAATAGATTTCACGTCTACCAGAGAACCATTAAGTTTTTTTAATTTATTTTTCTGAATATTAGAAATAAAGGCAACAACTAAAGCATTGACTTCGCACCCTCTAGAATACCCATGTAAGGTGGATGGTCTTGGATTTCGATGCAGAAAATTTGTGTGTTTTACGTACTTTTGTACAGTTTTTCAATAACACCATAAGATAAAATCGAAAATTTACTTTGTGTTCAATTGCGTTTTATGGAAATACAATTAAATTAGAAATGGTTCCTTCTTGCGTATACATATATATTACATAAAATTCCTTGCTTTTAGTCAGGTTTTACTAGTTTTATAAGAAAAAAAAACTATTTCTATGTTGCCTACATCTACAAATTGCAAGAAGCTACTGCAATTAAAAACGAAAATTAATAAGCCACTTGTTGCATTGAGGATATGTTGCATACCTTTACTTTTCAGGATCATTTGTCAACTTATCGCACTAACTTTGCATGCTTCAATTAACATGCATATGTAAGTACACATGTAAGTGGATTTAAACAATTCGAGACAAACTTAATATTGAAACTTCCAAATAGAAAGAAATTCTTAATTTGAATTACCTATACTTAAAAGTTTTAAGTATCAACGAACACTAGATAAAAATTTGTGACTAATTTAAAGTAAAATCATGAATGCGATCTACGTTTTCAACCCTCGCTGAACTATGCCAAAAAAGGGTGATTTATACCGCTATAACTTCCTAATTAAATAACGTAATAAAAAGCTCGGTAGACTCCGGTCACGTGTGACTACGACTATGTTCACGCATTGAAGATTCTGTTAGAAAAAGATGATTGCAATTTGTAATTATTATTCTATACGAAAAGTTGCGTTCTGTCGGACCGTTTTCCAAAATTTCTGAATTATTCAACTAATTTTGGCAATTTTTTTGTCATACATACATACAAACATACATATGTATGTATGTACATGTCTGTTTATAAGTAAATATTTCAGTACCACCTTTATTTGTTTTGGAGCTGTTCTTAAAATAACCGCGTTGTATTTGAGTCACCATTTTATATAATATGTATTAAAATCATTTATATGGATTTTAGGAGCTTAGGTGAAAGACAGACAGTCGGACGCATTAGCGAGAGCAATATGATTCCGAGATCTATATGCAGATTTCTGAAGAAGATCTAGTTACGAAGCAACAAAAACCTCTGAGTATGAATAGATTTACTGTTGACAACCCTGCAAAACGTAAAAACGATAGACCTTCAAGTTTGCACGTCGAATGTTAAATCCTGTTGAGCACGTGCAGCCGAAAAATTTGTACAAGCCCTAGACTGCTACAAAGTAAACATCAATGACATCCAATAAGTCCGATTGAATGAACAGCATCATTCGTCATAAGAGGCCGGCTTAGGGAACAAATCTTCAGTTTCCGGCATGTGAAACTAAATTCACCTACATTATCATCATATGAGCTCACGGTCCCCACGAGGATATCGACGACGCAACTAAAGGCAATTTTTATGATTACCTGGACAATGAGCAATACCCCGATGAGTTGGACCTCTGCGCGGATGGTTCGACGTTCGACTCCAAGAAAAAAAAAAAAAAATTTTCTCACGGTCCGACACCTCGCGAATGTATGACAAACATCCAAGTTATAACTGTCATAAGAAGCTCCTTAATTACGTCTTTCAGATAGGTATGACACTAAACGTAGGTTCCATCATTCACGCGAAAAGTAGAACGCACGCAACACGAAAGGTTTGCAGAAGCTAACACGACACTTGCCCGATGAACGGAATCTCAGCATCGTTTGCTGGAATGGAGACCCTCTTTTCTGAGAGATATAGGTCTTCTTAACAATGATATTGTCAGATCAGTACGGTTTTAGAGCGGCAGATTGCAGAAAACCCATGCACACAAAAACGATACCCACCAGATATTCATATAGCTTTCAAACATGCTTATCATAGTGTGGGTAGACATGAAATATACCTAGCTATGACTAATCTTGGCATCCCTGCCAAACTCATCGGTTTGTGCAGTCATGGTTGACTCCTGCTGTCCTATCAAAGTCGGTAAGGACACCACCCAACTGCTTGATGTCAAGAAAAGTCTTAGACAATGTGATGGCTTTCATACGATTTCTTCAATATACTGCTTGATAGAATTGTTCCCAAGCCAATATCAGCGCTACAATCTTTTACAACTACATACATATGTCCAAATCCCCGATTACAGCGGACATTTCCCAGTACTGAGACAAAGGTAGGTAAGATAGATTTAGCGGTAAGCATAAAAGCGCCTTGCATTGGCAATTGAATGCAATTGAATAATCAAGTCCACCCTTAGACAATTAAGTTATCACTATTCAAAAGAATGATCATCCTAGTCCTGGGGGATAGTGCAGAGGCAATAACATTGCTACTTCGAGAAAAACACTTCGTGCGACATAGGCGACGAGTGGAAACAAATATTCAACGGCGAACTATACGGGCGAATCGGGATACGACTTAGATGGCTGGGACTTTTAGAGCAGATGGAAATCAACGCTCCAGCCTAAAAAGTCTTCGAATCCATCACAGAAGAAGTACGCAGTAGAAAAGGTCTCCGTATGGATGGTACCATACCAACTTGTTATGCGCACTTGGAAGCGGTGGCTACCAATCGAGCTACGGTAGGTTGAAGCATCCCGAAAATTGAACCCTACTTCTGTTTTATTTTTCATGAAAAAATTTTCAACCAGGGCCTGAAGGTCAATAGATGGAACGACAGATCCTTCAGATGTCTCACGCATGTTGCATACCAAGTTTCCTGCCAAAGTGATGGTCCTTGGTAGTGAAGCTCATGTGTTGTGTTCCTACTTTTTCGTCCACAAGGTCTTCGAATGACTGCTACCGGGTGCGTCGAAGTACTACCGACAGTTGTTTAGCCTTGAATGGACAGTGTTAGCGAAGTAAGACAATACATATGTGTTCCAGCACGATTCTGCGCCAGGGATAGATGACAATCAATTCACATCACCACGTAACAGAAGGGCCACATACGTAGCTCATCTTTACATTCCCATCCAAGCTATCATCCAAGCCGTGTATCCATTGCCCAAGTGATGGATAACATTAGCAATCACCATTTAATATAGGTATGCTAACGTTTCCATTCACGAAATTATGCTATTAACGATGCTAAAGGTTGGTTTTATTAAAAAAATAGGGGCTAGAGACGTATTGTACATATGTATACATTTGCCAAATTGCATTCGTTTTTCAAATTTGTCCTCAAATAGCATCCGCTCTATGTATTTATGGGATTAACAAGACAAACTTACGATGCTTTCACGTACAGGGAACAAAGCTGGGGCAATCTGTTAATACTTCTATGCCCTAGTACAACTGTGGCCAAAATGCACACTAGAATCCTAAACTGTTGACTGATTCAAACCAACAAAATAATTAAGGAATACCTTTTCGCATTGAATCATGAAGGTCCAAAACAACTGTCTACATACATACATACATATTCCACAGATTTCCTTTTTTTTAACAAAAAACTTAAGTAAATTTGGTTGATTCCCATTGCAGTTGTTCTTAATTGTAAGCTAAGAAGAATTTTATATCTATTCTCAGACATCCTTTGAGTTTGTCTCGTACAATGGTCTGGATGAACGAAGCACATTATGTACATATCTACGGATGCGACTGCAATTGTACAGTCTCCATACCTACTCGCCTTATATTATATGCATAATGCCACAATTGTAATTGCAGTTCCGCTTTAATATTTAATTCAAATTTACTTTGTAGGACGTCATACCTTAATGATATGTTTAAACTAAAAAAGATGAATTTCAAATTTAACGTTCAAACAAACATAAATATTTGATGAAACTACAATAAAATCTAACAACCAAACTAAATAGCAGACACACACACAAATTTGCATAGTATACTGCGACAGCATTAAATTATTAACAAGAAAACCGAACAAAAAAAAAATATGAAAGAAAGTCTTGTTCTATTATCACTGCGTTATACATAACTTGAAAACATTAAATGAAGAATACTTACAAAGAAAAATAAAACTGGTTTCAATTGATTTAACAAAAAAATGAACAAAAATTGTATTAGCTCTCAATTTAGGGAATTTATTTAAAATATAAAATAGAATAGTCACAATCCCAAACAAATAATAAAGCCGCGTCGACTTAACGCGTTGTCAGCGTTGTTCTTCTAAAGAAAAAAAACAATACTACGCGGAAAAAACATTTTATTTTGCTTAATATTCTTATTCTTCTTTGTCTTCCACTCTCTCACACTCATAATAGTTGTCGTCTCTTTCATGCAATATAGACAACAGAAAGGCGATTACGCAACGTTTCTGTTATTTTTATTTTTTTGTTTTAACTTAAGAATATGAAAATGCTATACGGTAAAATTATGAATAAGCAAAGTAAATTTGGTGTGATATTTTTATGACTCACGGATAGATGGGGCTTTGTTATTTAATTTTTTAAAGTGATTTTGTTTATTTGTTCACGTGTAATTCGTTTTTAATTTTTATTTGTTTCGTTTGTCAAGTTTTGTGTTTATGCATACATATGTAAACGATGTAATACTATGCATATTAGTCAAAAAGATTATTAAGGAGTGAAACTAGGATATTTACGGTACATGTACATAAGTAAGTAAGTAAGTAAGTAAGTAATTAATAATCTACTGATACACTTAGTTACAAACGTCAACATGCTTTGAACTAAGAACACATTTATTTTTACAGTAATTAAGATACTAAATGAAGTAAACAACATTGACAGCACTATGATTTGGCAGCACTTTTATTAGGAGGAATATGGCAAATTTGAACTCCGAATTGGCCAAAGTATCCGATCACTTTCAGCCCAATATTTATTATTTTCACAATGTGCGAAAGGAGCAACAAATTTTAAATCGCCATAAAATGGGAGGAGGTTCTGTAATGGCTTGGGCTGAATAAGCTGCAGCGGCAATCTAAGTATACTTCCCGCAAAGTCAGACAGTACTTTTACCCAAAAAATATATCCATTCTTAACAACTGGCACTGAATAGAATTGAGAACATGTGGGCAGAGCTTGCCCGATTAATTCATGCATGTGGAAAGCAGTACAACAATATTACGGAATTATCCGAATCCCTAGTAAAGAATATTCAATAAAAGATGGATCACAAATATGTTGAAATTTTTGTTTAAAAGTATGCCTAAGCTTCATGTTAGAAGGTGTAGAAAATAAAAGAGCTAGAATACATAAGATAAAAAATTTAGATTTTCACGTTCTTTTTTAAAATTAAAATCCACCTGCTGTATCTTTTTGTCCCACCCAGTTTCCACATATCCTCAATATTATCGAGCATCTATAGCCCCATGTTAAGTCAGAAATCAAGAAGGGATATGTGACTTAAGACATCTTAAGTTGAAGAATGGCTTAAAATCTAAATTGCTCTCACAAAGAAGTTAGTTAGGTGAAGTAGTACACGAATCGGGCAGAACGTCACAAGGGACACTATGTATTACTTTGATGCAGTAAGGGACTTTGTCTACTTTGGCTCCGCTTTTGCATGGCAATAACCTCAGCGTACAAATCAAACTAAGGTGAACTCTTACCATTCGTTGTTTCTTCGAGTTAAGAAGGAGAAGTTGAGTAGTAAGATCCTGTCCCCGAAAACTAAAGGGGACTCTATAGTCCATATAAGATCTTATTATCCCAGTGCTACGGTACGGCGCTGAAATATGGTTCATTTTAGTGATGAAGGTACCAGTGGTCGTTCTAAATGAAAGATACATATTAGGTCCCGTTTGCGATGATAGGCTTTTGAGGATTGGAGAACTATATGAGCTATACAGGTATGTATGATCATAGTCAAAAAACTGAAAATTGGACGCTTAAGATGACTATGAAATGTAGAGCGAATGGACACCAACGTTCCAGCCCGCATACTTTTCGAGTCTAATTGAATTATGTAATTATTTTCATCCCAATTTTAAGTTTTTTTTTTGTTTGCTGTCCTTACTTTAATTTCAATTCAATATTGTTTTAGTTTTGTGCACCTAATTTGAAAATCTAAAAAAAGAATCAGCAGGGTGTTGACTGTTGTAACTATATATACATATGTATGTATATATACATGTGTGCAATGTGCATTGTGTTCGATTAGTTTTTATTTACCCTTTTTCTTTTCTAATTAGGATTCGATTTTTTTGAGATATTGCTGATAATATGTACATATGTCCATATTAAGACGAAAATTTTTTTTATAGCATTGTATGCACTTGCACATCAGTGATACAAATAAAAGAACACTTAGTTAAATATCAGAGCAATTAAAAATAATCGAAACGAATCACAAAAATAAAACTAAATTAGTAATAAATAATGCACCAAGAACGATTGAATGAATACATATGGAAGACAAAGGAAAAAATAATGAAAAACGAAGAAATGCCAGAAAAAATAATTTAATATTGCAATTTCAAAGCTAGTGGCAAGCATTTAATATGCAACGGTAATGAGTTGTAAGTATGACTGAATGGCGTGAATTAAGAAAAGGCATTTTACGAATTTCTCTTTACGAGAGGCGGAAAGCTGAATGATCTTACTCAGCCAGGCGTCAACATTAAAACCTCCGACGAATTCAAATATCCGGGAGTCATTTCATAGAGAACTTTTCCTTTCAAAACATGGTCAGTCGAAAACCACCAAAGTGCTGTCGGCCTTCTGGCAGTAGAAAAATGGGTACTTTGGACCTACATACATATGTACATATATATATGGTAACGCTGAAACCAATCGTTGCAAGCGCATCGGTTCTTTGCTGGAATAAGATTACTCGTAAAATACCCAGTATTTCTTTGCCAAACTCTAAAGAACGGCCTGTCTCGGATGAATAGGGACTCTGCTCTAGATGCCTTGCCTTTGATTAAGTTCCTGCCTCTAGACGGTTTACAAACTGAAAGAAAAACACCCCATTCACACTAGAATTTTGATAGCATTGCGCGAGAAATATGCTACGACCCGAGTCTTCAGCAAAGATGTGCCATGTGATGCATTTTATGTCAATATGCGTCTGTCTTCTAAGCGAAAATCTACGTAATTCTTCTGACCATATATGTACATACATATGTACATACATATATGTGTATACATTGACAGTTTTTATTAAATCCAATCTGAGTGAATAGTGTCCAAAATATCGCATCACCACCTCCTTGTGGTGTTCGCTACATAATTACTCATATGTATCTAATAGCGAACTCACAATGAAGATATGCTCAGCCCACTGAACATGTATATCTGAAACCCTTGGACTACCGCAAGTATGTACATATGTACACCTGATTGGCTAAACTGCGTCTCAGAAGTCTACAAGAGGCCTCAGAAGGAGGCCTACGGCAAAGTATTTCCCTCGACGGAATCAACGTCAAAAGACTACGAATTACAAATATGCACCTGGAATGTATGCACTCTTTAGGCTACTGGTGCTACTCAAAAAGTGTCCTCTGGCAATACAGTGCCGATATTACTGCTATTCAGGATAAATGATGGGTAGGATCAGGTATAGAAAAATGGAAAGTGGCCACAACAAGTTTTACATGTCAAGCCGGTAACCGATCATTTCGCTGTGAGCCGAAACGAAGCCAATTTCTATAACATCAGCGTAATATGTGCAGACGCATCTACAAAAAAGACTGAAAATCCTGTCAAAAGAATTTAATGGCCTCCTGGATGGTGTCTTCGGAAATTCATAATTCATAACCTGTGGAACTATTCATTAATTATAACTATTTCATCATTTCTCAATTTACATAGGCAGAAGTGCTTAGCAGGGGTGCCCAAATTAGACATGGCTCCGTATAGAGCTCTTCTGTATATGTATACGTATGTATGTATACGGTATCATAGACCACTTTAAAGTCGACAAAAAAGCGGTGGTGTGGTTTAAAATTCCTGAGGGTGGATTTTCAGAACCTAAAATTCTGCAATTGTACTTGTTAACATACTTTGAAATGAAAACGAGCTTCATTCGAAAAGATTATTTTGTTACCAAAACCGAGGTCATTTTCTAACACATTCACGAGTCTAGACCGCACAGAGAAGTGGTAACGAAATGGATTAGAATTTTCAGTGATTTGGACCTTGTAAGCAAATAATGCGAGGTATTTGCGAAAAATTGTCCTCAGAAAATTACGACGAATGCTTAGCTCAGCAATTAGATTTTGGCAACAGCATCAACTCTTTCATCTGTGAATACCAGAACAGTTTTTGTTATCCATCAGCTGGCCAGTCTTAGGAACCGTCTTTATGAACTTCCACACACCGTATATGGTGTCGACCAAAAATTTTTTCAAATTTCATAGTTTCTACAACACCGTACACACTTTGGAAATATTTTTTCAATACTTTCCAGCGTTGTTCAAGCGTAAAACGATTTACTCGACATATGTATCTGTCAAGATTTGAAGCGTGTCGAAGTCACACGCACATCAAAATGAAACCAGTCTACCATTTAATTAAGTGGACGGTATGTTTTAGTTTATAAGAAAAATATTGACGGCAGTTGTCTATATCAACTAGATATGTAAGGGGAAGTTGATGAAAGTGGGCCGAAACTGATTTTTAAGTGAATACATTCCACATTTTCAATAAAAGGAGAAACTAATTTGATTTTTTTAAGACCAGTAAGGAATTTAGTTGAAATCGTAGCCTTTTCTTTATAAATTGCTAAAATGTCTTTAGATCTGATACGTATGTTCTAGTACGAGATCATTCTGGGTTAATCTGGGTTAATGGTAAATGGAAACTGAGCTCCTAATCTGGCATGTTTATCAGCTGCTTCATTACCAGGGATGCGTCTGTGTCCAGGGACCAACACTAGTGTGATCTTGTTATGACTCTTATAAATACACTCTGGAGTTCGAACCCAGTTTAGAGTTATAGTTGAAAGACACGAGAATTTTAAGGGCCTGGCAAACTGACAGTACGTTGGTGTTGGTGCATTCTGGTGCACAGACATAAATTGCATGGACATCGGCTTGGAAAATAGAATTTTGTTTTCGTAGTGGCAGCATGGACAGTTTGTAGTTGGGACCAAAGATTCCACATTTTTGAGCCGTCAGTGAACCAGTTGAGTTCCGGACTTGTTTGAAACTAGGGGTCCGGAATACAAACCTTAAAAGGGCAGTTGATGTGGCATGATGTACGAGGAGCATACCGCTGTTGAGGATAGGAGTAGAATTTTTTGAAGAATCTTCATGTGTCCATCCAACTTCAGATAGTTAAGCAGCACTCAAAGCGTTGTCGTCCAATTTGATGGACTCCAAGGAATTGCAGGCAACGAACTTGCAGATGAACTAGCTAGGGCTGGCTCAGAATCTGCGTTCATAGGACCTGAATCTTACTGTGGCATCAACTAGTCTTCCGCCACAGCACTGATTAATAATTGAGTCCCAGGGTTGAGACAATCCAAACTACTAATCATGCCCTACTTCTATAAGGATATATTAAACCTTAATAAGGATAATATCAGAAAGCTGGTGTACTTTCTCACGGGCCTTTATGTCCTGAGATACCCACCAGTGTCTGCCACATGGGCAAGGGTTATTCAAAAAAAAAAATGTGTCCAACTAAATTTTACTCTTTGCTATTATTTGAAGCTTTAGAGCGCTAGCAGCCGCAGTCTTCATAATAGTCAAATATAGGGGTGGAAGGGTTAAGGAGGGCTTCGAGAGCACCCGTCGGACAGGTGCGCATTGCACCCGCAATGCCTACACATACTAGTCTGTGCACCTTTTCAAGGGTAGAGAGGGTAACAGTTTGATGAATCTTTTCCCACCATACAAGTGATACGTAGGTTATTATTGGGGTAACAATATGGTGAGGTACTCAAAGTTTGGTCTCTGGTAACAATATTGAGCACACTTATTTTGACTGACGTTGATTAAATTCTTTGAGTAATTTCCTGTTTCAGTTAACTCGTGCCTTCTTTTAGCCATCGGTCAAATTGTGCGGTATCCGCCGAATTCAAATCATCCTGGCGGCCTGATAATCATGAAGTACTGTTTGAATGGGGTTCGCGGATATGCCCTAGAGTATAGACGCATAAAGTTCCCATTATTCTTCGAGACATTGCCTTACTATTTCATTGCTGGCTTTGTTGTTGCTATTATTGTGAATGAGTACATTAAAAAATTTAACTAGTCGATAAGCCTTTCAATCGCCTTCTAGATCTATAAGGCTTAGGCAGCTCACGAGGCTCACAAGGCAAGGTAGAAAATAGGTGTTTATTTTAAGAGACGGTGATGAGGATGACTGTGCAACTAGTTGAAATTTTTTGAAGCGTCATTTTTTTGTATTCAGTATAATTCATCATAGATAGATTTACAGTGCAACGATGTTACCGAAATCAGTGATTTGTTACACAAAATCATGTACTGCGTCAATTTTACCGAATATTCGCCCATCTGAACGTGCCATAAATTATGGATAATTTAACGCTGCATGACATTAGCCCAACAACAAGAATGAGACCAGTGCGTTCTGAAGAAAATATCACCACAGTTGAGGTCAGCGTTATTAAAAACCTTAATGTATCAGTTCAAATGAGGCAGGAGCTTGCATTACAGTAAATGGTGACCGATACAGAAAAATGATTAACGAATATTGGTCTCAAAATTAAGGTGGAAGCCATGTGGACGATATGTAGTTTACGATGGGGCTACGTCGATTTATTGAAGTCAAAGTTTAGTTCTTGCGTTCTAAAGCCGCTCGATTATTTTTTGTGGAAGTACGTCAAATTGCTTGTTGACGTGGATAAATCAGCAACGATTTAAACTTTGGAATATAATATATGGCGAGTTATTGCATATGTACAGCCCAAAATGCTCGAAAAAATGGTAAAAACATTGCACTAACAGAAAATGTTTGGTAATTGGTAGCCGCGACGCTCAGGTGCTCGAAATCATCTTAAAACGTTAAATGATAAAAAATTATCTTTCAAATAAAAGCTTTGTTTAGATCAAAAGCCAATGTCGTGTATTTTTATTTTAATTTATTTTCTAAACTCTCTTAAACCATTTATATCCCAAGTCAAAGCTTAAATTTTGGAAAACCTAAAATAAAACTTTTTCAGAACAAGTTTTGTTTACAGTGTTTTCACATTCAAATGTATTTATGAATAAATTACCGCTTAGCAATTTCAAAGTCCCCTATATTATCCTGAACACAGATGTGTGACAATTATGTGCCTAGATATGTAGCTGTTTATTTTCTAAAACATAACCATGTGTATATTATCCCGTGTACAAGGTTACTAAAATGAGTTCGATATATTATAACTCATTGATTTGAGTAGTTATTGTTCTTTCTCTCTGCTGTAGAAAGTGTTATATATTTAAGAGAAACCTTATAAGGACGTAGAAACCTTATAAGGAATATAAAGAAAAAGAAAACATTTCATCTTTCTTATTCAAAGATGAAAAATTATTATCATACGTTCGAACATCTGGCCTCTATTTCAACATAACAAAACCTAACTCTGCACCTATTTATCTAAATTCTGTACTACGCATGACGCAGTTCTTATACAAGATTAGGACATTATTAGAGAAATACTCAAACCTTTTGCAATATGTTCTGTCGCATTATCCTATTCACGGTTACATTTGAATAAAATTTAACTAATAGACCGAAATAAAAATTATTTTTTCTGCTTTCTGCTACAAAGCTCTTGTATGAAAAATATTTTTTTTTTATTAACTGAGTTTGTAACTTAAAATGTGTTCTTTCTTTAAGAATAAATTATTTTATTATTTCTTGTATGTATGTATATACAATCATTACTTGTTAAAGCTTTCAGAAATGTTTGCAGCTTCTTAGAAATCGTCTATACATTGTTGGTTTTCAACTTCATATGACTTGCTAAATATGTACCTATATGCGAGTAAGCTTTGAAAAGTGCTACGTTATACATAGAAATGTGTTATTAATTTTATTTATTCCACAATAAAGAGAATAATGATTTTCAAATAAAATGCTTGTGTTTACATTAACCAGTTGGAATCCATATAAATAACAACTTAGCTATTATATGTACAACAACAAGTTTTGAGAGCGCTGCGGGGAAATTACTTTGTTTTTTTACTTAATTTATTTACAATATGATTTTAATTTAATATACCTTTAACAGATTATTAGAGGAGATGTCAAGAAAGGTTAGAATAAAGCACAGGTGATGGAATATATGAGTATATTGCGGCTTGTTGCCACGTTGAAGCGTACGTGCCTACTATGCACATTAACTCTGAAAGGCATCAATGTTCACTTTGGGTAAGAAAATACATCAGCAGTGGTAAGGTAAAAGTTACCATGCGTACAATTTTAAGTGGCTAGCGACTTTGTACGTAAGCATCTCAATTGGAGAATGTGTTTTTACAAGACTGTTAAAGAGACTTCCCTGAAGTTTGTACGAAGAAAAACATATTTTAGTTAAAAACTAATGCAAACAAGTTCAACATACGGCATATTTCCAATTCCGATTCGGACTAGTGCGTCGGGTATCTAAATGTTATGACCCTCAACCTGTTAAGTTAAATTATGTGGAATAATGACAGAAAGATAACGCCAAGCCCAGTATAAACAAAAGACAGCAGTGGAAATAATTATAAAGGCGATAGAAGAAATCTCTATTCTCCTGCAAATATGGCAGAGCATATTCTGATCGAACGGTACAGCACAATCTTCACCGGTCGCGTATCCACTTACCTTTAGAAAAGTCAAATGTTGCCAACATCAATTGCCGAAGGCCAGTGCCCCGCTGCCAATAGGCTATCAAGGAAGCGGCGACTGAAGTTCTGGTTTACACTAGAGCTTCAAGCATGCGCAAAGAGCGAACGCTGCTTGTGAGCTCCAGCAGTAGAAAAGTCAATTGAAGTCAAGTAAGACTGCTGGCCCTGACGACTTCTTTGCCAAGCTATTTTAAGAAGCTGAAAATAACCTGGTCAGGCGTGTATGTCTGATTGATGGAATCTCAGCATAGTTATTCCGATTCACAAGAAAGAAGACCCCTTAACTGCACTAACAGAGGCATCAGCCTCCTCAACCTTGCATATAAGATATTATCTGCAATATTACGTAAACGCCTGAGATCAGCCTGATTAGCCCTAGTCAGTTGTGGTTTTAGGCCACGAAAGGTAGATCCAGGAGAAAACCAAAATCGATACCCACTACCTCTTTATCGATTTCAAAGCCGCATATTACTGCATTAATTAAGACTTTAAGTCTAGTTTTAGCATCCCTGCCAAACTCGTCTGTCCGTGCAGGATGACGATGGAGAACGTTTGCTGCAAAATCAAAGTCGGTAATCTCATCTTTCATCTTTTAAAAAAAGATTAAGACAAGGTGATGCACTGCCATGTATCTGCCTCAACATCATCCTTTCAAAGAAAACCGCAATTCAACACCGGAGTCAAAATCTTTCAAGTCGCATATTGCGACGATATTGATGTTATTAGAAGAACTCAGCGACCTGTCATCGGCGTATAGAAACAGAAGCGACTAAAAATGGTCTAGCGGTAGAACGCCATAGTGGACAGCTATAACCTCGAGGTAGTAACCGACTTCAAAGATAAGAATGCCATCACTTCAAAACCCATACTGAACCGTCAACCCTTGACGATATATTGATTTCTCTACTACTGCCTGTGAATTCCAGTCAAATACTCCAAATTTGCTCAAAGTCTCCGAGATGAAAATGAGTCTTGTCGAAAATTGTGGTCCTGTGGCCAAAATTGACGTCATTTTCCAAATCATTTAAATCCTACCCAGAAGTATGTAATCATTTTGCTTCAACTCTTGGGTGAGCTGAATCTAACAAGCAGTCTTTGTGCAATATTCGCCTCATAGATTTGTATTCAGTTGAGGTTCTTGAGTTCTCACGCATATTTTTCTTTCGTCTATGCGTTTCAGACAAGCTAGTGGATACCTTTTTTGATGCATTAACATGTCAGTTTCACACACCCTATTTATGAAGCCCCCATGAAGGGGTTAATTTCGATCAAAAACTCTTTTAAAATTTCGCAGTTGCTACAACACAGCTCAAGGTTTTGAAATAATTTTTCTCTATATTATCAGCATAAAATTATTAATTTCTTACCGATGTCGCGGTCTCTCAATATATCAAGGTTTTCTTGAATGAAATCAGCATCCGCCTACATTTTTAACACCCAATCAATTCAATTCTGTCAGCTGAATTTCGTGAACATGCATTGCAAGATTTTTATGCAAAATGCGCTGTACGCTGGTTAGAAATGTGCCTAATTGATGACAAATAAAACGCACTCAAAAAGAAACCAACAGATAAGGACTTCTCCAGAAAGTCGTGTTGCTTTATATTAAAAGTAGTGATCACACTTCATAACTCTTAAACCATTCCCTATAATCAAATCAAGCTTGTACTCGTATGTATAAAAATTGTTTATACTGTTTCCGAAGCATCATTTATGATACAAATTTCTTACAATTGCAAATCTATCTTTTCTCTAAACCAACACAAATATCTGGAGGGAAGGTCAACAGCCGCCAACCTAACGGATATCACATCTAACATTTTGTGCGCTTTAGGGGATGGCAAAGAAGTCAATGTAATTGCCACCAACTTTAGTAAAGCCTTCGATAAAATCTCATATGAAATCATTTTTCTTTAAACTTAAAGCACTCGGGGTTTAACCGGGTTTGATTGTTTGGATCAAATCCTATCTTTAAGAAGGGCAATATAAAGTCCTCTCTAGATGCTAGGCATACGACCCCTTTATAGACACTTCCCGTAAGCGTCTCCCACCAGTCCCTAGATCCTATCTTATCTGTGACGAGTCCGTTCATTCTATCCTTCTATTGCGTGATTTGCGTGTAACCTGTTACAGAGAACTAAATTTTCGCTTGGTTTTCCTTGAATATCCTAGCCAAGTATGGTCGCCCTATGACAATACATATTCCCTCCGTTTTGCTCTACGCGGTTCTTCCCTGGGTAGACCGTTTTAACCCCCATGAGGATCGTTTGAAACAAATAAACGTACATTAACTCGAAAAACGGCGTGAAATTGCCGACATCATCTTTGTACATCAGCTACTGGCGAAAATATCGATAGCTCCACTCTTCTACAACGTCAGCTCTCGAAATCTAAGATCTGTACCCCTCTTCCACCTTAACTTTCGCCGCACCAACTATTACTGTAACGAGCTAATGACCAGAATGCTGCGCATGACTAACGGACAAAGCTATTCATTCTATCCGTAAGCTCTGTACAGAAAATTTTTAAGATAAGAAAAATTTATTTATACAGTTGCTTTGTTACGAATATGCCTGTACACACATTAAACCACGAAAAGGTATTTAAAGAAATAGAGAAAATTACATATACAACAATCCAATATGAAACACTTTTACATACATATTTAAATTTTTCATTAGCAAATCAATTTAGTTTCCTACAATGCGTGACAAAGATACATTTGCTCGTTATAAATACGCTAATGTATCCCTACTCACTCATAAGAACTTGTTGCTATTGAACAAGCCAATGTAAAATTATGAAATACTCGTTCAAGTGCAAGTGATTGACACTCTGTTGAAAATTAATTTGTAAACAGAATTCTTTGTGCAGATACGAAACTCAAAATGGTATCTCAAATGCCGTTAACAAGATATTTAATCATTTACAAGTTCTCTTATGTGGAATTGCAGATAGTAGTTAGTTGTTTGTAAAATTCCATTTAAACCAGTTGTAGTGGCGGATACTCGTATTAAAAATAAATAAAAAAAAAGTGTATTTACATACATACACGCAGAAAAACTGCATTTATTGAGTAAATCTAATACAAATTTGGAAACTTAATTAAACCTCAAAAATATCTATCTATCTATGAGTGCGACAAGGTGAAAAGATACAAATCTAATATGAACTACGTATGGATGACTAATTCAGATAAAAACAAAATGTAATACTTTGGATTCCTAGTCATTTCTGTAATACATGTAATTTTTCAAACGCATTACTTGCTTTTAATAAGATTCTACAAGCGAGATGCGTTTTACAACCCTGCCAACGATGTTGCGGATTGCATTTGACAACGTTAGCTACATAGTCAACCTACTCAATAAAATTCAAAGGGCGACTTGTTCATGTGTAGCCGTAGCTATGAGGACAACTCCCACTGCGGCATTTTAAACCATACTATGTTTGAATATACATACATACTCGTATGCATGCGCAAGGGAGTCAGAAATGAAATCGGCGCTGCGACTGAAAGAATCAACGCAATGGAAATATTATAAATCAGGGCAGACCAAAATTCTATGGCTAGATAGCATTAAAATAGGAGTCATGGGCTACGTAACACCGTTTCCAGACTTCAATATTAAATTCAGAACTAGCATTCTCAGCCGACAGCAATGAGAAAGAAATGTTGGAAATCAACACTGATGGGTCAAAGACAGATTATACGAAATAGCAAGATACGAAATTTCCAGATTAGCACTGAAACAGACTATTAAAAGACACTTCTAGAAAAAGAAAAAAAAAAAAAAAAAAAGATTCTGAGAGAATACTTCTTAAGAACCTGTAAGATTGCCCACATGGATATCAAAAAAATATGGAAATCCATCCAAAAGCCAAAATGGTTTCACGAGTAACGGTACCCAACGGCTCATATGGTAACACAATGGATCTATAGCCACCTAACCTAACCCAACCATAAGGTGATAGATCTTCGGTTCTAATGTAGTGCTGTATCCAATAAAATGGGAAACATTACTTACTTGATTGATTATATTTCTAAAAAAAAGTGCGGATATTTTTATTTCACTTTAAAGCAAGGACCATTAGATGTGGAACACGATATCTGACAAATGCCTACCTCGGCTTCTTTTGCAAATGGTCATCCTTTTGAGAACATTTTGCATAACGTTTTCGTACAATTGCGGCTTGATTTCGCCAATAACAGCTTTGATGTTATAATTTAAATCGTTTTCGAATCATTGGTGTAGACCTTAAAGAAAGAAATCTATCGGAATTAAATCGCACGGTCTATGTGACCAATTCAAGTCTCAGAAACGTAAAATAAAGCGTCCAGAAAATTTCGTGTACAGTTGTTTCATGGCCTCATCTGAAATCAAGTCTACTTTTTCAATTGCAAGTCAAAAACAATTGGTTAGCATTATTCGGTGGCGCAATCCTTTGACGGTGGCACCAGCATCATTTTCGAAGAAATAATGCCCGATAATGCCGTGAGCTCAAACTTTCTTGTAAAAGACAGAATCACCTACCTATGTAAATTTCGAATACCCAATCAGCGAACGCACGACATTGCTCATGCTCCGCTGGCTTCAATTCTTTAGCCAGCTGAATATTGTGAGTATTCATTTCAGATCTTTTTCTAAAAACTAACGCTAACGTCTTTTAACGGACAAACCTGGATTTTCAGCGACACTTTAAGTCACACCAGCAGTTCTTGACTGGCTTTACGAACACATGTTGAAGTCTTTACATCACTAACCACGACGGTTGCTAGGTAAAAAGTTGCTTCATAACGACCGAAAAAAGTACAATCTTTACGAAATGTCTACGTGAAATTTGTACAATTGCTATCCTTTGTTGACGTTTGTATCGTTCCATTCTATAATCTTTACTTGACAGCAGTTAATGAATGGCAGCTTTATGTTTGAAAGGTCAAAAGTATCGAAAATTTTCTAATGAAAACTCTTAATTGAACACCCTTTATTAGGGGCAGTACAAAATGGTACGAATTTTGGACATATGTTACAATTGTTGGAGGGTCTTAAATACGAGATTTAATGAAATCGATTATACAATCCAAGGAATAGAAACTATTCGCCGACGCAATCACTCGTTATAAAATTAAAGCTTCTCTTTTTAACTCGAATGTCAAAATCATGTTAAAAATGTACAAAGTATTCGAAAAATTAGAATTTCTCAAACCCAACCATCCACTTGGTCCAGAGTCAGAGGACATGCAGTTTTGGAAAACTAACTTTTTCGAGTTCCTCTACAATTATGCGAAGTTTGATCAAACTCTTCAGATTGTACGTGCGCACGAAACCAATACTTCCAATTTTTGGTACAACCAAGAATAACTTTTAGAAAGTTTGATAATTTGTTTTATTTAAGACGAAAATTGTCATACGTCAATCACAAGAAAAATGTTTGGAAAAGCAACAATAAATGGATCAGTAGTTTGCTAGATATATGTGTTCAAAATATGTGTTCTTTATTTGTCGTAAAAGTAAAATTGGTCAAGTGTACTACGTAATGCTCATAGTAATTGTGAATCCCCAGATTTAATGAAAATCTTTGTTCGCGATGGTTACTGAAACAACCCCATATTCCAAATTCTGGAGGTAAGAAGCCTTGTGCGCCGACTACAAAGAACGAAACCGTTCGACTCAGCGAAAATAGGGAGTAGTGGTAATATTTCTGAGACTACAACTGCTGGATAAGGTAACTTAATTGTATACAACAAAGGAATTTGATTTTAGGAAGGAAGATTCTTACATATGCTACTATAAATACACCGGTTCTTACAGTGTCTATGATGATTTTCACCTATGTACGTATGAAAAAATAAATAAATACCTAAAAGTTTTTCTACAAAAGGACCTGCGGCTTGGAAAAAGTCACTGTCGTAACCCTGAATATCAAGCGAAGAATCACTCTTATCGAACACTGTTTCCTTGAGTTATTATGCATGCACGACTACCTAAGAATCAGTGGGAGCTCAACAGTAAAGTCAAGGTTAAATGACTTTCTTCATGGATATAGGACCAATATGCGGCTTTTACCATTTTGAAATACCGTTAATTTTCAAATGTTAAATTAAATGCATGTACTTACCCAGTTCAAATATTCATAGTTTTGTAGCATGTCTGAAGTAAAAGCAAAAAAAAAAAAACACAATTTTATTTATACACACAATTTAATTTTTATTTCACTTCTCCATTAAGCACTTATTAACATGCAATTCTTTTGGCAAAATATTACCGCTTTTAACCAGCATTGCAAAATATTCAGTTAAAATGCAAGCAAAAAAAAGCCAAAGACTGTTCAATGAGTTTAATCGGGGAGATGTTCACAACCATTCTGACGTTCTTTTTTCGACATCGAAGATTGTCATCATCTTATTCGTCAATGACATCGCCAAAATTAAGTAGCGTTTTTAGTCCTTTTTGTCACTTAGAATTCTATTATAAATCTGTTACCGATACACACAGAAATAACGCATATAACGTCAATGGTATGTGACAAATGACACCGGATATTGTAAAGTTCAAATCAATATCGGCCATGACATTGCGAGGTCGAGGTCGTTGCTTTGTTGCAGGTTTAATGAATGGATGGATGGTCTGACCGCCTAATAAAAAAGGAGGTATGCAGGTGTTATTCTGCTAGGAAATTACTAATTCATCACTGCGTTTGGCAATTATGTTTAGAGTTCACAAACGCCTTGCTAAGATATGTACATATATCTTTAAATGAACTTTATTTCTATTGCAGTCTTCTTAAGGCCGCACCATATTGAACGTCTTTTACACCCCGATTACATTTTTGAATATCAATAAGACTTACCGAACATTTTAGAGCCAAACGGACAAATCTGGAAAAAAAGAGAAAAAACATTAGTCATGCGATTTCGTTTAAAAAATTATTTGAAATTGAAAAGAAACTACATATTTGCGGGTGCTATTAACGTATCGCACATAGGCCGGGACAAGTGCAATATTGATTCAAAAGCAAAACATTGACACTTACCCGTCCTGTGTGAAACACGCATGTTTTTAATTTATTTATCATTTTCGAATAAGAATCTTTTAAGGAATGACCAACAAAGAACCCCAGCAGTGTTGCTACCGATCAGGTAGGAAAGCGCGCTGATGCCATCCGTTCCCTTTTGGTCACTATTTAAATTCAAGCAGAGTTCTCAGACAAAATGCTTGCCTTTTTTTCTTTTTTCTTTTTTGTAGGAGAGAACAAAGAATTTGTCGATTTCCCTCCTTCACAAATTTCAAGAACTACATACGAGTATATTTATGGACAAAAGATTTTCAGATACGAATAAAAAATGAGATCGTATCGCATAAGATACTAAATACCACACCGCTCTGAAGATCGTTTCCTACCTATATCAAAAATGGTACAGAACATATTGGTTAAGGGTTGGAATAAGCAGAAAAAAAAACTGATCATGCGAATGAAATGCTAGGCCTCACCATCATCATCTTCATCCCGATGGTGCTGTACTGGAATTAAAATTTTTTTTTTTCATCGTTTAGCAGAAAATCGAATTCGAAACTTGAACAAAAGCGACAACAGGTCTAATCTCAAATTTCAACTGAAATTCACTCGAGAACTTTTTTTTTTGTATATGTCCTGTGCGTTAGGCATTTTCAAATGCAGATTAAATTTCCGCCCTTTCTATTACAATGGACGACTCTCCTCACATCATTTTTAATAAAACTGGCTATTGAATACCTGAATGACTAATAATTCAAGTGGAAAATCTTTTTAGATCAACTAGAGGAGTATTATGTGTCTGTAAGGAGAATTTGATCCCTTTTGTACTTCACACTGAGAAGGAACTAGCGGACAGGTAAGAAAAAACCATGCAAAAAAAGTACAAAATCCCAGAACGATTACTAAAACGATCTCATCTGTGATGAGAATCGCATGAAACTTCATATCCAGTATCTAGATATTTAAGCAGAAAAAATTCACAGTTAATTTACAAATATTTCCCGTGGAGAATATAAACCATTCCGACACGTTCTCGTTCTCAAAACAAACACTAGCATAAAAAAAAGATAAAATGATTAATAGCTGATATATCTACATATAGCAGACCCTCCGGCTAGAATAAGTTGCAAAGGTGGCGTTAAATTGTTACCAAAACACTAGTCACACAAGGAAGAAGTAACATAACAGTCATTACACATACCGAGGAATATAGTCTTACCATTTGGCGGCAATGGTTGTAGGAAGTCATATCTCTTGAAGAATAGTAATTTAAATTAATTTCAGCAATTTATATGTAATGTTACACAACGCGCATTCTAATTATGAAAAAGAGGTGAAAAACATGTTCTCTTCTTATGTATTCTGCTTTGGGATAAATGAAAATAAATAACCTCTGTAGAGTGCTTCAAGACCTTGGAGATACTTAAACAGTGACAACCACAACTGAACGTATGTATGTAGGTAGATAGATGGCATTACATTGTGTATAGAATATTTAAAACTCTTAATATGCATACAGGGCCTTAAGGTTTTAATTATGACCATTGCTAGAATAGAATATAAACAGGTTAAAGTATGTACAGAAAATCTGAAACAATCATTTGTAGATCAGTTTTAAGATCGGAAATATTCGACAGGAAAAGCATGACATACTTTTAGGAGAAAGGTAAAAATATCTGCACAGTATTTGTAGATGATCTTACTGCAGATCATATTACAGAGCGCACCGTAAATAAAATTAACAGATCATGTAAAAGGGTAAAGAAAAATAAAGTTTAAAAAAAATCAGTTGATCAGTTTATTTTTAACTTTTGTCACTTTTTTTTAATCATTTTCTGCGTATCCTTGTGATGGCCATTAATTAGTAGGAAAGGGTTGATAGGATGTACATAAATCAATTTTTGTTTGTTTGTTTTATTTAAAGAATTCTAATACTTGTAGTCCAGGGCCTAGCTTTTCGCGACCATTCATGTTGTGCGTGTTATATATTTTCCCATTGAAGGGACCTTCAGTTTAGAGCCATATCCGAAAGGCAAAGTGAGAAGACTTCTCTTGATAGTTATTATACTCGGACGTTTGTCAGACATTCGCGAGAGGTGGGACCGTGAAAAATATTTTTGGTGTTTCTGGGATTCGAACGTCGAACCTCCCGTTCAGCGATCCAACGCACTAACCGCTTGAGCCACGGCTTCTATACATTTCCTTCATAGGGTTTATCTTACCTGCAATAATAGTGTTAACGCAGAGATATAAAGGCGATAGATCAACTATACATAGTGCGATGGTGAATTGAATAGTTGGCGACTCGAAACATTTTAAGAGTGATTCTATAAAATTTTATTTCCGTGTTACGCTCAGTTGGGAAAAAAACGAACATTGTTATAAAGTACCTGTTTAAAACAAGATTTCACGCCGAAGTAAATCCATGGCGATATCATGGCAACTTTGGAGAAATATGTAGGCTCAATCAAAAACACTAGTTGAAAAGAAGGTAGCCAAGTTCAAAAATAATTTTAAGACGAACCTCGCTGTGGAAGACTATAAGCCTTAGATGATGATACCGTAGATTGAAAATAAGGATGATAGCTGAGATCGGATCATCAGCATTTCGTGTGAACGTATTTGGGTTCTCCGAAGTTTCTGCAAGATGGGTCCCGAATCTACTTTCAATTAAACAAAAACGCAATCGACTGAGGATGTCTCGCGTATGTTTGGAGTTGTATCAAAGTGATCCACAGGATTTTTTCTTCAGATTAGTGTCGGTAGTCAAATTCAAACGCGAAGATAGCGTTGAAGGCGACTCACGCTGTGGAAGACTATCAAGCTCAGATCATGAGAAGTCGACATCGTCGGCATTTCATACGAACGGAAGACCCGCAATATCATTCAAAATGAACTTGGATTCTCCAAGCATTTAGCAAAACAAGTTCGGAAGCTGCTTTTAATTGAACAAAAAAGGAATTGATTGACGTTTTCTCGCGAATGTATGAACTATTTCAAACCAATCCCCAGGATTTTTTGGCCAGATTTGTGACGAACGAAATCAAAGAGCAATGTATTAGCAGAAAGCACGGGGAGATAAACTACATACTACGTA
This sequence comes from Blera fallax, assembly GCA_946965025.1. NCBI lineage: Eukaryota > Metazoa > Arthropoda > Insecta > Diptera > Syrphidae > Blera > Blera fallax. The sequence goes on from OX337244.1 coordinate 96,255,680, forward strand.
ATATAATTTCTATCGGGCATGAATGCTTTCGAGCGTATGTACCTTTACAAATAAAAGCAAGCGGATGGTCCACTCTAATAGCACTGAAAAGGAAAACCCCTGACCGCGGAGCATGTGCTCATAGAATGCTAAAATTGTACAAGTGCTAGAAACATCTTAGAAAGAAAGATTGGCGACCAACTAACCCTAAGAAACCAGATCACACCTACTTTATTGGCGACGACCGAAAGATGGAAGGTAAAAGTTAAGCTATCACCAGCAACTGTGTAAAGACTAACGAGCATTCAGAAAAGCGAGAAACGAAAAATCTGCTAGCTTTGGCAAGTGAAAAAGAAGTGGCGATAGGTTAAGCCTGCCTCAGCAAAAGGGATACCCGGCCGCATACACTTGGTTTGTCTGCTTGCAGCAGAGCTATGGCACCGAGTACTATGAGAAACGAGAAACCCACTCGTCGATGAAACTCCTAATCCCAGGTTCAGCCAAATACAGCGCTGTAGCGCTGTACAGCGGTGTAGTTGTGTTGTAATTGGATTTCCAGTTTTATTTTATCAGATGACATACATATCCATTAGACTTGGCTCGATATTTCTCACGCACGGTCATCGAAGTTCCAGTGCGAATGGTACCAGAAACTGCCCCTCTTTAGACGAGAGATCGCTTTCAGTGTACAATCGTGCTGGGGAAGGCTATACAGGCGATACAAGCCGTTCTTGTCACAGAAGCAGAAAGCTTATTCCTTCAAATTACTGGTGCTTATGCGAGGATTAGTCCTACCGTTGATGTATCATTTGGATGCTTTGCCGAAAGCAACTTTGCACTGTCAGAAGGCCGACAGCCCTTTGATGGGTTTCGACTTAACAGGCTTTAACCAAAGGAATTTAGTATCCAATACGACTCCCAGATTTTAATTTGATCGGATATTTGAATTGAGACATCTTTAAGCATTGACGGAGTTAGATCGGTCAGCTTCCTCCTCCTCGTAAAGAGAGCAACCTTAAATTTGACAGGATTAACTGAAAGTCCATGCCTAGTGCACCACTCATCGATCATGTCTAGGGACATCTAGACTTTGGAGCAGACACTCGCTAAACATAAACCGACAGAGAGTATGGCGACGTCATCTGTATAATCCTAAGCGTTGATGCCAGAGGCCAGAGAAGAGTAAGCTGAGCGTTTACTACAATGCACGATGAAAGAAGAGACTAAACATCAACTTATGAGCAACCCCTGTTCATCCCTATGACGTGATACATCAGCACTCAACATTCTGTTCATTGGCACTGTTTTTATCCACTGGCATTTAGAGTTTTTCGAAAGCGGCACGCTCGGACAATTTGAGTGATCTGGGTTAGGGATACCGAGAAAGTTAACCTGTTTAGTTTATCTGTTTACGGTGTTTAATGGATATGTGCGTGATGTAATCCTGATCCGAAAAGATTCATTCTTCGATAGTCCACAAAATTGTTATTGCAATTAGAAACGCCTTGGTTAAGTTTGTGTTTACAAACAAAAATACAAATACTTGGCGCAACAGACGTATCTGGTCCAGGGCCTCGTTTCTCGCGACCATTCGTGTTGTGCGTGTTATATTTTTCACACAAATGCAATGGACCTACAGTTTAGAGCCATATCCGAAAGGCATAATGAGAAGCTTTTTCATAACAGTTACTCTCGGACGTTTATCAGACATCTCGCTCAACGATCCAACGCACTTACCACTTGAGCCCAAGTTTGTGTTTATTACAGTTTTATGAGATACATGAGAACATTAGACCAATATTTAGTACAACTGGAATTCGTAATTCGAAAGCTAGCCAGTTGCACCAACAAACAAATTTTTAATCACTGCAGTAAATCAATTATCCTCCTTTATGTCTTCCTATTTATTGTACCACTTAGACTATGTATCTAGCATTATATTCCCCAAAGCACCATTTCACTTTTATTAACCCACAATGAATTAGTTCTTCAATGTTTTGACACACCGAATAATACGATTAGACGCACAGACTTAAAGATAATTCCTCTCCGCACATAATTTCGTTTCGTATAAGCTACTCAGTGTACATATGTAGTTCTCAGTTTCACTTAACCTCGAATCACACCCTAATTTTCAAATGGTTTTGAAATTTTTTGCGGCAGTCGTAAAGAAAGCGAAAACGAAATAATCACATCCAATTTTGGGCTACAAAATTACAGAGCGCTTTAACACTTTTTTTTTCGTTGGGTTTTGGTCTGAAGTGTTGGATATGACGAAATATATGTGTATATGGAAGCCACAGTGGGCTCCAGAGATGATGAAGTTTCATTCACAGACAAATTCTCATGAAATTTTGAAGCATTAATTCATGTTTTTTATACTCGTAGGTATCTTTACTGCAGCTACTTTTAGATAACCGAACGATCTGGAGAGAAATACCTTTAAGATTGGTTTGATGGTTAAGATAGAAATATATGTACATATCTACATATGTATCTTATACTCGTAGAAGCAAAGGAACATCAGAATAAAAATCGTTATATACGAGGTTAAAAAAAAGAAAACAAATTAGAAAGAACCAAATTACCAATAAAACTGCTGCTCAACCTAATTCTAGACTCATCCTTCCATTGGATACCTCCAGCACCGGGCTAATTTCGAATTTTCATCTCTTCTTTTGATACAGGAAGAAAAAGGTAACGAAAAATTCTCCGCTTCTTTCTAACAACCTCATAGCCAACAAGATCAGTAAGTCGAACCATGATGATAGTTGGTAATAATGATGATGCTGATGATGATGATGATGATGATGACGATGATGATGGTTATAATACACCATGGTTTGGCTAAAGTATGTCTGGCCTCCAGGAGAATATCAAAATATAGTTATATAGAAAGAAAGGTTTTTCTCTTTACAGAAAACTGGTTTAGATACTTTTTGTACTGTTACCCCGCTTCTACTTCTGGACAGTTATGTTTCTCTGTTGGCCATTCGTAGTTGGTAGTAGGTAGTTTTCTGCTCTTGATTTTGATAGATCATCTAAAATGCATACACAAATACATTTGAGCGGCCAGAGATGTTGAGGTATTTTGAATATTTACCATTGGTCTATACCAGCTTGACACAGAGATCGCCACCCATTCGTTCCCGATATAAGGTAACCTCTGCATATTTTTGTATTTATTCCGTTTCAATTCATTTGATTCGGTTTTCTTTTCCCGGCGAGACTTTGTCTTATTTTTGTTGTTGTTGTTGTTAGTGATGGTGCTGCAACAACAAAGATAAGATATTTTGTTGCGCTCTCTGCGCAAAGTCGACAAACGACAACGACGACTTGAAGCTATTTTCGTTGTCGTCAGCTCATTTTTGCTTTGAATCTCGTTTATATACGAGGATGGACGAGAGCGCGCTCGCGGAGAAAAAGCAAAAAAATTCTCCGAAGGCAGCATTAAAAAAGGCGACTGCCTAATTCAGCGCCGTATCTAATTTAGATCATATTACCGGCCATCAAGAGACCAGAGCTACAGCGCTGGGAATTCAAGTTGTGGAATCTTTCTAGTTAGTTGATGGTCATTAGAGGATCTTCTTCGGAAAGCATCTTTTTAGTTTGTTTTGCTGATTTTTTTTTTTTTTGGCATTTATTAATCGAAGACGAACTGGATGGAAGTAGGTATTATTTAAGTTGAAAGCTGATAGATTTTGTGCATGTGTAAGACGAAAATGTTTAATTTACAGGAAATTCAATTACGATGTCACTAGATATAATCGCATTTAACTAATTACGAAACGAATACATTTTTCAGCTTTCGGTACAGTGCTTGCTCGAGTATCTACAACATGAATCGGTATGAAGGATTATAAATTATCTGCAATTCTAATTAACAATCCACACGACTTATTGGCTGCCCAAGAACTAATAAATTTAAGAGCACTTTGCGTTAAAAGATAAAGTTAGTAACTATATAAAAGCTGTAACTTTGTACACTGTTTTGAAATTCAAAAATGTGGTAATGTCAAGATTATTAAAATTTACATACATATTTGTACTGTAGAATGTAGCAAACAATTTCTTTTGCCGATATTTACTCGTAGGAATGTCGGGAAGTAGAAAGGTTTTCGGCTTGACACAGAGATGGCTCTCCGAACAGAATGCTGTCATTTTGATTAAATGGGCAACATGTCAGATGAAATGGCACCGATTTCCACATTTCTATCTGTCAAATTAAGAATATTGCTGTCCGTTACATCAAGACACTTTAACCTTTTTGGAAATTACTCGTAACTTTAAGCGATATCAACATTCGTACGCTGCTGATGGAGGCAATTCGCCTTCGTTTGTACCTGCAAAATTCTTGGCTCGCCAATTCAAGTTCGGAAGAGAGTCACTGGAAGACGATGCTTGCAGTGGACACCCTGTCAAAGTGGCTGGTGATGAAATCATCAAAAAAAAGTTGAAAATCTTTTCATGGAGAACAATCCTTTGACGAAAAAATGTCGTTAGCGATGCTAATCATCTCAACTGAAATTGCATTGCGGATTTTGGGCGAAAAATTGGGCATGAACAGTTGAATGCTAACAATCGGAAACAAACGACAAATGACTGATGGCTAGGATTAAATTTCTCGGTATGTGCAAGATCGATAGGAACAACGTTTTCCATCGGAATGCACATATGTGTATGTATGTACATACATACATACATACACACGATGAGATGAATTCACCACAACGACTCGTGGTCAGCTCTGTCCTCCTATACGCTGCCCCGGTTTGGGCGGGTGCACTGGCGACGAATGAATGCAGGAGGAAATTATCATCGGCATATAGACTCTGTGCAATTAGAGTGATTAGCGGCTTCCGAACGATATCCGACGAAGCAGCCTTCGTATTACCTAAGGCGACCCTCGAACCGGCAGGAGTCCAAAAGGATTAAGGAGGAGGAAAGGGCAGCATCGGCAGTGCTGTGGCAACCCAGATGGGACAGCTCCACAAAAGGCAGATGGACTCATAGGCTCATTCCCACCATAGAATCATGGACAAAGAGAGCGAGAGGGAACTGTAACTACCACCTCACACAGTTCCTGTCCGGGCACGGAGGCTACCGGAAGTACCTCCATAGATTTGGACACGATAGTTCGCCCCTGTGTCCAGAATGTCCAAATGAGGAGGAGGATGCGGAGCATGCAGTGTTCCACTGCATACGCTTTTCAGAAGATAGAGCAAGCCTGCCAAGTCCAGAAAACCTCGTAAACCTCGGAGGGTGGGTGGACGGAGATCAGCTCATTCATAGTGAGTGTGCAGAATGCGCTACGAAGAGCAGAAGCCTTAAGAAGAGCCCAAGAAGCGACCTCGGAGACTAGAGCATAATTGCTAACCAGCCCCGCGAAGTAATACCTAACGGCAGTCCCGCGGGGAGAGTGGTTGATGAGTGCAGAGGTGTGGTTTAGTACGTAGGCGCGAGGATCTCGCGAATCGTGCATGCCAGTAGTACGGGCTACTGGTATCTTTGAAGATTCCACATCCATTGGCGCAAACCATAAAAAAAAAAAAAACCACAACGACTCCGAAACCAACACATTTGATTTGACAGCGAAAAGGGAATCCATTAAATGTCAACCTAGCGCCGACACGATCAAGGCCACGGTTGTCTGGGATGCGGTGGGAACATTACTGATTCATCATTTGCCACACAAACCCACCAGCGCCAACCATGCCAACACATTCTGCATGGTGTGCTCACCAATGTCAAGTTAGAAGCAATCATAGGAGCACATGCAAGTCTGAAAGCGGATACATCGCCCGGAGCGCTTATCAGTCAATTGCTAATAGCTGGGATTGTTATAATAACACAGCTGGGCGGAGCATCGGTAAGAAGACTTGCCAATCGCGGAACACCCCAGGGTGGTGTCTTGCCCCATCTTTGTAATCAACGGGCTGCTAATAGACTTAGAAACGAAAGGATTCAAAGTTGTTGCCTATGCAGATGACATTGCTATTGCAGGATACGATAAGCACCCGGTAACTCTCAAGGAAACTCTCCAAAATGTTGGTCACATTAAACCTTACTCATGAAAATATCGATTGTATCCCGCCGAAAATGGGGTATAGCTGTAACTTTCGAACGAGTGTCCCTGCTGCACTGAATGAGATAATGGGATACTTTGGACGGTAAGTCAGTTCACTCCTATATAGGCCGCTTCAAGACCAAAAGAGAGGTGGATCATGGTGTCTTCTCTGAAAAGCTCAATATAAGCATTACTTTCTACCTCTCAGTTAACTGTAGCCGTGTTTCAGGCGAAAACCTTGGGGACAAGAGAGCATTGTGTTGGCTGAAATGTAATGAAATATCTGTCAAGGATACTAGCATCTTCACTTACAGTCAAACGCTTACGCTTAAACTTACAGCTTCCTCCGCTTCATTAACGGCACCGGTTGGTTTGATCAGTATCACAAAGGACCTCTTCTGGTCTATGTGGGTCCGTATCCTGTTACCGATAGCCACCCTAACCTAACCATGCATAAAGTTATAACCGAAAATTTCAAATATGACATTGCTTCATGAAATAATGACCATACCCGCTCCCTGAACAATTTAAATGATATTCTCTTGATCAAATAACGGAAGTCATAATAATCGCATAAAAGACCAAACATGAACTCCGATCAGCAATATACAGTTATTGCTTAGATGCACAAGGTACACAATCACTTTAAGGCCCATCGGGCTCTCATTCCAATGCCAAAGATTGTGTCCGTAGACAATTGGAACAATAAGAAACAAACTGGTTATTGAACGAGAATCAAAATTAAGTTCCGATCTGGATTTCCTGCATGCAATAGATACACTGCACGCACCTAATCCTAGACTCTGTATATCAACTTCAATGGTAACACATAAAAAAAAAACATTTATCCCCGCAATGACTAAAGGCGTAAGCACGGAAAAGCAATCTGGTCTCGGAACCCAACCTAAGCATATTGGGAAAATCACTGAACCATTTCATCTAGACTATTACTTTAAATAGAGAAAGGAGGAAGACGCATTGCGAAGGTACATACATATGTGCAGACATACGTATGCATTCAAACAAATACGGAGTGTAGCTGAGCGGGATCACTGTTTTTTTTTTTTTACCTTATTCGTTTGTAATAGATTTGCGCATACATAAATATATCTGCAGATACAGTAGATTACGCTGATTGTAATTAGGTACGTACATATTTGCAATTTAATATTCTTAGGAAATTTACATATGCGAAATATTATCATGGAATCTTTAAATTAGAAAGAAAAGGCAGGAAAATATTTTAATATTAGGTTAGGTTAGGTTGAAGTGGATGCTAGCTATCGCCAATATACTTGCACCAACGATAGGTTCACTGTGATATCACATTGGTAATGGAAAATTTCCATATCTACTCGTTAAACCAATTTGGGCATCTGATGAAGTGTAATGGGATCCTAGTAATTGAAGTCTCCTAAGTGAAGCTTCCTTCTTTCGTAAAGAGTTGGACAGGTACAAAGAAGGTGGTGAACAGTTTTTTTTATTTTTCTTCATTCATGAAGCTTCTACAAAAATCGTTCGAATCCACGCCAAGCCTTGCTGTATACACAGTCAGTCACGAAAGTGTACATATAGCCCTGAAAAGTGCTTGACTTGTGGCTTGAATTCTTGACTTTTTCTCGTTTTCTTTTGAGTTATTCTGAGAAAAAGGCTTGTTTTTGTTTGAATCATGTTTTAAACCATAATGCATTATCTGAAAATGGAATTTAAATTTTAGCTATAAGAATTGATCTAACACTTTTCTGGGCTATATGTAGACTTTCGTGGCTGACTGTAGTTGTTCCATATCTGCCGCGTTCGTCAGCCTTACAATTCCCAACAGAGGTGAATATTGAACTGCTCTTGTCATCTCTATGAGAGACGATCGGCAGTCTAAAGTTGTTACTGAATTTAGGGAGCCCGATTCCAAAGATTTCATTGCAACTTGGCTTTCCGAAAAGATGGGGATATCCTTAGCGGATATCACGTTTTTCTTTATTTTCATTATTTTCGTCTGGAACACGCTTCAATGATTTGGAAGACGCAAAGAGAGGTTAAAATTAAGCCTTCACCAACCCTGTCGTTGGTTTTTCAGCTGTCGGTGTTTGGATGAATCAAATCAGATGCTGATTTTTACTATTAAGAAAAATTACCTCTCCTAATAGCTTCGGTTTTTTTTCTACTGCAGGAAAGAAATGAAAATTTTAGTCCAACAAAAATAAATTCAATAAACCCTTAACCGATCCGCTGCGGTTTATATTTAATTGAGTCTGCGACTGGTTGCAACTTAGAAAACTATGACTTTCGAGCTCTATCGCTAAAGGGAGTTCAGCCTTTTTTCCTAATTAATCAAATATTTTAAAGTAAAGTTCAAAAGTTCGAACGCACCCTCACTTTGAAAATCAGTTAGAAGTTCCAAAAAAAGAACAGAATGGGTCCTCAGACGAAGAGTACCGCCCCAGCTATCACTTCTCAGCATTGCAGTTAAAGCCATTTTTTTTAGGGGAAAAATGCATTTGTTTTCTACGTACATATTTTCTTCCGAAGCTGAAATCAACTTTTTTTGGTGCAAAGATAACGGTTTCTACCTACAGCTTTGATTGGTGTTTAATTTTTGGCGCCCTGTGGTGGACCCATGTGTTAGTTATATTAACAATTTATCGCACAGAATCTTGAATTTCGTGCCACGTCATTCAAATATGAATGACACTCATGTTTCCGTGGGGACCACGTCATTCATATGTGAGTACATGTCACTTCTAGGCCATGACATTAAAAAATAAATGAACTCTAGAAGACACATTGCGCGCTAAGTCACCTGTATCTATTTTTCCAAAATTGGATTGACACGCAATGTGTCATAACGATCCAAACATAGTTGAGTCAATTAGCAAATGTAATAAAGTTTAAAATATTATTTACAAAGATAACCTTTTGAAACATCAGTTTGCAACTTGAGCAGGGATACTTTGACCCAAATTGCACAGAAAAGTGCCCAATTTGATACAATTTGATGTATTTATATGCAATAGAGTCAAAAATACTGCAAGCAAATACGGCACAATCGCAACAGATAGCCACAATCTTTGCGGAACGCGTATCCCGTACGCTTTCAAGAACTTCAATGCCGCCAGCACCAAATGTGAAATACCAGTGGCAACGCGGTCAACAAGCCACCAAGGAAGAAGTATCACAAGACATCCACCAAGAAACCCTTAGTCTGACGACGAAGGTCTGCAGGCACAGAAAACGAGGGAGGCCCGCGAGCTTTACAGAAAGGTCGAAACTAATATCGGCTTCTCCGAAAGAAGAAAAGAAACATGAGAAACGCGATCGAGAACATAGGTAAAAAGAACATGCCACGGCAACAAAGACCGAACAGAAACCAGTATAGATGAAGTGGAAAACCTTGGCGTAAAGTCACAGTCGATACTGAGAATATGGAAAAACTATTATTCAGAGAATAAATAACTGCGACGTAGACCAACATTCCGCAGTCAGTTAGAATGTACATATGTACCACTCAACCAGACCAACTATCTAAACTTCAGTCTCATAAGGCTGCTGGCACAGGTGGCCTTTTTTTAAAGGAGCTGGAAATGACCAGATAGAGAGCATACACTAACTCATTTCAAAAATCTAGTCAGACGAGTGCATTCTTGATGAATGGGAATCAAAAGAAAAATCGCTGTTTCTTCGACTTAAAAAGAAAATTGAGTAGCAAAGTCCTGTTATCCTAGTCCTGCACAGCGACATCGAACTGGTTAAAAACTGTCTATTGGATGTTTGAAGCAGCTAGTATATGAAGAGCCAATAGACACACACAATTCGGAGAAACAACGCAGTAGAGGAAGGCTTTATTGTAGATAGCACACATATGTAGGTAGAAGGGTATCTCAATCACCTTGGAGTACGTAAACGTAAGGCAGTTAGCTAAAGTCCGACTAATTGGAAAGGCTTATTGGTTGAGGCGCAGGTTCATCACGACCTGTAGGCCACCTTAATACGTAAGTAAGTAAGCAAGATGCGCAAAATATTAAACGCCAGGAATTCGAAGAAAACCTGTGAAAACATTGATCCCTTCTAAAATACGAAAACTGTTTTCTGGAGAACGGAAAGATAACTTCTGGACATTTTATTCAAAGTTGAAGCTGGAAACTTAACATTTGCCTCTAGGGAGTGCATTACTTAGAAGACTTTTTAAATGTTTAATGTTTTTTATCATTAAGGAATGCAATGAATGAGAAAACGTTGAACGGTTTACAGGAATGTTAATTGATAGATACGACTACGTAGCTTCTTCCACTAAAGAAAAATTATAGAAAATAACCCAGTCAATTGATTCTGGATTAATACACGTAAGTTTTCCTTAATAGATACGAGTATAAAAAGATAAAGATACAAAGATAAAAAGACAATCTTAGGCTTGTCGATAGTTATTTTCATTAGCATAAGGAAATCTAGGCTGATTTCTAATAAAAACTTAACCACACCAAAAATACCTATTTATATCCCATAATTATGAGCAATATCAATAAATATGAATATGAATAGATACACATTGGGCACCTAATCACTTTGGTCAATCACTGACCCGTATCATTTACCTCGATCAGTTTCTTACCTGCGGAAAACTATTTCCATTATGTGGTTATCTTTCTCTTATAGTTCCATCTACATCCGCGACTAATCTCTGTCCACTTGTATAAATTAAGTAGCGCGGTCTTCTTCTCAATTATATTGATAGATTTCACAGTGATGTGCGATTAAGATAATGTAATCTGATGGGATATTTCAAGTCCTTTCCTCATAATGGACGACAGAGTGTTATTTATTTATTTTTTTTTTTTTTCAAATGAGATTATGTTCTTCTGAGAATTGGGAACAAGTTTCTCGTTCTTCCCATTACCATTGGATACGAGTATCTTACAAAGATTTTTCGGAAATGGAGGAAAGGCATCATTTTACAAACTTTTGGGCAAATTGCCGATCATTGTTGATCGTAAAAAGCAAAATTGATTGCTCGCAAAAAAAAATAAAAAAATTATGCTGGACACAGTTACGAGCTACATATACATATCTTATGCTTTTGTTGACCAGAGAAAAAAAAATAATAATAACTCAACTAAGTGGGTGGATACAAATTCGCTTACTCAGAAATTATCAATTCAAAACAATTATTGCAGATACAAACAATCATCACTGATATACGGATACTCATAAGGAAAATGAACTGAGCTTGGCCAGATTATGACAACATGGCAATTTCTACGAAATTAAACACTAAATGACATTGAAATCGTATGCGGCCAGTGTTTAAACAGTGGGAATCAAATTTCCCACGAGCTCCACACCGCTATATTTCCATTCATCATGGGACGAGCGCTCTATTCAGCTGCCAGTAAACCATAAACGTCTGAAATGCGGATGATCCCTCTCAGCCATTAATTAAAAACAAAAAAAAACTGTCAAATAAGATATTTACTGATCGATAAATGCTCGAGCGCGCCCCGTAATACTGAAGCTTTTTTAATATGAGCCACAGTTGGCCTGATTTTAGTATTCATCGCCATATGCGATAAATGGTAGAAAAATAGAAAAAAAAAATCTGTCCCGCTTCTGAACTAAAAACATTTTCCTCATAAAATTTAAGCTTTATGCGAAGTGGAATTTCTTCCAGACCTCAGAGATACAAGCACCTTTTTTTTCTTTCGTTGTTAAGGATTAGAGTTCGTGGCTTGTTACGACAAAAACCAAAAACCAAAGATAATTCTGACCCTTAGAAAAAAAAAATATAAAAATATAAAAATATCTTCTTTTTGTTTTGAAGTTTTTTCTGTAATTCCATGAAATGGTCGATGGCGCAGCGGTAAGATGGTTATTCTCTTTTCTTTTTCTTTCTTTTTTTTCGTTAGCGATCACTGATCGAAAATATTTTCAACCAATTTTAAGAAAGAGAAACCTTATTTTTCGCATAACAACCAGCAGCAGCCAAAAGAAGTTCCTTTGGCTGACCACCATATTTCAGCCTAATTTTCGAAACAGATCAATAAGATACACCGACCGGAGTTCGGGAAGAAAAATTTTACACTGATGTACATACTAGTATGAATATGTATAGGATGGGTTGGAATTTTCTGTGAAATTTCCAAGAATACCATCAAGAGATCATTTGGTACAGCCAGATCAAAAAAAAAATTACACATATTCACTTTGTGAATTAAAAACACATGTTTTAATGTAAATCTTGCGGATGCGTGTTGAGGAATATTTCCGCTGTTTTTGGTTTTTTACTGTGTCGTGATAAGTTTTGACACATTTTTCCCACGCAATTTTATTCGCATGATAACACGTTAGCAGGTCATTGAGATTGATTTAAATAACTCGACTTTTCAAAATTCTTTTCTTAAGATTTTCTTTCACGGTAGGAAGCTTTATGACTGACATTTTTTTTTCAAATGGGGCTTGAAAAAGTAGGTTTTGCCTACATATCATATTGTACGCATGCATTGGAATTAAACACCATGTTACAATAGTACCTCTTCAATAGTATAAAAATTGAATTTGCCACGCATACACGAGAGGTGCGACCGTGAAAAACTTTGGCCCCACACACTAACAGGTAGGGTTCCTCAAGGCTGAATAGGGTCCCCTACTATTAAATCTTATGTACGATGATGTTCTTAGTCTGTGAATCCCACGATCATCAAAAATAATTGCGACATAGCCATCGTTGTAGTAACAACTCATAAAAGAAGTGGATCACGATTGCAAGAAGCTATAAGGACCATCCGAGACTAGCTTACAAGCATGGGTCTAAGCCATGCAGAGAAAAAGACGGAAATAGTACTAGTAAGCAGGGGAAAAGTCATGCAGACTATATGGGGAACCATCGGTGACTACGTCGTTGTTTCCAAGCCAGAATTAAAGTAAACACCTTTCCATAGTCACAGATATTGATGACACAGGGATTGATCCAAAAAGGAACGCTAGATGCATAAAATTATACCTAACATCGAAGTGTGAACCAACAGAAAGCATGAAGGTTTAAACTTATATCTGATGCAAATTCTTTCAGGAGACTAATGCTTTAGGGCATATCTTCATAGGTTTAGACACAATGACAAACTCAGATTGTCGAACTTTCCTGTGAACAATTGAAAACGCTGAACATATTATTGTTTACTGGTACAGAGACTGGGGACCTTAGACGCTTGAAAGCATGATTCAGCACAGGATCAGCTAGAAAGATAGTTGAAACGCCGTCGTGACATAGTGGCAATTATTATGATAAAACAACGATAAGAGGGGCGACAACGGAATACAGTGCAGAAGCCTGAAACCGCAATTGCAACGAGTAACAAAGCACAGCTTTAAAGCTAACCAGCCCCCTAAAGTAATTCTTAACGGCAGTCCCGTGGGGAGAGTGGTTAAAGTGTGCGGGGTATGTTTTTGGATCGGAATGGTTCCAAAACCGCAACATCAAACCTATGTAAAAAGTTATGATGTAAGAAAATACAAACATCTGGGGTCAAAGAATCCTGCTAATCGCACCATTTAAGGGTTCATTCCACATTTGTAAGATACCACATTTCTGAATCACGTACTACATATCCGCACATGATATACTCGTACATTGTGACTAATGGGCCAGCAAAATCTCAATATAAACAAAGACAAAAATTTAACTCTGCCACTTAAAGAAATCATCAATGAATGTCAAAAAATAAAAAAATATGAACAAGATACAAAAACCGAAACGCGCAACACTCGACTTCTTTCCGGATGGACCCCACGCGTACTAGCCAGACGAGACTGTGTGTGCCAACTATGCGCGGCACTGGATTCATGTGTATCTTGACACAGCAAATCCATTTAAAAATCTGCACGCACGGCTCCAGTTCTTGCTGTTGTATAGTTCAAGAACAAGAAGGCAGACACTTGCAGCCATGAGTTGAATATAATTCCAAGCTGTCAGGGACAACGGAAATCGGGTTCCTCTGCATTTATTTATTTTTTAAATTTTTTTATTTATTTATGTTTTAAATTTTGCCATCGTTTGTCCATAAGAGGAATGTTGCAGTGAATTATTTGTAAACATTGTCGAATTGTATCTTAAGTATCTGCAGTGTATTTATTGCTCATTACTCATGTGTATTCTCATTTAGAATAGCCTCTAACAAATAATAAAAAAAAAAAAAAAAAAAAAAGAAGACTTAATCCGATAATGAAGTGAACCGTGGCCACCTAAGGCTTCCTCAATACTACACTGAACGATGGTTCATTGTCATCAGTGAACGTTTCATCTGAGCGATTTTAATAGCGAATTTAACATAAATTCCTTCCCAGCGCCCCTGGCTACTCTCCGAGCCGCTCGTCTAATTTACACAGACAACGTTAAAGCCAAGAATTGGGAGGAAGACGCGACCCACAAAGCGATTTCTTGGAATCACACATCTTCATATGTACATTCACAAATATACTTTTTTTTTTCTTTTTTTTAATTGATCACAGGGTATATCATCACTCAAGTCTCGTCATCATTGTGCTGCTGCGCTTTGGCGCTTCGCTGTGGTAGTTTTGCTTGGAGTCCACTTTTGAATTTCAAATTTATACAAATTTATGATTTAATTCAGAGCTTAGATCTCGAAGTTCAAATGTGTGTTTTGGTAGTCCGATGGGCAATGAACGCTATTGCCCGACTTTTTTTTTTAATACAAAATCGGAATGATTTCAATTAGAGGTTTTTTTCTGTTTTTGTTGTTGTTCCTTTTTGGGTGGCGTTGGTGGAACTGTAGCCGAGTTTTCAATGATCCAAAGTTTAGTACTACGAAAAAGATAAAAATCCAAGTAAGCACATGGGGATAAGAATGAATAATAAATCCAAACGGTTACTGAGCAAAGATCTCACACGATGTCGTTTTCTTTTGTTTGAAATTCAATAAAATAAAAGGGGGGAACAAAAATCTGTGAACGTCGCACGGTTCCGTAGTAAATCAGTCAAAATATTGATTATGGCAGTTTGATAAGATATATATTTATATGTAGATTGCGGCGAGATGAATACGTTATTTAAATCGATGATTTGATGTTCGTCTTTGGTTGAAACAAAAGAGACATTCAGCAAATCTTTGTGTGAGTTTGTTTATCTTTCGGATTCGAGTTCGAATTTTAATTGGAAATACTTTGTATATCAAAGTTGGAGAGAATTTCGATGGTGATTTCATTTTGTAACCGGAAAAAAAATATTGTTTCAAAGTATTTGTGATCTAGAAACATTTATCCAAATCGAGCAAGCGAACATTTTTTTCGAAGTGGCCGGATATGTATGCTAAAGGTCACGACTTTCTGTCTGACGAATCGTCTTTGATATTTTATACCGGGCTTTAAAGGCGAACGATACATTGTAAATGGGCGGAGGAAAAGAAGAAAATGGCAAAAATATTTGGTTTAGTTAAGCTTACACTTAAAAAAAATAAGTTAGTCGAGTCTAGCTAGATCGTTAAGATCTTCGAAGAAGGGCTTTCCTTCTCAAAACCTATAGGGCAGGACAGGTACACAGAAGATGTGTCGTGGTTTCCTCCTCCTCCGCGTCTCTACAGCTTCTAAAAGGGAGCACTAAGTCTTCTGGCATGTCTGCCTACCAGACAATTCCCCGTAAGGGCCTCAACTATCTTTTTAAGATTTGTCGTATTAACGGAAACAAGTCTACTGGATTTCCTACAATCCAGAAGTGGCCGCATTTGTTTGGAAGAGAGGCATGTACTGATATTGTTCCACCTACTGTTTGACATGCTAATGGCCTGGAGTATCAGTCAAATATGTATATATGTAGTTCTTTCGAAGAGCACTTACTTGCTTGATTGTTTGAGTCGACTAAGCTTAGGGAAAAATTGGTTTTATTCTACGAGTACCACATTCGAATTTCTTTGCAGGATTCCGTGTATAGGTCACGGACCCATTGTTGTTTGAAGGCAGATCCAGAACAACTAAAAGTTGTAGTTATTTTTATGCTTATACAGGATGTGGAGGCTATTTGAGGACATGTCTTGGTTCAGTCGTAGTGAAGATAGTTTAAGTTTTTAAACATGTACATATGTCAGATAAATATACAAGAAATGAAAAGACCCACCACGATTGTTCCAATATGAGACCACATTGTTCTCGGAAAGTGAAAAGCATTCAACAAGTTCAGACAGTAAAGAAAGTTCGGAACTTGCTCCACAAGTATGTACATATGTATGTACAACTCGTATTCACTAGGATCCTGGAAAGTCGACTAGGTCAATTGGAAGGAACATTCAAGTTTTTGAGCGAATAATCTGCGGTATAGTTCACCAAAAATTCCGATATATCTAAGATTATGATTTTATCATTTGTCGTTGGCACCTCGTATGAATGGATCCAAAAAATCATTATAAACGAGCTTTCTGCAAGATAGGTGCCGAAACTGCTTTCAGTTGGTCAAAAACGGAATCAACTCAGGATGTCTTGCGAGTATTTGGAGGTGTTTCAAGACAGATTTGTGACAACAAGTGGGATCTGGGTTCTGTACTGAGAGCAATCAAAAGAATGGAGAACATCTAGACAAAAGCTAAAGAATAGAAAGCTAAATTTCAATTATTGGCGGATTATGATGTATTTTTTTGTTACTCAAGGGGAATAATTATGTTTATTTACTTTGTCAAGAGTCGAACAATTAACTACTACTCCGAGAAGAAAATGCTCAGGAGTGTTGAGGAAAAAGACCGTTGTTTCATCAGTGCAACTACAGTGCAAGCCTACACTCTTCGCATCAAAACGTAGTTGAAATACGTCTATATGTAGATATGTATGTAGCTGTGGACTGGAATCATTGTTGCATGCTCACTATTAGCCTGATCTGAATTCGTGTGGCTTTCATTTATTCCCCAAGGTAAAATATTTGGGAGAAAAGATATTTCCAATGAAGCTGCAGTAAAGGCATTTTCTTAAAGCCTTGAAGAAACTGTTTTTTTTTCCAAAAAAAAAGACTGGTGCAATGGCTTAAGAGACCAAATGGATGAAGTGTATCGAGCTTAAAGGAGATCGTGTTGAAAATTAAAAATAATTTGTAAGCTAAAAGCTCGCTGGGAAAATGAGGTAGACAAACTTGATAATGCCTTCAATGTTGAAACTTGGCCTTGACCGAGTAAGATTTGGAAGAAATTAATTGTATCGCAACTCACTTTACCATCTGTCACTATTATAACAAATCTACAGTTTGGTCTCAGACATTTTGGTGTGATCAACTTTCTTCATATTCATATGTATGTACCCTAGCTTAGCTAGTGCAAGGATAATTACATACAATGCAACCTATGTACATAAGAATGTATGCTATGTACTTATTTGTACGCATAAGCAAAACCGCAAGAGACACCGTCATTCATCAACCGCAAGCGATGGTAACGCATTTTCAAAAACTTTTTTTTCGACAAAAAAAACGAATGCTTTGAAGGTTATTAAACAATCCTCGCAAGAAACACTAACCGACACGCTTTCGAAAATCCACAACTAACCCATGTTTACCGAATATCGGTTGACTTCAGCTGCTGCTCGCTATAGCAACATATTTTGAAAACTGTCAATGATAGACCAAACCAATAAGAGCTATGTAAAAAGAGATCACTTTATAATTGCCTTTTGATTTATAGCATTTGTAACTGCTAATATAACCCCAAGCGTATCCCCACAACCAGTGTATCTCGAATTCATTGAGTAGATTTCCAAATGATGTCGTCATAATCGCACGCCCAATACCAAATCCCTTAACCTCCCTTTTTTACGACGCAAAACATTTTCTTCCCCCTTTAAGTTACTCTACAATGTGACGGCAGCGGTTTTAGCCATGAGTCATCATCATGTCGACACAACGACGATGCCTCGTTCACTATCAAAAAGGGCTGCATGGTGGTGTGAGTGCTTGTTTTGCTATGTATCTTATGACCATCCTCCCCCCCAACGAGGTAGACAAGGTTGCAATTATGCATAACTTCGCCTTGGATATGTGCGCGCCTTTGTCTGCAGCGAGTGTTTTGGAGCACCGAAGGGGACATGGATCTGCGAGCATAGGAGGGATGCCAGACTTGGACGAAAATTCAAGGGGGACCACTAAGGAGACCACTTTTTTTGCGGACATCTTCCGGTTGTGCAAGATTTTTTTTTTTTTTTTTCATTCATGTAGATACTATATATGTAAGTAGAGTAACTGTTATGTAGGAATTGCTGAACTTCAATAAATGTGGGGCATGATTCGTTCGGTTTGAAGTGTAATTCGTGACGATGTGGAAGGAGGGGGTATATTTTCGTACTACGTCCAAGACCCCTTCGGAAGTTTCAAATTGAAATTCCGTCGAATTGTGGATAGATTGTAATTGAATTATAAAATATTCTATGCGCGATGTATTTTACGACCTCAGTATAGGGGATTATTAGTTTTATAGCTTTGAGAAGTGATGGACGGCTAAGAAATTTCAAAACTACTAATGTACATACATAAATTAATAGGAAGAGTTATGAATAGCAACGAGCACGATGGTATTTTTTTTAATTACAGAATCAAATTAGGTTTATATACAGTTTTATAGACGCCTTGTTATGTGTATTTACAGCAGACGTTAAATATTTTCGTAAACCATTAAGTCAAGCCCAAAGTCATCAGGCTTTGAATTTATAGATCTAAACGTTCCTTTTTATGTACAGTGTACATATGAGAAGTGGCTAGTTTATGTCAGACGAAACGAAAAACAGCTCCTCAAAAAGTTGAAACAAAATTTCGACCGGCACAAAAACGTCCAAAGAAGGAACGACAGACGGCTGTGTACAGAACTTTCAGATATCCCCATGTAATGCACACCAACTTTTCTCACACAGTCGAGGGAAGGCTGCCGGATACATCGAAGTGCTAGAGGCAATTGTGAAACTCTGGGTAGACTATGTGAATAAAGGAAACCTATATGTATGTACGTGCTCCAGCAGGATTCTGCATCAGCGCGGATCAATTTCTATGAATACCAAACTTTTGACTCACTAGACATTTACCCATTGCATTATTTTGTACAAGGAACCCTGAAAAAAAAATCTTACATGGACAGCTGAACCTACAGTTCGATTTATTGCAATAGTTAACAAAAAGAAATACTTGTAAACTTTGGAAGACGTGCTAGTTTCAATCACCATTTATGTAAAAGACGTCAATGGGCAACCATTTTAGAGCAATCAATCTCAAGAGTTCATTCTTTTAATTCGTTGGAATCATTCAATGAAGTCATGTGTATTAATTGAAGTCATTTAAAATAATTTTGGACGAAAAGCACTGCAGTAAGTTAGTTAGGAGACTTCAGTCCTAGATGAAAGCCTATCTAAAATTAAATATGAGAAAACGTGCAATATGCCGCATGGGCAAACGAATTTGTCAAATTTGTCAACCCTGTTAGAATCGTTCCAACCGATTTTTTGCAGTAGGTCCCAGCTGGGCACCGGAAACGAAAGAGCAATCAAAGCAATGCATAGAATCCATTAACTCTACACAAAAAAAAAGCAGTCGATTTCGTCTAGTGGATAGCTCATAGCCAGTGTTTTCTCGGATGCAAAAGGAACCTTTGAAAAGTACATATAACAATAATTGACGAATACTAAGCAAGACTTCCGGACCAAATGGATGAAAAAATCGTTAGAAGAGGCCAAGGTTACAAAATAAAAAAAACAAATTTTCATCAGAACAATGCAAACTGCTAAAACAGTTTATTGGAACATCAACCCTATTCACCAGAATTGGTATTCTCTGAATTCCATCTCTTCTCAAATTTAAAGAAATTTTTCACTGACGGGCTAACGCCAGAGGCACAATCTCTTAAAGATGCGACCAATTACTCGCATACGCCGACGATATTGACATGATCGGAAGAACGCAGTGATGTAAGTGGGCCTTTCGTGAGTATGAAGACGCAAGCGGCGAAGATGGTTTAACGGCCAAAGAGGGCAAGACCAAGCATATGCTGTCAACAAAAAGGGACAACCCACACCGACGTCTCGGACAGAACGTCTCCGTAGACAGATATAACTTTGAAATTGTTAGGGTATTAATTCAAAAAATTACACCAGCGCTGAGATCCAACGGAGAATAACTCTTGCCAATCGCTGTTTCCTTAGGCTTAGAGGGCAATTAAGTAACATAGCCCTCTCTCGAATAATTTAAGTGACTTTACAAGACCTGAGCTGTACAGCGACATCGACTTAGCCATGGTCCAACGACTGAGGTGGCTTGGTTATGTAGAGCTCATAAGCACCCATGCTCTTGACCGGAAAATCTTTAAATCCACCCCCGAGGGACGGCGCGGTAGAGAAAAACGCGAGGGTGGAAGAAGCCCTCAACCAAAGTAAGTAAATAACTCTCTTGAGTCAAATAAAGAGGTGATAGCAGTCGTAGGTTGATATTTTGCAGAATCACAATTCAGGAAAGAAATCCATTCATTTGTGAAACGTTCGACAAAGTACTGCGCGGAAGATTCGAATTTCAAATCCATAAAAACACCAACAAGACCCAACCTCTCTTATGAGAAGCTTCTCACTCACTAAACGTAGCTCTCTTCACTTGTGCGAAAGATATAGGTTAGGCTCGCTTGGCTGTCCGCACGGGAGTGCAGACACACTTAGACCAATAAAGGTCCTTTGTGATACCTCGGATCAAAACCAATTCGCCACTCATGGACTAACAGAACCAACCGGAGCTTTTGATAAAGCGATAGATGCGCATGACGTCTAAGGACGCTATGTCACCAAGGACTTCAAGGAAGGGGGACCCTAAATGGAGCATTCTTTTATGCGACAGTTACATATGTAGGAGGTGAGGGATACTTTCCTCCTCCTCCTCGTCCCTGCAGCTTCTGCAGAAATCATTTGAAAAGAGGCCAAGTCTTTTGGCATGTTGGCCTATAAGGCAGTGTCCAGTGAGAACACCAACAACGCAGATGATTTGTGATCGCTTTAGTTTGACCAACTCGGTACTGCGTTTAAGATCCTGCCTGGGCCAGATCTGTCTCGTGATGAGACACGTTGACACGTTTTCCCATCTGAGGTTGGTCTTGCTAATAGCATTCAGCTTTAGTAGATGCTTACATGTAGCTAGGGGCATACCCAGGGACTGCCTATCAGACAGAATCCTTAGAGTAGTGCCTTGTCTGGCGAGTTCGTCTGCCCTGCAGTTTCCTGGAATGTCTCTATGGCCTGGCACCCAGCATAGGTGAATGTGCGAAAGATATAACACGCATAACAAAAAAGGTTGGATTCTGCTAGGTTCTAGTCTCTATGTACATACATATATGGTCTAATATTTTATTTATTTATTTTGAAAAGGAGAATGAATGTACATAAATATGTACATGAACATTAACAAAGGCTGAAGTGGACACAAAAGTTTTTCAATCAAAACTGCCAAGGTAAAAACAGGTAATGCTTGGTTTAAAAAGCGTGAGAATGTGCTGCATTCCTAAATTCCTAAACATTCAGCTTAGCTTAGCAAAGAGACACGACTATTCATGGAAGGTAAAACTAAGCACGAGATAAATCTAAACATGGTTTTATCAAGCACCTTTTAGTCGTATACCATAACAACCTCAGTGTGCAAAACTCCTTGAATGAATGCCTGTCATGTAGGGGGATACTATGGACTACGGTAATATAAAAACCCAAAATTAGAACTCCTGAATGGGTACCAAGCGACTCACCTAGTTAATGAGTAAAAAGTAAGTAAGATTCGTTGTTGTATTCCATAAATTTTGCACTGAATCTGCATTAAAATCGGCAGATCACGAAACAACCAATAAAAATAAGTGAATGATTCACTTTGTCCTGATCATTCTTTTACAACAAAGACCAAGGAATTTAATGAGTTTCTAACCAAACTAGGACGGCGAGCAGGAGCAAGCAAATTGATTTCGATTAGTTTTTTTTTTTAAAAACGTAAGTCATTGGTAAAAATATGACGATACTTCGAGCTAGCCGCTTGAAATGATGATAAAGAAAATCTTCCAAATTATACTAGGTATATAGGCTTCTCTATACAATCGGACAATATTAAAAAAAAAAAAAAGTTAAAAATACATATCACACTTCACATTACAAAAACAAAAACTTATGGTCAGTTTAAAAATCTCACAATTTCAGTCTACTTACCATCGAAACTATGAACACAAAACCTAGGCCATAAAATTAAGGCAAGCTCTCTAAACGGTTTAAAAAAAAAATACTTTTTAAACCCGGAAATCAAATTCTCCCGACAAAAAAAAAAAAAAATCCGATTAGCACTAAAAAAAAAACGTTAAGACCAAACTGCACTTTTTCAAATAGCCTCTGTCTAACAAAGAGCCATAGTCTGCTGTCTGTCTTTATGCTTCAATGCTTGCTACTCCACACTCTCTTCACTGTTAAAAACCCCAACCGCACCAGAATGCCATATTGTTGGTGATAATGACTGACGCGCACTGTTGGGAAGTTCAATGTAAAGATAGACCAAAGATCATCTCCACCAAGTGCAACAAACTTACAACGGAACCAATCATCAACAATGTTCTTCTTCCACCCCATTCACATCTACGAGTTGGCGGGGTGGGGGGAGGACAAAAAAAATCCAATCAAATACCAAAAACGCTTTTACACTCAATGAGCGTGATCACTTAACGCGCGTAAGCCAAACATGATAATGATCATCAAAGAGGGCACTGCTGCTTAAAGCTGATAGCACACAATATGCGAAGATCTTTGTTTTATTTGCCGCCGCTAGTCGCTTGCTTTACTTCGCATTGTTTCCAAAAAAAAAAAAACAAAAACAAAAAAATCTCTCCAGATTCTCTTACTGCTTCCTCTTTTCAATAATGAATCGATGGACATGATACTGTTTTACTGACTGACGTTGAGTTCCTGATCGATCGATATTGCTCAGATTTGATGACTGCACGATCTTTGTTGCTTGAACTTTGCTGGTCTGCTTCCGACGACCATCATCATCGTCTTAGTTGCTGCACCTCGTGTCTATTTTTACGAATAACGGTTGCAATCTGCACAGTATTACCTCCACCATAATCATCCTCCTCCTCATCGCCCCCTTTCAAGTCAATTCATCACACCAACAACTATGATTCGCATTCTAGTCGCAAGAATTTGCACAGAACAGCACTACCACTGAGAGTTTCCGATTACACACTGTAGCAGCAACACAAGTCAGTCATCTTTATCATCACAGATCACAGAAAACTTAAAAAAAAATCGCTCTAAAAACGAGTCTTCTACCGGGCGAATTGCTGGTCTCTATGGCCATTGATCGAGATCACTGCGATCGCAGCTAGAATTATTCGACTGATAAAAATGGTTCTTCGCACATTCACAGAAAATAAACGGAACACAACTATCTTCTGCGATAGCCCGCGCACAAGTGATTCCTCGATTTCGTTGAACATTGTCTCCTGCTGGTTTCCACCACCGTTCGTGACGACGAAGATGGTGACGACAAAGACGACGACGACGACGACAACGACAACAACGACAACGACGACGATGATGATACAAAGAAGAAGACGATGAAGCGCAAGAAGAAAGCGTACGAAAAAATAAAACGAAAACATACCCAACCCAGTCGCACACAACAGAACAACAAATGATTAGTCTCCCTCTTCAGAATTTCATCCAAAAAGCAGTCAGCAGCAGCATAAGCGGCAGCTGCTGCTGTTACTAAGACACACTGCCATTGCCATGCCCATGCCATCAGGAGCAAGAACAGTAGACCAGTCCATCTACCAGTTTCGTAACACAGCACCCCTCCTTTGCAAGCAGTCTTGTTGACATGCAACAATTATTCCAACAACGACAGTGGAGTCGACATGGCTCTGTTAATTGGTATGGTGATGTTGTTGCCGCTGTTGTTTCTCTGTTAATTAAAATGAAGCGAACATGTTCGATTAGCCTGACATTTTCTGGATAATTTGTATGAGGAAAAAAGGTATTGCACGTCGCAAGCGGGTGGTAATCCAACTAAGGGATGCAATTCGACTATGAGAACGGGGTTTTATTAGAATGCGTGGCATACTCAGGATGGAAATCCATGTTTCAATTTAAAACCAATCTAGGAGATACTCTATTGCTTCTTCAATCTAAACCAGTTTCGAAGCTGTGAGGGTAAGCTTTCCTTCATTATTAAGTATTCCCGTTGGCTCCTTAATGTTCCCCTTGTATTGCGTTGCGTTTAGAATAGTTTCACATGAGGTGGGTGTTTTGAAACATGTGGAGAAGGGGAAAGACTAAAACGTGAAGTGAGCTAGAAAGCATTTTGTCCGCCTCTGTACATATGTACGTATGTACATACATATGTCACCGATTCATTTTTGTCAACACCTGTTTTAACTCACTATCACAAGGGTATAAGAAGTGTGTAGTCTTCCTTTTCCTTCTCGCAATTGTACTTCGTTTATTGAGATTGATGTGCCCCGCTATCAGGATTCGTTTAGTCATGTTGTTATTAAACACTGGATCTACTTATGTACGACAAGAGAGCAGGAAGCTTTTTAACAAAGCTCTCTATAGAGATCCAGAAAACTGAGCTCTACTAAAAGATAGCCTAAAACACAAATGTAAGAGAAACTTAACGTTAAAAGGAAAGAACAGCGACTCTTCCTACTTAGTTACTTTACAAGCACCCGACCCGCGAAAACTGTGTTTCTGAGACAGGGTAACCTTCCAGGGTACACGCTGCTTTCAATTGTCAAGACCTAGGGCTCTGGCATCTGCGATACCTTGGTTTTAAAGCTCTTCATGCTCGTCTCAGACTTGGAGTTGGAGTTCGAATATCCTCTTGGCTGAAGCATTTAATGTAGTCAATAAAGTCAACGTATCTTCCGCTTTTAGACTTAAATCTTCACCTGCATTTGCCATCCTCACACACATGACCAAGAATTTCACAAAAAACTGTTTGCTTGAAAGCGCCCAATATCTGCTCTACTGTGTATCGTTTACCACTTGGTGCGGTATAGCAGATCTAACAGGGCGAGTGATTTATAGAGCATATCGATAGTGACATTTTACTATAGGCGGTGGACAGATGGTGTTTTGTTTGTTGATAACATAGACTTGATTTCGCCCTCGTTCACTTCCAGACCAACCCGTTTCGTTTGCTGTGGCACCCTGCAGCAGCTGATTGGATTTGCTGAAGAAAGTGCTATGTACTCCAAAAGTGTGCATTGTAGTACAACGCTTAACCAACTGAGCCACGGCGCCCACAAATCGAAAACCTCTTCGTCGCGATAAAGGATCGACTACCAAGGTGGAAGGAATACTTTTGTGCACTACTCAACGATTGGCAGGCTGCATCGCAGGTCGTGCAATTTAACTGTCTCGGCGGTCTTATATCATTGCCTGAATGGACCTGAATAAACAAACCCCATAGTGCATTTGAAGTCCTTTCTTCTGTGTGGAACTCCAGTATAATTTCGTTACGCACCAAATTGGTTTGAATCCAACGTTAAGTCCGTGCGAAACGTGGAAATGATCTGCCAACATCATGAAGGTAACAGGCTTTCGTTAACTCTCTTGACTGGAGCCTTGTTTTACATGCACTCGATTGAATCTAGTCAACGTATCTTACGCTTTTTGACCACACCCACATCTTTGTACAGCTTTTAGAGTTCGCGGTTTTATTTTCCCCTCCATTCACCATTCGCACATACAGGATCAAGAATTCCACGAAGAATTTTTCGCCCAATATCGGCTCTAATATCCTGTTTATCGTCCAATGCTCGGCGCCGCGCCATATCGAACAACTGCCAGGCTTGAAAAAGGTACATAACAACGGGTCTTGACATCAAATATCATCTTGATGGAACACCGAGCGTCTCCCTTGTAATCCTGTACAGGCGGACGAATCTTGCAGACATGCCACCACATGGCTTTGTATTGTTGGTATCGATAAATGCTATTGAAAGAGGCTTTAAAATTGATAAAGAGATGGTGGGTATCGATTTAGACATCTCCTGGATGTGCAGGAGCTTGAAAATTTGAACTTTATGGAGATTTTCCTGGCCAAAACCACAATTGTAGGGACCGATCGAACTTTTGACTTAAGGTGACAGGCATCGTCACAATATGGCAGATAAGACCTTACGCGCAATGTTGTAGGGTTGATGCCTTTCTGATTGGCGCAGTTGCAATAGTGTATTTTCTTTTGGAGAAGCCGATGTTTCTCCGGTCTCTTTTGTTCATAGAGCTTGTGAGCAGGCCTATTCCTCCTTTCCAGCACCTCTTTATCTTCTTTTGTTGCAATCATCCTCAAAGTAATGGTTTTCGAAACCTAGCATCGCGGATTCCTTCATAATTGCAACTTCTCGGCGTCATATTTCCTTCCAATAATTCTTCGTTGCTGTGGCGTAATGGATGTCCGCATTCGTAACCTGGCTACAATAAGGTGTGGTCCGAGTCTATGTTGGCCGCCCGGAAGGTTCGGACATCCAAAATAAAGGATGCATGTCTAACGTCGATCGCGATGTGATCAATTTGATTGACCGTTTTTTGATCAGAGGATCGTCATGTAACTCATGTCTTTTTGCTTAACTCTAGCAGCAAGGCCGCATTCAAACAGCCGCTGTCCTTGCTCGTGGTACCAATTGTTTTGTATGTATCTTTGATACGAATTGTTATAAGACTTTAACTTACAAGTCGAAATCTCAAGACTTCTTGCCTAAATCTGCCACGTACAAAAAATGTTTCTGCTCTCTGTAACATTCACCCTAATAGATGGCACAGTATTTCGTCTTCCTTTTGCCCGACCCATCCCATCGCATTTCTTGGATGTACATAGGTTATGTCTGCTTTGTAGCTGTCTTAGACCTCCGCCAGTTGTTTATCTGCAAATGGCTTGCTAAGGGTCCGAATATTCCACAAACAGACATAAACGTCATTATAAATTCTTCGTTTTGGTCGTCAACGGTAAGATCATCCTTTTTCTTGGGCTGTAAGTTGAAATAAGCCATGCAGAAGAATTCACTCGCCCAGAGAGGCAGAAGAGTATGGTGGACTAAACAAACATGGCGAAGAACATTTGAGGAGGAATCCAGATTACTGGCGAGAGCTGAAAAAAATTGCAAAAATCCGAACAGTCGCAGTCGTTGTTGACCAGTTGATCAGCAAGTTCATTTGTCTCTATAATCACCCGGTATAATCGTCTTGTTTTAATGAAGAATTTCGTAAATAGCCCCCAAAATCGAGTTCCTCTAGATCCTCCGAACGCTGTAATATCTACTTCAGTGCTTCCAACAGTCTTTCTGTATGATGTTGACTATCATTCTCATTCCGCCTTCTCTAGGAAAGGCTTCAGCCTTAAGTTAGTGTCTACCTAATTTTGGGCCCCAAAACTTCAATGCATGCCTTCATATTCAATAAATTCAAAAGCAATACATTTTAGACTGTAATTCCATTAACATTCCTTTTTTAACCATTAATGTTGCATAGCCTAACCGACAAACAAAAACAAATTACGTCCAATTAATAATGTTGACGAGCATTATCGGTTCCCATCCAATGGCCAAGGGGTGAGAATAAAAATCTTGCTCTCTACCTAGAAAGGTGTGAAGACATTCAAATTTGTTTCGGTGCATTTTACTTTTGCTCTCTGAATCAAAACACAATTAGAGATGCATGAGTGCGTAAATTTGCGGGTCCTTTTTTTGTATCTGCGTAGATGAAGGGAGTTTCGTTTTTCCCTTAGTTCACATCGGAAGCCGGTTATGGTCAGATGAAGCATCAATAGTCGTTTCTAAGAGATCATAAACATCAGTATTGTAAAGTCAAATTTAAAGAGACTGAAAAAAAAGAAGAAAAATGCTGACACAACTCGGATCGCTTTCTCTTCCTTTTTCCATTTCGAATGGCAGGAAATCGTAACAATTTGAATTGTTGAGATATATTTTGTGTCTTACAGATTTTTCCATATAACATACTAACCAAAACTGAAAGATTTGTATCCTTTTTGTTGTCGAAGGGAGGATTGGATTAGGATTTGACCCTAATTAGTGCAAGCACAGGTAAGGAAATTGTAATCTCCTCGGGTCTGAGCTCATGTCTGGTGCCAAAACTATGACGAAATACCCAGACCTTTAAGAGAGCCAAAAGGAGTGCATAGATACAAACTTTCACAGTTACTGGGTACACATTAGCGTTTGTTTCTGCATTGAGATTAAATTCTGAAACACAAACAGTTTACAATTATAGCATCAAGGATATTACCAGCTCAAAAACCAACTTGCATATATTTTCCATACTCAATCCTCTCCTCTGAAATCACCACCCCTCAACTTCTTCAAAGTTCATTTAAAACAACTTACCGTCCGCAGGATGTGAATGGCTTACTTACCCACTTAGATGGCGAAACGATCCGGGGTAGACCTGGGCATCAAGCAAAAGGCTTCTGCAAATTGTTAGCTCGCTGTCTTTAGTTTCATACATCAAGTTGATTAAAGTCCCTTTCCACTTGTGTGAGTCACATAAGGCGAGGTCTCTCTCTACTACGGCGTGCCTCCGGGATGGATTCGACGACTTTTTGAGCTGGAGCTGCAGCGGAATGCAGACTTTTCTGAGAAGGCCAGTGTCGCTGCACAGCCTCCGTGGTTTGTGATTGTATATTCTTATTCACTCAGAGTCTATGTATGTAGACGGAGCCGAAGATTTTCCCAAGAATTTTTCTCTCAAAACAATCGAGGGCACTCTCATACATTCTGACCATAGTCCATGCACCATATACCAGGACTGCGACGTTTAAGGTCTTGCAGAGAGCTAGTTCTTCGAACAAAGGGTTCGTTAATCAATTACCTACTTAGCCCAAAAAGTAGCGGCTGGAGAGCCATTCTTGGCCTCATTCATTGGCTGAGACATTCGGTTCCCTTTTTTTTGTCCACATCATGTACGTACTTTACTTTGCCCTTGTTCCCCATTAAGCTTATATTCGTCACTTCCGCTGCAATACTTAACAACAGCACCACCGCCGCAGACTGTCTTTCAATTAACACAGGGTTATTATTCTTTATCTAGTCAGTCGAACAGCGGTAAAAGCCTTGGAATCGCCAATTATTCGATCCAAGTTGGTTGTGCCCATCTAAACAAATCTGGCCGAACCTGGATAGTAAGAAAACCAGCCGATTTATCTTCGTTGATAGGAAAAATTTAGGAAATAGAATAGGAAAACCCACCAGGCCTCCAGGGGCATTAGAGTGTCGTTCCCAAATTTCCTAATCGTAACCTTGACAGTCTTATTAAAAAATTGTTATAGTGCTGCCAACCTTATAGAAAAAATGGGGAGAAATTCTACTCCAGCGCTCTTATTGGGACACCCCTTACTGACCAGAAAGCAAATATGTACTACTAGTATTCATCAAATTTAGACCGATTTCTTAAGGAAAGATAATAAATAACTACTCAGCGTTGTACTGCGTCAAACTATCGTCAGATTTGATACTTAATCGCTACTATTACAACCCATAACCTTTTAAGTTGTTGTATCTCATTTACGAGGTCGCAGCATGGATCAAGTTATTTAACAGAAGTTTTGACTTCCATCCTTCAGATCGTAAAAAATATTTTGCCTAAAGGAAAGAGAACATCTCAGAAATAAGTACCCTCTGTTTGAATACACACTCCCGTTAGAAATGTTCGTCCTAGATTAAGTACACCTTTATAAGTTATTTAATGATCTCGTAAGAAAACAAACATTCTTATTCTCGTACTACTCATAGATATCTATCATAATTCTGTTTTGATTCCCAACTACGAAAAGAGAGCGTATCAAAAAACTATAAATTTCATATTGTATAGTTCGCGAACTGCAGTTCATTGGTATTAAGAAACCATCACCATCGGTATAAAAGCAGCTGATATAACCGCTTTATAGTATCTACATAAATGTGCCTCTCGCCGTAAGCATAAGTTAAGTTCCTTAATTAATTCGAACGCGGCGAACAATGTCGATGGCAAGTCATCATCTGCTCGGTTATTGCTGGAAATACTTAAACCCAACAACTCAGTGTCAAGTTTCTTCCATTCGCATCCAGACTATGCACTTTCCTTTTGAGCCAACACCTGCTTATGGCGTACGCTAATTGATTTACACAAAAAAAAAAAAAAAAAACAAGACATGCAACTGATGGAGATAACTTCGCCTCTGAAATTACACATTTTTGATTTTTAATTGACTGCAATAAGAAATTTCAAATTATTCCGAAAAGCGTGTTTGATTATCCTGGGAAGGGGCAAAACCAAGGATACTAAAGGTGAGCCGAAACGGCAACAGATTGCGAGATAACCCTTGTGGCGCAGAAGCGTCTCTTCATGGCACACATGAGTCATTAAGGTAATTTTGGGAAAATTTAAAATTAGCGTGAGTCAACAAAGAATCCTTTTTTTCGCTGATGATGTAAGTGTCAAGGGGATGAAATTGCTAGAGGCACCGTGGAAAAAATGATTAATCGATTTGTAACGAGAAATGTTTTAATAATGACATCTTGAGAAAGTTTATTCAACCTTTTGAAAAATGTGCAACTCACATCAATCGTAAAATCTTTTCTTCACATTTTTAAATGACTTATGGCGGGAATTATAAACACATCAGGCCCTACTATGATCACTTTTACAAGCCTCTTGAGCTTTCGACACGTGAGCGAGCGTCTTATGACAATCCTCATCAAGATTAAATTCGCAAAATTTGCCTAACATTCGCTTTTGCCCCCCACCGAGGGCAAGGATGACGCCACCAAATAATGTTTCTACGAGCTCCTCGACAAGATCTGTGAGCAACATAAATATTGCGTTGAAAACGTGTTAATCGACTTAAGTGCTAAGAGAAGAAAGGAGTTCATCTTTGGTAGGCCAGTAGGTAAACATACACACACGACACCACGCACTCAGGCTTATTGACTTTTCTGCAGAGCGAAATGCAACTACATACATACATATTATCAAGCACAAGGTTTCCTCATCTGAATATTCACAAGGGTACATGACGCTCTTCTGATCAGGAATCGATCAACCAAATTGCGATCGACCAAGGGCCAGCCTACAACATTCTGGATGTCCAAACCTTTCAGTGCCCAACATTCACTTGCGTGTTCCACAATCTCACAACGATTATTATGACGACAGCGTCAGGCCAGGCCAGTGGCAACACAGCAAACATGCCATCAGAAAGGCCGCAATTGTTGTGCTGGGTCTCACCCATCAAGAAACCCCTGGACCCATACAGAAACCTGTAGATATGAACAAGGAATCCTTGTAGTAGAGTCACAGTCGGTGTTGAGAATATGGAAACACTTCTTCTGCAGACTGTATAACGGCGACGAAGACCAGGATACTGTTGTGAGGCAGAATGAACCATTACACACAGATGATGATAGCCAAAACTTCTTCTGAACAAAACCAAGGGGTGTAGGCGCACTGAAACCTTTGTAGATCTATTGTGCTAGCGCTAGTGGATGCTCCAAGTCCAATTTCCTTAACAAATCGGAGTACCTAGAGTGGACCCAATAATGGTAGTCCTGTTCTGATAGTTGCTAGACACCTAGTTGGTTTCTCCTTTTGCGGATCAGTGCTCCACATTCCTTTAGAAAGGAGGGACGATAGCAATTTCCAAACTTAAATCTAACAAAGCTGCTGGACCTGATGGCCTACCGGCCGAGCTGTTCGAAGCAGCTGGAAATGACTTGGTAGAAAGCATACACCAACTCATTTCGAAGATTTGTTAAGACGCGTGTTTGCCTGATCCACAAGAAAGGAGACCCACTCAACTGCGCCAATTACAAAGATATCAGTCTCCTCACCATCGCTTACAAGGTGTTATCTGCCATACTGCGTAAACGCCTGAAACCATTCGTCAACATCCTGATTGGCCTCTATCAGTGTGGTTTCAAGCCAGGAAAGTCCACAGTCGATCAAATTTTCACACTTCGGCAGATCTTTGAACAAACCCAAGAAGTCCAAATTGATACCCAGCATCTTCTAATCGATGTTAAGGCCGCGTATGTAGAAACGAACTAACTAGAGACATTTCTAGTCTTCGTTCGTCACAGTCGACAGCTATAATTTCGAGGTAGTAAGGAACTTTGTCTACCTTACCTCTGCCACAAATTCTGAAAACAATATCTCAGCAGAAATAAGACGAAGAACTCTTGCCAATCGCTGTTTTTTTGGGCTGAGAAAGCAATTGAGTAGTAAGGCCCAATACCGAACAACTAAGGAGACACTATACAATACCCTTAATTATCCCAGTCCTGTTTTATGGAGCTGAATCATGGACTCTGTCAAAAGTGGATGAAAACATGTTCTGTTCCGTTTGCGTTGACGGGCTGGAAAAGAAGACTCAACGACAAGTCGCACGAGCTGTTCAGCGACATCGACTTAGTTAAAAAATTGCTCATTGGGCGTTTGAGATGGCTAGGGTATGTACAGCGAATGGACACCAACGCTCCGGCACGCAGAGCCAGCGAATCCAACCCAATGAGGCAACGCAGTAGAGCAGGGCCACGCCTTAGTTGGCACATACAAGTGAAAAAGGTTCTCAACCAACTTGGAGTGTGCAACTGGAGCTCCAACTTCTGCTGGAACTAGACCTACGGAGATCAATTTAGATTGCTCCCACTAGACGAACTATCATCCACCGGTACCTATCGAAAACCAAGGTTGAGTCAAATTTTCTTACTTAATTTCCTTCGGAAAACACATTGTTGCTAAAGTATGTCGTCAAGCTGCAATCCAGCTTTGATTGATCACAGTTGCACACGATCTGCCATTACATGGAAATCGATTCGAAACGAGATATTGGAATCGATTTTAATGATTTCCTTTATCTACTCGAAATTTAAAGTAATTTTAATTAGCAACAACACTGGGCCGACTGAAAATTGAGGTAAGAGTACAAACGAACATCTGTTACCCCGACAGGAATATCGAATTAAATGGTGTGCGCCAGAAGGCACTCAACTTCACTCTATATACACACATACTATACACGAACCAAAAGGTGACGCGATGCAGAAGTAAAAGGAATCGAGTCTCAGCATACATTCACTTAAGTCCACCTTCAAATCTATCATTACCTGGCAATGATGGTGAATAAAGGAGGCGAAGAGGGGACAACAGAAAACCTCTCTACCTGTTGGCATTTGGGCTTCTCTCAATGATTATTCGTTTCGTTTGCGTTACTAAAATGCAACAGGCTGTGCAGTGTTGTAAATCTACTCTCGAGATCTACATCTGTATCTGTGCGTACATACATACTGGACTCCGTTCTAAAGACAGGTGCTGGACGATTAAGCATACATTTTGGTCCGCATTATTTTTGTGTGTTACTTTTGGGAACAACATGTCCAATAAAATGAGCACTGTTGCTGCTGCTCCTACCTTGCATCGACCGACTGGAGAAAGAGAATAAAGTCGCACGCAGATAATCAATTTACCACGACCATGGCAAGGCATTGTTCTTTGAATGGAATGATTTAGGCTAGTGATGCTGGTTGTTATGGCTCATGGCTTGTACATGATTTTACATAGATCTTATGTTTCGGATGTCATAATAAGACTATTGTCAGATGGAGTTCTTTTCAATTCATTTGTTCTTAACACCCGTAGAGAAAGTATAATTCTGCAGGAATATTCAAAACGTACTGGGAATGTATCTATGGTATAATTCATCTCAAACGATGCGACGCTTACATCATCACAACCAAGCCTTGAAAGTCATGGGAACATGTGGTGTGACAGCATGACCGTCTATAGTATTACTAAGGAACTCGCTGGTGGTCAATGTTCCAAGCAATATCTAGCAAAAGAACTTGACGGAAATCTACTGACTTCGGATAAGGAATTTTTGCCAAATGGCGGGAATATTTTGCAGTAGTGTTTAACCATTTGAGCTACAGTGATTTGGACCCAAACTCAGTTAAGCCTTTCACAGCAACAAGAGAGTATTGCAATGGCTTCGATCTTCGATCCTGACCTGTGTGCCATCAAGTCGTCTGCGTTCGCTATGGCATGGTGAAGAGATCCTACGAGATTATTGGTGTAAACGAGGATTGGCGAATTTACGGCACCCTAATCGACCGTTTTTAATATCAATCATTCCACCAGGAGTCACATTGTCATTTTTCACAGTGAACTGTCTACTGGTGAGCATATTATAAAGCATGTGCAGCAGTAGTTTGCTTATGTCCAGCCTGCTGAACTTGTAGAAGTCTCCTTCTAGCTACACGGTATCGAAGGCCTTCTCCAAGTCAACCTAGCAGGCACCCATGCATTGTTTCTTGCTTTTGTTTCATTGCCAGGGCCCTATTGATTACTTTTGCGAATACGTAGCTAATTTTCGGAAGGAGACTTATCGACCGGAGATTCGCCAGATAATGTGCAGTATTCAAAGCATTTATAAACAGGGTGGTGTAAATGTCCGCCGCTTCTGGAGGGAGGTATCGAAGCACAATGTTAGATATTCCGTCGATACCTATGGACCAGAACTCGAATTTTCAGTCGTGGTTCGGGCAAATGCTATCATTCCTGGAAATTCGCTCCTATAGTCTCTACCTTCTCCTCTGGGTCTACGGTCACAAAGAGTTGTCACCACTAACTATGATCCCTGGATCTGTGCCTGCTGTTATAGGTATTTGTTCGTCGTTCGTTAATCTGAAGACACGGTGGCTCGTTTTGATTATTCCTTCGAAATATTTCATTTACTTGCGGGAACATACTCAGGTTGTTGACAGTTTACAGACAGTAATTTTCTTTTATTAACTGTTGCAGGTTTTTAATCAACGACTTAAGTGTCTTGTCCTCCGAATTATGTCTGTCAGTAAACCGCCTCGACAAGGTTTTAGTCTTGACGGAAGCCTACTTCTCTGTTGGTGCGTCACTTGTTACGTCGCGGAACTGGTGTACGTTGTCAGAGTGTTGTTACATATGTACAATCCAATACGCTAACCATTGACCCACCGTGATGATCATCGCTAAGCCAACGTTAATCCCGTCGAGAAAATTCTTCCGCCTCACGTCCTCCTTCAGGTCAAAACAAGAGATAAATTTGTAAATAGAGCCTTTTTATCTAAGTCATTACTAATTATTGGCATGAATAAAACCAGTTAATTTGTTCCTCTTTCTACGTGCACACACAGGGCCGGATTTAGAGGTCTGGAGGCCCTGGGGCAACAAATGAGTGGAGGCCCCCTGGCTTATTGTTTTCCAAATAAAATGAACAATTTTCTTCAGGCAAGTATTTCAATAATTTATTGCGAAACCAAGTAAATTATCTTAACAAACATACATATATAAATATAGACCAAAACAAGAATTATATGAAATTAAATTAAAGCGCTAACAAATGGAACCTTGCGAGCTTTTTTCGACGAAAAATCCTTGATGATTTCGCTGAAATCCAGTTCCCGGAGTAAATCGCTTTCAATGCTGAGTAGGGATAGCTTTGATAGACGGTTTTGTCCCATCGTAGTTCGAAGCCTATTTTTTATAATTTTCAGTTTTGAAAATGAGCGCTCTCCAGTGAAATTAGACACCATCAAAACCAAATACATACTCAGTGCAATTTCAATGTTTGGGAATGTAGCTCTGAAATTTTGATCTTTTAGAATGCGGTAGTAAAATAGCTCGGTAGATTGGTCTTTTCTATAATCCTTTTTGTATAAGTCGATCAAAGACACAAATTGAACCAACTCATTACCAAGACTAGGCTCTAAATCATCTTTGTACACTTTCACCAATGCCTCTGCTGCAGCGTGCAAATTTACAGCATCCATCTTCCCTATGCGATTGAGAAATCCAAATCTCGAACGTACAGCTTCGTATGCATGCAATCTTTCAGTAAGAGAAACACATAGCTGATCGATCACTGGGATAAAACCGGATACTTTGAATTTCTCTTTTGGTGACAGATTTGCGTCTTGTGCTTTCATGTAATCGAGTGGATTTAACCTCACATTTCTTGTTCTGGTGCGTGATTGTACATATTAGTCGGTATGGCATATTTCTTTAGCTGCTTCCTTATCAAAATCGTCTCTTTTGGATTCAACGAATGATTTCAATGATTCTAATGCACGCATTGCAGATTCAAGAATCATTTTCGGGTCCTGCAACATCTTGTTTGTAGCATCGAATAGCTCCAAGATGTCGTTCCAAAAGAGCGGTTTCGAGACAACTAATCTTTTGTAAAAGGTGCGATGCTTCATTCCTCTTTTTCTTCTTCAAATTCTTCGCAAATTGTGGACGAAAGGTTATTGACATGACCACTTCCTTTATTTGGATTGGTTCATACTCGGCTAGCAATTCCAAAATTAACAGAATTGTGTGGTGTTTACTCGTCGGAATTTGAAATATTTTTTTTTTCGAAGTCCATTGTGGGGCCCCTGCTTTGTGGAGTAGCCCCGGCTGCCCTACCCTAAATCCGGCACTGTGCACACATCTCTCTGACATAACATTGAGATGTAAAACCAGCAAAATAACTTTCAAATCCTTTGCGCATCGTATAAATAGAGTAAACTATCTTTCAATCCTGTAGCTGTAGCCACACCTTCTCGGTAATGTCTAATTAAACAATAACACATGTATCCTACAGCATATTCGCTTTTTCATCGTCTATCTTCCATCCATCTACATTTCCCTACGGTCCATTTGGACTTTACTTTGCCCATTTTCATCTTCTAGATTTATTTCCCCGATTAAACCATTCCGTATACTTAAAGTGATTCAATTGGCGTATGCCTGCAATTTGTGCGCACACGTTAGCCTGACCGTAATCCTATTGGGAAAAGTAAAAGGCAACCACTCATGATGCCTTATAGTAGATCAGACACGGTATACTTACTTGCGTTCAGGAAGATGTTGAGAATCGTTTGAATGTAGGATAGAGCATTCACAATGATACTGCTATCCCCCACCCTGTGGGTAGGCGAACAATGATCTCTCCACTAATAGAAACTAAATCAAACTGTAAAGTGGTTGTTCCTGGAACTGGACTGTCCTTGCCCGTATGACACTTGTGTCAGAATGAAAGTCGGTCTACGCTTATATAATAAACTTCTCGGCTTATCTGTTGTGTCATGAACACCAGGAAGAGTCATCGTAATGATTTTGATGGAGCTAGGCTATGATCGTAGAAATGCTTGCGGAAGATTTTGATATAAAAGAATGCCATGAGGGTGTGGATAATCAAACTGGACAATGATGTGCTAGGAACACCACTATGTGGCCTTGAGTTATTGATGGATGTTTCTGCATTCGTTAGTTCGTTTGATCGATGGCATCGTTTACACGTAGTTAGAGGTGTGACTGTGGATGCCTTAGCCTTAGGATTGATATACTGTTCGATTTGAGGTTATTGCTCTTACATACGAGTATAGACTTAGATACTGGCTGTGTAATGGTAGCAAGTTTAGAAATTTTTCTTTAAACAGTGCGGAGGGAATAGTTACAATTTAATGGCTTTCCTTTGGTATTTTGATAAATTTACGATGATTTATACGCAGTGGGCGTCTGGCTATCATGTTGTCCGCACCAAGTATCGTAGACAACACCAGACCGTAAATCACCTGGGTGTCAACTAATACATATATGTCTCTAGCCGGTCCGCTTGTTTGTCAGCCGCCGATTTGGTAATACTGATTAAAGGCCAACAATCAGTGAACTAATGGAATCTGTTCTTTAAAAGCTCTCAATGTAGAAAAAACAATACGGCTTAGAGGTTAGAACTTAGAAAACCGAGCTAGTCCTGTGCACTAGATGACACCACAATAGATCTCTCTTCTGAGGTGAAATGTCTCGGTGTCATTTTATTCTCTTGGAAAAGAAATATATGTAGAAGAAAGGATGGAAAAAAGCCATGAACGCTCTTTATGCCTGTTAAAGGACTCTTGGGAGAAGATGAGGAAGTAATCGTGCATCATCAGACCTATCATCTTCTACCGGTATTTAGTCAGGTGAACTCTACAAAATACAAAGGCTTAGCAGCACTTTGCTTTGAGCTGGTCAGATAGTCGCTCAACATTTTTTAGGATAAAGGAGGTAAGGGTGGCCTGAAGTCTTTTGTGGTGGTTGCGACTACAGTTTAGAGCCATATCCGAAAACCATTTTTGGCGTTTGTCAGATATTCGTGAAAAGTGGGACCCTTAAAAAAAGCTTTTTGGTGTTCTCTGGGATCCGAACTTCGAACCTCAATAGTCCAACGCACTAACCACTAAACCACGGCGCGCACAAGTATCAAATGTAATACCTAAAGCTCACATTAGCTACATGCCTTCCAACCCAAAGTCTTAAGTCCAGAACTCATAATGTCATGAGAACCTGCCCAATCAGCTTTGCAGCAGATACAAATATGTACTCGTAGCTTATGTTTTATTTAAGCCATAAACAAACTTACATTCACCGCATACTCCTGTGATGGCCAAAAATAAATCGCAACTTTTCAATCTTCTTTTTTTTCAAGATTAAACACCTGTCTGACAATTTATTTCTCTGGCAGTTGCATCAAGTTGTCGTGGTCTTTTTTTCTTCTCGATTTTGTGTACGTTTTTCCATGTGAATCCTCTAACCGCCTGCATCGAGTATCCGTTCCAGATCGATATGGGATGCATACGGCAAACTCTGCATGGTCAATGCGATGTATGCTAAACTACTTATAATTTTTTTTTTTTTTGTTATTCACGTTTATTTTTCTTCCGAACTTCGGCAACAAAGGAAACAATGTTTTCATAAGTCAAACGTAGATTTAAGTTTACTTATGTCGGGGCAAACAAAACACCACAACGCACCCGAAAAACCTTCACTGGTCCACTGATTGTAACCCAGTTTTGTTGAAAATAATTTTCGATGTGAACCTACAAATAATGGCTTTTCAAAAAATCTGGTAATTACATATGTATTTCGAATGCACAGCTAAGTATCAAGATAGCTTTTCTTCTCGCCTAACAATGACCGCATTAACCTTGACTTTGCCGTTGATGCTGCAAAGTGCAATTGGTGAGAATCCCAAATCCCACAGTTAACCAAGGCAAACCTTGTGAATTTCGAGGGCATTGGTCAGTAATCAAACACAAGAGATCTCTCTTCTGTGTTGAGAACTTTTTTTTCGGTTTTTGTGTGTTTTTTGGTTGCTTAATCACTTGGCGCTGCTGTTTAAAAGGAGACGAATTGAAAATGTTGCGAATCGATTTATTTGAAGAAGCTGCAATAAACATATGTCGATGCTGCTTTTTTGGCGGATTTTAGGTTAAAATATGGATGTTTGCTTTGGTGTGTTGGTTTGTTCTCATGGTCGATACATGAGGATGGGTAAATATGTGAAAAGTGTACGCATATTGGGGAGTCAACTCTGTGTATTGTTTCTTAATCGGAATGGCTTTGAAGAATGTTTATTTACTATTTATTTACGTGATTTCATTTCCTGAATATCTCTCAGTAAATCTTAATAAACCTGAAAGTTGTTTAGAAGCTTCATCCCTACAACTTTTAAATGGTCATCCAACATGAGGTGCCATTTTAAATTTCGCGCCATTGTTGAACTGTCATTATTCAACTATTATTGCGATGACCTTTGAGACGTCAAAGCTAGGAGGTTATTAAATATAGATCGATACCCACTCGCACAACGTGTTGATTAAGTGAAAATTCACTAAAAAACGGTAAAGATATCACGGAAACGTTTCGTAAAGTTCGTACTGCTATTGGTCATCATTACGGCGCCTTCTCGCTCATCTTTAGTGCATTTAATCGATAAATTTGAACATCTCGGACAGATAAGGTTATGTTAGGTTGAAGTGGCTGCCAGCTAGGAGTCGCCAACACACTTAAACCAATGGTAGGCCCATTGCGATACCACGTGGATTATTAGAGGAATTTCTCTCTACCCACTCGTTAAAACCATTTTGAGCTTCTTATGAAGCGTAGGAGGCTCTTAATGTCAATATTTATCAGGTCGCCTATATCGTTATAATAGGGGGCTCCTAAGTAAAACTTTATTATACGGGAGAGAGCTGGGTAGAGACAAAGAAGGTGAGGAATAGTTTCCCCCTCTTCTTCATCAATGCAGCTTCTACAAAAGTCGTTCGCAAAAACGGTGTCCAGTGATGACACCTATTGTGGTGCCGATTTGCAATATATTGAGAGAAATCAAATTCTTAGAACGTTTTAAATCCAGCTTCGGCCAAATCTGTCTTGTCTCTAGACATGTTGATCCACTTATTCACATAAGATTTATGCTCTCGACAGCATCCAGCTTAGGCTTAAGTTTGCGAGTGGCTATTGGTATACCTCAAGGTGCCTTTTTCCGGCAAGATATATTTATAGTTGTTCCTATTCTGGCGAGTTCATCGGCCTTACAATTCCCTGGAATGTCTCTATGCCCCGGCATCCAACACAGGTGAATATTGAGCTGCTCAGCCACCTCCACAATAGACGAACGGTAGTCTAGAGCTACTAAAGAATCTATAGAGGTCGATTCCAGGGATTTGATTGCTGCCTGCTGTCTGAAAAGATCCGGATATCTCTAGCAGATATCACGTTTTTCTTAAGCCAAGATAAAGCTTCTTTGATCGCCATTAATTTCGCCTGGAACACGCTTCAATGATGTGGAAGACGGAAAGAGAGCTTAAGATTAAGCCTATCAGAGAAAACACCTGCACCAACTCCGTCTTTGGTTTTTGACTCATCAGTGTAGAAGTGAATTGATTCATCTTCTAAAAATGCATCGTCCTCCCAGAGTGATCTGGAAGGGATGGTGACTAGGATGGTGCAGTCCGTGTTTTCGGAAGAGAGTTTGAATTTATTCAGAATAGAAGCGTAGCCGAATTATTTTATTGACCACTGTTGGGTAGCTTCAAGGCGAACGGCTGCATTCGCTGCCATTTGCTTGCTAAATATATCGAGGGGTATCAGATGGAACATAATGTCCAGAACCGCAGAGGGAGTTGTACGTAGTGCTCCGTATATGCACAGACCAGCTGTACATTGGACCTTACTTAGGTAGTCACCTCGAACAGGTTACTGATGTGAAAACTCTGTGCACAGACAAGCTGTACATTGGACCTTACTTAGGTAGTCACCTCGGACAGGTTACTGATGTGAAAACTCCAACTCGTATTCGTCCGGCAAGGTCAGCTGTATCGCCACCGTAGCTGAGAGTGTGACTCAAAACCAATGTGTGTCCATTTCGAGATTATCACAGGAGACTTCAATTGGTCGCCGAGATCGTGTTATTTAACACTATTAGGCTTTTTCCTTTTTTGGCTATGTCAAACATAAATTCTATGCCAAAGCTACACCAACGATTCATGCACTCAAAAAAAATATCAGATCTGTTATTCTCGAAATACGGCCGTAACTATGCAAAAACGTGATTAAAAATTTCATCAAAAGAATGACTATTTGTAGGCAGAGCGGAGGCGAACATTTGACAGATATTGTACGTCATTACTAACCTCGGAGTTTGTACTTTGGAATAAAATAAAAATATTACCACTTTTCATAACACTATTGTAATTTCTATTGATTTAAAATGACACCTTTAGTTGGATGACCCAATAAAATGGGACCAAGAGCAATGCTGTTGGAAAAGGGCCACGAAGTTTGACAAGTCAAAGTGGAACAGTATGACTTCCTGACGACACAAAGTCCAGAAAGAGATTAAAAGCAGGTCTCCACGATGAGAACTCCTGTGACATCCGATCGCTCTGGTCGTAGAGGATGGATTTAAACCGATCACTTCAACGTTCATGGAGAAAATTCAACATTCGTCGAAAGTTGAAACAGAGGAGTCTACTGCTAAGGTGGCATCAACAAATGTTTTCATTTCACCGGCAGAGAAGTCTGGGAAAATGTTTCCTACCGATGTGTTTCGGGACACGTATGTGAATCTTGAGGAAGAGAGCGAGGAAGTCGAGGAATCAGTAGAGGACCCCAACACCGGTGACAGATATTCGTACTATCCTGGCGCATAATATTCTTAAGCTATCCAACATGGATAACATTGTCATTGACAGAGGAAGAAACGAGATAATTCCTCATCAGGACGAACTGAATAGTAAAACAGTTTATCGATTTCTCACGATTTCTGTAAACGAGGAAGCTCTTGTAAAAGCAAAGAATCCTTACATTGATCGGACTGGGAGATCTACGAGGAGCAAAATAAAGCTGTTTAACACTGCGGTTATAACACTGCGGTTAACACTGCGGTATCTAGACGTATGTAGATCTATTGTGCTAATTGAGCACGTCCTCCAGTTCGATTTCCTTTATGAATCGGAGAATCTGGAGTGGATCTAATAATGGTAGGTCTTCTTCTGATAGTTGGTAGGAATTCAGGTGTTTCCTTCTTTTGTGGAGAACGTGTACTGAGGTTTCCACAGCAACTCTACAGAATCTACAGTTTCCATTTTGCTCAGCAGCCAGTTCCCTGAGGTGCTCCTTAAGTTTACAGTGAGCCGTTGGGAAGCCTGTAAGGATGCGCAGCCGGCTATTGCTGATGATTATACAGCCCTTACTTCTTTTTCGGTAGTAGTTCCGGAGAAGTTCTTTGGTCTGTCTTAGTCTAGACAGTTCCTTTCAAAGTTTTGCTCTTTTGCAGTCTTTATATAGGGTTGAGAAATCCACCGACACTGCATTCTATCAACTGGCAAGCCTAGCTCAAGAAGTCATTCTCTGCAAAGAAATAAGAGAGCCCTCGAAAGAAAAGGAATGAATCCAACGGTATTTAACTGGATGTGTGAGATGCTAAGAACAAGAACCGCTGAAACTAAGGTGGGACAGAAGTGGTCTTCAGTAAATACAACTAGAGGTTGCAAAGGAGGGTTTCTCTTACCACTAATGTGGAGACTAGTTGTAGATGAACTCCTGCAAATGTCAACATAGTAATCATTGCGAGAGGAAAATTCAAGGAGACATTCTCTGAGATAATATACAGAGGATTAAGAGTAACACAAGAATAGTGCCTAACGGTAGGATTAAATATAAATCCGAACACAATCACAATGAGCTACCATTGAAGAAGGTAGCTTTCCATAACACTGAATGGGATCAGAGTAAAACCAAACATCAGGTCAAGTATCTAGGCATAACACTAGATAGCAAACTTCTCTGGAAGAAACATGAAGAAACTGACCATGATGGTCAGACCGATTATAACGTACGGAACGGTAGCTTGGGCTGGAAGAACACAAGAACACAACAAG
Source organism: Blera fallax (assembly GCA_946965025.1). Classification (NCBI taxonomy): domain Eukaryota; kingdom Metazoa; phylum Arthropoda; class Insecta; order Diptera; family Syrphidae; genus Blera; species Blera fallax. The sequence continues at coordinate 96,298,958 of OX337244.1, forward strand.
GACAAGCCTTGCAGAAGTACAGACGCTAGCTTGCATTTTCGTAACAGAGGCTAGCTAAACCCTATCCCACTGCAGCACTGGAACTGATTTTGGGACTCACGCTTTACATTTAGTGCTAGAAAAAATGGTGAACGAAACCATACTAAAAATTATCAAAGACGGCATCGGGAAATAAAATGCATCGCACACAGACAGCGAGAAATGCTTTTCAAATCAGTTCCCTTTCTGTACTGGCCCAAAGATGATATGGTTAAGAGACACTGCTTTGAGAGGAAATTCTACTGGAAGCTGAATATTCTACTGGAAGTGAATGGAGTAGTAGAGTCGAGATGTGCCAACTTGGTTGGGCAAAACAACATAAAGTGGTACACAGGCGGATCGAAAATATCCATAGGAACCGGAACAGGTGTATATGGGCCCAGAATGGAATACTCGAAAGCTTTGGGAACATATCCCAGTATTTTCCAAACGGACGTTTCGCAATCTAAAGATGTGCCCAATTCACACGGACAAGACATCGCGATACTGTCTGATAGCCAAGCCGCAATCAAGGCTTTAAGCTTCTATGAAATCAGGTCGGGAAGTGTTTTTCCACGTGGGAGTAAAGGAAAATGGAGCATCTGACAAACAAGAGAAGGATCGGAAACTGTATTTACCGACCCAGAACCATTTCTTGGGCTGGAGCTGCACACAGTACGGGAAGATGAAAAACGGGAAGAGACTGCAAAGAGAGAAGAACTCCCTAGACTAAGACATACCAAAGAACTTCTTTGGAACTATAACCGGAAAAGAAGTAAGGTCAGTATAAACATCAACAATAATCAGCTACGCATCCTTACAGGCTTCCTAACAGGTCACTGTAGACTTAAGGAGCTGTAGACTTGAAACTAGATATTGATCAAAGTGGGGACTATGGATTCTGCAAAGGCACTTTCTAAAGGAATGTAGAGCACTGATCCACAAAAGAAGAAAACCCCTGGATGCCTACCAACTATTAGAAGAAGATCTACCATTGTTAGATCCACTCAAGAATCTCCGATTCATCAACGAAATCGGACTGAAGTAAGTGCTCCAAGTTTAATATTTCTTCGACTGGATCACCAAGTCGGGTAGCACAATAGATCTGCATGGGTTGCGATACGCCTTCATCCTTATATGTATCTACAATCCACAAAGATATTGGGGAGCCAGGGAGTTGCTCTATTAATCAGACTACATTGTTTTATGAATGTTGATATGAGGACGCCGTTTTCGATCATATTGTCTTATAGATGCATAGATTCCACTTCCGGGCAGTCTTTCCAAAAATTGCTTTCTCATTATCCAAGTACCACCATATCTCCATTTTTGAATCGGAAAGGCTACATTCAATGTAATGAAACGCCTACTCGTAGGACCTTTCAACATATACATATGTACGTTATCCTAAGTACAGGATTATTTTCAAATAATGACCACTAAAAACGATTCGAAGATCAGTGTACGAGCATGTACCTGTGCGTATAAGACAATAGTATTATCCGAGGACAAAACCGCAGACTAATCTCAGAATGCTGTTATTAAAATACGTTTTCTACAGCAGCATTACCTCCTGGAATATACGTACGACACAACACAGAGTCGCCACTACTGAGCCATACCATGAACTTTGAATGTGGCTTTAACATCTGCTCCTTTTTCCGAGAGATTCTCTGAGATTTGTCTTTCCTTCGTTTGAATTCTTTTCTTAATCCTCATCATCTCTGCCTTTTTGAGTTTTCGAGTATTTTGGATATATTCCATGGCATAGCAGCCAGCATTATTCTCTCTATTGAGACAGCGGAGCAAAGAAAACTGACCCATTGTTTACGACTTCCGTTGGTTACGTTTCAAGAAAAAAAAAATCCTTTTTTTTGTTGTTCTTTATTATTATTATTATTCGGTAGTTTTTTACCTTCCCGATGGGAGGAACACAAGACAAGAAGAAAAGAATAACTACAGAGACAGCAACAGCATGTTTGAGTACTCTTGTAAAGATTTTCGTTTGAAGATGCGATCACGAAATCTTATTCAATAAAATTTTTGCTCTAAATAACGAGCATTGTGGGATCCCAAAGAGTATCTGGGAATATCGGTAAAGCGAAGATGTTGTGCAGCAATGTGAACGATACTCGTATGTAGAGATTGGAATTTGGTTTGCCATGTAAATACGACCAGTGGAACTATCTAATCCTCATCGTTAAAATCGACTCTGTACTCGTGTATGAACCTTCAACTTTATGGGGAACACGTAGCTCTAGTTTGAAGGATTGCTCTTTGGATGCTTTCTATTCTTCGGCAAAAGTATTTTTCAGCATCATATCTCCGTTGCAAGTGTAATCCTGTAATCTGAATACCGGAAATGATTAAACCTGAGTTAATTCATTGATTTTCCTGAATGTAGCACAAAAAGGAACCGTTCACATCTATTGCAACAGATGTTTCCATTTCAAGTTCAATCGCTTAACTCATTCTCATTTATTTAAACATTTCGTATGCGTTTGTTGCAAGGATAAAGGAAATAAATCAAATTTTCTCCTCTTCCCACATATCGTCTTCTTTAAAACAAAAGCGTACTAACATCTGTCGCAATTCGTATCGAATTTCAATCTTGATGGCGAGAAAAATACTTGCAAATGAAGATTATTGAAGCGAAATAATAACCAAGATTTACAGAAATTTAATCCTCTCTTGTGGACGAGCATTTGAGTAGAAAGTTTAAATGCGCTACCGGTCTTTTAAAGAAAATGTTAAAAAAAATAGAATAAGGATTCATCCATTCGTTTTTTTTTTTATTTACGAAATCCGCACCAGAAAATTAAGATACAATCCCAAAGCGTGTTTTTTTTTTTGTTGTTTTGCGTAGGAAGTTTTGCCCGATGGTATGCAGTGCCGGATTCCTACCGGCTAAAAACACCTCTTTAGAACATTCGCGGACCGAATTTTACCCTCGCAGAACATCACGAGGGTCGGTGAAAAACAGTTGTTGTTTCGCTAGTGAGTACTAACATTCGCGTTACGTTCTAGTCATCTAAGATCGCTTGTCGCCGCGTCTCTTACCGGAGACCGGTTTTCTTCACTGGAGATATATGGCCAACTATGTTTTCTACAGTCGGCCATTCGCCGAATTTATTCCGGAGTATCAGTCCTTCATTTTCGTAACGCGGACAGTGAAAAAACACATGTTCTACGATACTCTCTATAGCAGCAATGACCTGTTAGAAAATGGGTCATGTAAAAGTTTGTTTCACTATGCTTTCGATTTATCCTCGGGCCGACCCTTGGTATCAGCCGATGCGCCCATCTTCCTTTTTGTGATTAGTTGTTGCCAGGCCACTATTTTGTACTCGCCCACTGTATAGTCTTCTTTATATCTTTGACGAGGATGTCGTCGGATGGCATCGTGGGACACGGTTCGAAATGCGCTTCTAACTCTTAGAGCGAACAGGCGTCAAACGGATTTATTCCGCACGCGTACGATTTTACTTTCACTGCGCTTAACCATATATCATAGTACAACTGGATGCAACTAGCTACCCGCGGAGGTAGAAGTCTTTTATTTTGTCTTGGTCCTCAGAGAATACGTAAATTCTTAACCGAAAACATGAGCATACTTATTTGCTTACTTAATGTGGGGCCATAGTTCTGGGTGGACCTTTGCTGCAACCAACAAGACCTTTCAGTTAGCCTGGTCCTTAGTTAACTGCCTCCAAGTTGGTTGAAGTTCCCTTCTATTTTCGGGGGCTCCTCAGGCGAGGTCGCCCTCTACTGCGTTGTCCCTCCGGATTATCTTCGCCCTACATGCCCTACTAAAGTTAAGCGACTGATGCGCAGTTCTTTGACAAAGTGTATGCCGCTTCTCAGCTAGTATATTTCGTCGTTGAATCTTCTCCTTCAAAGCCCGTCAACGCGAATGGGATCGAATACTTTAAAACGAATTTTTCTCTGGAAACGACCAAGGATATCTTCATCCGCTTTCGATAGAATCCATGCTTCAACGCAACAAAGCAGGACTGGGATGGTTAAGGTCTTGAATAGAGTCTCCTTAGTTGTTCGGGATAGTGCCTTACCACTCAATTGCCTTCTCAGCCCAAAAAACCAGCGATTGGCAAGAGTCTTATTTCTACTGAGATATTGTTTTCAGAATTAAAAGCAGAGCCAAGGCAGACAAAGTCGCTTATGCCCTAAAGTTAAAGTTGTCAACTGTGACAACAGGCAAATTCATCGATGTTGTCAATGTTGTGTCCCTGCTTGTTGACTGTTTAAACTTACGGTTTTTCCCACTTTGGCAGCTTCTGTTTCGATACAAGTGAACACACCAGTGACAGCCGGCTGTGTTCTGTCAATTACATATTTCAATGTCGCCTGTGTATGCTAGTAGTTTCACAGACTTTTGAAAGATTGTGCCTCCGGTGTTGGCTTGTGAAATTCGCACAATTCTTCACAAGTATGATGTTAAAGAAGATACATGACATCGTATCATCTTGCCTCAAACCTTTTTTGACATCAAAGGTGAGTTCTTTACAGACCTTGATGGAGCAGGGTGCATTATCCATTGTCGTCCTCCAAAAACTAACGAGTTTGGCAGAGATGCTGTCATACGCGGCCTTAAAATCGATGAAAAGGTGGTGTGTATCGATTTGAAGCTCCTGGGTTTTTTCTAAGCCGTAATGTGAATATTTGATCTATGGTGGACTTTCCTGGCCACACTGATCAGGTTGTTGACGGAGGCGTTCACATAATATGGCAGATTAGATCTTTTATACGACGTTAAGAAGACTGATGCCTCTGTAGTTGGCGCATTTCGAATTCCATTCATCGTGCATACTTTCATCTGACCATATTTTACAAATGAGTTGGTGCATGTTCTTTACCAAGTCATAACCTGTCGATTTGAACAGCTCGGCAACTAGGTCGTCAGCTCCAGCAGTTTTGTTGGACTTAGGTTTAAATATGGCTATCTTCACTTTGTCCAGGTCCGGTGGACGGACATCGTTCAGATTGAATCGTCTATTCTGCCTGATAGCGGGATTTGATTCATCATCGCCGTTTAACAGTCTGAAGAAATGGTTCTTCGCATTGGTTCAAGCTTTGTAGCCTTTAAAATATCTTTTTACCTTTTGGTTAAACTTCCGAACCTCATTTCTGCAGTAGCATCTCTATATTTCCTCAATCGCGCTTCTCATGTCCCTTCTTTTTCCTCCTGAGAAGTCAGTGTTCGTCTCTCCTCTTGCGCTCGTAGTGCTCGCGGGAAGCTCTAGTCTTTCTATGCAGCGCCCGACGCTTTGTATGCTTCTTGTTAAGTTGCATTTGTTTACCGGCATTCGTCAAACCAGGGGTTTCGTTGTGGTGTTGAGTGAAACTCTGCACGTTAGAGACGGTATCTCTGATGGTTTTTGGCAATTTTGCCACTGGTCTTCAATACTTGATGCTGGCGACTTAGGACGTCTTAAGGGATTAAGGGAGAGCCTATCGGAAAACGATTAGGCGACGTCAAACTTCCTTACAGAATCCAAAGGTAGTTATGACTTGTGGAAGGGATAGGAAAAGGGACCCAGCAGAGTTGTCGGCAACCCCTTTTATATATACCTAAGCCCTGGTTCCCGAACCAACATACATCCTATAACCTTGAGTAAAGAAAGCCAATTTCTTTTTTTCAGTATCTTTCTGGTTCCTCATTTCTGCCGGAAATCCTGCGTGATCGTAGAGAGCTAGCAAATACAATTGTCCTTTCCCGAGTGTCACAGTGGTTTTCTGCTGCAGTATGGGTCTATCAGAATGAGACTAAGGATAATCTCCACTGCCATCGTGTATGTTGTTCTTATTGATCCAATGACTCAGATTCAGGCTGCCCTTTGCATCCTAGTGAAGTTAATAATTCTTCTAAGGAGCCTTCCAGCATTTTCAGCTAAGAATACTCTTCTTAGGAATACTCTTCTACACCTTCTGGTCAGGTTAGGTTAGGTTAGTTTGAACTGCCTGCCAGCTATCGCTAACACACTTAGACCACAGATAGGTCCATTGTGATACCACATGGATTGTAGAAAAATTTCCCTTCCTTCGCGTTAAACCAATTTGAGCTTCTGGACCGTGAGTAAGAGGCTCATAATAAAAGGAAACTCCCAAGTGAAGTTTCCTTCCTGAATGGTTTTTTCTTCGTCCATACAACTTCTACAAAAGTTGTTCGAATATACGCCAAGCCTTGTTGTATGCTTGCTTATTAGACAGTGCCAGGAGATGACACATATTATAAAGCCAGTATGCAATCTGTTGAGGGAAATCAATTTCGGAGAGCCAGCCTTGGCTCTAAGCTCTGTTTTGTCGGTAGACATGTTATAGCACTTGTCCACCTAAGATGTGATCTGTCGATAGTAGCCAGCTTAAATTTAAGTGTGCAAGCAGGCATTAGTATAATGTACCTTTTCTGTGATATCTGGCGAGTTCATCAGCCTTACAATTTAACGGAATATCCGTGGGTCCTGGCACTCAAAAGAGGTCATCCCTTGAGGGACGATCGGCAGTCTGGAGCTGCTACTGAATTTTGGGAAACCGATTTCAAGGATTTGATTGCAGTTAGCCTTTCCGAAAAGATATCACGTTTTCTTTACCGAAGATAAGACTTTCTTGATCGGCATTATTTCCGTTTGGAACACCCTACACGCCACCTTCTGGTAGAAGCCCGCTGTTTCATCCAGATAATTGGCAATTGCTTTCATCGCATGTCTGTAGGTGGGAGTAGATGCCAATAAAAAACTTATTCTTCGAATAAAACATAATTGCTCCTCCCTCAATTACATTTTTAATTGAATGACTGCATACCTCATCGGCCTTAACGCACCTCATAACATCCACACCTCCAATCTTGTTTAACCTTAATTCTTAGCCCACCAAGTGCTTGAAAGAATTATGAAACCATTAAGCAATCCATTACTCACCAATACACATTCTGATAACAACAACCGATCAAAGTGTCACGATATCACCTCCCATTCACACTCTTTATTAATATCCAGCAATTATAATACAATTTCCAAACGTTCCGTTTATACGAGTAACTCCGAAAGGAATTGAATTAACCCAAGACAAATCTTTGTCCGTCCAGTCCACTGCAACGAACTTGTCATCTGAAATTGATTAAGAGCACGCTCCAGTTTGTGCCTTCCATCGATCGAGCAACTATTATAAAAAAAACCGCCGTGAGTATGTTCATCTTTCGACTTTCTATCCTAACATCAGGATCCCCTTGTGCAAAATAGAAAAACCAAACCAAGCGACAAACAGGAAGACTTGCATACAAATCCTCTCTAACTTGTGATCCAATTCAATTCACCACCTCGCTGGACTCGACTGGAAGAATTGCATCTGCGGAAAGACAACATGAACCAGGAATGGCAGTCTATCGCTTACATTTTGCGAGGCATAATCAGCGGCAATCTCCCAGTTGAATCTCATTCAGTAGTCCGAATGATTTATACTTAAGACTGGTAGGTCTTATGCAATTCACCTACTTCGCTCGGCACTCTTTTTCGCCCTCAGTCATGTGAATGTAATTCCGTTTGCTCTTGACCCCCCAATGATCCATAACGATTGTCCAATGTGATCATAATGTGGGCACGACTTAGAACTGATGCTGCCGATGATTCTGTGTAATGGCGGGTACTGCATTGGCAACTTCGCCAGTTCAGGACTGGTAGTAGGAACTAGTCCGAGAGACACTTTTCTACATACATATATTATAAATCATATGTTGTAGCTTTGGGGGAGGAAGAGGATATTTACTTTTACTGCAATATGGGGATTGGCATGCAGTGGGGACAATGCTTTCCATTCTTGTGGACGCCGAGGAATGTTTTAAGCGAAAATTATCGAAGAACTCATGCACACACAGATGATAAGCGCTGTCTTTTGTGGGAGTTAAAAATATCTTATCAGCAGACAAGCAATAATTTGATTTACCATTCGATTCAGGGAGCATATGTACGCCATGGTGACGCCTGGCATTCTTAGACACTGCCAGATAATAAGACAGATACGAGTATGTTGAGCCTATAGGCGTAGGTGGAGAAGTTCACTTGGCCCAGAACAGGAAGTGACACTTGATAGAATTTCATTCAGAATCGAATGTGAATACTTTCTTGGAGTGATAAGGTATTCAAATTGTTTGTCCTTATCAGACCACCTGGCACCTAGTTTACTCAAAGTAATCTTCAGTGTTGATAAGGTGTCTAGTGTGGAACATGGCATGGCATGTAACATTTGGATAAACGCTATTTACGTGCACAACAGTTCTCGGAACAGATTTATTGATCAATTTAAATGTGTTATTGCAGAAATAGTTCGATGGCATCATCATCACTATCATCACTGTAATCAAATACGATAAGCGCCATGACAAGCGTTTGGACTAAAAATAAATCGCACATGCTTGTTCTGATGGCGTGGAAGTGACCAGATTTGAATTTTAGGCAGAGCCGCTGAATGGTTTCATTTTATCGGACAGTAAAAGAAATAGGACTAAGTGGTTTTAGGCAACAGTCGTGGTCGTATGTATGGAGCTAGCCCCCTCGGGGGACATTGGGCTCCCACAACGCCTGCACACTATCTTACTCCTGTTTGCAGTTCTGCAAACCGTTTCGGTTTTCTTCAACTCATCCCAAATAACATCGATTCCTCCTCATCTGTCCTGCGCTACATTTGCTTAGACCCACCTGCTCTTCTGCCAGACTACGAAAGTGGATTCCATTGCATGGCATACTTCGCAATGGAGTTGTTGTCGCGCCGTAAGGTATGACCAGATATACTTCCACTGCCTTAGCCATATGGTGATACATATGTATCTATTTGCTTGTTCTCCCATAGATACGATTTGATCAGAAAACCTCCAATATGATGCGAGTCTACAGGTTACGAATGACTGTAGCGGTCAGTTAGTAAGTACTGCACTCATATAGAAGTACTGACTCAACGTTGTTGCGAAACAGTCGCAACTTGGTGAATGCTGAATGCATTGATTGCTTTTCTAGCGAACGCAGACTTTGTTTTCCCGTTTCTGCTGCCAACATCAAGTTCGATGACTAATGCATTCACACTTCCCTTACCGCATAATTATGTCTATTGGTTTCTGATATGTTTTCTGAGAATAGATTCACTCTAGAGGGTCGACAAAACGTATCATTCGTTTTGGGAACACCAGGAAATCATCGTTGCTGGTTTATGTACGCGAAATCCAGCTTTATTAGTGACTTCAGCGCTTTGCACCGCAACCCTTTTGACGAAGCACAGTGGCAAAGTAAATGCTCCACATTTTCCTCTTCGGTTTACACAGAATATATTATTTATGAGACCTAGATGTATGGTTTTTGAAGTTGATGGGCCCTGTCACCAGTCTTGCTATCAGTCTTAAGTGCTTTTTGCCGGAGCTCAGGGCTCAGGCTTGTCTTTTATTAATCTGGCAACTTTATGTTGGGTTGACTGTCGAAGTCCATTGTGATACAATTAACGAGGTACCCGAGCTCTCCGATACTCATGACCTTTGATTCCCACCCTTGACATGTTTTCCTTTGACTTGTTTGAATTAATTAATGGAACCAGTTGTAACTGGAAATAAACCTTCATGTTTTACAGATATCCAGAACTATGATGTCATCTAAGTTATTGAATAAGTACCGGAATAAGCTTCGTTGGAGGGCACACCCAGTCTGCCGGCAGATCGGCCTATCAAACAATGTCCTGTAAGGACTCCAATTGTGGAGCTGACGCTCTTTCTATAAAGTAAAATAAATCCGGTTGTCATCACTAAAAACTGTGATAATTAAGTCGATTAAGTTGCTATTACACACATTGAAGATCGTTAAGCGGGTATTAGACGGCCGATTACGGCAAATAATTCGGCTATCTGATGACCACCGCAGGTTTGTCGCGGGTAAATCAACCACAGATGCAATCCAAATTATAAGGATCATAATGGAAAAACATCGTGATGCCTTAAAGGATTTGCATCTGGTGTTGATTTTGAAAAAGCATTCGACAGACAACCAAGAGATCTGATATGGATGGCGCTAAGACATCTAATAGTTCCAGAACCCTACCTACAGATGATCATGGACATGTATGACGAAGTTATTCGAAACCAGGAGGCCTGCAGGAACTTTCTGAGGTTGAATTGGGGAACCCCACAGGCGGACGAGTAGGGATACAGTAGAGTGGGAGGGTTATGACCAGATCATAACATCGCCGAACAAAAGGAAGAAGAAGAAAATAAATCTGGTTGTTCTTTTGACGTTTAGATTAGCTCTATTTCCCCAGATAGGAGATAGGTATTTATGTTGTTCCATCTGACATTGGCAATTCTTATGGCTTTAGTTTTCAAAAAGAATTTAATCAAGTCCATAGGGACAACTGGAGCCTCATTATCTTCAGCGAAGTCCTCACTGGCACCATTTTGTGCTAGCTCGTCATGATGCTCATGTTAAGTGCTCATGTTAGATGCTCAAGTAAACATGATTTTCGCTTGAAGAATACTGCAGTTATTCGGTGGTGTTTTTTGTTTTTTTTTTAATAAGGTAAAGTGGAGCAGCCTCCTACTCTCGTACCAAATGACATTTTGGATGTGTCTGTGAATATCTCTATAGCAGCGTTGTTTAGAATTCCATTAGATTGCCCAGATTGCAGCCGCTATTGAAACCCTTAAAACGAACAAAGCGATGAGCAAGTGAATCGGCAGAAGTATTGAATCTCTCATAGCAAGCGCATGGGAAAATTAAAGTTTGCCAGAGGAGTTAAATGAATTGTTAAGTTGCTAAAGAAAGGCAATCTGATGGAATCCGAAAACTGGTGGAATAATTTTGTTTTTTCCGCAGGCTTCCACTTGGCTGACGCTGACACCAAACTTCATGTTGGGAGCAGGATCCGGAAAGCAAAGGCTGCAATCGACTTGCTTAAGTTAATCCAATTCTCGACTGTTTCGCTCCAACGAGTAATCAGTACTTCTATACGGGTGTAGAACTGGGAAAATGATCGCTTGTTAGCTGCAAGTCTGAATATTATTAGCATAATATTAAGCGTTTTCTGGTCAAATAGCCAATATACATCACCATACGTGGAAGAAAGTAGCGGGGAATCTGCTAGACCTTACGGTTGAAAGGCAACTGAATTGCGAAGTTTAACATGGTATTAAAACCCGCTTATCTAGTCTTGGACAAGAGCGAACTGCCTTAAGCAAATATGGCACAGGCCATCACCACCATCAACAAAACTTAGAACATTTCCTCTGCCACTACCCTACGACGTCGAGGTTAAGACTGAAAATACAGGAATCCTCAACAATACCGGACCTAACATACTTCATTGAAGTAATCGGTACATATTGAAGTTCGCTAGACGAACTAGACTCCTTCCCGATAACTATAGATCAGTCTCCTCTTATGCTCTCCATCATCCCAATACCTACATCCCCTTTCAATGCCCAGTTCCCACATCGCAATACTAAATATTTCTAGCAGTTCGACAGACGAGGATGACACAGCAGGCCCAATGGAGCCCTAACTGAAGAGCACACACTCACACTGTGAAACTAAATAACCAAGATTATTTATATGTCTAGTTGATCCTCACGATGGAAGACATGCTACTCCATAAAGGTCGGAAATGACTTCATCGAGACATTCGGTGTCAAAATGGATCTCAAAAACGCGCTGATGCGCAAGGATTTCCTGTGATTTGCTTGACATCGTTGTTAAAACTACTCCGATACCAGGACAATACTGACATAATCGGAAGCCCTTAGCTACGTGATGACTGCATTCGTTTCTTTGGGCTAATCAGGTTGTTGTATGTCGCAGACAAAAATCGTTCGGATATTTCCTAGTACCGTCTTACGGCTACAATTACGGTAAGTGGAAAAAATGATACAACCATGAAGTGCATGGGGTATATAACGACTCTGATCTAGACAAAATTTGATGCAATTATGCGGAACATCAACGTAGACTTCGTATCTTCTAGTTAACTAACCAACAGGCTTCCGGGCCGACGAAAAATCACGGACTTGTCCTATGTTCTAGATTATGAAATCAACCCCAAAAAGGCAATAGGATACAATCGTATAAAATGCTTAAGGAACTCCCAGGTATAGCCACTGAATAATTTACCCGCGTCTTCTACAAAACCAACAGCTCATTACTCCAAACCGTTTTCCATGGTTTTCTTAGATCATCATGATCTTTAAGGCAAGGGCACGACAATAATCTCACCCTATGGCCAATAAGCCTCCTGCCTATACTAACCAAAAGCTTTGGTAAACTGCTACTAACAAAATTGCTACCGCTCCTGGAAAAGGAAGAAAAATAATCCCAACTTTTCAATTTGGTTTCAGAGCAAAACATGGAAGAATGGAACAGGTTCGCAGAGTAGTAGCTGAAGCTACGAAAACCTTTCAACGACAACTATACCGCACGGCTGTATTTTTAGATGTTTTTTTAGACAGGCATTTCATAAAGTCTGGTATCATGGGCTTAATCAATAAGCTACATAATTCCACAAATTTTGTTTCACTAAATTAATATGTACATAACAAATCGCAACTTAAGGACAAAATATAAGATGTTTACATCACCGGACCACTGTATTAGGGCTGGCATTCCACAAGGTGTTTAATGTGCACTCTACTATACCTTCTGATCACGTCTGTTCACTGGACAACTAAATTAAGTCTGGCGTTCCCCAAGGCAGTTCTTAGCCCTCTGTTATACCTACTGTTCACGTCGGATCTCCCAAAGGACCCAAGTCTAACCACCTCTACTTTCGTAGATGACACGGTTATACTGAGTTGACAGGGTGATCCAAATCCGCCTCTCATAACTTCAACGGATAATTGATGAGAGTGCATTGCTGGTTAAAGACCTAGAAAAATTAAGCCAACGAGAAAAAAAACCCTAAATGTTAAAACCCTTAAAACAAAGAAGTGAACTATGTATGTACATATGTATGTAAGTATCTTGACAAACGCTCAATCTTTAGAAAATATATCGAGATGAAGAGGAAGAACTCAAGCTCAAATTCAATAGCTTATATTCACTACACAACACTCCAGTGTTAGTCTGGATAAAAAAAATCTCTACAAGGCGAACATTATATCAATCTGGACCTACGGTATCCAGCTTGGGGCTCAGCAAGTTATTCAAACATCGAAATCCGGCAACGATGACAGTGCAGAATTCTAGAACTATCACCGGCGCACCATGGTAGATATACCAACTGTACCAACTGTAAAGTAAGATTAATAGGTACTCAAATCCTGAAACATATTGCTCAATTGTCATCGCATCCCTTTATGGTTTTTTTTTTTTTTCAATCTGAGCATGTACCACAAATGTCACCTGCATGGCCACAATGGCCAGCGCTAGACGACTCTAGAGCTTTATAAAAAGGAAAACTAAGATAGTTCAAAACATTTTGGAAGACAGGATGGAAATAATTTGTCTACTCTTAAATATAGACGCATTAATTGTACTGTTTGCTTGTGCGCATTTAAAAACAAGTCAAACGCTCCTGTTCCAATTGGTACTTGTATTGCTTCCAAGGCAACGCGCAATGGAAAATTACTTTGGAACACATGCAAAACTGTTCACTCATTTGACCAAACATTAATTATTTGTGAAAGGACCAACCTAAGTCGCAATTAAACTGGCATATAACACGAAATGCTCTGTGGCATTGAATGGACTTACAAAAAATAACTTGATCCTGAGCAATATTGAAACTGAACAGCGTGAGAAATTCTGATGCGTAATTTAACATTGCCTTTGGCACTCTACACGCACATACGAACAAACTATCCTGTAGTGTGCGTTATTACGGTTTTAAAATATCAACCTCAACCAAAAAAAGGGATGTCCCCCTTTTCTTGCTTTCCCTCATTTTGCGTCTTATGTACGCCTCAAAGGGCATTGAATCGAGTAACCTTGAGAGTGTAATTTCTATGAAGGGTTGCAATGATATCAAAGTCCTTGGTGCTGTGATTGTTGAGAAGATTCTAATTTTTTTTTTTTTCACCAGTGGATATTCACCCCTAACCTAAAAAGCAATTCAATAGAAATCGGGGAGAGAAAAGCGAGCAAACGCAACAGGATGAAACATCAATACGCATATCCGCAAATAAGGATACACAGAGATTCAAAAGACGCATTATATCTTAACTGAGGCATATTCCTGTGCGCGTCCTTTTTTTAAAAAGAAAAAAAAAACCGCGTATAGGAACGTGCGATTGTGAATTATGTGAATATATTCTTTGCTATTACATACATTACATACTTGTGCATATGTACATAAGTATGTAGGTACAGCATAATAAATTATTTCATTTGATTGTTACAGTTTGCAATAGAATTGAAACCAAGTGTGTGACCCTATTTTCTTGTTATTGCTCTTAGCAGTGTCGTTATCATGTCTTAAACAAGTCAGATGGTTTCTTGTTTTTCTACAAAGGAGTTAAATTAGAGAAGGGAACATTCATTTTGTTCCGGTTTTACGAGAGAAGATCATAGGACATTCAAGTTGAATAGAACACGTGTTCGCTATCACCCCATTCACGACAATAAAATGATCATAACCAAAAGTTATTATCCTATTCAGGGGGTAATTGAATCGAGTTTTAAAGTGAATTAAATCAAGGTTTAGGTATCCTGAAATTTACTTCCTACATACTTACATACATAATGTACATAATGTACATTCATACAAAGTGGCGTAATATTCCTTTCGATTCCCTAATGCATTAACTTTGTTTGTAAATAAAAACATTTAGTTCTATATTTTTCTTTGTAAAGCGCTAAAGGATTCCTTGGAATTACTTAAGTTATTTAAGTTCTGTGTGGTGCAGAAGTCAGAAGCAGTTCTCAAAAACAAAAAAGAACACGTTTGTTCTTCTATTCTTTTGGGGTAAATCAGTCATAATCCCGTCAGTCATAATCGGCGCTGGCAACACCTTTCGGTGATACCAAGTCACCGCACTATAACAAATTGATAACTTTTATAAATGTTACTCATCTTAGACGTTTACTTTTTTTTCATTGAGTCAATTTAATATCGGTCAAGTGGTTGCCTCCAGAATTGATGCACATTCCGGCTCGCTCTACACCATTTTCCATGACTCTACTTCTTATCGGATGATCTCTTTCAGGACAGGGCAGATCTATGGCCAGTTCGTATAGACCCGTGACTTCAAAAACCCTAAGGAAATAAATAGTTCTGGAACTATCAAATCGCCAAAACAAAAAATCAAGCAACCGGGAAACACTTGCTGCAGAATGTCCACTAGTCACTTATGTTCTCTGTGTGTGTACCGTTTTCACTCCTGCTTGAACCACATGTTTTCTGAACCCAATTCGTCAATTGCGCCAAAAATAAGTCGTTGATCATGGTTTTGTAGCGCTCACCAGGCACAATAACAGTGTTGTCGACGCCGCCCTCGAAAAAATGTGGACCAATCTCATTTCCTCTTTGAGAGAATGAAATGGCGTTTTGTGCATTGCACACGGATTTTCAGTGCCCTTGAAGCGATAATTTTGATTATTCACGCATCCGAATGGGTGAAAATGCGCCTCGTCGCTCGTGATGGTATCCAATGGAAGATCATTTTCATCGTGGTCGGGTTTTAGGTGGGAATTTCCGTCTGCAGCCAAACAGTGCTCTTTCTATGGGTATACATATCTTCAAGTCTTTCACCAAAATTCGCTGACTATTGGTGCCCAATAGCGTGGGCCGTGTCGTTTGGTTGATGTTTGAATGTCCTCTTGGGGATTTGTAGCCACAGCAGCGACATTCTCATTCTACTCCGGGCCAGCTACTTCTGCTTCTAACCTTTTCTAAACCACCAAAGAAGTAACTTCCAATGCGTTTTTGTCTGCTCCGAGCAATGCCCTGGCATTCACATATATATACATATATGTACATAGGTCACTGCAGTGATCATTGCATGGTTCCTCAAAAGGTAATGACCAGAGAGTATACCTATTGTTACTCTTAACCTCAATTTACTTCTTTTAACACTTCCCCAGATTTCCTTCTATCTCACACCACCCACAAGGCATCAAGGCTTTAAGACTGACATCCTGTGCTCTTCTAAGTGAGACCATTTTTGGTCAATCAAATTGAAAATTTTCTCGACAATAGCTCTCATAATTAATGCCTTCAATTATGTATATCACTATGTGGAAGCTTAGCTCCTTTTTTGGGCAGTAAGTACATCGACACTTTCGTTACCCTCTATATCGCAGTGTCCAGGTGCCCAACATAATCTGACACAGTTCAGCGTATATACATAATGCCCTAAGCATTGTGCAGCAATTCCTGACTAATTCAGATTTTGTGA
This sequence comes from Blera fallax, assembly GCA_946965025.1. Taxonomy (NCBI): domain Eukaryota; kingdom Metazoa; phylum Arthropoda; class Insecta; order Diptera; family Syrphidae; genus Blera; species Blera fallax. The sequence goes on from OX337244.1 coordinate 96,315,345, forward strand.
CATAGGTCTCTAGGGCCTTAAGCGCAGCCTGACTGTCGATGTAGGTGGCGATATTCTTATTGGATATTGATCCCACTTCCAGTAATTCCACAGCTTTAAGCACAACTAGAACCTTTACTTGTAACCACTGCATGTGTGCGGAAATCTCAGGGCCACCTGTCGATTTATACCACCCACTTACTGCTTTTGGAACCATCCGTGCGGACTGCAAATTCTTTTCGGGAGGAACTGCCTTCCTTTACTAATCCTCCATATGGAGATACATTATTTCCCAGGATGTGTCGAAGTCGAGAATATCCAGGAACTTCATCTGTCTTATCAGCGATGTTAGGAATTGATACCCAAAGAATAGAGCTATGCCCAGCATCACGCTATTGCCCGCTTGTAATTTTATTTATAGATCCACTGGTAAAAGCTACAGGAACACCTCGAGTACAGACAATACAGGTGATGGCAATACAGGTCATTGGCTTCGACCGTACAAAAGCACCATACGTGAGGATGGGTCTGACTATAATGGTGTATAGGCCTAGTTTGCATACTGTAAGTTATCCAAAATACCTGGTGAAATGTGGAGTGCTTGATTCTGAATTTATGATCAGGATTAAAACGTTTTTCTTCAGCGACTGCTTTTAGGCGCTTCAGCAGAAGTTTTTGCCAGAAGCGATATGGATCTGTATGCCTAAACGACAAAAAGCCGTTTGCAGGTTTTTCCGGTTTAGAAACATTATGACTTCGGCGACTTTTAATTATCTTTTTTTTTATAATTTGCACTCGCGTCAAGAGATTATGACTGCCGCGGCGCGGGGGGTGGGAAAATAAGGATAAGATGAAAGGATATACCGATGGTCATTGGTTTAAAATGTTTGCGCATTATAATGAGAGAGAGAAATAAAGTTTGGCAAAGCATTCCAAATCCGTGTTGTGTGCCTTAGAAAAAATCGCTGTACCAAAAAAAGGCTTCAGGGTGAACTAATGAGCATTCAGAACCTGACGGGTATTGCAAAATCGTGAAGAAGCGAAATGCAACTGGCTATTCCGTTGAAACATTTCTTGTAGAAAAGAACGTTGTTCAAGCGAGTCTACTGACTCGACGATATTTTTGTCTCCTATGATGCACCGTTATGAATTCTACATACATACGTAGCAGGTGCAGTGTGAAATATTTCTTGCACCGTTTAAGGAATCCTTGACATTTAGTAGTGTTCTTGGCAAGGTCGAAAACATACATATGTGGTCATTCCAATACACAAAAAAATGCAAATATTTAGCGCAAGAAACCTACATATGTATGTTAGCAGCTTTGAAAAAACTTAAAATATGCCAGCAACCACCACCAACGTGCTTCTCGAGATAGTTAATGGGCTCTTCCCAAGCCAGCAGGAAATGCAATTAAGTTACCAACAGCTAACACCCACCCAGGTGATACCTATGGTAACAAGAGAAGAAATAATTACTATCTACAGCAGGTTTGGAGATAGAAAAGCACCTGGTCCAGATGATGTACCCAGTATAGCAAGGAAGACCGCAATTAAGGCCAGATCGGAATTTTTCTGGAACTATATAATTCATGCCTGCGAGAAGGAGTGTTTTCAAGTCAATGGAAAATGCAAAAATTTGACCTCCTACCTAAAGGAAACAAACCATCAAGAGATCCATCTTCTTATCGACCACTCTGTATGCTGCATACAGTTGAAAAAGTACTGGAATGGATTATTGGTACCAGGCTACAAGAAGCCATTGAAAATGTGGAAGGTCTAGCCAAACACCAGTATGGCTTCCTTAAGGGATGGTCCACGATATATGCAATCAAGGTATTAGTTGACACTGCACAGAAAGCTATAGATAGCCGAAGATAGAGAGGCGGCTCAAAGAAGTACTGCTCCGTCATAACATTAGAAATCAAAAATGCGTTCAATTCCTGAATCTGGGAACATATTTTGGCTGCTCTAAAGAACAAGAAAGTTCCACAGTATTTAATAAATATAATAATGGATTATTTTAGGCAGCCGATCCTAGTGTATAATACAGATAAAGGTATTAAGAAGTACATAGTCACGGGTGGGGTGCCACGGGGCCCGGTCTTAGGGCCGCTTTTGTAGAATATTATGTATGAGGGCATTCTGCGATTATCAATACCAGAAGAAGCAAAAATCGTAGGATCTGCTGATGACATTGCATTTATCGTAGTGGCCAAATATTTGGAGAAATTACACAAATCAGCAACGACACTATTATGATAGTCAGTAGGCCTAAAGCAGCAGGCAAAAATTCGAAACAATTACCATCGCTGTAATCGAGATTAAATCAATCAAGTATATGGGTGTGGTGGTCGATACTAGGCTAACATTTAAACAAAACATGGAGCATGTAGAATGCCTCACTAGTGAATAATACACTCATTCCGCATGCCAAATGTAGGAGGATCAAGGCATAGCCGAAGACGAGTGTATGCGATTGTAATCAAGTCAGTAATTCTGCATTCTTCAGATTACAGATTATGCGCCTTGAGGGTATGTACTGCATATCGTACAACATCTAGCGATGCAGCATGTGTCATTGCAGGAATGGTCCCCATTGATGCAGGAATGATCGATGGACGTACCGACTTATCCGGACATTCAACGACTGGAAAGAGCTAAACTTTAACATGACTCAAATGTTCATTCTGCGGGGGAAGACAAGAAGATGTTGAGCATGTGTATTTTCAATGCCCACGATTCCAACCTCAGAGAGAAATCCTACAAAGACAACTGAGAGAAATACCAAACCCTGAAAACAAAATAGGGCACATGCTACAGTTGCAACCAAAATGGGATGCAGTAGACACCTACACAAAATACATCTCGAATTTGATTATACTCTCAAAATCGGACTTTAATGGGCTTAACATACGCTGCCGCTCCATGTCCAAAGAATGGGAAAGTAAATCTGGAAACGAATGTAAGAAGCTAAGGATACTGCTGTCAGCGAAGGATTGTATTGGATTAGAAGTAGTGGATCAGAGATCATTAATGAAGATAAGGAAGAGAGTCGGACACAAAACGGAACCTTGGGGATCACCAGCATTTATGAGATTTGAAACCTGCCAAGACAACATGAATTGAAAAACTAGACTTAAATGGAGTTTTTTCCAGCAGGATGGGGCTACGATCACACAAACCATAAAACAATCCCATTATTGCCCGGGGAATTTCCTGGACGATATTTTTGCGTTTCGACTTTATTTAGCCGCATAGATCGTGCGATAATATCAGAGTTGTTATTCGCGAAATCATTTCCTCAAAAGGATGCACTTGCAAGAGAAGTCGAGGTCGAAAATTATCAGATATGTGGTGGGCGCCGTCGGTCAAGTGGATAGTGCGTTGGATCACTGAGCGGGAGGTTCGACGTTCGAATCCCAGACAACACCAAAAAGTTGTTCACGGTCCCACCGAGAGTAATAACTGTCAAGAGAAAACTTCTCAATTTGCCTTTCTGATATGGCTCTAAACTGTATGTCCCTTCCGTTTGTATGAAAAATATAACACGCACAACAAGAAGGGTCGCGAGAAGCTAGGGCCTGGACTGCGGTCCACTTCGCCAAGTAGTGTGTACCTTAAGAGTCTGTACCTTAAAATAAAATAAAACTGTCCGCACTTTTTCGAAGAAACAATTTTTTTGCTATAAACTGTTAATGAAAGACCCTCACATAAATGATTTTTAAACACACACTCTTTCACTGCCAGACCGAGAACTTTTCACCTTGCCCTCGTAAATATTACAAAATCATCCGATTCAAAAGGAACGACAACTGAATTGTCTATTATTCCCAATGTCACAAGCTGTCAATTGTTAACCTAAGAAATAACAAGAAAAGCAAAGTAAATTTAAGGGCATATCCTTGTTCAAACAGTAGGAACAGGCCATCATACCATACATCATATCATCGACCCTCTTCTGCAAGGTTTGTAGTGATGTTCAGCAAAATAATTGTAATAGCTCGTAAATAACAAAAATTGTTCAAAATTTCATTGGAGTGTGAAGTTTTTACGATATGTTTGAAAAGGGACCGATTCTGACTGCCATAACGATAAGTATCGTACAATCACATAATGGCAAGAAATGGTTATAAGTCCACAGGAATCGAGGTACTAAGTACTAAATTCCTAAATACATACATATGAAGTAGCACAAAAAGTCTTAATGCCGTCCCCTTTAATGACATTTAAAAAAAAGAAACTATAATTTTCAAAGTATACGGGACAAGAAAAAAAAATATAAAACGCGAAATTTCACTCCAGATGGACACTCGCACGTGCCAAACAGCAACAGTATCCTGTGCCCAGTGCAATCATCCCTTCGTGTTATTCTTGTATAACGTGCAGTTGAGCAGGCAATCAACCAAGTTAAAATCCTCAAGGTGCACCCTTCGGAGAAAAGGTGTTTTCTGTGTGAGGCTTTGTCGTTCAAAAGGATATTTATGTATGCAAGACATTCCATATCCCATCGTGCGTTTCTTTAGATATTTTCTCGTTCAATGAATCGAGGATCTTAAAGCGAACACATACTCATACCAAAGAACGCGAAATTTCAAACATCTGCTGAATAATTTCAGGTAACAATACGCATAAATGATTTTCTCTTCTTTTTTTATTACGACTTCCCTGGCTCCTGGCAAGTTATAGAAAAGGACAACGCTTAACCGCTGTATGCTAAACAACGGACGACTTATCGATGCCAAAGAATAAGAAATACGGTCATAAAATTTCTCGTCACCTGGCCGTTGTGAAAAGATGAATCACGTATTCAAAAAAAATCTCCATTTGAGGTCCTTTCAATTGAAGGGATTTTTGGAGTTGGCGATAGGAACAATAGCATGTACGAGTATGGCCAGGTACAGTTAATTAGTTATATTGTCAGCTTTAGGACTAGAATAGCTTAAATAATATTGATCCGTATACGTGTATGTTGATATAAACGTGCTCCTGCCATGTGGTCTGAATTGATAAATTGAGAAATAAAGGACGTATTTTTTTACATTTACATAAAATAGATATGTAAGTGTATTTTTTGATGATCCGAATTGAGGGTTAAGGTATTAATCACAATATCCTCTTAGCCAGATGTTTTAAGGCAGATATTAGAGTCAAATAATTGAACTTGAATTTCTTAAAGGGTCTGACCGTAGAAAAAGTTCGTAACTTGCGAACATTTTAAATGGAGAACATCGAGAACATCATGTCCCCAGCATATTTAGGAGATTTCTTGAATGATAACTAGCCCCTGTTTTAGGACTCCGCTGGGTTATAAAGTGTCATCCAAAAAGAGGTATCATTTTAAGTTTCGCGCCATTGTTGAACTATTAACATTTAACTATTATTGCGTGACTTTTGATAAGTAAAAACTAGGAGGTTATTAAATATAAATTGATACATAGTCGCACAACGTATTGAAATAGGGAGAATTCACTACAAAAAGGGTGAAAATATCGCTGAAACGTATCATAAAGTTCGTACTACTTTTGGTCATCATCAAGCGCCTTCTCGCACAGCGAGTGTATTTAATCGATAAATTTGAGCGCCTCGGACAGGTTACTGATGTGAAAACTCCAACTCGTGTTCGTCCGGCAAGGTCAGCTGAAAATATCGCCACCGTAGCTGAAAGCGAGAACCACTTTGCACTGCATTTTGCTTTTGCTTGGCCTTATCAGCTCCAGTTGACACAAGACCACGCACAACGCCGTACTTTCGCTGATTAATTGCTGGAAATGAATGAACAGTTCTTTTCTAGACAAAATTATTCTAAGTAATGAGGCTCATTTCCATTCTTCTGGGTGATAGTGAAACATAGTAAAACAACCTCTCCATACACAACGGGTGACAGTTTGGAGCGGTTTGTGGGCTGGAACTGCCATTGGGCCATATTATTTCCAAATTATGCAGGTGCGACCGTTTCGGTGAATGGATTGCGTTACCGAACGATGTTGACCGGTTTTTTTTTTTTGTGAGCAGAACGGTGCCATAGGCCACACAGCTGGTGAAACAGTGACTCTTTTGCGGGGTAAATTTCATGGACGAGAGATTTCTTGAAATGGAGATTTCAATTGGCCGAGGAGCTCGTAGAAACATTCTTTGGTAGCGTCGTCCTTGTCCTCTGTGGGGGCATGAACGCATATTATGCTGATGTTGGCGAATTCAGATGATGTTACGGATTGTCATAAGATGCTCGCTTATTTGTCGAAAGCTCAAGACAGCCGCGTACAATAAATTCGCACTCGAATAACCGTTGCTTTTGCTCTCGTAGTAGATGCCACAGTTTTTCATATTCCTTTTGGCATCGCATTGCACTTCGTGGATAACTGTAATATCTACTTTATAGCAATCTGTGGCCTCTGCTAATTAATCAGCTGCAGGCGGTCTGCTAAGAGTCCCAACATTCTGCACGCAAATCCGAAAATCATTGTCTTTATTTCGTTTGTCAGGGTTTCATATGTTAGGAAAATCACCCTGATGCGCAGTCCCAAACCTTGACGGCGAAATCCCTATATACAGCCCCAAAGGCGGGGAGCCGGTAAATAGATGCCAGTAACCCACTTTGGGGATACGAGCGCTCCCGCTGGCCTATCAAGGACTTCTTCCCCACCATCTCTTTTTCAAGACCCTACCTAAGTCTTGAAAGTTCCTTACTGACCTGAGCTACTGTCGGAGTAAATCAAGCAAGGCTTCCGCTAGTCTCAATGTGGATGTCACTGTTGATTAATTCTAGGAAATTTCTCCTCCGATGCCTGGGTAAATTATCAATAATCTTCCAGGCTATAGTCCTTGCCATACTCGTGTTAAAGGATCATCATCCGTTGTAACAGTGAGACTGCACTTAAGTGGCTTGAGACTCCCAAAGATTACTCAAAAATGCAAGAATAGACTGAAGAAATGGTCTTATGTGGATATCGGGCCATAGCGGAATCGCAGCAAATTAAATCGCCCATGAACTTACAAAGCAGGGATCAAAGACTACTACCATAACTCAGGAACCGATAAGAGCTGTGAGTTTAACAAATATAAATACTGGATCGACTGTTATATGGTCTCTATATAAAAGGAGAATGGATTATATTTAATCTCTTTCACTGGTCTTTCTTTCACTATTCTCTGATTCACTAAAAGCACAAAAAAATCTGAACGGGTGGATTTTCCAGAGGCAAAGGGACCTTTCTGATTCTGAATGCTTAGTATAGTTATATAAACTAATTTGCATCAAATCGTAAAATACCAAAGCGCCGTGGCTGAGTAGTTAGTGCATTGGACTTCTCTGAGCAAAAGCCTCGAAGTTCGAATTCCAGAAAACTAAAAAAAAAATTGTTTCACCCCGTGCGAATGTCTGACAAGCAAGAGAAAGCTTCTCAATACACTTTTTGAGTATGAGACTATACGTCCCTTCAATTGCGAAAAAAAATAACACACACAACACAAATGGTCCCCAAAAGACATATGTACGGTTCTGCCATATATTTCTTTTTGTTTGTTTTTTTTATAAAATAATAAAAAGTACTTATATAATATTCCGTAGATTATCATTCCTTGGTACGATTTCTTTTTATATGATATACTCCTTTACAATTTATGACCACTTCATGAATAGATAATGTTACAGAACACTTAAATGTCCTAATCCGGAAGAGGACAGAAGAGAACAATTGAATGTCGCTTCGCCTCAATTTTATGTCCAGGTGGTCGTATGATAATAATTGCGAAATCCTGTGGAACTTGTTTTCCTTCCAAGAAAAAAAAATATTTTTTGCAAAAAGAGAACAATTTACGTACGCCAAAGAATTTGCCGCCGAAACATCTGCAGAATAACAAAAGAAGAAGCAATCCTTGTACTTACTTGTTCTACAGATGGTACATATGTATGTACATAATACATTCATGTATTCAAATGAGCATTTGAATATACTTGTAAATTTATTTATTTTTATTTCTTTTATTGATATATAAATTTTAACAATATTTTATCATAACCAAACAATTTACAGAGATGTGGTAACCTTTCCTACTGCTGAGAAATTTTTATTTATGAAGTGAAACAAGGCTAAAATAAATTGATCAAACGGTAAAAAAATTCGGTATTCAGCAGCAAAAAGGAAGGATTAGTCTTAGTAGAAATATTTTGGATTATACACCTCAGAAAGCTGTAAATTTTATGTGTGTTGAACACCACCCTTCGATAAGACACCAAAATAAGGATTCTCGCAAACAAACCGTTACAAATTGGTTTTGGAATTTGACTTATTTTACCCTATTGCGGTCACAATAATCCATGACAAAAGTCCTGATCACAAAGGGTGATCCAACTCGACCTTTTTATGTTGGCAGCACTGTGAATCAAAAAGCTGTCAATAAGCTCCTGTTTTCAAAATGTCAAATTTGCATAACATATTTCTGCTCAATGCGTTGAAATTGTTCAATTGTTCTAGAGAAATAACAATTTTGTACGAATTGTGCACCGAATATACGAGATATTTCGGTCAATTTAATCGTCTCATTCAGAAAAAAATTAAAGAGACTGGGTATGGCCTGTGCAGTGAGCCCCATATCTTATTCCCGGCTCACCACGTGTACATGACAAGGAAAAGTACTGCACTTCAGAGCGTGGTCAGTACGATTGAAAAATCATGGAAAAATAAGTAGTGCTGGCTGCACTTGGACATTGAAGCGGCAATTAATAATGCCACAACGGATGCACAAGAAAATGCTCTAAAAGCCCGAACATTATTGACTTTCTGACCAGATGAATATATATTTTTTCGATGGATTCCGAACCAGACCACAAGGATGGATCCCTTTTCGTCTCTCTTTCATAGTCTATCTTAGCCCGAGAGACTCTCTGATTTTCTCCACAGTTCTCTCTGACTTTGATTCCTCGTGTCAACGCTAGCATCTTTTTAACAGAAATTTGGTTCATCTTCTGGGTTTCTAACCAGTGGAGTCCCAAGACCTCTGTTCTTCTGCTGACTTATGCCAGACATTGAGACAATATATGTGCTCGATTTCCTCCAGGCATAGTTCACAGGTGTCATCCTTCAGACGACCCAGCTTCTTTAGGTGATACCCGAAATTTCCATGACCTGCAGATAACGCTACTACCCATTTCAGTGCTTTTTGCTCCAAACTTAGAATTTCTCTATGAGTGTTTTAATAGCCATTTTAGCCTGCCTAGAACCTTCAACGGTTGATAACTTTCTCCGGTGTTCTGCCGTGGCCCAGTTGTTAATCAGGTGCTCCACCATTCCTCTGCCAATTGCAGCGAGTGGTTCTAGACTAGAGAGCTCCGAGGTTGACCCTTGTTTTGCTATAGAATCCCCCTTTATGAACACATTCCATTGCCAGGAATGTATTTATATCTGTTTGCTCTATGCGTCTAATCATTGATTGATTGTCCAGTGCTATAGTAATATTTTTACCAACAACTTGACCTTCTATCAAGTGATCCAACGCATGTAACAGAGCAGTCATCTCGGCTTGATAGACTATATTTCCCCAGACTAATATGACAGGCTAGGTCTAGATCTTCTGAGAAAATACCTGTCCCCGCTCTGCCATCCATCATGGACCCATCCGTAAAGATTATTATATCACCAATTTTCTTTTCCGGAGGTGTTCCATCCTTCCGTCCGTGGGCATATTAAACTCCCTAATCTCATTTTTCACGAGATCTATGATTTTCCTATGTCCATAGATAGTACCGCGCTAGTGTCTATTGTCATCCCGGTGCGGACGAAGTGTCGTCGATGTCGCCGTTTTCTTAATAAATGAGTTCAGCGGCATAATGCCTATGTTCACTTCCATTGTGCATGTTAGATTAGGTTATGCAAATGGGTGCCCTAGTTGACAGAATTATCAACGGCTCACTTACATAGACCACTTAGAAACCTAAATGTCAATCTTCGACCTAAGTTGAACCACCCACCACCATGTATGAATCTTAGCTCAATGTTATCTAGCTCGTACTAGCGACCATTTTGGATCCGTCTGTAAAGATGATCAGTTTATTCTCGAAAGGGACTCTGCCTTCATCTCATTCCTCTCTGCTAGGAATTCTAATAGAGAATCTCCGGTTGGATTTTAGTAGAGGGATGATGTAGTCCGTTCGAGTTCGGCTATTTTATCATTCCACCATGGTGTACGTTTTTTACCGCTCTGCCTACTAACCGTGCAGGACCTTTCAAAGGATCGCGTAAGGGAGCCGGTCAATGCATCGACTGCACTCTCAATTGCTTAAACAAAACTTCGCCTTTATCATTAATATCTTGGTTAGCATCGCAACCCAAGACTAACTCGGCCTTGCGGGTGGCACTGATTGCAGCAACGCTCTGTTTAGGTACAGGCCTCGTCAGAGCGTCCTTTGCTATAGTCAATAGCCCAAGCCAAAGAGTTCTTCTTCTTCTCGGATAGGGAAGCGGGGTCCTTCGCATCCAAGATCATTTTGATATGCGTCGCCCTACAGAACAATCACCGTTTCATCTGACCTGGGGAGACCTTCTTCCCTGTCTTCGATTTCGTGATCTCTTGGGTGGATCTGCTCTGCTCCTCCAATTCCATCGAGATCTCCTCTTCCGAACTAGCTGCCGATGGTGGCTGCAGCTCAGCCAGTGCTGGCACCCTCACGAGTAGCGTGTATGCCTCCAGACTGGTTTCTTCGTTTGTGTGTATTTTTTTTCTTTTGTTGTTGTAGTTTTGTTTCTGTTTTATTCATTTGTGTTCCCACGAGCAAGGCCGGGAAACAATGTACGCCCCGCCAGAGCCGCCATGCCGGGGTAATTTCATTTCCACAGACCTCGCCAGGGCATCTGTGAGAACTCGTTAGTGGTTGGCATTTATCCCCCCAACCTTCTTCATATCTGGCGCTAAAAAAGGTGTCATCACTGGGCGCCTTCTAATAGGCAAGCAACAAGGCTTGGCGAGTATTCTAACGACTTTTGAAACTGCTTGGACGCGGAAGATGACGAAACCATTTATATCTTTATTTGTACCTGGCCAGTTCTCTCCCAAAGAAGGAAGCTTCACGTAGGAGCTTTCTATTACAACGATCTAAGTAATCTGATAAAAATTAATGTACGTATGTATGTAAGGAGCTTCATCAGAGGCTCAAATTGGTTTTAACGAGTAGATTTTGAAAATTATTCCATAATGCATGTGGTATCACAATAGATCTACCTTGACAAACTCTAGGGTAAGAAATCTTAGCCATGAACTTACATAATTCCACTACAGAATTCAACTAAAAAATTAGCGTATTTTGTAAATTTTGTAATCCTGATCATAACTTAACTTAAGGAATTATTAAATTATTCCACATAGATATTCCAAAGAAGCGTCTTAGAAGATTCGCGCATCTATTTCACAGAAGCTTCAGCTTCATTTATGTATCTTCTTATTTAGATTAAAACAGTTTTCACATCTGTAACATAAACCCCTATAACACTGCCATCTCTGAGATTTTTTTCGAACATCACTCGCTATTCCGTTTAGTAGCACTTGTGTTTACCTTCTCCGTCATTTTAGTGTAAACCCATATTTCGGTCAGCTGTGCATTCAACAGGTGACAGATCTGTCACACTGGCACTTACATACATTTTGGTAAACAAACAAAACCATTTCTCACGAAAGAAGCCCAATTCATATGAAATTATAATAAGTTGAGTCATTCAGGCCACCCAGAAGACGCTATGGACATCAGTGGTCTTCAGCATATAGAAAAATTAGTTCCACGAAACTACCTTAATCTTGCAATAGCGGCAAATAAATCTCAGGATCTCGCAAGACGACTTCTCATCGAAACGGTATGAAATACGCTACACCTTAATTTTTTTGAAATTAATTAGTAAAAATTTTCGAAGCGCAAATTACCTGAAAAAGGATGGTCCGAGCCTGCCATCGAAAGTTTTATCAAACATCTGTCGTCGCTGGATAGCAATAACTTTACCAGCAAAACTGGATTGGGTGAACGAGAGGCTCGTATTGCTTGTAGTAAGTTATTTTGAACCTATTGGACCATCGAATGAAGTTAATTATTTTGTTTAGATCTTGTTGCGAAGCGCCACTTTAACTTTGGCCATGGAATCGGTCGCTCTGGCGACCTTCTTGAATCGCAACCGAAGGCAGCCGGTTCCACGCTAATGTCTAACCTCACCAATGGTCTCCTATTAGATTTAATTCGTTGTTTAGGCGTAAGAAGTACCAAATTTTGTTTTCTCTGTCCAATGGCTACAGGAATGACCCTGAATCTATGCCTTCTCACGTTGAAGAAACAAAATCCCAAAGGAAAGTATGTTCTTTGGTCGCGAATCGACCAGAAAGCCTGCTTCAAATGCATGACAACCGCAGGCTTAGAACCAGTAATAATAGATGTGATCGATGGTCCAAATGGCCTTCATACGAATATGGCAGCATTTGAAACCGAGATTCGAAAACTTGGCGTCGAAAAAATCCTGTGTATTTTCTCGACGACAAGTTGCTTTGCTCCGCGTAACTGTGACGATATATTCTCCCTGTCTCAGTTGGCAAAGAAGTCAAACATCCCGCACTTGGTTAACAATGCTTACGGCCTGCAAAGTACCTATCTTACTCATCAGTTGGAGCAGGGCAATAAATCGGGAAGAATCGATTTATTTGTCCAGAGTACGGATAAGAATTTGATGGTTCCAGTTGGAGGAGCAATTGTGGCTGGATTCAATGAGGATACTGTACGTGCCGTAGCTCAAACCTACGCAGGTATGAAGCATGAAACTTTCAAACTCTCATTTCTGACTTTTAAATCGTTCTACAGGAAGAGCCTCGTCTGGCCAAGCCATGGATGTGCTTATGACACTTTTATACCTTGGCAAATCCGGTTACATAGAATACAGAACGAAGCGTAAAACATGCTTTGAGTATCTTCGTTCGAAAATGAAAGAATTTGCAGCCACGCATGAAGAAACCTTACTGTTAACCAAAGGAAATCCCATCTCAATGGCTATGTCGTTGAATACGTTCAGTAGTTCAAATAATTTATCACAATTTGGTTCAATGCTGTATACGAGAGGGATATCAGGTGTACGAGTCATTACGATCTCCGACTCAAAGTCAATTGATGGCTATAGTTTTGATGGTAAGTAAAACAGATGTGGAGTTAACAACGGAATCATTATTTTCATGTTTATAGGATGGGGAACCCATTGCTCCAAGTCAAAAATTCCATACATCACAGTTGCTGCTGCGCTCGGAGTAACTCATAGTGAAATCGATGTATTTATGAAAAAGTTGGATGAGTGCTGGAAGAAGTTTGTTTTAACTCTGACATAGCTTGTTTATTATTTGTTACGGAATACTTTTATGTTCCTCTCTATACATACATATATGCATACAAATATATGTATGTATTTACGGTTTGTTATCGAGCCACAAAAGAATATATTATTTTTATTGTGATAAAATTGTTTTCAATATACTGCTTCGACTAACATTTATTGAGGCGTGAGAACGAATCGTTCCTCGTAGTGCTCCTTGGATAAACTGAAAGGTGAACTAACGACGAGCGTTGGCTTCATGTGACCCACTACCTTCTCAGGGACTAGGAGACTGAGCAAAGAGCGCCCACAAAGAACAGGTCTAAAAGCCAGAATCACGCCATGCGCAGGCGTCACTTGTCGACCACGAAATTCTATAGTGAGTCTCAAGCCTCGGATAAATGGATCGATTCAACTGTTGACGACCCCAAGAAACTTGCAAGGGACAACGATTTAAGGAAATACACGTGGAATGTTCACACACTGAACAGACAGGAAACGAATTAGCAGAGACCTTTGAAAGCTACAAAGCGGATACAACCGCTCTTCAGGAAGTGAGTTGGGATGGACCTAGACCGAGTATCCTGTGACATCTTCTATGGAGAATGCTACCACAAACAAAGACAGCGACTGTTTGGATGTAGCTATGCTCAGAGGTAGACTTTAATAAAAAATCTTAAGCTTCCGCCACGTACATATGTATATAAGTGAGAGAGTGATGACGATCCGCATGAAAGCAAAATTTCGTAACGTTAGCTTCATTTGTGGGCGCCGTGGCTCATGTGGTTAGTGCGTTGGATCGCTGATCTGAGATTATGAGGTTGGACGTTCAAAATCCCAGAAAACACCAAACAATTTTTTCACGGTCCCAACTCTAGCGAGTGTCTGACTAAAGTCCGAAAGTAATAACTGTCCTTTTAAATTTGCCTTTCGGATATGGCTCTAAACTGTATGTCCCTTCCATTTGTGTGAAAAAATATATCACGCACTACACGAATAGTCGCGAGAAGCTAGGCCCTGGACCACGTATGGTCTGTTGCGCCAAGTATTTATTTTTTGTTTTAGCCTCATTTGTGCTATCGCCCCACAGAGAAGAAATGTGCCAAAAAAGATTGTTTCTACGAGTTCCTTGAGAAAACCTACGAGCAATGTTCAAAATATGACGTTTAGATCGTCCTTGTAGATTTTAACGTCAAGAAATTTCCACATCTCAACATTCACAAGGCAACTTGGAAGTCACCTGGTCAAAGTACCGGCAACCAAATTGATCAAGCCTCGATCGATGGAAGACACTCCTCCAATGTATTGGATGTTCGAAGGTTCCAAGGTACAAACATCCACTTGGACCATTACCTTATTGCGGCCAACGTGCTGATGAAATTATCTAATAATGTCGCGGCCAGAATCGCACTGCAATCATAACCGATTGCAAGAGCCTGTACCGATAGAGTCTTCCTAGAGCTCTCAACAAACCCCCCGACAAACAGCAAGGGCAGAAGACCAGTGTCTGTAGATTTGGCCCTTCCACCTGTGAGAAACCGCTGGGTTGCCACGCAGGCAAGCGCTGCAAAAAATTATGAGAGCCACTCGTCAGACGAAAAGCGCGTACTGAGACGTAAGGAAAGCCGACATGAGAAACGTGAGATAGAAAAGATGTAGAGATGCTACGGCAGGAAAGACATCAGAAATTTATATAAAAGTGTAAAGAAGGCAACTCATGGCTTCGCTAGCCAAACCTGAGCACGGCAAAGCAAAAATGAGAATGCCATAGAGAAGCACCTGACACCATATATGTATACATATGTATATGGAAAGACTGCTTCTGCTGGCTATAATACATATATGCTTCTATATACATATACATACATGGAAAGACTGCTTCTGCTGGCTATAAAACGACGATGGAATCTAAAATCCCGTTGTCAGGCAGTCTGCTGGTCTCTACTTGGAAGACTATAACCATCGAAATCAAGCAGCCATAAAAGGCCACGGGCACAGATGGCTTAGCAGCAAAGCTGTTTAAACTGCAGGCGATTACTTGATAGGGAACATGCATATCAACTAATGTGTAAAATATGGTCCAACGAAAGCATTGCCGGTGATTGGATTCCTGAATACCACATGCTTGATACGTAAGAAGAATGACCGCCTCACTTGCGCCAATTACAGAGATTTAATTCTCCTGAAAATTGTATACAAAAATTTATCTGGTATAATGCTGAAGCCCCTGAAACTATACGTCGACGAATTGGTTAGGAATTACCACCGCAGATTTAGGTCTGAAAAATCGACAATCGACCAAATCTTCACGTTACCCCAAATCCTGGACAAGAGCCAAGAGTTCCAAATTGATATTCACCATTCACTTATAAATTTCAAGACCACATATGGTATTTAATATGAATGAGATAAGCTCTTTTCCGCCATGTCTAGTTTAAGTACTCCTGCAAACTCATTCGCTCGTGTACGATGACGATGGAGAACGCTCGCTCCTCCGTCAAGGTCGGAAATGACACCACCAAGACCTTCAATACAACTAGAGGTTTTCGACAGGGCGACTATTATGCAGTTTTTTCAACCTGGTACTGGAAAAATAGTGCGAAATTCCCAGTTCAACACAACAGGCACTATTTTTAAAAATCCGAATGTACAACTGCTTGGATACGCAGTCGACATTGACATTATCAGCATAAACAAAGCAAGCATTTACTTCTGTTAAAATGTCTGATTGTAAACGAGGATAGTACGAAATTTGTTACCTTCCTTCCTATGCCCCTCTTAATTATATATCTATATGCTGTCTACCATACACCACACCGATGTCTCGGCCATAACGTCGCGATGGACAGCTATAATTACGAAAAATCGTCTACTTAATTTAAGAATCTCTCAGAGTGTTGACGTAGAGTAACACTCGTCAAACGCTAGGAGACATCTACTAAATACTTGATAGTCTTTATCGATAAATACCAAAGAGACGCTATTTAGAAAGCTTGTATTCGTCCGAAACTCGAATATGTTTGGGCGGGAGCTCCCACAACTCGTTTAAGTTTATTAGATCGTGTCCAGCGTCAGGCATGTAGACTGATTGATGACCTGTCAATTTGCAACCAAAACACTTCGCCAGAGCGTCGTCGGAATGTTGAATGGTTATCTGTCCACCACAGATGTTCGGATGAAATCTAGTTGTGTCTCACCTAACCGTTAGTTTAATCGTACTACACGAGCGGCCTCTTCAGCACACCCTTATCTTTTGAAACCTATTTCGGTCGCACAGTGAAATTCAGAAGTACGTTCTTTAGCCATTCAACACGTATGTGGAATGACTTTCCATCCTCAGTGTTTCCAGCAAATTGTCATTTGCAAGGATTTAAGGTCAACGTGCATCGTCACCTAACTCTCTTTCCTTTTCCTACCAATTTCTAACTTCCAATAACCTTTCCTTTCACTCCATCACTTTAAAGCACTTTAGTCCTATGTGATAAAGCAGTTAAAAAAAATATATGAAAGCGCGCTTTTAATCTTCGAGAGTTCTATATTCGATTTATGGTCCCACCCGCGTAGCTGGTTTGTGGAAGAGAAGATTTATTGACCTACGTACATATGTATATGAGCTGTACAGCGACACCGACCTGGTCAAAAAGATACATGTAGAACAATTTAAATGGCTACGTCATGTAGAACAGATGAACCAATCAACCAACTCGGCGTACCCAACTGGAGAGAGTTTGTTAAGGATTGTGCTGGTTGGAGAGACCTATTGGTTGAGGACCTGGCTCACCCGAACTACAGCGTAATCACAAATAAGTGAGTAACATTTATTCCATAAAACAGCGACTTCTCATACCCAGTAGAAGAAAAAACTTTTCGACAATGCGATTAGTTAACCAAGAAAAAAACGAAATATACAAGTCAACTTTTTTTACACTTGATTGGCGCAAGTTGTTGACGAAAAGTTGTAGGCGTTTAAATAATATGGCAGATAAGATTTTATAAGCGATGTTGAGGAGACTGACACCTTTGTAATTGGCGCAGTTGTGGGGATTTCCTTTTTTATGGATGGGGTAAACGATGCTAAGATTCCATTCATCAGGCATACACTCGCCTGACCAAATGTTAAAAATGGGTTGGTATATGCTCTCCACTAAGTAATTTTCAGCTATTTTTAGTAGTAGTATT
Source organism: Blera fallax (assembly GCA_946965025.1). Taxonomy (NCBI): domain Eukaryota; kingdom Metazoa; phylum Arthropoda; class Insecta; order Diptera; family Syrphidae; genus Blera; species Blera fallax. The sequence goes on from OX337244.1 coordinate 96,332,830, forward strand.
AAGCAGCCAAGTCCAGCAGCATTGCTGGATTTAAACTTGGATATTGCTATCCTTACTTCGTTTTGGTCAGATGGACGGAAGTTTTGGCTATCACCGTCTATGTTCAATTGTTCATTCTGCCTTACAGCGGTATGTTGTTCTTCGTCGCCATTCTACAGTCTGCAGAAAAAGTTTTCCCATATTCTTATCACACATGGTTCCCTTTTTCATCTCTACAGTTATCTGGGCGGGTCGTGTAGACTTGACACGTTCTATTCCTGGAGTATACTGAAGAAGAAGCAAAGTTCTTCTTCTCGTCTTTTTTGCTGACATAAAGCTGACGAGCGTCCTTCGTCCTCTTGTTTAGTTGCATGTGGTTTTCGGCGTTCTTACTGAAAACAAACTTTTCTTGGTGGTGGTCGCACATCAGTTGCTGCATCTCTTATGATATGTTGGCAGCGTTGCCACTTGTCTGACGGCATAGTAGTCTTGGATATTCTTTGGGATACGTTCGGCGAAGATTTTTGCAGTCTCTTGCGATTGCAACTTTTTGAAGTTAAATCTTCTCACAGTAATAATAATTTGCATTCAAAGGATTTAAGAGTCTATACCCCTGGAACAAGCTTGTCAGATAGAAACATAAGGAAACGTTTGAAATATGCTCAAACCCATATTATGAAATCTTTAGTGCGTTCATTTTCTCAGAGGAGTCTAGTCTAAAGTCAATGTATTTTTAGGCCTGATGAGCACCGTTTTGCTGTAAGGAGACAGGGTATTAACTTCAATCCGGAGAATTAAAATGCCACTGTTAAATATGGTGGGGGAAAGTGATTATGTGGAGTGCAATGGGCCAGAGCACACTGGGTAAGTTTACTTCAACTGTCAGCTTCATTTCTGTGACACAACTTTATAGAAGTATGCTAAATAATATTCAGAAACATGAAGGAGACATTCATGACTGTAAGATTGTTTTTTATGCAAAACATTTAATCCGGGACAATCATTTTCATGTTTATTTCAGTTCTCTGAATCAAAAGCTAAATGACTGGAGATTTCCCAAGGATTCGAAGCTATGTGTCATATTGCGTCTACCTCATCGAAAGAAGAAGTGACTTAATTTTATAAAAATAAAGGATTCAACAGCATTGTATTAATGGCCATGTGCGATGAAAAATGCAAATTCACGTTTATAAATGATCGCATAAGAACTATGCTTGGTAATAAAAAAAAGGTTGTGATAGTATCAGACGCTTTTCCCAATACATATGTAAAATTTTTTAACGCCTCACTCAAAAAATATTTAGAAAACGAGTGGATATTAACAAGTTTCTGGTGCAAACTAAATATAAATAATATTTCAATTGTAAATTGCGTTAATTATAAGGAAGGTGACTATAATACCAATTAAAAAACTCAACAGGGACCAAAGCAGCAATGTGTAGAAGAAATTCCAAAATCATTTAGAGAATATTTAACCAACGAAGGAAACATGCACATGTAAAAACTTATATCTATGTATTATAAAAAAAAAAAAAATAAATATATGCATCCGTGTTTTACTTGTTCCCTAGTGTACTCGTTAATAAAGCTTGTAAATAAAAACAAAAACATAGATAAAAACTTAATTTTTAATCAAATATTCCCTGCATAACTTTATTTGAAAGATCAGTTTTTACAGGAGTGTTTGAATTTCGCGCAGGTTCATCGCATTTTCCACCTGCTTCACAAATGATTTCGAAACTCAAGATCTCTTCTCAAGTAGGGAAACTCTTCAAATAATTCAAGTGTATTGCGGAGATGTTATGGTTTCATCCATATTATTTATGGACCCAGCCGAAATCCTATTCGAAGTTGATTCGCTGCTGGTTCGATATTTATGTACATATGTAATTATGTATCTATACATAATACATAATTTTGTTGCATCAATTTTCTTTCCTTTGCAGCAAAATTAGAGCAAACATTTTAAATTCGTCGAAGTTCTTCTCCAATTACAATGCTTGGAGCTCTGTGCTCAAACATTGGCAAGACGCTTCTTTGTTTAAAAACAACTTCTGAAAAGAAAACTGCTACTTCAAAAGAAGAATAATATATTTATATATATGTATACATACATACATTCAGGTCATAAATACTAAAACAGCTAAAAAAAATTAATGAATGGTGGTAATGCTCATCTGTCAGTTCAACTCTTTTTTAATCCAATTTCGACTCGATGTGTGCAAGTACCCAAGTCGAAATCGCAACCCTGCTTATGTACATACGGGGCAAAGAGGTCAGTTTTCCGCCGCGAGAAATCATCCAGTGCACGCAGGCTCATTGGCATCAAAAAGAATTGAAAATATGGTTTTTGTTGAAGGCAAAGTGGACTACCTAAACCTCCTCAAAAACAATGTGAGTGTATTTCTGAGCCTACGGTTGTGGGTATCAGGAATAAGGAAATCAATAACAAACGTCCTGAAGTAATTTTGGGAACAAGTGAGCAAATTGTGATCTGCATGTTGTTCGTAAACTCAAGTGGTTCCACATCTCGAGCTTCCATCCCGACACAACCACTGATGCAATAAAATGAATGTCAGCCAAGTATCTCTCAAGTTTGTTAATTTTAAAATTGGGATACCAATTCATTATGCTAATACTGTCTTCGATAGAAACTTCTGGCCGAACGGTGTTAAAATTCGTTCTTTTACTCCGGCAAAAAACTAGGCCATGTTAATGCTTATGGTGGTGATATTCACCAAAAGCCCGTAAATGTTTATTACCACAATGCGAGCGGTTGCAGATCGAAGACCTCAGATTTGTTTATTGCGTCTAGTCACAAGGATTATGATATAATCATAATTACGGAAACTTGGCTTTACGAGGACATCAGATCGAGTGAAATTTTTGATGAATCTATTTATGATGTTTTTCGCCATGATCGCTGTAACTCATCTGATGACCGTGGTGGAGGAGTTCTTGCTGCTGTTCTGTTGACTCTTTCTGGGAAAAGGATTCCATTGCCGAATTTAGATGCTGACCAAGTCTGTTTTTCAACTAACGTTGCAAGTATTAGATTTATTTATATTGTGACCTATATACCTTCTGGAAGTAAACTGGAAATTTATGAAAATTGTATAGAAAATTTTGAATTTGTTAGTCATTATTGTTCTGAATCAGATATCTTGTGTATACTTGGTGATTTTAATATTGGAGATGTAAATTGGTCTTGGTCTGAAGAAGACAAAATGCAGATTCAAATTAATTTATACTCTTATATAAAAGCAAACACGAGTCCTCTTAGTTCCTTAAATTTTCTTAAATGTAATTTTGTGGGTTTAAAAGAGTATCTGAATTCATTTAATTGGGATACTGACTTTGTAAATCTATGTCTACGTGATATGTATAATCACTTTGTCTCAATAATTAATGTCGGTTTTTCCATGTTTGTTCCATGCTCTATGAGGAAATACAAAACTAGGCCCTTAGGCGACTTTTGCACTTGAAAAATTTTAAAAACAAAGCTTACAAGCGTTATAAAAATTCTGGAAACTCTATCACTAGAGTAATTTTCACTAAACTTCGTAGAGACTTTACGGTCTTGAGTACATTTTTATATAACATTTTTATAAGTTACACTGAAATTAAACTAAAAAAGGACTACAAATCATTTTAGTCCTTCATAAACCAAAAAAGGTGTTCCAATGGATTGCCTACCCAAATGGTATATAAAAATTGTGTGTCCAATGACGTTAAAAACTCCGTCGAACTATTTGCGCAGTTTTTTGAATCTGTCTTCTCTCACCCAGTGATTCCTACTTTGCCTGAAGTATCCACAATGCCCAAAATTGATTTTGGGGAATTAGTTCTGCAGATTCAGGATATTGAGACTGCTATCTGTGGCCTTAAGCCGAATCCTAAGCCTGGGGCTGATGGTATTCCTGCGATAATATTAAGAAACTGTTGCAGCGCCATCTGCAAACCTCTGTTAATGATATTTAATTTATCGCTAAAGTCGGGTTCGTTCCTTGATGAGTGGAAGATCTCGTTTTTGATGCCTATTTTTAAATCTTAGGGGTGGCAATGGTGTAGTGGTAGCGTCATCGTTTGTCGAGCTGATGGTTCACAGTTCAATCCCTGATGTCAGCAAGCATTATATGATAAGAGGCAGTCCGATCAATTGCGAAAGTTTGTGACAACACTACTGCGAAGGCATAACACTGGCAGTAGGTTTGTCATATAGCTGGAGAAATTGATCGCTCTGTTGATAATTGATATGCTCATGACATCATCGGGAAAAAATACTGTGAATCAGAAGCGAAGGCAAAAAATACATGACAGCAATCAAATCTCCCCAGTTATTCTGGACACCACCCCCGGAGCTAATGTGAAACCTAATACAGCTGAGTTTCAAACCACTACACCAATCTATTTCTCTCTCTCTCTGTCTATCTTTCCAACGCCCGCACCATGTGAAAACATGTAAAAGGGTAGTCATAACCCCTTGAGTGCGGGTAAATTATAAAAAAAAAAAAAAATCTGGTTCCAAGAATGATGTCAAAAACTATAGAGGTATCTGCAAACTTTCCGCCATACCAAAGCTTTTTGAATCCATTGTTAAAAATAAATTAGAATTTCACATAAAAGAGTATATATCTGAGTTCCAACATGGTTTTGTTTCGGGTCGTTCGACAACATCTAATCTGGTCCACTTTACATGTTTTGCAATTAATGCTGCTGAAAGTGGATCCCAGGTCGATGTCATATATACTGAATTATGCAAAGCTTTTGACTCTGTGAATCATGAGCTGCTGATAAAGAAGTTGGAAAATTTTGGATTTCACTCAACAATGTTGGATTGGATTTCTTCATTTTTAATTGGAAGGTTTCAAAGAGTTTGCCTTGACAATTATTACTCAAGATCCACAGGGTAGTCACTTAGGGCCCCTCCTGTTTATTATTTTTATTAACGACATTGTTCATCAATTCAAATTTTGTAATTGTCTTCTGTATGCGGATGATCTTAAATTATTCCTCAAAGTAAAAAACTTCGATGATTGTGCAAAGATTCAGATGGATCTTAACAATTTGTCTACTTGGTGTGTTAGTAATTTCTTTACGTTAAATGTTAGAAAATGCACAACTATCTCTTTTTCTAGATCTCAAATACAGCAATATTTTAATTACTGTATTGAATCCATACCTTTAACAAGGGTTGATAAAATTAAGGATCTCGGCATATTTATTGATAACTAGCTGTACCCTGCGTGCGTTGCAACGCCACCAACTAAAATAAATTTGAAGGAAAGACATTACACAAATATTCAATTCATTTTGAGTCATTTTATTGATTTTGTTCATTTCGAAAAAATTGTGACATTTTCATTCGATATTTATTGAAGTGCTGTGGGATACACAATATTTCTTGTTTTTCCATCTTTTGCGTAAACGAATAAATCAGAAGGTTTTCCGACGCGTGAGCAGGCCACATAGAGCTGCCCATGTGAGAAGCATGGATTCTCCAAATTTAATCCACACACTTGCAACGATTGTCCTTGTGCTTTGTTGATAGTCATTGCGAAAGCGAGTCGCACCGGGAACTGTAAACGTTTGAATTCGAATGGCATATCTGTCGGGATCATTGGGATCAGTACGTCTTCACCTTTGAATTTTCCAGTCAAAATTGTTGCCTCGATAACATTGTTCATCATTTTCTTGACTGAGAGTCTGGTTCCGTTGCAAAGTCGTGGTGGATTTATGTTTCGAAGAAGAATGATGGGTACGCCAATTTTCAATGTAAGAACGTGCGGTGGCATGCCTGGCAAATCAAGCGAATTCAAGAATTCAGTTGGATAGTTGACAACTTCGTCTTGATTCACCACAGTATCGATGGACTTATATGTTGTCGTTTCGCCGGGTATTCCATTCTGAATGGTGAAGTTGATGGTATTGACATCGATGTTTTTGGCCGCTAATATAGCACGCGTACTGAGCCACTGATGATTTTGGTAGTTCTGTGCAATGTTTGGGAAAACTTTTTGCACCAATTCGTCTATGCTTTCTGTGATCTTACAGAAGTTTGCTGGCAAGGTGATACATTGCGTAGATTCATCAATTTGCATTCGCCCATTTCCAATATCCATTAATTGTTTTGCAAAATTTCCAGCCGATGCATCCCGTTGTAGTTGTACACGCATGTTGGTTTTCAAAGTCAATTTCTGTAAATGACGCCATAAATCTGATGATTTGAGACATGCATTAAGTTCATCAGCGGGTGTTGAACGTGGTATAACCGGCAGTGTTTGTCGAAAATCACCAGACAATAAAATGAGTGCGCCACCGAAGATCCGTGCGTTTCCTCTCAAGTCTCGCAGTGTACGATCAAGCGCTTCCAATGCTTTCTTGTGCGACATTGTACATTCATCCCATATGATAATTTGACACGTTTGGAGTACTTTGCCCATTCCAGAGTTTTTGCTGATGTTGCATGTTGGTGTCTCAGTGTTTTTCAAATTCAACGGCAGTTTCAATGCTGAATGCGCTGTTCGGCCACCATCCAAAAGAGTTGCCGCAATTCCAGATGATGGAATGGCCAGTGCAATATGATTTTGTGATCGTAGGGTTGCCAAAATGAGTGAAAGAAGAAAAGTCTTGCCTGTACCACCGGGCGCATCTATGAAAAATAGTCCACCGCTTTGTTCTGTGATTGCACGCATAATTCTGTCATACGCAAAGCGTTGTTCTGGAACCAACTGCGGAAGATTTGTCTGAACAAATATCCCCAGTTCGTCAGAATCAAAGTGTGTTTCTCGTTGCAAATCACGATCGAAAAGGTCGTTCGCTGGTCGGTTCGCAGCAGGCATTCCCAGTTGCACCAGTGCCTTGTTAGCGATTGCCAAACATATGTCTTCAATCAAAATCAATGCCTCATTATACACGTTTGGTGTGAATTGAATGTCCGGATTTTGATTCGCAGCGCGCAAACGATGTAGAATATCTTCACTCATGTAGTCCTTGTATTTTTCCCAAAGATCTTTTGGATTAGATGGGAAGCAGGTTGTCAATATTATGGCAAATAACGTGCGTATTTGCTGTGGTCGAGCAGTATTCGATGCATCAGCGAGTGCAGTGTCCCAATGTGTATCATTCTCAAGAAGATTTAGTTCCTGGCAAGCTTGGCGATAAGTGGCGCACAGCTGACCGTTGACTGTTCTTAAATCTTGGAAGGATGTCGGTCCACGTACATTGATTAACAGCAATCGCAGAAGCATTCTGTATTGTTCGGGTGAACAGTGTACAGACGACCCAATGCGTCACTGGAATACAAATTGGGATTTCCTTCAACTGCTTTACCTTGTTTCCGACGTTGAAACTTTTTAGCCGATGCATTCCATGTGTAGAATTTCGGTACCTCAGAATATAGTAGAGTCTTTGCAAAAAATCATCTTGGCACAATGAGTAAAATGCAGTTAAAGTTGTTGCCGGTGTAACCAATGCTCTTGCACGTACATACATTATCTGCTGTGAAGTACACGCGCTGTCCATTCTCGAGATGCACCGCCAAGTGTACTACTGTTGGATGTCGTTCATGGATTGGAAATGATAAGATGCGCCATGCTGCTTCATTGCTGCTAATGTAGCGTCCAAGTTGGTATTGGTTAATTTCATCGAGCGGTGCGGCCACATTCCCTACTCCGAAGACTGCCATGTCGCTTCCTTTGTTGACATATTTGCAAATGTATTTGATCGACTTCACTGAATTGCAATACTCAACATTAATGTGTGCTTTGAAGGTCTTTGAGAGCAACGGTGAATATGGCACAACCCAACGATTATCGACTTCGGCATCAACGTTTCGTACTTTCAGAACGATGGATTTGCCGCCATCCTCAACTGATCGTCGACGATACAGTGGGTATCCGTCATTGCCAGTGATGGTATCAGAAACCAAGTTTCTTGGGTATCGTTTCGTGCATTTCCCATTAGACATGCATGGTGAATTGTTGTTGAATGCGCCACATGGACCATGAATCATATTTTTGGTAACGACGTCGAATAAGTCTGGATCAATGTCCTTATCTGGTATTTCTGCTGAGATGATTTGGTCAATTTGATCTGGCGTAATTTTGTTGATTAACCAAACCAAAATATGTGCATGTGGCAATCCTCTTTTCTGCCATTCAATGGAATACATCCAGCAGCGTGTCTCTCCAAAAACGTGATGCCTGATAATAAAATCCATCAAAGATTTAAATTTTTGTTTAAATACGCGTGCGGTAATGTCATGGCGATCCGAAGATGATTGTCCAGCTAACAGAAGTTCTTTAATTTCATCCCATGTTGGATTGCATGTAAATGTGATGAACAAATCTTGGCGACCGTATGCGCGAACGTATGTCATCGCATTTTGTGCGTATTCATGCATGTGCCGTGGACTCCCGGTGAATATAGACAGTAATATGACCATTCTTCCCAATTCGTTTGGATTCACGTTACCATCATTAACGATTGCGTCTCGTAAATGGATGTACTCTTCAGAACGCAACTCGGTTTGATTCAATCGATTATATAGGAGTCGTTCGGTTTCAATCTTCGCGTACATGTCGACGATGTATTGATGGAACAATTGTCGACATTTCAGAATGTGGTTCTCAGCGTCTTGACGAATCATCAATCGGTAGGAATAATAATTCATGGCACTGACTTTCTTATTCCTTTCCTCGTCTGTTTGTGGATTTCTCATTTTGATGTTGAAATGATATCCATCTTCTCCTCGCCAAAACAGAATCGGATAGTGCAATCCGTCGTATGAGCGATGAGTTTCGGAGACTCGCTGAACGTCACCACTTCTGCGATGAAGAATTATGTCGCGCGATTCGAATTCTTCGCCAACTATCACGATCGCCACTTCATCGATTGTGAAGGACATACAGACAAACATTCATTTTTATATATATAGAAAGAAGAAAGATAGCTGGTTGTACCCGCTTTGCTGGATTTTTTTCTTTTTACAGAACGTGGGAATCTGAAAAAGATACTATTAAAATAATAGGTTCCGGATTTCTACCGACTAAAACCACCTCCCTTCTTCTCCCCTGTTCCATGCAATACCGCCATTAAGCATTTCTTCACAGGGGAAGATTCAGCTTTCCTTGCCTATCATTTTGTATTGGCTGAGTGCCCACATTCTTGTAGCGTTTTCTTCACTCTGGCCGCTTGGCTGAGTCTCGTAATAGATGCGTACACATGCGTGTATGTAGTACGCATGTTATTTACTAAAATATTGGTCAGAAAAGGACATAATGTTAGAACAACAACCTATTATTTCTCTTACCGGTTCTCTTAGTACAACCCAAATTCACAGAACGAAAAACACTTAAAACAAAATACTTCTTATAATTGGACGAATTCCTATTACGCCAAAATTCATTTCAGAAGTGCAATCATACTCTAGAGTTTGGAAATTCATAGGAAAACAAAACAGCAAACAGAGAAAAACAAAAAAGGATCCGTTAAGTACAAATGTACATGCAAACAGAAGCAACCCCTCATCACCAGGTGTACTGTTGACAGCGAAACAGAACTAAGTTAGCTCCAAACCGTTTTTTTTTTTCTAAAGAAATTGCTTACTTGTGTTCCTTCGAAACAATTGCATATACATATACATATATATATATACATACATACATATATACATACATATACTTAAGACAATGCATAATTACATAAGAAACCTACAGTAGTGCATAGAAAGAAAAAGGTTTGTTTGATGAACATGAATATGCACGCACTCCACTGGTGAGCCATTGATTGCAATGACCTACGCATCTGTGATATCTTTGTATCTTGAATAATTATATTTTTGCTTATTACTTCCGTTATAAGAATCGCAGAATAATGATTTATACCTCAATCTCTTCAGCAAGAAATGTACTAATCGAGGAATCAAGTCATATTCAAATCGGTTCAGCCATTTTGTAGTCATTAGTGTGTAAAGCATAGGAAAATGGTTTTTCTCAGTAAAAAAAACATATAAAAGGGGTTTAAAAGCCCAATAAGGGATTCAGTATACTAAAATTAGTCCTAAAGCATAACCCATCTCACGACAAATCGATTGCTATATATATTGTTGGGGTATTGTTACGCACTTACTCCCTATTCGCGGAAATACAGAAAAAATGTGTTCTCTTTTATAGATGTAGAGAATAATTGGAATGGCAGTGGCGCCATCTGTCGAAAATTGGTCGTACCAACTTAAAACCTTCGCGGGTTCATGCACAACAACTTTGCTGAAGATCATCACATGATCAAATGCATAGTTTACGAGTCTATAAAGGACATACAGACAAACATTCATTTTTATATATATAGATAAATTAACTTTCGTATCTCACGTCGACTACATAGTTACAAAAGCTAATTCCCTAATTGGTTTCATTAAAAGAAACTCAAGAGATTTTACTGATCCTCATACATTTTTGTCCCTTTTTATTGCCCTAGTCAGGTAAATACTTGAATACGCCGATGTTGTGTGGAATCCATACTATCTATATCTCTCCGATCGTATAGAAAGAGTCCAGAGGCGTTTTACAAAATACATTTTCTTTAAAATGCTCTGGCCCTTTGAACCTTCTTATAAGGCTAGATGTCAATTATTAGGCATAATGACACTTAGTGCAAGAAGGTACGTACATGACATTATGTTTGTCAGAGACGTTCTATCTTCTCGTATAAATAGTCCTGCACTTCTATCCATGCTACCTATTCATGCCCCTGAAAGGGTGTTAAGGGATCGTCATATCTTTTATCGCATGGGGCATAGAACAAACTATGGGCAGAATGAGCCAATTTCCAGATCTCTGAAATCATTTAACGAAATCAGTAGACATGTAGATTTTCATATTTCGAGAGAGCGTTTTAAATACATTTTAATTACACTGCTTGCAAACTGATTTTTGTACTTATACTTTTATTATATTCTTTCATTATTGTTTTTGTATTTATTATTATATATTCGTAATCTGTAAACTACGCTTGTTGATGAAATAAATAAATAAAAATAAATAAATGAAAAATAAATTTACCGGAGATGTACAAAAAATTAACCCTAAGTGGCAGGTATTTTTTTGTTCAGGGGTGGAATCGGCTAAGTTTATAGTTAACTGTTGACAATCAAAATCAAATGTTTTGTTCTGCGTAAGTGGATTATCAAAAGATGATAGTCGTTTTCGAACTGTCGTTTTCGTTTGATAGCTATTTATTTAGGTGTCGTTTCAAATATTTCAGTCGTTTTCATTTGCTATTTGGTGTGGTTTTTAGTTTATTACCACAAAGTTGAGTAAATTTAGTATAAAAAAATGTTTAAATCATCACAATTATTCAGCTCATGGCATCGAAAATGATTATACATACGTGCGGTTACTTAGAATAAATTTAAGGAATGCATTAAATATTCTGGAACTTTAGAAGTTTTAGTACATCTATATTTAAAGAAGCTTTTTTAGAATAAAGAAGCTTTTTTATATGTCCTGAAATTAATGGATTTACCAGATGGCATGAGATCTACTCATACGAGTATCGCACTAATTTTGCAACTGGCTTCTACATTAAACCTCCTTGATGGTGAGGAATATTAGAGACAAGTTGGACCAGATTGGGCTGCATCAATAGGCCAAAACACTGTATCGGAAATAACCACCAGCTTCTATGGACTTAGCGAGCATTTTCATTTTAAATTTATCGGCTTGAGTCCTTCAAAAATAACGAATAAACCAAATTGCAATTCATAAAAAATTTAATATCACCAATTTTATGTACTACCTTCAATTTGTTTATGAATTTTAAAAAAGCTACTCCCAAAAACTACGAGAAATAAATTAATGCGTTTTTTATGACAATTTCTCAGCTTTGACAACAAAATGACATTCAGATTGAGTTGCGTTGCCGATTCTAAAAAGTAATTTTTTGATAATCAAAAACGACAATTAACCAATGGAATATTAACTATCAACTTAGCCGATTCCACCCCAGGATAACCATCCCAAGCACTCTCCCTACATACATATGTATGTACATATATCGTAAGGGAATGCTTATTATACAAAAAGTACTTCCTCATCATCCACAATGCCCGAATTCAAATCTTAGAGTGCTTCCACACTGAATAGAACAAAACCGAGTTAGCCAAACAAACCTGTTTTTTTATGTTTTTTTGTAATTTTAATATGTACACGCTTTTAAATACGTGTTCCCCCATTGAATAACGCGAAATAAAGCTGACAAATGAAAACGATTTTATTCTACTGCTTATGTCAAACATTACACGTGTGTTATTGGAGCAAGCAATAAATCGTTTTAAGCAAAAAAAATCGAGTTAGGCAAAAACAAGAGAAAACAGTTAATGCATAAATAAGGGACAAACACATGAAATCAGATGAGACCGACTGCATTAAGGCTAGGTCCACACTAAATAAAACAGAAACAAACAAAGCAACAATGCCTCTTCGTAATCCACATTAAATGAAGCAAAACTTAAACTTTTTTTTAATTGCTTAATATGGTGTGGGTTTTTGAGAAACATGCTTTATTAGTTTTCTCCTACTTTTACTTGTTTGACTGGGTTAATGTGGGCGCTTCGCCTTACTCGATTTTCTTTTTGCCTAAAATGATTTATTGCTTGTTTCAATGTATACGTTGCTCCATTAGCATAAGTGTAATGTTTGACATAAGCAGTAGAACAAAACCATTTTCGTTTGTCGGCTTTATTTTGCCTCATTCAATGGGAGCACACGTATTTAAAAGTGAGTACATATTACAATTACAAGAAACACAAAAAAAAACAGGTTTGTTTGGCTACCTCGGTTTTGATCTATTCAGTGTGGAAGCACCCTAACCCAGGCAAACAAGCAAAACAAAAGAAAACGCTTAAAACATGTGAACGGTGACTATCGGTATTTATGTTTCATTCATTCATTTTCTGTGAAGTGCAGCATCAACATGTGTGACGTTAAAAAACTATTATTTTTAATTGAAAATAGGCCGGCAATATATAATCTTAAATTAAAAGAACATAGCGATAAACGCATTGTAGATAAATTGTGGTTAGAGATTGCTGAGGAAATGCAAAGTACAGGTAAGTCTTTTAGTGCAGTTTTTTCACTGGCAGACACAAATATATTATCTGGAAGCATTTTCAAGTAGAGATCAGACTCATCTGCGTTATAGATTTGCTCCTTTTCTAGTCCAAGTTGTTTCGTTTTTCGGTGAAGTTTAAGCTTTAATGGAGGAAATAGTTTCTCTCCGCATTTAGCCAAAAATCGGATGTCAAACCTCTTTTTTTAATTTCGCCATCCAGCTATTACTGACTGAAGGTTCATTCCGTATTTGGGTTAAGACGGAATTATAGCTTGATTTCGTAAGATTTCGCTTGAAATGGGCACATTGGCTTCTCTCTGCCTAAGAAACAACTTGTACAGATGTGTTTTCATCTCTGCGAAATCTCCGTGGTGAAACTTTTTTGTTTTGCGATTCCAAAAAACATTTTAGCTGTCAAAGATTAAATGTTTGCACTCACTGTTTTTTTTTTTTTTTAATTCCGACTGGTAGACTTTGCAACGCTGAATTTTTTTGAATTAGATGTCCATGGGTTAGCAGAGTATGGCCTAACCGCAGTCGGATAAATGCCTTGATGATATTTTTTGAGGCATACTTTGGGTAATAAACTACCGTGCCATCATGATTGAGTGATTTGTAGTAACATATGTTGCCCAGTATTCTTTTTGTATATCCTGTATATATGTAAGCTCGGAGATGTTTTTTTGTGTTCCTTTTATTAAAAGCCACATCGATGAAAAGAAGTTCATTAATGGCATACTTAGCTGCTGCATCCGCTCCTCGTTTCCCGAATGGTTACAATTATCGCTATTAATTATGGCAGTCAGAGTGGAGAGACAGTCTGTGCATATAATAGTTTTTTTTTTCCTACCGATACAATGGCAAGTACAATAGCAGTAGCTTTTGCTGAAAATACGGAAGCAGAATTTATGTATATGACTTAAATAACTCCAGAAACATGTGTTTGGAAGTGGAGCTTTTGCTAAGGGAGTGTTAGTGTGGTAATAATGGGTGGTGTGAATAAAAATTGAGTGTGAGTGTTCCCTCAGCATTTTGGAGGGAACACTCCATTTGGTGTGAATAAGAGTAGGGTTCGTTAAGTTTAACGAAAACCCTCCACTCACATATTTTGACAGTTGAGTGTTCCCTCCATTTTGGTGTGAATAAAGATGGAATCAATCGAGTGAACACTTTAAGAAGTTGAGTGTGCATTGGAGGTAACTTCAGGAGATAAAAAAAAATGGATAATATTATTTCGGAAAATGAATACCTTGACGGAATGAGTGAAAAACCTTAGAAAAAAGATATCTGGAATGGACGAAGAATAGTTCATAAAAATTCTACAATTTTATTCTGGCTTGATGGAAAGAAGCCCAACTCCAGACATGAAATTTAAAAAGCAAATTTCGTTGAAAGCTATGGAAGAAAAAATTCCATGGCGTTGATTTGAACAAAAAGGGGATAGAAACAAAGACGGGCAATCTTTCCATGATTTCAAAAGCCCATGACAAGCAGCTGCTGGATTTGACAGCTCTCAACTCTAGTTTTCAAACTTCAACTTGAGGGGATGAACCTAGTTAGAGGAATTTTTTTATTCACACCAAATTGAGTGCTCCCTTCAACGAAAACACTTCACTCTTGAGTGTTCACTCAGAGTGTTCCCTTAGTTTTTATTCACACCACCCAATGTAATCATATAGTGTCCCAGGCTGGGTATGTTTTGGAGGTACTCCGATGATTGGGGGTGGTATTCCCATGGTCTTTGCCAGTGCTACAGTCTTTTTGATAGTCGACGTTGGTTTTTAAGATTTGAATCTTCCATGTCAACTTGAACTAACCTAGTAGATTCCTTTGTTTTGCGGTCCAGTGATATTTAGGCCCTTACTGCGGGTGTCGTTTGTTGAGCAATAAACGACTTTTGTCGATAGTCGATCGTCGAAAGTGAATTTTGGTATTCTTAGACAATTACATTACTTATGTGTTTGTTACACGAAAATTAAAACAGAAAGCAACAACAAAAATGTCAAAAATATACTCTCTATTCACAATAATCACGTCCGTTATTCACAGTAGCAGATATCTTTGTCGATTGAGATACACAATACCAAAAGGGGAATTTGTCGATGCGATCGAGTTTTATCGAATCGAACGCTGATCGACATTCGCAATAAGGGCCTTAATATCGTCATTAAAGTTTTCATCTCTAGTCTTTGATGGATAGTACGAGGTCCAGCTTCAACCAGCATGTTTCTAATCGGTGTGGATCTGAGGGCTTTTAGGTTGGTTTGTACTGCAGCATGCTAAAGTGGTTGGATAAGCCTCATTGATGATTTGGAAAACTTACCATAGATGCGTAGCCGGTAATCTATTTTGAAGAGGATTATTGCACGGTTAGGCTATTTACATAACAAAAACTACTATGAGAATTTAACCATTGGATAATGTTAACCCTGACATATAATTTGGTTTTGAGATTAATACAAATGAATTGAATTGAAATTTAAATATTCTGAGCCAGCATTTGGTGGGCACTGTATACGGATATGTTTCCCCTCTATGCATCCTAAACAATTTAGAAACCGACACATTTCTTTAAAAATTCTTGCAATATCGAGTCATTCCTCTTCATATATGTATGTAAATGGGAGCAAGTACATTCAATATGGCTTGGCACACTTCTTGAATAATTTCTTTTATTGTTAAGGATCCCAAAAGAAATTGATAATAAAAAAACTTGAAAGATTCTGCAGTTACCAGAAACCTAATATAAAATACGATAACAAACAAATTTAGTAATAATTGAAATAAATTAATTTCATTAAATATTTTCAGCTACAGAGTGCAAAGCAAAGTACACATCCCTACGCAATTCATATGCAAGGTTCCTAAGAGAGCAGCCACCATCAGGTTCTACAGCGAATAAAAAGAAAAAGAAAAAAACATGGTACCTTGCAACTGCCATGTCATTTTTGAAAGATCATATGATGGTTCATAGAAGCACTGGAAGCAGTATAGAACCAATGGCAGATTTAATGGATGAAAGCATGTCGCCCATTTCAAGCCCAATTAATCAACTTACAGATTACGGCGAATCAATTGATTATACACCTTCCTCCTCTGCTAGTAAGAAGAGAAAACTTACAGCAGCTGACAAAATAGCAGAGCCAAAGGCAAAATTTAGCCGAAATGAAGATGAAGATGCAAACCTTACATTTTTTAAAAGTATGCTGCCTGACATGAAAAAATTGACTAACCAAAACCAACGCAAAGTCAAGCAAGACTTTCTATGTAATTTAAATAAATTACTGAACGAACAAGAAATGAAGTCTTCGACAATCATCACATTAAAATGAAATTTAATATTTTTTTTTTTTAAATTTTGAACACTTAAATAATAAATAAAAATTCTTACCTCATTGGAACGAAGAGTTTTTCTACTGGGGTAATAATTCTTCAAAAATTCGTATCCCTTTTTCTTATAAGAAGCGATCAGATGAACAAGGAATTAAGTTACGTCTTTGGAAATTTGTTTTTTTTTTCACAAATAAAGAATTAAATTTTTGTGCAATTTACGTCTGTCTACGATCTCTAGTTTCCTATTTAACTGCTTTCAAATGTGGTATTAAGGTGGTAAATGCAATACAAAAGTGAAGGATGTAGTGGAAAAATGTGTTAAAATCACTTAGGATCAGTTGGGGTAAATGTAAACCTAAATTGTAAATGGCGGTTATTTCACCGTTTCAAAATTACTGTTACATCCCAAGCACAAAACAAAAGCTACCATGAATTGGCGCCACACTGCCGCTGCACTAACAAGCAGATTACTTGCAAATATCACTGAAAATTTTAGTCGTTAAGAGATTCTGTGTCCTAAAAGCGAATTCGTGCTTGTTTACGTTTACCCCATACCGAAGTCCCTATTGTCTATTGGAAGCGAACGCGGTATTCACATCTACCCCATGATTTTAAAAAAATCTGGGGGAAATGTAAACAGTGCTGGTGTAAATGTGAACACCACACTTCTGGACTTCACGGCTCTTATAGCGCGAATTACTAATCAACAATACAATTTGTGATATTTTTTTAATAATGTTCATTTCCAAAAGTTGAAAAGGATTACTACAATTAATATTTTTTTATTTTTCAAAATGTTAGTGTAAAAAAAGCAAAAAGTGTTTTCATTTACCCGAACTAACCCTAACTGCTTTGAATCGCAAAAGCAAAACTAACAACCTTTTTCTGCATGAAAGAGTTAAAATACTGACGGAAGGTATAGCAGAATTTTGTTTAGGTGAGATATTGCCCTAAGAAGAACAAATTTAGTGAGGAAGTGAAAAATAATAATTAATTTAGCCCCAAGGTAAACAATTTGGAAGGCGGCAGCAGGGCAGCCTTACCCGTTTAAGCCAAAAAAGGAACAGTAATTTCGACAACAGATAATGGCATTTGTTTTCTTTTTTGTGGCTGAATGCATGAATGCATGATAGCTGTATTATTCCCTCTGCCTCTTGTTCTGTTATAATTCCTGCTGCTACTTCTGCTTAGCAAGGAGCATGAGAAGCGTGCGATCGAGGAAATAGGGAGATGCTACTGCAGGAATGAGGTTCGAAAGATTTACCAAAGGGTAAAAAGATCCTGCCAAGGCTACAAGGCCCGAATCGAAACCTGAAAGGACGCTCAAGGGAACATCCTATTAGAATAGCAGTCAATGCTGAGGATATGGAAGACTGTATAACGACGACGACGACCAAAATTCCGCTGTCAGGCAGAACGAACCATTCAATCTTAACGATGATAACCAACATTTCCATCCACCCGATCTGGATGAAGTTAAGATAGCGATATCTAAGCTAAAATCCAAAAAAGCTGCTGGAGCTGATGGCCTGACTGCCGAGCTATTCAAAGCAGCCGGGGATGTCAAGTCATCTGTAAAATATGTTCGGACGAAAGGATGCCCAATGAATGGGACCTCAGCAATGTCTGCCCTCTGAACTGCGCCAACTACAGAAGTATCAGTCTTCTTAACATCGCACATAAGATCTAATCTGCCGTATTATGTCAACGCCTGAAACCGTTCAACAACCTGATCGGTACATATCAGTGTGGTTTTAGGCCAGGAAAGTCCACCATCGACCAAATATTCACATTACGGCAGATATTGGAAGAAACCCAGGAACTTCAAATCGATACACACCACCTTTTCATTGATTTTAAGGCCGCATATGACAGTATTTATAGAGACGAGCTATTTAGAGCAATGTCTAGTTTTGACATCCCTGCCAAACTCATTCGTTTGTGTAGGATGACGATGGAGAATGCACGCTGCTCCATTAAGGTCGGTAAAGACTTTACCGATATCTTTGATGTTAAAAAAGGTTTTAGACAAAGCGACGCGCTGCCATGCGACTTCTTTAAGATCCTTCTTGAAAGAATACTGCAAAACTCACGCGCCAACATCGGAGGCACAATCTTTCAAATGTCCGTCCAATTACTCGCGTGATGTCAGTGGCGCGTTCGTGAGTATTAAGGCGGAAGCGACGAATATGGGTTTAGCAGTCAATGAGGGCAAGACTAAGTATATACTGTCAACAAGGAAGGACAACTAACATCGTCAGAACGTCACCATAGACAGATATGACTTTGAGGTAGTTAGGGACTTTATCTACTTAGGGACTTTTAATTTTACACCAAATGATCAAGAATTTTTTTGTCTTCACTCACTGACTTGGCACACAGAATGTACTTTTGTTGTCAAACGCTTCAGCTTAAAACTTTCGGTGCGGTAAAATTATGAAATTACATATAGCCCTAAAACCAGTAAATATTAATAGAGCATGAAATGTTTTATGATTCTAATTAAATGAAGTTTATGTAATAGCTGTCTCAGGGCAGCTTTACCTATACAGAGTTAAATGCACGTTTACCACCTTCGTTTCTGTTTCCGTTTTTCTATATTTTTATATTTGCGTACCTACCTCTATTCACCTTAGCAGGTATGTACCTATTATCTATTCATGTACATACATATGTACATATATTAAAAATATGGAAAGCGGGAAAATGAGGAAAAAAAGATACGTCTGCACGAATTGCCTCCAGTATTTTGGATGTCCGAACTTTCCGAGCAGCCAACATCGCCTCGGACTACTACGTTGTTGCACCCAAGGTACAAATGCGGATATCCCAAACACCACAAAGAAGAATTACTTTGAGAAGATCTAACGTTGAAAAGCAGCAATCGCAAGAGACCGCCAGAATCTTTGCCGAACGCGTGTCTCGAAATCTCTCCACGACTCCTATGCCAACATGCCATCAGAGATGCCGCAACTGATGCGCTGGGTTTCAGTCGACTACCACCAAGAAACCCCTGGTTTGATGAAGAATGCCGGCAAGCAAATGCATCTAAACCAAGTATATACTGTCAACAAGAAGGGACACACAATATCGACGAATTGGACAGAGACTTTGTCTACCTTGGATCTGCTATTAATTCTAACAATAACACCTCAGCAGAAATCAAACGAAGAATAAACCTGCCAATCGCTGTTTCTTTGGGCGGAGAAGGCAATTGAGTAGTAAGGCCCTATCTCGACTATCATCGACTTAGTCCAAAAACCGCTCATCAGTCGCTTAAGATAGCTAGGACATGTAGACCTAATAGACACCAATGCTACGGCCTGCAGAGTCTTCGAATCTAACCCGAAGGGAGAACGCAGTAGAGGACGACCTCACCTAAGGTGGTGCGCACAAGTAGAAGAGGACCCCAACCAACTTGGAGTGCGCAATTGGAGGTAGTTAGCTAGGGACCGGGATAACTGGAGAGGCTTGTTGATTAAGGCCCAGGTTCACCCCGAACTGTAGTGCCATCTAAGTAAGTAAGCAGGTAAGTCATGAAGTGTTTGCGGACTAATCCGCCAAAAATGTTTTCCTTACCGACTTTGGAGTTGAAATCCCCGAGTACGTATCATACCCCGAACTTGCTTCATCGATTCCTGCTTTATGGGATCTTCAGTTTTATCGGTAGAGGCGTATTCACAGATAAGTCTGGTTTTGTAGAATGTGCCTCTAATGCGTATCACAGCTAGGCGATCGCTTATCGGCTTGAAGTAAATAACATTTGATTGAACCCGTTTTCCCAAATAGAGTTTTATCGCTTTTGTATACCTGATCTTATCCATCGTACCCCCAGCATCGTATCTCTAGGACGCCACTTTCTCTTTTTAGACTAAAATCTGTAAAGTCCTTATCGATCTGAGTTCCGAATATGTACCGAAGTAAGGTGTTGTTTCTTTTCTGAAAACCTTGGCGCCATCGTTGATTCCATCGAGGGAATTCGTCCGCTTTTGGCAAGCCGAGTCTGGGGGGACAACCAGTATCCAATAGCTGCCAATTGCAGTGAGTTACATTGTAACTGTTACAACACTGGGCATTGTCAGGTTAATGCCAGTCAATGCCTACCCTATCTCCAGAACATCCATTCTGGTCTTCGGATCTGAGAAATGATTCTCCTTGGTCTCCTTCATAAAAAAAAAGCCCTATTCGATATATACTTTCCATCGGCCTAATTCGCTTTCGTGCTCACCAAGATATTGCATTTCTTGTCTTAACACTCCGAATTATTTTTTTTTGTCTGAGTCTTTTTTATACAAGTTGCGGCTGTCGTGTTTTTATCACGTGCCTCCAAAAAGAAAGTTCACTGTCTCAGTAAAAATAGAAAAATATTAGTTTTTTTATGGCATATATTTTAATTTTATTCAGTCAATCTTATTATGTATATAATATTTATGACACGACGACCACCGTCCGCTTTTAAAGTGGAACTCTTTACAATAAAATAAAATGGAATATAGTGTGAAGCTAAAAACAAAGTGCAATTGCTCATTCAAAATAACAATGTACGACTAAATCAATACTTAAACTAAATTACAATTATTCTAAAACTAGCAATCACGAGGAAATTCTATTGTCAGTCTGTGGTTGGGAATGATTTATTCTACTCTCTGAATTTTTTCTCTCTATGTCAGCTATGGCGTCTTTCATCTGTAAAATTCACTGAAATAAATTTTGAATTAGAAAAATTACAGGAAATTATTACTTCTTTGTTCTTCTTCTCGAAAACTTCTTTCATACGAATCTCAATTTTCGCCAGCGATGCATCATACTCGGATTTAATGCGATTATACTCCTGAATCATATGATTCTCTTTATCTTCGGCATAACGCTTAAATAAAATAAAATCGTATCGTTGGCAACTTTAGTTAATTTAATAATTTTTCTTACTTTATAGTTGGCTGCAGTCTTTTTGGCCGAATTGTACTTGGTTTGCCATGAAGAAATTGCTCTATCATGAAGACTTTTCATTTCTTGTATTTTGCTCTCCCATTCCTCTTTGATGTTGTCACTCTTCCTTCGTTGTTCCTCCCACTGGGTCATAACAGCTTTCATTGACTGTCGCTCAGCCTCAATTTGTGAATTTCGTTCATCGAGTTCTCGAAGTAATTCACTGATACGTTGCGTTTTCAATTTCAACTCGTCACGACATTTGTGTAAAATAAGATTTTGTTTTTGAAAAATTTCATTGCATTCCTTGTCTTTGTTCTTCATTAGTTCTTCTGTTTTGTCACGCTCCGACAGAATGGCATGCTTTAGAAGTTGTACTTCATTTTGCCGTTGATTTAGTTCATTATTGATTTTTTGGAAATCCCTTCGAAGGTTTACAATATCTTCTTCCATTTGAGTTGTTTTAATCTTGTGACGTTGTTCGTTGTTTCTTATTTCATTTGCAAAGATTTTTGCCATCTCATCGCGGATTTTAGCTTCGATTTGCCGCCGATTGAATTTCGATTCAAGCTCAGGTGAAGTTTCAACACTCTTGTCCTCAGATCCTGTTTGCTTGAGAGATGAAGCGCCAGAACTACTTTGAGTTTTAATGTACTCTTCAAACTGTTGTGCCTTTGCTTTGAGTTCAACAATCAGTTTTTCTCTCTCGTCGATTAAGACCATTTTCTCTGACAAATCGGCTATATGATGCTTTGCTTCATTTAATTCAGAATTTAGCTCATCTATTTCTTTCTGATATAGAGAACACTGATTCGAGAATTTAAGATTTTGAATCTCCAACTGAAAAGAAATAATTTGGCGAATAAGTGATAAAGCCGCTAGTTTGTTATATAAAAAATTTCTTTCTGTTCACCCACCAAACAGGCTATATGAAGACAATGATAACTTCTGCACGAGAGTGGATTGAAAAGTTTGCGACATAACAAGGACATATTTTTAATTTCAAATTGGTAATGTATCACTTTTATTTACTTTGTTTCTAAGAGCGACTCTATGAAGTTTCATTCCTGTTCTGCACTCAATTCGGTTTATACATGTACTTAAGTGAGACAAACTGATATGGTGGCAACTTTAGGGGAATCTGTTCAACCGAAAAGAATAGTTGAAAAGTGGGTAGACGAATTCAAACGTGGATGAGAGAGAATTGAAGACAACCCACGCTTAATCAATCAACTTCGCAACAAATTTGTAGGCGAGAAGCCACAATAAATTGGAATGAGACCACCTCCTAATATTATCGAATACACATTTTTATTCTACGATCGTTTACAGGAATAGATACACATTTTAGGGAAGACATGCATAAAATCTAATAACGATAGTACTCGTAATACTCGTACGTAATGCATTAAGGCACGAATCAGTCTGAGTCGGTCAAATCGTTGTACGATCGAGTCACCGTGTAATCGAAAAAAGTCGGTCAGTGTGTTATTTCGCTATAACAAACAATATAAAAACACGACATTATCGAAAGTGGACGAAGATATCTTTGGTTGTTTTGAACGAAAAATTCAACGTAAGAAACTCGGTCCCCTTTGCGTTGACGGTCTTTAAAGGAGAAAAGATTCAACGACGAATTATACGAGCTGTGCTCCGACAATTGACCATGTCCACAAATTGCACATTGGACGTTTGAGTACTAGTACATGTAAGGCGAATGGACTAACGATATGCACCGCAGAGTTTTTAAATTCAATGGTTGAGATTGTATAGAGGAAAAGGATTATTTGTAACCTTCTTAGGGAAGACGCACTGTAAGAAAAATACTAAACGCAGTGGTACAATAACGACGTAATTTATTGTATAACACACAACGCTCTTTAGATAGCGGAGCCGGTATAGAAATACATGTTTAAACAATAAAATTCTACTTCACCGACAAACTGGCTTCATTGAAGAAGTTTACCTAGGGCTATCCCCGGTTCCCAAGCAACCAATTGTTTCTTTGACTAAATGGAGAATTTCTCCTGGAATGCTAGTAGTATTGAAAACGCTTTTCTCAGTGAGTTAATATGTGTAACGACATTAATATTTATAAACCCACCTTCGTAGATTCTGCAACATACTCTATGCATTTTGAGCAACTGTTTGGCGCATTTTTAGACGCTGCATTGAAACTATCTGCCTTTTCTGTAAACAAAATAGAGAAAATTATCATGTACGATGTTAGTATTGTAGTTAACTGACCCTTTTCCAATTTTTCTCGCAACTGAGAGAGATCCTTCTCATAGGAAATCCTCTGTGTTTCCAATATCTTTGCCAGTTCGGAGCATTTTACCTCAGATAATTGTAAAGCTCTATTTAAACTTGCAAACTTCTCCTTTTGATCTTGCAGCTCCTTACAGAAGTCGCTTCTACGCAAATGTGTTAGTTCTAATGTCATTGCTTCTTTTTCATTAGAAATATCCACATAAAGATTCTTCAAACGATCACACTCTTTTTGAGAATCTTTAAGCAGAAATTTAAGTTTCTCAATTTCTAATTGAACACTTTGATGTTCTTCGCTCTCTTGTAAGAGCTGTTCGCAGTTTAATTTCAAACTGTCGCGCTCTTGTTTGGTTTCTTCCAAGTCAATCTGCAGATTTTTCACCTTTGAATCAAGAGCTCTTAATTCTGCACTCATATTTGCTTTTGCCTTTTCTACCTCTTGCATACTTAAATGCAGTTTTCTATTATCTTCTATCTTGCTTTGCAATAATTGCTTTTCTTCCTTCAAGTGCCGAATTTCATCCATCAACTCTTTTTCTTTCGCCTTCGAGTTATTTCCATCATTCTTAGATCGTAGCTCATTCAACTCTTCCTCAATTAACTTTAGTTTGCTCTTCAGTCTCAAATTTTCCTCCTTACACATGTTGATTTCAACCAGCGCCTTATTTTCCTCATCTTTTAAGTTCTTTATCTCGTGGTTCTTTAGATCCAAAGTCTGCTGCATAGTTCGGATCTCTTCACGCTTATGCCTTAGATTTGACATTGCTCGGTAAAGTTCATCTTTCAGATGACTCACACGGTCTACGGTGGTCATTGGAGTGCTTCCCACAACTCTTCCTTGTGTTTGACTAAGACGCCTAAAACTATCGTCGTTGTTTTGTTGAAGGACACTATCCATTGCATCCAGATCAGCTGTGGTCTGTTCTAGACGACATTTTAATGCATCTATAGTTCTTTCCATAGTTTGTATTTGCACCTGCAAGTCAGCTACCAAACGCTGTAGACGAACATTCTCCTGTGAGTAATCATGCTTGCACATCAATTCCTGGCATTGTTTTTGTGCTTCCGCTAAAGCCTTGGATAATTCATTTATTTTCGATGATTTATCAATTAGCATTGTTTCATGACTATGCTGAAGCGCCTTATATCGAGTGTTCATATTTTCCAGCTCTGTAGACTTCTTGTCTAGCTTATTGTTCATGCTATCCAACTGTTGTTGCATCATTTCAATTTCAGCACGATGACGTTCGTCAGCGTGTTTGCGTTTTAATTCAGCATTGCGATCATTATTCGTGTTAATATTCTTTTCGACCATATGGTACTTATGTTGAACATCAGCAAGCAAGTTTTGAGATGTTTCTAATTTTCCTATAAGTTCGTTATTGTTAGCCTCCATTGATTTGATTTCCGATTTAAGTCTTTGAATGACATTCTCTAAGTTGGAGCATTTTTCTTTACTTTCGACCAGCAATTCATGGGTGGATTTTTTTGACAGGTTTGCACGTTCACGTTCCGCTTCAGAAATGGCCAAGCGTTTTTCTGTTTCTTCACGCTTTTTTCTTTCCTCGTGGGCGATTTTACTGATGTTTTCAAGCTCTCTGGAATAAAAGGAAATTGGGGGGTTATTGACGGATAAGAATCAATCAGGAAAACAACATAATTCAAAACAAAATGGTAAAATTGTCATTGTAATGGAGAATCTAAGAATCGTGCTACGATTAGAGGTCAGGGCAATACCACACTTATACACTTCTGCAAAACCAACGGCCTTATCATTGAAAATACCATATTTGACTGCAAGGTATACCAGATAATTAATCAGGTTTCAACCGATAGTCATGCAATATCCAAACACCACTTTCTCATCCGCATACATATGTTTAGAAAATACTTTTTTCAAATGACATTAGAATGTTACGTATTCATATACATACATTTATATAGCGCTTCAGCTCCAACCAATTTGTCATTACTGAGTATAAGAAACGACAAAATTCCTGTATACCTACTGCATGACCAATTTAGGGACTAATTTGCCGAAGATGTTGAAACAATAAGTAGGTCAGTGCGATCGAATACGCATATACAAGTGGATATATGAGTATAGTCCAGTTCGGTGCCATCTCGGTCAGCCGAGACCACACAGGAGTTAGAAGTGCTCACGGCTTAGGCGGAGTAGCGAATTAAACCGCATGGCGTATTTTGCAATGGACATGTCTTTGAGCCGTAAGGTGTGGTCGATCTATTACCCAATCTTTTATAATACTGCGCGTTTGAGATACGGCCGGCTGGACACATACACATTTTCCACGTTCTATCAGTTACCCTTTTCGGAAACTTGGAGAAACTTGGTGAGAAACACGCACTAAGAAAATATAACAGTTTTACCGATATACTTAGCTTCCTTTGAATGGGTTACTTATAGACTCTTCAGCAGGTGTTGCTTGAATTTCTGACCATCTCGTTGGAGATTCTAGACAGTCATATAGACGCAGCTGCTGTCTCTTTAACTTTCGAAGCTAGTATGCTGATGTGGGAACGTCTGTCAAGTTAGCTATGTATACTTTTTTTTCCTAATGCTAAAACCGCTGTAATCCTACATACGTAGGTACGCACATTTCACAGTTTTCCACCAGTTTTCTGTGCTGCTGATTGTTTCTACTTACATATGTATAAGGTAGCTACGTGTCGGTTTCCGACGTCTGGGATACAATTTCTAAATCGCAATATGATCGAATATTCGTCGCCTGATACTTGAGCATCAACTGACCTTAAAACAGGAGTCGTGCTTAAACAACATTCTTCCGATGACCACCCGATTGGGATTGCAGAAATTTACAAACCATTCAGCATTATCAGTCATCACGTGTTTAAGCACAGTGTTGTCTCTTTCTACGTTTAATTGCAGACGAAACCTAATTGACAACATTCAATATACATATATATTTATATATTTAAACAAACTTTTATTTCTTATAGAATTTACTAAAAACAATCGTCAATCGGACAAACGGCAAAGCCATGCTTACATAATTT
This sequence comes from Blera fallax, assembly GCA_946965025.1. NCBI lineage: Eukaryota > Metazoa > Arthropoda > Insecta > Diptera > Syrphidae > Blera > Blera fallax. Next base: position 96,359,485 of record OX337244.1, read on the forward strand.
GTATGTAATATTACTTTAGATTGTAACACAAATTTATAAAGAAAAAAAAATACTACTACTACTACTCCTCATCCACTTTTCTTTTGGAGAATGATACACTGGGTGATGTGGGAATTTTTCTTGCTCCACTTTGAAATTTGGACGAATATGTTATCTCGGTTACATCGAGCGAATGGAGAACAATGTCTTACTCAAGGCAATATCAAATCCCAGGCATGGGTTCAAGGGATAACAAGTGTTGTCAAAATAAGAGCAATGTGCGTCTATTTAATACAACAAGTTACAAGAATTTTACTAACAAAGCAGCACTCTATAACGCTACTTGGATATAGGGCTTGTCAGTCCTTAGACGCCACTTCTTACTACCTACTCATCTTTGCACAGAACAATGGTTTTGACAAGTTTAAAAATTGGCGGCATTTACTCGTACCAAATAGATAAACATAACAAGGATAAAATTCGGTTAAAGGAGAGGGATGTCGCGTATATCTGATTTTTGAAGCACACTAACGGGCAGGCATGTCGAACAATTAATTACTGCTTACCGGGTTCTTGAATCCAGGAGCATTTTTACTTTCTGAAGCTCTTCTGCATACACAGGAATATTATTTGACGGATAACTTGGTGGGTGCCGATCGATTTGAGGAGTCATTCCCATGCACAGGTTTCCATTAGTAACAACTTGTCTCCCAGTGTTTGAGCCATGAATATCTGATTGAAAATTTGAGCTGTCGATGGTGTTGTCATCATCGTCTATAAGGTCGTCGAAGGCGTTTTGTAAATCATTATTGAGCTAATTAAAAACAGAAAAAAACTTATTATGGCCAAAAAAAGAACAACAGACACAAATACAAACCTCTTCATCTCGACGCTTGCGGTCTTCTAGAGCTTCTTCCTCTTCGGCTCGATTAATGCTATTATCAAGTTTAATACTTTCGCCGCCTTGAAATATACTAAATCCAGGAGTATTCATTGTTTATGATTGTAATTTAAACTTAGAATAGAAAAAAAGCGGTAGGAACTAATTAACGAAACACAAACACCTTCAACACTTAGCTTTTAAACATTTTATGTCTTCTGCAGATGAAAAGAAACTTAAAATAACTAATTTTTTTTTTAGCAACTATGGTTTAAGGAAAACTCTCCGAGGTTTAGAAAAATTATTTAATAACAAACAAAAATGCAACAATGCAATGAAATGGAATTCTGTAACGTTTCTGTCATTTTTTGACATTTTTAAAATATGAAACGTCAAATTTATAAGCAGCGCCACCTGCTTCTCAAATGTATTAGGGCTTAAGTGGCGCCTATACTTTGTACCACTGAATTATGCAAAAACGTTTGGTTTAAAATATAAGCAATAAGTATAATTTTTGTTTGTTATTTTCATATCAAGGAATTTATTTTTCAAGAAAGTTTACGATTCAATTCCGAGAAATATTTCTTAGAAATGGAGAGATATGGAGAATTTTGGTAGGTTGTTCGGTAAAGCCCGTATGACACTACATTTTTTTCGCATTTTTAATGCTCTGAAACGAAATTAGAGCAGTGCCAAAAATTTACTACTGAAATTGCCATTAAGTGTGAGTGCGTACATACTAACCTAATAAATATGAAAACGTCAGAAAAAATGCATAAAAATGTAACCCAAGCTACATTTTCAGCCGCTGGCAGCTTTTTTTTGACATTTCTGCATTAAATTTAGTCATAGCAAAACTAAATTGTTTTGAATTTGCGAAATGGATCCAGAAGTACTTATTTTGTGTGTTTTAAATATAAATTTATTAATAGCAACCGTTTTGGAAATGTTCAAAGAAAAACAAAAGCTGACAGTTCATTATTTTTCTGCAAAATAATTGCTTTCCTTTTCTTAAAAAATCGTCTTGTCTCTTTTATGCAAGGCTGACACTTAAACATGATTTAATGCATTAAAAATGAAGAACAAATGAAGTATCATACGGGCTTAAAGCCCGTATGACATTATATTTTTTTCTCATTTTTAGTGCTCTAAAAATTAAATTAGAGCAGTACGAAAATTCACTACTGAAATTTCCATTAAGTGTGAGTGCGTACACACTATCCTAATAAATGTGAAAATGTCAAAAAAATGCATTAAAAATGTAACCCAAACTAAATTTTTCAGCCGCTGGCAGCTTGTTTTTTGACATTTCTGCATTAAATTGAGTCATTGCAAAACTAAATTGTTTTGAATTTTCGAAATGGATCCAGATGTACTTATTTTGTGTGTTTTAAATATAAATTTATTAAAAGCAACCGTTTTGCAAATGTTCAAAGAACAACAAAAACCTAAATTCCCAATTACTTTTTGCCGTTTGTGATTCTGTTCTGCTCAATACAAAAACAAAAGCTGACAGTTTATTATTTTTCTGCAAAATAATTGCTTCCCTTTTCTTAAAAAATCGCGTTGTCTCTTTTATGCAAGGCTGACACTCAAACATGATTTAATGCATTAAAAATGAGAAAAAAATGTAGTGTCATACGGGCTTAAGTATAGCCTACATGACACAGCGTCCGTAAATGGTCTTGAGTTAATTGACTTGACACTGTAGGCAGCAAATGGTTCCCTCACCTCAATATACATTAATGTACATGCCGATCCTCTTATCAACAAACTGTCAACCAAATTGATTACATTGCAATCGACGCAAGACAAGCCTGCTGTATTATAACAATAGACTCGGACTACTACCGAGTTGTAGCCAAAGTACGAACGTGAATATTTATTATTATACCACAGCAACGAAAAATTTCGTTTACTTCGTTATCCAATATCGCTCCTTCGTAGAAATATTCCTTCCATGATGGAAAGATCTCAGCTTCTTCATCAATACCTGGTTCGGCACACCCCAGGGATTTTCATCAGCCTCATTACATATTTACATATCTCGCTGGAGCCCCAACGTTTACTGAGCTGAATTGCCATTTTCAAATCGTGCTGTTTTATACCGGTGTTGGAGTTCGGCGAAATTGTTTTTCCCTCTAGATCGCTGGTAGAGCCTCCTTGCGCTACTGTATTCGATGTGTAATTGCGCAATTTTAACACTCCACTCGGAAAGAGTGTTCATTCCCCTGGGCATAGAGGTATCGCGCGCCTTATCAATGTGGGCCATTGGTGGGCTAGGCCCGCCAGGGAAACAGCAATCACAGTCACCGAGCATATCAGAGAAACGAATAAAATCTGAATTTTTCTAACTACTACACCAAAAAGGAGTTGCTGCCTGCAAATACAAGGAACCGTAGAGTCCGAAGACTTCTAGGATTTGGTTGCTTTTTTAGAAAAAAAAAAAAAAAAAATTAATAAATGTGGGCCATAATTTGTTTCATCTTGTCAGTAGCTGACCCTACAATTTTAGCATTTCTGAACATAAGGGAGAATGAATCCTTATCGAAAGATTTGACTTCCATCCCTTTTATTCTACGGCTTCTTTTTAGAATTAATTTCCAAAATTATAGCCAGATGGTCACTATGAGTGTAATGCGTGCTAACTTTCCATGTTGTCCTTTGAGCTATGGAGCTACAGTTTGGACTAGTTTTTAACACTTTTACAGGCCTTTGCTACATGCCTAAATTCCAAGAATTGGTAGCACTTAGTTGGATTCAATTTTTCTCGTATACGGCATTTCACCCATTCTATGCGCACTCTTCTTGCTCCGAGAAGTTTAATTGCAGCTTCTTGTTCCACCATAGGCTTTGCTTCCTGATGACTTTGTGGATTTTCTCCTTGATTGAACCTTCGTCGAGGTCTTTAACCTCAATAAGTACTTCATACATCAATGTTTTGTTGTACTTTTCAACCATGCTTTGGTCGACAGATTTGCTTAGTTCTATGAGCAGATCTCCTCCTTCTTTTCTTTTGATGCAGTTTATATACACTTAGACGCAACATATAATTGACCACGGTTACTTCAGTGCTTACACATAGTTGTGTTAAAATTCGTTCTTGTCCGTTCTCCAGAAACGTTTAATAAAAAATTCTTGACAGAATACGACACATTGATTGGAACATATTTGTATTAATCACTGGAGGGTACCTATAATCCATTAGCTTATGGGATTTGTCGAGTAAACGAATAACTTTACCAACTGCTTACTTCATATGATTACTAATAAAGTATTAAGGTGCGACTTATTAGTTTTCTTAAAGAACCGGTTCAATTCTATCTTCATTCATAGGCAGGTTAGGTTGGTTATTGGCCATTTCTTAGTAATCCAAGTTTGATCGCTATGAAAATAAAATATCCTTATCTAAAATTATTTAAATATTTTTCGTTTTATTATTTTTTCATGCTTTTTGTTTTTTGCATTGTTTTTTTTTTGTTTTTGTTTTTTTTCTTATTTTCAAAAAAAGATTTGTTTTTGTTTTCGATTTGTTTTTTATTATACAGACTGTCCATTTAAGTTCATAAACGCACTTATATTGGGACATTTATCTAATTTCTCGGCATCGATTTGGAAAACCTTGGACATTCGTCTCCAAGTCTGTGCATCGAAGTAATAAAAGGTTCCTCGTTCTTTTGTACCATTTTTTTCATATTGATTAAGTCCCGGAATTCGAGTTATCCAGATTTTCTCTTCTATGTGATATCTCCATTCACGATTATGTCTGTAATAGTAATACATGCAAATATATTAACTTCCTATGTTAACGAAAGGGAAATCATATGAACTTACAATTCAGCTGCGGCCATTAATTGCATCACATCACCAATGTTCGTGTAGAACAGAAAGAATAGCAGATCCTCTTGCAGTTTTTTAAGAACCGGATGCGACAGTTTATCTCTTATCGCAAAGTTGATCAAATATTCAGGAGGCACGCTGTAATCAACATCTTGTGCTCTGGAAAAAAAAAAAACAATCAAAATCAATTAAATTAAGACAACTGGTATCATGCACGAAAGAGTAGCTATCATTTGATATAATTACCTGCAGGGCTGATCCGCAAAAGGTCCGGCGAATGTTGGGTGCAAGTTCTCTTGTGAATTTAAATTTAACCCTAATCCAGTTAAATCTTGTCCCATGGCTAAACTCACTAAATTCGGATCGGATTCAGCCGCCCGGATAAATGTCAGCAAACCCACCATTCCAAATTGGTTATTCACCATAGTCGCTGGGATGTTTGTGACTTTACCTGCAAAAAAATTAAGAAAATATAAGTAATCTCCTAAGGCATCAAGCAGCGAATTGTTAGACTTACCATCAGGCGACGTTTGTACTCCTCTTTTCACAATTTTGTCATTGCTGGAATTGTCGTTTTGATGTTCCATACCACCGCTACCCACAGCCAAGCCACTACCCACAATTGAGTTCATTGACTTTTCCGTACCGTCGAGGTTGTTTTCCGATAGTCCCGCATTCGTTGAACCGTCGGAATTCTGAGTGCCAGGGAGCGCAGGAAAATCTTCATTTGACATTGTAAACTCTGATTGTTCAGATGTTGGCTGTTTAACCATCCCGACTGTAATTAAAGGAAAATAACTTGATTGTTGCATTTCCCCGCCTATATTTTGGGTAGATAAGGGTAGTTAAGTGTATGTAAAATTTTATCGCCTAACTACAAACACGAGAATAAGTTATTTTTCCAAAAAACCAAATGAAAATAAATAGAATTAAATGATGCATAGACGAGTATGAAAATAAAAATTAGAGCTCTATAAATGTGCTTAGAATTAGCTTTAAAATGTAACTACGATCTAACTTTATAGCGTGATGTAAATTGGCAATTCAAAAGATGTGCACATTCTTGTGAAACTGAACTCTATAAATGTCAACAGATGCGTTATTTATGATGCCCGTAGGTTTGAGTCTATATACTACGCAGCCTCATTACCCGCTTGCAGCTGGTCCGATTGTCTAGCAGATAGAATGCTGGCTTCTTGAACGGAACGTTGTTGGTTCAAGTCCTAGTGGGGGACAATAATTAGTCTCATATTCCTGGTTGCGTCCAGACTGTCACTCATGTCACATAAGGAGACACGAATGCAATGTAAGAAATAATACGGAAACAAAATCTGTTTTGTAGTCTTTTTCCAGAAAAGGCGAACTTATAAGGCTGTAAAGGCGCCCCAAGATGCCTGTTGATTCAGTTCTTACATATATTGCTGGAGATTAAAAACAACTTGGATTTGGGAGTCAATTTCCGAAAAAATTAAACATTGGTAGTGATTTTCTTGCCAGGTGAATATAGGAATAGTGTGCTCTCGCACATGGTGGTTGAATATGAGATTATAACGTTTTATGGCAGAGTTGGCTGTCACACAAAGAAGATGCAGTTGCGTTGGGTATACATACTTAGCTATCCATTGAAGTTGGGGTACAGTAAATATTTTTTGTCTGGAAAAAGTCGAGGATTGAGTGGTTTGGTTCAATATCTCTCCTTTCTTTTATTTATTTATTCATCTACTTAGCTCAACTCTACACACCTCTAATTTGAATTCCTACAGACGCGTCACGTGTCGTAAGTCCCAGTCACATATCGGCAGAAGGTGAGAACAAGTACGACTATTTCAAATCAACAAATTTATTGTTTATTAATAATTTGAATGTTTTTATTTCTCATTTAAATGATTCAAATCGGAAACAAACAGCGCAAACTACACATTGATATATTTCACTTTCAAGAAACCAAATGGGCCGGAGGAAAAGCAAGAAAAATCGGTAACGGCTACAAGCTGTTACTTTAATGGAGATGCTGACAAGATCAACGGGGTAGTGATAATATTATGCGAGATTCTAAAGGCAAATATCGTTATAGTAGATAGAATTAAGGACCGTATAATGAGCATTAAACTGGCTTTGAAAAATAATTCCACAATAATGTAATATTCCGCGTATGCCTCATAAATCGGATGTGATCACGGACCAAGGAAGTATTTTGCGACTACCTAATTACGCATCAAGGCTCATTACCGATAAGTTTCTTTTTCACACATACTCCATTTTAAATTTGCTTCGAGTGTCATTCATCGTTTGCGAACCGAATACGGACCGAGTTTATAAAGATAGGCAAGCCGTTCGTTTTCGTATAATTTATCTTTGTATGAACGAATTTGGTTTCGCGCTTTACAGTTTTACTGTTGTAAAAATGGTGCCTTCTGCTTGCTTGTATATACTACCGTTATATAGAAGATATAAAGCGGTTCAAGGACACTTCCTCACAGTATTACAGTTCCAGTTCCTTTGAATTGCGACTTTTCGTGTTTAGAACGAAAGACTCTATGTCCGACAATAGAGACAGTACGTTATATAGCCGTACAAGCAGCACCTGTGTAATTTGAGCTTCAAGTCTTCATGCCACATTTTATCGAGTACTCATAAGACCGCAATAAATACATTTGAACATTTTTTTTCTTTATGAGTTTCCTAGGTTGAGTTTTCTATGCACCTGGTCAGTGGCTGAGTGATTGCTTCTGCATTTAAACTTGTGATCAGGGATACAATTTTTTTTACGTTATTTTTTATTTTTGAGTTTCGTTAGCATTGCATACGTTATTGTGTAATTGTTAGGTGCTATTTCTGACGCATTGATATCATGATCATAGAACAGGAAAGTTTTAATGACATTATTAATGCAATATTTGCAAAGAAACCAGAGCACATAATAAAGCATAAAAGCGGCAATGGATGCGGATTTCATACTATTTGACAAGGAAAGAGTTCAGACTGAAGTCATCCCCGCGCGAGCCCTTAACATCGCAACACGTGCACGTCCAGCGAAAATCATAAGGCGTAAACAAAATAATCAACGCCAAACCTTCTTTCGGATGATGTTATTAACAAACAAAGCAGAGTATCCAAAAGCTTTAAAAAATACATAAAAAACTAAAAGAAACAAGGCTACATTGATACAATGATGGGCATGTGATGCGAAGAAGCAGCGATCATATTATGAAGTAAATATTTGATTTTATGATGAATCCAAAAGCAAAAGAAAACCGAAGACGACATAGATCAACACAATTAACAATGATATCAGAACTGATAATTTATCCAATGTGAATAGGATATCTTGGAATCTTAGAGTAAAGAGAGCCATCCCCAACTAATTGGGACTTAAGGCCAGGAGGAAGAAGAGGAGTCCCTTATTTGTGATTTTATATTCATTCATGAGACAGTCACATAGGTAGTAACATTTCAGTATTCTAAATCACATTTTATGAAAAAGAGAAATGAATGCGCGAACGTGAACCGTGAATTTTCGCTTGCATCTCAACAAATTTCGTTGGGGTGCTGGTACTGCAGATGCTGTTTCACATAGCCGAATATGGGAAGACTGACTTCAATGACAGGTAATTGTGAAGTGATACACAATTACCTGACTCAAACTTATGTCGATCCATTGCACTACCAGCCAGTAAGCCATTTTTAGCGTACTGCATGGAAAAACATAGATTTTATTTGATTCTGTTTTGTGTTTGGTTGCCTATGGTTGCAATTCCCCGGTGGTGCTCGAAGCTGCACCGGGCACATCACAAGAAAACAAACTTCACCGTGCCATTAAAAAAATTACGCCTATTTTATATAGTTTGGTTGATTTTTAAATGGCTATTAACTTATCAGTTTAAGCTTGCTCATCAAATTTTATCAAAACCCAGACATATCAATAATTGGGATTAGTCAACGTTATACGATTCGCCAGGTTATAGATGCTGCAAAAGGTGGGGCTATATATCTAGGATTCCTTCCAAACGGTGTTTGACTCCTACACAGTGTGGACGCCTTGTAAATGAACGAGATGCTTGACTACACTTACGGGTTGTAATTCCTTGCATTTGACGTTCAAATTGTCCCTTGCTTAGATCGAAAAGGAGATATCTTTAGAAAAACCATCAAAAAACACATCAGACAACATCAGACACGGCAGTACTTCCGAATAGGGATTCAAGCTAATGGACATTGCTATGGAATAGGCCGTGGTCATGTTGAGTTCGTAATTTCCACATCTTAACAACCATTATAATTTTCTGATCGGTGGAAGACTCTTCTTTCTTCTATACTGAAGGTGGCTACACGAATATCCAGTATTGCAGTGATCAAATTCCACATTGCTATAGTATTTGGCGATTGGGTGTCCAGTAACAATAAATGTTACTAGCAGCAAATCATTACAAATATCGCTATAGATGTCCCAAATTTTATACGTCCACCGTCTCGAAACTTCTGGTTGTTGTACACTCAAACACTGAAATAAATGACATGGCTTTGTCAAATTAACTTCCATCTCTATATGCCTTAAAAATTTACCCAGACGTTTAAAATTAAGAAAATCCATTAATAAGAAAATAAATTCGTTGTAATTCATACATATGGTACGGTACATACAGGAGAGACAGACGAAACGGACAGTTTGTAGGAAACCAATACTTTTTTTTTATTTTTCCATAGCCATAAGAATAACATTTAGGTTGATCAAATACACGAACAAGTCAAAATGCTAACATATGTTTTAAAAAAGCGGATACGAAAATTGCAAACTAAGGAAGAAAAAAAGAACACCGATAGAACTTCAACAGGATATAAATTATAAATTTCTACCTCATCAAGGCGATTTTGTGCTTACAAAATCTACAATTTTAACGCCAGAACCTGAAAAAATGTGAGAATACCAGATAAATATCCACCACTTTACTGTATCTGTACAATTCGCAAATACAAAAACTTGTTTACGCGTATCACCATTACAAACGTCAAGTTTAAACCTGATTTGTCTAGTAGTTTTCTTTATACTGTTCTTTTGAAGTAGATATGTTGGTTGTTTTTCTTTAAAAGGGATAAACTTAACTATCATCACGTTATAAACCTTCGTTTTGGACGGTCATTCGACAACGGGGATTCATTCAAAGTTGGTAAGGGTTTCTGAGTCTACCCCCTCATTTTCAAAAGAATTGGGCAGTTGAATTCAAAAGTGATCGTTTATCTCTTGAAGTCGATTCACGCAAAGGACGACCAAAAACTCCAACAAAAGAAGAAAACATCGCACAGTATGCGAAAATGGATTTCTCAACAATGTTTGGAATGTTTTAAAAAATATCCAATTGATTTTTAGCACTGTTTTGTTGCTATGGATGAAACGGGAATCCGCCAATAGACGCCAGAAACGATTGATGCCTCGTCATGTTAAAAGAAGAACACTACAGAGGTCTTCAATGCCACTAGAAAATTCAGACAAAGCAACTTGATTTCAAGCTGTTTCTTTAATATTCATATTACATTTCACAAAACATTAAAAGAAGAACCACTTAAAAAAATTATGACTTTAAGAACCGTTTGCATGAAATTAACAGTACGATTAAAAGGCTTTTGAAACCATAAGCAACACTTTGTGATACCGAATAGAATGCTCGATATCCAGGCTAAACTATATATAAACTAGATATTCAAAAATTGCCAACGCCAGCAACCCAAATCTTCGTGTTTAATGATTATGATTTTCTGGCATAATTTCAGACCAAAGTCGCATGCTGATCAAAACATGATGCCTCATCACATCATTGAATGACCACATATTTAAAACCGCCTTGAGCTATGCGAAATATGTAAATTTCATTAAGCGATCTACACTGCGTTCCTTAAATGTGCCTTAAATTACTTCTTTTACTCTACCTACAAACATATGTTTGTGATCAAATTATTTTCTACATTTAATTGCCAATCGCGCATTGTTTAATTCTCGCAGTATATTTTTCATATATCAGCGGAAGAACATAATTTCAAAATGAATGCCGTTTGTTTGAGTGTTTTGAAAATGTTGTCTTAGTAACTCACACAAAAAGATCGAAAATGAATGTAAAGTCGGCAGCAAAATATAAAAAGAATTAAAAGGCATCTTTAAAATTGTGGATAAAGGGTAATTCGTATATTGTTTCGGAAAAAAACCCACATTAAGTCTGCCAGCAGCGGGTAAATTTCTATCAACTATAATTGAAATATCAGAAAATCCACTGTAGTACATATGGACAAAACAATACAGGGTCAACCGTTAAAGAATCAGAATATAATAATACATGTAACCGAATTTACAGCAGAAAGTGAGGACAAAGCAAGATAATTTGGTGGCAAGCCGCAAACAAAGTTACCAATCCTAACGCGATGACAAAAATACAAAGCATATGCACAACTCGTGCTATGAGAACAACACCAACAGTGGGTCTGGAAGCCATTCTCAATATGCTGCCATTCAAATTTTACATTCACGAATCCGCTGCCCAGAACGCACAATGAATTAGTGAGTCACATGACTGTAGCTCTTGAAGGACCTGCACAGATTTTGAGGTTATATGTGTGTATGGACCAATGTAAGCTCCAACTACTTACTATTCTACCTCGATTTCTATTCTCAAGTATGTTTTCAAGTAGAGAAGAGTGGGAAACCAATAAGAGTCATATCCATACCTTCTTAAACAGATGGGTCAAAAATGATCTGCATACATAGCTTTACACTTCCTGACCACAGTAGTGTTTCCCAAACAAAATTTCTAGCAATAACAGAGGTAGCTAGTATGGTGTCAATGATGCCAATACCATATTACTCTACAGCCAGGCGATCGGTAATAAAAGCAATTTCCGCCAGTAAAATAAAGTCTAAGCTTGTTCAACGCTACAGCAAAAAACACAAGTTTCCTACCTCGCAACATAATGAAAAATTCTGACGGGTCTCAGGTCACATGGCTATAGCTGGCCACAAGATGACCGATGACCTCGATAGAATGGAACAAAATATCGAGAAAACTCTGACCAAGATACGATAAAACCAGAACCAGAAATATTCTTAGAAAAATAGGTAGGAGCACTTAATGGTCACAATCTTCTTAGACGTGACAAAGAAACTGAATCTCAATGTCGACGACACCTATAGAGGCTACGGTAATGAAGAGGCCAACGAGGATAAACATCACATTCTGTGTTACTAAATCGAATATCTCACTATCCAATCCTCTCAGATTTCTGAAGACATCACGATGAAGACCCTATTTTAGAGTAACCAGCAAAAAAAAAAAAAAAAAAAAATCCCAGTAAACTACGATAACTCCCTTAATTGGACATAATAAAGGACATAACAAAGGGTTCACTATGACCTATGTATGTATGCAAGTGTTAAGCGGTCGATTTCGTCTCTTCAACCAGAATCTGACATTAAATCGCTAATGACACATTAAAAAAGACTGAAAAAAGAAACACAGAATTTGAATCGTGATTGGACCAACATCGTATTTACAGATTAATCATATTTTTTATTTCTAATTATCGGAAGAAAGCATGGAAGATCAAAAAATTAAAGTTGTTATATGTACCCTTCTCGGCCAATAGGATTCGCAAAGTTATTAGTGTCTACAAATAACCTCGATGCTCAATTCATGGTAGAATTATACCAATGGGTTTGCTAAAGTCCGCCGAATCTGCTGAAGTTATGGGCCTAATAATTGTGACTGAATTTTGCGAAAGTAAAACGATCAAAAAAATTGAAACCGAAAAAAAATATCCCACAACAAAACAACTTACACGGGTCTTGAAGCGCATTTTGCGAGACTACGAAGAGATCCTGATATTTCTCCCTTTAAATACTTGAACTCACTGTAAGAAATACTTAACTCCTTTTGACAGTGTAAAAAATACTTTCCTTCTTTTAATTTGGCTTTATTATTAGGGGCCTATTGCGCGAAGAATCCGACGCGACATTCGAAAAAAATATTTTTTTTTAACGTTCTCACCTCTTACAAATGTCAATAACTCTCATAAGAAGCTCATCAATTACGCCTTACGGATATGATATTAAACGTAAATCCTTCATTCGTGACGCACACAACACGAGTGGCTGGGAGAAGCTATGCACTAGGCCCTATATTGCCTGTTTGCCCCAAATATATATACATATTTCTTTTAAAAAATAAAACATCCCTGTATGATGATTTTGGACACCGAAAACTTCTTGTACAATAGACAAAATCAGGGGGCAGACACATAGCGCAGTTAACAGATTCGCGTGAATACCAAGGAAACGAAGAACGAAGACTAAGCCTCCTCCAATAATATTTCTTACAAACAGTGCTACTGCGAAATACCCAATTAAAAACGCTTACTCGCCCATCTTCTGTAAAGAATATATGTACATACATATGTATGTACTATTTTTAACTACCCTTAGGTAGTCTAGCTGCAATATGGAGTCCGGAGATCTATTGTAATTATAAATATCTATACTCGAATTACTAAGTCATTTGGACAAGCGCCAGAATTTACCACTTCCAATTTAACAATATCTACACTTATAATGCACGCAAAAAATAAATATGAAATAAAGATTACTAAAACAGAAAAATATTAAATACGAAAAAGAAAGACTCCAAAACCAATACAAAAAATAACCAAATGAAAGTGAAAAAATAGCATAAAACAAAACAAAACAAAAATGTAGAACACACAATTGCCTGATAAAAATTACTAATGCATAAAATATATTTGTATATAAAAGGTATCGTTGAAAAACTCACAAGAGGTAAAAAAATTACCATAAGGTTTACTTCCAGGTGGCTGGAGGGGATTCGTCTGAGGCAGTGATTGATCGTTCTGGCCACGAACATTCGTCAATGAGGGAAATTCTGAGAGATCAAGCAGTGGCGGTGTCGATGTATCACCACTTCCACCAAAAACATTATGGAAATTATTTAGAGGATTGCCGGTTCCACCAGAACCATAACCGCGGGTTGACTGCATGAATGATCCCATGTTTGACTATAAATAAAAGAACATATTAGTAATAATCTTATCAAGGGGTTATATGATTTTTTTTTTGTACCACCATTGGACCACCACTCAATCCTTGCATAGTACGCCGTTCTACAAACTGTCTTTGACCAAAGATATTCGGTCGCCCACCGCTCGATAACGCCGGACCACCAACAGACAGCTGGGCATTTCGGTTTGGTGACAGTTGAGGTTGTTGCGATTGGCCATAGTTTGCTCCGCCTATAGGTAATTGCAGACCTTGATGAATAAATTAATAATAATTTTCAGAAATGAGAAATTGGAAATGATTTTGATTCATATACCCGTTGGAAACATCCCCGATGTTGGCGTCACATGGCCAGATAACGAACTACCACCGAAACCGCCTGTACTTCGACCGATTGATGCGTTTGCTATGCTTCTCGGAGGCTGCTGAAAGTTTAAATTCGCCATAACCTGGAAGAGATATGAAATAATATGTTAAACCTATGATTTTTTTTTTATAAAATTCTCAAGCATTGTAAATATTTAAGAAAAATCATCAAAATTCATTGCAAAGTTAATTTCGTCTTCCACATTATCCCGCTTTAAGAAAGTGAGTGGATTTTCTTAGAGAGCTCCGCAATCAAGTGAAATGCGCTGCGAAAATTTTATTCAGACAGGCTTGTCAGAAAAACATATTCCAACAAATTAAAGGAACCGAATCAGTCACCAACGATGAATTTGAAGATTCCGTACGAATAGAAATAGAAACTAACAAAATACACATACATATAATACAATTTGTGAAAGGCGGTAGCCGATAGCATATATTTTATCATATAGCGAAAGTAATAGTGATTCATATTTTCTGCAGAACTAATCTACATTGCGAACGGTGATAGCGATCGAAAAGACGAAGAGAGGATTCGAAGAAGAGTAAAACACCGAGAGACTTTTCGAAATAGATATACCGAATCGAATGGAAGAAGTCATTAATACCACCAGCAGAAATCGATATGACGAATATCAATGAAGAATCTCCTCGCTATACCTGCTTTTTATAAAGTGCAAAATGTTGTATTTTGGGCGACTCTGAGCTGTTAGACGCTTTTGAAATTTGAAGCAGTTTCATTCCATGGCCACAATCTAAAAGTCGAGGCATACATAAATGCAAACAAAACAAAAATTGATAGCTTTCTTTATCTAGGATGCATCGTCTTGGCTAACAGTGGCACCAAGCTTGATGCTGGTAAAAGATAAGGATGCATTCGGAATGCTAAAAATATCGGGAAAAGCTATACATACAACACTAAGACCTGGCTGCTGCGATTGTTTTGGTCCTACATTGAGTCAGTACTTCTACATGCATTAACAACAGCCGTTAGATCATTTTCAATCAAAAACTGACAAGAGAAACCCCTTTTCAGCGAAAAGAAAATAATAAATTCATAGATGGGCGAAATATTTTGAGGAGTAACTGTATGGAAGAACCTGATCTAGTAAATACACTCACTGCAGAGCTCATTATTCTACCGCCATCATACGCTACTTCCAGCGATACAGAGATTTTAACCATAACGGATCAAAGACCGAAAGAGGAAATGGTTCTCATTGCAAATACCCACGAAAAATGTAGAAGAGAGCTTGAATGCCAATACCATATGTAGACGAGGAAAGTCCAGGGTAGCTAAGATGAGAATAATGATTAGAATTTGTTTAGGAGTTGCAATAGCAGATTTTAAGCCATCATTGAAAACCAACAAGACAGGTCTCGAAATGAAAGTGACTGTGAAATAAATTTCAAAGTTTGCAAATAAACACCAATTTTTATTTCTAATGCATATATTTCAAATACGCTCTTATAAAACAAACTATAGGTGGTCAAAGCTTATATCAATGAACAATGTAGATGATTTTCTAGTTGCTTAATTTAAATTGCGGATGAAGGCATGCCCAATACAAAGGCTATGGGGAGCTATGTAATCCACAAATTTCTAAACTTCTGATCACACCTTCATGCAAATACGATAACATAATCGAACATTGCTCCATAAAAATGGACCATTATAATTGCGTTTTTGGTGATAGAAGAAATCAAAATTCATAGCTGTACTGATACCCTATCAACTTCACAAGAAAGTATTTTGGTAACCTACGGGGCAAAGAGCTTCCAGCAGTGCACCAGCACCTTATATGTATGTACAGTGTCTTCTAAACTTCTAAACTCTATCTCAATCGAACAAATTTATAAGAAAACATATCAGGAATAGATGCGATTATATGGAGGGGAAGTTGAACTGGATTGAACAGATCAAGTAATGGAATCCACTTCAGTAAAGATAGTCAGACAGGAGTCTTGGCAAATTGGAAAGAGCCGATTAGAACTGACGCAAACGCTAGCTTAAATAATAACATGGGACGAAAAAAGGCCTAAGTAACTGTTTTGAATACAAGCCATCACTCTCAGACTCTGCAATTGACTCACGATTCAGATTGTCATCTTCAAATTCAAAAAAAAAGTTGTAAATGTAATCATGTTGCTGTTTCTATTTAATAACAACGATTTAAGGCGATATTTCCTGTGTTAGAAATCTCGTGGAATGTGCTGCCGTTAGCTTACTTGATAATATCCTTTCTAGACAATGTTTGTCTTTGCAATTGTTGAGTAAGTTCTTTATAGTTGACAACAACATCATCGCCCCCGACAATATTCAAAAACATAGTAACACACAGTATCCAAATTCCTTATCCGAAAAATTATTTGAAACGGATTCATACATACGTACATACATACATACGATACATGTTTGCCATTGATGAAAAAACAGTCAAGTAAAGAATTTATAAGCTCATTAGAAAAGTCGCGGCGTATGTACATATTACGAGTAGTACTATTACAAGCTATTTCCGTAGGAATTCGATGAATTTTATGTTTTTACAACTCGTTCGTACAAAAGCTCCATTAAACTAGTGAAGAGCTGAAACTCAAAATCTCAAATGTCAACACACAGCTCACATTTCAAAAAGGTTCCATAGCTATCTGTGCTATTAAATAAAAAAATTTATATCAAAATGATAGAGTAGGTTTCAAAATAACCGCAGAACTATCGATCTGGAATCACGGCAGCATTCCAACATTCCACGAAATCGAAACAAGGGAATACTAATGATTGATTAACAGCAGCTGTGGCTCTTGATTTACCACAACAATGCTCAGAGATGACGGAACCCCATTGCTTGTGCTTGGTCGCCCGCCCGTCTATCTTCCGCCACATTCTAGAACCCAAACTATAAATGCAACATGTATGAGTTTTACACAAGTAATACATGTAATGTGATGACTCAAAGACCGTTAAGCCAAAGGTGGCTCCAGTACAAGCCAAAGAGACATTTTCATTTTTATATGATGTAGAGATCGTTGAAAAACGCTTCAAATACTGGAATCATAATTTTGACTTCAAAAATTATATGGGAAAAGACCCCGCAGAACATGCTGTAAATTGTGCGTGTGGAAAAAGAATTAGAAATTGTAAACATCTTCTTTTAACGACCCGCTTGACAAATTTATTTATATGTATTTGGAAATGCATAAAGCGAATAGAAGATTTGCAACAATACAAATACTTGGCGCAACGGACCGTATGTGGTCCAGGGCCTAGCTTCTCGCGACCATTCATGTTGTACTTAACATTTTTTTTTACACAAATCGCCATATCCGAAAGTTATCGCTCTCGGACGATTTTCAGACATTCACGAGAGGTGGGACCATGAAAAATTTTTTTGGTGTTTTCTGGAGTTCGAACATCGAACCTCCAGCTCAGCAAACCAACGCAATAACCACTTGAGCCACAGCCACCATTTTGAAGTTCGATTGAATAAATTTCGATTGTCGTTTGGGGCATATGCCTACAGAACTCAAGAGTTAAAACTTTGAAGTAAATCTATTGAACTGTGTAAGCTGCAGACAGGCAGAATTTCACTATCCAATTTTTTCGAATTTCTCCATTACGCTGAAACCCAATATTACCCAAAACCCATGAGGTCGTGAATGTTTAGTTCCTTAATGTTCACTGCATCAGGTGCCATTCAAGTATTCAAATGTTTCTACACTCAACCACACCAAATGTCACAAATTATGACTTTCTGGTGTTTCTAACTAAACTAAGTGTTAAGTCTGACCGGAACTGTTCACAGATCAGAGAAGCACTTCCACTAAATGAGTCCATAAACTCGCTAATTGCATCAGCGAACAATATTTTTTTGACGAATGAAATCAGTCACTTTATAGGGTGAGTTACAGGGTTTTTACGGAGAACCTATAAGGGTCTGCGACTCCTGAGGGTGTGGAGGCTATTTGAAAACATCTATTTGTTTAATCTTAGTGTTAATCGCGTTAATCCCGGGTACAATATAAGATAAATACACACCTAACACAAGAAGTTACAAGGCACGCCATAAATATTGCCATATGTACGAGAACAGTCAGTCACGAAAGTCTACATACATATGTACATATATCCCTGATAAGTGCTAGATCAATTCTTATAAATAAAATTTATATTTAATTTTATTACTAGATAACACATTATGGTTTAAAAACATGATTCAAAACAAAAACAAGCCTTTTTCTCAGAATAATTCAAAGAAAACAAGAAAAACCAAGAATTCAAATCACAAGGCAAGCACTTTTTAAGGTTATATGTATGTATGTAGACTTTCGTGACTGACTGTATATGCGGAACAGAGTGATTTCAAAATATCGCGCTTCTATAAAGACGCCTAGTCATTCGTTCACAAGTTTCTCGTTGAATTGCAGGCTTCTGGAGTCGCAAAGACGTTGGATCAGACAGGAAATGTTGGATCTTTCCGCGCTTAAACAAGTGCAACATCATATTCACTAGGACCGTAAAACGTCGATGAGGTCGATTGCAAGCAACTTTCAAGTGTCAGAGCGACTAATTCCCAGTGTGGTTTATGAAAACTTCCAATACAAGCATTATACCATGAGAAGTGCCCAGTTTATGTCGTAGGAAGCGAACATTAAGCAGTGAAGGTTATGTTTTTGCATAAGTAATGAGCCTTTCCGATTTTATTTTCAAATTTGCTTTATATTGGGCTCCGCAGCCTACATAACATTCACTTCTTACTGTTCTCTTCCTTCCGTTCAACCGTCAATTCGAGGTACGTCGACAGACTTGTCATTGCGATAGCTCTGTCTCGCTCTTTTTTCCCCAATTTGAGAGAATACGATTTTGGATGGCCCTTGCATGAAGTGGCCCCAAAAACATAACCTGAAAATCGATTTCACAAATATTGTAAATTTAATTTTTTTGATTTTTCTTTTTGTTTAATAACGTAGATAACATAAAGTAAAGATGGTAATTCAATCTTTTGGTATCTGTCCATGTGACTCTTAAAAACATTTTAAGTAACGGATTTCTTTGAGGCATCCGGCTGAGACGGTTATAAGGTTGCATGTTTGCGACCCCGGACTTCATATTCATGTCTTCAGAATCGTTATAACACTAATTTTACGGGGTAAAACTCAGTCAGTTAATATACATGTTAATATAATATACATATCATGTATGTATGATATATTATGGAATATCGCTCGGGTGCACAGTAATGAAAAGATTTCCTTACAGATAGCATTTGTTAATGCAAATACTTTACCTTAACAAGTTCAATAAATTTCACAGTAAGTCCAGTACGCTGCACAATAACTTTATTTACAATTCAGTCAAAATTTAATTCCTAACTAAACGAGACTATCGTCAAAAACACTGAAATACACTTATTCACGAAATAATTAAAAACCAACAGTATTAACATCGACACTAAATTGCTTTCCCATCATTAAAGCATTAACTTATCAGCTAACTAAATTGATTGATCTTTCGGTTAATTTAGTAACAGACTTAAATAAACATTTCGATATTTCCTACATTCCGCGCTAATGATGATAACGCGATAGAGATCTTAACTAAACGGTGCTGTTGAACCATTTCAAGGCGAAATTCATGCATCAAACATATCATACATACTTGTTCGCCGCACATGTTTACTTACAACTACACACGATGTACTAATTCGAGTCAGTACGAGAACAAAAATTTAACACAGTAATTGTGCACCTTTCGAAGTTTGCCAATAAACCGATAACAAGGGTGTAGACATCGAAGAGTGACTCTCAAAAAAGCACAGGAGAGCCCACTGGCCATTCAAGAAATCAAATGTGCTCTCGATGTATGAGAAACGCTTTCCGGCATTAAAATTAAACAGAGAGCAACGTTTTACTTATACGCAGAAAACAAAACAAAGAAATTGCATTGCAAAACAGCTAAGTAAAATAAAATAAAATTTCAGATGAGATTCTTGAGGAAAACTACATTCGGATGATATGATGCTAGAGGGAAGGTTTTCTCTTGCACTGCACAATTATCTTGAATTCTAGGTTGTGTTTTCTTCTGTGAAGACATCTCGCGTAATGAATTTAATAAATAAGTAAACAAAGTACATGTGTATGTAGTATATACATATATAAGGCGTCAGTTTTTTTTTATAGAATGAAAACAACACCAGACTATACACACTGTTCTATTACCATCACCACTGCCACCCACACAGATAAAGGGGAATTACTTTAACTCCGGATGGTGTTATTATTGTTGTGTCTATTGTAACATAACGTAGGGTTTTCCTGTGAGTAATATAAAAAAACAGACGCAGCACATTCTTTTAAAAGTGATGCTCATCATCGATTTTTCTTTTCATATTAAGAAAAATTCATAAACAATTTAGTAGTACAAACAAACATCTAACGACTACACACATTTAATTGGCATCAACTACTTACGCACGAATAAGTGAAAAACGACAAAAATTATTGGCAATTATAAAAATGTTATGTAAAAATCAGATACAATCTCCGTTACAAAACTGTCAATCAAACCTGAGGTTTTAATATCATCGAACTAATTGCAATTAAATAAAAAAAAGAAAAGAAAAAAAACGTTAGGGGCTCGAAGAGGAGCGCAACTATTAATTGAATTGTGAATTGTAGTGTTACGAAGAAGGTGATAATCGCGGTCAACTTTGGCGAACTCTGTTGCCCGAAGCATAATTTAGGCAATGGAGGCTGAAAGCACAATATGTCAAAATATTTTTATAACTCATTATGAGCACGGAGTCATATATGTACATACGTAATGTACACCTGAAATAAAATTAAATTATTTAAGCAGCGGCACTTAAGGTTTTACTTGTTTTGTATTTATAATTGTGTGACAGACCTGCAGTTAGATATGTATATAAAAAATGTACACTATTTTGTGTGTGCTTGTCGGACCTACATATGTATGTACATATATGCAGCCAATCTGTTTTTTTCTTTTTCAGAAAAAACGTTTTCAACAAAAATTGTTTTCAGCAAACTGAAGAAAAGATTAAATACAGGAAGCAATTACACAAAGTAATCCAACTGATTAAGGTCCGATGATATAGGTGGCCATAATTGTGATGTTACTGTGATCATGAAAATTGATCGTCATTCGTTCGTGAATTGTCGCGGCTTCGTGCGCTGGCGCAGAATCCTTCTGCAGCACTGTTGTTCTTCCTTCACTCACACTGCCTATCCAGTAGACAACATTAACTGCCTTTAGCACTTCGTTGCATCCAGCAGTATTCACTCGAAGACGTTGTAAAAAAGTAGGGGAATAACAAGACCTTTCCTGCTGACTACTCTAAGTACGATCTCAGTGGTATTGAGCAAAGTGGAAACAATTCTGTAGTGATGCTGAGGAAACCCCAGGGCACCTTCTAAAAGAATGTGGAGCACTGATTCACAAAAGAAGAAAGCATCTGGATGGCTATCAACTGTTAGAAGAAGATCTCCCATTGTTAGATCCACTTCAGATACTCCGATTCATCAAGGAAATCGGACTGGAAGAGGTGCTCTAAGTCGCTTGCACCACTACAACCAGTCTACAATCTAACATCTCAGTGGCACTAAACTTGATGTGCATCACAGAGAGGACATCTGAAAGCTCTGCACAGAGCCATCTGTTGTTCCTTCTATTGAGCTTCTAGTGCTGGTCAAAATTCTGTCGAAAAAAAAAACAAAAGAAATCCTGGATCTACCGGATGCTCTAACTTATTGAGTAGCCTCCTTTGTCGAAGTACACGCTGATTTTTTTGTTCATCTGACATAAACTGGTCATGAAATAAGACTTACAGTTAGTTACGAGTCTACATGTAGCCCTGAAAACTGCTTGACTTGTAACTTGAATTCTTCGGTTTTTCTTGTTTTCTTTGAATTAGTCTGAGGAAAAGGCTTGTTTTGGTTTTGAATCATGTTTTTAAACCATAATGTGTTATCTAGTAAGAAAATTAAATTTAAATGTTATCTATAAGAATTAATCTAGTGCTTTTCAGGGCTATATATAGACTTTCGTGACTGACAGTACATACTTAGGAGGTTCCCATGGAACATATCGTGAATTAATCACTCTAATACTTAAAAGTTCCCTGAAATTGACCTCATTGACGTGTAAGGGTTCTGGTGAATGTTACAATTGTTGAACAAGTTCCATACTTTTCTTGCTGTCGAAACGTTTTGAATGATTTTACTTTCAATGACCTCTCAGCGGAGCTTTTATAACACGAAGTAGGTATTGATATTGACATGGTTGAACGAATGATGACCACAATATAAGCCCCTTATTTCCTCTTTTCAAAAAAGGCGATCCTGTCTTACATAAACAGCCGAGACATATCCGTGTTAAATCGAGCGTACTGTGTCACGCATAAAGTCACAATTGCTACTTTGCTGTGGCAACACAGCTGGGCTTATAACTTGAACAACTAAATCGATTTTTTTTTTAGCACGTTGTCATCCTGTCATATTATACAGTACCGAGTGGTGGACTGTAAGCAGGATAGCTAGCAAATTTTGTGTTTATTCGAAAGACAAATCCTTTCTCGAACAATTTCCTCAACACAGCAATCACTTTCGAATTAATTTTTCACTATTTTGCAGCGTTGTGCAAGCGTAAAACAATCCGTTTCTCACTACGGAGGCTTACAATGCATTGGAGAGAAGCCATGTAGGAAAAATAAGTTAGAGTATAAGATTAGCTACAGTTAAGCTACCGACAGGATCGGACGCAATAAATATAATATATACATATATGTATATACACAAACATATAAATAATATATTCTTAAGATACAGTGTACAGTGATAGTCAGGCAGCCGTTAAGCCCTTCGACTCCGCGGTACTAGCAAACACCTGCAGTGGATGTCTAAATAAGGTATCAAGAGCCAATATGATGACACTATGTTAGATTTTCCAGGCAATGGAAGAGCGGCGAACTTCAAGGAAGGGATCAGCGCTGCACATTTCACAGGCTCCATTAGCTCCTTTAATAAGTTTATCGACGACGAAGCCCCCGGTTTAGCTAAGCATTGGCTCCACTTGGATACATGCATGGTGGCTAGAATTCTAATGCCGGTCTATGAGAAAAAGAGATCCCTTTCATAAGTTCAACTAAATCGTAATAATGCAGGAGTCGCCTCGGGCATCATTACGGGCAGTGTGCCATTGGTATTCACGCGAAACGCCTTGGGGTTATACATGTCGATTACTACAGAAGTTGCAGGGACAAAGAACAGACCGAGTCTGTTCGTCACTTGCTCTGTGAATGTCCTGCCCTTGCCAATAGAAGAAAGACGACACTTGGTAGTCACTTTTGTATCGAATTGGGTCTTGAACAATATCGATTTAAAGAACCTTTTGAAAATCATAAACTTATATGGGTGGTTCTGATTCGACGGCATTCCTTTGCGCTTTTTTTAGATTCGCAAGGTTAAAAACAATTCAAACTAAGAACGATGGACCCGATCGTTAGTCTAAGTCAGGAGTGAAAAGCAAGTCGCATGGCACCCATCTACCTAAACTAACTTAATATAATCGAAATAGTTGGGGAATGCCCGAACCTCCCCGTTCTTTTATGAATCCCGCGGGAAGAATATTTAACTCTATGTGAATTTACAAATTATTTTTAACCTTCCTATACCCGCGTGAAAAAAAATAACACGTATACCCGCGCACGGTCTCTGGGACCGAAATTCATATGCATTTTATGGGATATCATCATTACTTACAAATTTTGTGTCAAATTTATGGAATAAAATGTAAAAAATGGAACTACTTCGTTTTGTTCTGCCGGTCACTTCCTTTTTTTTTTACTACAAACACGGAACTATAAATATAAACAACTTACGATCTCGGCCTTGATAGTATGCTATTTGTTGATTATTAATAATTAAAGTATAAGGTCGCGAAATTTACTTTGCTATCACATAAATGGGATCTTTTAATAATTTCACTCTCAACACTGTTTCCTTTTTATGAATAGAAATGTTATAGTTGTCAAATCATGACTGTATTCAGTAAAATCTGAAACAGCAACCGATAAGCACTCATTTGCCTTTTTGCTTATTTTATAGCCTAACGTATTACAATAAATTATAAATTTTTATATGTATTGCAGATAAGAGTAATTGCCATCCGATTATGGCAACATTAATAAAATATGATTTGTAAAAATTTAAATAAAAAAAAAGATGTCCAAATAAGATCTCTCCATTTCTTTCTATAAGGTTGGCAAGCCTACAAATTTCATAATGACAACTGTCAATGTTGCAATTAGTAAATATAGAATGAAAAAACGTTCCATTATTCTTGCTGAAAATCATGATAAAAATGGGGAAAGTTTTGCTGAAACCGATAGCAAATTTCGAATTATGCCCCAAACGAGTCATCAATTCGAAGATTTATTCAAAAATTTGAGGAAACTGGTTCGATTGTGAACAATAAGTCAGCCATGTACCCTTGTAGCGGAAATTTACTTGAAAACAGTCGCATAGAGAGAGTATTACTAAAACCCCAGGGACATCAATTCGTCAACGTTTACAAGAATTAGTCGATACAAGAAGCACATTACAATGAATTCTTACGAAATATGTGCATCTGTATGGGTACAAGATCCAACTAACTTAATGATTAAAACCAGAACACAATTTTAAGAGAATTTATTAATTGGTTAATGAAAATGGAACATCAGCTAGTAGACGACAATTTTGTTAAGAAAATAATTTTTAGCAATGAGGCACATTTTCAACTCAATGCCTACGTAAATAAGTTGAGTTTAGTGTGCGGAAAACCCAAGAATTATTTAAGTGAAAACAATGAATCCACATCATGTTACTGTTTGGGTCAGTTTAATTTTTGAGATGGTGTCCATACTTTTTTTCAAAATGAGGCTAGAAATGCAGTTATAGTGAATCATCCGCATTGCATAAAGATGATAATTAACTAATATCTTATAGCCAGAATCAATTAATTTTGATCTAAAAGACATGTGGTTCCACCAGGATGGCGAAGCCTTTCACACTATGCTAGAAGCAATTGAGATGCTGTGAGAGAAATTATCACATCCTTTTATCATATTGATGTTATTCTTTTTTGTCCTAATTTGAAATTCATCATTAGCTGACTTAAAGAAAAAAAAGAGTTAGCTGACTTGAAGTAGTAGAATTCTTCCTTGTCTTCATTCGGAATATTTCTCTTTTGGATACTACTTTCATTAATGAAGTCAGCTACCTTCTATGATTCCCTTCATTTTTCTTTTGACTTGCTGAACATACTGAAAAATATTCGCCCTAGTAAGGACGTCTCCAACACAATAGTCCGATTTCAAAACTTTCATTCCAGATGGATATTTTGAATATTAATCATAAGCTAGTTGCAACATTACTCGGATTTCAAGAAAAGAAACTAAGCCGGTTCCATATATTACTCCCAGTACATAATCTCAAGAAGTGCGGATAGAAATTGGCAAGCAATATGGTTGGATTTGACACTATATATTTTTTCTTTAAGTCACATGTGTATGCCAATAAAAAAAACAAAATTCTTGAGCTTCAGGCGGAGATTCAAAACGAAGTGCAACTTTAAAAACTAAGAAGATAACTGCGTTCACGTGCACATTATCAACTATATATGTACATATGTATGTAACAGCAGCTGGGATTTTCACGGGTTTTTTGTTTTCAAGTCAATTTGATAAGAACAAATATTATCAAGTAAATTTGTGATTTGTAGTAGGTTGCTTTCTTGATATCAAGATTACCTTGGATAATATCGAACATGGTCAGATATACATACAAATGTACATACATACATATGTATCTAAACACAACGAATAGATAATACTATAAGGTGCGGAGGACATATTTTTCTTCATTCATACAATCAGGCGGTTAAGTATTTCTCGGTGACCATATCAGGTAAATACGTAATACAACAAATTTTTCTTCGCAAATATGGCGAAGCGGTGATGAATCGTTATGAAAAAGATGTTTATGGTTGGGTTCATTGTGACCCATCCTTAGTCTTAAAAATGTTTTTGGCACTCTAATAGGTCTTACTCACAGACTTCAAATGGTGCAAGAGTATGGTGTGGATCTGGGCCTCAACCAACAAAAGCGCTTCCATTTTTAGCTAACTTTCCCCAGTTCCGCACGCTAAGTTGGTTGAGGTCACCTTCCACTTGCGTACGCCACCTTAGTCGAAATGTTCTTTTACTGCGCCCTCCTTCGGGGCTGGTTTCGAAGTGTCCATACGCTTCACATGACACAGAAACCTCAGTTGTTGGACCTTCACTTTTCTGGCTAAGTCGATGTGTCATTGTACAGCCCTTTCAGTTCGTTTTTGTATCTCCTCATCCACTTACCATTTACGTAGAAGGGACGGAAAATCATCCGCCAAGAGCAACCTCATCTACTTTTAACAAAGTCCTGTGTGCCATAGAGTAGGACTGATGATGGGATGATTATAATTTCTTCCTATAGAATCTAGTGAAGAAATGATGTTTTTTTTTTGGATAACGTGGCCGTGGTTAGTGCGTTGAATCGTGGTGGTTAGTGCGTTAAATCGCTGAGCGGGAGGTTCGAAGTTCGAATCCCAGAAAACACGAACAAGTTTTTTACGGTTCCACCTCTCGCGAATGTCTGACAAACGTCCGAGAGTAATAACTGCCATGAGAAAGATTCTCAATTTGGCTTTCGGATATGGCTCTAAAGTGTAGATCCTTTCCATTTGTGTGAAAAAATATAACACGCATAACACGAATGGTCGCAAGAAGCTAGGCCCTGGGCCACATACGGTCCGTTGCGCCAAGTATTTGTATTTTTATTTATTGGATGTCTAGGGTTTTGTGGATGATATTGCGTTGGCAATTGATGAAAGATATTTTGTTTTTTTTTCGTGATGTTTTGGCGTCGTCTTGAATTTGAGATATCCACGGTGAGTTCATATTTTCTACTAATTTAAAAAATAAGAACCAACAACGTTACGGTGAATACAGTGCACTACAGAGACATGATAAGTGATTTTTTGTGGGACATATTTCATTCTGAGTTAGGATTTCTTTCATTAAAAAAGTGAGGAATTATTGTGAGAAATTCCTTCATTGGGAACTATTTCATTACGAGTAAATAACTTACGAGCTAATTCGTAGAGCCACAAAATATATGTACATTTCGGATCCCTTTTAATTATTTTCACAATAAAATCAAGAAATTTTTAAGATCTCGAAAGTAAATTTTTTTCTAAATAAGGTCTTTTGAGATTTTTGTACTTTCTAGATTTTGCCCCATTCGATATTTATAACATTGGGCGCGTTCCGGATTCTAGGCCTACTTTTTGAGGTAATGCCTAACATATGGAACGGCAAACTGACTGAAAAAGTAGGTGACATTTCACATCTGTTCGCGTGTCATATTTGACATAATTACTTTCTGATTTTACTTGAGATCATTTATAAATTGTGAATTGCAGTGCAAAAGAAATCAATAATTAAATAAAGATATACATACGTAAGTGCGAAAAATGGAACATGAGATCCTCTGTAAGTAATATAATATTATTTATACATGTAAATAAAATTGGAAGCAAAATTTGGATCTGAAAATTGATTTAAATTTGCTTAATTTATTATCTATTAATGCCTCAAACATTTTACCCCTCAGCCTGTTAATTGTCTCCTCCGATTCGTCGAAATCGTAGAGCACTCCGTCACAATTCACTTGGAATTTCATTTTTTTATTTATTTAAGTACCCGTAATTCGCAAACAACAACCGAACAGTGAAAGAAATACAAGTGAATCAGCTGTTTTTGACAATTGGCAGATTGACTTAAAATGTAGGGAGAATTTTTTTACCTTCAAATCCAGTCCACTACCTCAATAAAAAAATGCCTTACTTTACAGTCAAAACTGAATCTCTCGACCAATCACAAACGTTTGACTACCTAGTGCCTAGGATGCGGAACGCGCTCATTGAATGAATGAATGAATGAATGAAAATGTCAGATCAAAGGTAGAACAGAAAAATACCGCCATACGTTTGTTGTCAAAAATGACAATTTCATTTTCGATTGTTGGATAATTATTTGAGTTTACAAGTTTAGTATAAATCGTGAAATAAAAACAATAAAATAATGGAACTTAATTTGTTGGAACAAATGGTATTAGAGGCGATGGATTCAGAAAGTGACAACTTTTCACTTCGAAGACAAAACAATTAATTTGCAATCACAGCTGATTTTGACGTTTCTCACAAATCTGTTCTACCTCAAAAGTAAGTGCAGAAATTCTGCTCAGGGCAGAGTCCAGGCAGAGTCATTGAACAAAAAGCAAACATTAGCTGGACAGAAATTTTTCTCATTGAACACGAAAACCTTTAATTTACATGCTTTGGACTGCGCTGGACAAAGACAACAAAGCTGATGTCTTTTTTGCCTCATCATTAAAGAATCTTCATCACGTGGCATTTGACATCTGTCAGTAATATTTACTTCCTATGTGCATGTCATACTAAATAAAGCTTCTCTAAAAATAGCTTTGTCTCTTATTGATGTATAATTTTCAAGCATCCAAAATACAAAAGACCTGGTAGTTACACATAGTCACATAGTACAAACTGGATTTAAACTATACAAATAACTGCAAAAAATTTCCTAAGGAATAAAAATATGCCATAGAAATATCGAATAAGGATATCTTGATAAAAATAATAATCAAAAACATAAGAATAAGCATTCAATTGAAAATACATAGCAGCTTAGCTGTACAGCAAATAAAGAAAATCTGTGGAAGATACCTGTCCATTTCTAATGATTAAAACATAAAGGCTCGTTTAAGATCGAATAACTACTATCTTACTCTACTGAATCAATTACAGGATGCGGAGGCTATTTGACTTTTTTCGGCTGTAGTGTACAATGTCAGATAAATACCTCACATAAGAAATTAAAAGACACGCCGTGATTGTTGCCATATGTGCAGACAACATTGTTGTCGAAATATGTATTGTGCTTTTGGAAAATCGCCTGATCGTTCGTTTATAGTCTTCGCGTTGATTTGGAGTCTTGATTTACCTGTTTCGACATGAAAAAAACATTCGGACAAAAAAAAAAGTAAAGAGAACTTGTTTAACAAGTAAAACGACAAGGACTCTGGAACGTTGGTTAGGTTTATTGCAAGGCTGCCGGGTACATCAAGGTGATAGAGGCAGTTGTTAAGTTTTGGATAGACAGTGTGAGTAAGTCCATACGTTTTCTATCAGGCCAAGTAACTCATCCAAACTTGTTCAGCGCTGTCGCAAAGAGCTTAATGTTCTTGGCTCACAGCACAATGTAAGACTCTGCTGGGTTCCTGGTCACAGGAACATACAAGGTAATGACAAAGCTGATGAGCTTGCACGTCTGGGATCTGCAATGGATCGTAACCAAATCCTCCAATGGATCAAACCCCCACTCTGTGATCTTATGAAGCGAGTAGAATGTAAGATCCGTATGAAGGTGAATAACAGATGGAACTCAATCGAAATTTCCAAGAAAACATGGCCAAACTACGATGAGTCCCGCACCAAAAAACTTATGGAAAATTACAGAAGGACCATATCTCTACTGGTGGACCATACTCACGGGTCATAATCTCTTAAGATACCACACTATGAAATTAAATCTCAGCGCTGACGATATATACAGAGGATGTGGCGATGCAGAAAGCTGTGAAGACACACCCCACTTTCTCTGCCACTGTTCTAGCCTCAGTCAGTTGAGGAACAGAACTTTAGGAACTACTTCTTCCAAGAAATTTCTGAAATATCCATAATTCCGCTAACGAATCTTTTCAGGTTTACCTGATCATCGAAGTGGCTGGACAGTGTTGGTTAACGAATAAGGAGAAAATGGACCAATCCAACAACAACAAGGACGGACCCCTAAACCGGGCATCACAATGGCTCTACGTAGACCTAAGAGTGATGGGGGGTCACCAACCCATCAACCTAACCTAACTTAACTCACCAAACCTTAATGTGTTGAATTAATTTGTGTGACACTGTTAAACTTAAAACCAAAACATTCCCGCGATTACATCCAAGCTCTAAAGGAATATTATCCAAGTGATGGCTTACATCAACAAGATTCATTTAATTCAGTTATGCTTACGTTTCAGCTCACGAATTGAGGCTGTTATTGATGCTGAAATGTGTCAAATTATATTCTAATAAATATCTTATTCAAATTTGTCCTTCCCTGCCCTTCGTCACTTTTTCGTAACATCAATACAAAAGGAGCAACCACGTGGCAATTGACATCTGTCACATTGCCTTTCTACAATTCATACTAAATAAGGCTTCACTCGAAATAGCTTTGCCTCTCATTAATGTAAATATAATTTCCAAGTAACCAAAATACAACTGAGGCAGTACTTGGAAGAAGTATAATTATACCGCATTATACGTAGTATTTAATAACTTGTAAATGATATAAAGGAACATTCCTAGCCATTTCTGAACTAGCATGATCCCATAATCATCGAAAGTAGATCAAACCCGTTGCCTTTTCGTCTCATCAATATAAAGGTATGTTTACGTTTGTCAGACATTTGCGAGAGGTGGGCACGTGAAATAACTTTTTGGTGCTTTCTGAGATGCGAACCTCCTGCTCAGTAATCCAATACACTAACCTCTTGAGAAATGAAGCACCACAAGGGGGCATTGTTTAAACACTTCTCCTGATGCCTATTATCCACGATATAAGCAGCTCAAATCACAAGGAGCTTGTACCAAGTGCTGTAGTGTGTTCAGACGATTTAGTCGATGATTGACAACAGGAAAACAACAACTGAGATGAAATAAATCTCACTCTACCAAAGAATAAACGGAAAAGGTGGAGTAGATATACTGAGTGTAAAATCAGAATAAGCTACTCCACTGCCTTGTATTTGGAACTGACATCTAGATTCTGAAAGGGCCAGTTATCAATGTTAGACCCCCTCAAAAGGCGTACAACTCAAATCTGAAGCGAGTGCGTTAGGAATCACATTTTCTTACAGCATAGGAGTATAGTTGCCGACTAATGTTAACAAACATACAACCTTTAGCCTGCTGGAGAGTCACCATTGCACAAGCGTTTCGATACTTGCAACGCTCTGCATTGCAGCAAACAGTTAAATTTAATGGTGTGAAAGATAACAAAACAAATATTGACATACATATGTATGTACATATAAACATGTAGTTTTAGTTTGAGAAAAATTTACATATCCGTTGCATATGCACCTAGAAATTGTTAAATTGTCAGTATTCGCATGGAAAGTGTGGTGGCATATCTAACCCATTTTCCAATTGTTGGTTATTTTCCGGTTTTTATAAATATTCAAAAATGTTCTAAGATAAAGTGATACGATAGTTGAAATAAAAGTCATCTAAAGTCATTCCGGAACATACAGACCTTCATCAACCGTTCTGTCCTGAAATCCATGGAGTTTCTAAAATGCAACAGAAGTATTAACTTAAAAAGAATACCTGCATTTTGCATGAAAAAGCCTCAATAGAACCAAAACACAGACGTTGGAAAACATATTTTCAAAAACCTGGCGAATTGTCTGCCACCAAAAGCCTTTTTTAAAAAAAATCACAATTAGGAATGGTTTAGAGCATCCATCAACGATTGAAATGAACTGATTCCGAACAAATACATTTGCTTTCCTTTTTTCGGGAATACCCGAACGTATTTTATCCATAAAGATGCGTAAGAGGTTGTAGAGCACACTGCACAATGACTCTTACAACCCAACCTAACCAATATGCATATCTTCCAAGCTGAAACAAGACCGCTGTTGAAATGCAGGGGGGCTTATTACTGTGTATTAGACATTCAAATCATTGTTCACAAGCCAACTTTTGGTAACTGGAGATTCCTAGCTAAATATCGTACTGAAAATGAGATGTGCCTATGACTTTAGTAACATCCAAAGTGTATTGTGCACAACTTCTTAATGAATGAAGCACCGCAAATATATACGCTATTTGCTTTTACTGAATACTACGCGAGAGCAGCTCATTCTAAGTGGATATTGACATAGCCAATTCCTTGTTGGGTTGCTGTTAAAATGCAGGTCCTACCCGAACTCTAGCGACGTACAAGCTATAAAATGCAAATTCCTACCGCAGCGATTGCTTGCAAATTTCGGAAGCAGCTTAAAAAGGTCATCTTAATAGCGCTATAGAAATTACGTATTCCTGGCTGAATATCGTACTAGCTGGGTTTCGCTACCATACGTTTTTTAATGCAGGTGTTTGAAAGAAGGTATTCCTGGCCAAATATCGCCACTATATAGAATGGGTTGATGTTGATATGCAGATGCTCCTTGGACCCCAGCGCAGCAGTTCACAATCTTTTACTGATTGCAGCAGTTTAAAACCAATTTTTCATAAACGAGGCTATCAAAGGAGGATATTCCTTTGCTGATGATAGCACTAAGTGTAATGGGTTGCTTGTTGAACAGCAGGTGCGCCTTCAGAGACATGCAAAAAGTATTGTTCACCGGTACTGAATGGAGCACTACAAACATTCACGTTGTTGTTTTGCCATTTTGCCAACTTGTACTAATTGTAGCCCTAAGTATAAAAATTGGGCTTTAATCGTTTTATCACTAGAAGAAATATGTATATGTACGTATAAAAAAAGGAAACCACAAAATCCGCAGTCAACACCAAACTGTACAAATGTACTGATTTTATCCGAAGAACTATATCCAAAACACATGAGCCACAACACATTAACCTAACGAACTGCATCACGCTGACTCAGGAGGATGTGAACTAAACTGGACTATGAAATAATCCCTCTTTTTTTGTCTTATTTAACATATCTTCTAAAATCTTCTAAGAACGCTAACTACAGATATTTAAATAAACACAAGTAAAACTTACCTAATTGATTAATTTTCAATCGACGACAACAACCATTCAATGTTGAGCAAGCGGACACCGCATTTAACATTCCAACTCGTCGAGGATTTTCGGATTCACGTTCACTTGCGAACGATCCTTCACACGAATTTTTATTTTCCTTTTATTTCTTTTTCTATTTTATGTTTGGATTTTATTGTATCTGGAATTTTGAATTGAATATAATCAGATTTTATCTATAAAAACACTTCGGGCAAACGAAAGAAAAAAAAACACTTGATATGGAGCAGCAGCAATATAATTTTTTTTTTTGTTTGTTGTTGCAGCTTTTACCGAGAGCGTAGTGCAAAGTGGATGTGCAAAGATGCGTGCAATTCGCAAAATTGTTTCGACTACTTGCAGGTATCCTTTATAATTTTGTTCAGATAGAAGGGTTTTTTAATTATCCAAAGGACAGCAAAGAAATGTAAATTACATTACACACAGTATTCAGAAGTAGAGAGGAAGAAGAAAGCCTTTGCGCACCAAGTTCTTTTTCCATCAAACACATAAAGCGAAATCTTTTTTTCTTTTTTTTTGCCTTTACTTTCGGATAGTGATGTGCGTCAGAGTGACAGACAGAGTACGCAGGAATTTCCGAAATGGTATCAAATTTATATTTATTCGTTTCACGGCAAAGGTTGAAATTCAGGAGGGCCCAACTGAATACATTTTCGTGGGACTATCAAAATTAAATTAGAACTTTCTGCGTGAAGTTGCATTGTGAGTAATTGACATTTTCCACTTCTATTGGATACAGCTATGTGTAGTACTCATATTCCGCACATCACTAGCTTCTTCTTCTCATTCTCCTTATGGTACTGGTTCGTTTTTTCTTCGCTCTCTCTTTGTTTAAATTCTTTTTTTTAGAAGGAAACTCACAATTTTTGTATTTTTTTCTTATCACACACTAGATTGGCGGTGCGATCAATTTGACTTTGTATCCAGTAAAACCGAACTTGATTATTTTGTGAAGCGATCTTTTCAATTTGTTGTAATTGAATGTATTTTATTGGATTTTTTTTGTAATCGGAGAAAAATTATACACTACTCTTCCGCAAAATTAGAGCTCATAGCCACACGCACACATGTAGAAATTGGCCAGTTTTCATATTAGAATTGATGACATTTTAAGGTGTGTGTGCAAGTACCAATACCAAGAAAAGTGACAGCCATCTTAAGCTTTTTTTTTTGTAGTTCGAAAATGGCGAGTAGTCGTCTGTCGAATTCTAAAGAAAGCTTGTGGAATTTTTTTTAAATGACAATTCAAGTTTTTCGTGAAATCACAAAAAAAATTGTAAATTTTTATTGCAAAAACAGTGCGCAGTAAAAACAACAGTTTGAGTTTTGAGAGTTTGTAGGAACTCGAAGGTAGATGGCACTAGAATTATGGATACGTTTAGTGATGCTTATTGGTAGGAATCAGTTCAGCGAACGTTATTATTTAGTTAAGTATTTTAGAAAGCAGTTGATTTTTTATACTTGATCAGTGTTTTTACTGACGATTCTTGATCCTCTTGAATACTGATAGTCTGGTAGTGTATATCAGATATTTCACTAAAGTGCTTCATTAGCATTTTTTTTTATAAAAGTTAAAGTAAATGAAAATAATTATGAAGGAAAGTAAAACTGAACCCATAAAGGAACAAATTTCACTACTACTTCACTAGTCATCCATGCTTATCTATCTCCTACACGTCTCTCAGAATATAGACACGGATGTGATAATTTTGATTGTGTAATAGTTTAAATAACCCTCTTATGCTGAAAACACGTGTGCAAATTTTCTGCAAGTGAAACATTTTTAAACATGTCATTTGCTGACTAACAACTGGTGTGTTCGAAAATTTGTTTGCCACTAAATTATCTTATAATGCGATCGAATTAATTGAATTGATTCTAACATTATATAGGTGAAATACATTAACGCAGCAACTTCGACAGCCAACAGCAAACGACATCTGCTGAGATTTGAAACATATTGATTCAGTGCAGAAAGCGATAAAATAGAACTACAAAGTTAATGATTGGGCCCATGATCGTGCAGAAATTTTGTATTTTCAGGTTTGAGAACATAATTAGCCTTGCATCCTTGCCCATTTAGGGTACACTGCCTTCAGTTGTCAAGACTGGCTGGAGACAGCCAGGATGCTCTTTTCGAAACCTAATGCTACTAATCATCGTATTATGAGCTGTCGTGTATGCTGATGTTTTCCATAAGGATTTTAGCATCGAAGTACGATCCCTAAGTACGATTTTGACCATGTATTCCGGTCATGTTCCATAAGCACCATCCGAGAGGTCATATAATTTCGTCTTCAAGAAATCATTTACTAGCTCAATGTCAATAATTATTTACCCGAGCCGGTTTTCCACGATTAATCCGTACCGTAACATGTGCAAACTTTTGTGGTAACAAAATTTCCGTTTTTGGTTGCCCGATCTTGTCCATTGCACTGTACAGCAAGCGGACAGTTTCAAGTTTTTGAGTAGCACCCGGAGTGTACAGTGTGCCCATATTCCAAGTGTATAATCGTAAGTCGTATTCCTTTGACGTTTCAGATCAAATTATCAATTAAAGGGGATTTTCATTATCCAAGCTCCTATCTCTCTCATTACTAATCTTTTATTTATAGTAAGGAAGTTAGCCCAACACGGCACGACCACCAACCTGGACGGCCATTTCAATATGAACTATCCTCTATGACATGCGCTCGGTTTGACTGTGACTTGCTATCACAGCAAGCGCTATAAATAAATTAAGTAATATTATGAATAGGCTCAACAGTGTAAGTAACAATTACGGATTACATATAAAAGATTTATGCATATTGGTGATTTTGTGATTTCGAAAATAATATTTCAAATACGCGTTTTCCATTTTCCGCTCCAAAAACGCCAAACTGGGAATGATGCGGGGTAGAAGCCTGGACGTCAGAGAGAGCAATAATAAAACAAATAGAAGCATTCGAAATGTGGATAAATCGGAGAATACTACTCAGACAGAATAACAAACGAAGAGGTACTACGACGGATAAAAAAGGAAAGAGAACTTTTATACGTAATAAAAAAAACTAGAATATCCTAAGACCTAGGATACGTATAAACTTCTCCAACTTATTTTGCAGGGAAAGATGAAAGGAAGATCATGGTGAGGGGGCGATGGGTGTCATCGCTGTCAAATATTCGGAGTGGCTCAATCATTCCACCACAGAAATTACAAAAGGCGTCACAAATAAACAAACACTAAAAACGATGATTTCTAGCCTTCTCAGCGGAGAGGAACTTTAAGAAGAAGCAGACCCTTTATGAAATAATAATTTCAGATACTTATATGTCTCGAAAACTGTTTGCGATATCAAAATCATACATATTTAACGGATTAGATTGAGATGGTTTGGTAGACTAAGTAGGGGACCGTTTTTAAAAATATTCGTGAATTATGACGTCATTTCGCAGGAACGGGAGGAAAGGGGTTCTGTTGCCTAAAAGCAACGTGTTTAAAAAATTATGTAATGTGAAATCTGAACTATTAAAGTCTCCGGCAAAATAAAATTATGTAAAGCGACAACGAAACTGATCGCTTAAATGAAACTCTTGATAGGTAACGCAACTGTAACAGGTGAGTCTGGACCTCAATAAAAAAGCATCCCCAATATTGTTTTGCTAACTGCATCCAGTTCCGCACTCCATATTGGTTGAGACAAATTTCAACTTGTGCACGCCACTGAAAGTAAGGCCCTCATTCAAACTAGATTCGAAGACCGAAAACCGAAGGCCGAAGTGTTGGTGTTAATTCACTGTAAATGTCCGAGCCGTCGGAAACAAAAATGCGCAAATGTCGGAAATCCCTTTTACAGTTTAAAAAAAATACAAAATAGGGTAGTATTCCAACTTTTAGGTATTTTTAATAAGTGTTTTACTTTTGTAGATAATTTAAACAAATACTTAGCCTATTATCATCCCATTTTGTATACTTCTTTTTCTTTAAAAGGATTTACTAGGACATTTTTCGTTTTGTGGCTTATCATGTTATTGCAATAAGCCCTTCAATTCATCGGTTGGCAAGAGTTACCGTTTGATTTCTGCGAGGTAGACAAATTCATTTACTACCTCGAAGTTGAACCTATAAATCTACTTTAAAACCCTATTCCTTATTTTAAGCTTAAATGCAACCATTTCGAAAAACCTAAGTGTGAAAAGCCTAGTGTACAGAAGAGGGAGCCACTATCGTAAAACTTGTTCTTTAAATATTTTATGTATTAACTGCTCTTAAATCCAAAAATAAAAAAAAGAAATGAATAAATTCATTCACAAGGTTTTCTTCTTTCACCGTTCTTCATCCTTCTCAAAAAGAAACTTCAATATTCATTGAATTCCCTAAAACTTCCTCTTCGAAAGCTTTTAGTCAAATGACTATTCGCAGTTCGAAAATTGGTTGAACAGGAAAAGTCCCAAATCATATGATCGAAAAGAAATTTATTCTGCCTGGCAAAATCTTTCAACACGACGGGACGTAACTTGGAGTAGGCGCACATCTCTTATTATACTCCTGCAAGTGAATTTTTTTCTTTCACCATAATTTTCACTTATTTCATTTTTATATTTCCAATAAGAATGACATCTGTGCACAAATAAGAAAAATTAATTATAAAATATTTCCAAAAATTCGCAGATAAAACGTTAGTGAGAGAATTCTCGGATCAGCGAAGTCTGAATTTTATTTGTGCGTAGCAAAAGGAGAAAAAAAAATCCACCAAAATGGCTCTAAGCGACGCTGATGTACAAAAACAGGTAAGAATTTAATTAAAATTGCTATTCCTTTGCTAGAATCTATTTGCTCGACAAGAAAACGTAAAAAAAGTGAAAATTTTCATTGACAGCCATATCATGCCTATGAAGTCATAAGATTAGCTGTCATGTGAATGAGAAAATCCGTACTTTACTTAAAATATCGAATATTTACTTCTATCATATTTTTAATCACACAAAATTATAGATCTGCATAAATTAAATAATATACTTGTGTTTTTAAGATGTCTTGATGTAGTTTTAAAAAATTAACCATTTGTAAGGTGCAAGTGGATTTTTTTTTATGTCAGGCAATTTGGCTGGTCATGTGACCTGAAGGTTATTATGTAGATACCTGTATAGAGAGAGAATCTTCCATAGCCGCTCCCGCCTCCCCATGCTTTAATGAAAAATCTGTTTTGATGTTTTCCCATAAATACGAGGCCGGGAGAACACAACAAATAATTTTTCTTTAAATCTATATTTAGAATGAATATTTGCAAAAGTAGCTAGACAAGTACTTTTTCCTTTAAGAAAATTGGCGAAGTTGCATGGGGGAATGTTGCAGCTACAAGTTAAATATAAATTGGAATCAATATATCTTAATCGAATTCATTAAGATAAATATTAAAGATTCATCTGTTGTATGGTTGAGTTACTTTTATTATTCCTTCGATTAAATGTTCCACATCTGAAGTTTATGAACAAACTTAATATGGTGCAATGATGTTTGAAATAAAAAAAATTCAATATTTACCGTACATCGGGGTTCATGTTTACATATGTGTGTATGTCTAGATTTTAGCCAATTAATCTTCATGTTGGTTCTAAAGGGTGTGCCAGATTTAGTTTTTTGGATTAAACATATTACTAAAAAAGCGATCATATTTTTTGTATATTATTCGATTTAAGTATAAATGTTGGGTTGTAGTATGGAGCAAAAAGTCATCGTTACATAATTTGGCACGATAGTGGCAACACCATGTTGGATATCCGCCTTAAGCTAAGATATTGTTTGTGTTTTATTGGCGTACACATGTGACCTTATGAAACCCCGCATGTCGCATGGTGTCAAATCACACGATCTTGCTGGCCAATTCTTATCTGCATTTCTTAAAATTATCCGCTGGGTGGCACATATGCAACTAGCTTACGACTAATGTTTGAAATATCCATTTGGAACGGATGTTTCAAAGTCTAACTATTAAGTTGTTGACGTCCATTCTATAGCAAGTACTCTTCAGGATGTTCAGCAAGTTAAAAGAGGGCTGATGGCAATAATAAAAAATGGTGAATTTCAGTAAAGAAAGTGGTGCCCCCGAATAAATTATATTCCGAATGCAGACAAGTCAAAATTTAACTACATATGTACTCTATAATTATTTCTTAGCCAGCTTACGATGTATTTTGACTTAGGGCAAAGAATAATAATATCAGTAAAAGAACCTGGAAACTCAAGTCTTTCGCGCGTAGTGACAGGTTGTGTCGTCCTTCTGAAACCAAAACTATATAAAAATTAATTACTTCGGGCCAAAAGAAATCAGTTATTATAGCTCTGTTTAGCGAATCATAAATTCTGTAACCGTTTTTCCTAGCCTCATTTTCAAAAAGTATGCAATCATTCCAGCAGCCCAAATCCGAACCAAACAGTGACTGTGAATGTATCGGCTCTTTTTATTAATTACGTAGCTAAAAATGTGCCTCATCGCTAGAAATGACTTATTGTTGTTCACTAGCTGTCGCTCCATCAATCAATTAAGAAATTCTCTTCGCTTAAAATTGTCTTCTGGTTTGAGTTCTTGCGTCAGTTGGTGTTGAATGTTCTACGCATGCAGAGGCAGGTCTTTCGTGAGAATTCTCTGTTATGTGTTTCTTTAAACGTCTAATTATTGTGAACGATAATGAATTAAGGCCCCTTAGATGTCAATAACTCTTAATGCGGCTATGTTTGATAGTAGACGTTTCTTACTAGGACGCGTGGATGACTTATTTTTTCACAATCAAACCAGTTTTGTCAAATTTTCTAAATAATCTTTAAATTGATTAATAATTTAGGCATTTTTATGAGTTTTAACAATATTAACTCTTTCGTATATATGTATTTATTAATTGTTACATTGACACAAGTCATACATAAAATGTGTTGCCAACATTTTAGAATTAAAAATGGAGCTAAATGTAAATCTGAGGCTCTTATTGCGACACCGTTAACTATCTTGAATAACAAAAGCTGAAGTAAGTTACGGTAGTTAGCTTGCTCGGTCGGCCACTTCATTCAAGAAAATTTTTGAAATGCAGCTTCAAAAATTTTCATCTGTTCTTATTAGGCGATTCAGAAAGAGAGAACGTTCAAAAGATTACTAAAATTGGAAATGTTAATTTCAGTACTACGACCATGTAAAATCGAAAATAAAATCATATTCCTAACGAACCAAAATCGCGAGGTTTCGATGAACTTTTGCGGAAACCTAAGCCGTTCCCATCGAGTTGAAGTGATTTTAAATGTCATGGCTTGTTGACGCAAAAAAATAGTAGGTCTGTTCGCGTACCCTCCCAAAACAATGATTTTTTACGAATTTTTACGGAATCCTGTTCGAATACGCCAAAATTTCGTAGTTTTTCGTAGAACAGAGTGCACACGAGAGAGTAAAAAATTTTCCCATGCTGCGAATTTAGTGTGCTAAGATCGGCAAAAAATGGAAGATGGAGCAAACCCAAAATAAAATAAAACTCGCCAATAAAACGCAGCATACTTATCCCCATACATATTCCGTTAATGTTTTGCAAATATTTTTGTAGTTAT
Source organism: Blera fallax (assembly GCA_946965025.1). Lineage (NCBI taxonomy): Eukaryota > Metazoa > Arthropoda > Insecta > Diptera > Syrphidae > Blera > Blera fallax. The sequence continues at coordinate 96,400,175 of OX337244.1, forward strand.
ACCAACGTTTCTTACTAATACCAATTATCGTCAATGGGTCACCTATCAAGGAACCCTGGTCCTACTCTAGTTCCCAGGTGAAGAATGTAGTTACTGAATAATTTGGGAATTTAGGTTGGGGTAGCTTAATAAATCAATGTAAATCCACTGTGATGCCCTTGGAGTGCAACGCCCATATATGAGTTTTTAAACCAACTCTAATCTATTGATCTCGAACACCGTTATTATTAAAAAAAAAATTATAATTCCTAATGTTTTACATCTTTGGTAGTGGAGTCCTACGCAGTGACATAAGAGGTGCGTTATTGCATGCAAAACACGGGACAATGATAAGAGTTTCTTCTAAAACTGATCATACAAAAGATGTCAGGGATAGTTTAGAGCTCTGCAATAAGAACAGAATCTTTGCGTGAATTTTTCGACAAGTATTTTATTCCTCTAAGTCTAAATCAAGATAAAGATTTTGAGTAAACGAAAAAGACGAGTTGTTGCTTTAGGTTTGAGGTTTACTACACTATTAAAGCAAGTTAATCACAGAGAAAGTATTTTGCGGTATCGTCATCGCCTAATACCATGGTTCTCTTCTGACTCTTTTCATAACTCTATTATGAACAAAAAGCGAGATGCTTCGCGAGATGCTTCGCGTGAATGCCTGGCAAACGTCCGAGGGTAATAACTGTCATGAGAAAGCTTTTCAATTCACCTTTTGGTTATAGCTTTGTATGTAGGTCCATTCTATTTGTGCAAACAAATTCAACTCTCACAACAATAATTGTTGCGAGAGGCTAGTCTCTGGACTTCTTACGGCCTGCTGCGCAAAATATGTTTTTGTACCTTGTCGCAGTTGAATGATCGGTTTTTGGAATCGCAAATATCGGTAAAGCGTTAAGAAGTACCGATTTGACTTAAGGAGATTATCATCTAGAGTATTTTATGATTTGAATTTAAGTAACCCGCATATGTATGCATGTATGCAGTTGATATACCGCACCACATGGCCAGTCTGTAAACATGTGCTTAGAAAAAATAAATTATCACATAATTAGAACTATTACTTTTGTACCCGTATACATATGTATGTATGTACATATGTATATAAAGCAATAAGTGATAACATATGTACAATCGATAATTTTTTATTTATATCGGAACGTGTTTGATTCAAATTTACCTTTTTTTATAAAGATGCAAATTAAACCGCTTAAAAGTTACTAATTGAAATATGACGTAACGTTTCTCAAGTTTAAATAACTTATTATTGTAAAAAAAGAACAAGAACGTGTCAGAGCGCTGTTCACGTTTATTTGCATTTGGAAGAATATTGGGAAATTCTCTAAGACGGAAAAAGAAACAGCCACCAAATTAACCGAGATTTAACCAAATCAGAATTATCAATATGACTCATAGGATATGTTCGTTTATAAAATATTTATTACATACATATGTACATATCTCTTCAATGTTCATCGGAATTTCTATAATATTCGCATGCATGTTTTTATTTCTAGATTAAGCATATGATGGCTTTCATTGAGCAGGAAGCTAATGAAAAAGCTGAAGAAATCGATGCTAAGGCTGAAGAGGAATTCAACATCGAAAAGGGACGTCTGGTACAACAGCAACGTCTGAAGATCATGGAGTACTATGAGAAGAAGGAGAAACAAGTTGAACTTCAAAAGAAGATTCAATCGTCCAATATGTTGAATCAAGCTCGTCTCAAGGTAAGTGAAAGTCATGTTGCTTGGGGCCCTAATAATGATGATGATAATTATGCAAACGAAAATGTTCTCTCCACTTGACTGACGTGAGATCGCACATACATATGTATACTGCTGGAGGAGTTGTTTAAAAAAATTACTCGTTAGAGTGAAAATAGAAAGTATGATAACGTGTTTGGCCTCCTCCTTTTGTCTCTTATTTATGTCAATTAATCGAAAGACCCGTTTTCGCCGTGACAATAATTTCTGAAAAAGTAAACTAATAAAGTTCCAAGTAAACTTATGCTTTTCCATAACGTATGCAATTTGCTGTACAAATCTTATCACCAGGAACATGTTCATTTTTTCGCTTGACCTAACCATCTTTAAATTACCTACTCGTACGCTCGTATCATCATATCGCTTTACGATTTTTTAGTCCTCAGGACATAGGACAGCTGCGGTATACATATATTGAACTCTTGTAGAAGACACTTAAAATAGATCCATTTACGATGATACCCATTCTATCCGTCATTTAATCTGAAAGTTACCAATCTTCAATTAGAGTTTGTGATACCTTTTTGTAACTTGCGTTCTTTAACATTCCATTCAAGCGCAACTTTCCAAAACACTCGTTCCCGTTCAAAGAAAAATTAAGGTTTCTAGTTCAAAAAAAAAATATCGTTAGTAGTTTTATCCTCCATATTAACTTATTTTGTTTGTTAAGAAACAATTATTATTCGATTTCTTTTATTAGGTACTTAAAGTACGTGAAGATCATGTTCGCAGTGTATTGGATGAAGCACGTCGTCGTTTGGGTGAAGTCACAAAAAATTCCAAGGAATACAAAACTGTCTTACAGAAACTCATTGTTCAGGCCTTGTATCAGACCATGGAACCAAATGTTATATTACGCTGCCGTCAAGTTGATGAAAGCTTAGTCAAAGAAGTTTTATCTGATTCTGTAGACCAGTACAAGGAAAACATCGGACAGGAAGTAGACATTGTTATTGACACCGATAACTCTTTGCCACCGGACACTTGTGGAGGAGTTGAATTGATCGCGTTGAATGGTCGCGTTAAGGTGAGCTCTCCACCCCATTATCCCCTAAGATTTGTCTATATAAAGTATGCTTTTTAGGTACCAAACACTCTGGAGTCCAGGTTGGAATTGATTTCACAACAACTCGTCCCAGAAATCCGTAATGCACTGTTTGGTACAAATCCCAACCGTAAATTCACCGATTAAATTTCTTCTACTATATTCTTTTCCTTTTTCTTTTTTTTTGATTAAGTCTATATACATAAACAAAAATTATATTTTAAATGTAACAACAGCAAACAAAAGAATCCGTTAAAAATCAAGTACATAACTGCATATATCTTATACATATACATAACTTATTGAAACATTCAGCGTAAATTTAAAAACAAAACAAAAAATAGTTGATGGAATAAATATTGATAAACAGATTTAAGTATATAGATTATGTAGGTAAAAATATGTTAAACAATAAATACACCGTTATCAAAAAAGTCTATATACATACACATGAATATTTAATGTAAAGCAGCGCAGTCAAGTTTCTGTTTATTTTTTCCTAGTTAAATATATATTAAAAAAAATTGATATCATAAACATTCCTGTTAAAAAGAATAGAAATTGTGAATTTCGCTAAAAAAAAAAATCGTTTTACTGCGATTTATATTTGTATCTAACAATTATACAGTTTATTATATTTTTTTGTTACTTTTTTGTTCTCTTCCGATCGTTCGTTTGTTGTCTATTGTTAAGAAATGTTAAATAGTTTTTTTTTTTGTAAATTGTTAAATTGCAGTTTTGAAGAGCTAATCATGTGGCAAAAAATGTGAGAGGTTAAGGAATACCTACAATAAATTGCATCAATACTGATTGTATACTAGTCAAATCAGCATCAGTATGCTTTGACCACTGGAATTCATATAAATTTTACACTGAACCAACAACACCAAGTGATGAATTCCACTGTTCAAAATGTACTTTGGCTAGTAACAAGGTTAGTATTGATGCAAGCATATAAAAAAAAAGTTGTTAATGCGCGTTTGTTTATACAGAACATTTTTACGAATATTTTTCTCTCTCTCGCAATGGTAATGTCGGACAAAAGTAACGAGTGTGTGTGTTTTTTTCTTTTAATTTCATCGGAATAATTCTGCGCCAAATTTATCCCCCAACTACAATTTTAACTCCTGCCTTACGCAAAAGCTACATGGACTGCATCACTTCAAAACAAACATTTAACAGTTTACCATTTTCCCCATTCGTGTAATTATATTTTTTTTTTTGTTTTTCTATCACATATACATAAATTTGTTTGTTGTTCTATAAAAAAAAATGCTTTAACATCGACATAAGTAAAAAAATAAATAACATGTTATTGTAATAGCAAAGCAGACACAACAATACATACAAATGAAAATAAATCAGTATTTTATGTATTAGTCAAAATTATATATTTGTGTTTTATGGCAAAAAATTAAAAAAAATAATCCATTTTGGTTTGTTTCTTGTACAATTTTGAACGCATGTGTTTTATTTTGTTTCCCTTCTCCTTCGCCGCTGGCACATATTCTCTCTTCTCGTTAAGTGTTAGATAAATATGATATTGTATACTCTATGTGTTCAAATATATATAAATAATACATATATAAATTCGTATTGCATATGTTCTTCATCTTGGCGCTTCTTTCGACTTGTTCAGAGATGTCCGAAAAACTATAAAAAAAATAAATAAACTAACTAATCGTTGCTAATGTTACAACAATAATTACCTGTGAACATATTTCTTCAGATAATTTCATCGAATTTGCAAAAAATAAAAACTTTCCGGAAACAACAATAACAACTGGCCGTGTTTTTGCAAAATTGATGTATTGAATGTCATACAAAATCTTATACATATTCGTTGCAGTCATATTGTTATTATAATTGTTATAATATTGAAAATAAAGAAATTAATCATGCAAGTTTTGATTTGGAAAATAAGTTCGTTTAAAAAGTAAAAAAAAAGAAGAAAAATATTAATTTTAACTGCTGTTTATTAAATATTGTAAATATGAAAATACTAATAAGTGTGAAATCAATTAAATGAAATATATTGTACATTATGATAACCAATAAATAACTGACAACAGCGTTTTAATCTAAAATAAATATTCGTTTTCATTGACAATAAGTCAATATACATATATCTGCAAATCGAAATTATGGTAGCATGCTTTCATTAAAATAATACTTAGCTTAAGTGTAGGCTCTGAGGTCAATACTTACTTAGATGGCGCTGCAGTCCGGGCTTCAACTAATATTTTTTTTTTGTAGGCTCGCTGGATGGAAAACTCTTATTTATGTACAGCGGGAGTTCTCCCATGGTTTTTCTCCAATGTCTGCCGTTAAGTGAAGATTTGGTAAGTGTTGGACTTTTCCAGTCTAAAACTTATCGTCTCTGCTGTGAACGCATGGGCGTTCGTACGAATAGAAATTCTATGTACATACGTCACACGCGCCGTGGCTCAAGTGGTTAGTGCGCCATCACTGAGCGGGATGTTCGAGGTTCGAATCACAGAGAACACCAAAAAGTTTTTTCACGGTCCCACCTCTCGCGAATGTCAAGAGAAAGCTTCTCAATTTGCCTTTCGGATATGGCTCTAAACTGTACGACCCTTTCATTTGTGTGAAAAAATATAACACGCACAACACGAATGGTCGCGAGAAGCTAGGCCCTGTATTTGTATTTATTTTTTACGTCACACGTGTGAACGTATACGATCACTTACGGAACTTATTTTTTTATTTCGGTCGCGAACTTTTTTGAAAGAAAATGGATAAACGTAATGTTTCAAAAAATTAAATAGATTTCTTTCACTTTTAAGATAAGTGCGCAGCACTTGTAGATCAAAAACTGAAAAACGTAGATTTGAGATGCTTTTCAGATAGATGGTAAAGTGATTTAGCTGGTTCGTCCCCATAAGCCATAACACAAACTTCGTGTGTGATAAGTTTTAGGCATATAAAGGTCACGTTCATTCTTTCCTCTGATTTCGGTTAGATTAGGTATGTACATGGGTGCCCGCAGTTTCACATCAGTGGCTCATTTAGACCACGTAGGGTCTATTGTTCCAATTTCAGAGATAACGCTGGAAACCTAGAAATAAAACTTTAACAATTAACATTTAATATTAAGCGCAAGTTCATCTTGCTCTAAAAAAAAGACTGCCAAGAGTTACATTCTTTTGTGGGCCAGCGCAGGTACTATATAGCGGGTGACGAATAGATTCTATATCTTTTTCGTCCCTGAAGCTTCTATATTAGTAATTAGCCGGGCCGCATGATTTTCTATTGCGCGGTGTCCGGTCAGGGTGCCAATTGCAATGCAAATGTCCTTGCGGTTTCGTTTCAGTAGATTGACGGACCGTAGATCGGCCATAATGATCGACACCAGCGTTTATTAGCTTTCTCGAGAGACAACATATCTCTTTCCCTGTGCTAGTATACCGCTTAATACTAGTCGCCTCGGGTTAGTAAATAAACAGATATCACCTTAAGATTAAACCTAATATCAAGATGAAGATTAACATCTCCCTTTTTCCCTGTAGGTGCTGATGAACCCAGGTTACGTTCACGGTATGAAATCGCAGTCCTCTAGTGGTGCAGGATTCCGTTACAAGACAGTTATTTATTTTTTTGCTACAGTTGATCAGCAAGTATGCCTGACTCTTTAGTGTCTGTTGTTGTGTGTAGTTCTCAAAGTACAGATTATTTTAGTTTCTGCAATACAACCAAAATGCCCTCTTTTACGTGGAGGTAAAAATGCCACCATTTGATTTGATTTTGATTTGATTTGACGCCCCCAAACGTAAACAAACTAAACTTACAAACTAGAGCCTTATAAACTAACTGAACATTTAAAAAGGACAGGACTTAAGGAGGATGATTGGAGGTTAGGTATGATTAGGGCATTACGGAGTACGCATTTACTCCCATTAAAATCAAAAATATGCGCCACGTTATTTGATTTGCGCAGCATTCTTGATAATAGTTCGTTGTACCCATAGTTAGTGCGATGAGAAGGTATACGAGGGGGGGTCTGACGAAAGTGAGATAAAGGGATTTTGTTACGTAGGGGTCAGAGAACTCTTTTGACCAGCGTTTCACAAATCCAAGTGCTGAATTGGCTCTACTTATGACATTGTCGATATGTGATCGAAAGTTAAGTTCACTATCGCAGATAACGCCCAAATCACGTGCAGACGTGACAGAGGGTACAGGCTCATCACGAATGAAGTAGATCCTAGCTGGTGTTGGGAGACGCTTGCGGGAGTAGGTGATGGAGTGACATTTATTGACATTAAGTTCTAAGCCATTTTTATTACACCAGATGGAGAAGCTATCTAGATCACCCTGTAGTAGGCGAAAATCAGTTGCAGATGATATACGTTTAAAGATTTTCATATCATCAGCGTAGACCAGGAGATCAGAGTTCTGGATGACACGTTCAGCATCATTTGTTGTAAGGACGAAGATTAATGGTCCAAGATGGCTGCTGTGATAGGGTCTGATACTGTTGATCTGAATCGAACTTTGTATTGACGGTCCACTTAGTACGATTTGATCCATGAGATGAACCGCGGTTGAAATCCAAGGGCTTTCAGCTTAAAGAGAATAATTTGGTGGGAAATTTTGTCAAAAGCCTTACTAAAATCTGTGGCTACAACATCTACTTGATTGCCATTTTCCAAAGCGTTCAATGTACTAGACACGAATACGGTTAAGTTAGTGGTTGTTGACCTCCCTTTGAGGAATCCGTGTTGTTTTGGGGAGAGAATTGGTTTGCAGTGGAAAGACATTACATCGTACACGATGCTCGCGAAGAGCTTAGGTATTCATGAGAGCTTGGCAATTGGTCGATAATTAGAAACTTCGCTCTTGCATCCTTTTTTATGGATAGGGGTAATGTAAGCGTCCTTCCATAGTTGGGAAAAATTTCCTTGTGAGATTGAGAGTTGAAAAAGGGTAGTGAGCGGCTGTATCAGATGATTCGCTCATTTTTTTAATACTATGGCGGGGACACCGTCAGGACCAGGGGAGTAGTCATCCTTCAATTGGTTAATCTTATCAGCAACCATTGATGGAAATATGTCGACAGAGACAAGGGAGGTTTGTGTAGAGTTGTTCAAATAGCAGAAATAATCAAGATAAGGTTCATGTAGGTGGGCAGCAAACGACTGGCCAAAAAATTGAGCGAATAGGTTAGCAATTATTTTAGGGTCTGTCGAGGAGGTGCCCGAGAAGGTGAGAGTAGATGGATAGCCATCAGATTTTCTTTTAACGTTTATGAATTGAAAAAATCTCTTGGGGTCGGCTATTAGGTTTGATTGCATTCGATCGAGGTATTCTAGGTAGAGCTTTTCGCAGAGCTCAGAGAATTGGGTATATACACAAGTGTATTTATAGATGTCAGAGTCGGATGTAGATTTAAGGTAGGATTGCCATAATTTGTTCCTATTATTGCGAAGGGCGCGTAACTTTTTATTATACCAGGGTGGAGAAGACGAGCAGTTTTTTTTGGTAGGTATGGCACCGATTGGACAAAACAGGCAAAGATATCCGCGTAGAAAATCGCGAGGGCGTGGACAATGGGTAAATGTGTAGAGACGGGATTTATGTTAAGAAGTAAGCTATTGAGTTTGACAAAATTAGCTTTACGAAAATTAAAGCAATTAGTGTGCTTTGAGACTGGGTATGAATTATCGTTGTATGAAAAGGATAAGAAAAGCGGGGGGTGAAATTGGCCCAAAGTCGAAAGAAGATGATTGCTCTTAGAGTCTAGGGAACTAAAGGCGTCAGACGAGAAGATGAGGTCAAGTTGTCTATTCAGGTTGTTACGGATGCCGCTAACTTGGAATAGGCCAGATGCAGATAGACAATCAGTTAGGAGGATTTCGTTGTCGGAAAATGCACTGGAAATATAGTGGGATTCATCTTCAGATTGAGACCATTAAAGATGCGGAAGGTTAAAGTCCCCCAAAATTATGAGGTCATCGCATGGGCCCATGGTATAACTCAAATCGTCAATCGCATCGACGGCAAGTTGGTACGATGCAATTGGTTGGGATGGATGTATATAGCAACACATTATGTACAGATAGCGCTTGGGTAGGGATATGTTGACACATATAAACTCAAAGTCAGCGGTACCCCGGCCGGATAAAGCGCTGTATGTTACGAGTCCATCTTTGCGAAATGTGTTAAATGCAGCAGGAAATAATTCGCTATTATTGATATTGGGAGTTAAATTTGTTTCAGTCAAAGCAAAAATGTCATAAGGGAGTTTTTGGGAGTTAAGGAATACGTCGCGTGTTTTGGTGCGTAATCCTCTGACATTTTGATAGTAAAGCGATAGATGTTTCGGTGTACTTTTTGGGTTGGGAGTGTGAGTCAAAAGTACGGCCGCGATAAGAGTATGAGGGTAAAGGACTGTGGCGGAGCAGTGATTAGTGACGATAATATTTGTTTGCGTTGGTCCTGCTTTTTTGAAGGTGGGAAGTTCTTTTTGAGCTGAGGTAGGAAGCAAATGAAGATAAATCTTCAGAAATCTTTTGAGATGAAATATTAAAAGCCTCATGATAATTATTGAAAATGCGTTGTAAAGTAGGTGGGTCAGTAGGAAGACCTTCTTGAAGAATGGCTACCATGACGTTTTTTTTTGTCTTACCATCGATACAAACGGAGTCGGGTTTGTTATGGAGGTAAGCTAGGTATAGCCGGATATTATTATATATTTGGTTTGGTTATGACAAATCAAATTTCCAATTTTCGGGATGAAATGCTGGCTCCAATGCAGCTGTAGAAACGATACATGCATACTTTCTTGACATACAGCTACAGTCCATTGCGTGCTTCCTCAAGTCATGAGGAAAACTGAATTAGTTTGTTTAGAATTCCAGTAGAGTCTACGAGTAGATAATGCATATGTAACTTGGAAGTAGTTGGATAGATAGGCTTTCACTTGAAATTCGTAGGTTGCTAATTGCCTTTGAAGGATGAGAATAAGGTTGTATACTAGTCTGGGAAATTGTCGATGAAAAGGTCTAGCTAAATTTGGGTAGTTTATCGATAAGATAAGCGCTCTGCATTTCGAGCAAACTACAGGATTTTCTCGGAATTAAAATAATTAATATAACTCAGTCTATACATGACCAATCTTCCCTGGTGATCTTTCTTTAACCTTTCTATTGGGAGACACTCACAAGATTTTTATGTAACGATTTTAATGTGTTTCTATTGGTCTCTTGCAGAATTTATAATCGTGTTAAATGTTATTCAATTGTCGAATCCAATATTGAAGATGTGGTATATCGAGCTAATATTCCAGTCAACATACATGGTTTCGCCCATATACACGCATATATACATATATGCAATATAGTACAGGCGGTCGACCAAAGCATAACCTTTATCCATTGGAACCGGTGACTTTGCTGAGATTGAAAGAACAACTATATACTTCATAAAGTCTCTCTTCTGGAAATAACACATTTCGTGTTGCCTATTAACAATTACGAGCCTACTATTTGCTAGATTCCCTTAACTTTTAAGAGTTCCCGACCCAAAGCCAACACCCAGTTGCTCGGCGCTCTTCCAGAACTTACATACGAATCTGCCTCTCATTCCCTAAGAAGTATTTTCTTTTTCTTCATCATTATATGATGATCTGGTTAATAAATTTACCGATTCATTGATAATCGTGTCATAGCACATTGGTTGTTCTAAATGTGGAAGTAAGGAAATCTAGTGCTACATACATATCTCTGTATTACCCGCTGCTGTCAAATCGATTAGTTGCAAGTCGTTGTCTGCGGTCGTTTGGTTGCGATTTCTAATCAGTCCCCCGAAGATGTTCTCTCTACTGATTTTAAATTCAAAGTAAGATTTAGACATCAAACTTTGAACAGAATTTATTCAGATCATAAAGCCTCGAAAAGAACGTGTACACATATTAAGCTGATGATGGATCAAAGCCAGTCATTAATTCTTATAGTTCGTGTTAGCGGCAGTGGACGTATGTATATCTTCTGCAGAGACTTTTTAACTACCATATTGAAGGAACCTGTTATTCCTTGGAAATTTACCCTAAAAATGTTAAAAAATAACAATTGCGTTGATTATTTATATTGTTTATTTAACTGCAATAGTTTTATTACGTTCCGCTATATCTACCAATTCCCTGACAATATTTTCATCTGTAATAAAAAGAGGTTCCAGATCTGCTTCGCCACCTCCCATAGATATATTGGCAGTAGTGCTTAAAGGAGGATCAACTTTCTTTCTTGCTGACGCATGAAACTCCCTACACTTTGTTTCTAAAAGTATTTCATTTAAATTAGCAGAAGAGATACCAGCTCCAGGCATGATTATAATATCATGATGTTGACTACAGAGCTCACGAAGGTTGTAAATCCCTTGGGAACAGGAGTGCTTGAATCCACTTGTTAAGATTCTATCAAAACCTAAAGATTTTATAGTCTCCACAGTTTCATGCATTTTACAAGGTGCGGTTAGATCAAAAGCACGATGAAAGGTTACTGGTAAGCCTCCAGACATCTGCACAACCCGTCGACACTGCCATTCAGCAATATCTCTGTTTTCATCCAATGCACCAAAGACAAAACCATCGCATCCATGTGATTTAAATAGCGCCACATCATAGAGAATAGCATCCATTTCTTCTTCAGAGTACATGAAGTCATTTCCTCTTCTTGGACGAAGCATACAGAAAATTGGAATAGAAATTTGGAGGGTTTTAAGCACTTTCAATGTCCCAACTGTTGGCGTGAGTCCTCCTTCACTCAAAGCTGAACATAATTCAATACGCGATGCACCACCATTAGATGCAGCAACTGCAGAGGCAATTGAATCGACACAGACTTCTAACATTTTAAAATTGGATATAAACACAACCCCTTGGTATAAATTATGGAAGCAAAGTGAGACAAAATTGTAAACAAAATTGCAGCTGCTGACAACTGTCAAAATGATTGAATGCATTCATATTTTCCCGACAGATGTCCTAGTGCTATAGGACTAGGTGGGTTGAAACGGAAAACATTTATGTTTCCATACTTGGCTCACAGATGACACTTAAATTCGTCTAAAAAAGGGAGCTGAAATCACCGGATATGACCATAAAATTTGACTAACAACTTTTTGCAAAGTTTCACTAACGAACTGCGAACGAGGATACGTAAACACCGTTACCCGGTTTCAGATGATTGAATATTTACAATCAAAATCGAATTAATACCATCTGGTCAGTGGATTTCTGCAAATGTATGAGATAAGATGAGATAAGAAATCGCTTTCCAGTAGAGGACAACTTTGCATTTTAAGTGAGCACCTCGCGTTGCTCCAAACAAAAGGTAAACTTTAAGAATCACCTTATTTTTAAATTGTTTATTAGAACTTCAAAATGTTTGCGCTCAAAGATTTCTTACTTTGTCTGTTATTTGTCGTAGTTTAAATGATTGGCGTACCATTATGCAAAAACTATCCGTTCGACTTTATTTTCAGAGTTCCGTCGTTGGAAACTCAGCTGACTTTGTGACAGGTCTTGTTTTCAAACAAAGTGCTAACGATTGGTAATGCAAAAATTCTCAAACATTTCGCCGTTGTCTTTCCTGCTGCCGAACATTCAAATCCCACATCACTATCACAAAGACTCTATTTGGTGTTGTGTTGAAGACAGATAGGATGTAGAAGCTCTCGTTTTCGTTCTCAGACGAGTCATAACACTGTTAATACTGTTGCACTCAAGTCAAAAATCTGGCTGTCATAATCGTATCATCATAAAGCTGCCAGAAAATAAGGCCCTTGCGCGCTGTAGCTGTAAGCAGCAGTCTGACTCCAGAATACCGCAGACTTCCGGAACAAAAGTGTTACGCGTTTGGTAGTGGTACTCTTCCGCTTCTAACCATCTTATGTCAGTTACTTTCAAAATGTTCAGTCTATATCGCACAAATTTGTTTTCCATTTAGAGGAATCTGGCATTGTAGGGTCTTTCCCTTCCCGAGCGTTTTCACATTCCAGAATCCTATCTTTCTCTTGGTACAATAGCCCAAAGTCGTCAATTTTCTGTAAAACAGGTTACTGGCGCACATTACCTAGTCTATAACAGCGCAGTGGCGGAAGCCCAGTTGACGGCAGTGTAAGGCTCTGAGCCACCTTTAGCTAGTTCATCAACAAAAATTTACCATGTTGTGTCTAGCCAGAGATTGCAACGCATCGTAACAGAATTTCATTAATCGAGTTGGAAAATAGTGCTTTAAACGCTGCTGATTATCCGAGAAGGTATGTATTGTGGCGCTTTTTCGAAGGTTCTGAATATCACCCTGGAACACAGTAGGACATATTCCTTTAGGCATCGAACATTTGGTGTTGAGTCAAAAAAAAAATCAACTCTTCGATCCGTTGCCGAATCAAATCAGAGCCCCAATACTTGCCCACAAGGCCCTCGTGGGACGTTCGGTGGTGGACTTCATGTATAAATTTCATTTAAGTCGTTTGTTTACAGTTAAATATCCGCATAAGGGTGACCGTCGAATGGTTTCAAAGTTTCATGGTTTAAATGCGCGACATATATTTTAGCATTTTTCTATCGTTAGTTATCTTTTGATTTTTTAATTCTCTTATCATTTCTTTGACACGGTTTAGGTGTGTCTTGTGCTGCTGAGCACGAAATTGTTGCCATCATTGACATACATACATATATGTATGTATATATAGTATCGTGCCACCTCTTACAGGACGAGCACGATTCTAACAATTCTAGAGTCCATTCTAGGTATTAAATGTCTTTAGTTATCGTTTTCTTTTGACAGGGAGTGTTGCTCTATGCGACGCTCTTTATAATTCCGACAAAGTGGTCAACTTGGTCTTTAAATTAAAAGGGTGTTTTTAGTGAAACATTTAATTCGATGATGCGCTCGATTTCTTGTTTGAAGTTTTAACTAGTTCTATCGTTAACTAATCTACAGAGAACACCTTGCCACAGTAGCAGGGTAACTTCGTTACTCAACTAAACATTTAATGAACCGTGGATTGGTAGATTTGGCCCCAACCTTTGGCCGCTTAGATCTCCTGACCTAAGACCCATGGTTTTTTCTTAATTTTTTCGATCATTTTTGTCTGACAAAACCTCTGTTAAAACTGTACGTAATAAGTTATTAAACATAATTTTTAAAAATTAGTCAAAGATAAGTTTCATGAAAAAAGTTTTTTATTTAGTAAAAGTTAACAGTTAAAAGAAAATTGCATTTTAAGTAAAAAATTGGAACAGCAAATGTTTCTAATTTTGAGTTTAAGGAGCCAGTTAAGTTTTTTTTGTAGCTATAACAGTTCAGAAGTTATACCATTTAAAGTGGTTATACCTCCAAATCGAAGGTGTCCCACTTTGACGGGCTAGAACTCGAAATGAGGTGAATATAGACACCCCTCTGCCTAGGGGCGAATAGGTTATTGCCAGTACAGTGAAAATCGCAGCTATTGGAGGAATCTATCAATAAAATGTTGGATTTTTCTTCTTCTTGTTATTTACAAGAACGTATCCTCTTCCTCATCGTCTTCAAACTACAATTCAACAGAACTCAATTTAATGTAATTTTATTTTTATTTTTAATCGAAATATCAAAAGCACCTTTAAAAATTGCTAATAGAAAACATCAAAAAACTCTGTTCAATTCACAAGTCAATTTCATTCACAATTATCAAAACCTTTATCAATTTTGTTATACAGTACAGTATGTATGATACACACCCTTATTCCGTGTGGCGGAAGAGCAAAAACGCCATTAAAAAACGCCGATTTTTGTCGTTCAGAAAATACTGAACGCATAAGAGCAAAAATCAGTTTAAAATATAAGTTTTATGAATTTTTAATTTATTTGACTATCGAAATTAATTTATTTTGATTTATGGGGTAAAAGTAAAAAGTAATAAGAAGCAGTTTACGAATTTAATCGAGTTAATGGAAGCAAATATACATTTGGATAAAGGATTCAGAAGAATGGCAGCAAACTTCAATACCATCGGTACCGATGCCGAACTTGTAGTTTCATGGATATGATTTTTTGTTTCGTCCAGCAAATATCGAATGCTTCCTTGGACATTCGAAAAAACATCTTAAATCTGAAAAGCCTCGATATATGTATGTATGTATTAATTTTTAAGTGAGATTTATCTTGCAATTTACTCCGCATCCGGCAAATCCAACGGATATGATTTTGTTTTTATGTTTCTTCGTTTGTGAATGAGATCTTTTTTTGCATATTTTCTTGTTCGTCGCTACTCTAAAACATCGCAATACTATTCAATTTGTTTTTCAACTTATATTTTCACGACTTTGTTTTGAATAATTTGAAATTTATCTACAACAAACGTAAATCAGCTGTTGCAATGACAGTGGATCGCATGTGGAATGCAAATCTACTTACCGACGGAGGCGTTTTTTGGCGATCAGTTTTTGGAATAACACTTGAAAAATGAAACGCCTCAAAAAACGACAAATGGCGTTTTAGAAAAACGCCGCACGGAAAAAGGGTGAATATGCGACTATTTAAGCAAAAACAAAACTGGATTTTAGTTCAGAATCACTGATGTGGACCGCAACAATAATTTGTTTCTATAATTTTTCCAAGCAAAATTACGACCGTGCTCGCACTTTTTAGTGTTAAGGACAAACAAAGGAACTGAAAAGAAAAAGCTCATGCACCATTTCATTAGCACTATTAGGTAGCTTAGAACTGGTATCGGAGAAAGACGTAATAACAGTAATCGATTGTTGAGCATAATGTTGTGTAACCCTCATTAGTTGTTTTCCACTTCATAAGACAAATATGTATTATGTAAAATTTTTTGATAATAAAAAAAGAATGAACTTTCTGTTTATAGGTTGTTTTTATTTTTCTTCTTTTATTTAGAATTTTTGTTTTTTCATTTACGGTGTTTTAAAAATTCTGGTCTTTTGAATTTAATTTTTTTTTGTCTGTTTCTTATAATTATATTATTTTGCATTACACAGTACGATTTAAAAACAGTTGGTTGTTGGTGTTCTGATAGCTTATAGAGCAATCAAAACGTACACATTGAGTTGTTGCATTGTATATTGTTTTGGCAATCAAATATATTTTTCCCGTTGGTATAAAAAATCAATTTCGTAAATTCTGCACTTGTTGTTGGTTAAGTGTGTTGCTTATATCATTTTAGAATTATCTTTTTTTTTGTTTTTTTTTTATTTTTGTTTTCTTTAATATTCTCCACGGTTTTTTGTTATTGTAGTATTTTTATTTTGTTTTGTAAATAAATTCAGAATTTTAAGATAGGGTTTATTTGTTTGCATTTTCTTCTGCATTTTCTCCTTGTTCATCTTCAGATTCTGTTTCTGAAATAAAATAATAATATAAATAAACACGAACATTGTTATATTAAATAATTATATTGCTAAGCATAGAATTGTAATAATAATGTACATAGGCAAAGTCTTTAGGTGACCACAATGCATGAAAAAATCTAATTAACTGAACAAATCAACAACATGGCTGAAAATCTCGGAAAACGATTTGAGAGGTCAATTCCAAAAACCATTTTAGTGTCGGAGTGGCTAATTCGTGGTGTGGTTTAAGAAAACCTCCGATATATGTACATACATACATACATACAATATGTATGTAAGTCTCATGCTATGACAAGTCGTCAGTTTTTGTCCGGGGTAACGAAAAAGAAGTACTCTAAGGAAGGCTCAACAAGTTGGTAAAAAAAGAAATTGTAAATAATGTCGATGAGGAACAGAAGGGATGACAGATGGTTGTATGAACAGCCTTCAGATATCACCCTTGTGATACACATCAAGAGTCCTGCTAAAGTGGTGGTCATTGGAATAGTTAGCAGTTCTCCCTACTTTAGTCTTGTCTTTGTGTAAATGCTGCCGGATACATCAATGTGTTATTAAACCGTGTATAGACAGTGTTAGTGACAAAATACCAGGCATATTCCAGCGCACTAAACCGCGACGACTCAGGAATGAACGACATGTACGAATTTATGTAAATGGTCATATAACACACAAATTATGGCCACTTAATGCAACAGCCCGTAATGTGTAGGGTATAGTGGAACATAAAACCAACAAACATCCCACAATACCATTCAAGGTCTTAAGAACGCGATGTGATGACCAGCAGCAACAATAACTATTTAATGCGAGAATTAAATAACAATCTTCGTCAAGAAATTGAATCTACCTTGGCCACAGCTATAGCGGCATCGAAAGTAGTAAAGATGTATTTGAGGAGAGAGCGGACACAACATCATTTAGATGTTTTTTTTTTTTTCAATTAAATTTCATTACGAAAACTGCTAAAATCAATTTATTCAACAGAAATTACGTTTCTTTGAATATGTTGTATAAAGTTCAACAAAACGCTTTAGTAAATCGAACCTTCAAGATCGGTGAAAATTCGTCCACTGGGCAACATGGCTCAGAGGTTAGTGCGATGGACTACTCAACGGAAAGTTCGAGGTTGAAATTCCAGAAAATACTCAAACATATTTTCACGATTCTACCCTCCGAGAAATATTCGACAGTAAGAACTGTCATAAAATGCTTCTCATTTTCGCCCTTTGTATCATGGTTTTAAACTAAAGGATCCATTCATTCCTGCAATAAATATGTATGCCCCACACACAAAATAGCTTGCGAAAAGCTAGAATTGGTATAAATACATGAAGTGGTCAAGTGACAAACAAGCAAATACATATATTATTTAATGATATACACACCTTCTTCAGCGTTTTGCAACCATTCCACAAGTTTTTTCATTTGTTCAAGGAAATGCATTTTTCCTTTTGGAGAATGGGCATCTTTATACCATCTCAAAATTGTTTCTTCTGATAGCACCTCAGCTATAATGAGAAAAAAGATAATATTAATACCTCTTCGGCAATTTTCAATGCAATTTTTAGACTTACTTTTGTAGAACAACAAAATAATTTTTTGGAACGCTTTCATAAAATTCATATTCTCATAGCAAAATTCTTGAACCTTCAGGATCAATGACAATTCAGAACGATTAGTGGATGCAAAAGATTGCAACAACGGACAGTAGCCCTTTAAATGTCTGACTGCCTGATCTGTTACTAACTCTTCTTTTTTATTCCATTCGCCGAGTGACATAACTGTGGACCAAATCTTTGAAATAAAAGCAAAACATTATTAATTTTATAAACAAGTAAATTTAATGATTGCAGAAACTTACAATGCTAATGATTTCATGTTCGGGAATGTTTGATTTCAGTGCAAATTCTTTTATGTCAGCAGCTATTTCTGTATGAGGTTTCTCATCGTTAATATCATCAAGAAGCGTCTACAAAAAAAGAAAACTTAAAATAAAAACTGTTTTTTTTTATGATATTGGAATAAATAGTGGTACAGGTGTTGCTTGGTTTATACTTTTGGGACAGTTCTTTACTTAAGACCAACTTAAAAAAAATTGAAGGCATTGTTTGAGTTTTCATTGGCCGCAAATACCTGGTAAATTTGGTTCTTCCGTGGCAAGCAAAAGCTCAATCATTAATCTAGCATCTTGTACAACAAAAAATAGCATTCCATTTCTGGGCTAGGTCTGTTCTCAAAGACGCAGCGATAGGTTTTCAATTTAATGAATAACTTACTATATTGGTCCAAATGGTAATACCTTAGCAGTAGGAAAGAAACTATGTATGTCAAATACCGATTCATTGACCTTAGCTCAATATGTATGTACATATGTCGGCGTTTAGAAACGATTGTTCATGAATAGGAATTAAAATGTTTTCAATCGTGATATCTCCTATAAATTGGAAGTTTGAAAAGAAAAAGGGCGAAAAAAATGTGTACAAAGTCCTTAATTCAATTCGCCTGGCATTTAAAAACACAGAACGACTTAATTCGCATTTTAGAACCATATGCACTTTTCACAAAACTTCTGCAAGTTATCGCCCACATGGAGCAAAAACCATCATCACTTTTTATGCATTAAATTCCTCTTTACGCTACCATAGAGGTTCTAAAGGATAAAATGGTCCTAGAGATGGCCAACATCAACAAGGACCGTTTAATTAAGGCAGACTCGCTTTCCGGTCACGGTTGAGGCGATCGATGCTGGTACATTTGTATATGTATTTGCATACATATGTATACCTCGGTTAAAAAAAGCAACATAGGCGTGTTATTTACATTTATTTTATAAGCATAGGAACGTTCAACGGTCTGGCGAGAGCAGTCGTGTTGAACCCAACAAAGCAAAGGGTTGAACCCAACTTACGCCACAAAATCAGTCAGACGCAGCAGTTGCAGCAAAATTGTTTGGAGATGTTTTTCTTATCAAGATGTGTCGGTTCAATATGTCCGATAAAGTCTGTACGGGACCAACACCTTTATTTAAAAAATACAGAGAAAACCATGTTGTTCCAAAGAAATGCCATTGAGATCGGTTTTCCAACACGATAACGACCCTAACCACACAGAAAGAGCTAAGAGTTGGTTGGAAGAAAATCGGATTAATATTATGAAATGGTCGCCTCAATCCCCACACAATCCCCTCACTTGCACAGATGTCAGTCATTGGTTAATTCAATGTCAAGACCAAGACGTGGTAAGGGCAGTTATGTTTTTGTAATAAAGGTTATACAACAAAATATTAATTAATAAATTACTACATACGTACATATATGTAGTTACATTCATCCTCAAAAAAGTTTTTTTTTTACTTTGGAAGCTCTTCGTGTTTTTATTTTCCTTGCATATCCTTGATGGTGCTAATTTCTTAAGCACATCCACAGTGATATTATCATTGTGAACGGTTTCACCTTAAATATCAGAGAACACACACTTCGACTAATGGGGCATAATAGTTAGGTGTGAAAGAAACAGATGGGTGGATGCTAAAATGCGTTTATGGTGCTATTTTTTGACCGCAGCTGTACATTGTGGGCGCCGTGGCTCCAGAACACCAAAAAGTTTTTTCACGGTCCCACCTCTCGCGAATGTTTGACAATAGCTGTCATAATAAAGCTTTTCAATTTGCCTTCATATGTGGCTCTAAACTGTAGGTCTCTTCCATTTGTGTGAAAAAATATAACACGCACAACACAAATGGTCGCGAGAAACTAGGCCCTGGACCAAATACAATCAGCTGCGCCAAGTATTAGTATTTTTTGTACATACAGTACTTATCGACTGACAAATAAATAAAGTAGTCATGTTGAAATCCTTTTGATATTATTTTTTTCAAACAGTCCCTTTTCCGATTTTAAGTCACAATTTGTTTTCTTTCAAATATCATACAAAAAAATTGCAAAATATCATACAAAGCCGAATTGTACTTGACATCAGTTTTCTAAACTACAAATTTATTCCTTTCTATTACTTTTGAACCCAACTATTTATGTAAGTACTTTACGTATAGTAATTTTATTGTTTGAGATTTCATTGGCCGCAGAAACCAGTTAAAAATGGTTCTTCCATGGCAAGCAAAAGCTCAAATTTTTTATCTAGCAACTTCTAACACAAAATGTAGCATTCCATTTCTGGGCTAGATCCGTTCTCAAAAAGTGCATAAATAAACTTAAGAATTTGAATGTTTTCTTAAAAAAATTTAGTTATCAATATACATAATTAAGAATGAAAATATTTACCTGTTGTAATTCTCGTTTGGCTTCTTGGCTAGCCTGAGCTTTGTGTAGTTTAATTACTTCAGCAAGTCCTTTATCGAGAAAAACTTGTTTTAAATATTCTTCAGTACGTTTGTTTGGTGGGAAAAATTCCATTAACCTGAAATATACAATAAAAGGACAATTGTAAATCAAGAAAAAAAGGTAAGTATTTACTAAAATTATCATACAACGAAGTTGTAAGCATTTTTTTCACAATGTTTTAAAGAAATGGCAGACTTAAAAAAAACAAAAACGAAAGAAATTACTCCAAATTTTATTTGAAACATCCAAAAAGTCTGCGTCGTTAGTTCTAATTCTGGTAGATATGTCATAAACTTAATCAGAAACGTAGTGCCGGGTTGGTTATGCTAAAGCATAGAGGACACTGTCTGATAGGCCAATATGACTTTCTGACTTGACTTCTGCAGAAGCTGTAGGGATGAAGAAGAGAACCTTTCATAGAGAAGACTACTCCATCTAGGCGCTTTTTTCTTTAACGACTTCAGCGAACTGGCGTCCATAACTGTCACGAGCAGACTTATTTCCATGGTACCATAATAAAGGACCTATTTATAAAGATAAAATCGTGTGTAAAGATAAAATCGAAGAATAAAGGCACCTGCTTTGCTGTTCCTTGATTGTTTCGCTTTAAAAATTAAAGTCTTCAAACGATCTTACGACATTACCCGACATGGTTTTGTTATTGATTTTATTGAACGCATATCGCAGCCACCCTTAGAACAAATAGGAAAGTGTAAACTGGAGTCTCCATATTATCTGAGATAAGCACAATTCAGCGTGCTGAGTGAAAAGCGTAACACACTGGTAACAGAGGCATAGAAAGAAGGGAGTCGGACTGATTGATAAGATAACTGTTAACAGACTTAACAAGAAGGTGATAGGTGGCCAGAGTTCAAGCCATTTCACCGGATCAGTTGTTTGCTCTCTTATTTCGACTGAAGACCAGATGAAACGATGAAAATATTTGCTTAGTTGGTTGAACTATCGAGTTGCAGATATCCTACACTTCTAACCTGATTTGGTGAAGTTACTTTGATTTGTAATGCAACATTTACTAGAATATTGTAGGAATACAGTTGCGACTTAAAATAACTTCTTCCTGGAGTAAATTCAATACAAGTCGAACTTATCAGGAAGCCATCGAAAATTTAATTAACTATTGTTGTAAGGATCCAATGAAACTCAAATAAAATTGTTTTATTTGCGAATTTCACTAAAATTCTAGATTTTTCTCTTGGAGAGTTAATTAAAGAAGTCAACTGGAAATACGTTAAATTCATCCTGAAACTCTCCTGTTCTATTAATTTGAGAAAAATTTAATAGAACAATATAACGAATACCAATTAGTAAATTATGATAAAATAATTGGTACTTACTTGCTTTCTAGTCCACCTTTTTTTAGAGCTTGAACAAGATATGTCATTCCTTTCTCCTGTTTGAATGTTACAAACAGTTCCACGAGAAAATCAAGCGCGATACCGTCTTTAATAAGGTGCTCGTTGTTTAATACCAACAAAACGGTTGGAGGTATTGCCCCGTTAACTGTAATAAAATAAAAATCCAATGTTAAGGTCTTGCCAATGTAAAAAAATAAATAAATAAATAGTAATAAAAGAAATGTGCTTGGATTTGTGGCTCCTGCAATATATTGAATCCCAAGAATCAGTACACCAAGCGACATTAATTTTCCAACCCGAATTAGCCCAAACAAAACTAAATGAATATTTGTGAGCATTATTAAGACTGGATAATTTTTTTTATAAAAATACTTGTCTGTGAACTTACTCATCCAAAGTGCCGTCATACGAGCCAACTTGATGCGTTCGCTAGGAGTAAAGCCTTTAATAAAAACTAAGACTTTCTTCATTTCCTCCTCGAACATCTTCTCCAAGTACTTATATCTACGCATGAGCTTGATGAATACCTGAAACAATAAGACACAAATCAATCAATACTTTTGTTAAATTATTTTGCACTAGTTAATGTACGGTTAATGGACTACAACGGGTATAGCATAAAATATATTTACACAAGACATTTGAGTGGAACCATTTTAATTTGACGTTTTGTAAGGAACTAAGCTTGATCAACGTTTTTTTTACGAGTTATAGTCAGTCGTGTACAGAAACTAGCACCAAGCATTGTCTGAGCACTATGGCGTAATCTCCGAACGTTCTGTCTCTAATTTCTTTAAGATTTTATTCCAAGTCATTTGCAACGTATGATTTTAGTGAAGAGTGACCCCTTAGAGGTTGATTCTCTTTAAAAATGCATAACGAACCATTTCACTTCAAATATCCAGCTTGCAAGTGCAACCTTAAATATATTTGCTTTCATTCTGACGAATGACAAGGCTGCAAATAATGCCAATCACAAGGTTGAGGGAATTTTAATTTTCATTTATTCCAAATTTCTATCGCCGAAGCAGAGTTACCGGTAAGTGAAGAATACGAGGGCAAGATGAAAAGTTCAAAGCCTAATTGATTTTTATTTGTGATGTTGACACACGTGCCACACCAACGAATGTCAAGTTTCTAGTAGTTCCATATGGCATTTTAAAGTAGACGTGTTGTGTGTTTTATTGAAATTGATAAACGGAATATCGTGCCCCTATAAAATTCTTCGTTTAGACGGTTAATGGTCAACAGGAATTCATCCAAAATTGGTAAATTTTTATAAGGAGTTCCTTCTTTTTCAACAATGAATAAATGGTATGTATATCTATTTGTAGCAATTATAGAAATCTCCAACTCAAAATGTTACGAATATGGAGACAAGTAAATTGCCGGTTTTATATCGCATAACTTCGACACCTGTTATCGTAAATCACAACAAAAATGTGCCAGACAACAGGCTCTAATTGTATGCTAAATAAACTATTATGATTCCGTTAGATTATAAACTTTTGAATCACGACAGCGAATAGCACCAAATAAAGTATGTAATGGAAATTATCAGCACAACCCTTCTTGGAAAACATAACATGTCGTAAGTGGATAAAAGGTTCCTTGTACAAAGTTGGCGCAAGTATTAGCTGTATCCATGTGATTATTCAAACGTTGTTTTACTTCTGTTGCGACATAATAATTTTTTTTTCCCTGATATCAAGAAATTGAATGATTCATTATATGTGTTTTTAGAAGCATTTGCGTTGAAAACTTCTCCCTTAAAGTGCGTTGTAGCAATTTTAGAAATCCCCAAAACGTTTTTTAACGATTAAGAAGACAAGTAAATTGCCGATTTAATATCGCATAACTTCGACACCGGTTATCGTAGATTCACAATAGATTTGTGTGACAGATAACTGGCTCTAATCGTATGCTTGCTAGTTGTATCTACCCGGAACCAAAACAGGATCATTTCGATATCTGTATTATTTGATAAATTCCTAATTACGAAGCGTACAAAAATAACAACTTGTGATAATAATACTATGTGGTTCGTCTAAAATACCCAAATGTCCAAAGTAGATTAAGGTAAGTCGTAAATTTTATATCGCACAACTCTCACTACGAATATACTGCTTATCAGCATAACTTACATAAAATATTGTAACCACAGAATAATCTATCTGAATACTTAACATTATTATAAAAAAATATGTAAATTATTTACCTGCTCGTGATTTCGCATGGCCTCCATATCTTCGGGTGCCTCGAAAATACAGTAATTCGTCCGAGGTTTCTCGCCATCCTGAGAGATTGATCCACCAGGAACTAAATCAAAATATAATCGTTAATTATTTACTTAAAGAGAAATTAAAAAAAAAAACATGCTTACCCAATAGACCACCAGCAATTAGAATATCAAATAATACTTCGCCGTAACGACGATAGTCAAGTTTATTACCAGCAAGATCTAGATATTTAGAGATTTGTTCCAAGTCGCCTTCAGTTTTATCGAGACCAGCAATGACCGCGTCACGGAATCCCGTGGGGTCGAATTTCTCTTTTTCATCTAAAAAAAAGAGACACATTTTAATATTTTACTAAGAATTTGTTGAAGATTTTTACTTCTTACCTCTTTTTCTGGTCTTGATGCGCTGACCTGATAGTACTGGTCTTTCAGTTTTTTGACTCATACAACAAATTGCTGCAATGAAATAAAAGAAAGTGAGGTTTAGAGTTAATTTGTTTTGGCTTCTAGTTGATCTTAATTTTGATATATTGATGCAAAATAATGGTATGCAAAGTTGGCACGCATCAACATACATACATACGCAATGTTCAACAGTTCGCCTAATTAGTACAATGAAGATTTACACTAGCCACGGAGGCTATTTGAGAACATGTCTTTGTTCAGTGGAAGTGTTAACCGCGTTGATAGACGACGTTTAAGTTTTTCTCGGCTAAAGTGTCAGATGAATATACATATGTACATATGTACATCTAAACAAGAAATTAAGTTCAAAATATAAAAATATAAAAATACAAATACTTGGCGCAACAGACTGTATCTATTCTAGGGCCTAACTTCTCGCGTCCATTCGTGTTGAGCGTGTTATATTTTTTCACACAAATGGAAGGGACTTACAATTTAAAGCCATATCAGAAAGGCGAGAAGCTTTTTCTTGACAGTTATTACTATGGTACGTTTAGTGTTTTCTGTGATTCAAACGTCTAACCTCCCGTTCAGCGATCTAACGCAATAACCACTTGAGCCACGGCGGACACAAATACAAGGGCGAGTTCATAAAAAATACCGCAGCTGTGTGGATTTTGAATTTCTTAAATGCAAATACCCAGACTGCATTACGATTATATTTGGAGACCAATATTCGCTGTTCGTTTTTCTGTATCAGTCACCATTGACCCAGCGTGCATTTTTAATTGCGTTTGGTGGTGGACGCCTTGGTTCAATGGTTAGAGCGTTGGATTACTGGGCGGGAGGTAAGAGGTTCATTCCAAGTTGTAGACGGGCAAAGCCCAAGTTTCTGCGCAAGCGTGCGAAACGACATATTCGGGTCTTTAATAACATAGACACATAAACAAATGGCACCCTTCATGGGCTATGGTCAGAGGTTTAGCCACTATACAGATGTTCACGAGGTGGGAAAATAAAATTTAACGATTAACCGGCAACCTATCTAGAAAAATTGTTTATGGATTTATTTTTTAATTTAGGCTCTGATATCCGAGAAAACCACCAATATCCAAAAACAAACTTTTGTCACTTACTGCAAAATTAGGTTTTTTTTTTTTTTTTTTTTAATTTTGTAGGAGTTTCAAATTTATTTTCATCTACAAATCGGAATAACAATGATGGTTATTTCGGCAGCTGAGGGCACTACGTTTCACAGTTACTGAGTCATACGATATCCAACCATCGCAGAGACCAAGTGAAGATATTTATGTAATTCGTTTAGTAGGTTTGCATAGCGATGCTTATTTGTTTGTACGGGTATAAGGGGTCAACATTCACTTAGTCAAAAATAGAGTTGAGTCAGTTGCATGGCATCAATAACATTTATCACTAGATTCAATAGAATTTAGCATGTTTTTGTACACTTTTTTCCTGAAACCAGTCCGGCTCACCTGGGTAGGCAAGAAGTCAATTTATGCAGTTTTTTTTTCCTTCGGTGTCTTTATCTTTTTACATTGGGATGCGAATAAATATTTCAATGTATTTATTTTGTTGAATTATCTTATTTGCTTTTGTGAAGAAACAATAATTCGTAGTCAAAATAATGACACACGAAGTGTTTGCAAAAAGGCAATGTTGATACCGAATGAGATATTGCGATTGTAAATATGACTCAATTGTTTTTTTTGTTATAAAATAATGTGGATGAATGTATGTATGAAGCGATTTTGTTTACTCTAAAATAAATTGGTGTCGCACACGCAATTACATGAATAAGTGTTCCTATAGTGATAGACAAACAAATAATCTAGACCACGTGGGTTTATAAGCTAAGATGTGAAATTATAAGATCATTCAAAGTAGTCAATGTATGTACATGTACATACATATGTATACATAGCAGCGCCGAAATGTGTTCTATTAAATTTAAACGGCGCATGACTGAATAATAAGTTAGATAGAGAGATGGAACCATATGTACACATGTATGCATATACAGTGTAATTAAATAAGTGCAGGTACTCCTTTTATTTTAGGAGCTCATTGTGTAAGAGTTTTAAATGGTTCTCTTTAGTGATAACTAATGAGAAATACCTTGAAATAGGCAACTTTAAAATAACTGCCAATAACTATTTCAACTGTGTTAGGTATTGCAGGCTACTTTTCTTCAAACATTTAAATTAAAAAAAAAAATAAAAATAAAATAAAATAAAAACAAAAAACCGGAACATCGTTGCTTTTGTGAAGTATGTACATATATGTACTTATGTATATCTTTAAAAAAAAAGATTCGAAGGAAATCCATGAAGATATGGTGGCAACTTTAGGGGAATCTGTCATCGAAACAGTTTTGAAGACGACCCGCGCGGTGAAGGAACATCAACTATAAAGGAAAATATCGACAATTTGTTGCCTGATCGTAACAGCAGATTAAAGTCAAGGAAAATTACTAATTAATAGAGCGTATGGAAGAATTATTAAAAAGCTATCAAATCTAACCCAAAAAAAGATTTTTAGTTCGTATCAAAATATGATACCGCTAGTTTTGAAGCATTATATAGAGTTAAATGCAAAGCACTCTTAATGTACGGAAAAATATGGACTTCAGACACAACATCGTAATGAAACAGAAAGTTTAATTGTGTTTTCAAAGTTAAGATATATGTATGTATGTAGATATGTACATACATAGTAGGAACGAGTGTTTTCTATAACGAATCTCCAGAGGAGCAGAGTAAAGGTTTTTCTAAAATACATTAAAGAAGTTCACCTGTTAGATGGCGATTTATTCACCCTCCTTTATGGTTCGCACTAAGGTTTGGCAAACAACAAGGCTCAAAACCCTTAGCGCGAAGAACTCAATTGGTGCTTAACAGGGCGTTGGTAATTCCTCTTTTATATGGAGCCGAGTGCAAAAAAAAAGGACAGAAGGCTCAACAAAATTGTGGGTTAATTTGAAAGAAAAATCGTATGTGAGAGAAAGGCAAATGGAGAAGTTATAACCATGAAGTGAATAAAGTCAAGGTTCGGCGCGAACAGATTGCCTAACTTCCATCAAACAACATGAGAACAACGCTCCAGTATAGCACCTTCCCAATTCCTTGCTCAGAAAAAGCAATTGCTGATGGGGAGCTAGGTCTATAGAATTGGAAACGATATGCACAAAGTTAAATGATGTGAAAAGCGGAGACTCCACATGGATCGGGAACTCGTTAAATAATTAAATAATTAACGTTACGTTGCGAAAGTTGAAAAGAACCCAATTATCACTAAAAATGTTGCAGTTCTACATTTTTTAAACCGAATTTTCTGCCAGAAATACTGGCAGAAGAGTGTTATAGCATAAAAAAGTGATCACATTATGCCAGAGCAATTAAAAAAGGAGTGTGTCTTCAGAGGAAGGCGGCTTCTCAAAAAGTCAAAGAACGGCAGATAATTGTGGGCAGAACCTTCGATTTCCCCCCAAGTTTCCTGTTGTGTAATGGTCCTTGGTGTAGTGAGCATTTCGAGTGAATGCTGCTGGAAATATCAAGATGCTAGAGGCAGATTTTAAGGTTTGGAGAATACCATACGTCTTTCGGCAGGAATTTGCGGGGCGACACAGGCATACATACATATGCATATGGTTATCAATACCTTTGTACGGAGAGTATTACCTACATTAAGCAAACGAACATCACCATAGTACCAACGAAGCCCTAAAGGGTGCCCTGGTCAAAGTGGGCTAATAACAACGTTTCGAATCTGTCCTCAAATAGCCGTCGTATATCGGTGCACAAGTGTTAGTACGTTCAAGCATATTGTAAGGAAATACGTTTTAAGCATTGGAGAATAATTTTGAATACCTACCTTTTATTTTAAGAATAAAAGGATGTTTATGCTCGGTTTTTTTTTTAAAGTGATCGACTACAACACAGAACATGTATTTTAAAATTAAAAAAAAAAAAAACTATAAAACGTCTATATTATCATAAATTTCATTCATAACCATGTTAACATACCCGAAGTTTACACACAATCATACATAGATATGTATATATATATGTATGTTCTCAATTTTGATTAGAACTGAACAAACCCGATAAGAGATTCCTAGGTAGTTCCATAGTTTCTCTGCATCGGTCAGATATTTTTAGATTTGTAATAATTTGGATTAGACTCGACTTTCAGCAATCCAACCTCGACTTGATGTTATTGCCTACGTACATACATATAATGAATTTTAACTTAAATTGCGATTCTACTCTACTTTTCAGAAGCACCTTGGGATAGCATGTCTGTTTGCCAATTATTATTAAATTCGAGGAGAACTACTTGTTGAATATTAAATAATGTGAATAACAAGCATGTACATATGTATGTACGTATGACATACCACTTCAAGGATCTAATCGAAAAGATTTATTTGTAGCGTCTATTTTCAGCAAAATACCAAAATGGTCGTTCGTTCTACCCTCATTTAACCTCAAACAACGTGATTTGTGTCCATGTGGCATTTGGTTCCCAAATTTAGAACAAATTTAAATTGATATTCATAATAGACTATAAAAAAAAAAATAAAAAATTATTTTCCACTTCCCTTGCCAAGTGTACCGTAAGAGAAATTTTGGAAAGCTTTAAGTATTTCGGAGAAATTGCGATGAATCACATTCGCAAAGGAGATAATAAACCACACATGCCGCGCCATCACCATCCGTGCATGTACTTACTTTTACTTTTGTTTGTGAAAAAATTCGGCTCTGCTTTTGTCCCTTGTTCAGAGAACAATGAAATTCTTTCGAGGTATCACTTGTAATTATCCTTGGCTTTAATTTGTGTAGCAAAAATAAATATTCTTTATTAAATTACGATTAACCTCGAATGGCTTTCTTATGAATATGTAGTGCACTAGGTTTGCAGATTCTTTTTTTTTAAACTATGTTTCTACGAGTGAGCATTTTTTGTTTAATATCACAATGCTTGTATTTTCTTTTAAATTTGCAAAAAAAAAACACACACACACAATTGTTCTTAACAAGTTCTAAAAAATTAAAATATGTAAAATAAATTAAACGAAAAATAAAAAGAAAACGTGTGCTATCAATTTAAATAGCTAGCACGGAATTGAAATTGAACGAGTGACGTGACTCTTCCACGAAATGTGGCGGCCGCCGAACAAAAAGGAAATGAACGACATGCGTTTGTTGCATGTGTTGGTCAGAGTAATGGAACAGAGAGGCGTTTCGCCCTTTCTCCCAACTACGTTTTGTTCGCACTTTCGTTAATTCTTTTTTTTTGTTAAAATGTCGGCCATTGCAGGTTTTACATTTTTCTTAAAATTTATCTACTTATTTTTTTTAAAACAAAAAAATTTTAAGTAAGAGTATGGAATATGATGAATTTGGTATGAATGAGGCAAATATGAATGTTCTACAAGAGACGAGATATGGCCAATGCGTCACCTGACGTACCTGAGCAGCCATTTTCTCTAATTTCAGCGTGCGAATAAATTCATGGGAATTCATCGAAAAGTTCTATTTTCTTACAAAATAATCACTCTAGAATTAATTATAACTATAAATACTTACAATTAAAACAAAAAAATAGTAGCTTAACCCCGAATTTAGTGAAACACTGACCACGACTGGTACACCACGTAGGAGTAGAACGGGAAATGAGATTTTATAAGATTTTGAAATGGCCGTGTACTTGCCGAAGAGAACAACTGGAATTATTGGAATAGAAGAAAGTCACGAATGAAGGAAGGGAGGATGAGAAGAAAGCAATTTTATTTATAATGGTCTGCTTGCACTAGGGGTAAATATATGTTTCGGTTATAAACTCTCATAAATATATTAAACTTTTGCGTTGAAACCTGTTACACTGTTCTTGGAAGCCAAAATGTTTACTTGTCTCCAAGTTATTCAAGTAAAATTCCGACAAAGTATGTAGGTTGAAAAGTAATTTGTGCGAGACTCGTGTGAAGACCTCTTTATTCATCAAAGACTCCTTCGTATTTTTTTCGATTTCTGTTCGTCATATCAATTCAATCGCTGTGGACAAATAGATTTTAGCAAAATGTTTGTGGAGACTTTAGCTTAGACATAAATTGTACTGGAACTGTATATCTGTTAGCAAAATCTCAGGCAAAAAAATTTGCTTTGCATTTTACCAGGACATGTTTAGTAAGAGAAATTTTATTTTGCCCCAAAAGCGAACCAGGTTAAATAATTTATAATGACTTCACGCAGGTCTAAATGAACCTTGGCGACTTTATGCTCGAGGTTGTAGGCGAGATTTTTCTGTGGTAATGTGTAGTAAAATGCGTTTTTCGTCATTTTTAGTAAGGCAGCATTATCAGCCGACACTTGATTTTGTCAAACACTCTTTCTTATTTTTATTGGGCGCTCTAACGTAATTTTTTTATTCGAGACAAAAAAAATAGTTCGTGTCGACGGCCAGTAGAAATCTAACAAGAAATTTCTCTACAAAAGCTTTACGTAGATAGATTTTACGCACGCAGTGTAAATGGTTTTGGTAGACTCTTTTTTTCAGGATTCTTTCACTTTTTCTCTTTCGTATTCATAAAGCTCTACGTTTTAACTCAAGCCAAATAAGATGATAAGGCCAAAATTCGGAAATTAAAGAACATTTTCTGCTCATTTAGTACCTCGAAGTTATAGGTGCCGACTGTAACCTTTTGTCCAATTCGCCAATGTTCAGCTAAACCAATTTTTACAGTTTTTGTTTCGATAGTAGCGAAAGCACCAGTGACAGTCCGCTGTGTTCTGCCAATTTTGTCGATGTCGTCGGCGTACGTTAGTGACATACAGCGCATCACCTTGTATAAATCCAATTTGACATCGAAGGTCTCGGTAAGGTCATTATCGACCTTGATGGAGCAGCGAGCGGTCTCCATCGTCATTGTTTCAGACGGGCGAGTTTGACAGAGATACCAAAACTAGACATGGGTCTGTATATCTCATCTCTATATTTGCTGTCATAAGCGGCCTCAAAATCGATAAAAAGATGGTAAATATCGATTTCATGGATTTTTTCCAGGATCTGCCGAAGTGTGAAAATTTGATCGACTGTGGACTTTCCTTGCCTGAAACCACACTGACAGGGGCCAGATACCTCTGTAATTGGCGCAGTTGAGTGGGTCTGCTTTGTGTGGGGGCGGGGGGAGGGGCCTGTTTGGAATAAGCTTGTGTATGCTCTCTACTTAATCATTTCTAATCATTTCCTAGGAGTATTTTCGAATCCTATACTCAGGTTTGAGACGACCATGAAGACCGAAACTTCGTTTCAAAGCCCAATAAAGTATCAAAAATGTTGCCCCAAGGAAATTTTAACGTCTGCGTATGCAAAAAAAGATATGTCTACCTATTACGGAAGTACCTGAAGGTAGAAATTACAGCAATATCGATAATGTTAACTGTAAAACACTTTTTTTTATTAAGACAACACATTAGAGAATTTTCACTATGCGGTGATCAATTTGTCTTTGGGAACATCTGAAGCACCCGCCTGAATCTGCTCTACCTTATCATCTTTTTGCACCGCTTCCTCAATTTGCTTCGGTTCTTCTTCAGGCTCTTCAATAACTCTGAAAGTGTGCGGAGCCGGCTGCCTCGGTGGCAACCAATCCGGAATGATCTTATCATGCATTCGCCATATCCCATATTCATTTGAAATGTGTTTCTCAAATACTACATACTCGAGCACATCCTTTGCAAGTATCTCACTTCCATGCATCAATCGACCAAACCGATCATAAATGGCCAATAGTTGTTGAGTATGAAAACGTACGGTAACCTGAGCGAATATGTTTTCCTTTGTAATAATATCTGTGCATCGTGCGTGAACAACTTTTGGTGGCTCAAGCGATTTCAGAAACTTCCAGTGAATCGTTTTATCTCTTGTGTTGTGTATTATCTCAGGATAACAACGCTCCGTTACGTGTTGGCGAAGTTCGTGTTTCTTTTTGTCTGCCATAAATTGATGGGCACTTATGTAGATATCTTGGGCCTTAAGTGCAAAGTCATCCTTATTAAAATCTTCCTCGTAGCTTTTGATTTTCCGAACGGCCATTATGCTTTTTCCCTTCATCTCGAGGAACTCGAACTTTTGCTTTGCACCAGTTTTGGATATGAACGACTTTTTACCATCACCCTCAGGGGGCACATAGGCCTCAAACATTCCACCAGTACAACTGATATGGAATGGCCTTTCCAACCATGGTCGTGGTGGAAGAACTCCTCGTTCTTTCATACGACTGCGGACCTCTTCTGGAGGGAGGTCCTCGAATTTTTCCTCAAAGTTGGGGAGATCGATTTTGATGAACTTTTGCCTACGCAAACGTTTGAATTTGGGATTCCAATGTTTGGTTTGGCGATGACGTACTTGTTGGGCATTTAGAAGACCTTGGATTCCTGGTGAGAGGAACCCAGGCTGAAGAACCTGGAAATAGGATACATGTCAGTTAGTGAAAATGAATTAAAAAATTATTGAATGCCAAATACCTGCAGAAATTTAACGCAGTTTCTTGTTGGCCCTACAATCTCCATCGAAATTTGTTAGTTCAGTTGTTTCGACAGCTAATATTTTTAATAAATGCGATAAATTTCTTTCAGTTCACGAAAAAAATACACATGAGCGGTGTGGTAACTTTGACAGTTCACTGATTGCCATACATTCAGATCTTCTCAAACTATAGATCTGTTAGATTAGAAATCTTAAATTCTTTCCTTTGAGTGAGAATGAATTCCCTCTATATTAAGGCAGCGTGCATATTAACAATCTGTTGACGAACTCTTATAAAAATGTCAATTACATACTACATACAGTGTTCCCAGATTTTCTAAATGAATTTCCCCTTTTTGTGTCGCATTTTTTCCCCTTTTCTTCAGCCTATTTTCAATATTCCCCTTTTTTAACAAAGGAAAAACATGTACTGAGCCTCTATAATACATACATATTCAGCCTTATCGAGGTTTCCGTTCGGAAAACTTCCGAAACGTTAAAAAAATCCGATCGGACTGCGCATCGCCTTCCTACTATCCGTCTTCGAACAGAAATTATCAACGTGTATTAACGCATGGACTTGATTTGGTACTTGGTACTGGTAAAACAAATCATTTGTTGACAATGAAGATTTATGCATATTGGTGACTTATTATTATAAGATTTTGTGATTTTGTGAATACTATTTCAAATGCGCGTTTTCTCCTTTTTGAGACAGTTTCCCCTTTTCCCCTTTTCTAATGAAAAAGCTCCCAGTGGCGCTTTTCCCTGCAATCTGGGAACACTGATTACATATCTTGTTAAGTAAGAAGAAAAAAAAAAACATTGATTTGTGAACGATGAGATGAGCTCATCAATTAGCTCAGAGATAAGAGGCATTTACAAAATACAATAAAGAACTGAGAAGAGCGAGAAGGGAAAGGGCAACTAACTCCTTCCAGATTTCCAAGTCACCAGGTGTGAATGGGATCACACCAGCACTATTTGCAAAGGGGGCAAGAGGAACTACTACCAGAATAATGAAAAATAGTCTCGAATTGGGTTATATACCAAACCAGTGGAGGCGGGCGAAGGGAAACTCTAACGAGGGAATGTGCATGGGGCACAATTGACTATTAGGTCGCATGCAAGATGACCCTATACAAATAATAATAATAATAGCTCAGATTTCTGTAAGACTCTCATTGCGGGTATATTTTCACGACCACCCGAGAGAATAAAAACAGCGGAGAAACAGAAAGCTGTTGAAATTCCAGTCAAAACAAGGGAAAACTTGCCATAGTGGTAAAAAAAAATAGCGAAAATACTACTACTACTGGTTTGCGAGAAACGATAAAATATGATAACACTGCAGTAAAATTAATGAGGTGATGGATTTCATCCAAGAAAAGAAAAAACGTGCATCACAAAATAAGGAGGCTCATAAGAGCAGCATGAAGCATCAAATGAGGAAAAAGGTAACAAACAACGGTCAACCCAAACAACTTATACTAATAGGCAATTGCAAAGTAGTTATAGCGCGGTTATTTGAAGTGTGACAGCTTTGACCACACAGCCACACGCTAAAGTCAAGGGCATACACCTTTTCCTTTGTTATGCGCCTCCAAGAATAACACAGCAAGAACTTCAAAACTTTGTTGATAACGTCGTTACCAATGCAGGAGAAAAGAACCTGTGTTACAATAGCGGGGAACTTGAACGTGGGCGGTGAAGTAGAGCTTACGTTCGAAATGCTAGAGGAAATATCCTCCTAGATGCACTTGTATCGCTGAAAATAGTTCTTGCTAACACTAGAAATCAGTAAACGTTCAGGAAAGGCGGGGAGAGCTCAGTAGCCACCACCTCTGCGAGCACATATCTGGCACAAATATATAGAAAGCTAACTCCGAATACACACGGAGTGATCATCAAGCCATTAAATACGAACTAGGCAAACACAAAACTGCACCACGAAAGTTACCGCAGAAAGAGGTTGGAAAACACGTATCTTGAAGTGTAACGTGTTTTTTTGAAGCTCGGGAAGTGTAACTCGGTGACACTGCTCTGGGTTCCGCGATATTCTAAGATACCGAGTAACGAAAGAGCAGATGCTCTTGCCAGGGAGGAGGCAATGAGCCCCTTCGTGGGTCCTCAGCCATCAATACGCTGTAGCTAAAACAGCGTTTCAAATAATGGCGACATCTTGGTCATGACGGCAAACGAAATACGGAAGTTTTACCGAAAGGTAAAAAGAACGTGTCAGGCCAACAAGATCCGTACGGAAACCTGTAGAGATGAAAAGGGAAACCTTGAAGTAGAGTCACAGTCGGTGCTTAGAATATGGGGAAACTTTTTCTTCAGACTGTATAACGGTGTTGAAGATCAACATACCCCTGTCAGCCATAACGAACCATTCAACATAGACGATGACAGCCAAAACTTCCGTTCATCTGACCAAAACGAAGTGAGGATAGCAATATATAAGCTTAAATCGAACAAAGCTGCTGGACCTGATATCCTACTGGGCGAGTTGTTCAAGGCAGCTCGACATAGCTGACTTAGTAGAAACCCTCAACTGCGCCAATTACAGAGGTATCAGTCTCCTCAACATCGCATACAAGATCTTATCGGCCATATTGTGTACACGCCTGAAACTCTTCGTCAACAACGTGATTGGCCCCTATCAGTGTGGTTTCGGGCCAGGAAAGTCCACAGTCGATCAAATTTTCACACTTCGGCAGATACTGGGAAAAAATCCAAGTACAAATCGATATTCACCATCTTTTCATGGAAATTAAGATCGCATATAACAGCATTTATAGAGACGAGCTATACAGAGCCATGTCTAGTTTTGGCATCCCTGCAGGATAACGATGGAGAACACTCGGTGCTTCATCAAGGTCGGTAATGACCTCACCGAGACCTTTGATCTCAAAAAAGCATTTAGACAAGGTGTTGCGCTGGCATGTGTTGTATTGCGCTGAAGCATGGATTTTGTCGAAACCGAATGAAGATATCATCGGTCGTTTCGAGAAAAAGTTCTTCGTAAGATATTCGGTCCCGTTTGCGTTGGCGGTTTTTGGAGTAGAAGTGTCAACGATGAAATTTATGAGCTGTACTGCTACATCGAACTGGAGGAGCTTATTGGTTGAGCCCCAGGTTCACCCCGAACTGTAGCGCCACCTAAGTAAGTAATTAAGTGTAAGACACTAAATATGAATATGAATGGATAAAGTATGGGTACTGTAGTTATTGACGTATCGATTAGAAGAATAGCAGAATCAAAAGCTATATAGTAAGGCGGGTTTACTTACTCTAGCTTAACACTGCAGCAAAGATACTTACTAATTAGTAACTTAACCCTACCAATAACGATATCGGGGACAGCAACTGAAGACTGAAATCAGAAAGTAATAACAAGAAACCTTTTAGCAAAAACATTATTCACTTTATTTCTCCCGAATAATTTTCATTTATTTTTTAATAATAATTTATGAATGTATGATATCTTTAATATACGTATATCTATATATCTTATTTACATGGATAATCTTATAAAAACTTTATGTATATTCTCTGTCACAAGCTGTCCTTACTTATATTTCTATTATCTGTCTAGGTTCTACGTATAGCTGGTTATTGAAATCAAATTGTTACACATGCTGCATCAGACTTAAACAAAACTACTACTCGGCTCATCTAAGTATGCTGTCCGACCGGTTTGTTCGGATCCAAGATGCTTTCGTGAAATGTCGATTGGAATTTTACTCGGAAGTGGAACTGGTGTAGTGGGTGAGGAGGCTGCGGTAGGTGACTTTGTGCTAGCACCTACACTGCTACACTGACCCCAGTTGGAGGGCTTTATTGGAAGTACTTTTGGCTTAGGTGGCAATGGTGGTGGACCCTTTGTCGATGATGTGTCTCCGTCTGTTGATTGATCTGCAGACGATACCGGTGTTGTTTCCTCTTCATCAATTTTCATTGGAGAAATTGATTGTTTCTTTGTAATTGATAGCCTTGGAGCCGGTTGAGGTTGTGGACGATCCATCTGTTGGGCATCCAATGGTACCGGAGGTGATTTATTAACGGGGCTAAGATTTGCACGGATTTTTCTCAATTTATTGGCAGCACTAAGATTTTCTTTGTTTTTCAAAAAATCGGGAAGTTCAAAATTGATTTCAGTTCCGCGTTGATCCTCTAGTCGGGCGCATTGGGCACGTTTAAGTCCTTCTAGAAATTCATCTGCAATTGGTTACTAATTCATGAGCATATTTGCTGCAATTTAAAAGGGATATTCCTGTCTACAAACCTTGATTTTCTGCACGTTCAGTAACTTGGACTTTAACTCCAGCTTTCCATTTAGCAATGATAGGTTTCTTTACAGATGTTGACATAGCTGTTGGGTCACTTCCGCCTGTTACTTGTGTAGAGGTGCTCAGCGCATCGTCCGATTGACTAATTGATGTTTTATTAATTTTCTTAGGTCTCAGTCCTTTTAAACCTGGAATGTTTGAGTCTCGCCTGCGAATACGATCGAATATTGATGATGTCTCCGAGGCACAATCTTCTGACTGCAAAAAAAAAAACAGACATCAATTATAATCAGTTTCTTAAGGAATTCAATTGCATTGCGAACTCACCTTCAAGGAGCACATATCAGCTGTCTTATGATTCACATCATGAGATTCCACTTTGCCTTGAAGCAGCTCATTAAAGACTTTATTAGTTATTTCATCGAGAGTACTCTGCTGTGTGTTTACAGCTACATTCGGTACTGAACCATTCCTGTGTGGCTTTATCGCTGGAAAGGATACACTTTTTGGCATAGCTTTGATCTTGGCTGGATTGGGTGGGTAATCACAGTGTTCCACTTTCAACATTACCACCTGCAGGCGTTGTCCATCAGCAATTGTAACTGGCTGCGACAAATCGACGGGTTCATGTGTATCACGCATCAAAACCTGCACATTTTCCATTGAATAGTTGTACTTTTGTAGAATTGGTTTAATCACCTCGCAGAGAGCTTTTTTCGGTTTACTTTTCACTGAGATTACTTTCGGATCTGGCAAATCTAGCTTAAATGCTACCCTTTGCTCGATAAGCAGCTCTTTGCCGGATAAAATTTGAGACGATGCATTCAGATCAACCGATTTATTGGTTGTGTTTAGGATGACATCGAAAAATTGATACGTGATACCACGTTTCTCTAGCAATCTTTCCACCAATTGGCGAACTGTTTCCCCTGGTCTAGTCTGTACAATTGTTGTTGCCCCATCACTTAGTATTACACGACAGAGACAACATGCTTTTACATCGTCTGATGTATTTGTCATAGTGCACTGTGGCAATGTATCAAAACTAGATAGAGAGCTGCGGGAACTGTGGATATCGCTAGTTGAGTTTGTTGTATTGGCAATTTTTAAGGAATTTCCTGAAAGCTGAGATTTTCCTGTCCTACTGGAATTTGATTTACTATTGCCGTTTTGGTTATCAGACTCATCACGATCACGTGATTTGCAACGAGTTTTACGATGCCAAGGAAGAAGACTTTTACGACGGCGATCTTCTGCATTGCTGGCTGATTTTTTTAGCTGAAAATATAAGATTTGAAACGAATTATTATTAAAAAAAAAAAAAAAAAACTAAAA
The DNA here is from genome assembly GCA_946965025.1 of Blera fallax. Taxonomy (NCBI): domain Eukaryota; kingdom Metazoa; phylum Arthropoda; class Insecta; order Diptera; family Syrphidae; genus Blera; species Blera fallax. Next base: position 96,438,892 of record OX337244.1, read on the forward strand.
TATTTTCTACCTCATCGCTAAATTTATATGGCATTATGGAGTGTTTTTTTATAAGTTAGGTTTACTGATTCTAAAAAGAATAATTCTTAACTATCAGAGCTTTGACAGAACACAATTTAGACAATGTATGTCGACCTATCGAGGAAGACCCTGAACAACTTGGGAAAATAGCATCCAGGACGTAGGAAGGATGAGGGACAAAATCCTGGCAGAGATGAGAAGAGAGAGCCGGGACCAAGTTCATTGGAGAAGATGGATATCCCGAGGCTACCCAGACGCTTAACAGAAAGCTGGGATTGAAGAAGAAGCTAACGTATCGATGAAGCTAACGTTTAGAATTTCCCAGTGCAGTACGTAGAGCCAATGAAACGACCGAGTTTCTTAACGTGCGTATTTGCCTTATTCCTCAATTTATTACATCGAATAATAACTGTTAGTGGAACTGGACCTGTACAAAGAAGATGGTACACATTGTTCTACTCAGCCATTTTATTAATAGATCAAGTATCTGCCCTGAATAGGATTGAAGACCATTGTAAAAATGTAATTAGAAGGGTATATCACACACTAAGTCCAGCCTGAGCATCGGCCTGGTCCCCTTATACACTCACGAATGCCGTTCATTGCTTTATTGACAAAATTCAAATAGTCTTAGCCCGAAAACACATGTACCTAGAAGAAATATTAAAGCTCACTCTATTGGACCTTATCGTTAAGGGTATAGTGACCGCAGACGGCATCCGGTTAAAATCGTTGGTGTGTGGTTTCATATTGGAATTCTTGCTCTTGTTGCAACTGACGCGGCACTAAATATCTTACAGATATTGAATACCAAATAATAAACATTACGCTAAACGTTATCTTTAGTTATCTCAAACTTCAAGTAAATCTTTAATTCTTTGAATGATTTTCCCAATTCTTTTCGTGGTCGCAGAAGGCGATTTTTTTCTGAATCAGTGAATACGTGTTGTGGGTCAGCACTCAGCAGTAGCAGCTAAAACTTAACATGCGCCACTATAATTTTCCATTTTTTTAGGAATGTAGGACTATGATTATGATGGAAATGACGGACATAAAAATGTTTTAAAATGAATTAACCTCACGAACTTACAATTCTTTTCCATTGACTTTTGATCAGAATTTTACTGTCTTTTATAAAGCGTCCGAAATGATTGGCCCTGAACAAGTAGTGTAGTCATTTCTTCCTAACATTTCGTACAACTTCATTGAGAATTTGTGGGTTTTCATGGACTATAGGCTATCAGTGTCCAAAAATACATTCCCAAACTTTCAAATAGTAAGAAAATGATGCAATGATGTTTTTCTCTACGTTCGTGAGTAATACTGAAAGACAGGTTGGGCTTTTGGAATAATATGTTTTGGGTCTAGGGCTTAACACATCTGCAAGTAAAGGGCCCATTCTTTTGCAGATTAAAAAAAAAAAAAATGATCTAACTACAGGCAGGAATAGATGGAAAATAAATTTTAGAGGATGAGGATCTATCACTAACTTAAGATATTAAAAGTGTTTAGACGGTACTATAAAAATTAATTTTTTTACATTATTTGTGACAGTCTTACGCCTATATGAGATTAAATCAAAAATGTGAATTATAAATAAGATTTATTGTCGGGCTCTGCTGTGTCTTTTGCGTATTGGGATACATCTTGCAAAAGTTTAGTAAACATGAAGTGTGAATCAATTTCTATATCCCTTTTATAAGGTCTAATTTGAACTCTGAATAAAAAAAATTCATTGTATGTATGTATGCTTACCTTAGATTGGGCGGCTTGGTGAAAATTTGTTTTCAACAGCTCGTCTAATCCTTCTGCTGAATAGGGCAATGGTTGATTTTTCTCATCGGCTTCAATGCATTTTTTATACAAATCCGATCTTATGAATCGTTGATAACTGTCGAATTTCATCAAATTAAAAATTTGTTTCTGCGCTTGACTGAATAAATCTTTTTCAGCTGTTCTCAGGTTCTCCTCAGCTGTAGTTCTCGCTTGAGAGTCAACATTCACCGGCTCAGTTGCACCATTTGCCAAATGCTTTGAAAATATTTCCATTGCATGGGTGGCCCGTTCGTTGGCTGCGTCAATGTGTCGATATCTTTCACAAGCCGTCCAGAAGTAAATATTCTCCGCTGAAAATTCCTTCTTTAGAAATTCTGCAAATGTATGCAGACCAGCTGGATCCTCAAGTAACTTCTCAAATGAACTACCCCAAGCTGTGACTCCTGCAGGCGTTGTCTCCTGTTGAATTCCACTGTTCACAATATTCTTGATGTCAGCTAATTGACATCGAGCTGCTGCTGCCGCTGCTACTGCTTTGAAATCTCCTATGTAGGTATCCATTGATTTTGTGTAAACATCGTTGTCGGACGCGGTCAGAGAGGATGGGCGTCGTGCCAGCGATACTTGAGAATCTATAGTTCTTGGTGCACGGAATGATGACTGCGCCCAACGACGGAAAGGCGATGCATCTGATGGTAAGGCTCTGGACTGTAAGTTAAAAAAAAAAAAAAAATATAAAAAAATAATTGAAATGATTTAGTACACACGGTCAAAATCAGTGACTGGCGATGAGTTATAATTAACAATGACTGGGTATGAAAGCAATCGAGTTATCTATCGACATGTACCGATAAGACATTTGCACATGAAGATTATAGGGGCGTATCAGTTGTATACCACAGAGATATCAGGGGGAAAACTTCGTAAAGAACAAACTTCGGTGTGGTGTTATTGGTTTTAATTTGTTTTATTTTTTAATAAGAACAGTGTCACAATTTAATTTTATAAAATGTTGATTAGCTACAACATTGAAGCAGATTAAGTAAAACAAAAGAAAATAAATACATATAATTAAACAGACAACGAGTGGCGAAATCGTGGCTTTTAAATCTATTTTGCAATGAAATATACCCATTAGTCAGAATTGCCTAAAATGCAAGTGACACAATTAGTCACATGTGCAGCCAAAACGGAAATAGTGATCCGCGCTTCAATTCTTCAAGTTATATAAATTCATGGTCAATGATCCATTACAAAGCAAAATAAGTGACATATATGTACATACATATGTACATATGGAGAGCAGAGAATCGGGTGGAATAGCTACAAGTTTTTCAATAATTAATAGTAAGTGATAGTATGCTTAAATTCGATGCAGCAGCGTTGACCTCAATAAGTTTTTAACAACGATGTTAAATTCTCTTGTTTAAGGTAGTAATTCGTAGAGTTTAAAACATAAAAACATTCCCGCGACCATTGTTAAATTTGTTCGCACAAATAGAAGAGACCTAGAGTTTAGAGCCATACCGAAAGGCTTAAAAAAGACTAGTATATACCAGCATGTTAGATGGATCATCAACTTCAATCTTTGGATACATAACTTGAATTCCAAGCGCTATGTTAAGATAGCTTTTTTTAATGAACGTAGAAGTTAGTAGGCAGAGTCTGCATGAAATCGTTTGCATCTTCGAGTACTGCTCTTTCGAACACCCTTATAATTGTCTACCGTAAACTGCACATAGCTTTTTTTTTTAAGTAGTACAGTTACAAAAAAGTTTGCCCCCAAGCTTTTGAAGTCAACTCAATTGATTCTTGGGGTTTGAATATGATTTTCCCTGCTGTAAGGTTGGCTCCCCATTCCGGCAACTGACTAATCGAGTGATCGTGCACGACCCTATAGCGTAGCCCCAATCCAGTCACAAAGATCGATGTTGGGCTGCGTACTACACATATGAACTTCAAGGGATTGCGTTTTTAGCAATTTTGTTGAAAACTTTTTATCTCGAAATGGGAAATCAAACGAATTCCGTATGATGTCATACTAGAACAAGTGAATGATCACACAGATTTAAGCTTTTAAAGTATCGCTTACTATTGACGTGAAAGGTGAGACTCTTAGTATATTAAAAAAAAACTCTTCCGAATTGCTTTCCAAGGATTTCAAAGAGTGCTCTTTTCCCACAGCGCTCTTATTAAAACAAGTTTTACAACGTGGAGTCTTTTCTTTGATAGTCTGCAAGAGATTTTTATGGTTAAATCAGAAACAGTATCGAAGTTACTGTTGACCTAGACGATTTCAAAACTTTACTACTTAAATAATATTGAAGTATTCGAGTAGAAAAGAGAAAAACTGAACTTTTGAAGCTCTGAAAAGTGCCCAGTAAACTTAAGGATGAAGTGTTACACTATAGGAAACGATGTGGAGTTGATAGAAATAAAAGAAACCAAGAGTCTGTATCAAGTCATTCAAAATAATAATGCGGGCATGTTGGATTTTTTATCTTGCTAATAAACTTCTTTCATTCTCTATGTTAAGGTTATTGCTTTTGTAGATAGATCTTGATTTTACTTTATAGGGGTGATGTCAAAGAGGGTTTGATAAAAATATTGCTACTCATTTAGGTGAGAAGAATATGTGCCCTGAACTGGACAAACATAGTTGCGATTGAAAGTCGACCCTGTGCGTTTGTTTTCCAGTTAAGGGAGGTAGTCGGCATCTCGTATGAACTGGCCTAAAATATCATTCAAAACAAACTTGAGTTTTCCAAGCTTTCTGTCAGATGTTGAGCTTGTTAGATGGTTCCGAAACTGCTTTCAGTTGAACGAAAATGCAATATCGTGAGAGTTTTAACTGCATCAAACTCAACTAGATACCAGATTTGTGACGACAGATGTGACTTGGTTTCACCACTATACTCCTAAGCTTCGACAGTTATTAATAGAATGGAGATTTGGATTTGGATTTCGACCAGCCGCGAAAATAGGTAAATTTTAATTATTAGCGGATAAGGTAATGTCATCGGTGTTTTCGGACTCAAAACCTCGTGGCAACATTTTTTAAAACTACTGTAATGGCTTTATTAGCTTTAGAGTTCAGATGGAATGAGAATGAGCTTCAAGGAGAGCTTAAAGGAGATAGAGGAGTTTGGGCACAATGGACTCATCTTGACAATTTTCTGTCAACGTAAAGGAAATAGCTTCAAAAATTAAAAGTAATTTGTAAACTTCCGAGTTTGTTTTCTTGGTTAAATCGCAATTATCCAATCCACCCTCGTATATTCTGCTGTGTATCACTATATTCTTCATAGAAATTCAAGACAAAATTTAAGCGTGTATTGGCTTATAATAAAAATTATACAAAAAATCAATTAACGACCATACACACGTGTAGCAATCACAAGAGAATCATTTTGAATGGATAGGAATGTCAAGGTGCGGCATATTCAGTGTGTAGTACGCCTTCACATTCAATACATCCACCCGAATTTTTATTCAAAAACTACAAGCTTAACGGCATTTTCAAACTACTCGTGTATACAAATTAAAAGTTTCTTCTATTTCTAGACCAAAAAAGCAACAAAAGAACACACAAAAAACCCGCCCACACAGTTGCAGTTTTAATGCAATAAATTCTTGAATCATTAAACATTCCTTTCCAGTTATTTTTAATTTTAATTCACAACGATTCGGGAATTGCTCTCTCATCTATCGTCAGATTTTGTGAGAAACTTTTAATTTTTTTTTGTTTGTTTTTGGGCATGCTTAAGTGAATCAGAAATATACACATACAAAGTTGTAGTAGGTATTTCAAAATTTGTTTCCGTTTCAAATTAGACACAGATGAATATAAAAAATCAATATACACATTTACATATATCCCGCATGCAATGACATATCAATTTGAACTGGTTCTGGATTGGGGTCAAGAGATAAGTTTGCTTATAGTTAGTTACTCAGTGTTCGCCTCCTATTCATGGAGAAAAATGATATGACATTGTTCGTGTGTAGACTGTAGACGATGAGGGTTTTCTTACTGATAACATGAATAAACATGCAACAACAACAACAATTATTCTTTTTGATGATTTCATTATTTCAATTTCAATTCCAGACACTGTTCGGATTCGGAACTACATTTTATGATACTTTGTTCACACATCATCTTCTCTGTTTGTCTAGTTCTGTATTTATCTTCTTTTTTGTTTTATTGTGTAATGTACTTAAAGTAAGAAATTTCCGTTTTTGTTTCTTACTTTGTTCTCTACCCTCTTCCACCCTTTTTGAAAGATCGTTCGACACTAAATTACTAAATACAACCAGTGGGGGTACATCAACTCGTACATCCAGCCAGAACCGACCCTCAATTGGTTGAATGAAGCAATAGAACGACGAGTGTTACGACTGGTGCAAGTGGTAAAATAAAAATTCTGTGATCGGAAGTCTGAATGCAACAATGTGAACCAAGGCGGCGCGGTTTTCTCTTCTTTCTCTTTAGAATTTTCAAAGAGAGTGCTTCAATTAAATTGAACACATTACTAAACGAATCATTTATAAAGAAAAGATACATTTTTTTAAAGTTTTTTTGCAGATAAGACGCCAACTTGTAGGGAAATTAATTTTATTACCTTTTTTTTTCTGAGAATATGTATGTATATGAATATTTTGAATAAAGTGCATGAGAGGGTTTCTCATTATCACGGTCAGGAGGGGAGACAGTACCGATAACCTTTTAAGATGCAATCGACTTTAAACAATAATGAATAATGTGTTTTTTTTTTTTTTGTTTTTGGAATATTATTGTAGTATGTATTAAGTAAATCATTTCTGGGAAAGTTCATCATTTTCAAAATAAGTCTAGTGTGCGCTTATCAAGTTAAACAAAAGTCTTAAGTTTTTCCGGAATCAGTGACAGCGTACATCTTAGCACTTCTTAGAAAGGGGGAATGAATGCTTGACAAATTTATAGAGAAATTAATTGGTCGAGTTCTATATAGGAAGGGGGCCCATTTCCTTATCTAAACCAGATGAAAGAGAGTAGAGTCCAATGCGAATTATTGTAGTCTCCCAAGAATATTATCAATAAAAAACGGTAAGCGGTCTTAAGGCAAAGAAAATATTTAATTCATATAGTACAAGGGTAAGTTTTTCAGTTCTCGGAATGAAATAGAAAGAGACTTTTATATTTTAATTTGATAATTTTATCACGTATTCATAATACGGGTAAACTCATAAACGTCTAAAAATGCGCCTGACCTATGCAACTATGCGTTGTTTTATTGCTGATGCCTTACGCAACCGAGTTTTGGACATTTGTGAACGGATATGTTGCAAAAAAGAAGAAACTTTTCTACATACATATCTCGTAATCAGATTTGTGTTATGAATGATTGTTCTCATATTTAATTCATGTCTCATTTCCCAGGAGCTAAAAAACACATTAAAAGGCACTTCTCTCATTTTCCAAAAGTTAAATGTGTACATAACAGAAAAATTATTGCTGCGTAGTTTTTACTTTCATTTGCTTTAAAACTGCCAAAACTTTTGACTTGAGCAGTGCTACCAAACTGTTGCATTTTTGAACTCGTTACTTTACTACAGCTGCAGCACTGCCGCAGTACCGCATTTTTTTATTGGGCCTACTTACATACATATGTATGTAGATCTATAAATTAATTTTTTTAAGTCTTCAATAAAATAACTCTCCAGTTTGCCTTCAAAACCTGTAGTGTTTCCTCACCGTCACGCTTTCCATGTAAACCTTTCGTCAAATTCGGGAATAAATAATAATCAGACGGTGCAAGGTCAGAACTTCAACGTAGATGAGCTATTTCCTGCAAGCTACATGACTTTATAGCAGCTATGGAAATTTTAGCCTTGTGAACCGGTGTGCTGCCATGAAGTAAGAGCACGCCTTTTTTTAATCGCCCTCTTCCTTTTATCGCGTTGGGTTATTATTATATCGTTATTAGTCGATAACCCTTCGCTGCTCTTATCATCTCCTATCCACAAAGGCTGGTAACAGGGTTCTAATTAAGGAATTTCAAGTACGAATTGTTAAAACATTACCCTATCCGCCAGACTTTAATTTATATGTACATATATGTCATAAAGAAATTTGTGACTAAAAAATATTTTGAGTCAAATGAAGAGGTGATAGCAGCTGTAAGTATTAGGATTTTTAAAACCTGTCAGAATCATACTTCAGGGATAGAGTCGATTGATTGAGGAACCCTTGGACAAGGTGCATTGAACTAAAAGAGTACGAAGAGCCATTGCTCTCATGAACAGCCTGCAAACGCTCATTGATTTCTGGCGTAAGTTTTCTCCCCTCTTGTTTAATTTGACAGATGGAAATGTGGGGAGTGGTGATACTTCAATTGGCATGTTGCCCTATTTGATAAAAATTCTAACATTCAGATCTGAGTGCCCTCTCTGTGTCTGACAGAAAAGTTTTCAACTTCCTAAGTATTGCCGAAATTTACGTTTTATAATGCTCTAGTTTTACGCGAAATTATTAACTTTATATTTTTAACCCTAAATTGTTTTTGAACTGAATGTAGTGTTGGATTTTTAAGAGTAAAATGCCGTTATCCATTCTTCATAAACTTAGCAAATTAGGGGATAGATATAGGAAAAAAAGACGAGCAGATTAAGAGTTTTTGAGTTCCCCTATACTAGTAATAAATGTATTCTAAAAGTAATCATTGTCTCAGGATGAAAATTCTCATACAAGCAAAACTTGCTCTTTCTATGTAGACGTAAGTAAAAGTGTACCGTGGTACAGTGATCTTTTTAAGGTAAAGCGCAAAGTTAATCGAACTCAGTCAACTGTGAATGAGAAAATAAAAACAAATGGTAATCATCTTACGCTCGAGGAAACCGAATTAGAAAAAAAAAGATCACTGGTTGTGTCATGTATTTGTTTATTCATTTGCATATTTACTCTCCAGTTCATTCAGTGAAAGTATCTACATAAAATCTACGTAAAAAAATGATGTCACTTTTAAGTCGAAAGAGTTTTTTTTTTAATGCTTCAAAAGAGAGTCATACATAAATAATTTCTCTTAGAAATAAGTCTTATAAGGAATGTGTAATATTTGGATTTTATCAAAATCTACGTCATTGTAATTCGCGGAAAATACTTAGTGACTCGATTTTTTTTTGATGCGAGTGTAAACAACTGATTAGGAGCACATTCTAACACTCTACTATAGTAAGTGTAGATTTAAAACAAAAATTAGATGGTTATAAAGAAACCGACGGAAAGGGTAAAGAGATGACTACTGGTCTCTTTCTAATATTAACATTTTTATCTGAGAGTTCAACGTTCTTTCATTCATTCTAAATTAACCAGTTGATAATGACAACGAATGCAAATACACATACAAATTCGATGTTCTGCGGGATAGCCTTATTGAATTAAGTAACGTTACTAAATATGGAGGTCATTATTGAAATAATTGTAAGAGTGCCTCACGAGTTGTCTTATTCGTTTGAAGTCTGCTTTGTCCTAAAAATCAGTCACCTTCCATACTTTCCGGTTGACGCGATACAACGACAATCGCGCTACGAGATATATTCTAGAATATCCAATTCCCGAACAACTCGTTAAAATAATTTTTTTTTATTGATTGCTGATAGGCCATGTAGCTTTCCCTAGTTATTTAAAAAAAATAATATTTCTAATGAAGACTTATGAGGAGATGTTTGGCAGCAGACCGTTCCCACTAATATTTGGTGTAATAAAAACGACTTAAATGTCATAGTCCATCTTCGCATGTGTTATGCAGCTCTTTTAACATATACAGGGAAAATAATAAAAACCATATAAATAAAGGGTGGGCCATCTGTTGGTTTTCTTTGAAACTGAAGAGAGTACACCTGTCATCCCAATTTGCATTACATTTTCGGTTGCTTGTCGCTCTATTTATCGAATAGTTCGGTAGATGTTTTCCTTAATTGTTTGTGGATTTTTGGAGTAATACCTCTCGAGTGAGTCGGACCTTGTAAGTAAATAATTCGAGGTCTAATGTAATTTTGTCGTCAGAAATGTCAGGATGATGTTCAGCGGTTCTTACAGCAGTAATTCTTTCTTTTGTGCTCATCGGATGCATAGCTTTCCTCATAAAATTTCTCAGATCAACCGCTGAAGGGGATTTATTTCGACCAAAAATGTTTTTTTTTAATTTCGTACAGTTTCTGTAATAAAGCACTCACTTTGTAAGTATTTTTAAATTATTTCCCAGCGTGTGAAAAACGATCCGTTTTAAGCACATTAGTGTTGCTAGCGTCGAAATAGCACGCACTTAAAAAAAACAACAGATCGCCACCATTTATATTAAATTTTGAGAGTTAACTTTATTATTTTTCATGATTTCATGGTTTTAAAGAAACGGAGTGGGATATTTAACACTCCATAAAATTACTCGAATTACAAGAAAATTACTTCGTTTTATGACAATTATTCTCTTAAGAAGTGCATCAGAGGTTTTTCACCAGAAATCTAGTGGTTTTATGACAGAGGGAAAACTGGTGGAGCTGTGAGTAAACTTCTTTGAAACGCATGTATATTTTAGGCCCCAATTATACTTGTAAACGTAACCTGTAAAATAGGTCAATAAATATGACATTTTCGAGAATTGTTTTGGAAAAGCCTTTGGTATGCTATTAAAGATCTGAGGAGGTAGCCCTGAAGGTTAAGCTGCGACTATTCCATTTAAGCCCGGATAATGTTTAAACAAAATATTTTGTCTCACAAATATGTATGTCGTAGCTGTCCTACGGGTCCAAAATTTAAAGAAGAATTTGATGAGGAGCGAAATTGGCAGCGGATACATTCCACTTCACAGTGAATCCGCTTTCTCAGGATTGAAGTGAAAACATTGTGGAGCGAAAAATCAACTATGAAGCGGCAATGCAATTACTTACGAGGAAAGATGCAAATCAATAACTCTCGGATTAGGATCAGTGCTCTTGCAAAACTTGGCGCAGGATAATAGTGGAGAAATTATGAGAATTTAGGGGAGCTCAAGGGAATTAAGACATGTCTGTTTGTTGCTAGAAATATTCACATTAGTTGCCTTTCAGATATAGACAAATAAATAAAATTATTCAATAAATATATTTTCTTAATCAAAGCAGAGAAAGATATATGGTTACAGCAATACAAATTTTGGACCAATATATAAAACATTTCTTTAATGATGCATATTTGCATATTACCTAAACAGAGTCCAAATTAGTACCCCATACTGAGCAAAATCATAGCTACTTAGCATTATTTAAAATACAATTAGTTTTTGCATTTAAAAAAAAATTTTGCACAAATTAATCTTGTAACGGGCAACATAAAAATTTAACTTGATTAATATCACAGAAGATTGTTGCGAAGAGTAACGTAGAGCCATTTGCTGACCATTAAAAATATAAAATAACGTTAAATGTCCTTATAAATATTTATAACAAGTCAACAAATAAATAACTGGTATATTCAAATGCAAATTAGAAACTAACACAACGTGGTCAAGTCATAATTTAAATCTAAACAGCAAAAAAAAAAACCCTCTAAGAGTAAGCACACATGGATTTTTTGTGTAACCTTGAAACTCTTTTGCGGCTAAATTAGCATTTTTTGTTAGCTCCCATTCGCGATAATATCTTTTAGAATAGGTTTTAAACAGTTTTTTCTGTAAATTTTATTTTAACAATGCAAAAGCCGATAATTTCATGTGCGTAACCAGAAAACCCATCAAAACGGAAGCTCTAAATCAAATGAAACGAAATAGCTTTCCCACAGTTTGGTGGAGAATAAATAAAAACTAAACAAAAAAAAAAACTCTTTAGAACTCGAATGAGGCTTTCGATTGAACTACTTTAAATTTCTAATGGAGTAATCTACACGTTTGATCGAATGTACTGTACATACATATGTATGTACATGTAATGGTAATTTTAAAATGATTTCTTTCCATTTCCATTTTTCTTTTTATTTTGCCATGTAATTCATCTTGAATTAATCCAAATTCAAAGGCAGAGGGGAAAATTTATTTATCGTGGTGGTAGAAAAAAGAAAAAAAAAACGGAAAAAGAAAGCAATTAAGGTCAATCTAAGAGAAGCTAGAAAGAACGCAAGCGTAGATTGTAAAAATTCGACACACTAAAACGTAAAACTGAGGAAGTAAGTAATTTAGATCTTAAAAGCAGCAGAACGAAAAAAAGCACGTAAGTGAATGGTTGTTAGTTTATTTTACCAGTATTTCATGAGTTTCTACTTAAGTGAGGAGACCGGTTGCGGGAACGTATTCAAATCTGAAGTAAAATGTACATAATCCGATTCCATAATGACGCACCAGCATTTCATTAGAGTTGTTGAGATCTACCCCAAAATAGTGGGGCGTGACATTCGTGAGAACAAACAGAAAAAAAAACAAACAATCGGTATGGTCGTTGCAAATGAATGAATTGAAGATATGTCTACAGTGATTCAGAGAATATTTGCTATGTTTTTAGGTGAGTTTCATTATACATAATTCGAAAAACTAGCTGCGGATTTTCGGTTTTATATATGGATGGCATGCGCCTGCTAAGCAATCTTGCCTTTGCTGTACAAAATCTCAATTGCCAGTAGTGTAAATAGAATTTGATTGCCTCCCCGACATTAAAGCAGTTTTAAACAATTTTAAACCTCTGCCAACTTCACGGAAAAAAAAATTTTTGTCGCGTGGAATATAAGTTTTGCCATTAAAGTGGATAATTTTTAGGGAATAGACGTGAAGAGAAATTATAGAACATGACTACATGAGAACACATGTGTTTGCTGCACTACCCTGCGTTGCTGCAAGACGTCTCTATTTCTAATTTTAATTTTAGTAGAACAGCAAAGTAGTACAATTTAGTACGATTTTTGTGATATGACGTTTCATGTAAGTGACATTTTACCATTTGAATTAACATAAACTGCCAAAAAGACGATGGAAAAAATGACTTCAAAACTAATGCGTTCAAAAGTCAGCAATTTACTGCACCTGTTTTGCGTATGTTGCTGCAAGCAGCTTTACTGCACGTCTGTTTCAGGCTTAAGCATTTCTGTTTAAATAACTTTTCCAGATGTATTTAAGCTATATTTAATAAGAGAACATAGGACAAGTTGAACCTTGATTCCAGGATTATCTAGGTAAATAGATTCAAGCAATTCTCCTGCTTCCAGGTTCTCTTAAAAGGAGCAAGTATAGGTATCGTAAATGGGAACCGTCTAGTTTGCAGAAAAAAAAATAATAGAATCAAACAGTTTAAATGTATGTTCTTCCGTTGCAAAAACTTTTGATTTGCAGCTTTTTAAGTCTAATATTTCAGCCCATGGGACTTAAATAGAAATTTACGAGTTAAGAGGTTTGAGCCTTAGTTGTTATTTGATTTAATATCTAACATTTAAGCATATGAGACTGAAAAACAAACTTAGAGGGTTAAGAGCTACCTGGGGAAAAGTTGGGCAGAGTGAAATCACCACGTAATAGTATCTATGGCTGACATTCTTGAAATCGTCGTAAAGACCAACCCTGACATCCTTTCCGATCTGAAGCAGAATAGCAATGAAAGTTTAAGACATTGGTCTCTGTCTGCACACAGATTGTTCGGGCGGTTCTTTTTCCAGAAACATATCTGTTGCAACAAGGAAAAACCGCTAAAGTCGAGAGTCGCAAAAAAATCCTATGTCGAGGAGTTTTAATAGGTAGTCTCCAACCATTTGTAATTTTAAACTTTTTAGCAAAACTTTAATATGCTCTCCTGAAAAATTATCAAACTCGACTTTAGCGGTTTTTCCTTGTTGCAACAGATATATGTATATGCGGATTGAACCGATTTTGGTAACATTTTTTTTTTTTTAAAGTGGGTCCTGGGAAGTCGTCCATTCAAGGCCTCCATTACTATAATTTTTCTCAAAATTTCTGGGTTAGATATTGTATTACATTAATTAAAAACTAGATTCTTGTGAGTTTTGTTATAGGGTGTCGAAAGTAATAAACAGGGAAGCAGAGCAAAATGATTTGATACGGAATTTCAAAACTAGATTTCGAAACGATATTTTCATTAACAAGTACGGAGAGAACATACTACGATAAAGGAAAGAAGAGGAGATTACGTAACACCAAAAGTAGGAGTGGTGGCACAGTTTTGATAACAGACTTGCGTAACCTGATTGTTAAAGGATGTTACAGATACAGGTATATGAAAACTAGCCAGTGCAGTTTAGGAAAAGGACGCGTTTTCCACTACTTTTGCAGATATGTATGTATGTATCTCGTTGAGCTTTTCGGAAAAGGGTTTGCCTAATGCACGTTGCCTGGTACTCACTGGGGCTTAACATCTGGAGAGTAAATTAATAAGAGGCCACTTCTCTTATTACCTTTGCAGATACAACAGAACGTGTGTTGAGCCTGTTTAAGCCTGTTTTATTGTGGTTAGTAGCCTGTGCTTATACCTACGAATTTTGCAATATTCAATGCTGACCTGAAGCTCATTTTTTTATAAGAGACTGTAGTAAGCAAGCCCATCCCTGCCGAGGTTTAAAAAGTGATGGCGTATATTGATAGGCTTGGTGAGGGACTTAGTGAAACATAGAACCAACAAACATCTCTGCAACACCATTGTCCAAGTGATGCCAACAGGCATGCTCATGTTCGCAAACTGAGGCTGTTAAAGATGCTGAAGGTGGTCTTATTGAATATCTCCAAATTATTTTGAAATAAAAGATTTTTTTGTATTTTTTTTTTTTAAATACCTCCTTAGAATCCTTGGCATCCTGTATTTCATGTTCTTATATATTATATGGAATAACTAATGTGATAAAGTGAAAAAAAAAAATTATTTTTTGCGAATATTGTGACTGTAAATCAACAAATTTTTTATATAATAAAATCACATTAACTACTGTTGCTACTACTACTGTTCTTCTCTTATGGGTATAAAGTTCGAGATTTCCGACAAACAAGTTACTTAATCCTAATAGTTTTTCGAGCTGTTGTTAATTTATTTCCCTTAATTAAGTGTCCATTAAACTCATTTCTTTTAATGCCATAAAGCATGTTGGCCTGCATGCACATAACTCAAGATTGCTTAAAAGAAATATCGTTACCCACTGTACGTCTAACTACGACGACTACTCGTACTTCGTTTTCTATTCACACAGGTTATTGTTCCTTTACTTGGTTTAGCTGGTGTTTTTTTTCTGTTTTTTTTTTTTGCTTGTGTAATTTCAACTTTTGCTTTATTCATCAATAACCGCAAATATGCGAAAAAAACAGACGGAAAAGAAATAAGTTTCGCTTCAATTACAGTAGAAAATACGATACGACAGCCGTCTGGAGAATAATTTGATATTGCATTATTCGATAGATACACTGATCAGCATGGTTTCATAAAACACTTTTCATTTCATTGCAAAGATACACTCACGCATATACACACACTGGATGTACAAACATGGCCACATTCAATTGAATTCGCCTTCAGATTAATTTGAGCACACATAAAATTTATTTGTGAATACGCTAGAACGACACTTTGTTGCACCCTGTCATCGTAAATCGAATGGAACCGATTTCAAATAGAAATATTTAAGCGGAAAATTAAATTACATTTTTATTCCATTTTGAGGAGCCAAGTAGAACTGCACTTCGATTGGATAGTTGATTGGCCTAACGATGTAAATAGATTGACAAACTTTGTTAACGTGGTATCCAGAAACATTTGGTAGACGGGGACAGACTGAGGCTACCACACTGCACCAACAAACGGAAAACAACTGAAATCCACTATCGTAGCAAGACTTTTAAACGACTAGCAGCAGGAGCAGCAACGGCTACAGCGACGACGACCACGACGATCAACTCAACGCGACGAAACATATTCTACTGATCATATGATCTTTATGCTGAGTTAGCGTTCGCGATGTCGACTTGAAAAGCTAAGTTCATTTGTGCCAGCATGAGGGCCAGCGGTTGCCGGAGTGGTACTGATTGTCTGGGACTCTTGGGTTGGGACTAATGAAAGTCTGGTGCTCATGAAAAGAGCGAAGATGGGAATGGACGGAATGGAGGAGTAGAGTTGTACTGTGTGGTGAGCACAAAGTGATTTGAGTTGTTGGGGTTGGGTTCGGGTTTGTGAATGAAGAGATACTAGATACTTGAGCTGCTGACAGTGTTTTGAAGATTAATTTTTCGTTATCGTTGGGTGGGTTTCGCATTTATTTAGTCTTTTTTGTTTTTGTGAGAAAGATATTCGAATTATTTCATAGATTCTCTTTGTAATTCATCCGTCAATGCAGATGGGAGTGCTGGATGTATGGGTAGCCAAAGAACAAGTAATGGAAAAATGAGATTGTGAAAAACGCTAAATTAAGATAAATTATAAAACCAATTGGTATTGATGACAAATGATGGTTTGGCATCAGATTCCGCCGTGCGTAAAGAATTCACTTTAGACAGAAATATTGTTTGCACCCGCAGATATCCGCATGCAATGTCATCGCATCAGAATACATGCTGTGTATGGAGTTGTTGGAAATTAACGAAATTATGATTGCATGTCAATAGAAGTACCGAATTAACGTCAATTAGATACATACTTGGTTGATGAAATTAACACGATTTATTCTTTGGCAAATGCAATTACTTGCGTGCTTTGAGAATGGAAGGAACCTTGGTAACAGAATTGCTTAAGCTTTAAGGTTCTTTACTTAAAACTCTTTGATTTGGAGGGTGCGGAAATACGAGTATTTGAGGACAAATTTGTAAAGAAAGAAAATATTCACAGCGTACGCTATGAACCGTTAACTAGGCGAAAACACTTATACAGGTTATTTTTTTTGTTTCAGCCAGATTTAGTTTGGCTGTCATTTTGCTTTGACTGTCATCTGTCAGTTCATATTTGACAGTTATAGAGAGTGATCGATTACAATTTACTATGGAACATCTCTTTGGGCCTACAGTATATGTGGTTCCAAGAGGACAGCGCCATATTACACACAGCTCGTGCTACGATGCAACTTTTGCAGGAAACTTTTCCCGGACGAATAATGTCAAAAAGTGGCGATATCGACTTGCTTCCACGATTCCGATTTTTCCTGTGGGGGTACTTGAAGGAAAAGTGTACACCAACTAACAAACCACAACATTCGAATAAAAATTGGTAAGGTAACATCAGAAAAATATGCTTGAAAGAGCTCGTTTAGCGCCGTGGCCACTTGACCGACATCACAGTTCACACATCATGTTAAGCACACTGTTTCATTTAAAAATTATTAAAAAAAAACATCGGTTCCCACATTGGATGGTATTGTCGGAACGTTTGTTGGTTTTACGTAAAACGCCCCACATATAGTAGTCCAACGGATTAAGGCCTGGTGAGTTAGGTGGCCATAATTTGGTGTAATGTGATCATTGAAATTGATCGCCATTCATTCCTGAGTCGTCGCGATGTTGTTCAGTGGTTCAGAATCCTGCTGGATCATTGTTCTTGGAAGGCATAACAACTGCCTCTAGCACCTCGATGCATCCGATAGCCTTCACTCAAAGACCTTGTGGGAAAAAGCAGCGACACATAACACGACTTCTACTTCAAGGAGCTGTGAAACTTGGTGTGCATCACGAGGTGAAGGCTCTGCATACAGCCATCTGTGGTTTTTTCTACTGACCTTCTGGTCCTTATTGAAATTTGTTTCATCTGACTTCGGAGCAGAACAGAACGTGCATCCATGCCTGCCGCGTCCGTTGAATCGCAAGTTGTCAAAACATTAAACGTATGCAAAGCCTTAAGAGGCAAAACAATGTGCGTCTGAGTGAGACTCGCATCGTGAAGTTTAACTTCAAGCAGCGTTGCAAATTTGACGTTCATAAGTTTTATACAGAACAGCTGATGTTCGCCAGATTGAACGTCGAGAAATTTATAGAGGTTATGAGAAAAAAAATGAGATTCTTTGGAAGCTTTCAATACACATTACAAAAATTTTAAAACAAATTTGACATACCAAGTAAGTACTTCCATTTGAACATTTGTTTTGATGGTTTTACAGTTGGTAAGTACATAAAACTTTTTTGTTTTGCTAATCGATAGATTTAGGCTAGTTATTCATTGAAATAATTTCCGCTTTACTTTTTGTCAAATTTTATTAACATACCGTAATGCACGTTTTATATATGTAGCGTCATGAGTTAATGAACAGCAAATTGCTTAATGGCAAGCAGTGGCTAAAAGCAGTGTAGGCAGCTGGTCCTCAATTCCATTTTAGATTTCATTGTAAAATT
Organism: Blera fallax; assembly: GCA_946965025.1. NCBI lineage: Eukaryota > Metazoa > Arthropoda > Insecta > Diptera > Syrphidae > Blera > Blera fallax. The sequence continues at coordinate 96,456,990 of OX337244.1, forward strand.
AAAATTGAAATCAATTGATACTTGCAGAGGCAGAACAAATAAAAGAAAAAACAACTCAAGTAAACATCATCAACCATAAGGGTAATTGAGTGGACAAAGAGGTTTGTATTATTTGAGCCGTTTTCGAGTGAGACAGCATTCATTCTGGTGGTGGGTCTTTATTAAATAAAATGAATGGGAGCCCACCCCTCTCACGTCGTCTGCTTGAAAGCAGATAAATGACTTCTTTTTTTTTTGTTTTTGTTTATGTCATTTGAGATTTTTTATTTACTAAAAGAATTTAAACAATAAAATGTGGAATAAGCCGAGCATGACTGAAATAGATCGGCACGTTTGGATGTCTTAAGGAATGTGTTGCCATAACATACACGAGTCGGACATGTAGCAAATAATTAAGAACTGAGTGACTCCTCAAAACCATTGTTTGTTACTAAATTTGTTTCAGAAAATTGTCAATTGTGACAAGTGCCTCGTGTAGAAAACGTCTTATCCCTGACTAGTGATGTAACCAGAACCTGTCAATTAATATTTCATTCCTGACACTAGTTGGGAGCCATATTAATTCTACAAATATTTTGCATTTGTTTTTAGCGAAATCCTCTGCAAATTTTGTTAAAATTCAAAATACTCACGCTGAGTGGTCTTAAATACATAAAAACGTTTTTTCCATCACTATTAAACCCATCCACCTAATTAATAGACAAGGAAAACAATTTTACTGACACGAAAACTACTGGCAGTCTTACCACCAATTCAGCAAGAGAGAAAGTGTGTGAATTTTCTGAAGAATTGCACGACAGTGGGTGCAGTTAACAGTGGAGTGGTAACTAGTAAATGCCAACAGCATGTAAATGCAAAAGAAGCACAACGGAATGTTCATAGACGGACGTTAGTTTGATTTCTATTCATAAACATCAGTCGGCAGTCCAACAACAGATAGATATGCTGACAGTTTCTTTGGTTGATTATCTAGCACGATAGCTCATTAATTAGAGTTGATGTGTAAACCTCTTCAACAATGTAGAGTTCAATATGAATCCAATTAAATTTCAAATAGTTAACCGCAAAAAAAGTAGGAAATTTTATTTGAAAGTGCTGTACTCGAATAGGGTGTGGTAATAGGAATCTATAATTTCTAACGATGGAATAAGACCGATAGACCATGCATGGAAATAAACAGTACGAGAAGTTACATCGGTTTTATTGTTGCATTACCACCCGCTGCTGTCGATACAATTACAAATATTTGGCGCAACAGACCGTATGTGGTCCAGAGGCTAGCTTCTTGCGACCATTCATGGTGTGCGTGTTATTCGCACAAATTCACGACCTACAGGTTTAGTGCCATAACCGAAAGGATTTTGTTTTTAATCGAGAAAAAAAAAGTAGAAAAATCTTGTTGGTGATAATCAGGGTTTCGAACCTCCCGCTCAAAAGTTAAACGCACTAACCACTGAGCCACGGTGCCCATTTCCAGTAGCTGCTAAATGGGCATAATGTTGAGATAGCAATAGGATAAGAGGAGCACTCACCTCCAGTCAACGAAGAAGTAACACCCTCCCCCAGTATAGAAGAGGTTGATACATCTATTCATAGACTAACGAATAACAAGGCAGCCAGCTCTAACGGTTTACCAGCGCAGCTATTCAAATGCTGAGGTGATGCTTCGGTAGGGTGCATGAACCAAATCAGCAATCAAGTATGGGTGGACGAAAGTATGCTTTATCACTGGAATATCAACTTCATATGCCCCATGTTTTACAGCAGCGAGGCATATCCCTGCTTAATGTCACACGTAGGATCGTAACCAACTTACCGTGTGAATGTCGTTCTGTAACAGACTGTTTGCTAATTCGTTTGTTAAAACAAATCGTCGGGATCGACAATGATAGAATGCTACCTACCGCAGAGACTCCTTGTGGGTTGGGGACCCCAAAAATAAGTAAGTATGTGATGAAAGTGCGCTTATTAAGAACGAGAAATCCTTTACTTTTGTTCTAAGTTCTGTTTTAAAAGTTGTAGAATTCAATAACATGACTCCTAAGAGTATACTACAGTTATGTATTAAAATGCTGTTCATGACTAAACAACAAGATGCTACTGCCGAAGGTTGCTGACAAAAAGGAGCGAATGTGTCATTAGGCTGATACCTTTGGACATATTATGCATAAAGGAGACTGTCAAAGAAAAGAGACACTAAAGGTGGTAGACAGTCGTTGAAGGTACAATTGAAAGAAAACAAGTGGGGTGATGGGACTGGCGGAAAACCACGAGTACTCATAAAAGTCGCTTTAAAAAAGCTGTAGTGGACTATCTGGGCTTCTAAGACCTTCACAACGAATTAGGTTGAGAAAATTATTTAACAATACGATCTGTGGCGAAGAGGTTACGAAGAGTTTAGGAAAATAAGCGTAGTCTTATGCTAGTCTAAATTACTTTCAAATATTGACCTGCGACTATAGTTCTGGTTAAGCGTATAAAAGTCTCAGTCTTTTACCGCCTTAAACCTGTGAATCTCAATGATTGGCCTTAGTCCAGATAATACAACCAGCGTAAAGTGTGAAAGAATGAGGGTACATTCCATTCCGATCCATACATGCCACAGTTTTTCCATCTAGTTTCTCTAAAATCTGTTTGTAATAAAATTTACTATAAACGGTCGATTCACGAGACCAAAAGTGAAAAGCAAATAAACAAGCTAGGCATCCGCCAGCAATCAAGATTTCATTATATTAGCAATGTATGGCGCTGACGGGTGGACCTGTACTAATAAACAAAACAACAACAAAATATTGCCCCTTTGACGAGACAAAGTCACAGGGAAAGAGAAAAATTATGTTTAATTGAATTTCCGGCTAAATACTATTTTTGTACAATTTGATGCGGGCCTGATAGATGCCCATTGTTCATTGATTTAATGCAACCGGCCGGGCTGCAGAAACAGTAGGATATACGGCAGACAGCAATTGTAGCCGATGGGCAAAACGTTGACGGCGTAGAGTCCACCGTCGCATGGATGTTTATTTATGAGAGTCCATATGCCTGGTGTGGGATGGGATGGTATGGTGGCATGCCACCACATAGATACATACATAAATGCGAATTTCTGCATAGATTTCGAGTAAACAGTGAGGAATGAATGATTGGCGGATGTGGATTTGAAGCTATTTGTGTAGAAATTCGCTGATGATGCAAATGCATTTTTTAATTGATTGACTGGTACTCATTTTTCAATTTAGAGAGACAGAGAAAGTGATTTTAATTCAATCATTTTGAGTAAATAGATATTTCATTTCAATCGCGTTGAAGGGGTTATAAGTACCCTTATATTGTTGAACCAAACAGCGCGAGTGGAAGGAGTTAGATAGGGGAACATTTTTGTAAGACAGGCTTAATAGTAAAACGATGAACATTCTGAGCGATATGAGTGTTAGTGTTGTGGAGAGACTTCAAATGCAACTGGCTATTTTGCTGGATCACGGTTTATGGAATAAGCACTAAAACCGGCCAGTGACGTTGCGAAGATGTCCCAGAGTTTATTGGCTCCGCCTATATATTTGTCATTTATTACCTCCATTTCGGATCTTATCTAGCAATGTAGTACGGTCTTGTGAGCTTCATGGGAATTATATTCCAATTTAGAGCGAATGTAGAATATCTTAGAAATGGCAACCATATCAGAAGGGATAGGTCTCTTCTTGTACTGCTTAAGGAAACCTAGACACGTTTTTGTGGCATCGCAAATGCGGTCACTGCAACGAAGGTTGTCCTTAACACACATGCCATCTTTTAGTAATCGTAATTTCGGGTCGAAAGTATGACATACGCTCCCATTCCATCTATGGTTCATCGACGTGGACGTGAATCTAGGAACGTTACTGTTAAATATAAAAAAGAATCTGAGACAAAGTTGAATCCTGTGGGACACCAGCATTTATTATGTGAATTACAGACTTGATGCTGTAATGCTTTTGAAATATCAAGCGCAATAGTCTTACTTTCGCCAGAAAGGTGTAGAGTGGTTTCACTTTTCTGTAAAATAAACTGTAAAAAACCGAGCTGCTGGTTATAAAAATCTTTTCGTGCTTTAAGTTATTTCAAATACTGATACTTTCTCGGCTTTTTCATGACTTTACAAAGAAAGGAACACAAATGCAATGGGCCCATAACTGGGCAGAGAAGAAGATTCCTCTATGTAAACCAAACTCAGTGCTAGCGGATTGCATTGCAAAAGTCTTTGTGAAAGATAGAAACGATAAAAATAAAAAGATACATCCTTGCAAATAACTTTCATCTCAGACTGCTGAAATACGCTACATGTGCTTCAGGAATAGCCAATGAATATTTAGAGTGGGCCCTCTCTGACACGAGTCCCTTAGTGGGTTTAGAAATCAGCGCATACAAAACGATTGTGATACCTTTCTTCAGAAAAAAATTTATCGCATTTAGGACCCATTTGGCTGGCAGGCATGGATATCGGTGGTGAACTTTAATATATCTGAAATAATGCGGAGTGGCCGATGAGACCCCAATGTATGAGTACGCATATGTACATACATACATACATATGTATGCATGTACATATATGCCCGCGAGCAGAGCACAACAGTGATCAGATGACCTAAATGCCTCAGTGCTGAGCTCCTAAAAAAACAGCTTTAAGATGGTAGGGAACTGTATGAGGAAATTCAACAGTTTAAGCAACACAAAAAAAAAAAAAAAAAGAAACATGAACAGACAGTATATAGTCCAGGGCCTAACTTCTCGCCACCATTTGTGTTGCGCGTGTTATATTTTTTCGAGAAAATTAAAGGGGCCTACAGTTTAAAGCCATAGCTGAATAGCAAATTGAAAAAAATTCTTCTGATGAAGCTTATTCTTGGAGGTTTTTCACAAGAGCTGGGACCTTGAAAAATGTTTCTTTTTTTTAATTTAAACGTCCAACCACTCGCTCAGTAGTCCAACGCAGTAACGACTGAGCCATGGCACTCACCAAGACTCTAGAGCTCATATCATACTATATCATACTACTACATAAACTGGTATATGGTACCGTCCTAAAATTCTTTGTTTCGGTTTATCCCCAACGAAAGTTAATCAAAAGAAGTTGGTATTGGTTTCTAAGGAGTCTGCTCCTTCATTTTCAACAAGACATGGGAACAAAAAAACCTAAACATGAGATGAGACTCCTTTGTGCAAGACTGTTATGTTCTGATCAAAGAATGGCTGGAAGACAGTGGATCTGCACCAAAAAAGCCAAAGTTCATTTAATTCGTTGGGAAGGTTTTGACCAGTGTTTTCTGGGATGCAAAAGATTATTTTTATTGATTACTTTAAAAGTGCAAAACAATAACAAGTTGGAAAATCCACCTTATTCTCCGGGATTTACTTCCCCTGACTTTCCTTTAATTCCCATCTATTCGTACTTCAGGAATGGAATCCATTCACTGAAGAAACGTTGATCAAGGCACATTGAACTAAAAGGGAACTACGAAACTACAGTCTTTCACTGCCAGGCAGGAAATTGTTTTACTTTGCCCTCCTAAATAAATAAGTATTTAGCTACTGACGTCAGAACTGACATTTTTGGCAGACAGTTTTTGCATAACATGACATTAAAAAACAGACAGTCAGTTAAATTTTAATAATCAAATGCAAACAAAGGTCCAATTTTGGTTCCTAACATTCAACGTCATACGAACATACTATAGAAAATGGGTAATAAAATATTTATGTACAAAATAAATTAATAAAATACAAAACAATAAACCAAGCACCGTAAATTTCCACCCCAAATAAGATCCAATGCCATTTACGTACCCCCTACTGTCCATATTCAACAACTAATCCATTTTCTATGTAAATTTACTTTTGCACCTAATAAAATCCAATATTCTCCAACACAAGTCATCAAATTTCCAACAAAAGTCGACCGGAAAACATTTATCCATTTCACAAGACCAATAATCAAAATTGCCGAGCGCACATTTTGAATAACCCAACCGTATACAATGCCAACCTCTCGGTAAGGCTTTGTTCAAAAAGGTCCGCAGCTCTGAAGCCCGAATAAAAATAAGAGTGAATTCTATTGGTTTTTATTAGCGTATCCAAACCATGGGTCCCACCATGGAGTACGGCAGAAATAAACACAGAAGTAGAAAGTGGACATCGTCTGATGACGACAAAAAGTAGTCGCAAAGGCACCAAACTTAATGCAAATAGAAACAATTACGAGGTAGCTACTTTTTCCAAACAGTGCAAAAAAAAGTAAAAAAAGAAACACTTCCAACAATAGACTCCAACGACTGAGCAGCCTTTTTATGATGTTCAGCAGGGTAATACAGGGGTATACACACACACCACAAAAAGAAATAATCGTAGAAAATGATTCAAATTCCATTGTACCGTGTGCATTGTGATCTGGTTGTGTTGGAAACAAATGTTTATACTCGTTTTCTCACCAATAAAAAATAAGTATTATGAAAGGAAACAAGATTGTTCGAGAGGCGAACGGAGACTGGAACAAGAAAGGATATTCGCACAGGATACATCAATCGAGCAACCGGAAGTATGGGTGTGCTTCCGACGAACAAGAGAATTAGTTTTGATGGAAAAAATAAGGAAACTATTTAAGAATGTGTAGAAGGTTGTTTTTGAACGAATAGAGGGGATTTCTTTAGAAAAGTTACGTACAAGTGTTGAAAACGATAATTAGACTTAATCCGAGAAATGGCAAAAATACTTGAAATGTACCAACCCCAACTCCTCCTAATTATTTACGGTTGTTCGAAAAGTTTTGACTCTCAATCTGAACGTGGCGCCATTCGTGAAAACTATTCATTTTTCTAGAACTTTCGATAGGGATAACTGTCAAACTAAGCTGCCATTCTGTCCGCTCTTTTTGACATTTATGTAATGAATACATTCGCGCTTGAATTAGACCGCCGCATTAGACAAATTTAAGCTACTATTACACGGTCAACGAAAATCATTGCTTTTCGCCGTAGTATTTTTGTTTTTCACTGCGTTGACGCACTTGCCGATTGAGACCACAACCATTCAGATGGTGTGTTTTGCACGAAGCAGGCGGATATAAATTTTGCTGTCTGTGTAAGTATGAGTTTTTAGTGCACACTGTATGATCGTCAATGCACCTGTCAACCTCAGCCTCAGAGCATCGTCAATGTGTTCGAAAGTAATCCAGTCGTATGATCGTCAACGTTTTGCGTGTGAACGCGTTGACACCAAAGAAAGAAAACCGCACTGACATAGATTACATGTCAACGCTTTTTGTGACAAAATTGACTGTCTCGCGTCAATCGGGTGACCGCCAAAGTTTCATCCATCAATACGTTGACCGTTGACGGTTTTAGTTGATCGTGTAATGGTCCATCTGAGCTAGGCATTCATCGAACTGTGGATAGATTTTGGGCCGTATGCCCTCTAAATGATGTGTTAACACCAATACTTCAAACGAATTAGCACAGCGAATAAAATATGTATTTATAGAGCATTTGTAAGTTGACCCGTTGTTTCATTGCAAAATTGTGTTCATTTTTTGCTTGACGGGTTTGTTAATAAGCAAAATTTTTACATATGTACATATGTACATATAGAATGAGATTAATCTAAAAGATTGGTATTTGTTTGGTATTATTTCCACGCTGATGGCATCATAGGAGCTTATTTCTCATTTAAATCATTACGGAAAGATGATTACTGTGCTGAGCGATAAGCAGGATAACAGAGCAGATACTGGGTGCTTTCTCGCGAAAAATGGTTCGTCGAATTGTTATCCCTGTGTGCCAGGAGGGCGAGTGGAGCAGAAGATACAGCCGCAAAATCTACTACCAGTAAAGATGTAGATGTTAGTAATCGCATGGACAACAGCGCTCCAGACAAGAGGATCTTGGAATCCTAGCCCCGAGATTTTAGACGACCAGGAAGATCGAACCACCTTTTTAAACGCCAAGCTATCACGGATAATCGTTGCATTCTAAATTTTTTTTGTAAGTAATAAAACCTCGAAAACAAAAGTTTAATCGATGCCATTTACTACATATGAAAGTCTGTTTTATTCAGAGAGGTATTTGAAACCAAGAACCCAGATTAAAATGACATTAATGCCTGTTGAATGAAAAAAGAATGTCTTTTGTGTAGCATAGGTGTACGAAGCACGCGCTGCATACTCTGCAGATACAAATATCATTTTGCGTACACAACCAGAATATATGATATCTGCATAAGAATACAACGCGTTATCATTTGTTATAGCACCATAATCCAACTGTTAATAAAATTTGGATGTCGTCAAAATTTGAAAATCTCCGCAGCACCATTGTTTAGATATCAAAATACCCATAAAAACAGCGTCCAAGCAAGAATTTAAGCAATAAATGTTTTAGTAAGTAAAAGTGAATCTTAAGCATTATAAATATGACGACAGTGGTACGTATGTATGACGGTCTATGAATTTATCAAGGACTTATAATAATAGTTTTGAGCGAAATTTGATCAGTTCACAATAAAATATAATTTCTTGGTCAGATAGCTATGCTAAGACTTTCTTAGTTTATAAAAATAAGCTCCTTCAAATAATAAAACTATTTATTAGGCATACTCCTTCGTCCTGGAATTCTTTACGACTTAAATTTAAGTAGAACAATGGATTTCACCTTAATCACATGAAGCGTTTAAGATATTTTGATAGCAATCGAGTGTGATATCATGATCACCAAAAGTTAAACAAACTCTGTACAGAGATAAATTCATACATACATATAAAGCTGACAGTCCTGAAAAAGGTTCACTTTCTTTGATTGTCACTTGAGTTAAGTGGTGTGTGGATGAACACATACGTTTGCATAAGGAACGTATTAGAAATTATGGTAAACTTATCCATTGACTACGAGGGCAAGATTAAAACTTCCCAGCTTAACACAGACATGACAATGCTACCAGTGTAATTTTTTTTTTCTGATGGTGATACACGTGTCACAATAATGAACGTCAAATTCTAATCTGTCAAGTAATTTTCTTTTGACGACATTTCAATGTAGAAGTGTTGCATGTGCTTTGTTGAAATGGATGAACCGGAGTAACGTTCCGTCGAAAAATTCTTCGTTTCGGCAGTTCTTCCAAAGTTGGTTAAGGTCAACAAGAAGTCTGGCCTTTCAATTCAGCAGTGAAGAAATATATGGTTAACTTTAAACGTGGTTGTATATTTCTTGAAGATGATCTACATCAAGGACAATCAAAAATTGCAACCACAGACGAAAACATTCGAAAACAGAAAGTGCACGATAGGGTATGGGATGATCGGCGATCTAATTTCAGGATGGAAAGCATTCATCGAGGAAACAACAATCCGGAGTAGGTTCGAGTAGATTTGGGTGCTTTTTGAAAGCAAAGTAATGCAATATATTACGTCAACATCAACGCAATCACATTGAAAAAAATTCAGAGTAAAAGGAAATATGTAGCTATTTATGGTCACCGGTACAGTAGACATTTTTGTCAATTTTCGTAAACTAAACGTTTACGATTTTGGAATTGGGGCGCCGTAGGGTCAGTAGTGAGTGTGTTGAACTAGTGAGAAGGAGGTTCGATATTGGAATTCCAGAAAAGACAAAAAAAAAAGTTCTTCCACGGTCACAGCTCTGGCGGGTGCCTGACAAACGTCCGGAAGTAATAATTGTTATGAGAAAGCTTCTCTATTCGTCTTTCGGATGGTTTGGTTTTTCACTACCTACTTGTACACTGGGAGAGTTTAACTACCCTCTGTGTTCGAAGTCGCGTCACCCAACTCGCTACTTAGTTTCATTCAGGGCATTTTATGGCTTACGTAATGGAATCTACTAATCGTCAATAATGTTATTTGAAGGATTTTCACCTTAATGTACTTATAGATAAAACCGTGTGAAGTAAAGCTGAATGATACGAAGAGAGTAGAGGTATGAGGACCAAAAACGATTCATCCAGGAAATATAAAAAAAACGATTTTGAGTGAATACGACACGACAAGTAGCAAAGTGAAACCAGCGAAATTGAAGCAGAAAAAACTCGTTAAATATATTTTAATTAGGAACATAGCATTCACTAGATACATTCTTATTTTTATTTAAGTCCAAACATTTCCTTAAAAAAAAATCTAGTACGTGGCTCTTATCAAAAATGTAAGTCTATGAAAATTTCTCTTAGTGTACTACTTATACTGATTGGCAAATAAAGCACCAAAAATATCTTTCAAACAGCCGGACGTTACTTATCATAATGGGCTCTAAAAAGAATTAGAAATGACTCACACGAATAACATCCAAATTCTTTACTGTGGCATCACCTACTCGGCTCCTCTGCTCCACTCTCTTAGCTGTTACGAACTTGTTCTCTTCGGCTTGCTTGGCGGCGGTAATAGAATCCACATCTATTTGATGACGATCTGGATCACTTAATGATCTTCGAAGTTTCGATACTGACGCACGTTTTGCATGAAATGATCCTCGGATAATTCTTGCTAATTCATAGGCTGGATTACGTTGATGTGTCTTCGATGAGGGTGGTGGAGTGATCTTGAACGTCGGTACCAAAGGCGGTTGCATTTCGAATGAACTATCTGGCGATGTATTACGACTAGCTGTGCGAGACCCCGTAGATGAGATTCCATCATCGTTATCCTCTTCATCAGCATCGGTATCGTGGTAATGATGTAAGGGCTTACATCCCAGATGTGCTCTTAGCATGACTGGCGAAGCTGTTGCACTATTGCATCTGGATGACGTCCGCAGTGTTTGAACCTTCTTTTTCGCCGATGAGAAGAATTGCAGAACCCGTGATGCCGATTTACATGTGGATCCTTGAACAGGGGGAAGCTTTAAGTTGTCATTTTGATTGATGTACGTTGTTTTTGGTGTCTTCATTGAATCCTCTTCATGACCATCACTCGATCCGATGTCTGAATCTGTTGATACGACCGATTCCTTCCGTCGCACTGGAATCACTGATGCTGTCGATGATTTCTTCACCGGTGTGGATGCCATCAGTTTAGCTATATCTATACTTTGCTCCTTGGGACACCTAAATGGTGACCTTCGTTTGGCTGCGTTTCTCTCTTCGAACGCTTTCACAAATCTCATTAGACTTTCACGATCCAACTCGGTGACACATCGATGACGGAGATATGGCTTTGGTTGTATAGTTTTCACTTCGAAACTGGTGTCAAAACTACCAGAATCGTTAACATTGGCAATCGACTGAACGAATCTTTCCACCATTATTGCTACGGATTTAGTATCACAGTTTTGTTTTATTTCGTTTAATCCCTTTGTGGCTTTTGTCGACCTAACTGGTGGCGGCTCACTTTGATTGACTTTGACCATCCTTTAAGAATTAGATACAAAAATTTATTTAAAAAAAAATTTATTAAACTTTTCTTCTTCAGTTAATTAACGTTGTCTTCACGACTGCGATGTACTGACTGAGATTGGCTATTGGGAAAATTTGCTTCCGACTTCTGCTAGTGCAGATATTATTTTGAGCGTGAATACTCAATGAGGTTGTCTATATATATCAAGATTTTCCTTAAGAGGAACACCCCACGAGAAAGGGGTGCGAAAGAGCGCGAGTACTTCACCGCTTCACACATCCAAAACAATCTCAATACGATTCAAGTGTTGAAGTAGGTGCGCAATGTATGAACACGTGCGTTTTCGTATGACGGGTTACTCATGTGACGATGAGCAAGTACCTGGGTTCGCGCTTATGTGAGATGAATTCATAATTCATCGTATAGATATTCTTTGATATTTTTTTCTTCTACTTTTGAATGGGAATAGATAGATACATAGATAGACAACACTTATGACGAGTTGGACTATTGTCATTCATATGACATTAAAATAAAATTGTGAAATTTTGCGTGTACCTGAGCAGCGGCACAGCACTGGGCGGAGTAGCACTGCATTAGTTGTTTTGTATGTAAATTGATGACAAAACGGTTTGAAACTGGATAGCATAATTGGTTGTTGCAAGTCTGTTATTATGAACATTTAGGTTGGCAGTTCTCAGAGGTATTCAGTTACTGGATGTTGATTTTTCAACGGAAATTATATTTGAGCGAGTTTTGTTAACCAACTTGCAAGACCGGGTAAATGGTAAGGATTTAAGGATGAGATCTCCTGAGGAAATGTGAAATGAAACGCGCTGCATGAAAAGATTAAAAAGCCTATTTTTAGAAAGAAATAATAAAATTCAGAGGATTTGTAACTATGTAACATGCATACCTGAAAAGCAAATCTGTCGAGATTGCACTATATCAGGTTGTTAAGACCATCAAAAATGGACTTGAACATAGGGGCAGCAGTCGTAGGAGCTTTTTCTAGATTTTGAGACTGTTTTCAACAACATTCAATTATCAAACAAAGTAAAAGCATACTGAAAAATCAGAGCTTCTCTAGGAGATGAAGCGAGAAAGGGAAAAGTATAGAACTAGTGTCAATGCAGACAAAACAGAAGCGATTGTCTTTACCAGGAAGCCGATTTCCGTATTCTCAACCTAGGAGGCGTACAATTACAACTCAGAGACTTGAGTTAAGTACCTTAGACTCATACTCGACAAGAAATTGACATGGAGGAAGAATATGGTGGATACGCAGGAGTCATGATGATTGAAGCCTAAGCAAGTTCACTGGATTTACTATTGCGTTTTGTAGCTCATACGGTTCTATTGTAAAGTCGGATGGTCGCCAGCTAAGGACAAGAAGTATGCAGTGAAGCTGATAACAAGTGTGTAACAAATGACATGCTTAGGATTCGCGAAAGCATCAACACTAACAGCGGCCTTAGAAGCAATACCAGTCTATGCCGAAGCAAGGAAACTGGCAGGATTTTCAGCTCTTGGAAAGTTTGACGACTGATAAGGACATCGTGAAATTAAAAGAATCTTGGAAGAATTAACATCCTGGATCGTATAAGTGATTTTGATGAGAAGGATTTCAATTAACACCAAAGTTTATTTTCCTACGAGGATTACCTACATATGTATGCTGATGTCTTCAACATATCGGGGGCAGGTATTTTCTTTGCCAATACCGTCCATCTGGACACATCTCACAGTCTGATAAGGAGGCAGCAATTATAGCCATAATCAACCCCACATCAAAGTCATCGTTGGTAAGAGAGTGCAAAAGTAAGCTTAAGCTTCTTGGTAATCAAACTTTCATCGGTACCTGGATACGGAGGTGTAACTGGATATGAGACATAGGGCGAACTGTCAAAAAAGGAGCCGGTACCATAGTCTTTAAACCAGGGACTTTCACAAAGATTGGAGAAATCTGACTACGTTCAAAGTGACGAAATCACTGAACATCAAACCAAGCACTCTAGGATCCATGTACCTAGGTACTAGAAATAACGCATCTCAGAAATAAGGAAGTCGGAGACATAATGGAGTTTACAGCAAACACACGGATGTTCTCCAAGCCGTATGCAGGACATACACTCCAATTTTTCCAACCCTAACCCTCTCACTACATACACCCTTCCCCTTATCTCAATCCTACTCCAATAAACACAGACGGACTGCAGGTAATTTACTGTGCCAAAGTTCGGTATTAGATACCAGAAGTATTATAAATTTGGGGTATCAGTGGATGAAAACTTGATATAAGCAAAAAAAAAAAAAAATATATGCGAAGGGACCCAAAAGGTAAGCTCCGAAGCAGATGCATAAAGATATGGTGAGAACTATAGAGGAATCAGTCCGATCGAGAAAAGCAGCCAAAAGGAAGACGAGAGAGCTTTGAAGATGACGCACGCTGTAGAAGACATCGAAGAAATCTTTGATTCGATTATGGCAGACCGCATATTGAAGGTAATCGGCATCTCGTGTAAAAGAACAAACTTGGTTTTTCCAAGCTTTCAGAAGATGGGTTCCAAACTACTTTCAGCTGAACAAAAACGCAATCAACTGACGATGTTTCGCAAGTGTTTGGAGTTGTACCGATCCAGAAAATTTGTTGGCCAGATTTGCGAGGGCAGATGAGAACTTTCACTAGTACAACCTAAAAACTAAACAGCAATCAGAAGAATGGGGAAAATCTGGATCATTAGACCCGGAAACAGTTACAGTTCAGTCATCGGCGGATAACGTAAGGACATTGTTTTTTTGGGAGTCAAAAGGAATACTGCGATATTTAGCGTGGTCAGATCGATAACTTTAAATCCTCTTTGGTAGCTTAAATAAGATGTCAAAGATCTCTAGAAACACAAACTCCAGTTTATTATAGGAGAAGTACTAACTTAATCGCCCAAGGTCAATTAGGATCATAGGAGAGGACAACCAATAATAAAATCCCTAAACATATGCACAAAGACTTTTGTAGTATGACGTCAACATAATAAGTATTCAAGGTTTTACATCTTCGTATCAGTGTGACTGAAGAACCACCGTCACAGCCATCAATTGATTGACTTAATGGCTGCTAATAATACTGTGATAATTAGAAACTGATTTCACAATCGAGGCATCCATTAAGCTATCATCTGACGGTTTAACGAACCTAAAACCTGATTCAGCATGAAATAGTATTGACGCACGACACTATATATACGCTTAAGCTTGATGCTGACGCACACACTGGACCCAGCATCCATTTTGATCGCAAACTCTCAATGCTATGCGAATTGAAATTGTCAATGTTTAAGTAACACAAGGCCATAAAAAGCCTATACAAATATAAACAAGGTCTTAATCTATGCATTAGCTGAGATATCCACATTAAGCTATTTTTTTATGTTTATCTCAGACGGCGACTTTCTTGGTTTGAAAACTTATCCGTTGGACAGAGTAAACACTGCTTGGGGATTGATTGAGGCAGGACTTTTTCGACGTGAGATAAAAATTTTGAAACAATCGAACTCGATAGGACGAAAGCATGCTGACTTCGAACTAAGTGGTTAAAGAAGTCGTTTTGTAGGTCGAAAATACAATAAAAGATTAACTAGAATACTAAGCACGTGTCCTGTGACATCAGTCATCGGCCCATGTGACCAATGATCGAGTTCACTGTGCCCACAGTTTAAGAGCTCGTACAGAAGTTTCTAAATTAGAATTGCCCATAAAGAAATCGTAAAAGGTCTTTCCGCTTGATGTGTTTAAGGCCCTCACCTAGCTGATTAAAGAAGCATCTCCCGTTCGTTAGCTCGAGGACAACCATTGCAAAATAAGAGACGAGCAAATAAAATTCGTCCCTTCTGCAATAATCTCAATGGACAAAAGCCAAGCTGCAGTAGTCAGTGAATATGCAAGAGTCTGTCCCTGACTTATGCATTCCTGCAAATCGTCCTAATGAAAGAAAGGGAAGCCTTTTAATAAAGGTAGCTTCACAGAGCTCATATGCTGATAGTTTTTTCTATAATTTCACTGTTTATGGTGTTGATTGGGAAGAGCATGGGAGGGTTGGATATGAGTATCTGAAGCTCATTCCCCAGGGTTAACGTAATGTCTTGGATACCCGCTTATGTCGACGATAACTACCAATATCCTTAACTGCCTGCACATTACTCCGTAATGACATTTCGCTCGTTTCGGTAATCATGTTTGCAGTCTAAAGGTGAAAACCCTGCTAGGCAATCCCCACTTGAGAGACTAGTGTAGTTGGCTAGTTCACCCCATTGTCACAAAATAGATGTGCGACTGTATATTACTCGTACTAGTTAGCATAATTCTACTTTCCCAAGAGCGGTAGAGCTTTAGAGAGTTTCAATTTCTCTTAGTCTGCAGTACACCTCCGACCTAACAGATTCTGATCAGCCAAGGCAAACTGAGCTTTGAATCAATTCGAATTATAGCTCTCTGATCTGGCTGTAGAGCAGCAGTAGATGCTCAAGATTTTAATTCAAGCAAGAAACTATCAGAGGAGGCGACTAATGTCCTTCGCTCTGGATGATATTAATTACGACAAACTTTCAAAACCAAGAATAAATGGTAGAAGTAGATTTGACTAACTACTCGCATTTTTTGTTCTTTTTAATGAAAATTAAGAAAACCCTTTTTAGGGAGAATATCCCCTGAAACAAAAATATTCAGCTGTGCTTGAATAAAGAACCAAGTTTAATAAATAAAGAAAAATCCTCTACGCAATACAGACAGAAGAAAAGGGCACCTTTCGAAGGATGCAATCCACTTCTTAAGCACCATAAGTAAAAGGGCGAGTTGGTGGGTGTGTCGATATTCTGAGAATAACAAATCAAATACAATTTCCTTGTTGGTGCGTAAATTTTATGAACTTCCACGCATTAGCTTGAGTTTGTGATAATTATCGCATGATGAACTAGAACTGTCTGGAGTAATACTAATCATCTCGAATAAAATTTGTATATTATTTCCAGATCTTAACAAAGAAATATATTCAGAAGCCTTGAGGAAGTATGTAAGTAAGCAAGTAAATAAATAAGCATACTACCAATTATTTGGCTTGCTTCGATTTCTTCGTTTATTAGTTCCTTGAACTCTGTTTATGTACAAAATTTGTGTAAGGACGGCCATTGAACGTTTCATCTCTCAAAGGAAGTGCATTGGATTTTACAGCCAATTGTGCTTATACCGTATACAAATAAAATAAACATGAACTTTCAATGAAACAAGGTATAAACAAATACAGTAATAAAATCATCATTCAGCTGCGAGCTCTAATATTACAGAGCATCACAAATGTTGTATGATTGAACGTTTGAGAACATAAAAGAAATTTAACGAATATACATTTCTAATCACATCGTACAAGCAAATTGTTTATGTTTTTGGCGAATACCTATTACACAATCGCTCACAAATTGTATCGGTGTGTATTTTTGAATGAGACCGTAAACCTCGTCCGATTTTTAAAAATAAAGGGGATTGGCAATTGACGTCAGGCAGTTAAAAGTAAGAAGAGATAGAAGCTTCAAGGTCGTACTAAGACCCTACTATCTTAGAAAACTGCACTTTTCTTCGGAATATTTCTGACATTGAGATAGAAAGTACAGATATACGCAGATATACAGGGTGCCTAGGCTACTGTCTTCGTTAAGTCGTAGTATTGATCGCGTTGATAGCAGACATTCAAGTACTTTCGTATAAATACCTAACACAAGAAATGAAGACATGTCTTGATTGTTGCCACATGTGACCACAGTTACCTCAAAAAACGCCCGAGCGTTGCCGACGATGTATCTCGAAACGTGTTCAACGAGTTTAGTATCGTAGTCACTAGGACCCTAGGACCTACGTATGTCCTAGGCCAATTGCAGGGAACTTTCAAGTGTCTGAGCGACTAATTCAAGATGTGGTTCATGAAAACCTCTAATATGAGTCTTATGCCATGAGAAATGACCAGTTTATGTCAGAGGAAACTAAAAGGCAGCGTGTGCACAAAGAAAGGCGGCTCCCCAACAAGGCGATGCATCCGGAAGATATAGGCCTTCTTTGGTTTTCTCCGATGAAACAAGTATCGGTCAGAACCAAAAGGTCAATAGAAGAAACGAGAAATGGCTGTGTGTAGAGCTTTTCAATATCCCTTGTGTGATGCATACCAAGTTTCTTGTTAGCGTGACGGTCCTTAGTGTAGTGATCAGTGAAGGTAACGCTATGCATCGCTACTTTTTCCCACAAGATCTTTGAGTGAATGCTACTGGATACATCCAGGTACTAGAGGCAGTTGTAACGCTCTGGATAGAGAGTGTTTAAAGAAGGCCATACATGTTCCAGCAGGATTCTGCGCAAGTGTACAAAGCCGTGACGACTCAGGAATACATCGCCGTACGTGGCTGTGGTGCTGTATGTACTAACGCATAATGTTCTTCATCAGTTTCTATAGCTACAGCTACATTCTATAGCCTATGAAAAAGTGGAACATTTTTTGCGTCCACTAATGTCCAATATGGCCAACTTTTACAGTTGATAGAACTGAAGGAAAATGGTTGAACCTTTTGACTGAACCACACTAACTGGTAGGATAGGTGTGTTATCCTTCTTCGACTCTTTTTGCAAGTCTTCCTGTAAAACTATTCCAATGTTGAAAAATTATTTGAAGATTTGTTTTCTTAACAATTGAGGTGCGACTGGTTCCAAATATGCGGAAAAAGTATTTTATTTTTCGAAATGAAAAGCATTTTCGAGCTAGATTTCATCTTTCATCGGCTAGAAATTGCAATTTACGAACGAAATCGACAAGGGTATGAATGAACTATTGCTTAAAAGGCTAATTTTGTAAGAAATTACGAGCTTTGTATTGCAGGAAGATGCGAACGTAAGGGGAAAAATTCTCGGCACAGAGATGGCATTGCTATCAATGATTTTTTTGTGTGATTTTGGTAGATGTGGCACAGTAACGAACGTTTTAATTTGATCTGCCAATTAGTTTGCTTTATGCGGCTTTTCAGGGTTGGTAAATGTTTATAGGGAGTCGGTTCGAAACAGTGAAGAAATGGGCGGCTGAACTTAAACATGAGGGAACATCTCTTGAAGATGTTCCACGCAAAGGATAACCAAAAGTGCACATAGAGATGAAAACATCGAGAAGTTGGTAGTAGACTGTCGGCTGTTGATAGTGAACATTTTCATTAGCTGAGGACATAGGCACATCAGAAAATTAAAAATGAAAAAATGTGTGCAAGATGGTTTTTTTTGTGTCTTAAATTCGAATTCCTCATCAATGTTTCCACCGTTCTAAAAAGTAACAAATGATTTTATGGGTCAATTTGTTACCATGGATGCGACTTCCACCACTAGAAAGAAGAGAAATAACAGCCAAAGTAGAGTGCAGAAGCGGGTGATTTTGTGCGAAATCGATTTCATCTACTGAAGACGTCATGGCCAGTATTTTCTGGGATTCCAAAGGTACTCCTTTTATTGAATATCTCCAAAAGGGTACAACAATAACTGAAGAATACTACGCAAGTCTGCTGGATCAATCGGATCAAAAAATTCATGAGTGGACTGCAAATTGTTATGAGGACAATGCATCTACCCATAAAGGTGCTTCGGCAATGGGAAAACTAAGAGATTTCAAGCACGAGTGTTGAAAAAATTTACCCTATTCACCAGATTTGGCCCATCTGTCTTCTACCTATTTTCAAATCTAAATAAATTTGTGGCTGGAAATCCATTTGAGTCGAATGCAGAGGTGGTAGCATCCGTTGATGGGTAATTTGCAAACCTTTCTAAATCACACTTCAGAGATAGAGTCCGTTAATTGAAGACAAGTTGGACAAAGTGGATTGAAACAAAAGGGGACTGCGTAGAAAAATAAATGCATTTTTGAACTACAAAACACGGTCTTCCATTGCCGAGCTGAAAATGTTCTCCCTCGTAAAAGACTAATTTTGGTGGTGAGAATTTATGAGCTTTGCATTATTGGGCGATATACTCGAACACAACCAAATTCTTTGGTCATGCAAGCCTTATTGGTCGAAAGAATGTAAATCTTCTAAATTTGTAGATCGGTAGATCTGAAAAATGTGCTACACACTAAAACGTAACAATGGATCACATGAGATGAGTAGTAATGCCTCTCATACGATTCTTCTTAAAACTTGTCATTATGCTGGATTACGACATCACTCATGCGATTCATAGTCGGATATGTACCCGCATGCTAACGAGATTGCATTTGAGTAACAGAATGTCAATGCGGACATAGTTTCGGATATTAACAAATTGAGAATAATAAACCGATTTTTTCATTAGTCGGTTTGAATTTATTTCATCAATAGAATCGAGAATACACTCAACTGAAGAGGTAGTATCACGATCGAGGTCAAAATCATTAGTTTATTCGACAAGTGAACACAAGTTGCATAACAAAAAACGGTGTGGCACTGGTCTCCACACAGAGACATTTTTTACTGATTAGTCATTTCTTGATGCAATAAAAAAACAAGTAAAATCAACACAATAATATCACTAATATGGTACGATCAATTGTTCAAAGTCCCGCTGGCCATTACTCGTAGTGATGATCGTTTGATTCTTAGAAATCGGAAAACTGCGTGACCAATACTCGTAAGAAGTTAATTTTTTGGTTTCGTTTAATAAAGTATTTGCTTGAGAATCTCCAACAAAGTGGAAGTAGATCATCATCGTCGTATGGGTTATTTTGTTTTTGCCAATCCGGACTTCCCACTTAAGATGAATTTTGTTAGAAAATTATTTTCTATCAAATATCGACAATGTTTGTAAACATCCGGAATCTAATCGAAATCCCACATATGTACATATGTATGTATTTTTACATTTCTCCAAATCAGCAGAGGGAAATCCCAAAAGTATCTTATCCAGATACGAGTACATCGCAAGTCGTGCAATTCATTGTTAAACATCCCACACTTTGGATTTATACTTACAAATGATCATTATTCCAGTAATTCGGAGAAATTCCGGCCCACAAAAAATATTGCAATTAACTATAATCGTAGTGTAAACAAATTTTTCCAAAATTTTTCCAATTGTTCAATATTTACGTAAATTCCTTCGAACAATTGATTCGCGGATAGTAACAACAACAAACCGACAGACTGAGTGATTCACTATGACGTTATAATTTTGTTTACAGTCTTTTCGAAAATTTATAAAAATTTTTTTTTTGGAAGAATCAAAAACGATAAAGAAGATATTTTATTTTCGCGAAAAACGGATATTCGATGGAATTCTGTTGTGGCGCTGGCCACTCCAGGTGTGATTCCAATTTGTTTACCAGGAAAACCGTCCCGAAGTAACGAAAAAAAGGCACACGTACGGCGCCGTTGACGACCAAACTTAAACAATGAACGATAGATACTCAAATGTATCTCGATCGATTGATTATAAACAAAATAACTTCTCGCGATCAATTAGAATTTTTTTCTTTTTTTTTATTCCCTCTGGGTAGCTTTGCGATGGAAATTATAAACTAAACTGAACGCGGCCGATCGGATTCGTGTGGCTGGAACCTGTGGTTGATGGTGTTGGTTGTCGCTGGCTCAAGGTGGTTACGAGCTCGCAAGATGTCATGATGACCTGTGGAGTAGTTGTGAGGTAGCCCGTGCTGCGATACTTCCCGTATACAGGTGGGTAAATCATCGTCGTGTTTGTCGTTGGCGTAGGTAGTTTTGAGTGTGTGTCGGCATTTGGTATTTTCTTGTCGTTGATGAATAATCGTTGAGGAAATTCCCTTCCTTACTGCTATGTTGCGACGAAGTAATGTTATGCCGTGTGCATGGAATATAATGTAACGAGGGGACAACAGTGAGCCTATAATTGACGATCGGTTGACTGACTCTTAGGCACATGAATTATTTTTTATTTTAGAGGGACAAGTGCATTTTGGCGGCTCACGCATCAGCTGGTTTCAGTTATAATTTCGATTTTTTTTTTATTTATTTTGGATAGACAAGTGTTGTTATAGCGGGGTTTTATACATATACATATGTACATATGTATTCTTTATCAAGCCAGAAAGACAGTCGTGTTGTGTGTTAATTGGTCTTTTATAACCATTAGGCGGGCTATGTGAATTGAAAAAGGTTGAAAGTGGTAGTTTCCTCAAAAATCGATCCGAATGTAGTTGGAACTGGAAGAACATGCGATAAGCCTTTTATGGAAGTGTCAATTCTAAACAATTGCCGGCACACGAATCATTCAATCTTTATCTGGTTGTTAGCGGTGCTTGCACAGAAGTCTCACTAAATCATGTAGTGAAGGTTAGTGTCCCAGTACTAATTGGACTTACATATATCTTTTACACACTGCTTAGGCGGATATTCATTCAAAGAATGAAACTCGGGAGTTTATAAAACAATAGTTGTATGCAGTTATAAATGTCCTCTATCTCTTCGACTATAAGACAGATAACGAATGGAAATGAAGAGTTAAAGAAGCGAAAAGACACAACAGTAAGGTGGCGATAAGTGTAATTCTAAATCTTTGCATGTTATACCTCTGTATTAACCCTTAAAAATCAAAGGCAAGATTTTCCAATTTTCTGACTACTACCGGTGCTTGAGGCTTATTCTCAATAAGAAACTGCATATTAAAGACTGTACAAAAAGGCTTAGATGGGCTTATATTCGCAGGGAGATAGATAAATGTTTGGCCTAAGAGTAAAAGACAATTACAATCACCTCGACACAATTTTTATACCTTTATGCATATATTTCCGATAACTGTCAAACTAACTGCCATTTAAGTGTCAATGCTTTTTTTTTGTTTCAAGTAAAGCCTAACAATGCACCGTGGATCGATTTACACCGCAACAACGTTACCAAGCCATGTATTCAGTTACATAAACTTATCGAACATTTCGTGAATTTTATGATCGAACATTCGGCCATCTGACCGAGCTTCTTCGTGTTGTGGGTAGATTTCGTTGTAATTTAACGCTACATGACATTAGACCAACAACAAGAACGTGACCAGTGTGTTCAGAAAAATATACCGCCGCAAGTGATGCCAGTGTTATTGAAGACCCGAATTTGTCAGTTCGCAAGTGTGTACAGGAGCTAGGGCCGAATTAACATAGACACGTTCGAATAGCATCCGCACCGAAGTAATTCTAGTTCAGCGGTAATCTTTACATGCGCACGAAAGCAAACTGATTGCTAGTTTAAACTCGGCTCACTATATTGTTCAAACATGTTCGCCAAAGGAAGACGAACTAACCTGTTGATCATCCAGCATACTACTTTTACCGATATACAAATACAAATATTTGGCGCAACAGGCCGTATGTAGCCTGGTTTTTCGCTACCATTCTACTATTAGAAGGTTTAGATTTAGAGCCATACCCTTTTTTTTTAAACGAGAAGCTTTCTCATGATTGTTATTACTCTGGGACGTTTGTCAGACATTCGCGAGAGGTGGGAGCATGAAACATTTTGTTGGTGTTTTCTGGGACTCAAACTCGAACCTCTCGCTCAGTACTCTAACGCATTTACTACTGTACCACGACACCAACTAAAAATCACTTATAAACTCATTTCGAAATTAATTCCGTTGACAATATAAGCTCTTTGTGCCTGGAAACACCCAATAGTGACTTCATTAAGTTGACTATTACATTAAACCATAAAACTACCGCAAAAAAAAGAGCTAAAGTCGTTACGTCATCAAAAAAAAGTCGTTACGAGTAATTTTATAAACACAGAGCTCTATTAGCACTACCCTCGCACTCTTTAGAAGTCAGGCATTAACATAAAGCAATTTGAAACCACATCGTTCCGCATTTAAGTTCAAATGTCAACCGGAGTAAGACCATATTAAAATTGAACTCACTTCCCATGACCATTTCGAAGAAAGAATAGAAAAAAAGAAACAAAAATAACTAAAGAAAGGAGGGAAACCATCGGAATTGTTTTCCTTCCGCAGTGGTACCCTCCTTCAAGAATGCACCTGTCTTCGGCAACATGCCATGGTCATTAAGCATATGACCTGTTTTTGTCTTTCTTTTATTCCTTGCCGTGTCTAGTATTTGGGATTTCAACCGCCCCACATTAACGGTTTACATAAATTTTATCCAAAGTGTTGCACCTTGCAAAGAAGTATCTGTGAATAGAGGTCCCCTGACGACAAGTGATTCCTAATAGTTGTCAAATGAGGGTGACTTTATGGTTGCCATCCAAAGTGGTATCGCATTAAAAACCAATTACGTTGTCCTGTGTTGATGGAGATCTATGGCAATTGGCTACCACGTGAGTTTTTAAAGTACGTACATAAATGTTTTTCCATTTATCATTAGAGATATCACCTACGGTGTTTACCTGTAAATCAAAAGAACATCATTGACGACAACGACCTCCGTAACCGGTGATAACAAATCGGTTATCTATGATGAAGTGCTAGCGTAGCAATGCAATTCTTTTTAAATTGAAATTCATTTCGATAAAGGGTTCTCACATGGCAAGCGAGTTCATTAGAAAAATGCATGACACATCGATCGAAGGAAGACGTGTATTTCCGCTAGCGCCGCCGCTTCATTTTCACGCACTTCCGATAGTAATAAATTTTATTTGTAGAATGAGTGATGAGATTTAATTCTTATTATTTCTTCGAACTCAATGAGGGAAGCTAATGAATACGTAGATCAATCAAATATATCAAAATACGTACTTGTAGCTACAGTTTTTAAAGAATAGAAGTGTAATGGAATAGTTGATTAATTAGAGTCATCATGGAACGACAGTGTATGTGTCTGCTGTCAAAATTTATAACAACCCATAATGACAAGCTAATGTTGGGAATTACTTAATTTTGGATTCCCTTTAAGGGATTGGATAGTAAGAAGACGAGGAAGTAAGCCTTTACACATATATCATAAGATAACATCAAAGCAAACCCTTAAAGTTGGCAAAGAAAAATAATGGGATACGAGTATAATTACGAACGATGACTGTCGGCGGCTAGTCCTACGGAATCGCTGCAGTTATAAAGGCCAAGCGTGTACCCACTAATATAATAGCGTTTTCATTTCATTCTCGCTTAAACATATGTAGATCAGAACTTCCCACTTTTGAGGAAGACTGGCCAGATGGCCCTGAATGCAATTAAACAGTATTAGGCTAGTATTAGCACCCCCCGACGGCTGGTAGTTTACTTAATTAAGAGAAAGAGTCCCTGCAGCTGAACAAATTGCAGCTCTCCCCGTAAGCCATACTTGAAGCGCCCTCGTTATAAGGGAATTTCTTCAGAAACTGCAAAGTGAAGAGGATGGATGCATGGCGAGTATTCAACGCAAAAAACAGGATAAGTGTCGTTTGGTCTATGACCTATCGAAACGAAGTTAAACGCCTCAGATACGAATAACCTTTCTTATGTGGAAGAAAAATGCCAGGTTTCTGCAACTTGAGTGAGAATCTATGCGGTATAAAATGGACATCTTGGGGCTGAGTGACATAAGATAAGGTTGGACACTGGTGAGCAAATGTCGCCAACTGCGAGTGCTATCGTTTTCTACTCTGGCAAACTCGATGGAAATGCACGAAGAATTGGTGCAAGGTTGATGCTGTTACCAGGCGCTGATACGTAAGGACCTCATATCTTGGAAACCTTATAGGTGACCGGACACTGTTGGCAAGATTTCAGAGTGCAGTAAGAAATATCACCATTATTTATTGTTACTCAACGATGGAAAACTCGACTGAAGAAATGGACGATAACTTTTACAGTCAACTAGATGCCACCTACAATGTTCAGTCTATACCCCGCCGAAAATGAGATTTGAACGGTACTGCCGTACGAGACAATTCTCCCCCTATCGATGGCAGCTCGGTTCACATTTTTACAGACGGCTCAACCGAAGTATATCGTTCCGCCTCCCTGATCATTGTAGCATTTTTCAGGCGGAAATTATGGCGATGAAGGAAGCCCTGTTCTGGCTGAAGTGTGATGTACTATCTGTCAGGGATATTAGCATTTTCACTGACAGCCAAGCGCCAATCAAGTCCGTGGAGTCGTGCTCCTTTACCTCAAAGGCCGCCTTCAACTGTCGTCTATCTCTTATGGATATGACAGAGCAATTAAACATTCACCTATGCTGGGTGTCAGGCCACAGAGACAGTCTAGGAAACTGCAGGGCAGACGATCTCGTCAGACTGGGTACTACTCTAAGGATTCTGCCTGATAGGCAATCGCTAGATATGCCCCTAGCTACATGTAAGCGTCAACTAAAGCTGAACGCTACCTCAGATAGGAAAAAGGCTCAACGTGTCACATTTCGAGACAGATCTGGCCCAGGGTAGATCATAAACTTAATGCCAAGTTGGACAAACTAAAGCGATCACAGATCAGCTGTCGGTGTTCTTACTGGACACTGTCTTATAGGCCAACATGCCAGAACACGTTGCCTCTTTTCTAACGATTTCTGCAGGAGTTGTAGGGACGAAGAGGAGGAAACCATCCTTAACCTCCCATGGAATTGCCCAGCTTTGTCGGATAAAAGAATGCCCCATTTTTTAGGCGTCATGTGCATTCATCGCTTTATCAAAAGCTCCGGTTGGTTGTTAGTCCCTGAGTGGCCAATTGGCTTGATCCATGTTATCACAAAGGACCCTAACTGGTCTAAGTGTGTCTGCACTCTTGTGTGGACAGCCAACCTAAACTTAACTTACCTATAATGTCCAGTGCTGATAGCACTCTGGCGGTTTTCTATTAAACTTTTTAACCAGAGAAGTTTGCTATCCAAGATGACTCAGAGATATATATTTAACTTCATCGGAGATTTAATTGTGACACTTTTAAGCACAACTTGAGTTATATCGGTCAGCTTCCTCCTTCCCGTAAAGAGAAGAGCCTTCAATGAAACCCTTTCGTATAGAGCACCACTTATCGATCACGTCTAGTCACATTTGTATCTTGGAACAGCATTGACGGAGAGTACAACGAAGTCATCCGCATAAGAGTGGTCGTAGATGCCAGAAGTATTGAGGGCTGAATTTTTCTATTATGCACCATTAAATACATGGCAATCTCGGTTTACCTCTGTCATGACGCATTCGTCACAATCCTCTGTTAAATACACTGTTCATTAGCACTGCGTTAATCTACAAGACCAAAGCTTATCTTTCAGCCACGCCATGTTGTCTGGCGGAATGATGCATGCTATCAAAGGTTGTGTTTTCAAAAGCAGCCTTAATATCAATTGCCTTCCTATCAAGCAGGGTCTTGCAGATCTTTTCTTGCTTTCGAAGAATAATTTTACGCACATGAGTTTAACCAGTCTCTGCTTTTTTAAGCAGGAATGAGCTGAGACTGATGATTTTGAATTTTTTGATAATTGTCTTTTCCAACTTTCGATGTGAATACAATTTGACCATAAGGAGTAGGTGACTGAAAATTATTTTTAATGTTGGCATCATTTCGCTTATACCATGTTTCAGCATAACCGGATACACACCATTAGTGCTAGGCCACTTGAAGCTATCGAAGGATGTGACAGCATATTTGATAGGGTGATTTGTCACTGGGTTGTGCATTTCATTCCCCGGGCCGAAACTTGATTTCCTAGGAAGTAAGTCCCAGCAAGAGACTGAGAGTCTCTACCTTTGTCACAGTGTAGTTAAAATCTATTTTCTTGAGTGCATCTAGAACACTGGAGGTAATACAACAGGCCCATCAGAGGCCTAAGTGGAAGCTAACCATAACCAACCATAAAATCAAGACGATCAAGATATTGGTTTGCTGCTGAACAGTTCCATCGTAATGTATAACATAATACATCTTCCTGGATTCACAATGATCTTCGAGTTCACAATAATCTGAAACAAGCAAAGGGAGTAGGGCAGAAGGCTGAAGCAAGTAAAACAAAAGCACTCAGTCCCTCAAACGCGTTTATTCAACTTAACATTGGTGAGGGGCATTTCGAGAAAGTTGAAAGCTGACGGTGACATCGAACTTGATGTTGGCAATGGAGTCGGGAAAGCAGAGGTTCCGTTCGACATGCTATCCAAATTCTTAAAATGCAATACATATGTACATCACTAAAACTAACCTGCGACTGTTTCGCTCCTACGTTGAGTCAGTATTTAAATACAGTGGCATAAACGTCAAGGATGCGATATGTGTTTATTGCCTTAGCACAATGAAATTTTAGTTTTTACTATACATATTAGTCAACCTTTTTATTAAGATCAAGAATATGTCATGTAGTACCGTTACTTTATTTTTATTATTGAATATAACTTTCTATCGTTTGCTCTATTCAATAAAAAAAATAACCAAAATCGGTTTACTGATTCAAGAGTCAAAAAGGTCCGAACACGAAGTTTAATGCTTTGATACTCAGGAATCCTTATTGAGGCACCACACATGTCATTAAAGCTACTTGTTGTAGAAAGCGCTAACAAAAAGCCATGCCTCCATAAAACACTACTTTCCATTGAGATATAATAAACAGAACAGAATTGCATCTAAAAAGATAAATTCAATTTGTTAGTTAAGGTATTTGAAAAATTACTTTGCTGGTCTCAGTTGACACCGATCACAATTTAAGTGAAAAATACCCTTCAGGATAAAATCGATTGGATCTGAAATTGGATGAGTATGGCGAGTCCCTTCATCTGAAATGATGTCGTAAAATCAATTGACATTTTCCACTATCTGTTTGTCGGTATTACAAGAATCAATTGATAGAAAATTCTCTCGAGCAGTTTTCTATTTTTCAGATCAGGACACAACGAAAACACTTTTATATTCTTCAGAGGGCATCGTGAAAGACAACATGTGTTTCTCATTTCATATATTTTGTTAGAAAAGTGCGCCACAATCGACGAACCTCCTTTGAATGTAAATTTATTGTACGTAATAAAATTAAAATTAATTAGTTTTTTTTTTCAAATGAAGTAAAGAGTTTTCGATTTATTGTTTCCCTCCAGTACGTGCGCAATGTTATTTAAAAGTAACAAACAAGTTTATAAATAAAATTTTTTGGGTGAATTGAAAACAATTTTTTGCGTTCTGTTGAATTTATACTGAAATATTCGATTATAAATAAAATTACGTTCATAAACTATTTATTCAGCCTAATACGTCACGATAAGGCACGCTATATCATTCCTACAATAACAGATCAAATGAATGGGTTAGAGAGCAACTACTTGCAAATTAAATTTTATCAATTAACACTATCAATATGTGTGCTTTCTTGTTATTGTAAATTTAAGAAGAAATCTGATGTTTTCAAGATGACTATGATGTTGTTAGAAGACGTTAAAAGGAGGAGACTCAACAACATCAAATACATCATGTGTTGTTCTAATATTAGAGAGGCGTAGCATTTCAATGCGTATTCATCTTTGTAGATAAGAACAAGCGTTTAAATATAAAGGGTTCGGGTGATTGAAAAACCACAATGACTTCCGCATTAGATTAAAACATTGGTTTCCAACCTGAACCATTTTCGAAGACTACACAATTTTATGCTTGGCTATGTGTAGTTTATTACGGAATGTGCTCCCTATCCTTGAAGAAAGTTTGCATGAGACAGGGTAGCCTTCCATCTATCAAGACCAAACGATCTGGCTTCAGCGATAGCCTAGAAAGCTGAGGTCGGAATTTCCTGGTCGTCTCGAACTTGTGGGATGGATTCGAAGATTCTCTTGGCTGGAGCGTTGTTATTAATGCAATCGATGTGGCGGAACCATGTAATAGAAGGTAATCTCACCTTTTTGAAGTGCATTCACATTTAGGTATAGCTCGTAAAGTTCGCGGTTATATCTTCTCCTCTATTTGTCCTCCTCGTTTACTGCACTAAAAATTCGACGAAAAATTTTTCGCTCAAAGGCACCCTATATCTGTTCTGCTATTATCCATATCGTCCAACACTCGATGACATAGAGCGGTGACTGGCACGATTAGCATTCTACAGAGCAACCTTTTGTCGTCCAAGAAAGGAGTTTCGACCTGCTTCGTGTCGTCAAACCGAGGTAGCACTAAGTTCCAGTTTACGTCAATTCTTTACAAAGGTTTTATTTGTGGAGTTGATGTTGACTCCGAAGAAGATCAACTCATTAAGTGCTTCGAACTCAACAGTCATGTTTTGTCCTAAACGGTGGATTCCGGGGTTTTCCTTCGGGTGAATATTAGCTCTACTTTCTTCTTTATTGACTGGAAGTGGGTTCTCTACTTTCCCTATCACTCTTTCGATACTATGCCCATTTAGCAGCTACTGAAAGTAGTGTTTAAACACATCTACAATTCTCCATGTATGTTTACTTGGCCTTGTAGCCAGACATCAGTTGCTTACAACTGTTGGATGTTTTCCTTTCGCGCGACTCTTAGATCATTGAGCTGGGAGGCAGCGCATGCCTTCAATTTTCTAAAGGCGTTTTTCTTTTTTCGGGCAGAGCAGAACGTGTTCAGAGCGCACTGATTTGATTATGAAACACGTTTGAGGATTAAGTCCTCAAAACATCAAAAATATGACTATCTACTTAACAAATAGATAGATAATCTGTTAATATTAACGTACATATGTATTATTAAATTGTATTACCTTCCACCCCAGAACAAGAAAGCCTCGCCTGCCATTTTAATTGTTTTAGTATTTTTTCTTTAATTTTCCCAGCTGTCAAATGCGACGTTGGCTGTGCTCAGCTTTTCAATTTATTTTGAGCTCATAGTGAGCGCTCTGATCAAGCTCGGAACGAATAAAAGAAACACAAATTGAAAGCTCTGATGTGTCTGAGCTAAAAAAGAAACGCGAACTTTTTAATCGCAACTCAATTGTTTTGAACTAAGCACAAAAAAACCTCTTTGTTCCTTCTCCCCTTTCCTGGCTCGGTATTCTTCCCACGCTGCCCTTGTTCTACTTTGCATCGCTTTAAAATGTGCTTTACATATTCAAAACCATAAATATTACCTGATTCTGGAAGAGAGTGCATTTTTTTTCTAGCTTAAAATCATTAATCAGTGGATTGAAAAGTTCGCGAAACGGTTTTTGTACCACAGAAATAGTTTTAATTCTAAAGTGGTACTTCCCCCGTTTTATTTCTAAGAATGACTCTTTAAAATTTCATTCCTGTGCTGCATTAAGTTCGATTTTGGTTAGGCAGAGCAAAGTAATTTTAAACAAATGGAAAAAATGGAACGCTGTTAAAAGACACTTGTTTTACTTGCATACAGCGAGGGCATGAAACGAGTAACAATCTAAAGTTATCTCTGATATGAAAGAAGCAGCGTTACCACTTTGCTGCAAATTGCAGTAGATCCACTGCATTTATTTCGAAATTTGAATCTACTGCCATAAAATTAAATCTACTGCATTTTTGTAGTATGCTCGTATGCACTTCAAGATCGAGAAAATGTATTCCTTTAGCACGAAATTTTTATAAAAAGTTGAATTTCTTATCTGAAAGCAGACAATATTCACTAACCATAATCGAGCTCATTCACAGTTTCTGTTATTACAGTTGACGTCCAGTATAACAAATGCCGATTTAGAGAATTGCATTGGCCTCACTAAATAGCGAACGTTCGCACAAACTTGCTATCCGATATAATGAACATTATGTATGTATGCATAACTGATTTCTTTCACATCTATTCTTGTTTCATGCTAGATAAGTAAGTATATTATTATTCACAGTATTTTTGTGTATGTGGTTGGCCCAAAGAATGCGGAACAATATAATAATATATACATTGTAAGTATTTTTCGTCCTGTTGTGGCTACATTGTGATTGTTTTGCTGAGACACTCTAGAGATTTTGATTCGAAATTCCACAATGCATTCACTCATTCAATTCCACAATGAAATTTTGGCAATGCAGCGTACATTGAGTCCCGCAAACCGTGTTTTTCCAGAGCTAATCAACTTTATTTTTATAAATCAGTCTCAAAATTGACTTCGCTTCTCTATTTTACTTCTGCGCCATTCTACTATCGCAGACAAAGAAAATTCGAATAACGCTGAATCCAATTTAGAAGAACTAGCTTGCGATGACATTGTTAAACTAGCCTCATGTGAAGATGAGCTGGGCGACGAAAGTAACATTTTTAAAGCTGCAGTTGAGCATGCTGAAGCAGTAAGTTTTTTAACCAATGTGCTAATATGGCAAAACTGGTTGATGTTGATATGTCTGACATTTTCACGTTAAGGGGGTTGTAATATGCACACTAATTTTTCAATTAATATTATAAAAAAAAGGACTAAAAATCTAGATATAATAAGCGAACGACCTCAAACATTATATCATTCGTTATATTGGACGTCCACTGTACCTTGTTTTTGTTTGAAAATAAAAATCTACTGCGAAAAAATAGTCCTAAAGTGGTAACGCTGGAAAGAAGTCGTTTCTGGAGAGTTTATAGCTAGCTTATAATTTAATCATCTAAACAAAGTGCAAAATTAAATAAGTTTGTGCGCTGGTAATACTCTCAGGGTTATTCTATTTGATCCAACTGACGATATTTTATTTCCACCATATTTATTTATTTATTTACTTAGTATTTAATTTCCACCATATGTTTCTAGATCTCCTTGAAAACCAATTGGTGCTAGCTCAGCCGTTTGACTTAAAGCCAGCTCACAGTGGTATGGTATACGTATAGACCAGAAAACATCAACTACACTCTAACCAAGTACTGTTTTTTTTCGTTTAAGATGGATTTCCAGGTCACCCATCTAGACTAAATTGGGTTGGAGACGCGATCCACGATGTAAGTCTTTGAACGGCTTCATGACCGCCGGTGTGGGCGACAGGTCTTATCGAACAGGCTTGATATTAACATCTCTTCCCGGCTTCCAGAACATTGTAACGTATTTTAGATAAAGCCAACGGCAATTAGGAAAGCAATGGGACAAGTGATGGCTGTTAAACGGTGAAGAAAACGAAAATATGGTTGTCAGGCAATCTGCTTGTCTGAAGCTCAATGGGGACCTGTTCTGTTACTCTCATTCCAGATCGACCGCGGTAAGTTTAAAAACGGCGTACCATAACGAAGCTCAGCTGTGAGAACAATTGAAACAATGAATTCAAAGAATATAGACTTGGCAACCACACAATCAGATAGTGTTGGGATTTTCGGAGCAAGAACAAAGAACATTGGTATATTTTAGGTTGAAATATGTGCAATAAACAGGTGTTTAAATACAAATATTGAGCGCAACAGATCGTACGTGGCTAGAGCCTAGTTTCTCGCTACAATTTACATTCATACATACATATATTGCGCGTTCTATTTTTTCACACAAACGAAACGGACCTGTAGCTTTCTTTCTCATGGCAGTTAACATCCTCGAACGTCTGTCAGACATTCACAACACGTAGAAGTGCGAAAAAACTTTTCCACGATGTAAATGTGTTGTCATTTGGTTTTCTCAGTGTATGGCCACTCAAGCGCCATTTCCGTTCGCAACGCATCTTTAGGATGCATCATAGACACCGAGATGTATCAGAGATGTGACGGTTTTCAAAGGCATACAGCAGAACGGATTTCACGTTGGATTCGAAGAACTTCAACTTGATGCGTAAGGAAATTTGACTGGATTTCCATACTAAAGACAGGGTAATAAAGGCTCTGCGGGGTCCAGGTTTGTTCCGCCTTATAGCACATATGATTACCTACAATAAGTAAAATATGAAATTTGAATAAAACTGATGGATCCGTTTGGAAAAACGTTTGGTTTTCTTTTTTTGAATATTCGAAGTTATCTTGACATTTATGTTTCGTATATGCTAATCCCCTTTTCGGTTAAATAAGGTGTTGTCGTTCATGTCTTGTAAACCAAACACAGGGGTTTTATTGTATGTACATCTATTTTTTTTATCTGGAATCGTACAGGTTTCCTGAATAAAAAAAGCGCGCTAACACGAAGATTGATCAAAATGTCTAGATCGAAAATTTTAACGAAACGAATTATTTGCTGATTTAGTTCAGAATTGGATATCTTCTAGGTCATCAAAATCAATAAAGAAATAAATTCCGAGAGCATAATAGCGATATAGTTTCCAATTTAAAACAAAAAACATGTGAATATGTAAGAACTTCAGCAACGTCAACGGAAAACCGATAGGTGTTATCGAAATGGGAACCGAATTGTGGTGAACATTCCGAGAAAGTTTATACATGTACACCAAGAGCATCGAATAAAATTCCAAAGTAGGAAGTTTTAAGAAATTTATGTCGAAAGTGTACATATGTACATATTTAGCTTTAGCAGTGGTGTTGGAATTTTAAGAAGTAAACAGATAATTTGAACATTTTTTTGAGGTCTTATAACCCACAACGATAGTAGCAAACAAAAATGTGTTGAATCAATTTATTTAAGTACTCATACAACAATTGAAGCTTAAAAGCTATCTTTTAAAAATATCTCTAAAACTTGTATTTTATCTCAGATTAAGTCTTTATCTGCTCACCGTATGATTGTCCTCAGAGTATAATCCACAAACGAGCTCCAGCATGTTATTAAATGACATTCCACACCACAAAAAAAATTAGCTATTCCTTGTTGCAGGAACTTATTCACCACCCCACACGCTTTTGAAAACCGCACACACACAAAACTTCTCACCAACGACTTTCGTGACTTTACGTTGCTCACATTGATGGTAAAATTTTCACCCTTGCTAACACATTCGCGTGCAGTAGTAGTTGAAACTTAAATTTCATTAAAATATCGTTACTCATGTAAGCACTCATAAATTACACATGAGTGGCTGGAAAACAGCGTTGTTGTCCTCGAAACAACGACCGAATGATAGTGTAATTAACCACGAGTGCGCGTAATGACGGATTTTTTTTTAGGAAAAACCAAATTCAAAGATAAGATTAAATGATACTTCCACTCTCCACTTTTTTTTTTTATCCACGATTAGGATTTACTTTAAAAGTGTCTCCTTTATCCAATTAATAAAGCGATTCGATATAAAATACTCGATATTCTACTATGTTGGCTCATTCACGACCAATTGATTGACACAACTAACGAACGGAGTACGGTCTGAGAATTACATGCGAGCGACCTACAATTTAGTGTTGTATTTCAATTTTCCATTAGATACATTTATTCACAATTAATTGGCACAAATTAAGTGAATTAAATGACGCCGCTGTCAGGGCAATTCCGCGCTCCAAAGGGGAGGCAGCTTACTGTAGAGTGCCAACAACAAAAAGGTATGCAATGCGAATACGCTCGTGGTAGTGATGTCATCTATTTCCGGAGATGATTTTGTTTGAAAAGTTCACACAATATGAGCTCAGTATGAGTTGCCTTTGAAGTAATTAGCGCA
Organism: Blera fallax; assembly: GCA_946965025.1. Lineage (NCBI taxonomy): Eukaryota > Metazoa > Arthropoda > Insecta > Diptera > Syrphidae > Blera > Blera fallax. The sequence goes on from OX337244.1 coordinate 96,491,727, forward strand.
CCAGTTACAAGAGTTACACACATCTACGCCCACTTTTCGATTTTATTTTGGGGTTTGACGGACGACAACGTATTAGTGATGTTAGCAGGGTAACCGAAATGGCACTGCCAACAAGAAAGCGCGTTTTGTTTATGTGGATCTCGCTTTAAAAAAAAACCCCATGCGATAGAGGGTATGGAATTTTCAGTTATCAGCTAGAGATAAGGGAGTTTTTATGAATTTTTAGCAAAGCTTTGAGGCATATTCTCTGTATCCCCTCTACTTTGGTCTGGCGAATGCGTGCATGGGAAGTGCCTAATAACGGTGGCAACAGTAGCGCATAACGAAGGGCATTAGTGACGGCTTGTGCACGGTAATTGAATGATTGCCAAGGGAAATTCTCATTCCAGATTAAATGAAAGTAATTAATGCTAATTGTGATTTCCTCTAAAGAGAAAGAGTCGCATCCATGACGAGATATTTTAACTAGGATGTTACGCTTTTTCGCTGACGAACTTCAATCCCAGATCGACAAGCCGGCTATATGATGCTAATGAATGTCAAATTACTTTATTCATTGATTGACTGACTGGTGCGAAACTGAAAATTGCTAATTCATTCAGCGATCGTTTAGTGTAAATTACGAAAAACATGACGTATGTACATACATATGTATCTTTGTTGAATGTTAGTATTTTTTGTTATGAAGTGCACTGGCGATAAGCTTATTAAAGCGTCTAAAATGTGTAGCAACGAACTTTGTTCTTGAATCAAAGGTCAACTTTGTATGTACATATCTGCTATTACGTTTCGAAACGGTATTGTTTAAGCAATAGTAGGTAGGTCAATCTCTACACAAAAATAACAACAATGATTATGTTTTTATACTTAAGAAAAAAAACTATCATCCTTATCGTGAATCCAAACTGAGTCAATAGATGACAACATTCACATTCTACAAGTTCAGTGGAATGACAACGATTTGAAGTGACAATGATTTCATAAAGGTGCAAGGAAAAGTTGGCAGCACTCTTTCCTATTTAAACTGAACATAAACTTAGTGACAGTCAGAAATATTATAAAAATTTATGAAATTTGGGTTTGGTTGCTTTGTCTTATGATGTTGGAAATAAGCAAATTGTCATCACAGGCAAGTTTCACTTTTCCTCCTTTGAAAACTATAAATCACCCGGTCGTGACGGCATATGTACTGAAATACTAAAAAGTGATGATGCCGACCTTGCTAAGGCTCTGAAAAGAATCTCTAGGGCGTGTTTAACGTATTACATTTTGGCGAAAAGTTATACACTTTAAGGCTTTCTTCATTCCTGATGAAATTTTAGAAAGAATGGTAGAAAAGTATGTGATATCGGTGATATTGAAAAGAAATTCTTTAAGTAGACATCAGCATGACCATCAGAGCGGTAGGCCTACGAATGTGACAATCATGTCCTCTTTTGCAACATCGAGAATAGACTGGAAGAGGAGAGCTATAAGCCTTTTACAATGCTACTTTTGTTTCCATGTGCAACTCTGCCAGAAGGTATGGATTAGAAGAAACTGCCTTCAGATGAATCTACTTCGTGTTGACCTGAAGCCTACTCAACTGGGAGCAGGTTATTGAAGGGTGTGTGATTGATAAGAACTCATAACGGCCCCTAAGAGACCTAATGGTTCATTGCGAACACCTGTGTGGAAAAAAGAATAAAAACATAGGGAACCTATCTTTTTAATGTCCGACTTGTAAACCATTTGGTATTCTATATGAAGTGAAGCAGAACTGCATCCTAAGATACGTAGGCGTCGTTCTTGCAGGGTGGGTCAATGGCGTAGCAGATATTGGATTGCACCTAATTCTTCTCGATCTCCGCAGTTTTTGCGCAAATCGTTGGACTCTACTTTCTATTTGCGGAGCTGGAATCCAATGGCGCAGTGTCCTTTGATTATTTCAGTTTAAATGCGGATAACGTACGAAAGGTGGCGCAGTCCTTCCTGGATATCCAGTACAAGTTCGCCTCTTTTTCTATTATGCCAAGCGGTGGCAGTATGGATGTGTCCGCTTCACTGATGTTTATTGCCGACCCCATCCTTGCCAAATTTTTCACCTTTCCGCTCCCTTCTATATCGGTATGGCCAGAAACCCAGCAATGTTTGACCGAATGGTGTCTCATGGTGATCGGTGCATCGCGATATTTCTTAGTCGCTTTGATATGATTGTATTGGATTTTAAAGGCTGTTTAAAGTAGGTGGGGCGATAAAGTCATGGTAGTACGTTGAGAGCGGCGGCTCCCAATGTGGAGTTCTTTCTCTTTTACTGTAGTCTATTTTTTTATTGAATTATGGAATATGGGATGGCGATGTTTGTATTATAAAATCGAATAATATCTAAGCGAGGTTTGCTTTCAGATGCAGAACGCTTTAGATCAAATCGATGGGCTAGGACTATCCGTTAATTTGAATTAAACAACATTTGTGTTATTTACTGGAAGGATAAATATCGATTCCCTTCTGCACCAAAACGTGAAAAGTGATAGTCCTTAACTTGTCACTAATGTAAAGTATCTGGAAGTACGAGTAATCTAAGTATAATCTGAACTTTCGGAATGACTTGGGCTTTGAGATCTATCTCGTTACATTGCTTGTACATGTATATGTAGCAATCAAGACCAATTTTCACTTATGCATCAGCAGTCTGATGGCCCTCAACAGTCGGTAAATCCATCTGTTCTACATTCAGCACACTGAAAAGAAAAGTCTGTCTTGGAGGTTCTGGCGTCATGGATACTACTTCTGGCAACGCTCTGAGCGCTCTGCTTAATTTCCTTTGAGGCAATGAAAGAGATGTGTCGACTCAAGAATAACAAAGAATGGCACGATGAATGCCACATTTGGCATGGAACACTATTTCGTAGGATTTCGGCACAATGTTCTTTATTCATGATAATTGTCGCCATGTTTGGCAGAAAACATGAAGTGTATTTCCCTGAAAGGGTCAATTGAGAAAATACAAATATGTAAACGGCTTAAAGATTTCATGAATTTTTCTATACTAATACTACTAGGGGAACTAGAGCTAGTTGCTTTTTGGACAACGATTGCCCTGCAGGTAAAAGGTAAGCATCTGTAGTGATTAAAGGTGCTTGAGACTTCTTCAAATTATTCAAAGATTGAAAAAGATTGTCAAAATAGGCAGAACAAACTTTTTAAATGCAATAATGTCTGTCTTATCCAGATATGTAGGTATCAGGTCATAGCAGAATCGTTAGAAATTAAATCGTCGATGTACTCACAAAGGAGAGATCAGAGTCAACTGGACTCCCATATGGTTTGTACACATAACGAGAGATGGTCGAGTCCGTACTGAAGTAAAATCACCAAGTTCTACCTGTGAGTTTTGTCTCGAAGAGTTTGAGTTTGGCAGTGTCCAGCTTTTACAAGAACGAGATTGTGCTCCTTGGGCCATGATGTTATAAGAATGGATTCTAACCAATTCACTGGTCGAGTTTGGACGGAACCCATGCATTAGGTATATTTTCCAGCGGTAGAAGTGCAATAAACCTTTCTGTGACTGAGTGTTTGGAACGGAGGGTTTCTCAAGCCATTTATAATGAGAAATTTAATGAATTTATTTACAATATCTCGGAATCCTTGAATTTTCGTTATACATAAACAATGACAATTACGTCCACAAGTTTTCTAAAAAAAATAGTCTTAAAGAGTTTCTCGAAAACTCCATTAGTAGTGCCTATGTATTAAGATACATACATATGTATATAGTACAGTGCCACGCTAACTTTATTATGGTTGGGTCAAAATTTAAGGGATGGTGAGACAGCATACGTTCTGTTCCGAACAAATTGTGTATTTTTTGCAAGTTTTTCTTTAGGTTTTCCTAATACATATTTTTATCTTTAATTTTGTTGATTTAATTACATATGCGTTTGAAGTTTATCCTTTTATAGGTCATTTTTCAATACCCTGCCTTGAATTCCAATCAATATGATATCTATTTCAGGGTGGAATGTTTTCCTTTGGCCTTCATAACTTTGTTGGCATAAACTCTGGTGTTCAGAGACATGCAAAAAATAATTCAGTGGGTGTTAGGACTTTAAATAACGCCACTTTGAGGGATGGTTTTTAAAAAAAATAAATAAAAATAAATGAATACGCATGAATCTCCATTAATTTATTTTTGATATATTTTTTTAATACGAAATTGTATGCCAGTTGTGCATTCAGTCAATATTGATTTGTGTGTAAATTTTTGTTTACATACATATATATGTACATATACATATGTACATGTTAAAATATACAAAAAAAAAAAACTAGTACATTTAGAGATATCAATATTTTTCCAAAGCGTATTTGAATATGTTTATTATTTTAGAAAAGGATAGCTGTTAGATGATCTCGAATTTCATCATGCAATTAATGAATCAATACAATATTGATGGTAGGCTTCCCATCTAGGGTGGATTGGAGAAGAGGTGAGGTAATAAATGAGGACAAAACGACAATTTGGACAGCGGCGTAAATGCGTTCTCGAAAACGCTCCAGATATCTGAGTCACACCGGCTCCCAGTTTCATCCAGCGTTCAGTACTCGAAGCGTTTTAAAAGACAACCCTGTATCTATCCGAAACATAGCCATCGTTATTGATAGCCAGGCTGCCATCAAGGCAGCTACATCTTCCAAGCTGGTGGAACAGTGCAAAGAGGAACTCGCTTCGCTAGGGCATCGCTGCAAGATCAGTCTCCCCTGGGAGCCAGGGCACAGTAACATAGAGGGGAATGAACGGGCTGATGAGCTGGCGAAGCGCGGTTCACATCCCGTTGAAAGCAATCAAAGGGCTTTCTATCAGAGGCCACCACCAGCTGGCAAGAGTTGCAGAATTGTTTCATATCAAGGCCGATGTGGCGCAACTACAAGTGGTCCAGAATACAAGATCTACAAGGCAGGCATCGCATAGACATTTCAGGGATCATAACGATTAGTATGGGTTATTTGCCCATATGAACCCACGTGTCCAGATAAGGCATCTCATTCAACACACATTGTCGCAGCTGCAATAATGAGAGAAAAAAAGAAACTGAGTTGCATGGCCTCTGCGGGCGTTCGGGTCTAGACAGGGCCAGACATCGCATACTGGCAAAACCTTCTTTGTCAACCTTAACTAAATCTCGGGGTAAAAGGTAAGCGAACTAGTCAGTTTCCTAAAAGCCACAGTGTGGTTGTAGAGGATTTCCGCTCTCTTCTTCTAGGTTTTTACAACAACATTGAAAATAAGGTCATGTGAGTGATATTAAAATGGCACTAATTCGCCTTTTTCGCTCACAGGACCTCAAATTCGATGAAGAATTTTTCACTAATAAGTGCCCAATATCTACAAACTTTTTCTCCAAACTCCAATCAGCGGTTTTCAAGTGTCAGACTTCGTCGAATTTCCGCCAAGGCGTCATTTGTGGAGTTGATGTTGAATCCAAAGTAGATTAACTGCTTACCTACATACTTCGAGCTATAAACAGTGACGTCTTGTCCTAGGCGGTGGACAGATAATACTTTGTTAAAAGTACAAAATAGAAATACTTGGCGCAACAGACGTATGTGGTCCAGGGCCTAGCTTCTCGCAACCATTCGTGTTGTGCGTGTTATATTTTTAACGCAAATGGAAGGGATCTACAGTTTGGAGCCATGTTCGAAAGGCAAATTTAGAAGCTTTCTCTTGACAGTTATTACTCTAGGACGTTTGTCAGACATTCGCGAGAGGTGGGACCTCTCTTTGGTGTTTCTGAGATTCGAACGTCGAACCTCTCGCTCAGCGATCCAACGCACTAACCACTTGAGCCACGGCGCCCACTTTTTTTCGTTGATGACTTATGCTTGATTTCGCCATCGATATACTTCAAAACCAACTCGATACGCATGTTCATTAATTGCGGTGAAAGTCTCTATAACTTACGGGCCGCTGGGAGCGACCAACAGTGCTGATATCGTCTACATAGCCTGATCTGCGAAGCTCGATGGATTTTTGAAGATAGTGCCTGTGCTCACACCTACCCTCCGCATTGTCTGCTCCAGCACAAGATTGAGGAAATCGTATGATGGACCAGCTCCTTGCTGAAATGTGGTATACGGTTGGAATAATTCTGAAGAGCTGTTTCCCAACGAAATTAAATATACGCGAGAAATAAAAGAGTTAGTAAAGGAAAATAGATAATGCAAAAGATAGCAACAATCCCGCACATAGAACTCTTTCAAACTATCTATGTATGTAGGAAACTCATAGATGATTCAAGATTTTAGAAACCTCGATATCTCTTCATATCTCAAAAGGGTTCAACTGCAGATAAAAATTCAAATAACTCGGGCCCTTGTGTCAAACATGGAAACGAATTTAAACTTTTCACGCAGAACTCCCGCAAGGAAGTCTCCTTGCATCGTTATTGTTTTAAATATATACTCGAGATATCCAACAAGAATAAGATATTGCATCTACATTTGTGGACGATACGCTTATACTGTCAGTTGTTAGATTGGTTGAGTCAGCAACTTATATGTAAGCTCCAACAATAACATATATGACTGGATTAAGATAAGGCGTATTTTTATGAATGGGACGAAGTTAATGCACGTTAATTAACTAATAGAGAAGTAAACAGACGACACATTTTCATTAATGCGATACAAATTCCGTACGCAAATGAAAGAAAATATTTAGGAATGTCTCTAGGCGCGAAAGATAAATGGAAACCGCACGTAAAAAGAAACACGACAAGCTTGTATATTAAAACAGAAAAGGCTTTATACAAGCAGGTGATAAAACTCGTATGGAGTACGAGCCGACAAAGCAGTAGTAGGATGAAAAACCATTAGATTCTACTCCTGACGTCAACCAAGTAAGATTCCACTTACACTTTTACTGTGTACTTCAACCACATTAACACTTGAGAATAAATCTTCCATTCGTTCGCTATTTATTGACGTTGATAAGAGCTACATTGTGAGCCAGGTCTGCTGCAGAAGTATCCCTAAAGCAAACCTACAACGCCCCTTAGATACTCGAGGGTGCCTGATGATTCTGTTCCCTACGCTTATGAAAATGTGCCAGGTAGGAAAGAGCTCTAAAAATTTCTTGTCTTGTAATTTCATATATATGCTCTCAGTGTACAACTATTTGACGCAACAGAGCGCCCAGGTCCAGGATCACCACGATTCATGTTGGTTGTAAATGTTTATTTACAGTTTAGCCATATCCGATAGACGAATTGAGAAGCTTTCTCATGACAGTTATTTCCCTCGAATATTCGCGATATTCGCGAGAGGTGGGACCGTGAGATAAATGTTTGGGATTTTCTGTGAGTTGACCTCCGAATCCTCCGCTCAGAAGTTTAACGCACTAACCCCGGTGGCTTCTCACGTCTTCAAAAAAAAAAATTTCGTCGTGATAGCTATTATTCCTTAAAAAATAAATCATCAGTAGTTGACGAATTTTGGATATCGCATCTGGACAGGGATTGGTTCTTTCCTGCAGCTTAAAATAGAGCTTGATTCCCAGTACCGTATAAAAATGAGTTACCAAGGAGCTGATAGATTACTTAGTCAGCTTGGGTCACAGTTTACGTATACATACATACATCCTTGATTACTTTCTAGTGGCTTCGGGGGAGTATCAGTAAAAATGGTGGCGGGAGTATTCTAAACAATATTGCAAATCGATGTGTGCCCTAAGGGTACTTAACGCAAATAAGGCAGTTGCCTTATGCGTATGCCCCCCATCGGACTTTTCAATCAAAACATTTTAATCAAGCCGAAGCGTTGCTATCTGCAAAGAAGACTGCTAGAGATTGTTAAAGTGCAATGGACTAAAAATTAATGAAGATAAACTCCCCAAATTTCAGCATCTTTTGGAGAAAATTATACATTTTCTTGGTACTGTGGAACAAAGCAGAAACGTGGATAGTCACAGGAAAAATGGTGTCTCCTTTAGATCAAGTTAAGTGTTTAATAGATACCCACTTAAGTATCTAATTCTAAGAGTATAGTCCAAAGGCAAAGGGTCCATACAACAGATATTTCATGTAGGTATTAACAAGACGGCTTCAAAGACGTATACTTTCTTTTTCAGCTTAAGAAACCAAAAAGCGGCAACCAGCGCTTTCCACTGCAAATGGAATGATAGCTCATCTTTACTATGCACCGATATCATATGATTACGAGGATCTTAACAATATGTATTAACGACAAAAAAAAATCAACTTACCCCCAAATCAGGTTCACTGTAAGTCGCCTCCAAAATAGCTGTCTTTTGTGGTGTTGCGCGATAATTGTCCGCCTTATGAATATCCTGAAGGCTGCCCCATGTTTCGAAATCATCTGCATTTTCCCCATAATCCGTATTGCGTTCATTCTTTGAGTAGCCCAGTGACATCCGCACCCTTTCCGACGATAGGTTTTCCACACTCGCTGAATTGCCTCTAGACTGCATAATTCCATAAACTTTGGGGCTCAATTTGTTAATTTGCTGATTACAATCCACTGAACGAGAGTCTTTTAGAAAACAGTATCCATCCTCATGTTGTGGGCCCCTACTTTGTTTTGATTTCTTAGATTGCTTCACTCCAGTCGGCAGAGGTGGAATGAAAACATGATCCTTCGTTGGCGATCGTCCCGAAACATTGTCATACTGCTGATGACTAGTGGAATGTATTGAAATATCATCCATCGACATTTGCAATGACCTTCGATTAGCTTGACTCGCATTTCGGTCCATTAGCGAGAGTACATCATCACATGACCTGGTGGCCACTAAGCTCGAGATGGGGCTCTTAATCAAATTGAAACTGGCCAGTAAATTCGGACCGGCATGAGCTGGCGGAGTTGATTTTGGAAGTGGCGGTGGTGGCGTCGCCTTCGGATCGGGCATTGCACGGACTGTTAGTCGCGTATCCACGACAGGAGGGATACTCTGTTCGATGTTGTTAAAAATGCCGATTGGACGAGCACATGCAGGAGGGTTAAGGCCGCGATTTCCGATAACTTGAATTCCAGGAAAGTCTACAACCAAGATTCTATCAGAGATATTGGTGCAGTCATTGTGAAAGCCAATGCCGGAATCTGAATTCGAGGATGTTGTCGTCACTTCACTATGATTGCTAGGCTGTGGAGAGTGTGCTTGCATATCATGCTGCTGTCGATTGGCGTCAGCATTACGTCCTGGGTTCCTTGCTGCCGGCGGAAGGATCCTCATGGTGTACATGCTCCTAATGAGATTCACAACATATTCTGAGTTGTTTGGAAATTCTAAACAGAGATTCGAGATAGGATCTTTGGTGCATGTAATGCGGAATTCATTGGCCTTTTGCTCGTGAACGTTGTGGTCACAAATTTTCGTATCGACAACGAACACATGGCAGCTGTTTGAGATGGACACGTCTCGCTGGACTCCGTTCGGGTCCTGATCATCATCGTCGGCATTAGAGGAATAGATTGCACTGGTCACGAGTCCAAAGAAACGGTTTTCACTTTCCGAAGAGGAACTAACGTAGTTTAGACGTGACGATGGATATGTGGCTAATATCGTTGCATTCGCACTTTGGAGGGTCAAACAGTTAGGTAGTATCGTCATAAGGACAGTCGTTGGATTTCGTTTCTCTTGGCGCAATTTTCGAATACAACTCCGAACCGTTTGCAGTTTCGAACTAATGGCAATTTGCTTCGGCATTTCAATTGTTCCCAAGTACCCTACGATGGCTCTGTATTCCAAGGATATTCCTCCATTCTCTTGATCTAGGTTCACCCGAACCATTGCACTTACATTCGAGATATCCTTTGAGGTACTCGCGTTTGCCGAGTGAATGATGTTATGCGCCGACGCCAACGAGGCAGGCAACGGAATATCTTCTATCACAGGACGCAATGCATGATCCCTACATCCACCGCTTCCGTTTCCAGCCACCTCGTGATGCTTCTGCGGAGAGTTCCTCAGCCGATTCATTTTCAACTTGTGATGCAGATAACTTGGCTTTCCACGATTCATATGTTGAATGGCATTTTCCTCATCCGAGCTATCGGAGAAGTAATTCTCAGCGATTTGCATCTTGATGCTGCCAAACGAGTTGCCAATGAGTTGGACCACAGTTTCATGCGGCAATTTCGAAACATTCAGATTATTTACCGAAATTAGAAAGTCTCCAGCTCGTAGGCCAGCTTGATCAGCTGGTGAATTGGCTACAATACACGAAAGTATGCACGGCTGTTGGCCAGATATTGTGAAACCAAAGCCATTGTAACCACGACTGACCTCCACCGTGCGTGTGCCATAATTCGGGCGTTTCTTGCGACGCCGATGCTGATGGTGATGATGATGCATTACACGCAGTGTATTAGTTGTAATTAAATCCCTTGAAAAAACTCAAAATAAGTGCAACAGAAGACAAACAACAAAAAAATCTTTTCACTTTCAGTTCAGGGGCAATAGTTGTTGGTTGCGTTTATTTGGGCCACTTGTCCATGTAAGGTTTCATTGCATTTTTCTCCGGCCTCACATAAGGTACAGAGAGCTTAATCAAATTAATCTACTCCAGCACATGGGCGCAAAGTAATAAAACAAATTAAATTAATTCAAACAAAATGAAAACAAGAAATTAACGCGAAAATAAAGAGAAAAATAAACTTCTTCCAATGGAATGTGTCAAGCCAACATGACAGCAAAAACTTGTATTGTTTGACAGTTTGAGGTAGGGCAAGCAAAAAGTAGAAAAAAATAGTAGAGTAGGGCTGTTATAATTTTGTACTAGATGATATATTGTGACGATAGTAGATTTGTAATTAATTTTCTGTTATACATTATACGATATTTGCGAAATCAAGAAATAAAATTAAAATCCATTAGATAATATGCGTCAAATTATTTATAATTTATATTTATAAACGAGGAAAAAGAAATTCCTCTTTGTTCATTGCGTATGCTGTTTTAATTCGGATTTACAAGGGAAACTTGATTGAGTGGAATACGAGATTTTATTACCAGGAGATGGCTGCCTAAATGCTTAGATTGATATGCGAAACGGTTTTATTAAATTTCAGTAGGCTTAGTTGTAGGATAAAGTGAATGGTAGTGAGGTTAAACGATTGCATGAAGCAAATATCGCCATGATTTGTGAGTATAAATGAGTTAAATTTTCAAGAACTGGAAAAATATTTTTCATTTGTTCGGGAAGGTGAGTTGGTGAGTATCAGGAAGTGGTGATTTTCTGTTCTGGAAAAACTGCCTGCAGGATTAAACGAGTAAAGAGAGAAGAAAATTTATGCAAAGTGAGGAAGGAAACACGAAACCACCCCACTAATTAAATATTGCGAAAATAACAATTATAATTTACTTTGTAAATTACTATTACAAAGTAATGGTATTGCCCTCAGTCTCCGCACATTTATGGTTACTGAGTGTTATGAATGGGGGGTATTAAAATAACTGCAGTTTTTTAACAGAAAGCATTATCTTTAAGAAATCCGTCTAGCTTCTATGATACGCAGACGATATCGGCATCAATAGCCGCTCCCATCACAATTAAAAAAAAAAAGGTGAAGCGAGCTTTAACTTTACAGAAGTCACGGTATTGGAAATTCGATAAAGACTGACCCCTGAAAATCTCTGCTCGGTTTGTAAAAAAAAACCAAATAAATAGAAAGTAAGGGCATTATTCGCGATCACCAGTTCGGGTTTAGAAAAAACATGGCACTATTGAAGAATTTGGTTAATTTGGCCTTAAGATGTTCACTTATTTATATGCCGGAGGCTCTAGGGTGAACACCAAGCTAAGATTGTTTCGCTCCAATGATGAATCAGTGCTGTTGTATGGAGGGTGACTGTCACTATCACGAGAAAGGTGCATATGTTCGTTAACTGGTGTCTGCGCAAAATCTTGAGGATTTTCTGGCCCTATCGTATATCTAACGAACACCTATACCACAGAATGGGTCAGGAATCAATAGGCGCAACCATTCAACGACGGAAGTGGCAGTGGATTGGTCACATTTTCCATAGCTAACCATACAATGCAATCCTTTCAATCAGGATGACAGAGACCTAGCGCACCCAGAAGAATACTGCGCAGAACACTCAAGAAGGAGGCATGACAGTTAGGGAGAGATGAAACATATTGTCAGAAACCGTGCACGATGCCGCGTAGGCATAGTAGAGGCCCTAGGGGAAGGGGATGCGAACATATGTATGTTAGTATGCCGAAACCTTAAACCTCTGCCGTGTATAACGAATTCGTATCCAAACAAGCGTAGCAGTCATTGTATTAGATGTCACAGTTTTTCATTCTACTTTCGCCTGTTTATCCCCTCATTTCCTGCATAGGGTTTGTGTCTGCTTTGTAACAATTTTTCCCTTGTGGGCCATTAACCCCACACAAAAGCTCCAGGCCCTTTATTAGATACCTTGGTTGGTGGTTCGACCACGTGGAGGTTGTTGTGTGTAAAATAATGCTATTCACCACAGCATTACGCGATGCTGCAAAGTCGAGTAGTCGAGAGCTGTCATCTGTTGTTGCGTAGTGTAGGCTGTGCTTTCCATCCAGTCAACCAAAGAAGTTTTTCTTGTCAGGTAATCATACTCGGGATCGATTTTGACATCGAAGTGCGGACCGATTCTGTAGACCTTATGAAAAAATCATCAAATTCCTCCGTGACAAGGTCTTCAGCTTTGCCGGTAGGGGCGTGATACACATATTAGGCTGATGTTAAACAAATTGCCTTTGACGTAGATTACAGATAGGCGATTGCTCACCGATTTGGTTGAGGTCACTCTAAAATTGTATTGCTTTGTCCCTCTGGGTTGGATGCAAAGACTTGAAAGGCCGATTTGCTGATGTCCATGTGCTCTAAATGACTCAACCAACTCAACCGCTGCAATTGCAATTTCGACGTCGCTATATACCTCCTCCACATTCCATTTATACAAACTAGACCGAATAGGGAATTCTTATTTTCTTTTATCGGAGTCCATGTGGAATCATCGGAGTTTCCTTGGCAGGGCTAATTAGGTTGTTGACAAACGAATTTAAGCATTCACACAGTACGGCCGACAAGATCTTACATATATGCGACGTTTTGGAAACTAGTTCCTCTATAGTTGGTGCACTTTAGAGTATCTCTTTTCTGGTGGATGGGTCACACAATTTTGAGGTTTGACATATTCTACGGGTATACTGACCAAATTAGATGATATGTGCTCCTTACCAAGTCACCTCCCGTGGTTTAGAAGAGCTCGGCCGGCAGGCCATCCGTCCAAGCAGGCTTGTTAGACTTAAGTTTCGATATCGTTATCTTCACTTCGTGTTGGTCAGTTGGACGGTTTTTTATTATCACGGTCGTCATCGCCGTTTTGTCTGCAAAACTATTCTTTCGAAATCCTCAGCATTAACTACTACCATATGAATGTTCATCTCTGCATGTTCAAGCCTTGTAGCCTTAAATCGTTCTTTTTACCCTCTGGTAAAATTTCTGAACAACGCCTCTGCAGAAACATCTCTCAATTGATTCAAAAGTTCTATCAGTCTTTTACGATAGTAGCTTTGCGTTGTCAAATTTTCTTATACGAGTAGTATCTGTTTGATGTTGTGGTGTTACCGTACCGTACTTTGGGTACCACCAAGTAATGGTCCGTGTCTATATTGACCGTAGTGTGAGTAGGGGTTCGCTTACATTTACGTATGTTGCTTTTAGTTGTTTCGGAACCTGTTCTTCTTCTCCGTGGTTGTGATGTTATCCCGACAACACAACCCCCAACCTGCAGGCCCAGGTTCTTTGTTGCACAACTCGGCCCTGAAGGGTTGGTTAATAGTATGAAGCTCCGCATAGGTCCGAGTAGCCCAAATAAGGTGTTCACCAAGACATTCATTCCAACTGGAACTGGGGACGCCACGAGAATTCTTCTGCTGCCGCCTCATCTGTACGGAGTGCCTTAGTGGGAACTATCTTTCGTAATTAGTAGCGACAGCCTACTCCACTTCGATCTTTTTACAGAAAACGTGTTCTGAGATCGCTTAGCTCTAAGTTTCATCGTAGTAGTTGTCATAAGCCCACCGCCGCGACAAGGCTTAACCTATGGGGTTCATTTGAAATGTATTAAAATCGATTCATGCACTACACACCTTCGTACCTAAATATAAATAAGCTGACATTTTATTTTCCATGAAAACGATTTTGAAAATTATGAAATTTTTTCTTTAATTTAGATGAGTTCATTTTAATAAAACTTCGTTAATAAGTTCTTTGAAAGTTCGGTATGACTTTGGAGCAACTTCGCGTCTCACTTACATCTTCATTATCTTTTTTTTTTATTTAAATATTTTCCGTATAAATTATTCGGGGGATTTTAGTGATTCGTATCGTTCCAGGAGCACTTTACAGGGAAATTTATGCTTCGTTTGTATGCGAAAGGTAAGGTAATAATGTCTCACATTTCGCAGACATTATTATACATCTATACATACGGATAAATTATCAAGTTCTTAATGAGAAATGAAGCTCAATCAGTGGGAAGAGACAGCAGTAGACGGAACGTTTATAATTATTATAATTATGGAGCTGGGAGGTACTGTATTCCCTTTGGCCCAGCAGTTTTTAATTTCGATTTCTAAAAGAAGTAAGGATGCGTTGAGGTTTGATACTTTAACTTACGTACATATGTAAGTGGAGCTACAATTCGAGGTTAACCTATATACATACCTACCTCTCCTGCTAGTTCGCTTGTTAGCCAGGCGCCAAATCGATTAAGGGTCCTTCTTTTTCGTATGCGCCACCCATTCGGACACCTTTCTTTACTCTTAGATGCCAGCCACCTCACTCGTTGTACCTTCACTCTTCTGGCTAAGTCTAAGTCGTCATACAGCTCTAACTCAGACAGGACCAAAGTCACCCGAAGAATTTTTATATCGATGCAGCCAAGATCAACCTCATCCAATTTTGACAAAGTTCATGCCCCTGCGCCATAGAGCAGGACTGGGATGATTAAGGTCTTAAAAAGCATGAAGCAGCGTTAGATCCGTTTGAATTAATACCGGAGTGCAGATAGATAAAGTCCCAAACTACTTCAAAGTTATATTTATCTACGGTGCCGTTCGCCCCCGACGTTGGACACTTTGTGATGGTGGGGTGTCTTAAGTAGAGGAACAGGAGGCACTACCAGGTGAGTAGCTAACACTACCCTGGCAGAGCTGAATGTGAATCGACCCAACAACCCGTAACTCCAAGGTGGTTAGTTGCCATGCAGAGGGAGTTGTGTTTAGGTAGTTATACTACAGGAGCACAGGGTTTCAGGGTAATGGAACCACTAATGGCAACTCTTCAGGGGCAGCTCAATCCTCTGTTGTATGATAGTTGAGTAGGGTAGGTAATGGGGATCTCTGCCTACTTGGTCCCCGACTCGTGGGTCAAAAAATGGATTTAAAATTTACTAATAATAAAAAAAAGAAACGAGTCATCAGAGAGCAAGGCAGAATGCTCCAAAGAGGTCGAGAAAGTACCGGAAGGTGCAAGATCGACAACGGAGGAACTCGGGAGAATAGTGGAGACCGGCGGGAAACCAAAGGACTCAGCTGAACACTCGTCAGCGCCGATGGACATTGAGATGCAGCAATGCCCGAAGAGGCTAATCGATGTTGTGGAAGCCGAACCTAAAGATGACGGTGCAGACCCTGACCCTGAGTGGAGGCTGCGGAAGCAGCTTAAACAAAGGATGAAAAGGTCTTTTTTTGAGTTCAAAGCGGAGCCTAGGTAGATAAAGTCTCTAACTACCTCAAAGTTATATCTGCCTACGGTTCCGTCCTGTCCAAGACATCGGTGTTGATTGCCCTTTCTTGTTAAATACTTGGTCTTGCCTTCATTGAACGTTAAACCCATCTTCGCCGCTTCCATCTCAAAACTTAAAAAGGCGCCATTGACATCACGCTACGTTCTTCCTATTACGCCAATATCGGACTTTTGCTGGTCTCTATAAATGTTTTCATATGCGGCCATGAAATCTATGGAAAGGTGGTGGGTATCGATTTGAAGCTCTTGGGTTTTTTTAAGATCTGTCGCAGTGTGAATATTTGATCGATGATGGATTTTTCTGGTCTAAAATCAAACTGGTGTGGACCGATTAGGTTGTTGACGAACGGCTTCACAAAATAGAAGATCTCATGTACAATGTTAAGAAGACTGATTCTCACTTCGTCCAAGTCGAGTGGACGGATTTGTTGGTCTACCTCGTGCAGGTTGAATGGTACATTGGTTAGTCGTCGCCATTAACCACTTTACTTTAGAAATGGTTCTTTCATATCTTCAGCATCGACTGCGTTTCTACTAAGATGTTCTCTTGACAAGCTTTATCCTTTGGTAAAACTTCCGAACCACATTCTTGCAATAGCATATCTCTATTTCCTCGATCGCGTTGTTCTCATGCACCTTCTTTTTCCTCCTGATAAGCCGATGTTCTTCCAGTCTGTTTTGCTCATAGAGCTCACGAGCAGCTCTCGTCCTTCTTTGCAGCACCGCTTTTATGGCTCTATTTTAGCTGCACATGCTTGCCGGCATTCATTGTCAAACCAGGCGTTTATAGTGGTGGTCCTTTAGAGCTTAAGGGAGACTCGATCGGAAAAGGATTTGGCGATCTCTTGCTATTGTAAACGACCGACGTCAAACTTCTTTACAGCATTTCCTTGTCTTAGCGGTGTTTGGGATATCCACAACCGCGCGTTGGCTATAACAAGATTGTGATCCGAGACAATGTTGGCCCTTCGGAACGTTATGACATCCATAATATTAGAGGAGTACCAATTCTTGAAAATTCCTATCCGCCTAAGCTCCAAATATGTCAAAGAAGCCAAGATAAGGTGTTATGTCCGCTATGTCAGATTGTACCCTCTTTCTACAACATCCAGCCACAACTTCTTCACAATGCGTCTCTTAGTAGTAGTCATACCAACATGCCTACGATTCCCAATTATAATACCGACAGACTTGGCGATCCTGTAATGCGTCAACAAGCTGCGGACTATTTTAACGTGGGAGTGGAAATATACAGAGAAACCAGAGTACAGGGCTATCGAAAGACACATGGAGACGAATAGAAGAGCGTATTTTAATCATCCAGGGCATGTTGTGTCTCTCTCTTATAAATAGAAGTGCTTTCCGTAGAAGGGAAGTTGCGGTACAATCTCTAACCTGGAGGGCCAGGTCTATTATTGAAATTCCTAGAACGAAGGGCCGGTTAATAACCGACGTCAATAACCGTCTTCGGGAATGTTTGTGCTGCTTTTGGACCATCCGCCCTGACTTACCTCAACCGACAAGCGTCTCCAGTTAGCTCGGTCCTTAGCTAACCTGCTTCCACTTGCGCAATCCAAGTTGGTTGAGGTCCTCTTCTTCTTGTGCGCCTCTCTTTAGGAAGACCTCACTTCCTCTACTGCATTGTCCCTCCGGGCTAGATTCGAAGACTCTTCGGGCCGGAGCATTGGTGTCCATTCGCTCTACATGTCCTAGCCATCTCAAGCGACTTATGCACAGATTTTTGACTAGGTTGATGTTGCTGTACAGTTCATTTCATCGCTGAATCTTCTCCTCCAAAGCCCGTCAACGCAAATTTTTCTCTCGCAACGATCGAGGATATCTTTATCCGCTTTCGACAGAGTCCATGGTTCATATGCCTTCATGCGCCATAAAACAAGACTGGGATGATCAAGGTTTTGAATAGAGTCGCCTTAGATGTTCGAGACAGGGTCTTACTACTCAGTTACCTGGTCAGCCCAAAGAAACAGCGATTGGCAAAAGTGACTCTTCGTTTGATTTCTGCTGAGGTGTTATTGTCAAAATTAATAGCAGAGCCAAGGTAAACTTGTAAAGTCCCTGACCAGTAAATGGAAAATCATTATCGACCTGAGCTCCGAGTAAGTCGATGTAGTTTCGATAAGGTTTTGTTTCCGTCGTGGCAAGCTTGATGCCACCGTTGATTCTATAGGGGGTTTATAAGTTTGGCAAGTCCGGATGGACAGCGACCAGTATCTGATGGCTACCACTTAGCGGTACAATTAGCATAAATGGTGTGTGGTAACAGTTAAAATACTGGGTATTGCATGTTAATGCCAGTCAGTGCCTACCTTATTTCCATAAGATCTAGCCAACTACATATGTACATATATCATCCTCAGAGCCTTCTGAAATGCACGAAATGCCATACAATGACTTTACTAAGGCGGCATATATTTATATCTTTACAGGAAGGGGTGAACCAATAAGTCTCTCCAGTTAGCCCGGTCCTTTACTCACTGCACCGCACTATAAGTCGGTTGAAATCCTCTTCTACTTCTTCGCGCCTACTTAGGCGAATCGAACTGCCAGTAAACCCTCCCGGGTTAGATTGGAAATCTCTTTAAAATATCTTTAAAGTTTTTAATAACATTGAGAAGGTTTCTTCATTAACCAAAAGGAATTGTATTATCTCACCTCATTTATTAGTAAACAGAAATACTATCTGTATAGACATATCCTTTGTGCCTTGCAGAAATCATTGCTTCAACTTATGTCTTATCTTTTCATGTGAATTCGGTTACTTCTCGGATATGTTTATCTATTTACATGATTTTACGTTTAGTGCTATGCGAAATTGCTTACAATGGTGCCTGCATATCCTTATAATCTGAAACTTAATCCGATCTCTTCTCACCTAAAATATTTAGTTTCATTGCACCCCCTTTAACACTTAGAAATGTTCTTTCCGGTCAATTGTGTAAACTCAACACCTTAAATCAGAAATTGTACCTTTGTTTGAATTAAATGTCCTTCCAGGCTCCCTCCTTCATCTCTTTTTAATCCTACACTATGTTCCGTGCTATCACATAGAAATTACCATGCACACGCCCGCAAGCTTCTTTCGTCTTGAGTCGAGACTATCCGATTTCCATTTCACTCACCTACATATCACTATTATCTTGGCAACAGGAATCTGCAAAGATGCCTCTTAATCTTTGGTAAAGGTGAAAGAAAAAGGACAGATATAAACTCACTCTCCTCCGGTGTAAGCAATTTAAATACGCACAAGCTACATCCATCGAAAAAACTTAAAGAATGTTAGCTCAAGAGGTGTGTTTTTGTTTTTAAATTAATTCAAGTTCCACTAGGGAAGAGAGGAAGTCGTTAAGGATGTGCGCTCACATTGTTAAGGACTCTACTGCGATCTGATGCGAGAATAAAAAAATCTTTATTGGTGTGTACAAGAAGCACTTGTTCCCGTTTCTCATCTCCCTCTATGCAGCTAGCTGAAGTTAGGATTATGTAAATTGAGCGCAAAATAAATGAAAAACGAGTTGAAAATCTCTATCTAGAGGAAGACAGAGACTGACTTGGAAAGGGCTTATCCTTTTTTTAAGAGTGAAAAAAAAATATACAAAGCCCTGCTAAATGACAATTAGAGTTTGAAAATTATTTCAATTTTATAACTTTGGTCATAGAATCTTTCGAAATATGGGATAATCCTTTGACATTCCAGCGTTGATAGTAAACACAAGAGAATCCTTAAGAACTCTTCAATCCAGATACTCTTAGACAGAAGTGGAAGAAAACTTTCCAAATGGCAGACATAAAATTGAAACTTCACTTCAGTGCTTTCCTGGTACAGGTCTTACCCGAGTTTTATTTTCTAACGTCTAATAAATGGGTTTTCTGGTGGAGCAGATTCAGGAGAAGGGGAATAGGTACGTACCTTTTCCCACAGGAATATGATTCAAACAAAATTCCTGTGATTTGGCGCTTAATCTGGGCCGCAGGTTTTGCTTTTTAAGCATTTTTCATGATTTCCTGAAGGATATGTGGTATAATATTAGACAAGGATGATCCCATGGTATTGCATCTTACGGTTTCATGCATAGTGGCAGTTGACTTGGTAGATATAAATGTGGCTTAGAACGTTTTCTGTTATAAAAGGATGTGTATGTGCGAATGCTGCTTAGGACAGCCTCTTGTAGGGAGTAAGGCATTTGGATTTGTTTGTCCACTGGGAAATAAAAATAATTCGGCTATTGCCAATTTAGAATTGCGTTAGTGGCTGTTGGTGAAGTTCTATTTGAATCCGTATGCATCCTACGAAATGAATATTTATTCAAAGTCCTCTTTCGTATAGATTAGAATTTCTTTGCTGTTCTATGTTCAAAAGACCAACATGAACGAGCTCAATTGATGAGTTTAACTCAACTACACCTACCCGACTTTATAAGTAGTGGAAGGCGATGTGTAGGCATTTAGCTTCTCTTAAATAGTATTTCTGTAAAAATTCCCACCTCCAGCTTTTCTATGGGCGATCACTTGCTGTACGCACCTCCCAAGAGACCATTAGTCTTTTTCCTTTTCTATCACAATGTATAGGGAAGCAAATCAAACAACGGCTTAATTATGTCCATAATTCAATTCTAAAGGCGGTACCGTAATGAGGAACTGAAATGGCAAGGTAAGCTGCGATAATCAGGTTCAAGCAAGCGATGGACAATGATTATTCCCTCTCCGTGAGAAGTCTCCGTCTGAGACGCCCTCCATTCTCGCCGATACGGGCACCCTGTTGCCAAGACCAGGTGCTCTAGCATCTGCCGAGTTTGGTCCTTAAAGCGAAAATTTGGTCTTCCTAGTCATTTTGAACCTGGGTGCAGTGATTTGAAGATTCTCTTGGTTAGAGTGTTGTTGTCTATGCGCTTGATGTAGCCGAGCCAGTGAAGTTGATGTATCTTGGCCTTTTGAACTACATCCACATCTTGGTACAGCTACTCTGCTTATGTTCGCCTTGTTATACAGGACACTTTCGATCACCCGAATCCTTTCCACCGTGCTTACTTCCTCGTTAAGCCCCGCAGGAAAACCATATGCGAGTATGGGCCGAATGGTAGCCACGTAGCAGATTACCTTCACCCTTGTATCAAGTTGGCTACTATAAAACAGTCTCTTTGTTTGGCTCTGGCCACAGCAGCATCTACATATGTATATGTTTGTTAAAGAATTGATCTAACCAGAGCCCATGGTATCTGGAAACGCTTCACACGCCAGTGTGGTATCCGCAGAAGCCTTAGATATCAACGCCTTAAACAGATTGGTTTTCAACTTCTGGAAGTTCATCTTCAGCTCCAGTATTTCATTGACCTCGATTTTTGGTCCTGATCTATACGTGATCAAGTCGTTTACATACTCCATGGCTATCATGGATATCATTGCGAAGGTAGAAGTTGTGTGCAAAGACTTGATCTCCCAGATTCTTCTGCGGATTTTCGACCACAGACTGCATTCCCTGGATCTATGCCTGCAGTTATGAGTATTTGTTCGTTGTTCGTCGTTCGGGGGATCTTAAGACACGGCAGATCCTTTTGATTAGTCCTTTGAAATATTTTATTTATTTTCGGGAACATGCTCGGGTTGTTGGCTCCTACAGCCCGAATTTTGTTGTTCCAACGCAAGTTTACAGAGAGTCTGTAATTTTATTTTATTAGAATTTGGAGGTTTTTAATCATTGACTTAAGTGTCCTGACCTCCGAATTATGTCTGTCTAGTAAACCCTCGATACAAGGTCTTAAGTCATTAAAGAAGTCCACTTTTTTGTTGGTGAAGTGCATCAATTGTCTTCGTTGTCAGTGTGTTGAGACGGAAGAAGCGTACTGTCTTTAGTTCGTTTACTGGTCTCGTTCATTTGTTGTAGGTACCTGTCGATCTCTTCGTTGGACAGGTTCCTATTGGATTGGGGGTAGGTCGAGTTCGAGGAGAGTGCTCTTGTCATAACTCTTCAGAAGCATGTCCAACGCGTCCTGTAGTTGTAGGGGTACGGTTGGACAAACTTCTCCAACTCGGCAATTGTGCAGTGTCTCGTTTGTCAGTCCGTATCGATAAGTCGTTACTGTACGTGGAACAGCAGAAGATCCGGATAAGAGCCGCTTCTAGGATACGACAGACTATCGGTTGTTGCAAAACGAGTCTATACTCGTCATTGTTCAGACCCCACCAATTGAATAGTAGGTCCGCTCTAGAATTAGGTGTGTTATTTCCCCAATCTCTATGTGTGGCGTTTAAAGTCATTTCCGACTCTAGTCTCAGTCATCGAAAAATGTCTCGACCTCTGTTATGAATGGAGTGGTTTGATTAGATCCAGATGGGTAGACTGCGATTATGTACAACATTTTTTCGCTATGGAGGGGGATGTACACAATATACGCTTGCAGCTCCTGAAAACACAACACTACCCCGCTGTGGACAGACTTATGTTGCAGTTCTTTATTAATGAATATCGCAACACCTCCTCCTTGAATGGAGTTGGGTTGCCCTTCTATTAATTTGTTGTATTTATTGGGCCTCAGATTGTGCTTCTGGCATAGCTTTATTTCCCTAACCAAAAGCTCAGCAGAGCTTTGAACTTTTAGCAACTTTATAAGTACGGTTCTTCGCCCGATCTTTTTCAGCGAACTCACATTCACCGCAAGGATCTTTAAGGGTTTCTTCGCCATCGTATCCATTAATCTCTTGTAACTGACAGTGGAGCTGGCCCATTTGCCCTTTCTTAGAAAGCAAAATAGGTGTGTAGTCCAATGCACTAACCAATGAACCACCTCGCCCACTTTTCTATGATACATTTATAAGTAATTTTACATTGCATCTCACTCACTTTGTTACAGTTAACTGAAAATGATAGGATATCACACGATCCGTTCAAGAGAAATTGTAATTTTTCTGTATAGTTTTTGTTTGTTTACAAGATTTAACAGCTTTCAAGGTCTTCAAGCCTTCACATAGTGGCCTACATATGTGCTTGTAAAATGACTTGGTTTTACAAAAGCCTACGTTCTCAAGGTCGCATTTCACAACTTCCCCTAACTTGAAATCGAAAAAATGAAAAAAAATAATGTCAACACGGATTTTTTTTGTTTTTGAAATACGTATCACAGACGTACCGAATGTGGAGACCTACATACTATATCAAATTAATTACCCCCTTTAAACTTTCAGACAAATTAATATAAAAGCATCTTTTGACGCTGTTAGGTGATACATCGTTATTTCGTAAAATAATAAAATGACGTCTATGCGTCGTAAAGTATAAATTTTTGCTTTTTTTGTCGGATCCGTTCAGATGGGGAAACATGCTTATTTGTTAGTTTGTACTAAAATATTTGTTTGATTTTTGTTAAAGGTAGTGTTCGATAGAAAATACACCTTACTTATTTTTTGTTTTAATTTTCACTCTATTTAATGAATTAATTTAATCTATTCTAATGTATTATTTACTTAACAATAACTTACATAATTCATTGTACATTTAAACTTAAACAGTAGGATGGACGCATCCGCTTCATTACCAAAAACAGCGAGTAGGAACAAAACATCAAATGTCAAAATACACGCTGTTTAATTTTTGTATGATTCGATTTCCTGTTTTTGACCACTTTTGTCAACCGCTTACTGAGGCGAGCATCGTGCTCCAATAAAGTAATAAAGTTAAAATAAGTCAACGATCAAAAAGGCTTGATTGTTTTATTTTCCAGGTAGGACATCTGTTGGTTAATTTTTGAAGCGAATGGTATTTCGATGTTGGCAACACTAATGCGGCGTCAGGCTACGCAAACAACTCATCTGGAATTCATACATATACATATGTAGCCCACCGCCGAGCGTGCATGTGGGCGTCTTCAGTCCCAAAATGATACACTGGTTGTATACCCCATACATCGCGCTTTCGATATCTGCGCTTGGTTAAACGTTTAAAAAGGTATTAAGCTCGCTTAGATATATGTATATCTTCTCAGACAGTCAGGTAGCGCTTAAAGCACTATCGTCCAACTTAGTGGACTCCATAACAGTTAAATGCTGCTACAGTACGTTGCAATCTCTGGTCACAGATAACAGGGTAAAACTTGGTTGGGTCTCTGGTCACCTCGGTAGAATCAACGGTGACGTCCATACCCAGATTAGCGGAAGCCTTACTTTGGAGCTCAGGTCAGTAAAGAACTTTGAGGACCGAGGCAGGGTCTTGAAAAAGAGATGGCGGCAGAGGAGCCTTTTAATGGCCCAAGGGCAGCGCTCATACCACCGAAATGGGTTAACCGCCATCCAGGGAATGCGAATTGGATGGGCCACCAAAAGGTGGTAAGAACTGACATCTTTAACGATGATTGCTACAGACAGCAGAAGCAGCACTTGTTTGGGTGAGGATTCATTTTACGCCATAAAAACCTGGGCTAATAGTCTTGAGTTTTTGACATGAAAGTGAACGTTTTGCGAGTAAAACAATGCATGAAGGCTAAGTTCGCCAACATAAGCCTAATGTGTACTTATGCCCCTACAGAAGACACAGACGATCACTCCAGAAAGTTTTTCTACGAGCTCCTCGACAAAATCTACAAGCAGATCTTAACGCTAAATTTGAAAAGGGCGACATCTTTGACAGATTGATCGGTACAATTGATATTTTCCAAGATAATAGCTAAAGTTATACTGCATTGAATCAAATAAACATCCTGATTCCACTCTCGGTGTCAATCAAGCAGGTTTCCGCTCGGGATCCTCCTGCATCGACCATATGAACACCTTGCGGATCATTATACAGCAGTGCGTCAAGTACAGGCCTCTGCTTCATCTACTATTTATCGACTTCGACAATGTAAATCGGGAATTCATTTGGTGTGCTATGTGCAGTAAAGGTATCCCTGAGAAACTCGTAGCTATTATTAAGGCGGTGTATGAGGGTGTTCAGTGTCACGTTAAGTGTCTTGCATAACGGTAAGGTGTCTGATGACTTTGAAGTCTAAAGTGGGGTGCGATAAGGCTGCATACCTACTTTTGGTCGTAACGAGTGATATTCTTCGTGCAGCCCTTACAGTAAGTAACAGCATATAGTGGACAGTGATATCTTACTGGACTACTACATCTAGACTACGCTGACGACATTTGCTTGCTCACGCATAGAATTACGAATCTGCACCAAATGGTCCATACTCTGGAAGTCCAGGCAAAGCCGGCAGGATTGGGGATTAATACGGCCAAGGCAAAGTCACTCAGTCGTACAACTTCCACCGCTCAAGTATTGCTGGACAGCAAGTACAGAAAGTTGATATTTTTCTGTATTTAGGAAGTATAGTCTCGGCCGACGGTGGCACCGAGCTGGATTTAGACAGTAGCTTTCGAAAATCTGGAAGAGTAATTTTTACAGCAGCAAGACCAAGCTGCGACTGTTTCGATCCGATTCAATGGCGAGTCAGTCCTGCTATACGGATGCTGTACTTTGAGAATCAACGTCATTATCATTCGTAAGCTGCAGACTTTCTAAAAAGCTGTCTACACATCATCCTTAGGACTTTCGGGCCCAAACGCATCTTGAACGAACACCTCCGAGAGCGGGTCAGAAACCTATTGACATCACAATTCGACGAAGGAAATGGATTGGTCACACCTTGCGGTGCGAAGAAAATTCCTTTGCCAAAGACGCCATGCAATGGAACCCCTTTACTCAAGCTGGCAGAACTGGGTTTCGCAGACATATGTGGCGCAGAACGGTTGAAAAGGAGTCTGGACCTTTGGGAATGAGTTGGAGAGAGTTGTCCAAACACGTCTGTTACAGAAGTCCGAACACGATGTCGCGCAGGCGTTGTTGACGCCCTATGCCCCTCGAGGGGTGATTGAACTTAATGCAAAAAATACTTCTAGGTTTGATTTTAGTAGCCGTAGAAGTAACCCCGTCGCAACAAGGCTTACCCTAAGGGGGAAGGTGAGTGACATATCAAAATAGGCAATTTCCCAAAAAGCAATAAATTAATTTATATGGGACAGGAGAAGCCGTTTAGGAGTCAGCTAATTCATTACGTTTCTGACTGGATGGCAATTATGCTATGTATCTGCACTGCAAAAATGGTTGCCATTTCTTGTTAATGTGGATGTTATTAACTAGCCAAATTCGTGTATTGTTGTGTTATAATAACGATTATTACGTATTCATCACCTTTTATGATTGTTATTGTTTTATATTGAATAGAGCAAATTGTTCGTTAATGGGAAAATGAATCTTTAATTACGTTTCGTATCTTTTAATGGCTTAAACAGAAGATTTATTTTATTTTATTTTGGAACCTTGAACCTTTATTCATTTGGCAGTATCAAAAAATTTTGTTTAAGTTTTACTCTGATGGGCGAATAAAACCAAAATTCATTGGCTACAATAGTTCAGTTAAAATATATCTTTCATCTACATATCATGCATTGTTGTGCTGTGTTGGTGCTTATTGGAATTATTTTTATTTCCGGAACTTTTGGTAGAGACACAAGACTGGTGACAAGATTGGATGAATACCGAAATGTTTTTCTTTTGCTAAGGCAGCAGACTGTAAAAAATACTTTTCAACAAATCGACAATATATTCGAGGGAAATATAAAACAGGGAGTGCGCTAAAGGTTAGATACTGAGCCAAGCAAATTGGTTAATTGTGTTCTTTTTATCGAATAGAAAATACAGTGGAGAATACCTGACTCACAACCATTTCCGTGTGATCCAAAAAATGCCAGAAGCTTAGTAACTCCAATTTCTGTAAACAAGTTACGACCCGGTGATATTGATGTGATCGCTTGTATTGGAGACTCACTTTCAGCGGCCAATGGAGCGATTTCAACAAATTTAGAGCATGTAGTCGTTGAGTTCCGTTCGATAGCATTTCCTGGAGGAGGACGTGCTAGTTGGAGGAAGTATTTAACTTTGCCTAACATTTTAAAAGCGTTTAATCCAAACCTTTATGGCTATGCAACATCGGACGGCCCAACAGTAAACAGTCAATCAAGGTAAGAAGGAATTAACTTATAGATTTTCTATATAAACTTTTAGGCTTTGCAAAGGGTCTTCCATTAAGGGCTTTCATTTTGAAACCTTAGAACCATGTACCCTCCGACCAGGCTATTACACTCGTCCCTCGCTTTGCGGGAACTCCTAACCCTCGCGCAAATCGAGGGACAAGTGTATTTATATTCCTCTTTTCAGGAACGCAACCCCCTAAATTACATAAGGTTCTTACCTCGCTTTGCGCGAGACTTTTCATTACCCTTGTTAGTGTACCATGTTTTGAGGGAGCTGGAGATACAATGTAATTTAAACGTGGTCTGGATGAACTTGGTAGGGATGGACCTGGTGTGGATGAACCTGGTGTAGATGGATCTAGTCTTAGTATAATGTCATCCTCGTTCAAACATTCTTCGTCAGAAGGGCTGTTGAATATTATAGGGTAGCACTGCTCACAAGCTCGAATTTTGTCTATGTTTTAGGGGAGATGACATTTCTCTTATTGTAACCCAACAAATCCATTTTATTTTTCATGGATGGCTTCAACTCTTTGCCAATTGATAACGTGTAAAAAAGTAGTTCATTTAATGGGTCGTATTCACCTCGTACCTCGTATTGTGTACCATCTACTGATAATTGTATCTCTCTGACCCATATTGTTGATGTACTAAAAAGTTTGCAACTGAGAAAGTCATATGGCCTTAATGGTGTTAACAATTTTTACCCAAAGTACCCCGTTTTCAAGCTTTTTTGGTGAATGTATGCTTAAAATTGTAATACTTTTCTAAATCTTGAAAAATCGCGAAGGTTGTTTCGATTCTGAAGATACGGCAGCTAATTGAAAATCTTATAGTTACCGACCCATAAGTTTACCTAGTTGTCTTTACAAAAAAGTCAAACAAAAAACTTATGAGATAGGTAAGTATGTATGTTGACGACGCACATGTATTTATTTCTTGATGAACAATTTGTTTTCACAAGCCATCACAGCACGTCTCATCAAGTCCTTACCTGTGCCTGTCAAAAGAACCCTATCGTTGGGCAAATCAACCGGTTTAGTTCTATTAGACATATAGATAGCCTTTGATTCTGTGTGGCATAACGGAATAGTCTACAAAATGAGTAGATTTGGGTTTTGGGTTTTTTTGGGTTTTCCTGCGTACTTAGTAAAAATTTTTCAAAAGTTTTCTGTCAAATCTATTTTTAAAGTTTATGGCTGCGCATCTGTGCTACAACATGTTAACGCAGGTGTTCCCCAAAGTTCTGTTCTTGGTCCAATACTTTATAATATTTGCACACCCGATTTTCCAAAGCTCCCAGCATGTTAAATCGCTATCTTTCTATCTATCTAGCTGACGGCACTGCTATATTTTTATCGCATGAGATTGGTCTTAATATTGAGATTAATCTTCAAAATGCGGTAACCGTAACCCAGTATGTATTAGAAAAAAGTGGAAAATTAAACTTAATGCTGAAAAGGTACAATCAATCCAAACAACTTTAAGTTTGTGGTGCACGAGTCAATTGGGAACTAAGCGTGAAATAATGATCAAAGATTAAGTTCTAAAGAAAAAAGTTAACATTGCTATTAAAATGCTGTACGCATTTTAGAATTTTTGCGAATAAAATAATTATTTACAAAGTAGTATACCAATCAATACTGCTTTACGAAAGAAAAACACTGGGGACCTCTCCAAACACGCATACAGGTTGTGTCGTTCTAGGCTCTCTCACATGAAACCCATGGAAAAATTAAATTCGAGAATATTCTTAATATGACTTCGTTTTGAAATAAATTGTGGCTTATATTCATCATTGAAAAGTAATTGCGAAGTCTAGCACTTATACACGGCTATAAGGCTTAATTAGTAAGAAAAGGTTATTTTTCCTGAAAAAGAGTACAGACTCTACCATCACATGTGGAAAACGATATCTGATAAATCTCTCTCTCGCTTCTCTTGCAAATGGTCATCGTTTTCAGGAAATTTTGCACATAGTTTTCGCATTGCGGTTGGATTTGGCGAATGACCTTTGAGTGAATAAATCGTTTGTGGATCATTGGCGGAGATTTTATTCTTAACGTGTCCCCAAAGAAGGAAGTCTGTCGGCATTAAATCGCAATATCTAGGCAAACGCGATATTGAGCGTCCAGGAAATTTCTCTTGCAATAAGTAATGCGGTTGATTC
The DNA here is from genome assembly GCA_946965025.1 of Blera fallax. Taxonomy (NCBI): domain Eukaryota; kingdom Metazoa; phylum Arthropoda; class Insecta; order Diptera; family Syrphidae; genus Blera; species Blera fallax. Next base: position 96,520,723 of record OX337244.1, read on the forward strand.
ATGGTTTGTGTGGTTCCTAGCCCCATCCTGTTGGAAATAAACACCATCTAAGTCCAGTTTTTCAATTTCAAGCCAAAAAAATTCAACCCAGTACTGGCTTCATTTTCGAAGAAACAAGGCCCGTCGATGCCACGAGCCCAAAAACCACATTAAACTGTCATTCGACAATCACCCTTGGGTTTCCGGTGCTCCAGATGCGAGAGCTCTTGAGTCTTGCAGATGGAAATGGCCTCGCCGCTTATGATGATTGAAAAAATCAGCATCACCTGGTTGGATTTCTAACATGGGAATGCAATCAGGGAATGCACGGTGTTGTTAATGGTTCGCCGGGTTCAATTCTTATGTCAGCATGCATATCAAAATCTTTGTGCAATGTTCCGTGAAATTTTCACCATTTTTGTAGTGAATTTTCACAATTTTTATGCATTGCTCATCTGCATATCGTTCGACTTTCTTGAACGGTTTGAGTTTTACTTGACAGCTGTCAACGAATGACAGCTTTTATAGAAAGTCAAAAATACAGTGAAATTTAAAATGAAATCTCTTAATGAAAGACCCTTTATTAATATATCAAACCTTTGCATCTAGCTGTCTTTTCGCAAAAGATTTTTCATATTTGCTCATTGACAAATCTCGTGCTGTTTTGCTTCTGAGACACACCCATCTTAGCTTCTTCTGAATTCTGATTCCTTACCAGCGAATCAATAGCTACTAGTTTTATTTTACCGATGACGAATAACGTCCGCGTAACCAAGTAGTTGTAAAGTGAAACAACTTTCCCCATATGCTGCCTTGGGAGTTTCAGACGGTTTTAACAAATAAGTGACTTTGGTTTATTAAACTAATCAATGGCTGTGTCGCTAGTATGCAGGACTGTTCAGAAATACGTTCAGAAAGTAACAAAAATATGGCGATTATTTGATAAATGTCTGAGAAAGTTTCTAAATTTCCACTTTTAGTTCGGATATTTGGACATTTTTTTTTTCTCAAGATAGAAAACACTTCACTGCAACATTCAGACGCTACTGTACTACCAGAACTTTTTTTTCGAATTTCCTTCTCTTCCATAGAGAGACGAGTTGCGACTTCCGGGATGTAGAACTTTCGGGATCAGCAGACGTCCGGAAGCATTCGTATAGTCTACCCAATTCCTAGAAAGACAGAAACAATGTTATTCAAAAAACCAATCTTTAATTGCGGATCTGACTAAAAACTCGGGAAGACCGTAGGCAGGTTCAGTCCCTGAGAAATTGTACTTTGAGCCTTGTATAGCGATTTCATCGGAAATCTTATTTCCAGTGATCACAATGCTACTTGCGAACAAGACCAGAGACAAACAGCCTTGCGAGAGGGTTAAAAGAGTTTTATATTTTCGAACCATTTTAAAACTCACTAACCAGTTGAGTAAGGTCTTAAGCACAGCCTAACAAATGCAGATATTCCGACACCTCTAGATATTCCTTAAAATAAAGTCCATGGTCATTAGGATAGCATACTCGTAGGTCTCCGATTGGAAAACAGATGCACACTTAGAAAATAAAGAAACTCAAACTGTGGCCAAAGCCAAGTCCTTAACGGAAGGAAAGTCGGAATTAAATGTTCACACCAGCCAAAGTTACGATGTCACTGCGCCAGACGTTTATAATACGGAGGTTCTAAGTGTTCGGCATGGCCATCCGGCTATTGGTCTAAGGTCAGAATATGTTGAAGAAGCCCGGATAATGTGCTCTATCTGCTTTGGAAGTTCATCAAGTCATCGTTGGTTTCATCTGGGAAATTCGTCCGCTGTAGTGTTTGTACTTACATACATACGAGTATAATGGTGCTGCTATTTTTGTCTTCTGGTCAACATTCGCGCGTATAAGCTTAGCAAGTTCAGTAGGGGTAGACAGTATCCGATGGCTGCCACGTGAAAGTAAAATGAGCACATGATGTGTAGTAACAGTTACAACACATGGTATCGCCTGGTCCCCCCTATTTCTACTACATCTAGTCAGAGGTGGTTATTCCCCTTTTTTCTAATCGTTTACCGGTTTTTTTTAAACACACTGTATTTTAAAATATGTAATTGCAGGCTATTACTGAAAACCAATCGGTTTTTTTTTAAGTGTGAGTTATGTGAGGAATAGCATTTACCAAACTTGCGTAACATGTGGTTTTTGAATAAATCATCAATAAAAGTACTTTTTTTAAAACAACGCTAGTAGCCTATGGGATGTTGTCTCTAGATCTTTAAACAACCTCTAGAGCATTTCTAAGACAGAAGCTATATAACAAAAAAAAATTAATATCCTGTATTTATACTTTCAAGGTTGAATATTGCTGAACCGATGTTATGGACCACGGATTTGACATTCCAGGTTAAGACTCTAATTGATCGCATGAGAAACGATCGAAATGTGAATATGGAGAATCATTGGAAGATGTTAACAATTTTCGTTGGGAATAATGACATCTGTACGGATATGTGCCACCATGATAGCTTGGAGGAGTTCGTTATAAGTGTGGAAAATAATTTTTTAAAAAGTTTGCGATTGTTGAGAGACAATGTGCCAAGACTATTCGTTAATATTCTTCCTGTGATGAATCCTAGTTTATTCTCTAATCTGAAAGGAATTCCCAATCAATGCGAAGTCATTTATAAACTTGGATGCCATTGTTTGTTTAAAGCAATGATGCAGAAGGATGAGATGAATAAATATATAAAAGCGATAAAAGAAATAGTGCGTCGCCAAGAACAAATTACAGATCTGGTGGAGTTTCAAACTCAAGTAAGTACTTATACTCGTAGCGTTTGCATTATGTTAATTTTTTTATTGTTTCAAATACATAACAGCAAATTATTTTGATTCATTCTTGGCAGCATTTTGAAGAAGTGGCAGCACTGTGAATCTTACAACCTTCATTTACTTGCTTGCATTGTGCACTTAAGTTTGTTCAGATCGCGTTCTATTTGTGCATGAGATCTAACGCGAGGCCTTCCTCTGTTACTTTATCCTTCCGAAATAGACTCTGCGAGCCGGAGCGTTCGTGTCTATTCGCTCTACATGTCCTTGTATTTTAAACATTCAATGTCCAGTTTGTTGTCTAAGTCGATGTCGATGACAAATATCTTACAAAGAATTTTTCGTTAACAACGACTAAGAATATCATCATTCGCCTTCCATAAAGGTCATCTGTAGGAATAGGATGATAAGGTTCGTATATAGAGTCTCCTTAGCTGTTCGGGAATAGGGCCCTGGTTGCTTAGTTGTTTGAAGTGGCGCTCGATGAGGTTCTTTATTCATTAGATCTTTCTTGGTCTAATTTTGGTCATAATTACCTTGCGATACGGTATTGGTAAAGCCGACTCCATGTACGGTTAGCTTTGTTTAGCGCATCGGCTTGGAGGAGATACTTTGCATAAGTCGGTGTTGGCTGTAATTATGCTATTAGTACCGGAAGAGCCTCGTCTATCCAATTCGTCAGCCACGCAGTTTCCCGGGACATCAAAGTGGCCTAATTCTCAGCAAAGGGTGAGGCACTATTAAGCTATTTCGTTGAGAGTTACGCAGCCGTTTTTCAATGACTTTGATGTTATGATGCTGGATATAAGGGATTTGGTAGTTGCCTGGCCGTTGATATATGTGAGACATGCCACTCGTTGAACCTTTTCCATTAATTTCAAGTTGGAATTCCTCTCCAAGGCAGTCCACCACACCATTTTGCCGTACAAGAGAATCGGCCTTACCATCAGCATGTATAGTTCATCATGTGGGGTTGTAGGCCCCACGTGGAGCCCATCTCTCTTTTACATGAGTTCAAGGCAAACACTGTTTTTTTGACACGTTAGTTGACGTTTCCCCACCAGTTGGGTTTCCGGTCTAACTTTAATTCCTCATAGGAAGCTAGCTAGAGTGGAACCTTCCAGGTAGGAGGCGCGAAGCAGATATTTTTGTATTTCCTAGTGAAAAAGACACTAAGGCGGCAGCTACTTGTCCAGTTGACTAACTTATTTAAGGCGAACTGCATGGCATCGGTAAGTGTCTAGGGGCTATATATATCGTCCGCATAACAACTTTGCATCCAGTCTTCTCAATTTCTAAGAGGAATTCGTTAAGGACGAAATCCCAGAGCAAAGGGGAAAGTGCGCCTCCCTGAGGGGTATCCAGCCGTGCTTGCAGCAAGTAGAGGAATCTTTTCCTTGAGGTTCCTGGACACACACACGGTGTGTTGTTTAGGCATCATAGGTCTCGGTGAGATCATTGATGGAGCAGCGAGCATTCGTGATCGTCGGCATACGTGGTCAGACGGGGAAACTGATGTTCTCTTCTGTGCGTGGCTAACAGAGTTATTTTCGATAGAATCTTCAGCTTGGTTGACCTAAGATGCCCCAATTTAGAAGAGTATAGATCACGAATAAGAACAGCGATAGGGATACTCTCTAGCCATTGCCCTCTGAGGAAGCTCCCAAAGATATCCGCCTTTTCTATTTTGGCTTTTAAATCACGTTATTCGATTTTGACGTCAAAAATAGGGTATTCCCCTTAGGTTGACTTCATCTACCAAATTCCTTCTCTACCGTCCCAGTATGTAGTGTGTCTTGATGAGAACATCGTTCTGTGGTATTGTAGTTCCATTAGTCATGACATGTGTGTGGTCCTTCTGCAAAAACAAACTTTGCGATAGCATAACTCTAGGTCGCATTGTATATTAGTAGCCGCATATTTCAGGCAATCGAATAAATACCATCAAGACCATCAGGAAGGATGTAAGATAATTTTGTAAGCATTTTTCTATTTATAGGATTTCGCAGTAGTATTTCAACCATTTTTTACGAATCTTACAATACCGCTTGATCGAAATGGAAATATTGACTTCCGACCGATGGCCAGCGATTGTTTTCATTTTAGTCAACTAGGACACGCTTGGGGTAAGCAGAGGACAAAGAAAGTTTTTTTACGTAAATTATATTTTTTTTGTTTACTTGTGTTTAGCCGCCAATGCTCTTTGGAATAATTTGATGCAACCTGAAGGACTGAAACAGCTGAGAGTGTATCCATTATTTGAGCGGTTTGAGTGCCCTACAGTACAGAAGCCATTCATTGCAACTAAAGCAAATAGCAGAGCAATATCTCCCAGCCTACATTAATGATTATGCACGTAAAATATGTGTGAGTAGATGAATGAATCTATGAATAATACAATTTTTTTTGCTCGATTGGAAATACTATGCCTACATAAATACATATGTGACTAAATTTAAGGATAATTGTTTTTTTTTTATTTTTTGCATACGAGTAATGTTAAGGTAGGGTTCAATAACCATTGTGTGGGACTTGACCGCCACTAAGGCCTGTGTTCGATGATCGAGAGTGAACAGCAGCATTTTTTTTACCTCTTCTGGCAAAAGCAATTTAAACTCGTGTGTCAATATCTCTTCTTGAAGTAAATTGTGCGGGAATCAGATACAGATGTAGTGTACCGACTACACCACCTTATACAAGTTTTAATCTTGATTAAAGAACATACCGACACAATTATTGCGTCCTTCAAAGAAAAATTGGAAAGAACTCGTAATGAATTGATGTTAAAGTTCGCCATCGCCAATATCGAACAGCAATTCTCTGAACAAGTCAGCAAAATGTATTCCTCTCTCTTCAACTTGACCCAGCACGCTGACAAGCATAAAACAGAAGTCAGCAATATCCTAAAAGGAGAAATTGTAGATTTACGAAAGCGTTGTGACTTGCTGGAGCGCAAAGAATTCCTCACCGACGCTGTTGCCTTTGGGATTCCTCAACTCCCAGACGAAAGTCTGAAGTACGTCTTTAACCGGCTCCGTTATAAATACCATCGACATACATACATATGTAAATCCACCGGCTTTGAAGAATATTTTTCACACGCAGCACCGCAACGCCACTGATGAGCCCCCTGTTATCCTCCAATACATTACTGTCAAAGATAGGAACAATGTATTGGGTGGTGTGAATAAAAACTAACGGAACACTCCGAGTGAACACTCGTGAGTGAAGTGTTTTCGTTGAAGTAAACACTTAATTTGATGTGAATAAAACATTTCCTCTAAGTAGGTTCTTTCCTTCAAGTTGAAGTTTGAAAACTAGAGTGGAGAGCTGTCAAATACAGTAGTTGCTTCTCATGGGCTCATGGAAAGATTGCCCGTCTTTTCCTATCCCCTTTTGATTTGACGCGCGCCTTCATATTTTCAATTTTTTCCTGATTTGCGAGGTGTTGAAATCAACTCCATGGATTTTTTTAATTTTTTCTTCCATAGCTTCCAACGCAACTTGCTTTTTAATTTTCATGTCTGGAGTTTGGCTTTTTTCTAGCAAGAAAGGACAAAATTGTAGAATTTTTATGAAATTTTCTTCGTCCATTCCAGATTCCTTTTTTTTTTTTTAGTATTTTTCACTTATTTCGTCAAGGTATTTTTCTTCCGAAATATAATTCTCCATTTTTTTATCTCTTGAAGTTACCTCCAAAGCACACTCAACTTCTTAAAGTGTTCACTGGATAGATTCCATCTTTATTCACACCAAAATGGAGGGAACACTCAACTGTCAAAATATGTGAGTGGAGGTTTTTCGTTAAACTTAACTTAACAAACTTAGAAGTATAGCTGTTGAAGACGTTGACAGTTTAAATGCCGCAACCGAGAGATGTGAACAGAGAGAAGCAATTGCAGCGGAAATATAACACAATGCTCATTTACACTAACCACCGTAAATTATATTTTCTTTTTTTCTATGGACGGGAATTTATTTCGTAGGATTCGGGTGCTACGTTCACAGAAAAGAGGTTAACATGTTTGCCATAGCAACGCGCAAAGTCCGAATCCTAAATTGGACGAATTTCGTTGTCTGTTCATTAATTCTAAGGTTGACGTAATATGTATATCTGAGACTAGGTTTTCATCAGATATTCAAGATGTCTTTTATAGTGTAACTGGTTATCAACCCTTCCGTGGTGATAGGATTGGTCGAGCGGGGGAGGTACAGCTATATGTATACGTACGTTCCAAATGGACTTAGATGCAAGTTTGTTTTCAAATCGGGTGCAGGTAGTGCTTCCGACTATATACTTACGCCCGTTAACATGAATGTTGCAACCCACTTTTCGAATGAATCAGCTACTCTCTTGGATGTATATTTTGTAAGTCAAAAAGCTCTGTTTTATAACCAAGTTTCTGCTCCAGGGTTTTCTAAACAAACTTGATTTTCTTAACCTTTGATATGCGATTTGAGAGCAAACATTGATCAGCTATAGGGACTTTAGGAACTTAAATTTCAGCAAATTGCAGTCAGATGTCGCTGGCACTCGCTGGGACGAAGTATACTATAAGTATAATATAAGAAGCAAACTCTTCCAAAGTAGTTCCCCGCCTTGGTTGAACGATTTAATACTCCGGTTGATTGATAAACGCAATGTTGCATACATTCGTTGGAAGCCGTACAAACTTACAACAAACTCACAAGTATGCAAACTCACAACAATCAAATCCTTGATTCTAAAAGACCAGATCATATTGTAAATAATCCCAACGTGCAATGCTTCAACTTCATTCATGTAAAAGTTTCAGATATAGTTCAAGCTCTATTATCTGTTAAATCAAATGCAGTGGGACTGGATGAAATAAACCCAAAATTTATAAAACTTCTCTTACCATACATCCTTTCATGCATCACTTACATGTTTAATTCTATCTTAACCACCAATCAGAACCCAAGTCTATGGAAGATGCCCAAAATAATACCAATCCCGAAGTCGCAGAGCAGTGATTGTTTCGAGTACAGACAATCACCGTTTCTATGAGAGGCCTTCGAAAAAGCTGTATCGAAATAAACGAAGTGTATTTAAACAATCTTATAAGTTCTGCCCAATCTGGTTTTCGACCAAAAATAAGTTACCGCCCTCTTACTTGTAGTGGATGACTTTGGATGACCTCGGTTTTTCTCAACATTCAACTTAGCTTTGGAACTCGTACTTGACTGAACGACAGCAATGCGTGGTGGTTGGAAATAGAGTGTCTACTTTCTTAGATGTGGTTACGGGAGCGCCGCAGGGGTCTATTCTTGGACTGTTATTGTTCTCCATGTACATATGTTAACGAGCTTCCCCAGTTAGGCAAGCATTGTACCGCCCATATGTATGCAGATGATGTCCAACTATATTTGAGTACCCCATTATCTAGTGTTGCGAGAGCTATAGATGACATTAATACGGACTTACATAAGATTCAACAATGGGCTTTAAGGAATAAATTAGCTCTAAATCCGGCAAAGTCAATGACGTTATGTGTACATAAAAATGGCCTCGATACATCACAATTTCCACCAACTAATCTAGGCCAGTCTGTGATAGAATACGTCCACACGGCTAGAAATCTGGAATTTGTCTTTAATGATGCACTTACCTGGATCGACCATATTGGAAAAGTCTACTGCGGTCTCCGTTTGCTATGGTCAACTCAGAGCTTCATCCTTACCAAAAGGTGTGTATAAGGGGGAGGGGTTAAATATATTTTATTGTTCTTTTGTAGGTACAAATGTGAAGATTCATGTTAGTTTACGAAAAAGTTCCTTAGCAGTAGTCGAAAGAAAAGATGGTGTCGGTGGCCATGTTGGAAGTGTCTTGAGATGTTAGAAATCAGCGCAAAGTGGTTGGCCAGAATGCTTTCGCCGCGGTTTGATTCAGCTCCTAAGAAGATTAAGGTCGGCTGGAAAGATCATGGCAAAAATGCTTTGAGAGTCAAAGGGAATCCTGTTAATAGATTATAAACCAAGAGGCACCAGCATCAGGTGGGTAAAAACACATCATCACCTCCACGTGGTACCTACTGCATTTTTATTTAATAGTGCAGGAGGAGCAGGACACTCGGACCAGAGCAAGCTTAGCCCAGTAAACTTCAGGACGTAAGTGACATGAAATATTATTCATGATAACCCCGACTACCTTGTTTTGTCCCGTGGCAAAGTCAATGACTTCGAGTCCGTTTCCGAAGGTCGTATCGTATAAGGATGATCCTAACATCATATATCGGGCGCATGTTTTCGTGAGAAGCCCATTGAAACAATCTTTGGTGGCATTATCTTTCTTCTCCGTGGGTGCCTTGCTCACTTTCGTGCCATAAACTCAAGACTTGTTGGCTAAACCTACCTCTGGCAGCTAAGCTGCCCCCAAGCAGCCGATGTCTCTGGTCGTGGTAGCAGGTACCATAGTGAACGTCGCAGGTACTTATTTCTCGGATACCCGGTCTATTATTATCGCTCTTCCCGAAGAGCAATCATATCCTCTTTTTAACTTTCGAGGATCTCGGCTAATTCATTTGATGGATGCCGTCCGTTCACGCTACGAACATACTACATCCTACAATCCTTAAATTGTTGTCCTTTATACGTTTGCTGGGGTCATCATCGGTCCATTTACTCAAGCCTCGCTTGTGCTTCATTACTAGAGATTTTCCCTTTCGTAGGGAACGAGGGGCTGGTTAAAGAAATGGCAATAACCCACCTCGGGGCTCATTGAGAGTTCCTCCGCGATCATTTCTTTTTTAAGACCCGGCTTTAGTCTAAAAAAGCTTTTTACTTCTTACCTCCAAATATGTCGGAGTAGCTCAAGTAAGACTTCGGCTAGTCTGGCTGTGGACGTCAAGGTTGATTCCATCTATGGAATTCATTCGTTGCACGTCCTCCTTCTGAGGACCTCTTGTTAGACATCTAAGCCGCAAAATGGTCAGGTCAGTAGGAAATACTTCGTTTGGCACTTGCGTTCTAAAGTTTAACCGGCTAAGCTTGCGCTGGCCCGAGAAATTTTAAGGGACGGAGAGGGACCTCTCTCGTCGTTTCCTTTGGATTCGGGGTAGTCTGCCAAAATCGTCCATTTATGCAGGATGACGATATAGAATGCACGCTTCTCCGTCAAGGTCGGTAAAGACTTTACCGAAACCTTTGATGTCAAAAAAGGTTTAAGACAGGACGACGCGCGGTCATGCGACTTTTTTTTACATCGTTCTTGAAAGAATAGTGCAAAACTCATGCGCCAATACCAGAGGCACAATCTTTCAAAAGTCCGTCCAATTACTCGCATAAGCCGACGATATTGACATAATCGGAAGAACGCAGCGTGATGTCAGTGGCGCGTTCGTGAGTATTGAGGCGGAAGTGGCGAAGATGGGTTAAGCGGTCAATGAGGGCAAGACTAAGTATATGCTGTCAACAAGGAAGGACAACCAACATCGACGTCTCCGAGAGAAGTCACCATAGACAGATATAACTTTGAGGTAGTTAGGGACTTTATCTACCTAGGCTCCTCTATGAACTCAGAGAACGACATCAGCGCTGGGATCAAATGAAGAATAACTCTTGCCAATCGCTGCTTCTTTGGGCTAAGAAGGCAATTGAAGAGCAAAGCCCTCTCTCGAGCAACTAAAGTGACAAGACAAGACTTTAATCATCCCATGAGGATGAGGTCGCTCTTGGTTGTTTCGAGAGGAAAATTCTTCGGGTGATTTTTAGTCCCGTCTGCATAGACGGTGAGTGGATAAGGAGATACAACAGCGAACTATACGGTCTGTTCAGCGACATCGATTTGGCCAGAAGGGTGAAGATCCAACGACTGAGGTGGCTGGGTCATGTGAAGCACATGGACACAAATGCTCCGGCCCGGAAAATCTTCGAATCCATTCCTGAGGGACGGCGCAGTAAAGGAATACCACGACTAAGGTGGCGCATGCAAGTGGAAGGGGACCTCAACCAATTTAACCTGTGAAACTGGAGGCAGCTGGCTAAAGATCGAGCTGGCTCGAGACGCTTGTTGGTTTAGACCCAGGTCCACCCCGGGCTGTAGCGTCAGTAAGTCAGTAAGTAGTTTAAAATTTATTTTAAGGTAGTTTTTAAGTTTTAGATTAAAGAATTTTGTTTTATTAATTCTTTTTTTAATAGTCCATGTAGTAAGTTTTTTTCAAAAATGTTCCTTTGTTTAAATAGTCTCTTAAGTAGTTTAAATAATTTAATTTAAGTGAGGTTACATCGAAGGACATAGAATAAGAACTATGTTTAGCGCCCGCTTAGGGCCAATAAGTTAGTACATAGCATTAAAAGTTATTAAAGCTAGTTTTAAGCATTCTTTGTGAAGCATATTTTATGGATTCAAAAACAAAAATGCAAAGAAACAAGTTCGCATCCCACAAAAAGGCATGGTATTGTCCTGGGCTAAGTGTCTTATTCAATATGTACACATGTTTCTTACTTTAAGATGAATCATATCGGCTTAGATGTTGCAAATCTACTGTTTCCTTTAGTTGCAATGAACGGGTTGTCTAATGTGGGACACTCAAATCGATCAAATAAAGGATACACTTCCAGCTGCTTGAATCCGTCAGGTTGCATCATGTTATTCCACAGCGAGTTTGCAACTAAAAATAAGGAAATAAAATTAAAATTTACTAAAAATTAAATAATTCTGTTGCTACCCATTGCGTGTCCCAGTTGACTTAAGTGAAAACAGTCGCTGGCGAACATTCTCAAGTCAGTATTCCCTCTTCGATCAAGCGGTAATGAAATATTTGTCATGAATGGTTGAAATATTACTGCGAAATCCTAAAAATAAGAACACAAATGTTTTTTGTATTTAGTTTCTGAATTAAATTAATGAAATTTGTAATATTTTTAATTTTGTTCCGACAAAATATCATGCAAATACGCCCACAACTCTGCTTGTAAACTGGTCCTAATTTTAGTGTAAGAATAACACGTGTTTAAGTCGAAGTTGTAAACATCATAAATTCTGGTCCATTTACAAACATTCAGCTGTCAACCAATCAGGACGAATCTCTAACTTCCAACAACTTTTGCTGGTGTTTGTTAATTCTACACAAACTCCGCATACCGTCGACATGAAAATCTTTTTAAAAAAAAGCAATGGAGGATTGCCAAAACTTAAAGGATTGTTCCTGGAAGAGTTGGGTCGTCGAGTATCTACAAATACAAATACTTGGCGCAACAGACCGTATGTGGTCCAGTGCCTAGCTTCTCGCGACCATTGGTGTTGTACTTGCTATATTTTTTTTACACAAATGAACAGGACCTACAGTTTAGAGCCATATCCGAAAAGCTTTTTCTTTGGGAAGCTTTCTCATGCTAGTTATTACTCTCGGACGTTCGTCCGACATTCGCGAGAGGTGGGACCGTGAACATTTTTTTTCGTGTTTTCTGGGATTCGAAGCTTGAACCTCCCGCTCAGTAATCCAACGCACTAACCACTGAGCCACGGCACCTACTAAGGATATTGCTTAAGGTATTATGCACGCAGAACAGTGTAAAACTATGCTGGGTGCCAGGACACTGCGGTATAAAAGGGAATGAACTTGCTAATGAATTGGCAAGGTATGGAGGAGAATTGCCAGTACGCGAAGCCGTGGATATCAAACCACCTTTGTGCGAAGTTAAGGCTACCATTAACGGCAAAGTATAGAAAACAGCGAACCAATGATGGTCAAATGTAGCAAGTCACAGGGTATCCAAAGCCTTCTGGCCAGAATTCGACCGCAAAAGAACTAGGGAAATTCTAAATCGAAACAGAATTCAGCTAAGAACAGCAGTAGGAATCTTGTCCGGGCACTGCCTTCTGGGAAAGCACGCCAAGAGACTGGGCCTTACGAACACGGGTGTATGTAGGATACTGTAACGACATATGCCCCGGAGAGGACATCACACATATACTGTGTGAGTGCCAGGGAATAGCTCGAAATCGTAGGAAATACCTAGGTTACTACTTTTTCAGTAACCTAGAAGAGGTAGGTCTTATCAACTAAAACAGGCTACTTAGATTCTGTAGGGAAATCAAGTGTTTCGCGATGGGCCCATTTTGGTGCCTAGTGTTGTATGAAGTTTACCTCATAACCCTATCTAACCTAACCTTATCTAATCTATATTGGAAATTAGTCGACTAAAAGAACTAGCAGACGATCGATGCAATGTGTAACAACGAAAAAGTTCCACTCTATCATCGTATTCCTCATATGCATCGCAGATGGTTGTGTCGCTGAGTACGTTGATGTACTTGGCAAAAGCGAAGTGGCCTGTAAGGTGGACGTCTACAAGTGGTCTGCAGTCAATTCCCGGGAACGACAGATGAAAAGCTGTGTGTTTGGAACTATAAATCGTAGATTCAGGGTGGTTCGGATCTTGAATGAACTTCTTCCGAGCTATGTTTCACAAGTTCATCGGAGATCTTGTGTCCGTGGATTGGACAAAATGCAATAAAAGTTGTCGTCAGTGAGATCTTGAGTTCCTAAACGATTGTACAAGTATTAAAAGTATTAGGCAGCGCATTTAGTGCTGCAAATGCAAATGGTCCTTTTTGTCCAATTTTGCTTAAAAATAAAGTTCATAAATTGCGTGGATCTCCGTTTGGAAAACAGACTCATAATTTGCCTTACGGAGAATGAAGTGTAAATTTATTGCCTTTAGTTAAAGCAGTGGCCAATGCAAAGGTGTTGAAGGGTTGATCCAGCCTATTAATAGAATAATACGCTTGTGATCTAAGATGCTTAAAAGAATCTATTACAGTAGAAAGGAGGGGCAGATTAACAAAACGCATGTTGGATTATTTTTATGAATGCTTGGAAAAAATAATTTTATGGGTGCCTTGGCGCAGTAGTTAATGCCTTGGACTACTGTGCCGAAGGTTCGGCTTTCGAATCCAGAAAATTATAAAATTTAAATATATTTATCTATCCCCTCCGAGAACTTAAAAAAACTGCTCCTGTTTATTTTTAGAATCAGATTGCTAATTTACTTGCCTATAGTATAAGAAGATACTGCTCTTTGGAGATACATACATATGTGGAGAAATCCACCATTGTTAACACAAAGCGCTGACGTACGTACCTGAGTTTGAAATTCCATCATATTAACTATTTGCGTTTCGCGGTGCTGCCACTCCTTGATTATATTGAAATATTTAAACAATTTCTTTTTTTTAAGTTGTGCTTTGAAAATACAGTGGCATCCAACTTTATGTACAACTTTGCACCGATTGGGAATTCCTTTCATGTTGTAGAGCAATTCCATATTTGCCGGAGGAAGAATATTGACAATAAGCCTTGGTACATTGGTCCTTAACATTCGCAAGCTTTTTAAGAGGTCATTTTCATGGGTCACAAGAAAGTCCTCCAGGTGATCATGGTGACACATATCGGAACAAATGTCATTATTTCCAACAAAAATCGTTAATAGTTTCCAATGGTTCTTGATGTTTATATTTGGATCAGACCGCATGCGTTTAATTAGAGTCTTTACCTGGTATGTCAAGTCTCTTGACATTAACATCGGTTCAGCAATGCTTAGCCTGTAAATGTTAAAAAAATAAATAAATTGACAATACGAACCGAAGTATGTATGTTCAAAACATTGAAGGTGAATTTAATAATTTCAGAACGGACGCCTTATGCAGAGCACCCACAAACCTCAATATCTACAACAGCCTGCCTACATAATTGGATTGCAAAAGTACTGCAGAGAAGACATACAATAACTGAACACGAAGGTACGAAGTTAGAAATGTACATTTCCAGAGGTATTCCTCAAGGCGGAGTAATCTCCCCAGTACTGCAGGTTATTGTATGTACCGACGTCTAAACCTGCGTGTATGGGTACGGACAAATATGTATGTAGTTCCCGAACTTTACTAAGCTATTGAAAGGGGCGATGAATTCGTTAAACACCTGGTCCAAGAAATGTGGACTAGCGGTCAACCCCCCGAGCTTCTTATTTACGAAGAAAACGGAAAACACCAGAGTTTGCACTGCCTTCTGTAGGGGGCATTCCTCTTAAAATCTCGGATAGGACCCGATACTTAGGCCTCGTGATTCATAAAAAGCTGAATTGGAGGCTAAGCATAAATAAAAGGACCAACAAAGCTGCTAGTACGTTCTATGCATGCAGTAGAATATTTGGAAAAACCTGGGGACCGAAATGCAAAACTATACTATCGATGTACATACTACATGGCTTACGGCCTGTACTGATTATGGTGGCAGACCGCTTGCAAGACCAACAACTTAACGGCTATCACAATGCAATGAGAACTACGCCCACAGCGGGATTGGAGGCTGCCCTCAACCTGCTTCCACTGGATATCGTTGTACAAGAGATCTACTCTTCGGCACATCTTCGGCTGACTCTGAAACAATTGCCAACCTCTTTACTACATTCTTCAGCCAATGATATAATGATTATCTGCTTGAGCCTGACCGCGAATGCTTCGAATACTTGGACAACTGTACGCCAACTGCTCTTGTCTCAGTTGGGATAAACTCGGGCATGGTAATTGAAAAGATGAGCATGATTAAGGATAGCTATTCCCATGGCCCAGCCTTGGTCTTATCCCAGCCCCTTACACTTTTTTTTTTAACTCTCACTCTCTCAAGCCGTCTTTCCATTGCTGTGGAAGGATTCGTTTATTTTCCTTCGTTGATATTACCACTGATTACCACTGACTACACCACTTAATGAACCCTAGATTGGAAACGGCTCTAGAGATCTCTTGCGGTTGTAGCCATCCAAAGTCAAAGCTTTCGAGAAAATCTCTCATGAAGTCATTTATTTCCTGGATAAGTTCATATTTAGAGAAGCTCCAATACAGAGTCCTCTTCATATGTTCAGTGTCCTACCCGATTCATTCCTGCTCTGGAGTTCCTTAAGGTAGTCATCTTGGATTGATATTTCTTAAATGATGCGGGAGTAATCCTAAAGGAATCCGATCTTACCATATACGTGGATGACAAGAAAATCTTTAAAATAATTTCTTTCCCATACGACTCCCTTTTTTTGCAAAGCGATCTAGATTCTTCGCACACATGGTGCAAATTGAACTATTTAGGGCTGAATTTAAGTAAATGTAAAGCGAGGACCAACTACATCAATATCAAACTAGTTCCCGCAGTAAATTTAATCTGTGAACTTGGTATAAGGTAGCCAAGTTTCGTCACCCTTCACCGTTTTACGATACCCCTTCTCGTAGAATTGAAGTTGTGCAGCGTTGCTTTATTCACTCCTTGGGCAGATAGATATAATTTGCCCCCGTATAAAGATCAGCTAAAATTCACCAGAATACAATTTCCAGTACTACAAGAAGAAACTACGACTAACAGAAGAAGACCTACATATGTACATATATCGAAAATGTGGAGATGAGGAAGTCAGCGAGGACACAGCCCACTTTCTCTAAAACTGTGAAGGTCTCATTCAGCTTAGAAACAATTTTCTCGGTTTACATAAGTTCAGAACAAGGTTAACCAATACGCAAGGTGACACATCTCCCTTAAAGGTATCACAATGAGATTGACCTGAGTGTGGTATTGTGGATCGTTTCTAATTCATGCACTTGTCAATTTCTGATTAAAAGACAAAAATTTAGGTTTACTGTGTCTGTTAACAGATTTCGATAAAATTAGTAAAAAAAAAATCATCTGTCACCGTCCACTCTAGAGTGGAATTCACAGGGAAATACGAGTCAAGGAAGGCGGAGAACTTATCGAAGAGATGCATCACCTGTGTATAAAGACTGTGGCGAATATTTCAATGAACTAAAATACTTGCATTAGATAAACAACGATGAATGTACTGATTGAATTAGGCTTATGAATTCAAATATCTAGCGAAACAGCCCATGTGGTTATTCGCGACAGACTTGACCAGTACACCGAAGGAGACAACGGGCTGTTCAACCGACAATACGGTTTCAGGAAAAACGAAACACCACTCATGCGATACAAGCAGTTTGTGAAATTGCACTTTAGTTAAGCTTGACATCAAAAACGCATTTAACTCGACCAGCTAGAACTTTATCATGAGAGCGCTGAGGAATATTCGAGTGCTAAACTGCTACAAATTATTACCCACTATTATATGAGAACCCTCTTCGACGATAAGAACGAACGCAGGAGGAGTCCCACATGGATCAGTGCTAGGCGCAGTCCTATTGAACATTATGTATGATGGAGTACTACGTATGCGGAGTGGACATAATTGGTAACGCCGATGACATCGCGGTGGTGGTAGTGGCTAAAACACTAGAGGAGGTGACTCAAAACTGCAATAACACCATCAAAGATGCGAAGGTATGGCTTCGCTCAATAGGTTTGGAATTAGCGGACCACAAAATGGAGGCTGTCCTCATTAGCAGCCGTAGGAGAGTTGAGCCCCTGACCATACAGGAGAATACACTATCGGATCAAAGCCTTACATAAAGGTACTGCATGACCATAGGCTTAACTTTAGAAATCATCTAACCTTGGTTTTAGCTAAGTAAACATGCAGGAGCATGGAGTCTGGCATAACTCGTAGCACGGGCTTCCGACTATCTATAAAGGATTTCACCCCTCCAGCGCCTCCAAAAAAAAGCCAAGGGTTTAGCTTTTCGCATTACAGTTATTAGGTATCCTCGCACGTTTGCCAAACATTCGCCAGAGGTGGAACAGTCAAAAAAATTTTTCGGTATTTTCTGGATTTCGAACTCGGAACCTCCTGCTCAATAGTCCAGCGCACTAACCACAGAGCCACGGCACCCAGGCTGTACTTATAGTAAGATAATCTCTATGACTAGCGCTTGAAAATCACACATGCGCACAACATAATACTCTTAAATGTATTTTACCTACAAGTGTAGTATAATTTATATAATATTTTCTTACCGTGACTGTTCGTTTGCTGTTGGGCCATCCGATGTTGCATACCCATAAAGGTTCGGATTGAAAACTTTTAAAATGTTTGGCAACGTTACGTACTTCCTCCAGTTAGCACGCCCTCCTCCGGAAAATGCAATCGAACGAAACTCATTTATTATGTGTGGGATATTGGTTGAGATACCGCCATTCGCCGCTGAAAGTGAGTCTCCCATGCATGCGATCACATCAATATCACCAGGTCGTACTTGGCTGACGGAGGTTGGGGCTACCACACTTCTTGTATTTTTGACATCACAAGGAAAAGGTTGTGAGTCGGGTACTTTCGCTTGCACTTTCTATTCCATAAACACAACATTTTCAACCAAATTTCTTTATTTACTAACTAACCATCAACGTACCCCAAGCCTTACATTTTCCGCAAATATTTTGTCTATGCTCCCAAAAGTGTAATTCATCGATACATGTCGTAAGAGTAAAAATATATTTGTGAATCGATCCAATCTTGTAACTAGTTTCGGCGCTGCACTAAACGTTTCAAAAATTAACAATAAATGTACGAGTATGAACAAAAACACAGCCCGGCACTTCATGATATCCGCAAGTAGTTGAAAGAGTATATTTTAACTGAGCTATTTCAGTCGACGAGTTTTGTTTTTATTTGTATATCAGAATAAAAGCAATTTTTTTTGTAAGCTATTAACGGTTCAAGGTGCCTAAATAACGTAGAATAATTCTCTTGTTTACATAGTCATTAAGAGGTACGAAAAGTAATTAAGATTCATTTTCCATTTAAGCGACATCTTGTTCTATTCACAGTCATCAAAGGTGATGGTGCCACTTATGTACTATATGCGATTTTGCAGCGCAACAAAACAACAATAAAAGAATCTGACAACATAATTAACAAATTGACACCAATTTGGTGTGCAGTGCAGTTAAAAAAATGTTTTTGTCCAGACAGAAACTAAAGGTGTAAGCAATTCGGAAGATGTAATGCACTTGAAATTTTATGTGACTCTCGTTATGAAAATATATATCTCTCTCCAGAAGCTTTTCTATTCTCAGCTACCTGTTGCAACCAGATGGCCACTGGACCACCTCTAGTAAGGAGTCCATTGAACTTTTACTGGATACACAATTTTCTGGTAGCTGTGCTTTAAACTGCAAATATTTTTGGTTCACTGTGAAGCGACTCCCTCATTATAGCAGCTGCTGAAAGGATCCTCTCGGGCATGTGTATCCTCACAGCCTTTAAGTACTTGACGGTTTCATTACTGTTAAGATTCAGCAATTTGAAAACCTAGTAAATATTTCCTTGGCTCAAAATCATCTTCTTGGGTTGTTTAAATGTAGTTTACACTCCCAAACAGCGGACCAAGGTTGAAGTCGTCTTCATGTGGAACCAAGGGATCTCTGACCTATCAGTCTATCTTCCTTTCTGCTGAAAACGATGGAAAGGCTAATTGATATCCATCTGCGCCAGAGCATTAATTCTACTATGATCTCTGCATACCAACATGAACACTGAGAAGGCAGGTCAGTCGAGACAGCCTTACAGATCCCTGAATACACCATGAGCTTCCTTGACATTGAATCAGCTTTTAACAATGTCAAATCAGAGCAATCTCTAGAGCACTTGCAAGTCTTAAAGTAGACTTGTCCATAGAAGCGAAGTACCTTAGATCAATCTTTGACGAAACCCATAAGGCTATGCTAAGAGCTTTCAGGCTGCCTGAGATACTGAACTTGAAGTCGGTGAGTATAGGTTATCTGAGAATACTACAATAGAACACATTCATCATGACCCGATCTTTAAGATTCCTGATACCATGCTCAAGAGATTTCGATTCTCCAGGAGTTTCAAAATTAGTATAGGTGACCGCCAATAAAGGAAAAATGAATGAAAGGAATCTGGTGCACAGATGGTTCCAAATTGGAAATTGACAGCACTGGTGTTGCGGTATATGGGCCTAGGTTTCAACGCGCGATAGACCTTCAAGTAGAAGCTCATAGTACTGAACTCCGTGCACGAGAATGCCTGCAGAAAAGAATTAATGGTCAAGTAGACCTATTAGTGCTTCAATCCTATACGGTACGAACTAAGCCGGTCTGGGACTGTCCCAACCTTGTCGCAAAGTTTGGAACCAGCAACAAGGTTATCGTAGCCTAGATTCCAGGTCATGAAGGTTTCGAGGGCAAGGAAAAGGGACTGCTTGGCGAGAAGGGGCGCTTTTTTGCTTTAGATGAAGATGAAGGTTTTGAGGAACTGACACGCTGACTACTGGGCTAATCTTCAGGGCCTAATTCAAGTTCATCAACTCCAACTTATATAAGACCAAGACTTTATTGAAACTTAGCGAAGACGTTTTAAGGACGTGGACATTGTCCACCTAGACACCATTTTCACAACATGAAAATGTCTGATGCTGATATACATATGATGGCTCTTTAGAGAGCGTACGTCCAGGAGATGCAAGGAAACGACTACTCGACCTGGCGCGGCAGCCTGTTAGTCCAGCGGTTATTAATTGGGACCTACCTTTTAACCTTTAGCTTTTAACATCTTCCGTAATGATGATGCAACAGGAGAAGATGACTCCCTTGGGCGCAAGATACGTGATCGTCATGACGCCACTCTCTTCAAACGATCAGATATCGCTAGTTTTTGCTGGAATATGCAGCCATCTTAGCCTATCGAGTTCTATCGGCTTGCTGTGAGTTACAATTGGAGAGTTCGGGCTCATAAAGGGCATTGGCTGTATACTGTGGTAGCAAAACCGATACTTCTGTTCGGAATCATAGTGGACAGCACTAAGTAGACAAAGTTAGCTACATATATCATATTCATCGTTGGAGGCCGATCGGATCTCCATTAATTTGTTAAGAAGTCCTATGTCGCCAACATCAAGTATTGAAGACCAGTCAGTGGCAACATTGCTATAAAGCCATCAGAGATGCCGCCTCTGATGTACTGGGTTTCACTCAATCACATCAATGAAACCCGTAGTTTGATGATGGCAAGAACATGGAGAGGCTTATAAAGCGGTGCTGCATAGAAGGACTAGAGCTGTTCACGAGCTCTACGAGCAGAAGAGGAGACATGAACACCAGCTTCTCAGGAGGAAAAGAACGAGCATGAGAAGCGCGCCATCGAGGAAATAGAGAGATGCTACTGCAGGAATGAGGGTCGGAAGTTTTACCAAAGGTCAACAGATATAGTCAAGGTTACAAAACCTGAAGCGAAGTCTGCAAGAACGATCAAGGGAACATCGTAGTAGGAATTCGGTTGATACTGAGTTTAGCGGCAACGACGAACCGAATCCCTCTGTCAGGCAGAATGTACTTATATCTGGACTGTTCACCAAACCTGGACGAAAGGACTTAGCCATATCCAAACTTAAGTCAAACAAAGCTGCCGGAGCTGACGGCCTGACGTTAAATATGGTCGGATGAAAGCATGCCGGGTGAATGGAACCTTAGCTTTGCTTGCCCGATCTTAAAAATAGGAGACCCTTTTGAAATTCGTCAACTACAGAGGCATCAGTCTTTTTAACATTGCGTACAAGATCTTATCTGCAATGTTGTGTGAGCGCCTTAGGCCGCTCGTCTCGTCTACTTAAGACGAGCTTTCAAACGTTGTGGCCATTGGGCTATAGTGCACGGTTTCCATGGACATCGTTGACGTGACTGCGGTCAATGCTGCTCTGAGGCTTTCCAAATTTCTGTGTAGAGTCTTGTAGGCCCTGTTGTTCAATTCTGTTCACAAACCGTAATCCAGAGGATTCAAGTATGGGCGGCCAATCTTCTGCTGCTATAAAGCCATTAATGTTGATCCTGTGAGACTTCTGCACAGATTTGGCTTTGTGCGCTGGAGCAGAGTCATCCTGGAAGATTTATCTGTCTCCATTGAAAAGGGTATTAGTCAAACCCTTCACAACACTCTCTAGCACATCTTGTTGGTAAAGTTGTGCACCAGTTTTCATGCCTTTTTTGCAGAAATGGAGGGATGTGACACCTTGGTGAGAGACTCCTCACCAAACCATTACGGAAGCGGGATGAGAGAGACGTTGAACCTTTGGAACAACTTTTTTCGCATCCTTAGATGATGTAGCATAAATTTTATCATTTTGTTTGCTGAAAACTTCTTCCATGATAAAAATTTTCTCATCCGTAAACAGAAGGTTTTCATCGCCATTGACCGCGTGGCACTGCAAAAGTCACTTGCATCTTTCCAGTCTAACTCTTTTCAATTAAGCAGTTAAAAGATAACCCGTGGACCGACGATAGGTTTTCATATACAGATCATCCTGAATCGGCCTACACATGGATCTGGTTGATACATCCATTTCCTTGGGCATGTTTATTTGTTTCCTAAGGGGATTTCTTCGAGTTCGTTGACGCACTCGTACAGACGACTCGCAGACGAGCACATCTTGACCTGTCCTCTACTCCAGACAATTGGCCAAAGCGACCAATAGCCAGATCAACAAATATTCTCTACAAATATCCCTACGTAATATCTTGTTCTCCTAACCATCCAGACCCTTAATCCTTAATTTTGCTTACCTTTCCATCCCCCTCCCTAGCTTTAAAGTTTTTTTGTCCTTAGTTTTGAGTTTAGATTGTTTAAGGCTTAATATGAAAATTCCGCTAGAGCCGGGGTCAACATTAAAAATTAGAACACATAAACAAAACGGACCGAGGACCCATCCCTGTGGAACACCTGCCTCGATGTTTTTCAATTCTGAATATTTTTGCCCAGAACGTAATCTGTCTAAAATAAAAGACTTCAGTTATTCGAAGTATTCTTTGAGTGATTCGTACTCTAACCCTTTATGCCAAACCTTAACGAAGGCGTCGAAACGCGTAAGTAAGTAAGAGGCATAATCGATCCATTTGATATGGTTTCCAGAAGTTTACTGGTACCGCACCGTATGGCTAGGTTAAGCATTCAGATGCTCTATTTCGGACAGCGCTGCATTCTCGACAAACTGGTCGAGAGGTGGGTGTTGCAAAAGCACCTGTGGTTTGTTTGTTTATTGTTTGTTTGTTTATTGTTTATAAGCAATCTCTGTACATGTAAGAGTAAAAACACTTAAAGTTAGTACAGCTACAAGTTAATAAATAATTAAAGAACAAGGATTTTAAGAAATATAAATGAAATAGAATTACAAATTAAATATGAATTAAGAAGAAGATAAAAAATAATTTAATATTTAATAATCACCAAGCAAACTACGATTAAAAAGTAAAAGTGTGAGCAATTTCAGTTGCGCACAAAGTGAGAAAAATACGCTAAAGAAAATTGTCTATATTCGAAATCAGACCTCACCTGGTGAGGCAGATGATTCCAGAGGCCAACAGCATGAATAAAAAACTGTCTGCGAGATGTTAAACAAGTATGTGTAAATGGTCTTATCGTAATGCAGCGGTTAGACCGGGAGAAGGTAAGCTTATTATAAAGATACTCTGGTTGCTGTCTGTGAATAATCTTGAAGAGTAAGATACAAGACCGATATTTTAGAAAAGCATCAAAGTCACAACCAAGAAGTTTGTGACATTCTGCTTAAACGTGATCATATCTGTGCAGGTTAAAGACATACCGAGCAGTCGAATTAAGAGCCTTCTTTAGCTTTAGAATGGAAACATAATCAGAATCAGCGAAGAGTTCGCAGCCATAGGAAATAATTGGCACAATAAGTGCATTTACAAGTTTGAGCTTGACTTCAGCGGGAAGTATTTATTGCTTTGCTGACAGATAGCCCTCTGAGCGATGCATATATTTTTGCTACAATAGAACAAGTATGGTTGTTCCATGTTAGTTCACTGTTAAAGATAATTCCGAGATTCCTTACATGGGTGACATATTCAACATTAGTGGAATATAGTTTAATAGGGGGAAAGTCAGAAAGATAATGTTTATGTTTGGAGATTGGAATTATTTTGGTTTTTTTAGGGTTAAGCATGAGAGCATTTTTTGTCGCCCAGTTTGTAATAGAGCGAAGATCCTCATTAATTTTTACGACAGAGTCTTCCACCATACCAATAGGGAAGCTAAGGTAAAGCTGGACATCGTCCGCGTATATATGGAATTTACAGTGGGCCAACATGGTTGGGAGGACATTAATAAACATTGTAAAAAGCAAAGGGCCAAGTATAGACCCTTGCGGAACACCACTTTTAACGGCACGGAAGGATGACATTTTGGAGTTGTAAGAAACAGCTTGGACACGGTTAGTAAGATATAAGAATATTAGCTTGTTAGTAGGAATAGAAAAGTTAAATAACAGTTTGTTACAGAGAATAGAAGGATTTACACAGTCAAAAGCTTTTGAGAAATCGAGCAAGGCCAGTAGGGTAGTTTTATCCTCATCTATAGCCTGCCGAATGTCATCAGATACTGTTATTAAAGCTGTTATGCAACTGTGTCCTGATTGGAAACCTGATTGCATAGTTGTTAATAGCTTATTGCTTTCTAAATGTCCTTTAATTTGGTGACTTAAAATAGATTCCGGAACATTACCCTTTTTCGGAATAGGTACAATTCTTGCTTTTTTCCAAATGCCTGGATAAGTGGATGTCATAAGGATTGTATTGTACATGTGTGTAATATGAGGTAAAATGACCGTGGTTCTTATATTATTTTTTTTATTTTCGTTTGTGATCATAATTGTTTGATTTGACCCTCTGAAGCGGTCAAGATTTTGGGTCAATTTCAATGACGACGTTGCAATAATAGGCATTTATATAAATTTTAGTTCCTAAAATGAGTTCACTGACTACTCAGCTTCAAACCCACCCCAGCAACAGACAAATTGAATTTCATATCCCAAAAGTCAATGTTTTGCTTACAAAACATTCTCAAGAATATCACGTTTCCAGTAATACTTGCCGTAGAAAGAACATAATCGGCTTTAAAATTCAGGCAACACAAGTTGATATAAATTGTTTCTTCGAAATCGTACCTGTCTGCGTTATGTTTATTCTAAGTCGGTCTGTTTCTGAAATAGAAAACACGCATAAATTTGAAATCTTTTCCAACACTCTACCTTTCGTCGTCTAGAAGTTAATACATCAATTTAAATTCAGCAAAATACTTCAGCATTGAATTTCTTCGCACCATCCTTCCACCTTTGTTCCAATAACCAACTTTGTTTACCAACCTCCTAAGCCCCTTACAAGACATCCCAGAGATAATTTCCAAGCAACGTAAACCCATGTGTGCATTCTCTCCTATTTTTCGGTTCCTAGTACCAGTCCGCCTCCATTCGATCACTCGAACCCATACGTCCTGATTGTGTTCGTACATAATGTCGCCAGTATTGTAACTTTACCGGATTTTAAAATCTCCAGGGAGTGTACCCTTTCTTTGGAGTCGGAGCGACGATTTATTTCATATGACTCCTCTCGGAATATCCCAGACCTAGGTATATATGTACATATGTATGTAAAGAGAAAGACAAACCAGCTTAGCACAGTCTCTGACAAAGCCTTAAATACAACCCAGCACAGAGATGGAGAAATAGGTATTAGAGGGTTATAGGTGGCAGCAAGAAAATAAATTTATCCTTCTTTGATACAGAAAGAGTAGAACCGTTCTGAAGTAAAGAGGTTTCGTCCTTTTATAGTCTTTCTTTCTTTTTATTTTCATCCACTTTGTTCAATGAAACAAGAGAAGAGAAAATGTTGAAAAAAAACCAAACACATACACTTAGTCCGACTGGTTTGAACAGCATCCGGGATGTAGAGCAATCAACCATTTTCACTATCAACCGCAAACTACTTGTTATCCCTGCTCTGTACATCCGGAATAATAATAATCGTTTTCCCCGCAAGTATAAATTTTCATCACTGAGAATGATATGGCCTAGTTCGGTTGGGCAAAAAAAAGGGATGGTGTTCCTGTGGTCCAACTACGCCCGTGTTCCACTCCACAATCTGGTATTTTCAATAAGCTACGAAATCGGAACAATAACCCCTTGTTTGTTTGTGCTTCCTCTGTGATGCGCACATTCATTGCTTCGAGTCAAATTTTAATTTTAAGCTGCCAATCGTTGCTTATTTTCGCTGTTTTTTTTTTGTTCGTGATTTAACTTCCGGGAATATTATTCGAGATGATGAAACGATAACAATATATGCACGGATACTTTAAAGCAAAGAACATACATTTGCGGAAATTGAATTCCACCATTAAGCGGATACCGGCGGTTTCATGATTAAATGTTTGTTGATATTCAAATTGACGACCAAAGGAATTGAAATGATTTAGTAACGGTTTATCAGTTTCACCGTTAAAAATACTAATTGCAGTGGGCATGTGATGAATTTCAAAACTACAAGCTTAAGACTATGGTCAAGAGTGATTGACTTTAAGGCGATAAGAGATCAGCCGAGTTCGATAAAAGGCATGTACCACAATAATAGACATGTACACATGCACTAAGTATGGTTCCAAAATGGTACTCGCGGACTTCAATCCTTCTAGTTGGAGGTTGTTCGCTGTTCGCCCGTCTACGTAAGCAAATGTAGTTAAGGGAAAGACGCCCCAGGCCTCGGGTAACACACACCTTCAACAGGCAATCAGACCAGGAACGAACATGGACTATGAGCCGGCACCTAGAATATACGTACTTCGGAAGCAGTTCAAAAACTGAAAACTATCCTTGCGCAGTAGAAGGTAGCCATTACTGCGATCAAGGAGAGGACCTATAGTTTAGAGTCATATTCTAAAGGCGTTTTTTCAAAATAAAGAAGCAATCACATGACAGTTATTGCTCTTCGATGTTTCTCAGACATTCGCGAGGGATTCAAAACTCGAAGGTTCTGCTCAGTAATTCAACGTCCTTACCGCTGAGCCACGGCGCCTACAGGACAGAATATGATCTGGAATAAAAAAAAACAGAAATGACATATGCTGTGGGTTGGGGCCGCATACGAAACCGGAAAGACTAAGAAAGGAAGCAGACTACAAAAGAGCGGAACTTTGGGAGAAACTCTCTAGACCAAGAAAGGCCAAAGAACTTAGGCCTGTATGAACATTAACAGGAACCGTCAGAGCAACCTTACAACCTTGCTAACTGGTCACTGTAGACTTAAGGATCACCTCAGGAAACTGGGTATTGAGCAAAGTGGAAACTGTAGATTCTGCGGAGATGTTGAGGAAACCCCTGGGCACCTTCTAAAAGAATGTGGACCACTGATCCGCAAAAGAAGAAAACACGTGGATGCCTACCAACTGTTAGAAGAAGATCTGTCATTGTTACATAGATCCATTGCAGATACTACGATTCATCGAGAAAATTTCACCGACAAGAGCTCCAAGTCGGGGTAGCACAAAAGATCTATTAAGGTTGTAGTGCGCCTAAGCCTCTATAACCAATCTACAATCTACACGCCCATAAACGATCCCCTGGCTGTGATCCGCGTCAGAGCTATGTACATCGTACAACGTCAAGCTTATGTTTGCACACGCCCCTACCGAGAAAGGTGATGTCCATAGAGATGATTGATGAGTGGTGCACTAGGTTATGTTAGGTTAGCAGTAGATGCAACCTCACTTAGACCAGTTAGGTCCATTGCGTTACCATAGTATCAACATCTCCAAACAGCTACCCGCTGAAGTAGGAAGAACTGGTGATGAAGCGCTGGAGTCTACTAATGATTGTATTAGCTAGTTCGCCGAGGTTGTTGGAAAAGAAGGCTCCTAAATGCAGTTTCCTTCAAGCGGAGAGCCCTTCGCATATACAAAGAATATGTAGTATGGCTACTTCCTCTTTTTCAGCTTCTGCATGAAGTTGTGACTACCGACAGTTGTAGTGAAATATGTATGCTTGAAATGGGGTCCCTTTTCTGTTTAAGACTGTTGGAGCGTTTGTGATCTAGTTTGGGCCAGATCTGTCTAGTGATGAAGCAGGCAGTACCATTTGCCCATCTGCAAAGAGGGGTCAAGGATAGGAATGCCTGAGACAATCTTTGTTGCCCAGGCCATCACTGTTTTCTTTTGAAGGAAGAGTCTATCCTATGAAGGTCTATCGTAACGGTCTAGAAGTCTAGAGGCTGTACAACGATCACGGTAATTTCACTTTGAATTTTGATATCTCGCGAGCTTAAAGCGGTACGTGATTTCACCTTGAAGGATTCTGAGCGGGACAAGGTAGAAGAGACCTCCACGCTGCTATTAAATGGGCTAAGATCAGCTTTGGTTTTCAAAGTCTTAGCCTTCAGTATTTCAGGAGCTGATCTAAAATTGGCGCAGGGGCAGTACTTCTAGCCGATGAATTAAGAGCATCCAACTCTTAGCTTTGGTTTGCTTTTGTAAATTTTGTTGACAGGATTCATGTTGAGTTCCGACGAGTAGCCGAGAAAAGTAGCTATCTGTGCAGAGATCCGTAGCACACAATTAAGGTGGGCTAAGGATGGGCCCCCAACCAGGTTGATCCTTGGCACGGGTTTTATGACACCTTGATCCAGCCCAAAAAGAAAGAAATAATCTAAAGAAAGCGTAGACTATAGCTTAGCTGCGTATTTCCTCTAGGAATTAAGTCCCGAAAGTCATTGACCTCTACTAGGCTCCTGCACAACGGCGAGTTGCGTAGTCACGTAGTCATTGTTTTAGGTGTTTTCAACTCAAAGCTGGAAGGAGAGGGCGTCTTTGGTTATACAGTTACGGTACAGCCTAAAGGACACGACCTCCGATAACAAATCCAGGCTGACGGGTTTTGCTGCGGGGCGAAATGTTGTCGCATTTAGTACGCGGTTCACAAGGAAACATAGAGACCTCTTGATTAATCAACCGTCAAGCAGATCGATCACATCGTGATCAACGCTCCTCCAGTATGTAAATTTCCGAAAGTTCCAAGGGACAACATTGATTTGGACTGTTGCTTTTTTGTTGCCAAGGTGGATATCCCGAACACCGCCAAGATAATGAAATACTGTGTGCAAGCTTGACGTGGGACGGCTACAAACGAAGGAGATCGCCAAATCCTTCTCCAATCGAGTTTCCCTTCATCGACGACGAGTGCTAGCAAGCATGTGCAGCTAAGCAGAAGCCTTACAAAGCGGCGCTGCATAGAGGGACTAGAAGTGCCCGCGGGGGATTTTCGGTCCCGTTTTCATAGACTCTACAGCGACATCGACTTATCCAAAAGAGTGAAGATCCAACGACTGAGGTAGCTGAGTCACGTAGAGAGTATGGACACCAAGGCTTCGGCCCGAAAAATGTTCGAATACACCCCCGAAGAACGACGCAGTAGAAGGACACGGCGACTCAGGTGGCACACCCATGTGGAAGGGGACCTCAACCAACTTAGCGTGCGAAACTGAAGACAGCTACCTAAAGATCGAGCTGACTTGAGA
Organism: Blera fallax; assembly: GCA_946965025.1. Classification (NCBI taxonomy): domain Eukaryota; kingdom Metazoa; phylum Arthropoda; class Insecta; order Diptera; family Syrphidae; genus Blera; species Blera fallax. Next base: position 96,549,773 of record OX337244.1, read on the forward strand.
CGCTTGTTGGTTTAGGTTTAGATCTACCACGGACAGGTAGTACCACCTTAAGTAAGTAAGCATGCTATTCCAAGACTTTTTCTTCTAATGACAGGTGGGTTTTTTCATGCAGCAGTGCTTTAGTTTTTGTAAAGTGCAAAGACTTATCTCCTGCTCAAAAACCCCCTTAAACTAAAATCATGAATCAGACATGATGGCAGAGAGACAACCAGACGAAGGAGCGAGAGCAGTAGCATTCTTTGATCTGCATATATGTATACGAAAACCACTCTGACGCAGTGTTATGACGCACACACCAGCCCTAATTTAAATTCAAATGACTGCTGCAGAATGAACAGAATCAAACTTGGGTTAATCCCGCATTCTATATAGTAACACATTACATATCAACGAAGAAATCCGTTTCCACCCTAAATATCCCCAAAGTTTTTATGTTCATACAGCAGGATTTTTTATTTACATAGGACTAACCCAATATATCATGTCTTGCCAGATGTCATTTTGCGGTTTCGAAAACTAATAAATTAAAATTAAAGTACATATTTACGCCGCAGGCTTCCTTTAGTCTAGCATTAGGATGTGGAAATACTATTGATTATGATTATACGGTCATAATTTGTGGTAAGTTATGATACGTTATCAATGCAAATTAAATTAATTGAATTCAGTGTCCTTGCTCATAAAATATTTCGGGGTATAATCCTCAATAAACTTAGGTATTTCAAAAGGCAAATATAAAAAAAAAACTTTAGCACACCGATTGAAAATTCGATTTGCCTTCACGAAATAAAAAAAAATGCAATATGAACCATATCGACCTTTAATGTTCTACTTCAATGAACATAAGTGTGTAGTTACAATTTTAATAACAACTAACAGTAATTTACGATATTTTCTTTCATAGTTTTCTCTACAAAGGATTTTCACAAGAACTCTCCGCCAGGCTTAATTATGATGTCCTGAATCTGCAACCACAAAGAATAATTATTTAGAACTGCTTTCCTTTGGGTCTGACTTAAAAAAAAAAAAGCAAATCCTTACCAACACATTATCCGGAGTACAAATGGCAAAAATCAATGCTTTTGCAACCTCGGCTGGAGCTAATCGTGGCATCAGTGTCACTAAATCATTATCTGAGTTAGCTGTAACAATATCGTTCTCCACCAGCCCAGGGCTAATATTCTGCATATAAAAACCAATTTTAATTGACAAATTGCCAATTTCCCACCAACACTAACTGAAAATCGGATTTTCTCTTACCATAATTTTAGCCGCAATTTCGAAATACATCACTTCCTGTCGGAGGCATTCAGTTATAGCAGTCATGGCGTATTTACATGCCGGATACATTCCATTAACAGGCTTCGTTCCCGGCACACAAGTGTTCAGCTTGTGTCCAAGAATGCTGCAATGCAATTTGAATATTAAATATGCAATTTCGTTGTCACTCCGGATAATCTAATAACAAACAGACCTATTAATGTTTACCACAACGCCGGACACATCACGAGCTTTCATCATATTCAAGGCTTGCTTCGTACAGATTATTAGTCCTATAATGTTTGTGTCCATCATATTGCGAAAATCCTTAATATTGTTGTTGTCCAGCAGTAAGAATTTACTTGTTATGCCGGCATTATTGACCAGCAGGTCGATACCGCCGAATGTCTTTTCGATCCATGTAAATGCAGAATTTACCGAGACCTCCGAAGTGATGTCACACTCGACAGCGTTTAGTTGACCTTTTGCACCGACAACGTTTACGCGAAGAGCCTTAAAAAAAAAATTAATTCACATTACTTTCGCGGTCACAATTCAGGTACAGGCTATACGTTAACCGACCTCAACTTTATCCTTTCGCCTAGCGAGTCCGCAGACAATCATTCCAGCTTTGACGAGCTCTACCACTATAGCTGCACCAACTCCTGCGGTAGCACCGGTAACAACTGCCACTTTACCAACCCAACGTTCCATGGCACTTGAATATTCAAAACCACAGAGATGTTGCCAACTAGATGTAGATGAGAATGAATGGGGAAATTTAGCGCTAGAGGAACACACGGCGAACTGAGGACTCAATCGGTAGTGGTTCCTCTATTTATATTATTGAGGATCATCCACGTGATGGGTGAATCTTGATACGATATGGTGTTGAGCTTTTAGGGACCGATCAATTGAATTGTGATATTTTAGGATCAAAGGAATCGCATTCGATTGAGTGTGTGTACGCCTATTTACATGGTGATTGATTGGATTTGAGAGTGTGGTGAATTGATTCAAATGGGCGCCCTCTTTAGTGTAGACCAGGGTGTCTTTGGCAGCTATTTTAATAGGATATCAGATTGTTAGATCGATTATTAGTTGTACGGATACGTAAGAATAGAATCAGAATTAGTATAAAAATATTTTGGCAAAAATATGACAGTGAGTCACATTCGAAAACAAATTATCGACGGCCATAGGCACTTCAGAGAATTCGAAAAAAAATTAATTAGACTGCAAGGTTGGCCGATATTAGAAACAGACGGTCCTCATAAGTACCAGCTGTTGAGCAGTATCAAGTCGGAGTATTCCAGATGGACTGGAAAAGATTTTATCGCTCTCTTCTAGGAATGAGCAACAGGGTCAGTAAGTTAGGAAGCCATAGGGCTTAAGAGCTCTTACCCAACAAAGCAGGGATTTTTACTTTTTAGACTTACTTTACATATGTATGTATATGTACATACAACCTAATTTTTTTATTGGAGGTTGCTGAAACCTGATGGTGTACTCAGACTGAAGATCTGGCCCATCGTACTCACCATTAAGACACGTTACCCTAATATTTTTTTTTTGGACTTTCGGGCTTCAGCGCTGAAGTGATCAGCACTCACCGCTTCGGTCACCGAACCCAACCCAATGAAATGTTTGGTAAAAAAACCGCGGATTTTTATGCAGATATGCAGATGCAGATTATGCAGATTTTATGTCTGCATCCTGCAACCAATGCGAGGATTCTGTTCTCGAAAAACGCAGTCATGAACGGATTTACTAAAAGTAGATGCAGGCAACCCCAGCGGCCCTGAAAAACTTCCTCTGAGCTTTGTCTTGCGAGTGCGTCCAAAATCTCGTTTCTCTGAAATTTAGTCTTTCGATCAGATTCAGATTGATCTTGAGTCCATGTACTATTTTGGAAGTAGTAGAAGGGTTCAGTGCACCTTGGTTATCCATGCGGACTGATATGCTCACGTCCACCTTTTCTTGACACCAAAAACATGGCGTAGATTTCCGCTTGGGAGACAGGCGCATATTAACCTAACGGAAAATGGACTCTAACCACTCTCCATGAAGACACCAGCACCGAACCCCTGCCTATTTTTGGGGTCAACTGTTAAAATAAGATGGCATTCTTTCGTCGGATCAGAGTCTGGCAAAAGCCTTTCCAGAGCTAAGTGAAATTCGACTGTGTAGTTGTCTCTTAATTGGATTTCCGGAATTATTTTATCAGGGAGCATGTCGATTGAACTAGGGTCCTACAATATTTCTCGTATAAGATCATCGAAGCTCTAGTGCGAATGGATTTATACACCTTTTGTCTTTAGACGAGCGATGACTTTTGGTGTGCAGCCCAAACGGGAGGCAAAGGGTGCTATGGAACACGTTCTGACCAAAGAAGTTATTTAAATTCATTGGATACATGAATAAATGGTGACGCCTTTAAGCACTTTCATACTTACTACTAGCCCGGGTGGACCCGTGCTTTAATCAACACACATCTCTAGCCAGCTCGGTTGTTAGTAATCTGCCTCCGATTAGGCACATTATTCGCTACATATTCGAAGACCTTCTCCTATTGCGTACTCCATCTGAGGTGGTTAGGAGACTTTTCGGTTTGGAGCCTTAATGTCCATCCGCCTAACATATCTTAACTACCCTAGTCAATGTTTCTGGACTCTTCGAAATAGCTGCTCGTTGAATAGCTGCCGTTGAACCGTCTATGCAGACGGGATCGAAAAACACACGAAGTATTTTTCTTTCAAAGAAACCAAGGGTAGCCGCATCCGTAGTTGAAAATGTCGTAAAGCAGGACTTAATTGCTTTCTACAGAAACAACAACTAGCAAAATGGATTTTTCATCTGATCTAGTCGCTGATGTTCTCTTGGGAGTTCCCCATGCAGCCTTTGTAGACAAAGTTCCTTACTTCCTTAAATTATATCTACATATCCACTGATGTTGAGAGTCCTTTTTTTTGACAACATAAATACACTGCTGGACAAAATAATAGGTGTAGGTACTTTTGTTTCGATATTTCAACTCAAAATGAAGTACAAAAATTTATTTTTATTTCACTAATTGTGATTTAAAACTAATAGAAAATAAGAAATATATCAAAAAAACTTAAATTTAAATCCCCACATTAGTTTAAATCTTATATTTTACGATCAAGCTTGGACAAAATAATAGGTGTGTTCAGGAGTGCTTGGAATAAAACAAAATTTTTATCTTAATATGAAGCTCTTTACCAATTATTTGTAATCCTGCATATTAGTAGACTGTGTAACCACCATTGTTTTTTATTAGAGTCTGAATCCTTCTACGCATAGATCGTTTCAGGTCTGGAACTCGATAGGTATTTGGTACCAGATATCTTGGACATTTTGCCATAACTGGTTTTTGCTGGTTGATGTGCGCATTGACAGTCATCTCTGCAGCTCTCGCCATAAGTTCTCACTGGTATTTAGATCGGGGGACTAACTTCGCCATAATAGATTGGCGACATTGTGTTCGTTAAGCCAAGCACTCACCAGGTTCAATGAGTGTTTTGGATCATTATCCTATTGGAATCGCCAAATCAACCGCATATTATCTTCCGCATAAGGCAGTATTACATTTTCCAAAGTATTCTGGTACTCAAATTTTATTATTGTGTCCTCTTCGAAATATGGGTCCGACAGCATTCCAGTAAGAACATTCCCATACCGTAATGTTTTCCCCGCCATGCTTAACCGTTTTTCGCGTGTAGTGTACATGGTATTCTTTGCCCATTGGTGGACGAACAATTCATTCAGAATCACTGGAGAGCAAATTGATTTTTATTTCGTCCCCCCAAAAAATATTTAGCCATTTTTTCCTCCATTCGTTCCACACCATGAACAATTAGTTTCAGCAAAAATTTTCCTCATATCTAAATTTTTTTTTCGCATAAGAGAAAAAATCCGGGCTACTCTGCCTGGTGGCTTAGCATCTACCAATCGTAGATGAATCATGCGGGAAGTAATACTAATACCCACCTCTGCCGCAATAAGCCTTGAAGGCTTAAACATACATACATAAGGCTTTTTTGGCTAGCTTGACAATCTTCTGATCGTCTATTTTTCTCGTCGATCTAGGTCATCCGCGTATTTCAGGAGCCTTGTAGTATTTCAAAGCATTTGTGACTAAGTTTTCTGATCGCCCTTGAGATTGTACTATAGATTTATAAGTTTTTCCCTGATTTCTAAGCTGCTGCGCTAATCGCACTTTCTTTAGGAGTGCAGTGACTTTTTCGACCCATCTAAAATGTCTACTGATATCAACGCATTTTTATATCCAGTTTTTAACAATCCTTTTGAAATTTTTAATAAACAAAACACTTTAACACAAGTTTTTAGACGGTTTTCCATAAAAGAAACAATTCACACCTATTTTATTGTCCAACTCAAGTTGGCTTCTATCCTAGATAATTGGTCCTCACTCAAAACCGTTGAAAGCAATAATGAAAAATAACTTCTCAGTAATTCAAGCATATTATGCATAACGGTGAATTTGGTGGAAAAATTATTTGAACATCGTAAATTTGCAATAACGAAATATAAAACTCACACACCTATTATTTTGTCCAGCAGTGTATGTATGTATGTATATTTTGTCTTGCTGTTGCTTTATATTAACTGCCTCAATACTCGCAAATGCCCGACTGAGGGTCCGCTGACTTTTCCCAATAGTATGAATGCCACCGGCGGGCGGCGTAGGCGAGTAAACTTATAAAAGGTTATATCACTGGTGATGGCTTGGGAGTTACGAGTACATGCAATCCCTTCAAGTATTATATTAAAGAAACTGCCTGATAGCGCGTTACTTTGTCTAAGACCTTTTTTGATATCAAATGGTTTGGTGGTGACTTGGATGAAGCGGCGCGTGTTGTTCGACATCATCTTGCATAGAAGGGGTGTTATGGCTGGGTATAGTATAGGTCTACCGACGCTATCATAGGCAACTTTGAACTCGATGAACAGCTGGTGGATATCGAATCTGAAAAAAAGTTAGCATTTCTCCTTTCAAAGATCTATTGAGCAGCTCTCATCCTCCTTTGCATAAAGAGACGCGCTGAACCAAAGCCGCTAGTGTGTCTTTTTCAAATTAATTTTTAAGTGTACCGTGACTAAATCGGAACTCTTATTGTTTTAATACGGTATCTGTCACACGGTTGTAACTTCAAGTTTCAAGGGAGCACGTAGAGTAATGCATAGGTTATTCAAAAATTGTGTCAAATCTCTGAATATATGTATGTACATATGTAGTTTTTGACTAAATCTTTACAAAATTTTAATACAATGATAGCATTCTAAGATATAAAGACCGCTTTCAACAATGTCAACCCATCAGCAATTAGAGATGCGCTGATATATGTGCATTACTGGTCCGATTATCAACGCCTATTAGAAGATCTGTAAATAGAGGAACCCCGCAAGGTGGTGCCCTATCCCCTCTTCTTTGGAATTTGGTGGTTGATGAACTATTGATAATACTGGGAGGCATATCAATACGCCAACAATATGGGTGGTACGTTGCAGTCTGAGTTCTTACAAAGAAATGCAAAATCCCATTTGTCGACTTTTCTTCTCTCAATAGTACAAGCTTAACTTTCTCTGGGTCTTATTTGGATCAGGAAATCAAGCTGGAAACCGAATGGTCCAGGAAGCAACAATAGGACTTTTTTCTTGTAAAAAAGGTATCAGAAATAGATGGGGCTTGCAATCTCGCAAAACTGGCTCTACATCTAGTTAATGATTGTCTGGTGGACAGTCTTATATAAAGTCAAAAACCGTGACTATCTTAGTAAAGTTCAACGTTCAGTTTAGTTGTGCATAAGTGGAGAACTTCGTACAACTCCCTCTGCAGCACTGGACATTCTATTTTACCTGAAACAACTCCTCGCAGACAAACGGTACCTAGTTCCGTTCACTTTAAAGCAAACTCACAGTGGTCTGAAAAAGATTTTGGTCACGTATCCATTCTGAAAATTTTTTAATTTTCTCCCGAAAATACGGACTACACAATTTTCAGCCTAATCTTTCATAAAAACGTTCAAATCAGCATCCTTACCGTATCATCCTTGGCATAAAATGTATTTTTTAGAAGAAGAGTCGATTCATTTTTACACCAACTGCTCTGAAACCAACGACAGGGTTGGTGGATGTATTTTCTCTGATAGGATTAATCTTAACTTCTTTTTCCGTCTTCCAAATCACTGTAGCGTGTTTGAGGCGCAAATAATGACAATTAACAAAGATTACATTAGCCGAAGGCCTTCGATGCTCTGGCTATCCAGCTAACTTATAATTTTAATTATAAGTTAGTTTTTGAAAAATAAATAAATAAATAAACAAAGATTACATATTCGTGCTGTAATAGATGTCATCAGTGGGTACTGTCTAATAGGCAAGGTTTGGCATGCATTCGAACGACTTTTTTAGAAGATGCAAGGACGAAGAAACCATTCATCACCTTCTTTGTTACTGTCCAGTTCTCTCGACAACTGACAGATATTTTGTGGGAGCCACGGCTCAGTGGTTAGTGCGTTGGACTACTTAGCGGGAGTTCCGAGGTTCGAATCCTAGAAAACACTAACAAGTTTTTTCACTGTCCCACCTCCCGCGAATGTCTGACAAACGTCCGAGAGCAATAACTGTCATGATAAAGCCTCTAAAAAAATATTATTATCCTCACTTCAGTTTAGTCGGGTTTAACGTCACAGAGATCTGTTACTCGATTGCACCTTCTCGACGACCTATTTCCTAGCTCTAGTACTTCATTGCTGTGGAGTGACGGATATATGTAGTAATTTGGGTGCGACAAGAGTCTTTGTTGGCCTCTCGGAATGTTCGTACATCCAGAATTTGGTAGGACAACCATGTTCTGGCTATAGTTACGTATTGTCCCACAGCAAAGTCCGTTTCCCGACGTTGTGGCATGTAAGCTATGCCTACCGATTGTACTACCAAAGATGTCATCCTTTCCTATGTTGGCCTATCCTATTACCTAACACGTTTCTAGCATAATACTTAAGTAGGACATTGCTTGTAGGTTTTGTCGAGGAGCTCTTAAGTACACTCTTAGGTACGGTCGTATTTTTCATCTGTTTGCACTTGACCGCATATAAGGCTTTTGTTGGCTTGCTTGCTTGTTGGTCTATTTGGTCTCCTCACAATATGATTCCTTCGGAATCGTATTTAAGGCTGGAACAATCTTACTTTGCCTTGGTGAGAACAGATCGGCTTAGAATAATACGGTTTCTGAAAAATCGCATATCCTCATCTGATAATTGGTAGTTGCCCAGGTGTTTCAATCTTTTTTGGGCCAGTACTGCGCCCAAAAGACTCCAGAAGATGCTCTGGACTCAATGCAGAAGGCCTTCTTTCGTTATAGCTTAGATGCTCTTCGAGTCTAAAGCGCCCAGTTTGAAAGCCTGATAGCACACTAAAGTTATTTTTACTAAGGCAGATGCATGCTTCGAATCTTTTCCGGTTGCAGCAGCCCAGAAGTTTCTTACAAGTCTTTAATGATCGCATTCTCCATTGTGGTTAGACTGGTTCATTTTGACAACGCTATCACTCCGTATGTGATCATTGGTCTCATAATGGCGATGTAAATTCATCTTAGAATGCTCGGGCTGAGTCTTCGAGACTTACCCGCTATGCTCCTATATACTCGTATTATGAAAGCAAGTGTAGCCTTATTGGATATCTTCTCTGTGTGCTTCCTCCACGAGAGTTTACAGTCTAGATGTAGTCCCAGATATTTTACTTTTTCTATTGGTGTCGGAACTGTGCCCGACAGCTTGATATGCTTTAGTTCAAGCTTCCTTTTACCTCGTAATGGTACTCGTAAATGGTACTATTGTAGTTTTTGACGGGTTCGTCTTGAGTGTAGCCGTGTGTCACAATTCTTGAGTTTCTATTAAATTCCTTTGAGTGATGTCACAGAAGATGTTTTCATCTTTCCCCTGGTAGTCAATACTATGTCATCAGCGAAAGCTTGATAATTACTTCCCCTGTTAGTTAACTTTCCAACTAGCTCATCCGCAAGTGTACTCCACATTGGGAGTGTATTTTGGTAAGGAGTACTCCTCTTGTGGGTATCTTCTTGTTGTGTTTACCTTAAAAATTCTATGGGAAGTCTTATTCTCCACTGATCTTGTTCTCAGCAACTCGTACATCCACTTAGATACTGTTCTGCTGATTCCTTTTCTATCTAGCGCTCGTTTGTTGGCTTCATGCGAAGTATTATCGAATGCTTTCTCGATGACCAGGAAGACGCAGGGAACTATCTCTTTCGTCTCAACAGCTCTCTGTATGATTTCCGGCAGTTGAATCAGAGCCGCCTCAGTAGATCCGCCTATTCTGTATGCATGCTGATGGTATTGAAGGGGGGACGTGTTTAATAAATCCTTTCTAAAATAGTTGTCTATGTAGGGTAATTATTTACGTAGTCCTACTCCAATTCGACCATTCGACATTGGATGATACTTTGGGTCAGGCAGATGGGATGACAAACAAAACCGTAGGTCCAATGCAAATCTTAATTATGTTTTGGACTAAATTCCTTTCGATACTTGATACAGTTTACAACCGACGCAAATTTAGAACGATAGGAGACAGCAAAAAGAAAAGACTATCCTTTGGAAAAAATAGCTGATTGTTCTACTACATATTAAAAGCTATACCTGGCGAAACATCACGGGCTTAATGTTTTCCTTTTAATTAATAAAAATTCATTTTAGCAAGAATCTATTGAACCTCAAAGTATAATGGGATTGTAGTTATACTGATATCTAGCCTTCGTTTCTAATTAAATGCCACCGCTTCGCATTGTAGCATTTAAATCTATCCCATTACCAAAAATAGAAATCCCCCAAAACAATTAATAATATTCAATTACAAATAGCTACATACTCGTACAATATCGTGTATCTAGATCTCTGCGCCCGTTCGCGAACTGCAGAGGGACTATGCGCTTATAACATCAGAGGTAGCAATAAATTCATACATCAATGATTAATAATTTTGAACCAAAATTGTTGCGGCCGGGCCGTAAATCAAATCAAAACTTTGCCAATGCAATTGAGCGAATAATTATTGTAATGCACCTGCTAAGTTGTTCACAATCGAATGTGATTTATGCGAGAGTCCCTTTCGTTTGATCTGAAATATGACAACTCAAGTGCTTATGGGTCAGGAATTTAGAGCTCATGAGGCTGGAAACTCTTCGACGAGACAGAAGCACATTTGTTCCTTTTTTTTGTATCTATTAACACACAACAAGAGTTCGTCGCATCTCATTTCACTCGACAATCAATCATACAGATACGAGTGTAAAGAAAATGCTTTTGAGACTTAGATACGCATAAGGTTCGCGGCACTCATTTCGCATTATGACAGAATTGTAATTTTCCCCCGAATGCATGAGTTGGCAAGCGCAGGCATCTTGTGCACTGCATAGATGCTAAAGTGTTAGATGGTGAAAAATAGATAAAAGTGCAGTGTTTTTATAGTTCGGTCCCATTTTGAGAATTTATAGATCCCACAATGGGAAATTTATGGTCAAAGAGTTGCATTAGAATTAGCAGTGGCAGTGGTGGCGGCGATGGTGGTGCTGGTAGGTATTGTTGGTAAAATTTAGTGGTGCTAGTGCACATTTTAATAGGGGTACGAGTATTGCTTTTATCTGCAGTGATATAGGCAGCGTACATATGTTTGTGTGTGAAGATATAGTGTTAATGCTTAAGGATTGCCGCATGGTAGACAGTGGGTGTGGGTAATTAGTTTGTTTTATGAGATTTTTAGCACCGATTTGAGGCTAAAAGGACTCACGAAGATTTAAGTTGCACAGTCCTTTGAAGGCATTTACTTTTGAGCATGTAAAGGAGTTTGTAGTACATGCATTCAAGGGAATCGCACTTGAAGAATGAAAATTCACGGAGGCCAGAATTCGAAAGCTTATGTATGCGACATTATTGATCTGACATACACCCATAGCAGTCCAAGGTAAATGCCGTACGTGATCAACTGATCCTATTAAACGTTCTGTATGAATATCTAAAGCTTTTCTGTAGCACATTGATCAGGAAATACCTACTAGTGTGGCTTCCGCTCCAGCAGATTGACGGTGGACCAAATTTTCACACTAAAGCAATTCCTGGAAAAGACCAACGAATATCAAGTCACCATCTTTTCAATGACAAGCTATCAAAGCCGCATATGATCGTATTCATCGTCTGGAGCTCTGCAGGAAGATGGTGGAATTTGGAATGCCGCCAAGGTTAATCCAGTTTTGCCAGGTAGCGCTGGAGTATGTATATGCAATGTTATGTCAAGTTTGGAAAATTGGTCTTCTGAACATGTGATAAACTGTGGTTCTATTAATCTTGTAATCCGTCAACAGCTGCTGGAAAACATTGACATCATTGGTCGTTCTCACCGTGCTGTAGTATAGGGCTTCATGGCAATTGACGACAGGTGAAATAATGCGGCCTTGAAATGAACAAGGGCAAACCCAAACACACTCTGGCCACTGCCCAGGACAAAACGCATCTTTAACTTCGAGGTAGTTAAGGAGTTTATCTACTTTGGAGGCGACATTAGGCTGACAAATGACGCCTTGGTACATAACTGGTGCTACTTCGGTTTGGTGAAATAAATGGCGACGAAACTCCTTATTCGGTGGACAAAACGTATGGTCTCTAGAATGCTAATCCTGCCAGTTCGCCTGTACGATGTTGAGTGTTGGACGATAAGCTGAAAAGAATAGCAGATATTGGGCACTTTCGAGTGAAAAATTCTTCGTCGAATTATTGGTCCTGTGTGCGAAAAAGGCGATTGGAGGGAAATAAGCAACCACGAACTTAATTAGCTGTACCAAGATATGTAGTTCAAATGGCCAAGACACCTTGACTACATTGGCTCGGCAATATTAAACGCATGTACAGAAACGCTTCCAGCCTCCATTTTCGAGATGATGGTGTTAGTACGTGCGCTTTGCTCTATTTTGCAAAAAAAAAAAAAATGTTAAAGAAGCCGCATAATAACGCGTCGCCTTGTCTGAACCCTTGACATTAAACGTCTAGGTGAGTTCTTTACTATTTGGCTATCTCTTGCGGTTTTAGCCGTCCAACGTGTCAAACTTCCCCACAGTATTTCCTTATCATACCGGTATAACAAGGAAGTGGTTCTAATAAAAGCTTTCTCAATTAAATGCTGCTTTTGTTGCCGGTAGCTATCGCCGTAGTAGGTATCGCTGTTTGTCATCCTCTTTTCGCCCGACCCATACCATCATACTCCTCAGATGGCGGTGATATCTGCTTTGCAGCAGTATAGGGCTTTCGCTTATTGTTCTGCTGCACGTGGTCTATTGAGGGACCTAACATTCAACGTACAGACCCGAAGTTCGTTTTTCTTGTTTCGTTTGCATGTAAATCTATCCGTATCCGAGGTTTGTTCTTGCCTTGAAACTGTTTTTTCCGTGGTCGGGCAGTTATCCCTTTGCACAAGTCCTAGGACGAGAAGTCGCTTAATCCGATGTTGGCAATCCACTCACACTGCATACTGCCAGTATCTAATCTAATGGCTACGACGGCTGAGTATCGCCTGGTTGACACCAAACATAGTCTACCCCTGGGCCACCACGATCGCCTAATTTGTGCGCCCACATTTTTTCTTGTGGGGCTATTTCAAAGAAGAAGTGTATGTGAATAAGCAACAAGCCTTGCAGCAGCTAAAGCAAAACACTTGACAAAGTTATAAACAATGCCAGAAACAGAGCAGAGCAAGAGGATAAAACCAGTCGTTAATGGAACTACTAATCGTAGATACACGCAACTCCAGCTCTCATTCGGGTCCTGAAAAAACGTTTGTTTCGAAAGGACAATCATTTTCGGCAACGCAGGATGCTAGATCAATTCACCTCACACTGTATAGAATTAAGGCAATAGACCACTCCCACTTGCCATTTATAACATACACGTGTAAGGAATTAATTGATGCGCTACTGACCCGAGCCTTGTTTAGCGCGGTCAGTGATAGTTTCTCGTCTCTTAATTCATTTATTATTTATTTATCACTATTCCTTTGTTTTCACATTTAAATGCCTTAATTCTAGGTATAATCCTTTAAGTGTGTGCACTTGTTTACATTTTCCAAAAGGAACACTTACGGTGGTTGGCTCTCTTTCATTATTTACCGAATTTTAAAATTCAGATTTGAAGGAAATTTTTTTTTTGTTTCTTATACATAATTATGATCGCAACCCACTGCATTGTTAGTAAGGTGATAGGTTGCTCACCCAACAGATAAATGAATACGGTTCCGTCAACGTTATGAATGTTCGTCCGTTCCAATAATAAATGTACATATCCTGTCAGACTGTTACTATCTAGTTGAACACATTCACAACTCAAACATCCGTGACATGAAACGCAGTATTATAACCGAGAGATACAACTCAGATGCATTCTTGTCACGTCAAATTGCTTAGAATCACACTGCGGAAATAAAAAAGTTATATACGACATGTGAGAGGCACCCAATAGTTCGGTGGGAGTCATGGAAACTGTGCACCAATATCATAAGTAAACTTTGTGTCATAAAACCAAGAGCAATGAACGAGTAGTTTGATATTGATGTAGCAGAATGGTCACTAAGGAAATTGCATATACATACATACCTACGATACCCGTAGTGTGCTGCAAAGATTTTCTCGTATTCATAGCAAATGTCATCAAGTGCAAACTAGATTGTAACAATATGGTAAGCTTATCACAGACAGCCACTGCATGAAAATTATCTCTGCCAGGTACACATCATTTTCCTTATGAAATCTCAAGCTCCATGTAAATCATCATACCATTCCATTAGAATAATGAATTGTTGTCTGAACTTAAATTGCTATCAAGTGCTGATTGAGATAACTTATCTGCAGGCAGCCAAGATGGTAAACTCTAACACTTACCATTATTGATTATTACATCCGTGTCAGGCATCCTTTTCATTATAATTTTTTTCTTGTTCTTAATATATGCGTACCCGTATGCCCTAGTGTACGACGATATTACTGAATACTAAACCTACAGTTCCTTCCGAGTAAGATATCCTTCTCGGAAACCAAAAAGAATTTCAATTTACCTTGAAATAAAATTAAATTCCCCGTCACGTTCTAATTGGTACTCAGGTACGCATTAAGCGTCCATAAACGCACCTAATCCTGCACTAAGCTCAACACGAACATGGCAGTACAGAGTCAGGAAATGGTGGAACAACCTGAAATTTAGACTAACTTCCTGCGGATGATTGCAATGATTGTCGAATTTAGTTTTTGTATTCCTTGGCACGTCGCTGGTGGACGCTTCGCCTAGCGTGAGTTCCCGTGCACCTCAACGTGCTCTGGCATTCAACGTCAAAAGGGCTCAATAAATTTGTTTACCAAATGGTGCGGAAAATGACAAAATCGACCAAAAGCCGGAATCCACCCACATGCAAGCCAACCAAGCAACCAACCATTCAACACCGTACACACCCTTGTTTGGCTCCCCCCCCAAGTGTATCATGTCATCGCTCCCGGCAGACTGTCTGAATAAAATTGAAGTCGAAAAATGGTTGCCTATGTGAAAGTATGTATCTCTATCTGTATCTGTGCCTGTGCGTTCGTATGTTTGAATATAGTTTTATTTACCCAATTTTGCGCAAGGAGCCTGTTGTTGTTGTTGGGGCGATGGGTTGGGTGGTTGCTGCTGGGATTATGTTTTCGTACATACAACATTCCATTTATCTTGTGCATTTGGATATTTCTTAGGAATCGTGTACAGCATTCACAATGAGTAAACATCCTTACGGACTCTCTTCTTGTCATTAATGGGTAGACGTTCCTTTAGATTTGCGTTCGGTTTTCCCCAGAAGGAAGGATAGGACGCAGTCAGGAAAATGGAAAAAAAAAAATCGATACCAACGTGAGCATCGTCGAAAACATCCTGAGGGAAAATCGAAATTTCTTCGCTGGCAGCTTTACTGGGTGTTGTGCTGGCTTCCCATTGAAGCAAACTGTGAATGAAAGACGTACCTGGAACAGTGGGTCCCAACAGTGGTTTGCATCTTTTGGAAATTTTCAATTTGTTTACCCTTTAAAATATGTTCGCCTCGGATTGAGCTATCGGAGGTGTTCTATTGGATCGGTGCAATCAAATCGGAAAAACAAAAGCGGTGTTTGGATGTAAAGAGCAATAAATCAGGCTGCCACCATTCTGCTCAAAAATGTAGTTAAAGGGAATCAGTGTTTTACTGAGGATTGTTTCAGAAATATTTTTTTTTCCGTGGATAGGCGAAAATACTCAGAGGACTCATAGAGTCGTATGCTTGCTCATAGTAGTATGAAATTATTATTCATTAAAACATCTTCCTTCCTCGCATGTCATTCATTGTTACTACAACTACCTTCGACTTATCCGCCAGCATTTCACGAAATACGAACACTTGCCAGGCACTTTTCTATGGGGAGTTAGTGTTGGCTCCGAAATTAGGATGCTAAGAGGTTTGGTCCTCTGTCGACGATGCAATATGTTTCTCTCAGAATTTGAAGGACTGACTTTCTTATGTAACACATCAGAAGGATATTCCCACCAAGGCCAATTAACCTCGCACACCAGGAGGAGAATTCCCTAGTTGGGTCGAACTACTTGGTGAACACCTTATATGGGTTTCTTCAACATATGTATGTATATGTATATTCGGATCATGGGCTAAAACAGGATTATTTGGCCTTTTCATCCACGGGGTTCAGCAAAGTATTTGTTCCCCTAGGTTAAAGATTTAGCGCGACGAAAAAGGACAACGACGACGACAAGACTAGGCTGCTAAAAAAGCAAATGTAGCCACCATCCACCAAAATGAAAGAGAGTTGTAGCAACGATTATTTAGTTGCGGATTTGTCATACCTGTCAAACAAAGGCAAGAAATCTTAAGCTTTCGACACGTAAGTTAGTGTTAACATATAACAATTCGTATCAATGATCTCCTGAAAGAAAGACTTTCCGCTGTGCATTCACCTTCTATTAACGCTGAAACTTAGCGATCTCAGTATCGTAGCATCATCAAAGAAGTAGCCGAAACCATACTGGGATACCAAACCTCTCCCAAAAGGACCCTGTACTATGACAATTAGCAGTAACTCTGGGAGAAAGTATTTAGATTTGAAACATTTACTTACTGTTGCAGGACAATGGCAACTCTGAGACAGCGAAATATAACTTTGGGATTCATGTGGATTCCGGAAATCATGCATCATAGCAATGAGGTGATCGGAGACATCAAGGACTTTGAAATAAATGCTAAAAGGTTTTTTCCCAACCACAAACTTTTTACTACAAACACCCAATAATCCTAATTCTACTCCACTAGAACACATATAACAGACCCACTAGTGACCTTAATAACGAGCGGAAGCTCAGCACTTGCAAATACCGGGAAAAGGTGGTAGAAGATGCATATATGTATCAAGGGCCTGCAGATAAGTCCAGGGAGGGAAAATCACTGAGCCAGGCGAAGGGTGGGGAAAAAAATGCTGCGAAAGAGGAAGAGGGATTCTCTTGGTTCAAGGCAGTCGAACAGTTGCGCGACAGGGACAACGTCTGACAGTTCTATGGGCAGGCAAACATCTGGTAGCTGGCTGGGAGCTCTAGGAAGAAGTGAAGGCTAGTTAGTCACAGAATTGTAGATTTATGAAACCGAACTTCCAGCAGCTGCTCATTGGGCATAATGTCGAGAGAATGATACTTCCAGTCAACGGAAAAGTTCACCAGTATAGAAGAGGTTGGCGGAGCCATTCCTGGCTTACCAGCGGAGTCTTTCAAAGCGTTGATCCGGTAGAGTGTATTCACCAAATCATCAATCAATTATGAGTGGACGAAAGTGTGTATGTCCGGTGATTCGAATATAAGCTCCATATGCCCTGTTTAGACAAAGGACGATTCTATGACTTGCACCAACTATCGAGGCATAATGTTATATATAAGATCCTATCTAGCGTACTGTGTGAAAGTCTAAATCCTTTGTGTAATGTATTAATCAGGATATACAAGTGTGGCTTCCAGCACGTAGATCGACAATAGACCAAATTTACTGGTGAGGCGTATAGAAAATAAACGTGTACAGTCTGGATAGAAACATTTTCCGACTGTGCTTAGGTCCTTAGTGAAAATGGAAGGTAATCTTGCCCGATCGGGAGCCTATAAATGAGGAAGATCAACACGCCTTGTCTTCATCTCTAATGACTAATGAATGTCTATATTCGTAGTAGACTTGATTGCAATTTCATCTCCACAGCGCAACACGAAGGACAAAGGTGTAGAAACTGCAATACACAACGTGGTTAGTACAATATAAAGGTGGTTAAAAGGTAAGGAATACTTACTTCCTGCATTTTTAGACACTGAAGGAGCATTCAGCTACGTCAATAAATGTGCAATGAAAGGAACTTAAAAATTCTAACGTTGACCAAACTCTCATCAATGTGATCATGAGTCTGCTCAACAAATGGAATATTGTTGCGAAACTCGGCGAAGCTTATTTGAGGGTCATTACTTCCAGAGGCACCCCACAGGGAGGAGTCATCTCCCCTTTGCTGTGGGTCCTAGTCGTCGCTTATAAAGACACTAAATACGTGGACAAACATTGCGGACTTGGGGTTAATCCCCAGAAAACCGAATTTTTGCTGTTCATTCATTAAAGAACTATACCGCAATTCGCGATGAGGACAACGCCGACTGCAGGTTTAAAAACAATTCTTGACATGCTACCTCTAGTCGTGTACAAGCGGGAATCTGCCGCCAAGAGTGCCCTGAAGATCAATGATGGCCTCCTCCTCCTCCCTAAGCCTCCACTCTATAACTTCAGAGAACGAGTTGAGCGTAAGATTCTAATGGCAGCCAATATTAGGTGGAGCTCGTTTACAACCTGTGATATATGTGAAGTTTTAGCCAGAATATGGCAAAGGCAGAACCAAAAACTTTTAAGAAATTACAGAAAATCGGTGTCAATGTGTGTGTGTGCTCATTACCCACAACCTTCCAAGAAATCACACAATTAATTAAGGCCGCGGTGAGGAAATGCTCACGAGAATACACCTTACATCCTCTTCCATTCTTTTAGGAAAATATTACTTTCAGGACATAATATAATAAAAAAAACTATTTGACGTCTCAGTAAATAATCTTACCTACCTCGGGGCACACGAAAACTGCACAAATGACACCCTGGTGGAGATTCGCCGCAGAATTACCCTAGGCAACCGTTGCTACTTCGGCCTGTCTAAACAACTTGGGTCCAGACTCCTAACCCGAAGGACCAAAATTATGCTCTACAAAACATTGATCTTGCCAGTCGTGCTTTACCGGAGCCGAAAGCTGGACGGCAGAGCAGATCTTGGGATCCTTCGAAAGAAAAATCCTTCACCGAATATTTGACAAGGAGGACGAATGGAGGAGAAGACATAACCGCGAACTCTATGAGCTGTACAAAGACAACGCTCCAGCTAAGAAAGTCTTTGAATCCCAGCCCACTGGCTCGAAAAGACAAGGGATACCAAATCTCCGGTTAAAGGAGCAAGTGATTGCGGAGGCAAGAAATCTTGGTTCTCGCCAATTGGAAGCAGCTAGCCCGAGACCGTGAAGGATGGAAGGCGGCAGTTCAGGCTCTGACCCTCCAAGAGTCGCAGGCCTACTAAGTAAGTAAGTAAGTAAATAATCTTTCCAGCTTTCTCAGGACGTCACGATGGATGGAGATCCTAATCACCAAAAACTTAACCCAGCAAACTGCCCATCGAGCATTACAATGAGTCCATAAGGACCTAAGAGGGGTCTAAAAATAACCTATTTACATCTCTCTTTCTAGATTCCGCATTTAAATCATTTAAATTGTCTACTAAATGATTTAAAAAGCAAAAGAAACACCACTGATGAGCCCCACTGAGAATTCTATCTATGCATTGTCAACTGCCTGTTCAGCATTTAGTTTGCCATTCATCGTTTAATTTTTATTAAAGCCCACCATTCCCAAAATCATAATGAGGTAGGATAAGGGAAAAAATTTGTTACAATTTATTTGGCAATTTTTTTCCTTTTTTTTATTTTGACTTTCCTGTAGCCAAAGGACGAATTGTAAGCATTTGGCGTTTTCTTTAAAACTCGAAACCTTCTATTTGTATTCATTTTAGATTCCATTATACGAGCAACGACCACGAAAAATATTAAATCTTCACTCGATGCTTCCTCATGCTAAGTTTCAATTATGAAACTACTCGTTAGAAATTTGCTGTGATCATAATCACTGCTTGTATAATTTATGCAATTGATTCTAGAGCAAGAGCTGCAATCTCTTTATTGGAAAATAAACAAGAAGAGTGCCAGCTCATAGCATTAGAGTTACGAGAATTCTGTAAATAATTCATGCAAATTTTAAGAGGAAGAAGGATGTACTGCAGAACGAGTATTTTCACAAATGAAGCGTGGTAATTTTTACTTGTTTATTTTTTCCTTCACTATAACGTCCATTAAGTTATTGCAGCAATAATTTAAATTGGAAAAAATTTAATTGTATCTACTGCCACGCTTTGGTGCGAGGGTATCAATTTAAGTTTTCAATCGATATGGATTCAACTGATGATGAACGTTTTTACCTACAAACGTACGAGTACTTACATCCTGAAAGTGATTAATTTGTTACGTGATTGCGCTCACAATTTAAAAATTTTCAGATTAATTTCATTTAGCATTGCGATTGGATATGCGACCTAATTAACAGTCACTTTGATTATTTTTAAAAGGACACGAATATGTAAAGTTGCTCAAATATCTGATGAGTTGACATCGATCGAATATTTGAAATGCTTACGTAAACATCGCAGTAAACACTTTCTTATGTTCTTGGCCGCATAGAATAGAAGACGTTAATATTTGTTTAGGATTGAGTATCTATTCTGATTGTTCGGGTTAAGGGAGGACTCAATTTCACAAGGGCTACAATCCAAGTGGATTTTATAGCATTGGAGAGGTGAGACTGCTGTTCACACATATTCTGATTACTTATGAAAACGTACATATATATGAATATCTGGTAAATTGTGCGCCAGCTGTTGGTTTTCTTGTCTTGAAAGTGCGACAGAAATGTATTTTAAAATCTCAACAAACAGAGAGGCCATAGTCTCTTTTACATCCGAAGCCATATTTGGGAGGCGGTGGAAAGCAGTACAGCGCTGTAGTTACCCTCGAATTTCGATGTCAAAAATGCCTTCAACTCGGCCAACTGGAGCTTTATTATGAGAGCACTGCGAAATCTGTGAGTGCCAAACTGCAAATATTATTTCGAACATAGAACCCTTATTTACAATACAGACGAAGCGCTGAAAAGATATATAATTGCAGGCGGAGTCCCACAGGGATCAGTCTTTGTCCCAGCACTGTGAAACATTATGTACGATGGAGAACTACGTACGTATGTGGAGATCAAGAGAAGTGGGGATAATCGGATACGTCGATCACATAGCGATGGCGGTAGTAGTTAAAACCATAGAGGAAGTGAAACAACACTGCAGCGACAGCATCAAATACGTGAAGATATGGCTTCGTTCATCAGGTCTGAAATTAGCGGATCACAAATCGGGGGCTGTCCTTATTAGCAGCCGCAAGAAAGTTGAGGGCCTTGCCATATAGGTAGGTGAAAACACCATTGAGTCAAATTGTTACATTACAAGTACCTGGCGGTTTTGCTTGACCATAGGACACGGCGGGAAAAGTCCTGGAGCGCATCATCGGCAACAGGTTGGAAGCAGAAATTGAAGAAGCAGGAGGACTATCAGAACACCAGTATGGATTTCGAAAGGCACGTTCGACTGTTGATGCCATTAAGGATGTGGTTGACACAGCGAAAAGGGCCATAGAAGGAAGACGATGGAGAAGAGGTGCAAAAACGCTTTTAACACCACGAGCTGGAAACATATCCTTCAAGCCCTACGAAATATGAGAGTACCAACTTACATTAGGTACATTCTGAAGAACTATTTCCGACAAAGAGTGCTGCTCTATGACACAGATAATGGTGTGAGCGAATACGCAATTATTGGAGGAGTACACCAGGGCTCGGTCCTGGGACCAATGCTATGGAACCTCATGTACGATGGCGACTTTCGTCTTCAAACCATTACTCTCACAGTAGGTGGACAGGAGATAGTATCCAAACCAGCCAATAAATACCTTGGCGTTATGATTGACGCAAGGCTTACATTTAAAGAACATCTGGAGTATGTAAGCAACAAATCCTCTCGGGCGTACGCCTCCATTGCGCGGACTATGCCGAATATAGGAGGACCCAGATATAGCCGCAGACTACTCCTAGCTAAAGTAGTTACATCTGTAGTGCTTTATGGATCACCAGTTTGGGCCGGAGCTATGAAAGTGACTTCATACAAAATGAAAATTGGAGCAGTAAATCGATGAAGTGCACTTAGAGTGAGTAGCGCTTTCCGCACAATCTCTGACCATGCAGCCTGCGTCATCGCTGGAATGTTACCCATCGATTTACTGGCGGAAGAACTGCAGAAAAAGTTCCTAGGGAGGAGGCACGAGGGGTTACCCTACGGTGAAACGGACACAACAGGAAGAACCACAAGTATGATAGAGTGGCAGCAACGCTGGACCCTTTCTTCTAAGGGCCGCTGGACGTATCGCCTTATCCCGATCATAGAGACCTGGGTAAACCGCAGACATGGTGAAGTTAACTTCTACATAACGCAACTGCTTACAGGACATGGGTGTTTCCGAGCATATCTATTTAAATGCAGGAACGATGACTCTCCCACTTGCCCATCGTGCAGTGATACTCCCGAAGACGTGGAGCATGTATTCTTTCACTGCTTAAGATTCCACGTACAAAGAGAAGCACTACAAACAGCACTAGGAGAAACACCAACTCCAGAGAATTTGGTACAACACATGTTGGAATCCGAGGATATGTGGAATGCAGTGAGCCTTTATGCCAAGGGTATATGTCAAGAGCTGAGGAGATTAGAACAAGAGAGAAGAGAAAGCGAAGAATACGCAATGAACAATATAGCGGTACCAAGTGGAAACGCAGCTACGTACCAAGATGTACCTATGCAAACGTACAGACAGGCGGACATACGTACATACATGGGCACACAACAGCGGAGAGCCCAAGAGGAAGAAAATCCTGGATCATAAGAAGGAGAAGACATGATGTCAAAACCTGCCCTACGAAGAAATGCCTGAGTGGCGGTACAGTAGAGGAATCAGGACAGGGTTGAGGGGGTGTTTTAGCCACGTAAACATGCAGGAGCATGGAGTCTGGCATAATTCGCGTAGCACGGGCTACTGAGTATCCATAAAGGATTTCACCCATCCAGCGCATTGAAAAAAAAAAAAAAAAAAAAAAAAACCATAGGTTCAAGTTCATAAAGCACCTGACTAGCAAGCTTGAAGGCCGTTCGGGCTGGTGCCGCAGTATCCAGGCTATTGTTAATATTGGAGGACCTAGACAGTAAGCAAGCCAAGCCACGTCCGCAGCCCCTATATGGGCAACGGTAGCAGAATCTTTGCGAACATTATGCTGGAACTACGGCGGGGAAATCAAACACCGAGAGCCTAAGAGTGAGAAAACGCTGGATCATAAGAAGGAGAAGAACCCTCCAGCGCATTAGGAAAAAAAAGTGTGCGTGAAAATCCACTCGTCACAAAACTTAACAACAGACGATCAGTAGCACTTCTATGAGAACAATATATGTATGCATCAAAAATCAGATAAGTAGCTAACAAGGTCCAACTCACATAAGTGGACTTCGATATCCCTTCTCCGTTTAAATGAAGTGGAAAATGACGCAGATTTTGGTCGGACGAAACCCATTTTCATCTTAAACGTTATATCAAAACGGAAACTGGAAGACTTGAGGCTTGGAAGTTCCACAAGTAATTTTGACTAATTGGTTGGGGTTTGGTAGCATTATTGGGTCTTACTTCTTTGAAAACATTCTCGCAGTCTCCGGCATCTCGGAGACTTTAACCATTTAACTCTTTCTCAACTTCCAAAATAGTACATGAACTGAAGATATCAGGTCACACTGGAATCCAGGAAAAGAACATCTCCGATGAATTAACAAGATGAGGTTCAGAAGAATTTTTCTTAAGGCCTGAGCCATCACTGGGTTTGTCTGTATTTGCGATTATTATTTCCATGCACGATTTGCTTTCGTTTGAACACAATATTCGTTGGCATGGCTCTACCGGAAGCAGGCAAATCAAGAATATGAGGCCTAATATGTCCCTCAGGAGAATTGACTGCAGACGACTTGTAGGCATCCTTACAGGCTACTTCGATTTTGTCAAGCAAATCAACATTTTAGGTTAAAGTTATACAACTATCTGCGCTGAGTGGGAGGAAAACGATGATGTAGCGGAACAGTTTTTCTGTTATTATCTAGCTTTTGCTCGCACCTTGCACCTCGAAGCTATGCTCTTTATAGCTTCTCGTCTTCCTCTAAAAATCGGGAAAGAGACCTTAAAGTAAGGTGTCTGCGGGGTTAGTACAATACTATACTTTAGTTAGTACAATCTGTAAGGTCTTTCGCATTGGCCCATATAATTTAACTAGAAGCTTTATAAGTAAATAATAATAATAATACAAATTTATTGAGACTCTTGATAAACCTCAGTATAGCTTTAGCAAAAAGAGGTTCTTAATTTCAGTTGAACTAACAGAGTCCCACGGCTTGTAGAGTAATCTTTTCCTTGCGGCTCCTGGACAAACGCAAAGAATATGCTCTGCTGTCTCTTTTGTTATCCACAGAGCCGGCAAATATGAATATCTGGAAATTTCACTTTGTGCAGATGGTTCTTAAATTGTCTTTGTTAAGGTCGAGTAAAGTCTTGGCCCTGTATCGGCTGGGGTTGATGAACTTTTCGCTTGACTTTGTTAGCGTTTCTATCCATCTCACATTGTCTTATCTTGTAGCCGGCACTGTTAGGTGATACCCCAAAATAGGGTTCAGGATTAATGAATGGGCAACGAGCGCCTCTTCTCTTCTAATGACCTGGAATCCAGGCTACGGTAGCTTTGTTTTTGGAAGTAAGATTTTCGAGGAGACTAAAATTGTACCAGACAAGCCTAACCCTACCGTAGAGGCTTCAAGGGGCTTAACTGTTTAAACAGATGTAAATGTGGATACCATTAATTCTTCTCTGCAGGCATCCTCGTGCAGATAGTTCAAAGTATGAACCTACAATTGTCGGTTATTGTCCAAGTGGGATTATATTTCCATTTTGAAACCATCTGTACACCAGATTTGGGAATTTGGTGTTGTTATGAGATCTTCATTCTTGACGGTCCCTTCTAACAATTTCAGAATTCCTGGAGCAAGGTATCTGGAATCTTAAGAATTGTATCATTATGAACTTATTCTAGTCATCGTGTTTAAGACCCAGTATCTAAAGCAACCTAAGAGTACTAAGCATAACCTCGTTCTGCACCGCCAAATTTAGCAAGGTGACACTAAGCATTGCTCCTATTTCTATCTGCCTTAGGGCCCGTTTTCTTTGCCCCGGTAGTATCCACGCAGGCTTGAAGGTATATTTCAATAAGTTGCTCCTGCGTTTTGAGTTTAAATTTAAATTTGAGTTTAAATTTTTGGCCGCCATACTTTTGACACATATGTACATAGGTTTTCATTGATTTGATTATGGCTTTGTACGACCAATCAACTTGGGTTTCAGTCTCCAGTTTTTCCCATGGTTCGTGTACAATCGACCAGTAGTTGAGTCTGAATGCATCAGTAGGTAGAAGCAATCTCCAACAATAAAAAAATTCTAAAAAGAGTTTGCTAAAAAAAATTCAACAAAAAACAACTTAATCCCAGTACGTAAAGCGGTGGTTTTTATTTATCCTTTTTTAAATGGTATTCTATCGTTTACAATATAATTATTTTATTATTATTAAGTATATAATATATATATATATATAGCTAAATTCAATTATGAATTACGTTAATACTATAAAAACGTTTCATGAAGACATAATTACATTAATTTACTAAATAAATAGAAAAACAAAAAATTAAGTACCTAAGCTAAACAGACAATTCATTCAATAAATAAAAGAAATATACGTAAGTACTTCTAATATATATTTTATTATACAAAACTAAGCTTAATCAATCTTCAAAAAATAACTATAGCTGTATTTATCTCTTTATTTAACAAATTCTTAAATAAGAGGAAACTTAAACTCAACTAAACGCTGAATGTAATTTTATTTTTTTTAAAGGAACATATGAGTACACATTTGAATTTTATTATTACGTTTAACTGTACAAAATATTAGTAATATAATACTTTTTTTTCTTCTTATATAATCTTCTTATTTAGTAAGTTTGAATTATCCAAATGTACACATAATAGTAGCAGAATTAATTAAACTGCTATTTATTTTTTAATAATATTTAAAAACTTAAAATGAAATTATATTTCTAAACAGGTGGTGCATTTATTAAATTACTAATGAAAATTTGCTTTCATGTGGTGGTTATCATTATCAAAATGGTTCATACAAAATTTTTTTTCCTTGCTTAAATAATTGTTTTTAGTTTTATATTTCAATTAGCCAAAGACTTTAAATTTAAATAAACATTTTATTTTAATTTAATTATTATTAGGAGATGTATTACAAAAGTAAAAATTCCTCTTTTTTTTAAGAAATTAATTCGAATGATGTGTTTTAACCTTTTTAAGTACTCAACAAATTTTGGTTTGTGATGGTGCTTAAGGATTTTCGTAAACGTAGAATTATTTATTTTAAAAAACTTCTTCAAGTATGCTAATCAGTCTTTTTACAAAAGAAAACTCAAACGGTGCGTTTAATAAAAGAAAAGAAAACGTTGCGATACTTGTGGGTGAGATAAGAATATTATAGTTAGGATAGGTACTAGAATTTAGTTGAGATGGAGATATAGTGGTGATGATGGGTTCCACAGGCTAGGTACAATTAGTGACTGTCATTACTGATGTTAGCTATACAACTCTTGCAAGTGAGTAGATGTGAGTTTGACATTTTTGAGTGCAGATGTATAGCATTTGAAACAAAGCAAAAGCCATCGGAAGATGCTCCCATTATTACAAATGGTGAAGTAAACGGAAACAAATACGAGTAGATAAACCATGATTTGTTATACTCTTCAAGAACACGGAATGATTGTATTAATGCTTTTGACAAATAATCAGTCGGTGGTTTTGGTTTAATCTGAATTCCCACGTCGATTCCCTAATAGTGTGGCACCAACTGGTCAAACCCTGTGATGTGTAGACAGACACTCGTCTCTAGGAGACTAGCTCACCATGGAGCAGCCGTTTGGCTGAAGATGTACCCGTACATCAGCTATTGCCTGCAGACCGCCAATCGTGCGCAATCTTCAGCAAAGTTCTTCTAAAACTCGAACGGAATAAGGATGATTTTTCATTGACAATAAACCAAATCATCGCTTCTGAGGCACTGAAAATCCTCGCGTAATGCACGACGAGCTCATCTGCTTTGCTCAAAGTCACTGCTTGGTTCGTCGTTTACAGAGGAAAGGTGATTGAGCCCCATTTTTTCGAGACCTTTGTCAGCAAAAATGTTTTTGTCACTGGTGAGCTTTGAGAACCATGATCCACAATTGACAAATTGGGTAGGATGAATATGTGGTTCCAGCAAGACCGTGCGACTACACTCACAAAACGAGCGACAGCGGACATTCAGCAACAAATCTTTTCCGGCCGCTTAATTCTTTGTTTTGGCGAATCGCGCTGGCCCGCAAGATCGCCCAATTTGGCTATTTCAGACTGGAACATTGACTGGAACCATCGATAGCAGATGATGGATGATCTATATCGCTTCAAGCCAGGCCAATTGTACTAACTTCAATAAGGCAGGAACATACCCCAACTTGTTTCTAAGTCATTTTGAAACACTGGCTGCACCAATTATAAAATCTAAGCATAGACCTACTTACAAATGAGTGCTAGTGATTTTTTAACAATTAAGAGTGCGTTCGTATAGAGAGCCAAAGATACCCTGGCAAAAAAAATGTATAAGATGCAGATAGAATCTCACCACCTATCACTCAGTGGACTTTAAATCATTTTCAAACGAGTGACATAGGGGCCCTTGGGATACTCACATGGATAAACTTACTCTAAAGCAAGAGCTTCAGTCAAGAATCCTCTTCAATCTGCTCGCTTTAAAGCCAGATATCTTCAGTTGCATACCTCAAGTTGCTTGAGGTCACCCTCCACTGTCGTACACCATCACAGGAGGAGGAGGTCATTCTCTTCTCCAGCCGTGAAGTAAAAAATCTACATTCATCCGCTCTTGCATGACCTAACCACCTTAGTAATACAATTGTTTGACTTCTTCAATTAAGTCTCAGGATCTTGAACACAAATCAAGATTTTGGTCAATTTAATTGTCCAACTCAGCAAGCAATTCACGACGTTCTGAAATAGACTGGAAGCATTGTAGATAGTATAAGCCTGTATATCATCGTGGCGTCCACTCAGCTGAAAATATTGCTGCTGTCAGTTAAAGTGTAGCCTAAGACCCGGAATTGTCGATTCGTCCACGTTTACAGCTTTTGGGCTTGTCTTATGGCTCTCTTTGGCGCATTTTGACCCAGTACCTACACCCGTATTAAATTCTGTTAACACAAGAGATACCCTCAAAATTTACGAAAAGTCATCGAAAACTACATCGAAAGAGGCATCCATTTAATGGATATTATTTTTCATAAACATTGAACTACATAACATTTCGATTAAAAAAAGAATGCGATGATTTGTGTGCATGTATGTGTGTTTGTTTTTTTGAGCTAGGAAGCTCAAATTGGATCACACTTTATGTAGGTATAATACCTGGGTGGTAGCCGCCATAGTTCCTAATAATCTGCAGACATTTGTGAATAAATGTTTTCGCAAAATATTGGGGGTTTTCTGGCCAAATCGTCTCATAAACGAACAGCTCTAAAATAGAAAGCGTCAGGAGCCAATTGACGTCACCATGCGGCGAAGGTAGTGACAGTACATCGGTTAACTTTATTGCCAAATATGATATGTCATACAATCGAATCCCCTTACCTAGAAAGCTTCAGCCTTCGTGGATAGATATTGAGGGCTTTCAAGCCACATCGCATATCAAATAAACAAGAAAAGGTCAAAACCCAAGAGACATTACCATATGGTGAATGAAGTGGTAATGAATCGGTTAATTCTTTTGCGAAAAATGTCATGCAAAGGACTCGGTGCAGGCCAGTTGAGAAGGAAGCGAGGTCAAAGAGTTAAAAATGTTGAAAATTTCGAAAAGATGGCGTGCAGGCATTATGAACACCTTATGCTCACGAGGGGTATCTAACTGACTACATAAAGCATAAAACTACTTTAATGCAAGAAGTATCTTTGGAATTCTACTCGTACTATTTTTGTACATACATATGTATCTCCATCTACAACTTTAAATAATTTATCTCAAAAATATAATAAAAGCAATTGAAAATTATTTTCATACATAAATATTTCTTCTTTTTTCTTATATCCAAAGACAAATAATAATTTTATTTTCATATTTATATGATTTGATGTAGAAAAAAAGATATTGTCCCGTTTTCAGTTTTCATTTATTTATTAAGTCTTTAGTCATAAAAAAATGCTTCTATTACAATTCTAGTATTTTCGATTTGAAATATGAATATTTAAAGACAAAAAACAAGAGTTTTTCAATAAAAAAGTAAAAAAATTCAAACAGTTCAAGGTCAAAACCGGTGATAACTCGGAGTAGATACTGCCCTAGAAACTTCTATCGCCGTTATTAGTATTTTGCCAGCATAACCATATATTTTTGTTATTATTTATAAATATATTATTTCTAAAAGAAATTAATAAACAACAGAGAATTATTCTTTCCTTAGCTTCGCCATGCAGCTGATTTAATAGTTTCTCTGTTAAAATTTATGATTTGTATATAGACACATATAAAATTACATAAGTTTACCTCATTCCAAATATATTATATATATATATAAATATCCTTACTATAGTATAACAAATTCTAATGATATTTTAGATATTTTTTTTTTTTAAATTTAATCGTAGTAATATCGTATAGGGGATATTTTTTTATGTTTTATTTTTGTTTGTTACTTTTGCATTCATTGTTATGTTTTTTTTTTGTTTAAAATTTGTAGCTTTTCCGAGGTTAAACAGTTCTGCAT
Organism: Blera fallax; assembly: GCA_946965025.1. Classification (NCBI taxonomy): domain Eukaryota; kingdom Metazoa; phylum Arthropoda; class Insecta; order Diptera; family Syrphidae; genus Blera; species Blera fallax. Next base: position 96,579,351 of record OX337244.1, read on the forward strand.
TTAATCATTAGTATCAAATACGTTCCTTTCAATATGTATGGGTTTTGCAGTTCGGTTGTGGGATGTATATTTGTATGGATTTTTTTAATGGTAATGTATTTGTTTTTTTTTTTTATAAACATTGCTTAAGCGAATGATTTTATTTAGTATTTCAGAGCAAGAAGCTATAAAGCATGATTATTTGATTCTAACTAATGAGTGTTTTTTATTAGATTTATTTATTTATTTTTTGTTTTTAAAATCGACAGATAAAAAGATTTGTGTTTTGTTGTATCAATGATATGGAAGAGTTTTTTTTTTTTGTAATTGGAATAAATTGTTTTACTATGTATGATATGGTTTTTATAAGGAAACAAATATTTAAAAGGCAAACAAAAATGCAAGAAGAACTTATCAACGCCGAGAGGAAGAAACTCTGGGTGATGCGATTCTGTAACGAATTAGGAATTGGATCTATTCATTTGCGCTGGACAACCTATGCATTTTCTGTTCATGTTCCTTAAATGTCAGTCCACCTGCAATATGCCCTGCTATTCGTGGAAATCGGTGTACTGGATCGCAGAATTGTGCTTCAAGATGTCTGTCGGCTCATACACCGATTAAGCGTAAATAAGGCACCTGCTCCTGCTGCCTCGTATATCATACCATATGAGTTAAATATGCGACCAAGGATTCTCTCGAAAACTGACAAATGTATACAATTATATCTTCACGGTACGTGTGGTTCCGGCAAGCTTTTGAAAAAACATAATTCTCCCAATATTTAAAAAAGGAGAGTACAGCGATCCGAACAATTATAGAGGCATGTCGTTCGTTAAATTGAAGTTATTTACAAGAATCATCTTTGAACGTTTGACATTGACATTAGTTTGACAGATGGTGTTGAAGTGAAGTGAACTAAGCGACACCCAAGCTCGTTTCAGTACAAAAATATTCAACAGTGGACAATAGTTTTCGTTGACAAGTATTGCTAGGATTTGTTTAGACAAGAGAAAGAAAACTGTAAGCATTTGACTCCATTAACAGAAATACCTTTTCTATAAACTTAGTAATTGGGGAGTATCGGCAAAACTCATCAAAATAATACAAAATCTGTACAAGAACACAACAGCAATCTAAGATGGAAAAAATGTGTCTTACTGGTTTAAATCGCTCTCAGGTGTTAAGCAGGGTTGTTTTATGAAACCCCTACTGTTTTCACTACTTCCAAACTGCAATTGTAAGGGCATATTATGCAAAATATCCATATCAATATCATGTACCCCGTACACATACAGGATTGACCCGAAACTGAGTTGAGATTTCGACCTGGGTACTTGCATTCACCGAATCGAAAGATTGCGTCGAAATTGGATTGAAAGTGAGTTGAACTGATGAGCATTACTGCAATTTATTGATTTTTTTAATTGTGTTAGTGTTTATGACCTGCACACCATCTGCTCGCCAACCGAACACTAGTAAAACAAAATAGAAAAAAAAACCCACACTACGACTATCTATCAATTCGACTCCTCGACCCAGGTACTTTGCCATATTTTCGATTCAACTCAGCTCAAATAGTGGAATAGTACATATGAATTTCGATCCGGTTTCAACCTAGGTTCAGTCCTGCATATGTACGTAGTAATGGGCTACGAGGGTTAAGGGACATTTTCAATAGGCGGAAGTAAAAAAACTGTTGAGATATTTCACTAACGAAATTTTCAGATTACGGGTAAATTCTCCAAACTACGTGATTTACTTCGAAACTGGATTGTATTCTTTGTTTATGTTCATATTAAGACTACACTTCATCTACATCCTGAAACTAATATCGCTACCAAATCAACGAACACGTCATGTACTTGCAAAGCACCTTGTTCGTCGGAAATTGAAATTCTTCAGTGAACTCCTTAGATTATGCAGTGAACATGATATCCCGCTTGGGAATATAATGCAGCTTCGTGGAGGGAATGCCTACAGGACCTGCTTATAAAAATATAGCTATCCATCAGTGACGATTTTTCTGCTAAAGCGCAGCAAAGCCAAATCCAGCATACGTATCGAATGCTGCAACGCAACCCGGCGGAGACAGAAATTTCAATGAACAAAACAGTGTTATCTGTTACAATTTGTTTCGTGCAGTTATCTAAGGATTGCTCTAAAGTAGATGGAAGTATAGCTTTTCAAATAGATACAAATGCAACTTAAAGCGCAGTCTCACTGCTTTAAGCAAAAATGAAACCCTATCCATCCACAGGGCGGATATTCTTACCTATTCTTTACAGTAAAATGCAACAATAAAAAATTGTGGTACGACTGCAAATTCCTTGGGTGCACCAAGGAAGATAAACCAACAGCCAGGTACTAAGAATTCAATAAGGAGCACAAAATCATTTGCAAAGCAAAGCAAAAAAGGCAAAACATTCTCACGAGGTATTCAGATTGAAGCATCTATACTGGTCAAGCTTTTTAGGCAATAACTATATCCGCACTGGACCACAAATCAACTGCATTATACACTTCTAGAATGTCGACTTTCTAGATCGAAAACTACACAAGACGCCTATAAAGTTGTACATTAAAGCACCAGGGGAAGATTGTATTTTGTATGGATTTTTCAAACACAATATGAACGAGTTTTTGGAAAAAGTAACAGAAGTTTCTAATTTCATTTTCGATGCGGGCGACGGTTCTGACAGTCTTAACAGCTTCTCCGGGCTTCTCCCTATGAGGTTATCTGAAAGCAAAAATTTAAAAGAATAATCTCCAGTCTCTTGCAGACCTAAAAAGGAACATTGAGTCCCATATATTGGTCAATTATTTGCTCAGGAGTATTTAGAAAGTTCAATTTTTGTAGTTTTGCCGATATTGTTGTCAGTCTTCATGTTGAAAAATCTACCGACGAAAATTCTTAAGCGGACATTGAGTAATTTTATTACATTATGAACGCTAGAAACAAAGATATGTACAGTGATCCCAGTCCTTTAAATTTTCGACGAGATTAACATATTAATTACTCTGCAAGGACTTGAAACGACAAACAGTAACCGCGCCTAGACAGTGAAATTAGCATTAAATATCGATAGAAAGGTACCTGCCAAACGTTCTAAAAGTCGATATGTACTTAGTTATAGTAATAAGCATGTTTTCAAGGGAGATGTTCTTAGTGAGTGGAAGTCTTACACTATTATGTGCACGAGCGGACGCTTCTCATAGAATCTTCGGACATTTTTACCTGAACTCAGGGTACAAAAAATTTGGCATTTCTTCAGAGACCACCTTATTAACTGTTACCACCTTAGCAACTGTTACAGAATCAAAACCTTTTGATTTGTCTTACAACTAAGTCTACTCGTACTTAGACTAAGTGAAAGCATTTCGGGTAGAAATTTTATTGCAATTAAGAGTTACAACAGTGATAATGAACCTTTGACAATACCTTCAACAAAAGTCGAGGTTATACGTCAGGGAACAAATGTTTAGTTCTGGCTAATAAGGTGTAGCTCCTTACATATACACTACCAGTACATCATAATTTCTATTATATCACCGGATGAAATAAGATCATTAAACCACTGACCTTTATTTGAGAGTACGTCAACTGCAAAATCAGACAAATTTAACGTTAAAATAGTATCCACACAATCTTTCTTGAAAAGTGTCATATATTTCAAAAGAAAAATAAAATTTTTCCTCTGTCATCTCCTGTCAAAATAAATGTCAATACTTTACTCTGTGGTAGGAGGGTTTTTTACCTTTAGGAAGGTAATCCAAGTAAACACGTTTCGTTAACTCATCGAATCCAGCTGACAACATTGGCTAAAAGAAGTGCTTTTGCCATATTACACGTTTTGACAAACGTGATGTTAGTTACGTAAACTTTGCCAGTCTAAGATGTCCCCAGGTAACTCAGATATCTGCGATAGTACAGCAATAAATCTTCACATGTAGCCTACATGAAAATTCTCAGTGTCCAGGTCTACTAATTAATCTTTGACAACAGATATTCAAATCTAATCTGATCTCATGTGACAATTTATCAACATTGCACTCAAAACAATGAAATTGAATAATCTATCTATCAAGATGGCTATACTGAGGTTATGCCTCTACACAGGTCAATACCCGCAGCACATAGTTCTTCTTTGTTTCACAAACTATTCGAAAATATCCTTCCCCACTCTCCCGTTTTCCCCACTCTTCTACCTCTCTATAGTCATCCAAAAGGACATCCAATATCTCTGGATAATCCTTTGGTTAGATTTTAAAATGCAATCTGTTGACAGGAGCGATTATTCATCTTTCATTTTGCCTCGCACCCCCTCTTTGGTTCGTCGATTGGCATTCGAAATATGAAACTTTTATAGAAGGAAACAAAAAAAAAAAAAAAAAAAAAATGGCAAAAGAATGGATCACAAATCCTTTAATTTATTACAGAGTTCTTTGTATTCTGAAATGTCTTTCTCTCTTGTGTTTTTTTCTCTTTTCTTTTTCTATCTTTTTGTTTTTCTTCTCTTCTGTTCGTAGGTAAATGATAAATGAAGCAGACAAGTTAAACTGAGGTATTATATGAAGAAGGGCAGGAGACACAATGACAATGAGTACTTTGGTGACATCACTTTCCTTTGTTGGATTTGTGTAGGAAAAAGGATGTAGGAGACAAAAAAAAAGTCTATTATAACTATGCAACACTTATAGTAACAAATAAAAACATATTTACGGCGGCGCATATAAGCGAAGGGTGGGTATGCTTGCATGTACATACATATGTATGTATGTGGAGTGTGTTTTGAATTTGAACTTGACCCAAGTATATTCGTACCTCTTAAGATAGAGAAATTGCAAAATTTTTAGTCATTTTGTATTAAAAGTGGCGACTTAGTCAAATATTTGAAGGTAAGGATTCTTGGAAGGCCCTCTCGACTGCGCCTAATTGTCCCAAAAAAATCCTCAATAATTAATATCTAAAATAAGGCAAAGCCTAATATCAAAATAACGGAGTTTTTTCATCATGGATGCCATGTGCCAGTTTTGACTTAGTCCAAAAAACTGCGCTTTAGTCGCTTAAGAAGGCTAGGACATGTAGAGCAAATAGATAGAATGCTAGGACCCGCAGAGTGATAGATAGATCCAAACAGAACTTAATCATAAAGGGGCTGATCGAGTAGGGTTCGTAAAAGCTACTCCTTAAGCCCTAAAAACAGAGATGTGATTCGTCTAAAAAACAACTCATGGAATAACTTCCGTGACGTCTGTCGAAGGAAGTATCCTGTCGTTCAAAAAAGAAGTGACACCAGCATCGTCTATTAGGAGAGTATGTGTCAATTGAACTGATGCATACGAAGAGGACCAAGACATTCGAATAATATGAAGGAATTCGCGGAAAATTTAGACGGAGCCGTTCCATGCGTTTCATAGAAGCTCGACAAGAATCATCATCACACATCTGAAAGGCCAATCATTTTATATGGAATGGTTGCAGACTTATTGCTACGTTGTCCTTCATCCTGAAAACTGTTGAAATTTGGTAAACTGGAAGTGGGATCGTAGATAACTATCCGAGTATATCAGAATAGCACTAGCCACTATCGTCTTTTTTGGACGCAATTGAAGGTTAGAGCAGGCCATGTATATAAGACCCTAATCCTCCCAGTCTAGCTTTACGTCGCTGAAACATGAATTTTAACGAAGGTGGATTAAGATATTTTTAACGACTCACAATATCGTAAAAGGTGTACAACAGCATTGAACTAGCAAACAAAAAAATTGAGCATTGGATGTCGGAGATGGCTGAGACATCTTAAGTTGCGCATCTAAAAAAAAAGTGACCTTTACCAACTTGGAGTACGCAGCTTGAGGCAGCTGGTATGGGTATAAATGAAGGGACTTGTTGCTTGCAATCCACGTTTACTTCGTGGTGTAGCGCCATCTATATGTAAATAAGTAAGTGAGCATACAGAGATGGATATCAAAATTGATGATCGGAAAGAGATCTGGGGAAAGCTTTAGATTCCAAGCTAAGTTTGAAAGATCACGATCGCTTTATCATATTCCGTGAAAGTCTTTGAAAAATTCTTGAGTGAAGATTAAAGATTTTAAGTCGAATAAAAATTCAAACAATTGAAAGGGTAGGTCTTTAAGGTCGACAGCAACTTTATTGAGGATTTTGTAAAATTTCATCTCACCCAAACCCAGATTTGTACTGAAACAACATGGAAAAAAAGACCTCACTTAGACTCACTGATCCGCAATTTTATCGAGTTGGATATCCTTTATTTTTCTTTTTTTTTTTTTTAAAAACTTGCTTCACTGATTTCAAATACAAGGTGAAGTATGTAGACGTGCGCCGATAATATGTAAATGCTTCATCTACACCTGCGAAGGGTTATGCTAAACACTCACGAATGTCCTTCGACCTAATCAGCGAAAATATAATATTTTCTCAGCGCATCTACATGTAGAGTTAAGAATCGTAAGATGGAACCGATCCTGACAGACACTTCGAACTATACATAAGAGCCTGCTTCTTGGAGGTGAAGGTAGGTATAAATCAAGTAAACAAAACCTCATACACACTCCATAAGTATCAAACTGATTAGACTGACATCATTTATATGTAAAGCTCTCCACATTAAGATAAGCTTCCACTTACTCTCGAACCTAATTCTGAAAACAATACCTGTGGCCACGTGCTTACTCGACAAAAACTGAGCTATTCCTTTTTATCAGGAAACACAAAATCTCCTGCTTAAATCCAATCCTGCTCCCAAGCCAAGCAAAATCACTCTTAATCTGTCAAATAGCTCTAAATTCTTGGGATTAAACCTTGCTCGGAAGGTCTACTGGTGGGAGATGCTGAATGTGTGAAGGTTGGGCATACTCCCATAAGGAGGTGCTAGGCTTAAGGTCTGAAAAGCTTTTAGCTTCGTCTAACGAATCATTGTGAACGTTTATGGATGGATCCAAACTCAAGGATAGAATCATGCCGAAGTCTTCCTTAAAGATCTGTATAAACACGTTTTCTAGACTATCATTTGCCAAGCCACTGCCTGGTTGGACATGGTCATTAAGACAGCCATCGGATCCTTCACATCAAGCACGATATGATCTAAGCTGATAAAAGACTGCAGCAAATCTCTATTGTCGGACAGCAGAACCATACACATTTCACTACGTAATGGGTCAGTGTGACACTCCCGCGGATTACGTAACTGATGAAGTGACACGACAAGGCTCTTCCTCTTTGATTTGCTTAGGTTTAACTGACATCGGGGCATCCATGTCGTTTGCTAAGTATATCATCCACGTGGGAGTCATAGATGGGCCAAACCATAAATGGGAACATCGTGACCGCACCAGAACTGCAAGGTTACTGCGGTCAGTACTAAATCAAAAAAGGTCTAGTGTAATTCGATTACTTAAGAAAGGAACCATCTGAAAACTAAATAACGTTACAACCGTGCTCAAAAGCTAGATTTTAAGCGCAATTATTTTGCAGAAACTGCAGAGATAAGGAAAAGGAGAAGGCTATTCCACTTCGTCCGGATGTGTCCTACATACACATACATACTTATATCAGAAACGTTACCTCTTTAAAGATTTTAAATTTTTAAATTTTAGTAAAATCTTCCAGGAATGGGCGGTCTAACCTAGAGCTACTCATAACCAACTAAACAAACTAAAGCCTAGCGCTAGGGAAAGAGCACCCCTGTTTTAAATTCCAAAGAAAGAATTGCCTCTTATACAAAACTACGATTTCGTCTGAATAAAGCTTAGTTTTTCGCTTTTCTGTTCTCCGCAGGATTTTTCAAACTAAAGATAGTGCAGCTAAGACCCTTTGGTCTAAAACCATGTAATGAAGTCGAATTCAACACTGAATCAGGCTTTCTCGCTAATTTATTCAAATTCAAAAACACGTTCCAAATAGCATCCACAACGCTTACAATATCCGCCAATAGGCAAGGTGCGGTGTAAATAATAGTAATTAAGGAAAAAAAAACCGTTATACTAGTATGATATGATTCGTTTCCACTTACCATTCTTTAATCTAAAATTGGTCTGTAAGCATCTTCTTAACTATTGTTTCCGTAGGGTTCTAGGCTTTGTGCTAATCAATTACGCGTAATCACATTTTTTGGGACAACATTGGTTAAACTAATTATTTTTTAAACTAAACTTAAACTTAAAGGTCTAAGTAGTTTAAAAATTAAAACTAAAAACTTATTGCAACTAAACTTAACTGTGACTGAGTGTGTAGGTCCTTTTTGCGCGTGTATGGGTATGTGTTTCTGGTGGGGTGGGCGTAAATTAAAATTAACTAATATTCTTTATAAGTAACCCTCAGTTTGCATGTTGGTGCTGATGATGATGATGATGATGATGAGCAACCGCTGACGTCGTCGTCGCATATAGACAATCCTGATCCGAGGACATTGAGTAGTTAGCCGAGTCCCTGTCTTCCGGAATCGATGTGTTCGCCAGACTGTGAATTTGCATTGGATCTTGGAGGAGCTTTGAAAATGTATGATGACCGGCACCCAGACCCAAGTGTCCGTACGGAGACTCAGCCTTTGTAATGTGTGGTATACGTCGAAGGAAGTGTGGATTTGAATAGCGAACGCCATTTGGTAAGGTGGTGTGTGATATAACATGTTGCTTGGTCGCTACCACTCCAATTGAGGACGTCACTGACTGGGGTGAGTACCCTTGGGGTTTATACTGTAACGATGCTTGACTGTGGCAACCCAATGGTAGTGGCATTGTACTGCAGTGAGAATAATCGATTTTCTGTTCAGGCATTGTCCTTGTCAATGGCAGAGTTGCACTATTAGATTTACTGTTGTTGCTAATGCTGTTGTTGCTCCCGTTGATATCGTTATTAAAGCTGGACATTCTCATATTGGTGGAACGTCCATATGGCTCCTCTTGTATAGCTGGCTGTGGTGGTTTTGGTGGTGGTTTGCATACAGCACGTGGACGGATAACAACTTCTTCACGCTCTTCACCGGAATGTACACCACTCGAGGATTCGGATGGTGCGCGTTCTGGTGGAGATGTTGTACTTTCAGTTGTCGAAGTTGTATCGCTACGTGGTGTTAATGCTTCGTTTGGTACACCGGAATCGGCACGTCTGAGACAACGCGGCGTAGAGCTGGATGCAATCTAGAAATAGTTGAAATTGTATGTCTGATTAAGTTCATTAAAGGTAACGGCATGTGTAGATTACTTAAAGTAATTAAACGAGAAAGTCTGATATGATTGCGTTATTTTGTAAGGAAATGAGATTTTCATCTAGCGGAATATTGGTTTCAAATATTTAATGAAGATGAGATGGGTCGATTCCCGCGATCTACTGTAGAGGCGTTTAGGAAATTTAAGCTGAATAGGAAAGAACTAAGGAAGGAGCCTGCTTGAGACAGACTGCAACAACTTTACGGAGGTGCACGGTGGTAAAGTTCCAGCAAGTAAATTGACACTACCTTGGTTTGTCGAAGCAAACGTTTAGATACATTTATTGGGAAGAACAGACTGTAGTTAATTGATGGCACTATATGAAAGGAAGCCAATATGACTTTACGGTGGCACACTCAACAGTAGATGCAATCAGATTAGTGGTCAAAATAGCACAAAAAGCGATAGAAGGCAAGAGGTAGAAAGGGACACCAAGAATAACTGCTTAGTTATAGCCCTGAGTATCAAAAATGGAATCATGTACTACAGGCACTCAGAGACTAACGAGTTCCAGCTTATCTCATTAAAATCGTGACGACATACTTCAGGCACAGAGTCTTAACCAACGACACAGAGAATTTACCTCTCTGACGAAGTACCACAGCGCTTAGAGCTGGCTGTTTACTCTGAAATGTCATGTATGACGGGGTCTTTCATCTTCCAATACCTGAGGAGACAAAAATTATTATCGCCGACGACATTGAAATCGTCGTGACTGGCAAACTAATAGAAGAGGTGGAACAGTTAAGCAACTCCACAATAAGGACCGTTCAAAACTAGTTCAGTTCGAATGCTACCAACAGACATCCTGGCAGAAGAGCAGCAACAGCAATACGAGCGAAGATACTCAGAACAAGAGCAAAGAACGCAAAACCGGGAAAACCCAGCAGATGCGACTGAAGATTCGTAGCATAATACAATGGAACCCCTCCGAAAAAGGTAGGTGGGGCCCAGTTTCGAGGCGACTATGAAGACCGAACCTCTGTTTTGAGAACCGTTTTATTTTAGATCACAGAGTGCATGGGCTTGACAATTGGGAGCAGCATGTCCGGGATCGACAAGAATGGAAGGCTATCCTATTTCATGCAGAGATTCTTCACGTGTCTGAAGCCCACTAAGTGAGTAAGTAATTTTGCGGTTGCATTGTTGTTTGGTAGACATTTACTTATACATACTTAGGGCTTCGATGTAGGGTAAACAGCCTGAACGTGGAATATTCGGGTCATGAAAAGGTTACGTTTTGGCAGAGGTTTTGTAAAAGACAGGCTTGAACCATTAGCTAGCGTTCTGTAAAATAGACATCAATGCCATCATCGATGACTCTCGAGGATTATCCAGTCACTTCATCGGAAGTGTTATTTACCAATAGAAAAAAAACCTCCAGATACACGAAGAGTCCCAGCGAGCACACGTAGAAAAATAAGCAAATACGACGTTAGGACTACGAACTTTCCGAAACGTAGACATAGAGAAAGTTGAGTAGAGCTAACTATCTAGAGTTGAGTAGCTCTATCTATCTAGATACAAGCATCTATCCTATTCCTTCAACAACACTACCTACCACATGTTGAACATGTTTCGGAAAACCTAGAACACGTATTTTTTCATTGCCCACGATATGCAAACGAGAGGCATGCCTTCCGGGACCAGTTTGGGGAGTGGGCTACTCCCGCGAATGTTGTAAATTATATGCTCCAGAATGATGATACCTGGAACACCGTAAGTAACGTCGCGGTACGTATAATGGGCGAGCTTATTCACATAGAGCGTCAACGCAACGCGAATAATTCAAACAATCGAGCTTCAAACGCCCAGTAACACATAATGGCGAATAGGAGAATATTGCCTAAAAGTATGTATAGTCATGTCGGCCTATTTTGTAGTAGGTAATGTTGACGTTGGTAACTTTGCCTTTGCATTATCTTGTCGGGAGATAGCTTAGATCCTTTTTGTATGGTACTACATATTTCAAGCTGTGTAACGCACTAAGTGTACAAAGAAAGTCTCTGGGATTGGGATATCACCTTGCATAAAATGATCTTGCTAGAAGGAATACAAGGACTTCTTCCAAGAGAAACTAGATCTTCGGTTATCGGTAAACTTTTGGAAATAAGAAGCAGGTTTTTTCTTGGCCTTGGCGTCCTTTAACATCGCTCTTATTTTGTTTGATGGAAAACAACGACGGCTAACCAAGCGTGTGGAAGCTTGGTACGAGGAAAGAGTACGATCGAGGTCCTGAACACCAGAGCCTAACTAGTATGTGAGCGGGAAGGATACTTCTCAAGAGAGGGGTTCAGTTACGCTGCTACTGTGATTACTGCGTTGAACTACTAAGCAAGGGATTCGACGATCGAGACCCAGAAAACACCAACAAAATTTTTGGCGGTCCTAGCTATGGCGACTGTCTGACAAAAGTCCGAGACAAGTCGGACGAATTGTCATGTGAAAGCTTCTAAATTCGCCTTTCGGATACGGCTGTAAACGCCAGGTCCCTTCCATTCGTGTGAAAAATATAACACGCACAACACGAATGGTTGCGACAAGGTGGGCGCGAAATTTTTATTTTTTTTTCAAACTTTTCTAAAAATCCTTCATTAACGCTGACAAGTCTTTTTCAAAGAAAAATATCTTAAAACACTAATTTCACATGAATACGCCTCTGTACAATATGATGGTGTGCCAAAATATTATTACCCCAGCGGTCCTGATTTTACGCCATTGGTGCAAGCGTGTCTAATTAACTTGGCTTTAAGGTCCTGCCAATAACCACTTCTGTCATCAAAATTAAGCTCAGCCACATCGTGATTATAATCACCTAACTTTCTAAATCACCTCAAACTGTTAGTTCAGTAAGCTAACACTAATATATCGCGAAACCCTATTTTCAACTTTGAACTATAAATGCATATGAATGTATGTGTGTATACTTACGTGTGCTTCGTTAGTGTGTACAGTAACAGTTACCGGTGCCAAAGGACTAATCAAATGTTCCGGTGATGACGCAAGTTGCATATTTTCAGGTTGAGCTTGTGGGGCAATTCCAATGGGTGAGGTGGCATTCGAAAGTGGTGGCGGTGGTGGTGGTGGATGCGGTGGCTCCAAATCTCTTGTTGACGCATACGTAACACTATCATCACGAACACAGGCCAACAGTTTTCCTTCCTCCGAGGTATTATCATCCAAGTACTCGCCATGCAGCGGTGGTGGTGGCATCAACAGAGGTGGTGGCGGAGGAAGCTCATCGTACTCACTTAAGTGGAGTATTTTAACACTGCCACCGGCCACTGTCGCTGCACCTCTTAGTGTGGCATAGTCTCCGTCATCAATTTCCCCCGTAACACCGGCAATACATAGCGTGGCTCCACGGGGCGAATGGCTGTACAAATTTAAATTTCAAACAAAAAATTCGTTCATTTAAAGTGCGAATTCATTAAAAGTTAAGCGTTCTTTCTACAGCATTCATTAAGAAAACATTTAAATTTAAAAATTATAAAACAAAAGTTAAAAATGAAAATAACAGGCGACAAGCGGAACAAAATAGTTTTCTCACACACAGATGATCAATCGATTGTAAAATAAAATAAAAAATAAACTCAACAAAAAGACGGATGTGCATCAAATTAAAAACAAATTAGTTCGTGCAAAAACAAAAACTGTTATACAGACAAAAGAAAATTTAAAAAAAACCCTTTTTTGCATTTTAAATTTGTCGTGAAAAACGATTTTTTTTACCGCTTGCCATCTTGTTCGTCCCCAATAAGAAGGACATCGTCACACGTACTCGTAACTTCATTGAATGTAACTTTTAACTTTGGCGAACTAGGTGTCAATTTTGGCCAATAAATGTCCTCTACACCGTCTGTGCTGGACGTGGTACTAATTGCACCCTTTTGCTCCATTCCGCCAGTGCTGATATTGCTGTTCCTTGTCGATATTAAAAGTGGTTGAGTTGCACCTTTAGTGATCCCATAGTGCTCGAGGGGTGGTAGTTTGAAAGTCCACCGACGTTTGGCCGTTAGTCCAAGCCAAATGACTATCCAAAGTAGAATGTGGACGACCGACATCAGGGCTGGACGATAACAAAAAAAAAAAAAATCGATAATTTAGTTAGAGTTACAGTTTAATTGAATAAAAAACGAATTTAAAGTTTTTTTTTGTCTTGCTTTGTTTCACCGCCGGGGAACTGATTTAACTTTTTAGGAAACTAATAAAAAAGCAATTTGTGGTTTGTTTTGTGGCAGCTTATGGTTGTAATATTTAATAGGATAATAAATGAAGCCAACTCTGTGGTTTTAGATAGGTGAGGGTATGTTTATTCAAAGGTCAAATTTCGTTTGGGTAAATATCGATGGGGTAGCAGGTATTTTTTAGCTTTTGGTAAACCGGAAATGCTCAGGACGTCTAATAGTTGCTTTGGCTTTAAGGACTGTTCTCCCTAATTTCCTTCGAATTTTTTGAAGCAGTTTTCTACTGCTGATTTGAGGGATGTTGTTCTTGGTAGTAGAGCGGGTGGACTTTTATTTATTCCAAAGACTTCGACAATTGGTGGACAGTTTCCCACCGGTTAAGAACTTTCCACATTATAAGGTAGCGGGGTAAAAACACATCAAACTAGCTAATGTTATGACTTAGCCTTAAAAAGCTCATCGACGCTCATGACTTTGGAGACAGAAGTGACAATGGCGAACGATCTGAAGATTGCTGCCATGCCAATCGCCTAATTATCGGAAGCACACTGTCCAGGGAAACCACATGGATAGTGCCCAGAACGAATGTGCAGCGGTGGACAGTAGACATTAAGACCGTTTATGATGTTACTAAGGAGCTCATCGGGGACGTAGCTACAAGAAATATTCGTTAAAAGTTTATATGGTTCCTTAGAAACATCGGATGCTCAGAGAACTAGCTCAGGATATGGAGGGAACACTTCGTGACACTTTGTTAAATCATTTGAACAGCAGTGGTTCAGGTGGTTCCAAATTTAAAAGGAATCCTCCGAAGTAACAAATTCCCGTATACGGATCATTCTACATTGTCCACATTAATAGATTGAGGGTATTTAACGAGTAGAGGTCATCGAGTAGAGGTCTCCGCTTTACCCGTTTAATATCGAATCGAGAGTTCATCTGATGAGTTTTGCATAGGAGGGACATTCGAGAAAAAACTCATCCTTATTATAAAAGCTACATATGAAGGTCCCAAATGCCTTATTCTTCACAACACTAAGCTTTCAGAGGTTTCCTACGCTTCATAAAAAACTGCAATTGGTTAAGAATTTTTCCAAGATCCATGTGGTACCACAATGAATCTATGATTGATTTGTTTGTCGGCCTCATAGCTGGTCTAAACTTATTCATTTCTGTACAAAAATATTCATAGAGACACTGTCTGATAAGCAAGCATGCTAGAAGGCTAGGCCTTTTGCGAATGACTTTTGTAGGAGCTGCCTGGATGAAGAATAGGAGAAAACTATTCCTCACCTTCTTTGTTTCTGCCTAGCACTCTCCCGTATAAAGAAGCTTCACTTAGGAGCCCCCCATTATAACGATACAGGCAACCTGATGGATATTGAAATTAAGAGCCTATTACGCTACGTAAGAAGCTCAAAATGGTTTTAACGAGTAGGTATAGAGAAATTTCTCCCATGATCCACGTGGTATCACAATGGAGCTACCATTGATTTAACCTAACCTCTCCATAGAGAGAATGAAAAGGTTTTCTTCATTTTATGTTTGAATTTAAAGAGTCATCAACGGTACGCTACTTCTACCTACCTAAGCAAAAACTACACGATAATGCACGCAAGACCAGATAAAAAGGGGGAAAAAACCAGTATTGCGCTGTAGTTACCCTCGACGTCAAAATGTTTTCAACTCGGCTAACTGGAGCTTCATTATGAGAGCCCGATGCGAATACCAAACTACCTGCTGCGAATAATGACAGATTTTCTCGAAGAAAGAACCCTTTTCTTCGATACAGACGAAGTGCGAAGAGGATGACGAAAATTACAGGAGTCCGCCAGAAATCAGTATTGATTAACAATACGGTAGATTACTACGTAAATTAAGACCAAGAGTCGTGGACCTAATAGCAATGGTGGCAGTAGTTAAAACCCTAGAGAAAATGACGCCACACTGTAGCAACACCATCATAGACGTGAAAATATGGCTTCGATCATCAGATCTAAAATTAACGCAGGCTGTCCTTATGAATACACCATCAAGTCGAAGCCTTATATACCTGCGGTTTCTGCTTCACTCTAGGCACAACTTTAGAGAGCACCTAACTTAGATTAGGTTAGGTATGTGGGTTGGCGGGAAGGGAGCCTCCCCGCCACACTCAGGTCAATGCTGACCCATTGTGATGCCCTTTGGGGGAAAGGATGTCCCTTGCCCATTGAAACCCGATACCGATTCTAATATGCTCCGATAGTTATAGTCTTTGCTTACAAACCATCCTGAGGACCTGATAAATTTCATTATCTTGTCTGATGGCGTGCTGGCGAGTTCATCTAGGTCTTGGAAGAAGTAGCTCCCTAGGAACCTCTTCCTGCTGTGTTGGAGGCCAGGGCAGTGACATAGGAAGTGGGTTGTGTCCTCAAAAGCTCCCTCGTCACCGCAACCTCTGCAGAGTTCTTCTTCCGTCAGACGTAGTTTTTCAAATGAACCTAACTTACAAAAGTGTAAAGCCAATCGGGCTGTTACCGTATTAACCATATGTATGTATATATGTATGTGGGCACCAGCAACATTTATTTCACAAACGCATTATATGAGATGACCCATTCACAGTCTAGAATATTGAGCATGTGTTGCTGGAATTAAAAAAGTATGAAGCCAGTAGAAAAGCCTCAGAACGACAGATAGGCACAAGCGCACTGACCCAAGGACATTGATATCGTTCATGTTAATAACGACGGGTGCATGGGACACCGCCATTAGAATTATTCCGAGTGCGAGTATCATGCAGGAACTACGGCGTGAAAATCATGCATCAGAGATCAAGAGAGAGAAAACCCTGAATCATAAAAAGAAGTCAACCCCTGTCTCTACAAAGGTATGCTTCGATTTGTAGTACCGTAGGGAGTAACAGGACGGGGTGGGGTATTTAAACACGTAAACATACAGGAGAATGAAGTTGGGCATAAATCGTAGCCATGGTAACCTAGCTAAACGACACTGTTAAACGCATTCTTGCAGAGCTTCGTCGCCAAAAATGATTAACAAATGGGACCTCAAAATGAAAATGATTGCTCCAGCTACTGCTAAAATATCCATCGGTGGGTACCATGATTCGCAAACACAAATGTTTAATCATTTATTAAACGAAAGAATCCATACAACTACGGATATTTAATAAGCAGATTCGAGTCAATGAATTAATTCAATTATTTTAACTCGCCTCCAATAAACTCATCATGGTCTTCATTAAATTACATTCATCGTGAGGTCAACAATTTCTTTGAGTTAAACCTCATCACCAGTCATAATTACATGCACAAACCACAAAAGCTAAATAAAACCAAAAGAAATAATCATCAAGACGTAGATACTCACCCGAAATAAAAGTCGGACAATGCAGATTATTCCTGTAGGTAGCACTTAAGTCATTCAGAAGCGGTGCCTTAACCACGGCCAGAGCTAGCACAAAGCACAACGAGGCGCAATGTGCAAAGTATATCCACGTCTCACTGGTTTTCATTGTTATTAATGACCGGTCTCGCATTTTCGCCGCCAACCTACCATGCCCGTACAAATACATGATCATCGAGGAGGCCAGCACCAGAATGGTAGCCAATATAAACAGCGATAGCGTTACAACTGCATTCAGTATTAGGCCAGGATTATGCACTGGCATAGCCTCACTAAATATCTGTAATTTATACAAGTTCGATACACCAATGTAACTGAAAATGATCTCTAGAGAGGAGGCGACCATTTGAACGCTGAATATCGTGGCAAAGGGTTTCGTTGTTGACCAAAATACAGCGGGATAGCGTACGGACCAGACCAGCAGTGCCACAACAAAATTCATAAACTCGGCACTCGGCGGATGAGAAAAGACCGTGACATCGATCTCCTTCTCGATGCCAAAGAAGGTCTGTAGCATTCCCGAGAATCCATCCAGTCGCACAAGGCCAGGTGTAGCCTCACCAACACCGATACCGATGCCAACAATGTCGGTGGACTCATTTAGCGGTGGCTCTCCAATGAGGTACTCTGGTTCTATCTCCACCTGCAATTCGTCATCTGCCATGCGTTTGACTTTCTTGGACTTTGTTTTGATTTCGATGATTTTAGAGTTGGACGCCAGCGGGGTGGATGGAATGATTTCGGGCAGTTTTTCCGGTTTCACGATATGGATATTGCTGTCTCGCTGCGTGGTGCTGGTGGTGGTGGTTTGTCTGGTGGTAGTTTGCCTCCTGCCGTATTCCTGTTCATCTTCGAGGCTGTTTGGTCGCAGTGGCGTTGTGGACAATGACTTGCCCAAGGGGGAGTTGCTTTCAAACACTGTGACCATTTCAAGATCCTCCAAACGATTGAAGTCAATAGCCTTCGAGTGGCGCAATTCAAGTTCTCTGTCGGTCTCGTCTGAACGCGACGTTCGAGATTCCTCGGACTTTGAGGAATGCTTTCTATGTGACCTATTCCTGTGCTGCCGATTGCCATTTCGTCTGTGTTCGTTGCGCGTCGGTTTGGTATGGCCCATAATAGATGGTGGCGGCTTAGTGATAGATACTCCCTTGGCAGTGGTTGGACTGATTGACGTTGTGGTCGTCGTTGTCGTCATCGTCGTTGTTATTGTCGACGAATGCGGTGGCGTTGTTCTAAAACTTGATTGTTTGCTGGATATCGCAGTCGTAGTGATTGCAGATGCAGTCATTGGCTTTGTAGAGCGCAACTTGCTGATGTCCTCTTCACTGCTCTCATTGCTATTGTTAGCGTCGAGTAGGTCAGGCACCTCAAAGAACGATGACTTCGGATACGATATCCTGTATTGTTCTTCATGGCTTTCGGCTGGCTTATTGCTGTTTACCAAGAAGAGTGTATCGTTATATACTTCTTCCTCTGATATGTTTTGATATGGAGATGATACAACTGAGAGCACCACCAGATTTCTCCGATTTACTGCGATAAAATCCAACTCTGTCTGCCAGATATTCTCTGAAACGAAAAGGAAAACGAAAGGAAAAAAAAGAAGAAATGAGTAAATGGGGAAAAACGTTAAAAGCCAGATTACTGGCTAAAAATCGAAAAAGTCATCCCGGAAACATAGTTTTCACATTAAATCTTTTTTTTTTATTCGATTGCCGAGGCTGCGATGTGGAGGCGGCCTTAGAATCCTATTAAAAGGAAATAATCATTCTTTCAGGCCAATGGGTCGCAGTAGGACTGTGCTGTTTCTCATGGCTATTAAAGTTGTTACGCACAACATTTATGGGCTTCTGAGAGCTCGGGTGGCCTGTGGGTGTTTATTATTTGTTTTCGTAATGGATTCTGCGAATTAAATGAAATGGAAACAACGAGATACACTTTACTATGCGAAATTTAATAACTGGAGTGCACTGGAATCATGAAACCGGTGATATGATTGCATGAAATAACTTTTTAAAAAAAAATATATTTTTTTTAAAGTTGAGTGCCAACACAAAATATATTCCGTTGTCAGTCGTAGTCGCTTTTTTTTATAAAAAAAAAAGTTTAATGAAACTGATTTAATTGACAGTAAAAAAATTTAATTAAGCACTACTCCCACCACATCCCTCCCTAGAGAGCACTCTTAATTTTTTCCGCACTTTGTCCTTTGAAAATTATTTTAAAACGACACTGTAAAGGTTTTCTATCATTTCAAACCAGATTAAATTTTAAAATAGCTATATTCGTAAACATCTAGGGCTATGAACGGTGCTTAAATATATTCGTACGCAAGCAGGTTAAGCTAGGCTAGGCTGGCTATCTGAGGTATACGGATACAAGCACACTTAAACCAGAGAAGATCCATTGAGATACCGCGAGATTTTCTAAGCTAACCAAAAAATAAACTGAACCAAGGTCATCAAAAAAGTGTCCCGTCAAAATGGAACAATCTTCTTTCGGACAGGGCCGGATAGGGTTAAAGGAAACGATGGATAGTTTCTTTCACCTATTCATCCCTGGATGCATGTCGTACTGGGGCATTCTAAGAGTCTACCAACTGATTCTTCACCAGATGCTTTGAGGAGATTTCAATCGATATTGCTCTGCTACAGGAAGCTTGCGTCTTTCATAAAAGGTCAGATGACAAACGGAGAGTGTGGCTACATTGCAGTTTGTGCAATTCGGAGGAAGAATTAGGTGAGGCACGGTGTCCAGCTAGTTATGATGTCACACCTATGCGCACCAGATATTGTAGTGGGGTGAGTGGGGCAGATGCGGGTGCCGTTGCGGTAGCATCTACATACCTTCCGTATGATTTACCGGAGCCTCCTCCTATAAGAGAAGTGTAGTTCTTGATGAAGGCTTGCAAGAACAGAAGACCTAATAACTACTTCCGATGCTAATGGACACAATACGGTGTGGGATGGCACCAACGATAACTACAGACGAGAGGCTTTTCTCGATTTTGTAAAATATGAGAACCAAGCTTTTGTTAACAGACAATCGGAACCGATCTTTGTGGATGCCAAATGGAGGGAATTGATTGATCAAACGATTTGCAAAAACAAGATTCTCGAAAGGATAAAAAATCGAGCAACGATGTCGGATCGCAGAGCTTTTTCATTTGACATTCAGTATGGGTGTCAATTTAAAAGAGACCTGGAATTTATCTGGCTTCTAGAAACCATTTACAAATTTGCGGAAGAGGATCTGAATACGATAGGCTTAGTAATGACCGCTATTGTAGGTGCTTTCGATAAAGAATGCCTCCAGAGTTTGAAAATTCGCTCTAGAGAGTCGGTTAACCTACAATAGTAGGCTGGTTGGTCAATATCTTCAAATACAGACCGATATTCAGATGTGGGTATCTCAAGACTCAGGAGACATAGAAGAACTGTGGATCTCAAGAAAAACAAGGGTTGTTTCTTAATTTGCCTGTGGTTGGAAAAAAAGAGTTTGTGTTACTGAAAGTTATCATAGATCTCTAACCGAGGATGAATCAGTCCCGGAAGAGAGGATTGATCCATGAGCTTGGAGATAAAAATCTAAAAATCTAAGTGTATCCTTATAGCACTGTTCTCCAGCAGCAGTGATCAGGTGCATAGAACAGATGGACAGCAACACTTCACTGGCTTTGAACTGTGTCCAGAAACTCTATGGCTGTTCATAACAAATAACGCCAAGGCATCTTTAGTAATACTGTCGTATAGCCAGCATGACACCACTTTCGATAACGTATTCAGGTTAATGGTGGGGCAAAACGTTGTCGTAGCTAGCACTCGATTTCCGCATATTCACAAGGGAACATGGAGGTTTCCTGATCAGTCAAGGAAGTCACTTTCCCACTATGATGAACCCAATATTGACTCGGACCATTACTTTTTTGTAGGTAAATATACGAATACTGTAAGGAATTTTGAAGTTACACGGGTACATTTACAAAAGATTGCCAAAACCTTTTTCCATCGCGTGTCGCTTAATTTCTCACGAGCTCATATTCCGCCAGCATCAAATACCGAGGACCAGTAGCATCAGGGATGCCACCTCTGATGTGCTATGTTTATATTGAAGGATACGCTTAAAGCATATCGAAAAGCAAGGGGAGAGCTGCATAAAAGTACGAGAGCTGCTCCTACCTCTACGAGTAGTAATTCTACGGACTGCATGACGGGGCCGTTGTCATGTAGAGTGAACTGGAGTCAACCTGGATGATGATAACCAACATTTCCGTCCACCCGACCTGGACTAAGCTAGCATACCAATAATTAAACTCAAGTCCAACAACTCTGTAGAAGCTAACTGTATACCTTCTCATCTGTTTAAAGTAGCAGAAGATGAATTTATGATTCGACTTATGTATACCCGAACATCAGCATTATTTATCCTTCCACAGAGTTGAAGACTTTCTGAACTACGCCAGCTAAAGAGGTATGTGCCTCCTCAACATCACGTACTAGATCTTCTCTGCCTTATTATGTGAGCGTGTGAAGCCTTTTATCAACAATCTGATTGGTCTATGTCATTATGGCCGGGAAAGTCCACCATCGATCTTTGAAAAATCCCCCTACAATTTCAAATCGATCCATAACATCTATTCATGCAATATTTTTCTTCTACTGGCACTTCCTTCGTCTTATTGTAATGTCGATCGGTTCCTGTCACGTTCGTTTAAAATACAGTTCGATCAAAATATCCTTAAGATGAAAGGTAGAAATATATATTTACAAAGGTTTGCACCTTATGAGTGCAAGGGGAAGTCACTTTCCATGTGCTGCACCCATAAAGCAGTATTTACCCTACATAAGACCAGAACAGAGCGCAGCTTTGTTCTTAAGCTAATAATATTGCTTTTCTAGATTTTGGATAGCATACGGAAAGCAGCTTTTTGGTCGCATTAATTCTCAGCCCCACCCTGCTTGCTTCAGCTTCTAAACTATAGAACAAGTCCATAATACTATGCGAAAGCAAGCAAACATCGTTAGGGTAGTCTAGGTGTTTTAATCCTGAAATCATTGCCTCTTTTAGTCCGCCGCAGTCTCTCGTCAGGGTTACCTGGAGCACATAGATAACAAGCACACTTGGAGACGCAAAAGGTAGAATGAGAGTTAAGCGAGGCACTAGGCAGGGCGGAGTACTACTGCCACTTTTGTGGCTCCTAGTTGCGGATGAGATGAGATGTTAAGCACACTAGAAAGGAATGGCTTCAACATAGCGGCCTACGCCGATGATGTTGCCATCTTGGTATCAGTAAATTCCTTCCTGTACTCAGGGAACCACTCAATTATGCACTATTACTAGTAAATAACTGGGTCAAAGGCAGTGGGTTGGAAGTGAACCCGACGAAAACCGAGTTAGTACTTTTCACGAGGAAAAGATCGATACCAGAATACAAATACCCTCGTATGAACGGTATCGATCTGATACTTCAGAAAACTGCTAAATATCTCGACGCCATGCAGAAGAGCCTAAATTGGTATACTGGCTATATACAACGGTAGTAAGACCCATCTTATCCTACGGTTTGGTAGTCTGGTGGAAAACGCTCGAGAAGAAATACCAACTTGAAAGCGTTACACAGATTCAACGGGCAGGCTGTCTTGGGGTGACGGGATCGATGGGATCAACACCAACAGCAGCTCTGGAAACAATACTGAATCTGCTTCCACTTGACATACATATACTGTGTAAATTCGGCAGCTAAAACTGCACTAAGACTAAGGGAAGCCGGTCTATGGATAGCTAAACCTTTTGGTCATGCCTCAGTTCTAAATTGATGGAATGCATCGAGAATTCGCACGAAAACGGACTACATCATCCCACTACCAAACTGCAACCGGAGATTCTTTATTAGAATTCCTAGCAGAGAGGAATGGAATGAAGGCAGAGTCCCTTTCGAGGATGAACTGGCCATCTTCACCGACGGATCTAAAATGATCGCTACTACGGATGCCGGTGTATACTGTGAGTCTCGAAACACTTTTCGCTCGTTTAGACTTGAGGACAGGTGCAGTGTTTTCCAAGCTGAAGTTGCTGCAATAAAACAAGCTGCGGACATGATTATCGAGGAAAATATTTCAGAAAAAATAATCAGCATCTACGTCGACAGTCAAGCAGCCATTAAGGCTTTGCAGTCCACATCGATAAGATCCAAGCTCGTAAAAATCATCTCAGCGGCCAATACGGTGACCCTGTTTTGGGTACCTGGCCACACGGTCAGTACACTGCAAAGGGAGATAGAAGTATCAGGGGCCATTGAGGAGGCCAATAAATGCTGGTACCGATTAGATACATGCGCAACAGCCAAATCATTATGGCCAGTCTACGACAAAGAGAAATCTATCAATCTTATGGAACTAAGTCGGAGGGATATCCGAATAGGTGTTGGCGTCGTGACAGGACACTGTGTGATAGGTAATCACGTAGCACGGCTAGGATTACCGCACAACGACTACTGTATCAGCTGCAGGAACGAAGAGGAAATAGAATCCGTTCGTCACCTCCTTTGTGACTGTCCAGCGCTGGCAATTGAAAGAAGACGTGCTCTTGGCAGTTACTTCTTTTCAGAACTGGACCAGTTAGGTAACATTGAGCTAAGCAAACTCCTGAGATTCATACATTTATCAGGGTGATTTCACTTAGCGGTCGAAGATTGATATTTAGGTTCCCAGGGTTTTTAAATATTGGGCACAATACTCTTAGTGGTCTAAGCGATCCGTTGACAATCCTGTCAACAAGGGCACCCATTTACCTAACCTAACCTACCTAACCTAGCTCCAAGAGAATAATGATTAAAAGTATCGCGGTAGAGTTTGCATCCAATGGACAGAATAAAATGGAATCATTACCATAGATTGGTCAATGCTTTCACTGGATTCTAATCCAATAGAATATGTGTGGGCTCTTATAATGCCTAAGGTAGCCGTGAAAAAATTAACAACGACGGTTCAACTCATATGTAAGCTACTCCAGACTCCGCCAACAATAAGACGAAAATTTAAAAAAGTATCGGAACATCGGAAAATATTAAATGGTATGTCACAAATATGTGTAGCATATGTAAACTGTTAGAAAGTGAAACCTTTTCTTACTAAAACCTTTTCATTGTCTTTCAATTGCTTAAAGACAGTAAATGCTGATAAATTTGTTAAACACGACGGTGCCATGTATCTCCAAAGCAAATTTATTAGAAATGGCTTAAAGCTGGTATCTTAATCTTAATTGCAGCAGAAATTGTAAATCAAAGGACTTGAAATTAGATACTCAATAGCCACACATGCAAACAAACACTCCTAAGACCTGAAGTTCTAATTAGTTATCGAATCATTAAATACATCCCACTATGACAGCTGATTGTAACAATATACCGCAGGGAAGCATTTAATTAATCCTTTGGAAAACATAAGCTTCTCTCCAACGCACAATCAAGTTCACGATACACAAGATAAATCGATATAATCATCACAACATGAACTTCTGACACCACAGTATTCGTCTTCCTCCATTTCACCATTTCATGGATGAATCAACAATAGATACGAGTATGTTGCCTCGCAAATACTCATCCACTTACAGCATTGGCCCATCTAAAATGCCATAAACACTTAGGAATGCATTACACAAATTTGTAATTTACGATTTTACGAGTACATATAACCGTAATATTACATTCGAACATAGGGAAGTGTTTTATGGACACACCCTTCTCTGTTATACTCGTACTCATTCGCTCACCCTCTTCGCGTCTTATGGTCCAGAAGTTATTAGCTGCGACCAATCTGTAAATTAACAATGTCTACACTGGGAGCATTCAATCTTCCGACAGAGTATTCTACGGCTTTGGCTTTAGCTCCATAGCTCATTGTAAAATGCTGCTGTAAAATTTCATCGAAAATAAACAAAAAAGGACGACACATATACTCGTACAATAACAGCACCACCCAACAAACGCCTGCCTACTCCTGAATCCGATATCATTCAGGACGTCGACCCAAAGAAAAACAAGACCTAGATTACACTCTGGTTTTTCTTCCTTCCTTCCTTGCGCCTCGGTGTTGTTTTTTTTTTTTTTTTGTTCCGTTAATAGAAAATTCCAAGAGATGAGGCATCACCAGTGTGGATAGCTGGATGCTTTGTCCTTACTCCTCGGTATCCCTCTCTCTCTCTCTCTCTCTCTCTCTCTCTCTTTCTCTTGGGGGAAATTCAGGGAGCACACAAAGTTTATTTATTCTTTACTCGTTGTTTCGTTTCATTGATGGTTTAGTGGGGCAAGTAAGCAACCAACTGACTGGCAGTAGTGAGAAAAAACATTTCACTACGTCATCGTGTTCTATTCCTATGCCACTGTACCCGTAGATACCCTCGACTGGGTTGGGTGTAGGAACTGCATTCGCTTTTGTTCGATGTCGTTATCTACCATGGGAGATTAATTTTAATGGGGAAATATTAGTTGGAACAGGAGGCCGGCTGTTGCTCTATTTTTTTCTTATTTTTTTTTTTTTTTCGTTTTGTATTGTTTCTTCGTTTTTATAGCCAATGCTCTGTGGAAGTGTTTAACTGGCTTCCTTGTCAAGATTTCACATAGTTTACTAGTTTGAGGTTATGAATAATTTGTTACAGAAAACAAAACTGGTGTGAAATATCTGGATGATGGATCTGCTGCTTCCCCTGGTCGTTATTTGGAAATGTTTTAATACTAAACGGCCATGAGAGATAAAGACGCAATGGTGGCACACAAAAGCCAAATCGTTTAGACGGGCATTAGATTGGTATTTGGAAATATCTGATGGCGTATTTGAAAAGATTTATGACGCTCGTTTGGGCTTTATTATGCTTGGCTGTTAGAAACAGAAGAAATGTTTACGATGATGGTTTGTGATTTGCAAAATAAATGAATAGTCCTTGGTCTTGCATGCTTCGCCAGTTTATTTTAGGGACATTTTCTTGTCGCAAAATATACTTAAAACGAATCATCGAAGGAGTCAGAGGTATGTACATATGTATGTCCTTCAAACTGATGTAAGTCTTCCTGTTGTTGTCAGCTGCATTCATATGGTACATGCTGTATGGCTTATTCATCGTTAATGGCATTTGATTTTATGAGCTTTTATTTGTGCTTCCATTCAGCGTACAAGCTAATCCTTTTGCTTCTGGGGTAGCCTCCTCTAACTGAACATTTATACTATAAGTTACTTGATCCTTGATTGGGTTGAATAATTAAAAGCTTATCGCGAATAGCACTCTGACATGAAAGGCCGTGTGAGATGATGGTAAATATAGTACTGCAAGGCTTTTAGCACCCAAATGATTATGTTAGGTTCCGCCCCTGAATTTTACCCATCATAAAGCAAAGAAGTTCGTGGTTGCGAAAGGGGTGAAAGTGCATACATATGTTATTTACTTACTCACTAGAGATGACAGCATCTCTCGTGGGGCCTAGGTCGCTCACCACAGTGATGAAATTCTGCAAAGCGCTTCAATTCTCTCTCTTCAACTTAACCAAAGATATCATGCTTCCACCCCTGTGACTGTACTATGCCAAGATGAGCGAACAGGCAGACATAGTCGACATTATCAAGAGGTGACATATTACTTTTCAATAAATGCCATAAATGTCTATCCTAACAAACAATAGCGGAGACAGTAAACTACATTGTCAAACTCCATTTTGAACATTAAAGCCTCGGGAATCCTTCAATTGTTTAAGAAGTGATATTTGGTACCCTTGCAAAGGAGTAGAGATTTACACGTCCACATGGTAGAGGATGGGCAACGCCTATGGCAAACGTGAAAAGGGGCCAAGCGGCTTTCGGGATATAAGACCCTGAATTTGGAAACCACCCTGCAAGCAAGAATGAACTGCATACAAGTGGTCAACAGTATGAACCCACTGTCGTTGTCGAGTTCAGTGGATTGTAGTTTGGTTGCGGATAAGATGACAGTAAGCTAGCCAACTGCAGCAACTAAATCCTCGGCAAAATAAAGTGACGAAGAACGACGCCTAAATCTCAAAACTCCGTAGCTGGATGTTGTAGAAATAGTATAGACTCCGATTGGCGTCAACCAGGCAATACCCAGCGTTTTAACTGTTACTATACATCAATTGTGTTAGGTGTTATTTCACCTCCAGTGGTAGCCATCGGATACTGTTGTCGTTCAATGCTCTTGGTTTTATGACATAAAGTTTACTCTGCTGTGGATGTTATGATATTGGTGCAAACTTTCCATGACTCCCACCGAACTGTTGGGTGCCTCTCACATGTCGTATACAACTTTTTTATTTCCGCAGTGTGATTCTAAGCAATTTGACGTGACAAGAATGCATCTGAGTTGTATCTCTCGGTTATAATACTGCGTTTTATGTCACGGATGTTTGAGTTGTGAATGTGTTCAACTAGATAGTAACAGTCTGACAGGATATGTACATTTATTATTGGAACGGACGAACATTCATAACGTTGACGGAACCGTATTCATTTATCTGTTGGGTGAGCAACCTATCACCTTACTAACAATGCAGTGGGTTGCGATCATAATTATGTATAAGAAACAAAAAAAAATTTTCCTTCAAATCTGAATTTTAAAATTCGGTAAATAATGAAAGAGAGCCAACCACCATAAGTGTTCCTTTTGAAAAATGCGAACTAGTGCGCACACTAAAAGGATTATACCCAGAATTAAGGCATTTAAATGTGAAAACAAAGGTATAGTGATAAATAAATAAGAAATGAATTAAGAGACGAGAAACTATCACTGACCGCGCAAAACAAGGCTCGGGTCAGTAGCGCAACAATTAATTCCTTACACGTGTATGTTATAAATGGCAAGTGGGAGTGGTCTATTGCCTTAATTCTATACCGTGTGAGGTGATGTGATCTAGCATCCTGCGTTGCCGAAAGTGATTGTCCTTTCGAAACAAACGTTTTTTCAGGACCCGAATAAGAGATGGATTTGCGTGTATCTATGTACGATTAGTAGTTCCATTAACGACTGGTTTTCTCGTCTTGCTCTGCTCTGTTTATGTCATTGTTTATAACTTTCTCAAGTGATTGCTTTAGTTGCTACAAGGTTTGGGATTTATACATACACACATACACTTTTTCTTTGAAATAGCCCCACAAGAAAAAATGTGAGGCGCACAAATTAGGCGATCGTGGTGGCCAAGAGTAGACTATGTTTGGTGTTAACCAGGCGATATTCAGTGTTCTAACTGTTACTACACATCAATTGTGCTTATTTTACATCAACTTGGTAGCCATTGGATACTGGTTGCAGTCCATCTGGACTCAACTTGCTAAGCTTATAAGCGCGAGTGTTGACCAGAAAACCAAAATAGCAGCAACATAAACACGACAGCGGACAACATGGGCTTCTTCGATATATTTAAAGCTTATGCTGATAGTGATTTCCAAGAAATAGTTGGGTTCTTGGAAAGAAATGGTGGCGAATAAGCGCTAAAGGAACCAACGGCAGTGTCCATTGTAAGAGGATTGCCAACATCGAATTAACCGACCTCTCGTCCTAGGGTTTCACGACAATTCGCATTAAGACTACATTTTCCAACACTAACTTATTATGCACGCATGCTCCCAAAGTGGAGAAAGGCGACGAAAGATAGGTTCTACGAGCTCTTGAACGAAACACACGAGTGCAGTGCCTTAGCGATGACATTAAGACTATTCTAGGTGATTTGAACGTAAAGCTAGGAAGAGGAAAGATATTTGGTAACACAGTTGGAAAGTACAGCTTACGTGACACCACCTCCGATAACGGATTCAAACTGCTGATCGACTTCGCTGCGGGGCGAAATTATATCGTAGTTTGTACGCGGATCCCGCATCTCGATATTACCAAGGGAGCATGGAAACCTACGGATCAATCAACCTTAGACCAGGTTAGCCACATCGCGATCGACGCAAGCCACTCCTACAGTATTATGGATGTCCGAACGTTCCGATGGGCAAATATCCCGAACACCGCCAAGACAAGCAAATACTGTGAGGAAGTTTCGGATGGCTATAATCGCAAGAGATCGCCAAATCGTTTTCTGATCGAGTCTCCCTTAATCCCTCAAGAAGTCTTATGGTGGCAGTATCAAGTATTGAAGACCGGTAGCGAAATTGGCAAAAACCACAAGACATGCCGACTCTGACGTGCTGGGTTTCACTCGGCCACCGTAACGAAAGCCTTGGTTTGACGATGAATAACGGCAAACACATGCAGTTTAATAAGAGGTATACAAAACGATGAGGAATAGAAGGACTAGAGCTGTTCGGGAGCTCTACTAGACGCACATCGGCGAAGGAAGAAAGGAGCTTGAGAAGTACTCGATCGAGGAAATAGAGAGATGCTACTGCAGGTAAATATCGAGCTGACTGGAGTTGTAGTCCCACTTTAAGTATTTAAGATGCAGAATAAATGATGGATGGGCATGATTGTATCCAATGGACTTCGTGAATGTTTAAAGCCTTTTTGTAACACACTGGTTAGAAAATACGCCTGTGATTTCCGGCCCAACAGATCGACGCTACATCAAATATCCTAAAAAAGACCAACCAATTCTAAGTCGAAATACATAATTTTTTTCATCAACATTAAAGCCGCATAGCACTCATCTTCTGTAGATCTTCAGGGCGATGACTGAATTCGGAATCCCGCCAAAATGAGTCCAGCTGGGTATGGTAACGCTGAAGAATATGCCATGCAATGCGCAGTTCGGACGTAGCTCTTCTGGGCTATTCCGTCTATACCGGATTTCGGCAAGGAGATGCGCTATCATATGCTTAAGTCCGTTAGACAAGAATGACCATAGAAGGCATTATATTCAATAGGTTAAAAAGAGATGCGCAATCGATGAAGCCTGAGAAGTCGATTAATAAAAATAATGTCTGCAACATCCCTGCTCTTCGGTCGTAGAAGAGGAACGGCGACGTATGTTAAACTCATTAAATTCCGACCTTGATAGAATAATCAAATGCCGTTCGCGGTATGTGTATCAACAACCATCTTCGTTGGAACGATCACATATTCGAAGTCGCCAAAAATGCTGCAAAATGTCTAGCATTCCTTATGCGATGCAAGAAATACTTTACCCCTTCTGATCTGGCCACAATTTATAAGGCATTCATCCGCCCAAAACAGGAATACAACGCCCATGATGGTCTGGTGCACCCAAGACCGTTTTGCACATTCTAGATAGGGTTCAGAACCGCGCCATAAAACTAATAGGTGATAGAGATATTGTGAGCTCCATAGACTCACTAGAACATCGCAGAAATGTTTCGTGTCTTCCCTATTTTATTGCTTATTTGACCAAAAATGTTCCAGTCAAATAGCCATTTGCATTCCTCCCCTTCAAAATTTCACCCGCAATACGCGTCACGTTTCGAATGCACATCTGTTCACCCTCCAGCCCAACTTCGGACGTACTGTCAAATATAGAGATTCGTTCATAGGCCAAACGACACGTATGTGGAATGATCTTCCAGGCTCTGTGTTTCCTTATCGTTACACCATTCAAACATTCAAAGCCAACGTTCACCGGTATCTCCTCTGTTCCTCTTTGCCCTTATTTCAAACGCTTTTGCCTGAAATATCAGCATAAGGGTATTCATACCCCCTTTGGTGCGCGCTAATTGTATAAAAAAAATATCTCTGCTTTTCTCAAGGGAACTTAAGTAAGCAGGGAAGCACAGCAAATAATGGGCACTTTCGAACGAAACATTTTTCGTTGAATTTTTGGTCCTGCGTGACTGGAAGAGAAGATATAACCACGAACTCAACGAACCGCACCAAGCGGTGGATGTAAACCAAAAGACCAAGATAATTCGATTACATTGGCTCTGCCACATCGATGTCCAACCAAGAGGATACTCAAATCCGGCTTTGAAGACCATGCTATCGCAGTTGCCAGATCGAATGGTCTTGACAACTAAAAGCAGCGTGCCCGCGACCACAAAGGATTTTCCAAGCAGAGACTCTTCACGGGTTAAGAAAGTAAGATGCAGCATGAGACTAGTCTAATTTGAGCTGCAAAAAACATAACTTTGCCAAAACTGTCTTTCTTTCTAAAGGGTGTTCTCATTTTGTTTGAAATAAAAACAAACGACAGCATTGAAGGAGATCATAACTGTGGTCGAATGCTTCTGTAATTCGAAACTGCCACTCAATAGTCCAACAGGATAGGCGCTCACACACAGTGTCACTAATTTAGGTTGGGATCTGTCTTACGATTCCTTAGCTCAGAAATCAAAAATTGTAGAAGGTGGTCAACTTTGTCTCTATTCTTATTTCTGACTAAAAACTGTAGTATTTCGTCCTACAAAAAAAGGCGCCTTTAATTCAATTTAATTTTAATTAAAAAAAAAGAGATAAAATCGCAGGAAAGTCATAAGCCAACAACATCGTAAGTACGTGTCAGCAGTTTCATTGCGTTCGTTAATTACAACGCATTTTTCGTTTTCGCAGTTGATGTCCCATGGATTGATTGATTGCTCAGTGATTGCCCATCGACTGGTGTTTGATTTCTGGTTCACTCAAACCGTTTTTCCCTCATCGTTTACCACTGAGATACCCAAGAAGTGCAGACATAATTCAATTAAAAGAGAAAAGAGTGAATTTTCCTTTATCAAACAACACCGGACGGCGCGAAAATTGATTTAAACTACCACCACCACTCTCCGGCATTCCAAACCCAATAATCAATTGACTGAACTTTCCACCCATCGAACCCAGTCAATTCAAGTCCAGAGCTTTGCACTTCCAGCGGACGAATGATGGTCATTCAGAGCCGCCACCTTTATATTTGCCTAAAGTCTCTCTGTTTGACAAATACCAATCACAGTGTGGGTTTAATCCAGGCCCCCACCATCGCCATGCCAGTCCGAATTAAATGTCGATAGATACATTTTTACTCTTGTTTTCGTTCGTATACGTCCGTATGTCATATAGTTTCGGTTTAATTACCTCGTGGTAGGAGTCCGTTTTCAATTATTCTGGCCTCTAATAAGAGCCGGGGTAACAGAAGACACATTGCAATCAGTATGTGAATGAATGCCGCTGTTGGTCCACCATGTGTCCAGAGCGCTCGTAAGGTTCCACCACGTGCCTCCTCGACCAGACCATCATGTGGCGATAAAGAGCATCTTCTTTCCGTCAGACCAGCCAATTTGATGCCATCGTTGGCCAAGTTTCCCACCTGAAATGATGAAAGAGAGGAAAAAATTAAACCATGAATGAATAAACTGTGGTAGGGATACGTGCTGATGCATCGCGAGGCTAAGTTCAGAGCCAAAAAGGATATAAATTACTATTGCCTCAATGGTGTCGGGTTCACATGAGACTGTGCAATGAACGAAAGCACCAGGACACAATATATAGAAAAAGTTTTTGTTCGAAGGGCTTTTTATCAAAATCGCACATAATTGCACATTGCCTCTGGCCACCGTACCATAGCCCCAACGTCCTATCAGGGTTTTCATTGTTTCCAGTTTATTCATCAGCGGAGGCATTCGTGGGCATCAACAGATAACCGAGTGTCCTGTGTGCACAAATGTGCACAAACATAATTAAATCGATAGATAGAGACAAACGAATCGCTGTGATTGTTTGTAAATATGTACATACAAGGCATAAGGATAAATAAATTTTAATATTCAAAAGGGATGGTTAGCTGGAGCACTATGAAAGGATAAATAAATAAATTTGTACTTACTTTGAAAACTGCTGATGTGAAGAATAGTGGCAGGAGTATGAAAACCACACCGCAAAGGACAATCTGTAAATTGAGTTCGGCCACCGGTTCTATTTTCCACTGTATAAGGGAGCAACCTGAAATAGAATTTAGGGCGTGAATGAGAAGTTTAAGACCATTGAAAGGGAAGGACTTTTGTATATTATGAAGTAATACTTATTAGAGCGTATGTACATATATGCCAGCCCTCAGGGGGCATTGTTACTTACCACACCGATGCGCAGGAAGTGAATAGAATGAAATTAGCACGGTTAAAGCCAATATTCGTCCCGTAGTGTAAGCCTTTTAGCGGCTGGGTGGCTTATGCGGAAACTACAATGAAACTTATCGCCATGCGATCGCAGATTTTGCTTTTGCAGAAGGACCGCCCAAAGTTGACGGGTCAAAGTGGAGTGGTATGTCGCAACTAAAACACCATAGAAGGATGCTCCCATCAATGTTCGCTTCATACCCGGACGGCAGTTGGAGAATTCTGTATGCGAGTTCAACGGTGGTGCCTACAGTTTCAGTAAGGCCGAACTACTTGATGAATGCATTATATGGGCTACTTCGACATTTTCGGATAATAGCCCAATGATGAGCAGTTTATCCGGTCCATTCCGAGAAAGTTTAAAGTCGGCTGGAGGTCTTGAGGGGTTAATGGCTGCACCATAAAAAAATAAGTTGAGAAGAAACGTATAGCTTCGGAAAAGAATGATCTCACTGTTGACGACCCCGCAAAAGAAAACTATGTTCGGCTCTATACATGCACGGCTCTAGACTGCTATAACGAAATAATGGCCACCATTCAAGAAAAGCGAATGGGGCCGGAAAATTGTGTAATGCATTACGGTGACCGCTACAGAGAGTTGGAGCATCACTTATCTGGATGCGGATTTGATATACGACTTAGGCAAGAAGTATTGAGCTTACCACATGTAAGCGAACGTCTCTTAATAATTCGAACAGAGGCTCAAATCGCCAACATAAGCCTAATATACGTAGAGAAAAAAGACGACACTGCGAAAGAGTGTTTGTATGAGCTCAACAAAATCTACGAGCAATGTCCTAAGTATGATGTTAAGATCATGTTAGGTGACTTTAACCCTGAAATAGAAAAGAAGGACTTGTGGGTCTTTTTTAATACGATCGGTTAGCATAGCCTAATTGATTCTGCTGTTGGACGGAACGTCACAATAGCAAACACACCGTTTCAATAAACCGTCAACTTAATTGATCACCTTGCTTTCAGTATTCTGGATGTATGTTCTTTCTGAGCGGCCAATATGGACTCAGACCACTACCTTGTTGTTGCCAAGCTAGTAATTTGGATATCCATTACGCCGCAGGAGCGAAGAAATACATCGAGGAAACATGACATCGGTCGCCACAACCTTCGCTGAGAGCGTATCTCGCAACCGCTCGAAAAGTCGAATACCTAGAGCAACTAGTGCTGAAGACCAATGCAATGTTGTCAGCAAACCATGAAGGAGGCAAAGCCAGTAATGAGGACAGAAGAAGAATGAGGACAGAAGAGACATAAGAAGTGTGCGAGGAAATAAAGAACAAAAGACGATAGCGATGGTGCACATAGAGAGGTGCAACTCCAGGAATAAAGTTCGTGAGGTAAAAGGAAAGTCACAGTAACAAAGCCCAAACAGGAGCCTGTAGATAAATAAGGAAACCTTGTAATAAAGTCACAGTCGGTGCTGAGAAAATGGAAGAACTAGTTATACAGCCTGTTTAACGGCGACAAAGACCAACATTTGGTAGTGGGACACAATCTACCTTTCAACATAGACAATGGTAATTAAAACTTGCGTTCACATGACCAAACTGAAGTAAGGATAGCAATATCCAAACTTGAATTCCACAAAGATGCTGGCTCTAACGTGCTGTCTGCCGAGCTAGTGAAAACAGCTACAAATGGCAATCACCCCATATCAGTGTGCTTTTACGCCAAAAAAAAGGTAACAGGAAGGACAAGGTAACACGCCTTTATGTGACTTCTTCAACATTATCCTTGAAAAGATTGATCGAAGCTCACAAGCCAACAACGGACGCACAACCTTTCAAAAGTCTGTGTAATTCCTTGCATACGCCGACGATATTGTCATTATTGACAGAATTCAGCGAGTTAACACCAGATAGTATACGAGTATAGGAACAGACGCTGCTGAAATGGGTAAAGGAGGGCGAAACAAACCAAATGCTGCAAGGGACACCTAACATCGGGGATCGGTCAGAAAGTCACGGTTGACAGCTATAACTCCGAGGAATCTCAGGGTCTTGAACAATTTGCTGCACTAACTAGATGAATGGTGAAGGATCTCACGGAGAAATAGGCAACTACTAAACACTGCTACCTACAGGATAAGGCAGTTATCAGTAGACGGGTGTAGACAGGTCAAAAAAAAAATGTCAATGAACGCCAAAATTGTTACTAGCGCTACCTACAGGACATATGTTTTCTGGAAGATAATACCTATGACTATGCTTGTAAAACGTGGAGATAGCGGCAAATATACTGCAAATATCCGGCTTTTCCGAAGATCTTGGGCTTCCACTGGCTGGAAAACCCGGTGATCAGTCGGATAACTTTAAAGTCAATGGTAGAGGTAACGCGAGGAATCAAAGTCAACGTGGAACTCCGAAGAAATCCACAGGGAAAATCTGGCTAAGATGACTGGGGGAAGCGAGGCGAAAAGGGATCAATGTACTCTGGCTCAGTATCTCCTTGCATAATATAAGTTATATGGCACGAACCTCGATTTATTCCCTGACATAGATCGACACAAACGGTTGCCAAACAATAGCTGAGCGTACACAATGGCTGACATCTTTTAAGGTATCCTCTAAAGCATGTATTTACAATTGTACCACTCGAATAGTTTTGAAAAACGACCGCCATTTTTAGGCAAAGGCTCTAAACTTTTCGAACTACCCAATCCACTTAGACGGTTTAAAAAGCTTATCGTTTTCCGAAACAACAGTCCTGTTGGTCTTATCCGCTTTAACTAAATTACCGCGGCAATCCTACATACCTCCCCCTCCACATCTGTATCGTCAACAAATATTTGATATCAAATAATCGAAATCCGAAAAGCCACTTCAGTCAGACTAAAATATCACCATATACCTACTACCTCTTATCCAGACAGCGAACATCCTCATCGCTGAGTAGCACTTTGCAATCGGATTGCATTCCTACACTCGAACACAAGTACAATGTGTCATTTTGACAGTGCACTTAACAGCTGCATTCAAAAGCGCATCAAATGATAAATGCATGAAGCATGCACAATCTGATTTCACAAATTCCATACACCAAAACCCACTTCTCTAGTTTCAAAAAACAGGAAAAAAACCCGAAAAAGGATTCCAACAGCAATAAAAACTCACCCAAAAATCGATAGGCACCATGCACAGCCAAGTATCCCTGAAATAGTGTAAGCAGTACCCCATACCAAATAGACCACAACGAATTCAAATGCAGATAGTTTTTGTGATCCTTGCCGTATGGCGGTTGCTGATGCTGTAGATATTTGGCAGATTTTCTCTTCGAATTCGGATACTTTGCATTGTGATGACTGAGATTGCTGCTCGCCGTCGTAATGACAGAATTACTAATACTGGAGTTGAGACTGGGACACGTCTTGCCCATTGAACCGGCTGATGTATTCAGGATGGAACGAGATGATGCTGATGAAGACTTCTTATTGCCGCCGACTTCGTTGTTGTTCTCATAACCGACCAGGGAACCAGTTATTGACATTGTGCCGCGCAGTCTTTGTGTGGTTAAGCTTTTTATTTAGTTACACTCGCGTTGATCATCGAAAGAACACAGTTTGCTTCGGTTTTATACCAGATTTTCTTCCACTTAGATTTCTATTATGATTATGTTTCTTTGCATGATATGCTGCATTCCTTTGGTGCATTTGTTGTGCTTCTAAAAGGGCGAGAGTATCTGAAAAGAGAAAAAACAAAATTTCGCCATTAGTATAAATTCAAAAGTCAGCATCATCATTTAAATTACTTTCAAATCTTTTCTTTTTTATTACTTTTTTTTTCATCGCAAATGGAAACTACTTTCATGAACGAATATTATTTCCAGACATTAAACATTTTTTTTTAAAAACCTTCACAGTAATACAAAAGTTTGGTACTTAAATTAAAAATAAAAAAAATTTCGCACTGCGCTTTTCGTTGCCTTCATAGACAACAGTTAAGCTCGCGCGAAGCGTACTATCATTATTTTAAAAAATTTTACCCCGTCTACGCGGTTAGAACAGAAGGAATGGACTTCAAGAAGGTAATGTGCCGTTGGTAGTTGAAAGTATTTTAATTTCCATTTCCAGGAGAGATACGCGTTGGAATTCTGTACTGTTGAAGGCAAGTGTCTGTGATATCTTAAAGTTAAAAATTTAGGAATGTAAGAGTTTTGGTGAAATTTCTGAAATATTTCATCGTACCATGCAATCATTTTGTGGAGTCACAGTGATGGACAAAAAAATAAATACAGAGTAATCTTTAGCATAATTTTGTATTTTTTTTTTTGTTTTTAGTCTTTATTGTATATAACGCCATCTTGTAGAAAGAAGGTAGGGAGTGAGTGGACAACGTACATGCTGAAAATACGCAGGATCATTTACTGTTAGGGACAAAAATTCGTTGAATGTCATTTTGAGTCGGTTGTTGTCTGGACAAAAAAATAAATACATCCTTAAAGTGAAGTGTTTTTGGTAAAAATATCGTATAAGGCGTATTTTAAAACAGTCAGAAAGCAAAAGGGGAAATATTGTAACTGGAAAATTTTTCAATTGAAGTTGTACAGATTATCTATACATTTTATTATTGAAAAAAATGGGAGCATTGTTCGGAGCTAATTAGAAAATTTAAAAGTGAGGGCTATTCGTACAGGGATATAGCACGAATTATTGGTTGTTCTCTGGGAATGGTCCAAAATGCATTTAAAAGCAAACCATCGCAAGAAAACAGAGGACGTCCACGGAAAACAACCAAGAAAGCGGACCGTTTAATCACTTTCAAAGCAAAAAAAAATTACCTTCATTTCTTCCAAAAACGAATTTAAAAGAAACCAACCTCAACATCAGTGCAAGGAATTTTCGCTTTTGAGCACAGAACTTGGTCCGGCGATCAGGGAATCCGAAAGTGTCGAAATATACTTTGGAGCGATGAGTTAACTTATTTGAATCCGATAGCAGACACAATGTGAGACATCCACCCAATACAAAATTCAATTCACGGTACACCACAAAGACCGTCAAAAATGGTAGTGGAAACATTATGGTATGCGCATGTTTTTTGGTATGGAGTTGGTCCTTTACACCTTATGGATGGAATTATAACGAAGGAAACCTATAGAAACATACTCGAGACCTTAATGTTACCACATACAGGGCCAAAATATTCCTTCATAATTTTTGTTTGTTGCTAATGGGGTTGCTCTTCTGGAGTGGCCTACTCAATCGCCGGAGCTAAATTCAGTAGAAAATCAATGGAAGCAGGTCAAAGACGTAGTTGGGAAAACAAACCCTAAAAAAAAAAAATTAATTCTGGCATTCAGTGCGAACGGCTTGGGAATCAATCTTTTTGGAGACATGCTAGCAACTTGTTGTTTCCATGCCTAGAAAAATCTCCTAAATCATAAAAAATAAAGGTTGACCAAACAAGTCCTAAAGTACTAATATCTTTTCTCTGTATGAGTACTTCGCTGAGACAAGCTTTTTAGAAAAAGATTTTCTGTAGTTAAAATGGAGCCATATATTCAAGGGCTTCGGGTGATTTATTTTTTTGTCCATCACTGTATGTAAGTGATTCTTGCTGGACTGAAAGTGTAAAGATATTAAGAGAACCCCTATAAAATAGTATTTTATAAAGAAGGCTACTTGAGTAAGTCGAAATTAGAGAGACGCAAAGGTAGATATTTATATCGTACAAAAAATCTTGTAAAAAGGATTGTTACCAGACAGTTCCCATTGAAAAGATATGATATTATACATACTATGTATCCTTCTATGTAGGTATGTAGGTAGAGTTGCGGTTCATAAAAAGTGAACCCAATTAGCGCTGGAATGCGCCGTTTGGATACCACAAGCTCGTGCAAACCTAATTTACCGAAGAGAAAGAGTATTGTTGAGAGTAATAGTAATAGTTGTTAAATCCAGCCCGTGGAGTTAAGATTAAGGTTCAGTTCTCTGATGCATTTTTCAGCTATCTCGCCGCGATCTACGAAGAAGGGTTTTCTTAGAATATGTTGTCTAGTCCTCGCTAGGGCCGGACAACTACCCAGAAAGTGGAATAGAGATTCTTTCTCGTTAAAGTTTTTGCAGCTTCTACAGAAGGTGTTGTGTGGGATATTAAGCTTGGCCGCATGGTCCTTGACTGGCCAACAACCAGTAGAAATGGCTACAATTCTGACAATATCTAGCCTTGAATTGCGTAGTATCTCGTTAGATTTGGGTTTGTTGTAGCTAGGCTTTCTTTCTTGCTATGGCACAGATAGTGAGACTGTTCAACTCGCGGTTGGCTAGCTAGAAGAAGTAAAGATGTATGTAGCCCCTAACGGTCCCTGGCCGAATATGAACTTTTTCTGCTAGAGAGCGGTTAAGGGCCGACCCTTGCCTGGCCAGTTCGTCAACTCGCTCATTTGCCTCGTAATTACTATGTCCTGGGACCCAGATAAGAGTGATTAATGAGTGGATACATAGTTGATTAATTTTAAAACGGCATTTCTCTGCTAGTTTTGAGGTTGTGGTAACCGCATCATTGGCTTTGATGGCGGCGTGGCTATCCGAGAAAATAGCGATAATGTGGTGGGAGATATGAGAATTGTTCAACAGGCGGCAGGCTTCTCCAATAGCAAGAAGTTCTGCCTGGAAAACACTAGCAGAGTCTGGAAGACGATAAGACTTCGGTGTACATATTTAGTTGAGCCGATTTGAATTCCGGTATCTTGGTCTTAGTGGTAAAAAGCATCATATCAATCGTGTCGGGATTGAGACCAATGCCACTACTGGTGGCCCATGAGTATAATTTATCCAGAGCATTCTACTTGAGTTGACTTATCGTGGAGAGGAACTTTCCTGACACAAGTATAACCACATCGTCCGCGTTCGCGACCACCTTAACCCCCTCGCTTTCAAGTCGCACTTATAACTTGTTAATTGCCATAAGCCGTAGCAAAGGGGAGGTAACCCCGCCATGTGGGGTACCTCGATTGACCAACTTAGTTGTACTACTGTTATTTTATGTCGCCTGAATAATTCGAATTCTTAGCATACATATGTAGATACTATCCGTAGACTAAGAGCGGTAAGAGCCTCTTGAATAGTTTCAGTATGAATGTTGTTAAAAGCTCCTTGTATATCAAGAAAGGTAGCGAGAGTATATTCTTTCTAATGGAGAGTCTTTTCCACCGTGTAACCTTCACTGAGCATTATTTTTATTTTGCTTAACTATTGATTATGTATATTAGGAAACTTGATTTGAAATTTGAAGGAAAATACGACATATCCGTCCAATCCAGAAAAAAATAAAATAAATAAATTAATAGAGAACAGGACCAGCACATGATTAGCCGGGTTAACTTCAGTACGCATGTACGAGACGATGCATCTCTAGCAGACCTGACCTGAGATGTCTAACAAGACGGCCCCAGAGTGAGTCATGCAGCGGAGAAATTTTCTCGTTGGAATCAACGCTCACGTCAATAGTCGACTAGCGGAGGCCTAACTTGAGCTACTCCAACATATTTAAAGCTCAGGCTAATAAGAAACTTTCAAAACTGAGGCAAGGTCTTGAAAAAGAGATGATGGCGGATGAGCCCATAATGGATGAAACGCCAACGTTCATATTCTGTTTACTAACATAGTGGCGCCGTGGCTCAACTGGTTAGTGCGTTGGATCGCTGAGCGGGTGGTTCGAGGTTCGAATCCCAGAGAACACCAAACAATTTTTCACGGTCCCACCTCTCGCGAATGTCTGACAAACGTCCGAGAGTAATAACTGTCAAGAGAAAGCTTCGTAATTTGTCTTTCGGATATGGCTCTATATGGTCCTTTCCATTTGTGTGGAATAATATAACACGCACAACATGAGTGGTCGCCAGAAGCTAGGCCATGGACCGCGTACGGTCAGATGCGCCAAGTATTTGTATTTGGAAAGTCGCACGTAAATAACTTGTACAAAATGGGACCATGAACAGAACTTTGCGGTACACCTGACTGAAAATAAATTATACTAGAAACAGTATTATTGACAAGAACTTTAAAAGAACCACCTGACAAAAAACGTTGCATAATCTTGCACAGAAACAGAAGAAAGTTGAAATTAATCATTTTGTACAAGGGATCAAAATACCAAACAGAATCGAATGCATTTCCATTGTCTAAAAGGACCATCCTTGTAGATTTTTCTTGGAAGTTGTTGGGGGGTGCGTTACTGAGGTCTGAAACTGTCTTGTGATACCTAGGCTTCAGGCAGATTGTTTGATCTTAAAGGTAACGTATAGTATGCGGACGGTTCAAAGACGGTTTTATTACATATAAAGACTTATCTGCTCACAAGAGGTTGAATGGCCAGAATACTCGTCTGTGAAAGCAATTTTGACCTAATTACGGTCGGCATTCTCGTGAGCCCACAGAAGTCGTTTTTGAATATGTTTTTCACCAATAAAGGTAGATCCTTCTGCTAGTGGCTACATTATCGGATTTAGGCCTAAATTTATACCTCCCACTGAGAATATTGCCCTAGCTGCAGTGTTGCATTCTGCATTTCGACGATCATCTTACTTTGCCGCTGGTGGTTGTCCGTTTTGATGTTATCTAATTCACCGTCGACATTTTCAATTCCTTCGCACCGTCTAGACCATCTTGTAATTAGGTTTCTCAAAGTTGCAAGGTAGTTTGCTAACCTTATTTATGCTCCATATTAGTCCCTTGCTGTATTGTGTTATCCCTGTTAAACTGACAGCGTGGACGAAATTGATTGAAGAGTACCTCCCAGGAATTGAACCTATTTACACACACATATGAGATACCGAATTTTTGTTAAGCACTCTTGCGTCAAAAATGCGTCAAAGCTCGATCGACCGAGTGCAACATTTTCACTTAGCCTTCAAACTTTAATAGCTGCCTGCGAGTTTCCCTATTACTTTCGTTAAGAATGTACTCAGAAGGGTCCCGAAAGCTTTATCCAAGTTTGTTTCTGTCAGGAAGTCGAAAATACATAGATCTCCAATCTCATGAAATCAAGTATTGGTCCTAAAGAAATAATGTAAAAAACACACGTACACTGATGATCCAAATATGGATACAAGATTTTCAATGGTACCTTAAGACCCGACCACAAAGTGCCCAATTCCCTGAGGTCCCTCCGGCCTACCCTACTACATAGAGTTCCCATTTGACATGCATGCCATTCTTTATCTGCCTTGTTTTCTAAGTTAAGTGCCATGCAAACATAAAATTATGACACAATAACCAAAGATAAGTCTGCACAAGGACATGCTTTTGCATTTACGGTCTAATTCTTGCCCCACAAGGCAACCTTTTCAAACACACGTATCCTATTTTTATTTTATTTTTTAGCCCCTTTAATTTGTTTATGTAGCATAGAACAAAGCATAAAGACGAACACCCCCACACTTAACGTGGAGTAC
Organism: Blera fallax; assembly: GCA_946965025.1. NCBI lineage: Eukaryota > Metazoa > Arthropoda > Insecta > Diptera > Syrphidae > Blera > Blera fallax. The sequence continues at coordinate 96,621,610 of OX337244.1, forward strand.
AATATAATATTGTGTAGCTTTAATTAAGGAATCCGTTTAAATCTAAAAGCTTTTTAATTCATCCTTCTCCATCTCTATGCAGACAGAAGGCAGGACCTTAGGCGATATACGCGGTAAAAGATGCCGGCGGTGTCTTTTTTTTAGATGAAAAATGCATCTGTGTAAGCATATCTGGTAATTATATAAAATGTACATGAAAGGAGATAAAATACCGTCGTAACTAGGGGACACAAGCGGATACTGATTAGGAGAGGACTCGTTAGTCCTGTGCTAATTAACGTCGTATTTTCCGGACATTATCTTTTTCTGTTATGTCTGTGCCCGGTTAAAGATAAACATTTTTGCTTCCTTTCATGTTACTTGGTAGCGACTATAACCTGTACGAACAGGACGAGTTGCAATGATTCACCTGACTGCGTTCTAGGGATATACATACATATGTATAACGTGGTATGTAGGAAAGTAAATTGGCAAAGGAGATTAAAGAATAAGTTTAATTAAATCACAGCTAATATGATAGCCATAGATCAGTTGAAAAAAAGGACATACATACATACTTACGGGTGTGAACGATACGCGAATGCAGCCTTTGCTTGGAAAGAATTGATAAGCTATGAATGTCTAGCTTGTTGAGCAAGTTATAAATAACGCCCCCATTGTATCATGTCCACAGATAAGAAGACTGAACTAAGCTGAGTTGAAGAGTCTTTCTTTAATCGGTGCCAACAGAAATATGTCAATATGGTGGTGACAGAAGCCTCATCGACGAATTCTTCTACTTGCTCTACATCGAAGGCATAATTTATTGTTGATCTCATCGTGCTTTGCTGAGTTTTTGAGTATTCCAAAAAGCAGCCCTCCGCTGTCACTCATGCCCCAGAGAATAAGAGACCGAATAATAAGACTTGTGAATTTTGAATCATGACCCAGTGACCAATGACAGTTTTGAAGCATTCGCAGCTCAATTGGTGCAGCAAGACCTTACATTAGGTGCGTAAAAGTCATCACCCTATCGGAAAATACTTACATATGTCATCGCGAGTATACGTACACAAAGCGTTGATTGATGTACAACTGGACAAACTCTGCGGCTGCTTGCCTCGGCGAGACTGGCTCAACATGGGACAGTAGCAGACTTGGCCGACTTCGAAGCAGTCGTTTGGCCGATTATCACTGCTGTGGTTGCAGATGTCTAAGAGGATCCTCAAACATCAATCAGACAACGAGCCACGCAATTGGGCATCAATCGACAGTTTTTAGTGAAATACTTGGGGATTTACCCGTACAAAGTGCAAACAGTCTATGTTGCGATGTTAACGAAGAAAAGCTGATTGGTACATACATACATATATTGTCGACGACGACATCGGCAACACTGTTATTGCAACACATAGTGCTACAGAACTATGCTCAACGAATTCTTGCTGCACATTAACGAATTGGATTTGGAGAACATGTAGACTGAAGGACGGTGCAACCACACACATAGCACGAGCAACAGTGGGCATCCTGCAGCAAGCGTTTGACGGCCGCTTAATCTCTCGATTTGGAGATTTACATTGGCCCGTAAGATAGCTCGATTTAACCATTTTAGATGGGGTTACTTGAAGTCCAGTGTCTATATGAACAGCCACCGTCCTTGGTGGCCCACAAGAAGAACACTTGACAAGAAAAGGAGAATTCACTGTGTCTGAAATTTTGAGAAAAGTCATGGAAAATTTTGTGGAAGGACCCCGAAAGTTCATCTGGCGGCGGCCATTTGACCAATTATCTTTGCGACTTAATGGAAAGAATATAAATGCCTCGATAAACAGAATCAATTCTTTTCATTTACAAAGTTACTGCCTCAGGAAACTGATTGAGGATTTTTGCGTCACCTTTTTTAAACAGGTCAAGGATGCGCAAACTTCTAAGCAAGACATGTACGGATATTAATAGGATTCGGAGACCACCCAATTAATCTACGTATCTAAGAGATGTGATAATTTTCAAAAGAATTTATGGAAAGGTATTATGGTATTCTTTATTCAGTTTTTAAGCACTGCCTTGAAAAACATGTTAACAATCGTCGCAAGTGGAATGTAGTATCATATTGGCGCCCAACTGGCAGTAATTGTGTTCGGTGCGATATCTCGCCATCTTGCTGCAATTAAAGCCCGTCCAAGCCCAATTCGCCCAATTGAGCCTAAAAAAAAAAAATTATCATGTCTCTATAGCGTCATTCTTCAATGACTTCCTGATGAGAATTGCTAGACTTTGTAATAGAAGAGATAGAGATAGAAGATAGAGGTAAGTCAAAACCTACCTTATTTAGAAAGAGAGGTAGATGGAAGATCGGAGATGATCGTTATCTACATATACAGCACTTGACAAAGAACCATTCCATTTGTATACTGCCCTTACCACGCAGTAATACTTACACAATACTATCTTCGGCCAGACACTGTAGATCATACAATTTAATCTAACTGAAAGGACAATTAAAAGCTCCACTGAACGGCAGTATATATCAACCGATAGGAATCGCGTTCCTTCATAGTAAATGAAAATTTTGTTATCCTTACGTTCCATTACCGCATCACAGGATAGTGTAAAACAGGGTGCACAATGAATGCGAAATTCTCGCTATCAATTTTCTCCTCCATGAATCCCATTAGCGACGTGTAGTTCATCCACTTGCACAGGATCCACTTCCTTCTATCAGCCAGAGATGGAACATTTCATGATAACGTTGTCCTACCACCATCTACGTGTGTATATTTGGACAAGAGAACATGTGTCATTGCTGCAAAAAAAAAAAAACAAACGAGCAGCATGTCTGCCAACCTGTGGTCCAGCACAGATTTTATAACTAAAAGTGTCGGAAATTTCACTTTTTGCTAGATTGACGCTTTTCGCCGATAAAATTCAACTCTAAACCCAGATAGCTTGTCACTCTGCCTTCTGCGCTGACCATACGTGCATGCATTCACAGAGAAGAGGCAAGGGATCATCGTCCGTCCGTTGGTCAAATTTGTACACTGTACAAATGGTGTAGGTACACATGCATCATTGGAGGGGTGTTTCCGACAAAAAAAAATTAAATCACTTTAAATGGGATACAAAGCCCAAAAGAAAGGCGGACAAAAAGAAAAAAAAAACAAGCGAATGTTGGCATAAATGTTCGGCTATTCCGGGAGCCTTTAAGAGAGTTTTTTTTTGTAAAAAGGACACAGCGAAAAGTTCCCAAGGGAAAATGAAAATCCGTGTTCGCTACGAACGAATAATAAAAAGCTACCAGATGGCATCCATTTTTCTCCCCCCATTTTTCGTTTGTTCTGTGTTTCTTTTTATTGTATAAGTTCGCAGGATGTGAGTGTGAATCGTTCGCAATTTATCTAGAAAGACGGCATCGGCCAGTGTGTGCCTTTTTGGTAATGTTACTTTGGAACCCCTTTTCTTTAGAAAATAAAACGTCCTCCGCCATTTGAATCAGTTGATATGGTTTGTTTGTCTGCGAAATGGCTGTGTAATAATTTAATTTTTGCAAAGAATGGATTCGGGTTACACATACCCGTTGGCCATATCCTTTTATTCTCTTTTTGCCACTTGTATAGGCAGAATGGTAGATGTATGACAGCTGATTTTGCTTTTATTGCATATTTGTTTGGCACACACAAGAGTGGGCTTGTGCACAGCAGTAATTGGGTTAAGGAAATTGAAAAAGATTGTTAAGTGGAATTGTGTAAGGCCCGTCCATTTTATCTGTGTTAATGCGACATTACGAATGACGCTGTATATAAACTTAAATTAAGGGCTAAGCTTATTTGGAGTTTGTAGCTACATATGTTAAGACAGGTCGGACTTAAGTATTGTCAGCTTTGGAACCCCTATAAGAAGCTTAGTAAGGGATAACACTAAAGCTAGTGTTGAATTCAAATGACAGTTTGTCACATGGCTTACTAGGGCAATATTAAACTGCTTCACATTATTTCAAAAATTGTCATATTTTCATGTGCATCATGGTACCAAACTTTTTTGTGTTCAACTCCTTGACCATTTCTTCATTGATAAGAAGATTTTTAGTTTCACCGACGAAAGTATCGTTATAACATCTCGAATGAAAACACCCTAGTGTGTACCAATTTTTGATGGAGAATACAAAGCCATAGGCAAGGGGCTCTATTGAGTGCAGGGCCTAGCTTCTTACGACCATTCATGTTGTGCAGCAGAAGTTGGACAATATGTTCAGGGCAACTACTGGTTAGACTTAAATAGTAAATTGGAATGCATTTTCAAGTCAAGACTCGGTCTTGTATGTGCTTTTCTATAAAAGAAGGAACTGTGTTGATATGAAGTACCGTCTTGTTTAGAAGTATTAGGCACCTATAAAATGTTAGACTGGTCAGACTGTTAGACAACAGTGTATTTACTTACTAACTCAGGTGGCGCTTAAGCTCGGAATAAACCTGAGCCTCAACCATCAATCTTCTCCAAGTATCCCGGTCTTTAGCTAAGTGCCTCCAGTTGCGTACTCTAAGTTGGTTGATGACCGTTTCTACTTGTGCGTAGCATCGAAGCCGAGTGCTTCCTCTACTGCTCCCTCTCTGGGCTAAAGTTGAATAATATGTTCTAGCAATTTCAAGTGTCCAATGCGCAGTTTATTGACTAAGTCGCTGTACAACTAGTATAACTGTTCGTGGAATTTTTTCTTTCCACCAAAGCAGGCGGGACCAAGTAACTTACAAACAATTTTTAGTTCGAAATGACCAAGGGATTCTTCATATGCCTTCGATAAAGTGTATGTTTTCCCGCCGTCAATTAGGGCTGGGATGATAAAGAGTCTCCTTATGGTAGTGCCTTACTAAAAAAATTCCTTTAACAACAAATATACGAAGTGGGTCGTTTAACCACCGGCTCAACAGATAGGCTAAAGCCTGTGCATCATCCACACATACATATGTCTGTATATGTAAGTGAAAGTGTGGCCGAATACCCAGAATTGTCGATTCGTCGGCGTTCTCAGCTTTCGAGCTTATCTTATGGTTCTTTTTGACGCATTTCGACCAGGTCTTGAATCCACACCCGTATAAAATTCTGTTAATACAAAAACTGAAGCCCAGAGGTTTTCGGGTGCGAAGGATTTACGGAGATTGGTTATTAAGCAGCAAGAAGTCGATGCTGATAGTTCAAAGAAAATATTCTCCGATAAGGTACGTTTCCACCTCTCTGGGTATGGGGCGTGGAAAATCCTAATGATATTCACGAGACACCATTACATGCCCAAAAAGTAACTGTTTGGAGCGAATTGTGGTCAGGCGGTGTCATAAGGCTTTAGTTTTTTGAAGATGGTGAGAGTCGGCCTGTTTCCAGTCAATGATGAGCTCTATAGACTCATGAGTATTTCTCCAAAAGGGCCAAACTTGCCAAACATTGGGTGCACCGTTGGATGTTTTGCGGGAATAGTTCCCAGATCGAATCATTTCACGTTCTGGTGACATAATCTGGCCGTCAACATTATGCGATTTAACGCTGTTGGATTTCCTTTCTGCCCAATGCGAACATTTTTGAAACTTAAACTACTAAATGGTGACCGATACAGAAAGGTGATCAAAAAGATGTGTGTTTCCATTGATGTGGACGATATGTAGTTCAAGCAGGATGGGGTTACATGTCATACTGCGATCAATACCATCGATTTATTGAAATCAAATTTTGATGAGAGAGTCCTTTCAAGTTTGGGACTTGTAAATTGCGCTCGACTATTTTCTGTGCTTGGATAAACCAGTAACGATTAAAAGTTTGGCAAACGATGTACGGCGAGTTATTCCGGGTATACGGCCCGAGATGCTCGAAAAAATGGTCCAGTTGCGGTGCTCATATTTCGGAAATCATCTTTAAATGTTGAATGATAAGAAATTAACTTTAAGTAAAAGCTGTTGAAACTTAGAATTGCACACACTGTGGTTTTCTTTCAGACAATTATCCAGCTTTCCCACCCTACTTACTGCCATACTCCACACTCAAGTATCCACATTAATTTTCCTGCAGTGCTAAGTGCACTCAGTACACTCTACGCCTGCCGAATTCGAGACGTAGCATTGTATGTATATGTACGTCTGGCTTACACATCATGCCATCGATTGGCAAATTGTGTAGTAAAAGGGACTACATAATAGAGTAACAAGCCAACTCGTCCTGGATATCCAGGGCGGACGGTACGTTATGGCTACAAATAAACAAAGCAAAGCCTTCCGACATTGGAGCATATCCGCATATGAACGGGAGTAGGGACAGGACACTGCACCATTGGAGTCATGCTTCGCAAATGGAAAGTAGAGTTCAACAACTTATGGACAAGCTGTGGGGCTTCATCTTCGCATCGAAATGGAGTCGATCCAAAATCTGTTATGGCACTGTCTTGCCCTGCAAGTATTACGCTTTCGTACCTTACGACCTAGGTTCTTCGCAAGCACTGCGGAGGTAACAGGAGCTCAGATACTGGACCTGCTTCGATTCATGAAGAGTACTAAATGGTTTGCAACTCGGCCATTAAAAAAATTGTTTTGGTTCCCTACGTTTTTATTCTTTTTTCCACACAAAAAGGGGATTCACAAGGGACCATTGGATCTCCGAGTGAACCCGATCCATTGCACACCCTTCTAAAACTTAACCCAACCTATGTCGGGAAAAATTCCACTAGTTCAATGAGAAAATATTTGTTAGGTATTGCGTACATAGGTACTCGTATTTATATTCTTTTGTAATTTTTGGAAGTTTTTTAAATTTAGGCTAATTAGAGCGTTTTATTGCGCTTAAAAACGCTTTCGAAACCATGCACAAATGACACTCTGGCTAAAAGTCAACCGTTTGACAAAGAACCGCACTGCTATGACTACACTGCTTGACATCTGAAACGTCAATAACTCACATTCTGTAAAGTAATCTAATCATGAAATTGCAACGATGATGAAGTTGGAAAAGCTGGGAAGTATTGAAAACATAAGTATACCTACAATGCTTGTTCCTGAAACGAACTTCGGTGGAAATTTTATAGAATAGGAAGCTTGAATTTCAATGAAATTTAAGTGGCTCTCGGTTACAAGCTACAATAACAAATTTGCTACCTACTCCTTAACACCGTACTGACACCAACATTATAAATTTAAAACGTTTATCGATTTTTGTAGAGGTTTTGCAAACCGATAAAAATGTTAAATGTCAAATGAACATGAAACGAAGTAATTTCGTATTACTTCATATATTAAATGGTAACCTCATAATCGCTGTAAGTGCATTTTAAGTAACTAATTGGTGATATAATTCTTTACTATGCAATTTAATGGCATTTTACGAGTTGTGTATTAAAACTATAACAAGGATGCTGCCAGCAGTCATTTGTTTTAACTCCAGCGGGTGGACATGCATCGGTGCGTGATTGTAAATGGAAAGTAGAGTAGACCCTAAACATAAAGTAAAACACATAAAATAATTAAATGGGATCATTGAAATGAAACTATTTATTCTGTTCTAGCGTTGGCTAGGCTTGGATGGAGTACAGTCCCTGATCTTCGACGATATAACGATTTATTCACCTGGAAAAGATAATTTCGCCCATCGGCGTCTTTTGACAGATGGTAATATCACAATTTTCACTTAGGTGGCGCTAGAGTTTATGGTGAATCTAGGCCTCAACCAACATGCCTCTTCAGTTAGCCCTGAACAGGTTTAGGGTCGACGAAACTTCTTTCTGTTTCAATTGGAAACATATCAACTCCCGATAATATCGTAAGCTTTATGGTAACATCGAAAAAAAAAAAAATGGAATGCAGTGAAACAGATTGCAGCAGTTAGGTTAGGTTAGGTTGAAGTGGCTGCCAGCTAAGATTCGCCAGCACACTTAGACCAAAGAGGTCCGTTGTGATACCACGTGGATCATGGGAGAAGCCTCCCTCCACCTACTCGTCTTAAAACCAATTAGAGCTTCTTATGAAGCGTAGGAGGCTCTTGATGTCGATATTCATCAGGTCGCTTGTATCATTATAATAGGGAGCTCCTAAGTGGAGTTTCCTTCTACGGGAGAGAGCTGGGCAGAGACAAAGAAGGTGAGGAATAGTTTCCTCCTCTTCTTCATCCATGCAGCTTCTACAGAAATCGTTCGCGAAGAGGCCCAGCCTTGTAGCATGCTTGTCTATTAGACAGTGTCCAGTGATGACACCTACAGTGGTGCCGATATGCAATCTGTTCAGAGAAATCAAATTCTTAGAGCGTTTTAGATCCAGCTTTGGCCAAATCTGTTTTGTCGCTAGACATGTTAAACCACTTGTCCACCTAAGATTTGCACTCTCGATAGCATCCAGCTTGAGTTTAAGTTTGCGAGTAGCGATTGGAATACCTAAGGTGCCGTTATCCGGCAAGATGGGTAAATTTGTTCCTTCTTTGGCGAGTTCATCGGCCTTACAATTCCCTGGAATGTCTCTATGCCCCGGCACCCAACACAGGTGAATATTGAACTGCTCAGCCATCTCCACAAGAGACGAACGGCAGTCTAGAGCTACTAAAGAGTTTATAGAGGTCGATTCCAGGGATTTGATTGCTGCCTGGCTATCAGAAAAGATGCGGATATCTCTAGCAGATATCACGTTTTTCTTAAGCCAAGATAGGGCTTCTTTTATCGCCATTAATTCCGCCTGGAACACGCTACAGTGATTAGGAAGACGGAAAGAGAGCTTAAGATTAAGCTTATTGGAGAAAACACCTGCACCGACTCCGTCTAAGGTTTTTGACCCGTCAGTGTAGAAGTGAATAGAATCATCTTCTAAAAATGCATCTTCCTCCCAGCATGATCTGGAAGGGATGGTGACAAGGAAGTTCTTCTCAAAATTTAAACGAGGTATGGTGTAGTCCGTGTTTTCGGGAGAGATTTTGAATTTATTCAGAATAGAGGCGTGGCCGAATTCTTTTCTTGACCACTGTTGGGTAGCTTCAAGGCGAACGGCTGCAGTTGCTGCCATTTGCTTGCTGTATATATCGAGGGGTATTAGATGGAATATAATGTCCAGTGCCGCGGAGGGAGTTGTACGTAGTGCTACGCTGATGCACAGACAAGCTGTACGTTGGACCTTACTTAGATAATCGCGATTTATAGCTTTATCTAAGGCTGTCCACCAGACAATCACCCCGTATGTGAGTATCGGTCTAATGATCGAGGTGTAGAGCCAGTGAGTAATTCGAGGTTGTAATCCCCATTTATTGCAGCAGTAATCATGAAGAATTTCCAACTCACAGAGAAGCAAATACTTTGCGCAACAGACCATATGTGGTCCAAGATCTAGCTTTTCCCGACCATTCTTGTTGTGTGTGTTAAATTTTTTCACATAAGTGGGAGGGACCTACAGTTTAGAGTCATATCCGGAAGGATTTGACATTTGCGAGAGGTTCAGAGTCCGGAAAAAACTTCGAATGAAGTTGAATATCTCGGGGTCATCTTGGATAGCAAATTTTCTCATGTTAAATCGACAACTTAACAAAGCACTGTCCGTCTTCTGTCAGTATAAGTTTGGGGTTTATCGCCGAAAAGAGTCTTTTGACAACGGTAGGAATGAGACCAATTCTTAATATGCTCATCGATTATTTAGTGGAATAAGCTTTCACGTAAATACTTTACTCCTTTTCTTGCTAAGCCCCATAGAACGGATTGTCTCGGCTGCATAGAGCTTCGATGTCCTTATTCTTCTGGATAAGCTGTCCAACGCAATAACAACGGAACTTCGACTATTTGGCAAATTTAGCCCGACTTTTCTTGCATTCAGGACTGGCTAAGCCCAGAGTTTGAGCTCGGATAGGGATGTTGTCGAATTTTTATGACTGAATTACAAGCAATCTGCTGCTGGTATCTTATGAAAGTAGGCATCTGTTTTCCAAGCGGAGACCTATGTTATTCTAATGGCCATATACCATATTGTGGGAATTGGTGGAGGGGTCGAAGTATATCTGCATCTGTAGCGATATGTTGTGTTGTGTTTAAAGCCGTGCACAACCCAATAACCAGTTCCAAAACAATTCAGGAATGCAATCCCTAAATTCTGTCTGAGTTTTTGGTCACACTGGTGTCTTCAATAAAATTGCTTCACATGGTCCATAAGCATACCAGATTTATACACTGTTTGAGTTCTAGGTCACACTGGGATCTCTGGGAATGATATCTCCGATGAAATTGCACAACAAAGCTCAGACGATGGGTTCGCAGCATCTAAGCCTGCGTTGTGTCACCGGTCAGACTCCGATGACAATTGGGTTTCACAATTGTGTATAGCACGGATCTCCACGATGCGGGAATACTAAATGAATTCTTCCAGACATTTCTTCCGGAAAGAAAACTGCAGACAACTTTCAATTTTTACCAAGAATCTCAATGCGCTAGTATTAAATAAAACTACAGTCAGCGACGCTTGTGAAAAGAGTAATGATTTTTCTGATCATTTCTTCTGTAATTTTGCTTCCTTCGTGTGCATCAGGTTTCAGATCTTCGATGCTGATGTGGTGAGTTCCATCTCATAAACTCTTCATCACTGCTGTGCCTACAAGGATTCTTACGAATGACGGGGAAATTCCAGTAAAATAGGTAAAACAAGGTCTTACTTCCTGGTAGATAGTACAAGGGACCAGTTGCGTCGGACTTATCCAGTAGAGTGTTTTATTAACCGGCAAAAAAAATTCTACTCGCCATTTGTGGTTCCGTAAATTAGGTTTTTTGCTACCGAAATAAGTCCCACGAAATTAATACAAAAACAAAGTCTTCTACCTTGATCGAGACCGACTTGTGGCTTATCCACGCGCAACGATGACCGAGATAAAATCTCCTAAATTGCAAATATTAAGTAAACAATAACCTGTTATAGCCAATCGGACTGAATTCATCTCGATCCATGAAAAATCCAGTAACCCTGGATCCAGAATAAACTAGTTGAGCAACAAAGCCTTCTTACATTCACCAAACAGCTGGCAAACCGATCGCCAATCACTTCTTTAGCCTGAACAAGCTCTTGTTGAATACAATGTATTTCTTGAATACACGACAAATAGACTTACTTAAGGACATAAAGATATTTCTTTAAAAAAAATTTAAATAAACTCATTATCCGGACAGAAAAGTCATGCTTTCGTATTCCGCATTAATTTACCTAATCCACGTGGAATCCTTCGGAGAGAAAGTACCATTATCCCGCCCACGTCTACCCTAAGGCACAGGTTATGAATTCCCCCGTAACAAGAATGAAAACAAAAAAAAAGCGAAAACAACTACTCCTACAAGTAACATGGTCCGAAGCCAGCATACAATTCGCATTCAATTACAAGGCGCACAAGAAAGAAGTGTAGCCTCCTTCGCTCTACTCCCATCGTATTGTCGTCCTCATTGTTGGGATACTGTACTGGCCAGTCGTCGGTGCCTACAGGCTACAAAAATTCCACCAATGCTCCTGCTACAGATTCTGTTCCATTTGTCAACAGCTTTTTCATTTTTATTTTTTTTTTATTCATTTCAAGAGACGGTCTTCTAAATGCTTGAAATATTTCTGAGAAAGTCAAATGTCAGGAAATGAAATCAAGTTCCACTCCCCTAGTCTTGCGAAGGAAACCAAGAAGAAGAAAAGGATAATAAAATGCCTATTGCGGCCGACACGAATCTCCTAAGAAACTTTCAACCGCCCATCATTGTAGCTATTAAAGTGATAACGAGCGTAAAATCGTTCCTAACAATAATGATTTCCGTGCGACTATCAAATAAAATTGTATCTCATTCTACTCAGCGGATTATTCCCTCAATTAGATGTCTAAAATCGGACGTTATTCCTTCGATTGATGGCGATGGAGTAATTATTATTTTTATGCATTTTTTTTTTTTTTTTTTTGCTGAAACACCGTAGAACGATTGATTTCCGTTCACCCTTTAGCATTTAAAAGATGCAGTTCTATAGATATCACTAATATCTGTACATTTAAGCAGTGAACACACATACATATGTACCTTTGCCATACCCGTATCTAGATGAAGAGCAATTGCGATGAAGAAGATGTATAGAATGGGAATTCTATAATGAATTCATCGATAGTCCCACCAACCAAGCAAGAAGAAAACAGGTCAATAGTATGGGGGGAAGAGAATGGAAACGTGTTCAATAGGTTCTTGCATTCCTGTCAAGAGGTAAACGTGCTGCTGCTATCTCTGGCAAAAAAAAAAAAAAAAAACGAGAGGAAATTCTTAAGATTCTTCTTCTACCGAAACTTATTCAATAATACAAATGCCTGACTCCGTCCTGGATGAGCCATGTGCCGTTTATTTATTTCGCTTCTCTTGAATCCGCCGTCGTTCGTTCCGCTTATCTGCCAAGTGTATCTGTGTACATATTCCTTCGTTACCTCCTGTAACTCGCCGTTGTAATCGGGTCGCGTTGGTTGGGTTAAACTTTAAGAAGGTATTTAAAGTGTCAATGAATGGATGACAGTCGAAGATAAATCAAAGCACCGAGATATCTCCTTTTAAGGTGCCAGGGCCATCACGTGACTGTCGTACTTTAGCAGAGATTTTTGTATCTAAAGGGAGTTGGGCATGACCAACGGATTGCAGTGAACTATTTTTAATTAACTTTTTTTTTTCTATTTTTTATTTATTGTGACAACTTTCGAGAAGCTTTCATTAAAAAAAAAATAATAAAACATCTAGAATGGAATTCATTTCGAGAGAAAATTGCGTGGATTTTAGTTTGGTTTGCAATGATTTTAATGGACGGGAGGGAGGGAGTTTTTGTGGCCGCTTTAGTGTAGGTATGTTGCTCCAGAGTTTTAGGTTAAGCCGATGTCGATGTGCGGTGGTTTAGTTTTCACCATCTATCCCTTTTTACAGGAAGGGAATTAGAGCGTAGAAAATCCAAAGAACAACTATGAATAAAGGGCGCATAGCAATGGAAAAAAAAAAAAAAAATTAACCAAGTGACTGGGTGGCACACAAAATGGTTTGTGGGTAATTTTAGCCTCTTTTGTGCTATGATTTCTTTCGTTGCATGTATAAGCAAGTTTGCTTCTTTTTGCCAGACGGCTTTGTCGGAAAACTTCAAATGTAGACTTAACAAGCTGAAATGTGTGCGGATGGCAGAAGCGTATAAAAAAAACCAAACAAAAGGAGGATTACAGTAAAATTTTTGCATTTTTTTTTTCAATAATATTTTAGCATATTTATGAAAAGTTGTTAAATTTATCATTATGGTTAAAAATTACCATATTAATGAAACAAGAAAAAGGAACACACAATTTGTATCTACCTGCGCCGTACTAATGATAATAAATTAAAAATCAACTGTCAGGAGGGAGTGTCTTACACAGGGATTTCACTATTTTTGAAAGCATTGTTGAAAGAAAATTAGAAAATTGTTGGCACACTAACGCATTTAGTTACTTGGAATAATTTCAACCAAGGGAACTTGAAGCTAACATGAACAGGAACGCGAAGTACAGTACAGTCAGCTAAATCAAAAATTGTAAGCCAAAGAAAAGAGTTTTTTTCAAAAATGATTTTATATTATAACGCAAAAAATACCTACATATGCCTGATGAAGGATTCGATACTTAGTGCCATCTCCCTCTCTGTTACTTATTTTCTGGCTTCTGGCGCTGGTAACTTACGGCTAATTTGTTGGCGTAGTCTGAAGAAAATTATCTCATTTTTTGTGCTCACGTATGGGTTGGGCATGACCACATAGGAGTGAATGCATTCAAAAACCGGACAAAGTTGATTTTTTAAATTGCTCCAATAACGATCGCCACAACCTTTGCAGATCAAGAATCAAGAATATGTCGCCAGCAGCAAGTGCTGAAGACCAGAAGCCATCAAGAAAACCGAAGAAAACCCTGATTTGACAAGGTGCATAGTACAGCGTAAAAAGAGGCATAGAAACCGACGTTGACAAGAAAGACGAGGGCTGATAGCATGTTCTTTTGTGTAGAGAGGTGAGAGCAACTGGAAACAAACAGGTAGAGAGCAAATTTGGTTACATGACTATTTGCCTGCTAAATGAGCATCATTTGAGCGATCCACAAGAAAAGAAGACACACTCAACTTTGCCAATCTCACCAACGCGTGTAAGATTTGATCTGCCATATTGTGTGAATGCCTGAAATCTTTCGTCAAACGCCTGATTGGCCCCTATCGGTTGTAGGTCAGGTAAAGCCACAATTGACAACATTTCTTAACTTCAGTAGATCCTGGAGGAAACCCACGATGTCCAAATCGATACATTCAATCTGTTCATGTAAAAGCCATCTATGACAGCATTAGCGACGATATAGTGCCATATCTAGTTTGAGCATCCCTGCCAAATTCGTCCGACTCTGTTGGAGATAAGGCCTCGCTTCATCATTTGACTTCTTAAACATCGTCATTGAAAAGATTGTTTGAGAATCACACGCCAACGCCAAAGGCACAATCTTTCAAAAGTTTGTGCAATTTTCAGCGGGCGGTCTCCAAGCCGTTGGTGAGTTTAAATGGGGCTAGCGGGAACCGAGGACGAGGACCGGGCAGAACGTCACAGTGGACAGCTTTAGGAGGTAGTAAGAGACTTTGTATACATTGATTCTGGTGCTACATCAACTCAAAAAATTGCACATTAGACGTTTGTTGTGGCTAGAACATATAGAGCGAATATACACCAACGAACTGGCTTTCAGAGTATTCGACTTTAATCCGAAGGAACAACCCAGTAAAGAAAAGTCTCGGCTTCGGTGGCACCCATAAGTAGGTAGAGAGGTATCTCAACCAACTTAGAGGCCGCAATTGGAAGCGCTTACCTAGAGAAAGACTTTTGATAAAGGCCCAGGTTCATCCCGAACTGAAGCGTCATCTAGAACAAACTCACTAAATTCTGTTAATAGATATGTAAACCCAAGGAGGAGATTAACAAAGGGCTCAAATTGTCATAGCTAAAAAAAATAAAAATACTTGGCGCAACAGAACGAATTGTTCCAGGGCCTAGCTTCTCGCAACCATTCGTGCTGTGCGTGTTATATTTTTTCACACAAATGGAAGGGACCTACAGTTTAGAGCCATATCCGAAAGGCATATTGAGAAGCTTTCTCATGACAGTTATTTCTTTCTCGGACGTTTATCAGACATTTGCGAGAGGTGGGACCGTGAAAAACTTTTTGGTGTTCTCTGGGATTCGAACGTCGAACCTCTCGCTCAGCGATCCAACGCACTAACCACTTGAGCCACGGCGCCCACTTTGCAACAGCTACTATTGAGAAATATGGCGTCCAGTCTCATTAGCTCAATCGCCTAACAGTCCTAACCTGGCACCTAATGACTACTACCTATTCCCAAATGGGAGATTTACTTGATAGTGATGAATCATTACAGGTAACTGCAAAAGGCTATTTCAAGGTCAACCGCAGAATAATATTTATGAAGGCTTAGAAAAATTAGTCCATAGATTTATTGAGAAATAAAATTTAATTTATTTCTACCCTATTCCAATAACTTAAAAAACTGACCGTAGTTTGTAAATTTCCGAGTTCGTTTCCTTGGTCAGGTCTCGAACGTTTCAATCCGCCCTCATAATTTTATATTTTAAATACCATATTATCTACGAGTATGCAGTTACTTACAGTTTCAGTAAAACCTTTTCATTAAATTTTAATTTAAGATCAGCTGTACGTTTAATTAAATCGGACCTACATCTGTGAGCAGAACTTTCTCCTTTTCCAAGAAAACAGTGCATAATGAATGCATTGAAATAATTTTTTAATTGCATTGCGTGACATTAGTTAAAGTTGGATGCCAAAATTTTCTTATTCGTGCTCACTAACTCGCTAACAGGATAACCGCATTTATTTGAAGGATTCTTGAAGGAAAACTTCTCCGCACTCTTAAACTCACCGTCTTCCTGCTGCTGCTACGGCAATAATATTCGTTGCGGCGCTCGTATGTCACAAACTTTTCGCTAGTTGTTTCATTATTCTTGATTTATCGCAATCCAAAAGTTTCCGCTTCTTTCCATGGAATGAATGTGAAACTGCGAATGTAGTGTATGTAGAGAGTCCTTTACATATTGAAGTACGAGTATGTACGTTGGCAGCTGCTATTCTGTGAGAAGGGAGTCAAAAAACTTTTCTAATTACAACAAGGATGTCTTGGTTTTCTTAATTCTTAGACTTTTTCTCTCCTCTCATTCTCAATTGTAATTAATTAATGAAGCTTATTGTTTCTGGAATCAAATAAAGATTAAGTCTATGGTGCGGATACTCCGTGCCATCAAATTAGAAAATGTCATTGATATAGTGAACTACAAAGACTGTTTGTTGGGTTTTGGATTGACAATGCTACAAGCATTTGATTCACACGCCGTTCAGTCCTCGACTCATCCTTTTGATTCGGTTTTCCTACGGACTTTGGAAATTCCAATTCGGTTCTGAGAATCAGCCTAAAGTCATGATAACATCGTAAAATTTGTACTCCATTGGTCAGGGGATACTATTCATTTGTAGCCATGTCCTTTTGTTAGTTATTCGTATTTCGTGCACATGATTACCTCAAAGCTATTGTTTTGGGCTATTTCACCTCTTCCACAAACGTCACGTAGTTACATAGGATCACGTGTAACTTAAGGACAGTCAATGTCCGACCTACTTATAGACAATAGGTAATAGATTGCGTTTTACTTTCGGAGCCCACAGGGAATGTTATCGAATCAATATTTTGGTAAGGCAGCTGGTTGAAAATGGGATTATTTCAAACTCAGGTTTTGGTATTTAAAGGTCTTACATTTCCAGGCAGTAGGGATATAATGTCTCCTGAATATTCAAAAGAAGCCTACGCTTTGACATTTAGGGCGACTCATGTTGATTGTGGTTGTGTAACTTCACTGAGAGTGACTTGCTTCGTTCGACGGAAAATATCAATTTCCTAACGAAAAAAGCTCACCATGACACATCTGTTGCTGTGGCTTCGTGAATATTTAGACATAAATCACTTCTTTCTCAGAATGTTAACAAATTTGCCAGCAAAAGATTCGCTTTTATTGAAAGTCATTCCTTCGGTTTCCCCTCACTTGGTGACATTTTCCATTTAATGGTAGCATGTGTAAGTGAAAATGTTGTTATGGCGGTTTAAGCCTGACATAATTACTCATCGTTGTCAGTATTGGCTGTGGTAATTAATTTGCACGCTTTCTTCAACGTGTAGACATTTTTGCTTTTTTAATTACATCGATTTCTAAAGATACTGTGATTTAAATAAAAATCGATATTCAATCGACTTATTTATTTCAATCCGATTCATTTGATTTCTTTTGATTCCTCCCTTCCCTTCGTTTTTTCTAAAAATACGAAGTCTTTTGGTGGAAATTTCATCGTTGATCAACAATTAACGTATCGTTCACCTTCACATTTTTTTTATTTTAGCTGGCATAGGGATCAAGACCTAGGCTCCAGTTTACTCGACTTTTAGCGGATTCCATGTAGTTAAAGTCGATGGCGTCCGTTCTGAAGAAGGGCGCATTGTAAAGAAAAAATGTAGCGGAAGTACCTACATGTATCTGTCTTTCTAGTGGCAATAAAAAGTTGGATCTCCTCATTAAAGTCAGAAATTGATTGAGCTTTATTGGCATGCACATGCGGCTCTAAAAAGATCTAAGAAAACAAGTTGCATAGTATCAAATCTTGCAGACTAAATTATATTCTCATTTCTTGACGTGACACGACTGGGATGTTTCCCGTGCAATAAAGTTGATTGTTTCGGGGGTAGGCAACAGATGCGCCATCTTGCAGAACCATACATATGTATGTCTTTGAGATAAAAAGAAATTAATTCGAGCTTAAGTAGAAAGAGGGCACTCTGCGTCAGTGGTGAGTGCGTTGGAATACTCAGTGGAAAGTTCTAAGATCGAATATCAGAAAAACCCAAAATTTTTCACGGTCTCACCTTTTACGAATATCTGACAAATGTCCGAGAGTAACAATTGTCATGAGAAAAAAAACAAGCCTCACGGATTTGGCTGGATGCTGTAGAAATAGGGTGGACACTGATTGATGTCAACCAGGCGGTACCCATTGTTACAATATTACTACACATCAATTGTGCTTTTTCTACCTCCACATGGTAGCAATCGGATAATGGTTATTGTCCATTGGACTCAACTTACCGCGGCGTGATGAATTTTAGGAGATGATATAGCACCGTCATATTTGATGCTTACGCCGGTAAGGATTCCGAAGAACTAGTTCGGTTCTCAGTGGGAAAAGAGATGGCGGCTGATAGGCCCTAAAGCCAACAACTGCGCTCACACACGCCAATTGGATTAGTGACATTGGTCTAACCGACCCTCGTCCTAGGCGTTTCAACAAGAACACTGTTCCCCCAGTTTGAGGGTTCTGCTGCCGGGGTAACTGGCCGACCCCGGTCGGAAGTTTTACCAAAAAGATCTCTGCAAGGATGATTAAGGGACAATCGTAGTAGAAACGCAGCCGATGCTGAGGATATGGTAAGAACATTTCTGCCGACTTTACAACGGCGATAACGAATTGAATCCCGCTGCTAGGCAGAAATAACTATTCAACCTGGGCGATGAAGACTAACAATTTCTGACGAAGTGAAAATAGCCACACCTCAACTTAAGTCCATGGAGCTGACGGGCTAGCAGCCGAGCTGTTTAAAGCGGCAGGCGATGACTTGGTAAATAGGGTGCACCAACTCATTTGTAAAATATGGTCGGCTGGAAGTATGCCCGACGAATAGAACATCAGCATCCTCTAAAAAGGATACCATCTGCACTATGCCAACTACAGAGGCATCAGACTTCTTAACATTGCATGTAGGATCTTTTCTGCCGTTTTGTGTGAGCGCCTAAAGCCATTCGTCAGCAACCTGATCGATCTATATCAGAGTGGTTTTAGGTAGAAAAGTACACCGTCGAACAAATATTCACATTACAGCAGATCTTGGAGAAATCCATCACCTTTTCATCGTTTTCAAGGCCGCGTATGACAGCAACATGTCCGCCAATTAAATCTAGTATCTCATTTCCTAATTTGGTCCGTTCAAAGCCCCAGGAAAAAACGGAATTCTTACAGCACTCATTCATCCCATACATACTACCGAATTTAGTTGACATATTTAAGACAAGTTATATACCAAAAAGCTGGAAAGCCGTAGATCCGCAAAAATGCTTTAATCATATAGGCCGGTAAACACCATTTCGCTCTTCCGGAAAACTATGGAGAAAAGACCTGACAGACATTTCAAAGATGGAGCTTTTTGTACGAACCCCCTTCATGAAAACCAATATGTGTATCACCCGGGAACTCATGCCCTACAAAGGCAAAAACACCTTTCAGCGACAAAAATGTGGCGAAGGGATATTTTCTTCATATTAAGGGAGACAACACTGAATTTGCCCAGATATCTAGACGTATCCGAAACACACGAGTAGACACTACACTACAATGGCTAAAATGTGTACTATAGATGTAAAACTTAGTGCATTAGATGCGAAAGGTTGTCACAATTAGGAGTACCCTCTCCTCTACTGTGGTCCACCGTAGTAGACGAACTGCTAACAATACTAAGCAGAAATGATTTCTACGCTTAAGAATGCGCCATCTTAATCAGTGATAAATTCGGAGAAATAATTTCGCATCCCCTCCAGACGGGCTTCAACGTAGTAACAAATTGGTGCAAAAGAGTCGGCTTAGAAGTCAACCCCAGGAAAAAACACTAGAGTTGCATTCATGGAAAGAAGAAAAGAGGTTAATCGCAGGAAAACCATAATCTTTACGGATGTAATAAAGTTCTCAAGTGAAGCTTAATAAGTATCTAGACGTAAAACTTACATGAAACTCTTACTTTTCAAAAACCATAGACAAAGGCAGGCTTTCACTATAGACTAGCAAAAGTCTCCTTGGTAAGAATTGGGGTATATCCTCCAAAAAACAAAGCAAAAGTCAGCACAAAACAAGTTCAATGTGCAGCTAAGTCAAGTCTGAGTCTAAGGATTTATTCTAGACTAATTTTAGAATCACCATTCCCAGAATCTACTTCACCTCCAATAAGTCCTGGTCTGTTAACTTAGTTGATGATTTTTGGAATAAGGCAAGTTTTTGGAATGTGATATCGTTTCTCTGATTTCATCATAATCATCATAAAGCTGATGATAATCATCATAAAGCATTTAATTTAGCAGGATAATAAAGCATCTCTTATGATAAATTTTTTCACTTGAAGTTTGCAGCGGTGCAGAAGGAAGGACAATGGGATATAGCATACTTGGTCTTTTTATTAATATAGCTCTTATTTGCAATCAGTGATGTGCGCCATGCTAGACGTTATTGCTGAGCGGCAGAAGAATACGATTCGAATCTAAAAAACAGCAAAAAGTTTTTTTATAGTCCCACCCCTCGTAAATGTTTGAAAAATTTGAGAGAGTAATAATTCTTATGTTTTGAAAATGACAATAAATGCTTTCATTCATGGAAAAACACTTAACAGCAACATAAATGGCTGCGAAAAGCTATGCTCAAGACCTTATTGCGCTGGACTAAGAAATATTATAGGCTCTCAGATCGATAATGAAATTTGTAGCAATAAGGAAAACAGCACAAGTCGTTTTCTTACAATTTTTCCTTTAAAGGTTTGTCATGAGTTTACAAAAAAATTATCCATAGTATGAGAAAGTTTTTGACACAGAAATGAGGATGAGAAAAAATTGAATCGATTTTAGAATCGAGTATATCGCTTTTGATTGTATGATAACCCAATTTTGACAGACTTGTGCTGTTTTTCCTTCTTGCCATAGACATATATGAAGTAAAGCGGAATACCGACCAGATAGAAAAAAACAAAAACATGTATAATACTCAAACCTGCTAGTCAACTAGCTAGCTATCGTCCAAAAACTACCGGCGGCTGATCCTTAAGTGTGCGGTCTAAGATACTCAACAACGATTCATCTTCTCACTAGTGATGGCACTAGCTGCGGCACTCCTTAGTAATATATGTAAATATCACCTCGTTTTAATAATAATCTCATTTTGTTATTGTCTGTGGTGGGTTAAGGATAAACGTCACCATGTCAGCCGAAATCGAAAATTATCGCAATTTTGAGCAACGCACAGTGATAAAGTACATACCTCGTGAAGAAAGGAAAATCGCCTAAAAATTTTTTGGGAGACATGTCATCGGCTATTTAGGATTCTGGGCCGCGTATATCATGGTCAGGAAATAGGGTCGCTTATTTCAACAAGGGTGAGATAACTATGAAGACGACCCCCGCCCAGGGAGTCATGTGTCAGTGGTCACTGAAGAACAGAAAATGCTCACGCCGGTCGTTCGACAAGCAACGGCCACTCGAGTCGTGTGCTGTACAAATTTTTTGAAGTTAGCCGCGAACAATCTCGATGAAATTTGCAACCGAATCGTAACTGTAGATGAGACTTGGGTACGCGAATGTGGTCCGTGGTCCAAACAAGAATCTAGGATTATGCACTGATTTAAAAACAAGAGAGGCCGCCGAAGAAGTTCAAGATGGAAAAGTCGGCTTCGAAGCTTATGGCGACTGTTATTTGAGACACCGAATTGATTGATTGCCTACCCGAGTAGTCCCCGATGCATGGTCAATATTACGCAAGTTTATTGACTGAGACACGTGAAGCGGTCGTACAGGAGCGACGTGGGAAACTCACGCACGGAGGGTTGTTTTTGCAGGATAATGCATCTGTTCACACGGCGCGGGTTTCGAGGCAGGCATTAAAAGACTCAGATATTTCAACGATAGATGAGAACAAGATAAAGGCGCTCGTAGGAAGTCATTTCCCCGGGTTTGCAGCGTCCCATTAGAAAGCCTCTTACGATATGTAGGTTGTTTTAGTTAAGGCAGATGCACGCTTCGAATCTTTTTCGGTTGTAGCATCCCAACAGTTTCTTAGCTTGCCTCATACTCAGAGTGTTAATCCACGTTCTCGCCTTACCTTCTTTTTTCATCTTACTGACTTCTTCGTATGATTCCCTATTCCGCAAAACGGTTCTGCTGTTCCTTGCCTGGCCAAGGAGTCTGCTTCTTCTATACCAACAAGGCTGAGAACACAATAGAGGGTTACCATTACTACCCAATTTATTGGGTTTGCGTAGGCATTCCCACACAAGTTTTCATGTTATGGTGTGGGAATAAAGCTCTTGAATAGCTGCTTGACTGCTTGACAATATTGCTATATCGCAGTTATTGTATCATCTTTGGAGGTTGGGTACACGGACAGCAAGAAAAAGATGGAACTTTCTCAACAAGTGCAACATCATATTCACCAGGAATCTGGCACCTCAATTGATTGCAAGGAACATTCAAATGGATGGGTTAGTAATTTGCGATACGCTTCATGAAAACTATGCCAGTGATGAGTTGTCGGAGGAAACGTAAAAGTAGTGTGTGCTCCGAGGAGTAGGAGGCTTCTCAAGAAGTTGAAGAATCCGAAAGATCGAGGTCTTCTTTGGTCTTTTTCCGATCAAAAAATATGTCAAAAAAAGAGAAGGAATGTATGGCTGCGTGCAGAGCATTCAGAGTCCTTGGAGTAGTGAGTATTGAAGATCAAGTTATGCTTCCCTAGTTTTTCTTACAAAGTCTTCGAGTGAATGCTACCGGACACTTAGAGGTACTAGAAGCATTTGTTAAATTAACACAGCGTGAAAGGCCATACATACGTATTCCAGCAGGATATGGCGCCAGAACACAAAGCCATGACCACTCAAGAATGGATCTTAATCCGTTGGATTGATTTTCGTGGAGCCTTCTTGAAAATAAAACCAGCAAACATCCCCATAATACCATCGAAGCTCTAAAGGCTGCCATTGGCCAAGTGATAGTTGCCATCAAAAAAGCACCATGTAATTTGAAAATACTAACGTTTCCAGTCACGAATTTACTCGTAGATTATTATATACATACATACCGCCAATGTGTTATAATTTCATTCACCAGCGACGTGGAAGGACGAAATGAACCTCCTGCTACTGTTATTTTTTTTAAAATTGTTATTTAAGATAATTTTTTTAATGCGTGGTTAATATATCGGATGGCAACACTGACTCTTTGTTCACCATATGCATATGTTTCCCCCAGGCACAGAATATGCAAACAAATAAATTACCACAGTACCAGATACTGTATCAACGGGTAATGGTGCGGTTTGCATAATCCTGACGAATACCGACACATTTCAACTGCATACATAAAGTAGTATTTTACGACGACGCGCCTGTGGGGGAAGGGGCAAAACTAAAAGAACTTGAATAATCCTTGACATTTCTGTTATTTTTCTCCTCGTCTTCTTTCATTCCTTCCTATTGATTTCTCTTGCACAAAACCAAACAGATAGGACATGTCTTCAGGGCTGTTTTGTACTTTATATCAGTCTTACTGTTCCATATTCGAGCGTAGACATTCAAAAAATCTGTTTGCGTTTTGTTGTTGTCAGAGTGCCGCATCTGATGCAGATAATAGTTTGTCCTCTAATGGAAAAAGTTTAAGGATCTCTAGCAGTTGAGATGGTATAACACAGTGCAATGACGTTTTTCTTTTCTATTTTTTTTTTTTTATTTTATTTTTCGTAGTGAAACATATTGAAATGAATGCAATCACATTCAATCTTGTCTCGTAGCATCTTAGCTTGCGGGATGGGTGTGGTTAGATAAATTGTACTTCATCTGGTGGATTAATTGAATGATTATTGAATAACGCTTAAGATAAATTGTATTTTTAAGTAAAACTAGGTCAAGAGGAGTTTTTCAGACAATCTTGTAAGTGCATCACTTTAGGTTATGAAATATTCATTCTCAAAGATAATTTTATTTTTTATTTTTTTAGTTTTCGTAAAAGCAACGCAATCAACTTGTTCTGCTGAGGCGCAAAAATTCCATAAAAAAGTTTTTAATTTCGATTTTAAGTTTTTAATTAGTTTTGAAGAGCAGAGAGACAGAGAAAAACCGAAGATTACATCAAGTAGATGTAGATGTTTAAAGTGAAAGATACATAAGTGTGTCAGTAAAATTTGGAGGAAAGCTTTATTTGGAAAACTGAAGACGTAGTAGTGTTTGTCTTTTAATTACTTTTTCCCTGTAGAACATCAGACTATTTTACATCACGTCTGATTTTTGAAGATGCTCCTTGGATTTACTTAGATGCTGGAATTCGTCTGATATATTGTCACTTACATATCACTTTCTCTATCTAAAAATGGAGCGTACGCTTCAAGTATCTTCGCTTGAGTTACTTTTTTTTTTGTTAATTTTCTTCTTTTTTTTAAGGAATTTTTTCCGAAGGTTTTGAAAACGGAAAGAGACATCTCTGCACTTCAACTTTATACGATAGACTATATCTCTTAAATCATGATTGGTCACCAAGGTAACCAAGTAAATAGATCAAGGTGGCATAACGTAGAGAAAGAGAGGGCGAGAAGCGAATCAAAAAGTAATACCCTCCCTCCCAGTGTAGAAACAGTTGACGCAGCTATTGTGAAGCTGAAGAATAACCAGGCCACCTGCCTTGTCGGCCTACCACCAGAGGTATTGAAATAGAGACATGATGTTTTGGTAGCATATTTACGTGCACCAAGATTTGTTACAAATTGTTGATTTTAAAAGCCACACGCGTCTTTCTCACACCTTTCTTTAGGGTTCCAACTTATTTGGCAGGTCTTAACAAGCGGCAAACTAGACACGATGGAGATAGGTGTTTTGACAAAAGCAACCTCCCTTGGAAAGAATTCTCCACATGAAATCAATTGTGGCATTTACAGTTCCAGTTTGGTTAATAAACACCTTACATGGGCGACACGTCGGCATATTTGGAGCCAAGTTCTATAAGGATGTCGCCGTGGCTCAGTAGTTAGGCCAAAAAACTTTCGGATATGGCTCTTGACTATAGGTCGCTTCCATGTATCTGAAAACATATAACACGCACAACACGACGTCCGTCGTGAGACGCTAGGAAGTGGATCACATATGGCGCGTTTCGCCAGATATTTGGGTTTGTTGATCTACATATAAGGAGCGGCATATTGAGGCAATTCTACCTGCATGGCCACTTAAAAAAGAGCTTGTTGTCACTTCTTACTCC
Source organism: Blera fallax (assembly GCA_946965025.1). Classification (NCBI taxonomy): domain Eukaryota; kingdom Metazoa; phylum Arthropoda; class Insecta; order Diptera; family Syrphidae; genus Blera; species Blera fallax. Next base: position 96,646,737 of record OX337244.1, read on the forward strand.
TCGGATAAGGATGATCTTAGTGTTGATGACCCCAGCAAATGAAATAAAGACAACGAACCTCCGATTTGCACATGAAATGTTGGTTCTCTTAACATACCGTGTGCAGAAGAACAACTAGCGAATGTCCTAAACTGCTGTAAAGCAGACATTACTGTCCTTCAAAAATTGTGGTGGAATGGGCCGGGGAAAAAGAGGATACAAAAACTGACACCTGCTACGGTTATTGCTACCGGTAGCAAAAGCAGCGCAGAATATTCACTGGAGACAAATTTGTTGAAAACAGTCTTGAGTTTTAGGCTTGTGAACGAGCCTCTTATAAATATTTATGTAAGGAGTAAATTCACCAACATTAGCCTAATATATGTATGCGTCCATAGAGCAGCTAACACGCAGGATCCAGATATGGAGGTCTCCTGATCAATTAACAGTCCACCAGATTAATCACATTGCGATCATCGCAGGCACTCTTACAGTCTGTTGGATGCCAGAACTCTTCGAAAACTAAACATTGTCCTCGACCCCTAACTTTTCTGTAACCAAATTAAGAATGCGGATAAGATATGTCAGCAAGTACGTTGAGCAAAATAAAATGAAAGGTTGAACGGCTCTCTTACAAGCGGATGATGAGGGACCAACATTGATTTCTCCAAAGAAAAACGTGGGCGGTAATTAGCGCGCTTTGAGGAAATAGGGAGAGATATTGCAGATGTTAATTAGGGTTGAAGAAGGTACAAAGGCCATAAAGTCCGAACAGAAGTGTGCAGAGACGAACTATGATGCAAACTGCATAAGGGTAACACTCTCAAGCAGAACGCTAACGCGAATAACGCTCTTCAACCTGAACGATGATAACCAACAGTTCCGTCCACTCGGTAAGGGGCATGTATGTACCACCTCGTTTGCAGGATGTGGTCGAGCGAATGTATGGCCGTTAAAACTTAAAAAAGGAGACCTTTTGGACCGATTGAGCTAAAGAGGAAAAAGTTTCCCCAACACCGCATGCAACATGTTTTCTGCTGCATACTGTGAGCACCTTAAAGCCTGAAACAGACGTGCAGCAAAATGCGTGCAGCAAAATTATAGAACATGGCTTTATATGTAAGAGGACACGTGTTTGCTGCTCCAGACGTCTCTATTTCTAATTTTGATGTAAGCCTCCAGTAGCAGAACAGCAAATCAGTACAATTTAGTACAATTTTTGGGATATGACGTTTCACGTAAGTGACATTTTACCATTTGACGTCCACTGCCAAAAGAACGGTGGAAGAAGCTTTACTGCACGTCTGTTTCAGGCTTAAGGCTTTTCCAACCATCTGATCAGGAAAGTGTAGCATGGTGCATATATTCACACCACGGGAAATCTTGGAGAAAACCATAGAATTTTTAATCGATACAAATCAGCTATTCGTCGATTCTAAGTCCGCGTATTACTGCATTTATAGAGACGAATTGTACAGAACAATGTCTTGGACCTCTAACAAACTTGCCAAGAATGCTTGCATGATCGATAAGACTCTCAAAAAAGGATTTAGACTCGCGCTATCCCGCGAGTCTTTAACATCGTTCTAGAAAGAATTTTGCAGAAATCACAAACTGAGAACCGAGCAATACCAAAAGGAATTCAATTTATTATGTTCCTAATCGATAACTACCATCAACTGGGTCTCAGGACACAGTTATTTTGAAAGAAAGCGTTGGCCAAACGCAGATCTCCTCGGATATTGTGAAAATTGTAACTATAAGCACAGGCTACCGGCTAATAGGAGACCATGCAGCCAAGTTAGGTATCCCTCACAGCACATTCTGCCGTAGCTGGAAATATTGATTGTACTTGCAACACTAAAGAAAACAGAACTAACTAGCAAGTGCTAGTTGCTAATTCATGACACCGATAGAAAAGGATTTCAGGACGGATAATGCGACAAAAAAAAAATTAATATCGCATTTGATGGTCTTTCCGAAATCACAACCATTATACAGGGTGCGGAAATTTTACGCGAGGGTCTTCTAGACGATTACTCTCTATATAAATATCCAATGAGTCGTTTAGACTCTAGGCTCCGCTGTACTTAAATCGAGCCTTATGAGGATTTCCGCATACCTTTTAAACGAGATATCTAGAGCCAATGTGGGGACTCTATGTTGGGTACCAGGGCATTCGGATATCGTATGAAATGAAAGGGTTGACGGACATGCAAGAAAGGAAATCTCAGGATTCTCAGGCCCTCCCTATTGTAGCGATCCCAATTAGCTCTTTAAGAAAGCAAATTGAAAATGAAGCCACCCGTCGTGCAAACAGCCAGGACGTTATGACCGGCTGCCAAACTGATGGCTTAAGTGAGCGGTAACTCTATTTGTTCCAATACAACCGATAACATAACCTACCTCAGTCATGACTTATACAGCTTTGACAAACTGATAAATCTGTTAAAAAAAATCACTGCGACCACGATGTCCTTATGTCAAATTAACAGGTATTTCCACTTCCCTACTCTGCAAGGACAATATGTGCAGCCCTTTAGTTGTTGAAATTAAAAATTAATTCTAGTAATTAATAACCACCATCTGGGCCAATTTCAAGGACTCATTTCAATTCTTAACTAACTGAGTGTAAATCTGCTTACGAAGTTCAATTATGTATCTATGTAGGTGTATGTCCTTTCCTCAACAGTCACCATATAAGCCTTCTTACGACCTTTCAACATTTCCACCACAATTGGCTGGAATAATTGTGCGTGTTGAACAATCTGTTGGATGAATTAATTAATAACACACTCAGTAACCCACTGCACAATGTAATGGGGTAGCTAGCTGCCTTTACGAAGCAATTTTAATTGCAACAACGCATTGATTATTCAGAAGCTCTGTGTCTGTGTCTGCGTCTGTGTTTCTGCAACCAACGGTGCATCGTATCCCCATTTAATTGCTTCGGAATCTGAAATAATGAAAATTCCAAAGGAATGTTTGTACAGCCATTCCAAGTCCTCAGCAGACAGTAAGTATACATAGACATGGAATAAATGGCAAAATTTATTGACGGAAGCACAGATGCCATCTGCAGAGCAGAGAGAACATTATTAGAATGTAAATTTTTGGGAATATAAAGACAAGAACACATTTTTCCGGCATGCCCAGATATCCTTAGCCCTTGCTCTCATTTTTCTGTTTACGTATACAAACATACATATATGTACGTATTTTTTTTTAATAAATCATTTCGCAGTGCGTAACAAACACATGATGTGGGTTCTTACAACATACCTACGTGTAGTTACGATGAGTATTTACACACATGTCATGTATTAGACGCAGAGAACGCCTCCGTTTTAACAGATCCTTTACACATTTGGTAAATGACAGTGAACAACAATGACGTTGTAATGGCGGTGTTACATTTTGGCAGCTGTGCTCATGGCGTGTGTTAAAAATAAATTTATCAAATATTTTTCCGCCTCACACGGGATGTTTTCGAAGGCGGAAGGAAAAGTTAACCAAGGAAGTAAGTATAACAGTGCATAAGGATTATTACGGCCTGTTTGATGATTAATACTTGAAGTTGCCTGCGATGGATGGATGAAAGGATTAAGAGTTCATAGAGACATGACTATCTAGCATTTGGTTCAAGCGATTTGTTCTTTTCTACAGTGGCGTTTGAAAATATAAGCACGTACTTGTGAGAAGGTAAGAGCGTGTGCTGAAGTGTCGATGGGTATTATTAAAAAGGTAGTAAGGCCTGTTGACAATTTAAATTATAAGCGAATGCTTGGGAGGTAGGTTTAAGTGGCTGCCCTCAACGCACTGGGAGCTTATGCACACTTGGTCCATCGTATCAAATGATATATGTATCTATTCCTTCTCATAGAAGATTTGACGAGTCTTTGAGGTTGTGAAGATGAAACCTCTTTCCTTTCAAAATTATAAATGTACTGCGGTTTAAAAAATTAATTTTGTCTTCCCTGGTATTTGCTGAAATTGTTTTTTTTTTAAATGCATAAGTGGCTCTCAATAAGGTATCCTTGCAGAAAGAAGGTTCATGTTGCCACAAGCAGAGGAATATGGTGTCCACCTCAAAGTAACTCAAGGACCAAAGACGGAGTTGGTGCAGGTGTTTCCTCTGATAAGCTTAAGCTCTCTTTCCGTCTTCCAAATCATTGTAGCGTGTTCCAGGCGGATAAAATGGCGATCAAAGAAGCCATATTTATTTATTGTTAGAGATATCCGCATCTTTTCAGACAGCCAAGCAGCAATCAAATCCCCGGAATCGATCTCTATAAATTCTTTAGTAGCTCTAGACTGCCGTTCGTCTCTTGTGGAGATGGCTGTGCAGGTCAATATTCACCTGTGTTGGGTGCCGGGGCATAGAGACATTCCAGGGAATCGTAAGGCCGATGAACTCGCCAGAATAGGAACAACTATACCCATCTTGCCGGACAAAGGCACCTTAGGTATTCCAATCGCTACTCGCAAGCTTGAAGTTAAGTTGGATGCTGTCGAGAGTACAAATCTTAGGTGCACAAAGGGATCAACATGGCTAGCGACAAAACAGATCTGGCCGAAGCTGGATCTAAAAGCTCTAAAAATTTGATTTCTCTCAATAGACTGTATATCGGCACCACAATAGGTGACACTGTCTAATAGGCAAGCATGCTACAAGGCAAGGCCACTTAGCGAACGACTTTTGTAGAAGCCGCATGGATGAAGAAGAGGAGGAAACTATTCCTCATCTTCTTTGTTTCTGCCCAGCTCTCTCTGCAGTAGAAAAAAGCTTCACTTAGGAGCCCTCTATTACAACGATATAGGCGACCTGATGAATATTGACATCAACGCTTTATGAGAAGTTCAAAATGGTTTTAACGAGTAGGTAGAAAGAAACTTTCTCCCATGCTCCACGTGGTATCAAAATGGACTTACCTTTGGTCTAAGTGTGTTAGCGACTCCTAGCTGGCAGCCACTTCAACCTATTTACCTTACCTAATGGTGTCCACCTCTTCTTCATCTCTGCAGTTTCTGCAGAAGTCATTATGTGGACTGGCCTGCTTTAGGACTTGGATACCTATACTATAGTTAAAGGGCTCGGTTGTATACATACATGTACATTCAAGACTGCAAACTGGAGAAAAATTCTTCGAGCTCTGGAGGCCAAAAGAGTACCAGACTGCCTGCAGAACATACTGATGGACTACTGCCCTACGACACCAACGAGGGAGCGAGGCAGTTTAACATCACAGACGGAGTTCGCCAAGATTCAATACTAGGTCCGCTACTGTGGAACGTAATGTACGACGACGTTCTTAGACTTAGAATCCCAACCTCTGAAAATATTTCGCTTCGCCGACGGCATTGCAATCGTTGTAGTAACCAAACTCCTTGAAGAGTTGGAGCATGACTTCTATATACTTATATGGCTGGTTCAGGACTGGCTAATAGCGATGAGCCTACAACTTGCAGAGGAGAAGGCAGAGGAAGTCCTCATCTACAGCAGGTTAATCATGGAGACTATTAGTGTAACCGTCGGCGATCACGCTGCAGTTTTCAAACCGGGGTTAAAGTATTACCATAGATGCAGGGCTAATTTTGAAGCGATGTGAACCTCAAACCTCTCGTTCAGAAGTGGAACACCATAACCACTGAGCCACGGCCCCACCTTGTAGGCATATAATCCGAGGTCTTTATCAAATATTCTCCTCAGAGAAGTGCTACTAATGTAGCATTTTTAGGTCTCCACGCACATTTTGGGCAGCAGCAATGTCACTTGTGCGCTCTGGACGAGCGCACTCTGTCATCAACACCTCTGCTGAGGTTTTCGCTCGTCCGGTGCGTCCTTGTATTCTGAAAAAACTAAGGAGGCTCTATACAAAACCTTAATCACCCCAGTCTTGCTTTATACTGCTAAGGCATGAACACTGTCGAAAGCGGATGTAGATACCCTTGTTTCGAGAAATATATTTTTCGTAAGACAATCGGTTCCTTTTGTGTTGACGGGCTTTGAAAAAGGAGATTCGACGAAAAACTGGTCATTAGTTCAGATAGGTTTGGAAGCTAATACTACGCTGAGATATTTTCGGTTTTCTTGGCTACCATGTCAACTCTATTCATACGAGGATATGTTTTATATACGGGTATTGATTTCCTGCTAGAGCAATTCTATTCTTTGAACCAATTATTCGCAGGACAAGTGCATACTCGTAATTTAGTCGTTGCATCCGCATTTGCCGTAACATTATAACCATTAGAATCCATATGAGTGGTGATAGGAGAACGCATTTAGGATACTCCGGTCGAATCTCTTTCTGCTATTCATATCGCCTATGTTCGAGTTATGTATATACGAGAGTATTCAGCATCTGTTATATCCATTTGCATATTCCCGCATCTACATACCGCTCACTTGAATAGCACCCCTTTGAGTTTTAAGTTGAATATATTTAAAATTTATAATGGAAAGTACTCGTTTTTGTTTTAAATTCAAGTTTTTTACATTTTGTAAATAGGAGAAAAGGAATTGTATCAATAATTACAGTGGTAATTTTTGTACACATTTTTAAGCGATGTGACTCAAATTATTTACATCAAAATGTGGCTCACTTGAATAGCACCACCCCATAAAAAATGAATTTAACAATTGTTTTAAGTTATTTGTTAGGAACACAATTCAGATTGTTTTTATAAATTAGGAAAAGAAAATTAGTAATGGGTGCTTCCGCCTTGGTTATAAATGACTTCATACATCCTGTTGGGCAGGGAATCGTACAATTTCTTGATATAATCAAGCGAAATGGAAGCCCAGCTACATTTAATTGCTTCTATAAGCTCCTGTTTATCAGAGTATTATTTCCCTGATTCGTACACTTTTCGAGCAAGCCATCCCCAAGCATTTTCGATGATGTTAAGGTCTGGCGAGTATGGTGGCCAATCCAACAATGAGACGTTTTGACGCTCACTAAACTGTTTTACCACTCTGGCATTGTGAATGGGTGCGTTATCCTGCTGCAATTTCCACGGCAAGTCACCAAACAATTCAATTATAGAAGGGAAAACCTTCTCGAGTACGCCAATGTATGATTGTGCATTCATACGAGGAGTCAGGAACTGCAACTCTAAAGTGCCATAGTACGTACGGCTCCCCAAACCATAACACCGCCCACTCGGCTGTGTAAACGATCCAATTGGTGTTCCTCCTTCCTTAAATCATGGAAGTAATAATTAAATCCGTCAGGACCCTCTAAATTAAATTTTTTTTTCATCGGAAAACATCATGGTACCATTCCTTACTCCAAGTCATGTTAGCACGACAGAAGCTAAGGCGTTGCTCTTTACGGGACGTGTTAAGCGGTGGTTTTTTTTTAGCTTTAATCGCTTCAAGTGTTTAGCCTTCGAAATAACCCGTTTTACTGTAGACACACTTGCTTTAACACCACTTTTTTCTTTTATTTTGGCGGCAGAGTCGTGTGAATTTGACGCGAGTCGCAGAATTCCTCTTTTGTCAGCAGCGGTAACGGCACTTACAGTTCGCCCTTTCATGTTTTTACCATAGTTGGACTCGTCCCGTAAAAATGTGGATATATGTAACTTTGCGGCTTCGTTGCGTTTTTTTTAGCTATTTGGTGAATAGACAGGCCACACTCGCGGTAAGCCTTGATTTTAGCTTTCTCGTCCTCTGCCACTGATTTAGCACGACCCACTTTGACTGAAATTATCGTAAGATGACTAAAAGATATCAGAAAATATTTTTGCATAACCAACTGGCTTGGCGTGTACACGAAAACTGATAATATAGGCGGGGTGCTATTCAAGTGAACCAAAATAAGACCACGTTTTTCATAGTAATTTCATTCAACATAACAAAAACTATATAACGGGACATTTCCAATGCATGACCTCGCTCACAGAGAGTGTTTAAAGAAATGTAAAAAATATCAAAATATTGAACCGTTACATATTCAGAGACTGGAATTATTTTCAATTATATTATGCATAATGGGGGGCTCTATTCAAGTGAGCGGCACTGTATTTAGGATCTACTCAGCTTACTATTGTGTCAGTGTTCATTCAAGTCGTTGAATGCCTCTTCGATTTCAAGAAGGGCACCCATAGTGAATTATTTAACTCAAAGATTTTTTCCTCCTCTTTTCGAGTACCCATTGTGCGATTTCCAAAAGAACCTAAAGACATACATATGTCCGATCTCATCCTTGATATACATACATATCTATTAACAGTTTCAATGTCTTATTATTCAAAAAGCTTGTGTAGCCCAAAAAAATTATGTGGAAAGCTCATGGCAGCAATAGAGACAGTGCTCAATCTCAGTCTGCTGGATCTATACTGAAGCGTTATAGCGGCCAAAATAGCTGGGAGAGTGAGTGAAGGACGAGCGCGTTCGCTAGCTTTTTACGGTACTGACTTCGTTATATGACATAAAATTCAACATTTGAATTTCTGCCAGAAATGACTGGAGGAACCAAAAAGTTGCTGATGAAAATGGGTTCTATATGGTTCTTCAGTGAATGTTGGTTCCGTATCCGGAGCTTACTGCCATGCCATGCAGCCGTCAAAGTTCTAGATTCCGAAAAAATTAGATTGGGGGCTGGACGAGCATTTAAACTAGATAACCAAAGCCTGTACGGTAGCCCTATGTAGAGTACCAGGACATATAGATATCCCAAGTAATAAAAGGGCTCACAAATTCCCAAGGAAGGGTTTTCAGGTGCACATCTCCTAGATCCTCCTCCTCATAAATTCGATAAAAATACGAAACCTTCAATAAAACCAATGAGGGATGGGTGCAGTCAGTCTACAACAAGAGATCGCTTCTCTTTCTTTGGTCAAACTTAATCGATTTTATGTACGAGTTATCTCCAGCACCATTACTCTGCAGTGCACTGTGCCATAGGTGTGTATGCGGAGCGTTTTGATGAATATCATAACGACTACTGCAGAAGTTACACAGCCGAGAAAGAAATCAAATCTGTCCGTTTTTTGCTATGCGAATATCCTGCTTTCTCTCAAAGAGAAATGCTTCTTCACAGAGTTGAAGGACCTATATATGTAACATTCAGCTTGAGGACCTCCCGTGAGTAACATCTTTACCTGAAATCCAATCCATGGCTGGAATTCTTCTAAGGAATTTGAAGTTGACTAAAACAAATAAATCTGCAATATTGGAATCAGTTGTTGGTCTGGTCATTCAAAGATTCTCAATGAACCAGTAAACGCCCTTGTTGCTCCACGTGAGTTCACCTTCACTAAATTAAAAATTCCATCACACAACGTCTAAACAAAGCCAAACGGAGTAATTTCAAAGTGAGTCCTCTGTAGCTCCATGTTCTTCCTCTTTGTTGTTTTTGTATAATATAACCCACTCTCCAGAAAGCTTGTTAAATAAAGGTTGTTCGTTATACTGAATATTAAAAATTTAAATCTTTTTAGATCGAATTTATTACTCAAAACTTTCAGTTGTCTTCGGCATTAAAAGTGCAGCACAAAGCTGTTTTTTTATTACTCTTACACTCCAATGAGTCTTGATGAAGTCAGTACCTCATCCTATTCCTAACTTTGACAGCGCTTCTCCAAAAAGATTACCCACCTAAGCATACCATTCCACAAGAATTTCTTGTACATACCCGTACATATGTACACAGCTACGAGTACGTAGTGTATATTAATATTTGCAAGAAAATTTCTTACCAGCTATTCTGTCGTGACAGTGTTTACATTCCAGGCATACCCCTAGCCGCCTCAAAGTTTTCAAACTAATAAAAGGGATTCCATCGCATAATCATCCTTTGATGCATCATCAACCTGATCCTGATCCATCAGTATGCGAATATCCTCACCGCGTGTTGCTACCCTCGCACAAATTTGATGTATGTACATAGCTACATGGAAGGGTGATTTGAATCCCGTAAAACAGGAAACTTTGTTACTCAAAAATGTATGCAAAAAGAAAAAAAATACAACCACCCGCTCCCTTTGCATTGTGTGGTGGTGGCTGTGTTGGTGGTGTTGGAATAAAGAAAGGATGCGCAGATTTTCATTTTATCGCTGAACGTAGACCAACTGTGTTGTTTTCTTGCCGTGTGTTGCTTCTTATCCCTGTCAGAAATACCGCCGCACCCAAACCAGCAATAAAATTTCCGTTCACCCCCAATTGTTTGCCACCCTCTGTTTTGTTTGATATTTATTATTCTTTTTCCGCATCTGTCCCGAGAAGAGCAGTTCCCAACTTATTGATGGTGAATATCGATTTTTTGTGTTCCATCCAACCCTCATCATCACGACTGTCGTTGATATTATAAAGGGGGCAATGCAGTCGTCGTCTATCGCAATTTAAGTTTAATTTTTCGACACTTTGTACAGCGATTTCATTTCGACATCCATCAGAGCATACGCCCTGTGTTCGTTGGGCCACTTTCAACCCTCAGCCGTGAGATATTCAATGGAAGAGTTCATTAAACGCCCAGACGGGCTCAGGATATTTGTATGCAATAAAAATTCAACATAACACTGAGAGTGGGTGAATGGATGATAATCTACAACCCTCAAGCTATTAATCTGGAGTTTACGAAAAAAAAAAGCAGCACGAGGGAAGCAATTAATTCTCGATTTGATAAAATGGCGGCTATGAATTCGTTTAAATATTTGAGTTGTCAATTTATTGCCGACAACGGTAATACCAATTCAATCTTGGCCGAAGCGTGCTGATTTCGTAATCCACAGGAATTAGGGGGATCTCTGCGAGAAATGTTAAGAACAAACAATTACGCACTTAAGAGAACAACTTTCTGTTTCGGTGAAGGTCTGAATTTCTTTTAGGTTAATTTCGCGTAAGTAAATTGTTCACTTATCGCTGGAGAGTATTTGCACATAAAGTAAGTTAAGAGGGTTGGATTGATGCACTTTTTAACATCAAACAAACGACGGGGTGCGGCTTTGCAAAATAATTGTTAGCACAAGAAATTTACGACACTTAAGTCGTGTAGGCACGATTGTATAGAAGGAACGTCTGTTTTTGAAGTCTTGGCATTTTCTGGTTTAAATCACTCACTTTTAAGGCTGCTAGAGAGATTAAATTGTAAGGTTGTTGAGGAAGGTGTATTAATCCTTGCTATAAAGTATGAATATAATGTCGAATGGCATGAATCAAACGTATCCCTACGTTATACCTAAAGAAAAGATACCTAAATTTAGGTTAAAACTGAGCGAATTCTTATAGATAATCCACAGATACAGAAACACTTGGTGCAGTACTTTCTTATACGAGCTTAGGGAATAACATCTAAAGGGTGCACTCTAGCACTGACCAGATTTTCCCGACTAACAAGGAAGAGCAGTAAACTAAGAAGGAGATCAGTTGTTCACTTGTAACTTTACAACGGCTTGGAGAATTAAATTATCACCTTAATTTCCCAGAAAGCATTTTAATATACTTAACTAACCCCTGTCGCTCTATATAAGTTGGATACCTTGCCGCCTGCTCTATATTCAGTCGCTCAGTAAGAGAGGTGTACTGTTTTCCTTCAAGATCATGTCTTGTCTACAACTTTTAAATTCACTAAAGTTCCTGAGCAATTCTGAGGATGAGTTTTTGAAAAGTGGAAGGCTTCAGTACGAAACTAAAATCACAGGGCAAGAAGAACCACGATCCAAGACATCGCATTCAATAAGAACATCAAAAATCGTTGCATTAGCCTTTCGTAAAAAAAATTAATGCACTAAGTACTGCCTCTTAAAAAATCGTCAATCGTATTATTAGTTATTATTACTTCAAGTCGTTCTCTTCTCTTCACAGTTTGCACAGAGCCATGATGCATGCGAGTAGAGTTGATTCGCCCTGTTACCAGTCCCACCATCAATGTATTAAACTATTTTCTGACTTGTCTGTCTGGTCACCTCACACGTTGGTAATTTTGACCAGTATTTTATGAAATTCAATGAGAATCCTATTCTCTGACTGATAGCAGATCCTTTCATTGCCAGTTCATCTGTCATTTGATTACTCAGTAAAAAATTGTGTCTTTCTATCCGGCTGTTGCACACAGTCAACCAAATCGATCATGTTGTGATCGACATAAGGCAATCGTCGAGAATACTGGATGTTCCGATGCACCAAGGGGCCAACATAGACTAGGACCACTATCCCGTTGCAGCAAAGGTACGTATGGGGTTATCCAAAGCGTTCTAGATCCAGCGCAATACTGTGAAGAAGTTCGAAATCAAACAGCTTCCAGAACCTTCTCCGATGGAGTATCACTGAATCTCCAGCAAAACCCTACGCCGCGCCGCCCACAGCAAATTAGGAAGAACTTTGGTGCATTTGCGCACATGCCATCAGTGACTTCGCTTCTAATGTGCTGAGTTGTGCTTGACCAACACAACGAACCCCTGCTGCAGATATACAAAATGGTGCTACAAAAGGACTTGATCTACTCGCGAGCTCCACGAGCAGAGAAGAAAAGAGGAAAATCGAAGAGCATGATAAGTAATCGATCGAGGAGATAGAAAGACATTATTGCTGGATTGATGTCCGAAAATCCTACCAAAAGAAAAAAAAATAAGCATGGTGACGCTTTAAAGCAAGAACAGAAGGGTGCAGGGACGAACAGGGTAATCTTGGAGGGAACATTTCTGCGGATTGTAAAAGGACGATGACGGCTAACTTTCTAGTGACAACGATAGACCAGAAACCCTTCAATCAGATCAAAATGAAGTCAAGATAGCTACATCTAAGCTTAAATGCGGCAGAAACCGATTTTTAATATTTACAGGAGAAGACTTGATGAGGAGCATGCACCAGCTAATTTGTAAAAATTGGACCGATGCAGGCATGCCCCATGAGTGGCTCAACATCGCATGTAAGATATTGTCTGACGTATTATGTGAGAAAGAACACCGCTGGTCAACAACCAAACAAGTTCATAACAATGCAGTTTCAAGCCGGGAAAGGTTATGATAGCATGGATAGAGATGAGCTATACCGGGCCATGTCAAATCTTGGCATCCCTGTCAAGCCCATCCGTCTTTGTAGGATAACGATGGAGGACTACACACTGCTCTTCAAAGTTGGTAAGGACACTACCGAACATGTTGATATAAAGGAAGGTCTTAGCCAAACCAAGCCAACTGTACAATCCTTTACAAATTTGTCTAACTATTCCCATTGCTATTATTGGGAGAACTCAGTGGAGCACTTCGGATTACAGAGACGCAGGCAGCTAAGATGGGTTTAGCAGTCAAAGAGAGCAAGACATGTTGTCTACAAAAAGAGCTCTCAACATCGGCATCTTTGTCAGAGCGCAGTAATGGACAGATATATATATAAGGCAGCAGGGGAGGAGCTTATGAGGAGCTCCGGAAACAACATCAGCAACAAGATCAGACAAAGAATCACTCTTGTCAAACACTAATTCTATGGACTAAAAAGGCAATTGACTAATTAATCACCTTCCCAACTCATACCGCATGGAATTGACGAAATTTTAAAAATGTTGACAGGTGGTATATATATCTATGTCTTCAATATAAAGGCCGATGCTGATGATGTCGTGATATTAGACCAATTTCACTCAGTATAGATAAAGGTTAGGTTAAGTTCAAGTGGGGGACTATACTAGGTGCAGTCACACTTATACCATTATAGGTCCACAAGTGTCCGCGTGTTCCTTAAAAAGCTACCTGCAGAACTATCTGAAGCTTGTTATAAGGTTTTAGAGTCAACTGATGTTTATTTTTGCAAGTTTGCCAACGCTATCCAAAAAGAGGACCGTTAAATATTTCTTTGAAAAGAAAGCTTGACACGTTCATAGGAGGCGGTGTATAGCTTTCTCCTCCTATATGTACGTCCAGTTATATCGTACTTGGCAAGTTCGTTGGCCATACATTTCACTAAGATATCCCTAAGGTGAATTTTAAATTGGTCAGCCATCTCGTGGGCTCAGTCATTAATGAGTTGGACTACTGTGCTGGAGGTTCGAATTCTGAGTCCCACATAACTCCAATGTTCATGGTTCCACCTCTCGCGAAGGTCTGACATAATAATAGTCTGACGTAATAATTGTCAAGTGCAGGCTTATCGATTGGCCTTTCAGATATGGCCTTAAGCTGCAGGTTCCTTACATTTGTGCGAACAAATATAACATAACACGAATGGTAGCGAGAAGCTAAGCCTTGAACCACATACGGTCCGATGAGCCAAATAACGATAATGTAGAGAATTGAAGGTAACAGATTGCAGGGATGCAATCGCAGCTTGGGCGTCGGTAAAAATAATGATATCCCACGTAGATATCAGATTATGCTCTCACCACGACATGACCTGCTTAATTTCCGTCTTGAAAACACAAAAGTGGTTGCGAAAGGAGACTTCATATTAATTCTTTGGAGAAGACTCCTCCACCAACTCCTGTTTTCTGTTTAAGATCTTTTGTGAACATACACCCGCTCAAATTTGGAAGGACTGAAGGATGCAAAGTTTTTGTCGAATAGGAGTTGTGGATGTAATTGGTGTACACGTATTGCGAATCTACAAATAAATTCATTGGAACATCTGGCATCGTAGTATCTTTAGTGAATCCACAACTCTCACAAAATGGTCGGAGATTGGAAATTATTGCAGCATCCTCTATAAAGAGTACAGTTCGCCTTAAAGTGCTGAAACACTGTGCAATCACTTGTTTCTCTTAAACAACCTCGTCAATACCAGGACATAAATATTTGTTTCGTTGATTTATTTCGGTTTTCTTCAATCGCTACATAAACACGACTCTCAAATCGTTAAAGCAATAGGATATGTTTCTAAAATCAACTTAGACTTTGATTTTTTCGGACAAATGGACATGTGATCTATTTATCCATCGCACACCTTTGCAATGCTAACTACCCTTTGAGTGGTTTAGATATGACAACAGAAGAAGGCAGACGTTCTTTTGCCTTAAAATAAAGCACAATGTCTCTTCTGACTGAGTCCTTTGAGAATATTTGATAGAAATCTCGCGAAATTTGCCGTACTACTCAAGACGTCTAAGTATAACAGACAGGCAACGTTTTTAATACCCCTGGATACAGTACACCGTATGCCAGCCATTTCAAGGATTTATATAAATCAAAGTTATTTTTTCGCATTTGATATGTACAACACGGTAAGTGAAACATTTCGATTGGAGTTTTCAAAAACAAGTCCCCCTAAACAATCAATATTGCGCTTACCACTAATTTAAAAAACAAACTCGTTACTCCCTCAATAAGCCTTTGAGAATTAATTACTTAAACGAAACCTTACACCGCAATTTTTATAAAAACTCGGACTGAAGTACTACCCTTAAATATACGAGTGTCAAGGATTTTTTTCCCGTTAACCCACTGTCCCAACCCTTGCCAATACTTTCCCCTATTTTGGAATAAATAGAAACAAATAAGAAATGTAATCCTCCCTTTATGTGTCAAAGGGTTCAAATTGGCCGTAATGTAAGTCCATTTTTTACAGGTAATTATCCTTTAGATAAGACTTGTTTGTTTTTCAAAGTTGATGATAACAGCATTTAGATAGACTTCAACTTCACTTAGAAAAATCGATTTTCAGTTAACGGACACCATTAAGGAGACTTAGAACGAAATCTTCTTACTACGAGTATTTTGGAAAAGGAAAGGATAGGGTTGACTTTGTGTTGTTATTATTATCTTCTTTTACGAGATCCATGACAGTTTTTTATTTAATCCAGGTTAACGGATTTGAAGTGGCTTTTTTCTGTAAAATAAACGTTTATTTTTATCGGAGGATAAAATTTATCTACTAGGGGAAACAGTGTCGTAAACAACGAAATTGCGAATCAGCGGGAGTTTTAAAGCTCAGTAGTATCTTGTCAAAGGACTTTGTGCAGCCAACGTGCAGCCAATGCCATAAGTCTTGATATGGATAAATTAATGGCAAAACAAGAACATGCAACATCTGCTATGGATGCACCTTTTGTGAGCAGAAGCAATGGATATTTGTGGTTTTGTAGCCAAAAACGAACTAAGGTAATACGTCTAGAGTTTTCGACACATGAGTGAACGATGGAAATACTTTACATCACAACATCAACAGGAATATAGAGGATCTGCTGCACTACGATCGATTGGGAAACTATTGACTGCGCCAAACATGACTTGGGCCAGTAGAGGAACAATCAAATTCGTGATGAAGGGCTTGCTTTACCTCGGAGTGGTGTCCCCGGGCACCGTATGGATAACAATTGCAGGTTGTCTATGAGCTTAATTCTAGACTAGGTAGCGTGGGCCAGCAACCTGCGTAAATTGGCCGTTTCACAAACCAGCACTATTGTACATATTCGGAAAAAGATAGGATTCTGAAGTGTAAAGATGCTTTTCAACTCGGAAAGCGAAACAGAAACAGAAGAAGAGCTTCTACAACTGCCTTACCGGACGTCTTCAACACAACACCACGTTGAGGCATTGTCACAGTGATGGGAGATTTAAATGCCAAGGTAGGCAACAACAACGAAATGCTCAGAAATGCTATTGGGAAGCCTTGTGATAGGTGGCACCATGTGTGAGCCAAAACCTTCAACGACAGGCAAGTAACCTCCAATAAAATTTACCATTTAATCATCAGCCGCTGCTTTAGGAGCAGTCTCCTGGACTTAGTAGTTCGACGATTCCACGACAGCAAAAGAAGGCACAGGCTTAACATCGACAGGCTTACTGATCCCTCGTGCACCAAAAATTAAAAGACCATCTTTCGACACGTATGGAAGTCTATTGGAGTGCTGTATAAAATGATTTTACATCTTATGTTGAAAGAATTGTTCGTCGATCGCAGGGAAGACATGGGACGTGATTTTCCGACGATACCTGGAGATTTCCAGCAACAGAAGCAGAAGGAGCTGCAAGCAGGTGCGACAACAGGATTGTCTACAGAATCACTAAAGCGCTAAAAGGTGATCGCAGCTCCAGCCAAAATTCAGCGAAGAGTCTAGGCGGGTCTTTGCTTATTTCAGATGAGGACCAACTTAAGAGTGAATTCGTACCGCTCCCAAATCGGACCAACATGCCCGAAGTTAAAAATGTCTGAATACGCACCACGACCCCTACTAAGGGTGACATCACCACCGCGATCAAAGCACAAACAATGGTAGGGTTTGACGGTATTTCTGCAGGGCTCTTACGAGCAGCGCCAATAACATCGGCTAAGCTGCTGCTCCCATTTACAGAGAGAGCGCGGAAAGTTGAAAGCTTTCTTGGTGAGTGGGAATGATCGTTCAGCTTCTTAAGAAAACCTGGAAAAATTAAAGATCCTGGTAGAATCGAAGACACCCTCCACGCCGAACCAATAGGCTTCCGCTCTGGATTCTCCTGAGGATCATCAGCGAGCAGTGCTTTAAATATCGATCGCGACTTCATCTGCTGTTGAGAAGGCGTTCGATAGTATCCACATCACAGAACTATTCTTAATTTTTGATATACGACCGGAACACAACTGGCGTAATGGAGGCCTAAGTAAAGAGCGTAAGCTCATCCTCTAAGTCCAAACAACCAAAGATCACCCTGACTGACAAGTCCCTTTGGTTGAAGCTCTAATTCTAGTGCCTGGAGTCAATTCAGCAATCCCTTTCCAAAGCAAAAAGCGAAGAATCACTTAGATTGTGGCCATAAATCACTATTTCCCTCATCGCTGATTATTTGATTACTCAATCATCCACGTCATGATAAACGAGAAAAGCGCAATAAATCTCTCCATCTTCAGCGTAATACAAAGTGCGAGTACCCTATCACATGTCTGGATCTACTACCATTTGGATAATTATCAACATTTACTTTGAACACCTCAAATATTTATAAAACATTTATCACACGCGTTTATTTAAGTAATCACTTGGGTAAGCTCGTAGACCTATAATTAATGCTACAGTCGCTGGCACAACTGCAAAGATCGCGTAAACAAAACCTCACTAAAGTAAACAGCAGCAACTAATTTAAATACTACTCGCTAAAATGTTAATCAAAATAAGTTTCACGCAATTTGTGCGATTTTCCGGTCCGTGTTTTTGTGTACTGTGTGAATTGGGCAAATACAATACTACTAGAGGGTAGAACTGGGCGTTATGGAGGCGCCAGACGGGGGTGCTGCTGTGATGTGTAACGTTATACAAACCAAATAAACACTTCAGGAAAATCGCTTCTGAGTAATATGAAATAGTTACACGCAAAATTAAAGCTTTTGTTACGAAAATAATTGCTTTTGGATCCTTGGGGAGTTACCTTCAGCCAGCCCGCCTATTATATGAAACAATAGCAGCGGAAGGACTCAAATGGGATTTACATAAATTTATTCTTTTCATTATCTTGTTTCTTGTTATGACTGAGATTTAATGCAAGCATGGACTTACTTGGATGGAACTTCCTTTAGTCACCAATACTGTGAAATATCACAGGAGTTTTGTAGATTGTCCTGGAGTGTCTGAAAGGAAGAGAAAAAAATGGAACGATAAGTAATGACTGTCAAAGAATTAAGAACGTAAGCACAATTTCAGTCAATTGTTTTCAACAGGGAGATGAAACTCAGGTAAAGTAAGTAAATCGAAAGAGAGAGAGAGAGAAAGAGGACACCGGAAAGGCTTTGGAAAGAATTAACTTGGGATGAAGTTTGCTTTTATCATAAATCATGAGGGAGCAGATATTAAATCTCGTTCCTTTTGACGCCAAATAATCATTTGCTCAGCCTTTTTTATTTTAATCGGCTTTCATGGCAGGTAACACGTCCAAGCGAAAGCAAAATATGAAAAAAATTTATCGCATTCCCTGAGGTGAATATGTCAATTAGACCCTATTGAGAACGTTCAGAATTCTAGTCACTACCCACTCAACCGATTTTGATTGGCCGGAACGGACGGGTATCACAAAATCACTCCTATGCCGAGAGCATCAAATGCCGAAGACCAGTGGCAACGCTGACAACAAGCCATTAGAAACACTGCAACTGATGTACTGGGTTCCACCCGACCACCACCAAGAAACGAAACGAAGAATGCCAGCAAGCACGTGCAGCTAAACAACAGACATACAACGCGGCGCTGCAAAGAAGCACGAGGGCTGTTAGTGAGCTCAACTAGCAATACAGAAGAAAAGAACATGGGCTTCTCCAGAGACAGAAAAAGGAGCACGAGAAGCGTGCGATCGAAGATAGATAGATTGAACTCCAGGAATAATGCACGGAAATTTTACCAAAAGGTAAACAGGACCCGCTCACAAACCTGTGGAGATGAAGAAGGAAATCTTATAGTAGCGACACAGCCGGTGCTGGGAATATGGAAAAACTTCTTCTGCAGGCTGTGTAATGCCGACAAAAATCAATAAACCGCTGTCAGCCAGAATAAATCATTCAACATGGAAGATGACAGCCAAAACTAAATCCTCACTAAAACGAAGTGAGGATAGCAATATTCAAGCTTAAATCCGACAAAGCTGCTGGATCTAATGGCCTACCGTCCGAGCTGTTCAAGGCAGCTGGAAATGATTTGGTAGGAAGCATGCACTAACTTATTTCCAAGATCTGGTCATATAACTGTATGCCTGATAAACGGAATATCAGTATCGTTTGCCCGATCCACAAGAAAGGAGACCCCTCAACTGCGCCAGTCTCCTCTAGATCGTGCACAAGATCTTGGGTGCCATATAGTGAATGCCCTTCGTCAACAACCTGATTGGACCCTATCAGTGTGGTTAAGGGCCAGGAAAGTCTACAGTCGAGTCGATCAAATTTTCACACTTCGGCAGATCCTGGAGAAAACTCAAGAATTCCAAATCGATACTCACCATCTTTTTATCAATTTAAAAGCCGCCAAACTCTGCCAAACTCGTCCGTCTGTGCAAGATGACAATGGAGAACGCTCGAGGCTCCATCAAGGTCAGAAATGCCCTCACCGAGACCTTTGATGTGAGAAAAGGATTTAAACAAGGTAATGCCCTGTCGTGTCAAACTTAAAAGAATTGTGCGACACTCACAAGCTAACACCGGCGCGCCTTTTGAAAAATTGTGCCGCCGGTGTTAGCTTGTGAGTGTCGCACAATTCTTTTAAGTTTGACACGACAGGGCATTACCTTGTTTAAATCCTTTTCTCACATCAAAGGTCTCAATGCCATCGGTGAACTTTAGCAGTTGTACCGGCGGCACAATTTACTTTTGAAAGCCCGCTGTGTTCTGCCAATTTTGTCAATGCCATCGGTGAGCTCTAGCAGTTGTACCGGCGGCACAATTTACTTTTGAAAAAGGTCTCAATGCCATCGGTGAACTCTAGCAGTTGTACCGGCGGCACATGGTGCGTTCGCTAGTATCGACACAGAAGCTGCCAAAGTGAGTTTAGCGGTAAACGAGGCCAAAATCAAGTGTATGCTTCCAATAAGAAGGGACACACAACTTCCCTAACAAAACGTCACAGTCGACAGACATAATTTTGAGGTAGTAAAGGACTTTGTCTACCTTGGCTCTGCTATGAACTCTGAGAACAACATCTCACCAGAAATCAAACGAACGAACAAACAACTTTTGCAAATCGTTGTTTCTTTGGGCTAAAGAGGGCATTTAAGTAGTGAAGATCATACAACAAACTTTACGTTTTGTACAGCGACATAGACCTAGTCGAAAAAACTGCGCATCAATCGGTTAAGGAAGCTAGGGCATGTAGAGTGGATCGATAGCAATGCGCCGACCCGCAGTCTTCGAATCGAACTTGGAGAGAAGACGCAGTAGAGAACGACCTCGCATAAGGTGGCGCGTACAAGTAGAAGGGGACTTCATCCAACTTGCTGGCAGTTAGCTAAGGATCGGTCTGACTGGAGAGGCTTGTTTGCTGAGGCCCACTTTCTCCGTAAACTGTGTCGCCATCTAAGTAAGCAATATTGGCTATGTCGTTCCCATTTTCTTAACAGTAATGCTTTTCTGTCAAGCTGGTCACGAAGCACAGTCTTTTGAAGCCGGTCGGTCCGGCATATATGTACGTACATATAATACTTTTAGGATGTACTTGAAGTGAGATCCTAAGGCGTATAGACTTATGTCCTGACAGGACAGGCAGTCCTGCCTCTTCATACAACATGAAGTTGGGAGTGTTTGCCAATTTGAAGTCTGTCAGTTTGATAAGTATCTTTGCAGCGCCTCGATTTCATCATAGTCCTCAAAACCCCACACATGGCTTGTGTAGCACATAATTGATCTTGCTGTGACTTTTGTTTTGTTGAACCATCGTTTCTTCCAAAAACTATTTCCCAAGTACTTCTTATATCTCTTTTCGACTCCTTAAGCTTCTCATTATGGTGGCTTCTGTACGAAAGGTCTGGATATAGCCAGCACAGAAGAGTACTTTGATAATACAGTTTTCGCACTCAATTCCAAGTAGTAAGTGAGATACTAGATCATGCAAGTAAACACTAAACAAGACAGGACTTAGCACCCAACCCTGTTTCACTCCTCTATTTGTTGCAAACCATTCCCATGGCGTTACACCTTTCTACAATGCCGTTTGAATATTTTTCTTATTTGCTTAGTAATGACACCCTGAAACCCCATAGGCGAACCAGTGACAGTGTGTCGGCGCGAAGACAACACCATTGCGAATTGGGATGAGTTGAAAAGAGCTGAAACGCGTTACATAACTACGAACAAGATGGCGGGACACCCTATGCCCCACGAGAGGTAACAGGAACTAGGAATTAACTAATCTAAAAGAACTAAGCCAGAGTTGTACAACATTCTTTTGATCCTAGATAATTAGGATTAGGAATAAAAAGAAACTATTGCCTTAGTGCCCTTTTTCGTACATCAAAGCTCTAAAAATCCTATTCAGTACAATACATCTGTTAAAAGCCTCGAGGTATACCATTAAAGGTCACAAAATTCAAACTTCCATCTTCTACCGGATTTATAATTAAAATATTTCCTAATTTTCAGTCCCTGACAGCTTGCTATCGCATACTTTCCCCCATCATTTTCATATTTTCGCCATATTTACGTTTTTGTGTTTGTCCCCTCTTATAATGATTCGACATTCTGGACTCCCTTCTTCTACAAAAACACCACAGAAACATTCTCCTTTTTTAATTAACAAGCAAAAAGGAAATCATTAATTTTCTTTTATTTTTAATGAGGCTTCAAATACCTGCAGCTAGCTACATCATGGATGTGCTTCTATCATCCAACATAATGACGGAAGCCCATCGTTCTATGCCAGGATATAAGTATTTTGTATGATAAGCTTGTCTCATTTCTATTCCTATGGTGAAATAAAAAAAAAACAAAAGAAGTGGCAAAATGGATCCAAATACATAGCAGCAACGGAATGGATCCTCTTTTGGAATACTTAATGGTGAAAACACCATCAGCTAATAATGGCAAACATAGCTATACAACACATTGTACATTGGTTCGGCATTCCAAATAGAAGTTTAGCTATGTTGATAGAAAGTTCAAATTTGTATCACCCCACCCGCTTCCCTTAAGCCCCAACAAGTGTAGTTCGCCTTTAGAATTAAATTTAATTTTTCTTTTTGCAAAAAACTCTTTCGTGGGAACGAAATTCTGTTTGTTTATTCGCTTTTCTTTATTATTTTTTATTTTCATTCAGTGAATTTCGACATTTGTGACAAGAAAACGTGCCAGGACTAGAGAAACACTCTCTCACAGCAACACATTCACTTTATTTTCGACGGCATAAAGCTATTTCACCCAACCGAACACGAAAATAAAATGAAATGTCGAAATGTTCCTTTTATTCAAAAATAAAACGGGAATATATACAACAACGAAGACTACGAGAAGGACTGCTGCAAATTGTACGTGTCGTAGGAATGTTCCCAAACTTATACATACACAACCTAGGATACGAGTAGAAAGGATATCCTTATCACATATTCTTTCGTGTGCTTTTGTGATGTCATGTGAAAGATTTATGATGCTGTTGTCGCAATGACATTTGCATCCATTTCGTAAATTATGTGATTATAATTTATTTACTTAGATTACGTTAATAGATACATTTTTTTTTTGCAACTGTAAGTGTCATCATATAGAAAATAAATATGCAGGTCCCTGACACTATTCGAAGAAAATTTATTTAGATTCTTTCTTTTCGAGAAGGCACAGTCAGTGGATTCAGGACGAACGCTCAACGTGAAAGTTTTTAGGCGTAGTATAACACAATAACAAGTTAATACAAAATTCAGGACTATTGAATGAACCACAATCTACTGATATCGATCTAAGTAAATATTGGGAAAAGGGCCAACGAGCAAAAGTTATTTAGAGACCAAATCCTTTCATTCTGTGCCTATAGTGAAACCTTAAAAAATAAATACTTTTAGACCCAAAGTGAGTAAGGGATATTAGTTAAGAAGACGTATTATTCTCTCAGATCCACAGAACATGATTTTTTAAAAGGTAAACTTGACATGGGTTTCTAAGGCCACGAAACCCCACACTAACCTGTCGCTCCTCAGATGATGAAACTGCCAATCACATCGAACACAAGCTAATCGATGCCAGACACGTATCCAACGTCCTGGATGTACGCAGGTTAATATCGTCTCTGACCACTTTTTTGTAACAGCAAAAGTCAGAGCTCAACTGTCCAACGAGAAAAAAAAACTGCAAGTCATGAAGAAAAATGAATTTTAAGTTGAACACCTAAGCGCACGCATGAAGAAGCCAGAGTCAACAGAAAGCGCCTGAGCGTGAGGAGAAGAAGATCTTGTGAAGAAAAAGAAGCGTACACAGTGTTCAAGCTCAAGGATATCGAAGAGTCTCGCGGTGGGAACAATATTCAGATGTTCTACAGGAAAGCCAAGCAGATAGCAGCAGACTTCAAGTCCGGAACGCAGGCTCTTCCAAATAGTGAAGGAAGTCTAATCGCAGAAGGACAGGGAAGAGTAAAAGAGTAGTAGAGCAGCAATTCCAACAGCTGCTAGATAAGCATTTTGTAGAGAGAGAGAGTGGTCTCTGATTTATCTGTGCGGCCTTACCCTGAAAAACCAGAAAACAATACTTCTGAATTACTCCAAACGTGTACCGGATTTTGGTAAGGAGACGCGCTATGATGTGATTTCTTTAATCTAGTGCCAAAACAGATAGTGGGTAGAACGGGCACCTACACTGAAGGCACTATCTCCAACAAACCCATCCAGTTGCTGGGATACGCAGACGACATCGATACCATCGGTTCGGTTGCTCCCAGTGTCCGATAACAGTGGCTCTCACGACGGACGATTAAAGAGCAAGTAAACGAGGACAAAACTAAGCGCATGTTGTCAACAAACAAAGCAACATCTGTTCACAGCCTAGGACGAACAGCAATTTCGAAGTTGTTAAGGAGCTTACCTACTTCGGAGTGAACATTAACTCCACGAACGACACCTTAGTGAAGATTCGACGATGACTAACCCAAGGGAACCGCTGTTGCTTTGCTTTTGCAAAACAACTGGGTTTAAAAATCTCAACAGACAAAATGCGTGCTCCACAAAAATATGATCCTGCCAATTCTGCTCTATACTGCCTAGTGCTGAACGATAAGCCGAAGCGCAAAGCAGATTTTGAATGAAGTGGTGTTGGGACGTCCTTTATATCACTTCAATATGCATACCAGCTCACCACACGAGACCCCCTGAATTCGTTGGATTCATCTGTTGAATTTGACACAATACCTTATGTGTACATATGTATGTATGTACAGAGTACGCTTAAAATAGGTCCCCAATTTGAATCTCTCTTTACTTTCGTAAACTAACTTACCTGTCAAATACATTGTTTGTCAACGTTTTTGACAGATAACAAACAAACAAATATTTGACGCAACAGACCGTGTGTGGTCCATGGCCTAGCTTCTCGCGACCATTCGTGTTGTCCGAGTTCTATTTTTCCACACAAATAGGGAGGACCTACAGCTTAGAGCCATATCCGAAAGGCAAATTGAGACGCTTTCTCTTTACAGTTATTTCTCCGGGACTTGTGCGTTTTATCTCTTTTAAAGTTCATCCCAAAATATTATTTAAGTATAACCAGTGGTTGCCCTTAACATTTTGTCCAACTTCTGCTGCACAAAACCAATGGTCCCACGAAGCTAGGCCCTGTATTCAATGCGGTCCGCCGCCTAAATGTATGTATTCTAGATTAAAAGTTGATATACCCTTAGGTGTTTTACACGCGAACTCCTCAATGTCAAAGAGCCCCTGCACCTAACCTTTCATGTGGTCAAAGTTTTCCACTTTGATCAGCCTTAAGTCCTTTAGCGTGCGCTTATTAAAAAATTGCATTATACATCCCCACTCAAGCCACTTCCATGCAAATACTCCCCAACTCCCTCTCCGAAGGACAAATTTGCTCAAATACTCGTATGTATTCGTCGTTGGAGGGATACATACGTAGGCACTTCCATTATAATGTGAATGGAAGTTCGTTTCTTTTAGATTCTAATCGCATAACCCTCTCACATATGTCCCGAAAACGTTCTTTAATTTCTGCAACATTAAAGGTTAACACAACACGTAGCAAATAAAAGGCATACGTGACTAAATTTATACCAAGTTATCCGCATTCGCTTGAGTAAATCACAAACTGTTTCTGCCGATTCATTTGATTGATAGCGATACAATTTACTGGGTCCTTCTGTCAGATTCGTGTGATTTCTCTGGGGAACAAACAGCTTAGTGGTATGGAAGAATGTCCAAATTCTAAGTTACTTTCATATCACATACAAGACAGGTCAGTTATTCGCCTATAAGCTTAACCTTTATCACTTGAGAATTATTATTATGCTGCGGGATACGGTACGGTGACCATCTCTTTTTGGATCAGGAAGTTCATAAAGTTCTATAATTATGACAGTCAGTCTGTTTCGTTTTAAGGAAGAATTTCTGTCAACTGCGGAGACATACTTTTTTTGACGTTTGTGATTGCCTTGGGTTTCGATTTGCAGCCTCTACCTCTTTGAAACGTCCGCTCACCGATAATGAGTTAAAACTATCCTCCCTTGACAAACCTCGGTTTGTCTTTTATTCATGGTGGATATGGCTGGTAAAGTATTAAAATGCACTACCTATAGACTGGAAGCAATAATGGAAGAAGTCTGGATTTCGGAAGGCACACTAAACAATAAAAGTAACACAGGTGGTATTCGACGAAGTAGAAAAGACTGTTGAGAGAAAAAGATGGAGAGGGAGCTCGACGAAATACTGCACAATAAGTGTCCTTGACGTCAAGAATGCTTTCAACATGGTAACTGGAACCACATACTTCAAGCACTGAGAAATATGTGGGTACAAACCTACTTAATCAGAAACACTGATGACGTGACGGCGTAAAAGAGTACAAAGTTACGGGAGGAGTAGGAGCAGGGACGAAGAAGAAATTGAATCTGTTCGTCATCTGCTGTGTGATTGTACTGCCCTATCCGTCATAAGAATGAGGACGTTACTTCTTTTGGAAGTTACTTCTTTTCGGAACTGGAGGACTTAGGAAATGTAGAGCTGACGGACCTCCTGAGATTCATATCATTATCTGGGTGGTTCTAACAGCGGTTTCACATGTTTCCAGGGTTAAAAAGATTGGGCACAATGGACCGACCTGGTCTAAGTGAGCAAAGTATGTCACAAGACACCCATCTACCTAACCTAACCTATGGGAGGTGTTCCACAGGAAACAGTGCTGGATCATTAGCTTGGAACATTATGTACGAGGGAGTACTACGACAAATACCCGAACAGTGGCTTTGCGGATGATATCTCTATTGTAGTTACTTCCAAATCGAGAGAGGAGGTGGAACGATTGGACTGAAGCTGACTGAACACAAAACGGAGGCGGTCCTCATAATAAGCAAAAAAAAAACACCTCACCGCATTAAGCCTTTGTAAAGAATGAAGAGGCAAACGCATCATGCCAACACCAGGACCTATGCAGTATAGCTAGAGCAAGCTGCGCTGTTGTATGAACTGTCCCGGGCGAATTACTAGCAGATGAACAAAAGCATCATCGCGTTGGAAAAATGTTGATGACTGAGAGTATAACTCGCGTGCCGCATATAGGTATAAGTATACCGGGCACCCAAGAATATCGCAGTAAACAACTAAGTCCAAGCTCCTTTGTAAAGGCATGAATTTGTTGCTTCAGAAAGCTCGTTCAAATTCGTTACTCTAGTCTAAATGATTAAACACTGTCGCGAAGAGCTCCCGCCATAACCTGAGCTAGTCTTCATCTTTTTTCTTGCTTTTCATACGGTACTAGACTTCAAGTTTAGACCTGTCTATTGGAGAAGCTGCCATCCGAGTTTATATTTAAATGCGCCATTCGATCCGTCCCTATGTGGTCATCTGCTAATAGCCATATACTTCTTTTTTTTCTGTGCTCCGATCGCAGAACTGTTGATTGTTTCCACTCCCACGTTCAGATAGTCTCTGAATTGTTGACGCGCTACATGAGTCGGACGGTATTGTACCTAAGTATAGTAAGGGTGTTGGAGCGATACCTGACTTGGTTTGAGTGCGCTATTGTCTATCTTGGTGATTAAGTTCCCCATCATTATTGCGGTAGCTCCATTAGGCATTTAATTAAAGGCGGCACCTAGTTATCCTGCAATCGGGTTTCCGTCGGTGGGGAGCACTGAATAATGGTAATAGTTCTTACTCCACTCTGGAATCTTGCCATCAGTAATATCAGGTGATTATCAGGTTCCCACTATTTCAGGATTCATACAAACTCCATCTGCTTTACCAGAAAAAAGTAAGACAGTTCTTCCTAGTTGACGATGTGTACGCACTAGCATCCCACCATCTTAATTCCTTAACCCCAAATTGATCGTCTTGTACCATATGAATTCTTACTCAATTTGGCGTTTTAAGGATCTTCTTTTTGAGTTGAGAAGGATCTTCAAGTTCCAAGATCCAATCGTTTCCCATATTTGATATGCAAAGGTCATCAACGGAGTACACGGCGCGGCACGGCGTTTCCTTCCGTTTTGGATTATTATTTTACGGTTGCGGATCGCTGGGGGTCACAACTTGAACTGCTGAGCGGGAGGTTTAAAGTTCAGAAAAGCACCAAAAAGATTTTACATGGTCCGACCACTCGCAATAGCCTGACAAATGTCCGAGAGTAAAAGCTGTGATGAGAAAGCATCTCAATTTACCTTTCGAATCTGGCTTTTAACTCTAGATCCTTTCCATTTGTGTGAAAAAATATAACACGCAGAACATGGATGATTCAGTGAAGCTAGAGCCTGGACAACATATGGTCTTTTGTTGCAAATATTTATTTTTTTATTTAGGCCACAGACCTGTTTTGTGACAAAAGTAGCTCCCCATTCATCCTCTTTATTTTGCAATTTCCGAAATAATTCCCAGGTGGCGCAGCGAGAATGCGTGAAGAAGGCATTACTAGAAGAGCTGCACGGTGTTGGGCTACCGAATCTCTTCCTCGTTATTTAGCGAACCAACATCCAACGGCAGATGCTACTTCCACGAAGTCTAAAACTAGTCATTGTCAAGCAAAGTTGGTTCTTGAGACGTCTAGTTCTCGTGAACGATGACGAGTTGATGACGTTAGGGTTTCAGTAATATTTTCTTTAATTGCGGCTATGTTGTCAAATCAACGTCCGCTACGAGGATACATTCACAATCGAACCGTTTTTGTTAAATTCTGTTATTACTCTTTGAATGGATAACTCATTTGTAGCATTGCATTCGCCAATAATTTCACGAAGCTAACGAACCCTTTTATTTAACCCTTCCACAATAATATCGCGCTCTTTTTTCGTGTAGCGTTCCAACTTAACTAACCGTCACATTGACAGCTGTCATAAATGAAATTTAAACAAAAAACAAGCCAAATGCATGTGATTTCTTTTTCACATCGACATCACCTATGGTCTAGGATACCAAAAGCCAGTCGTGCATATATGTATGTAAGTATTTTGTTCTACTGTTTGAAACTAAAGGCTTTCAACCCCTAAATTACCGTCAACTTCTGTCATGCAAAAAAGTTCAACTACTCGACTTCAATTACAGAGGAAATTTACATTAAACACAATCTGCAGTTCAACCTGTCCTCGAGATACTTCACGCCCTCGAGGTTGAATTATTTAAGTCGTAAACTTAATGCACATATGTATGTTAAACCTTTTTTACAAATGCAAAAAAGATTGCTTTAAACTCTACACTGACGGTCTAGATACTCAGTGGTTCATGTAAATATCCACCAACTTCGTGCCCTGTACACCTTAAGCTGGTATTGCAGTGCGTTATCGTTCATATTACAGTGAATGACTTTTAAACGTGTTTTTTTACTATTATTTTTCCGTAAACAGTTGTGTTAAATTTTTTAGTTGTAACCTAAGTCGACGAACATCCGTGGAATACTACACCTGCTAAAGAGAGCATTATCCTCTACAATGATGCTTCTACAATCTACATGAATATCTTTTTTGCTATCTAGTGTTATCTTGTGCGTTATGGAATTTATTTCTTTTTTTTTTGTCTCCATTTAATATGCAAACATTTCTCGGTCGACTTATGTTCCCGACAGAGATGAAAAAACAACTTCAAGTAGAGTCATCTGCTGCAGCAAGTTTAAGCGATAAGTTATACTTATGTGTTCTGCCTTTTATTCTCTGTAAAATAAATTTCACTAAAATAAAGTCGGGACAAGGGATCTGATGTACTTTATGCCTTTTCTTTTTGTGCTAGACACAAGTCACGTGCGGCACTCCCAAATGCAGCTAAAAATCCTTTTTTTTTTTGCCTTCGTCTATTTAAAGATACTTTGTTTCCAGTATGCAACCTGTACAAAAAAAAAAAAAACACTTTATCTGACCCCCAAAGGTCTCGTGATTGAGACAAAAAAGGAAGTATGTGGACATGCAGTCCATACGACCGTAAAGTAAAAGTTTGTGCACAATTGTGGTGGTTCTGGTTGTCCTCATGGGAGACGAGGCTGAGGCGTATCTGTATGCGGTATGTTTGGTTTGTTCTGGTCTAACTTGGGTGCAGCGTCAAATTAAAAGATGAAAAACTCTGGTGGGGACATGTTTTTTTGGTTGAACTACTCAGGATGGTGAGTTGAGGGGTGCGGTAGCTGGCTTTTGTTTCGCCTTCGCTTGTTTCAGTAGACAAAATAAAGTTTTTAAGGGGTTGTTGCGCGCGTACTTGAAATAATGGGTGGTTTCCCTTCCTCCCCCCGAAAACTTTTGTATGTACTTGTGAGATAAAACACTCGACCATAAACGTAATGCATTACGGGATTATTTGGTGGCCATGTGGGATATTTTCCACTTGAAAAAGTTTTTCTGTTTCTATTGGGGAGGGTTCTTTAGGGGTTTTCTATCTCAGGTGGCATGGAACTACCCCATGGGGAGGGGAAAGTGGATTGGCTATCTACATATTAAGAATTACAAAATTGATTTTTTTTTTTTGTTTACGATATCTACATATGTTTTGTGATGTTCGGAAATAAAATTGAAAAGAATTGGTTTTGAGTGAGTTTTAAATAAGGAAACAGTAAAATTTGCAATTTTTCTTGTCCATGATGGATTCCACTATATGCATTGTAATTATTACACGATTTACATATAATCCGACTATGCTAGTTCCTTAGGGAGAGAGGATGAAATTAATTCTGGCCGGTCTATCGCAAAATTAGGACATGAAGAGTTTAATTTTCATGAATTTATCAGTCGGGTTAGAACTAATGTGGATCGATTAGAATATTTTCTTGAGATAACGTGACTGAAAAATAGAAGGATACGAGTAGTCAATGCTCAACTTAATAAAAACTGACTAATGCCCTTCAATAAAAAGATGTAATTCCATTTCATAAAGTTTTACAACTTCAATTGAGACATAATATTGATGAACGCTAACAACAAATAAATGCCTCTCCAAATAAGCCACGAGGGCGTTAAAAGCCCCATACAGTTAGCATAGACCTAAAGTTCTCGAAATTAAGATCGAGTCTATAGCATTGACAAATTCAAAAGTGATCTCGATGCGAATATAAGATGGATTCAAGAACATGTAAATAAATGATTTTTTTTCTTATGATAGGGATTTTTGTCTACTCTTTTTGACATTTATATTCGATAAAGTATGGACAATAATCAAAAAGAGAGTCTTGTTTAAACAACGCTACAAAATTATCGAAATTTTATTCGAAAATCTGTCGTCGATTCGCTAAAGTTTTAGACGACTTCGTACCTTTTGTGGCATAGATAATCGTCTCTATGGACAGATTTCTTATTCAATGACACCAACACTTCCAAGGAATGTGCGTACTGAAAGAATATCATCGCTGTGATAGAAAATTAGCAAGAACATGAACAATTTTGCGTAAATATTTCGGAGTTCACCCGTACAAGACCCATCTGGTTCAGGAATTAAGAACACAAGATCAGCATTTATTGTTCATTCACTGCTCAAAAAGCGTACCGAAAATGAACGGACAAAATGCTCTTCGTCAAGAAAAACAGCAGAAGCCATGACCAAAATCAATTTTTTTTTAGTAAAAGTTATTTATACCCTTTATTTTCTCAGACGGTCCTCCTTCTGTAGGCATTGTTCTTTCCAGAGTCAAGAAACATGTTCCGCGAGGTTTTGGGAAACTAAACAATCCTGCATCAACAGAAGAAAGCGAACAAATCTACAAGGCTCAAGACAAGCGAGCAAACCGAAGCAGTGAGCAGCGCAAGTCTCTCAACTAAGTACACTTTGGAATATGGTAACACAATGTCAAAAATACTTATTTTGGCCACACCAAGACAAAGCATAGAGCTCGCTCTAAAAAAAACTTGTCTACAGCTACTCCGAAACCCATGATCAATCCGAACGAAATAGCTGCTAGTTCCAAGACCATCTATCATCAAAAAGAGAGCCACAGGAACTGACTGAATTTGAAAAGCATTTCAGGTCCGAGAAAGTCAAAACCACACTTCTCATGGTTAAGGCCCCCAAAGTCATCGGAGCAGTTCGCACATTTCCAGAGTTTTTTTTTCTGAATAGTAGAAAACGAGGAAAACACCACTTTTAATAGCAACACGATCTAAATGCACATTATGAGTAAATAATCGAGGTCAATCCCTGTTTGTCTATCTAAAGAACATGCAATTCCAGAGCTTCTTAAAGACAGCAATAGTATTTGAGTCTTGTTCGAAAACCCTTACCGTCATGCTGGAAATACATTTTTTGGCGCAAGCAGTTTCGCAACCATCCAGGTATAAACACTAATCCGATGAAGAAAGAATAAATTAGGCGATTGATTCTTTTTCTGCCTCTAAATGGAACTGCTGGGATATTCCCAGCCATGCTACAAAAAAAGACAATAGTTACCCCGGTACTCAAAAGACTATTTGTCCGAATTATTCAATGCGGCTAAATACCGAAAGCCTGAAGGAAGATAAATACAGTGTTAATCCTCAGAATCACAACTGCGAAGGACTTAAGACGTAAAAGTCACCTTGAAAACCTTCAAAAAATTTATGGACGCCTATATTCAGAACAGACTTGTCAGCAGGCGTATACAAATAGTAAAGCTGTCGAGACTACAGGCATCACAGGACATCGTCAACACAATAAAAGCTCATTACAGTGCAAGAATATAGATTTGATAGTGACAGTGGCAAAAGCAGCAAGTATTGTGTCAATGACGGCAATTCCGCGAGATGGTATTATTGACAGCCAGGCGGCCATAAAAACACTTTCTCTCGGTGAAACCAAGTCCAAGCTTGCCTTAGGCTGCAGTTAAGAGCTCAAAGTTCTTAGCTTGCAGCACAATGCAAAACTCTGCTGAGTTACAGGTTACATGGAAATAACTGGCAGCAAGATGGACTCCCAAAAAAGCACTTCAATCGATTTATCCTCCACTCTGTGACCTCAGGGAAAGGGTGGAGCATAAGATTCTCATGCAAGCTAACCACTTGTGAAATATCGAGACAATTTTGGCTAAGATACGATAAAGCCATAACCAACAAACTTTTGCAGAGAAATAGCAAATTTCTACCGATGCTGGTAGAGGTGCTTATTAATCATAACCAAGCCAGAAGTCACACAATAAATCTCAATGTCAATGACATCTGTAGAGGCTACTGTGATGAAGAGGTTTAAGTTTCTATCACTTGAGGATGACAACACTTGGAAGTTATTGCTTCTAAGACATTCCAGTTCTGTCGGATATCTTACTATCCAAGTTTTCCTCATTTTTGAAGACGAAACGAAGGGGGAGAGCCTAATTTAGACCAACGAGCAAAGGGGAAGCAACTAGGATTGCTCTCTCAATTGCAAATCACAATGAGTGCAAAAAAAACAAAGCTTGATGATGTTGTGTTCATCTCTTCCTCATCAACCCAGCAACCTACTCTAAGTACTGTTCATATACTTATGTATGTATGTATAAGAAAATCGAGCTCGATTATTGTGAACACCATGGTATAAGCGTACTGAATATGACGACATAGGTATGTAGGGTGCATCAATGAGAAGGCTCTTCGGACCGAATCCTTTCTATGGTAATAAAGATACTACGAAAATGTATGTCAGAGGACCATCTGCCCATTGTAAAGTATAGGAGACGCGAGCAGTTCAATGCTTAAGAAACGAAGTGCAAGAAAGCAAAGAATATTTATATTCCCTTAAAGAGTGAGACAGTTCCCGCTTTTATTACTCGTTTTTCATCGTCTAATCAGAACTAAGCTCCTCTTAAATTCATCATAGACGAACGACGTGCAGATAATAGATGATAATAGTAAATCTTTATCTCTATTCCACACTATAAAACAATGGCAATAAAGAAAATCCTCACAATTATGTGCAGACTAGTTGGAGCTCATTAACGACGCAATATTACTTTAAGAAATTACATCGTAAACCATCCTGACAGCTCTTATCCCCAACATCAAATAATTTTTAACTTCCCTAAGACTCACACACAGACAATTGGAAAAAAAAACTTTGCCGAACCCTCCGACCCTTAAATTGACTCAAACACCAGAGAACCGAGCAGCACACACACAAACTTTATACACATTTGTATACCTGCACAAATTTACATCCAGATGGAGCAAGAACATGAGCAGGAACAGAAGCAAAACCCCAACAAACAAAAGCCAGCCCCCCCCCCCCCCCCAAGGCGTCGCATTACACCGACTCTGCGGTCTGTCGTTTACCCTCTCTCGGTTGTTCCTTCCATTTCCGATTTCTACGTCGAAAGTTTGTGTTGAAATTTATGGCCACCTTGCACGCAATAGTGTCGAAAATTTTCCTTCCTATCAGAGTTAGGGGTGAAGGCACATTCACTCGCATGAACAATTTTCAATAGGTCGGCCTGGTTGCTATTCCGCCTACCTGGTACCTCGCTCACCACTGCTCCTAACTAACCATCATAATCCCGGAAAAATAACTTTTTCAAAACGAACACATAAATCCGGTCCCCCTTTTATTCTCGAAATCATTGGGTTATGTGCGTATTGTAGAACGAATAAGGACTAAGGAATCGGTCTAAAATCTGAACCGAAATCCAGACCAAAGAACTGAGTCGTTATCAATTAATTGAATTAGGAAATTCGAACACGTTTTGTTGCATTCCAGTGAACTGAAAAGTTTACCTATTTGTGTGTCACGACGGGATGAGGGATGAGATATGGATGGAGACCGACGATGGAAAGTATTGAATCCTGAACCGCAAAGCTATGGAATACGATTTAATGACCAGTGTATTGAAACAACGACAAGAGCTTAAGTTATTTTTTCAATTCTCATCGTCCTTTGAGTCGAAGTGGGCAGGGTAAATTTGGTGGGGTTAACTTAACGTTAAGTTCACAGTATTCTGGGCAAATATTGATCGAATCTGTGAAGTGCATGAATTGTTTTCCAAATAGAAATGAACAGACTACCGAGTTTGACACTGCGTGACAACTTAGCTCCGCATAATCTTTCCCATCCACCCCCCCAGTACGCTTGGAAGAGCTTGAGAAAGATTCCTTCAGAGTACGTTGGTCGATGATTTGTGTGTGTGTGTTGACGGAGGAGTATTTTCAAAAACATCTATGTACGACTGATATTCGCAATAGCAAAGTGCAAACTAGGAGAACAAAAAAAAAAAAAAAAAATACTTCAGAAGGACGAAAACAGGAGCTAGAGGAGAGAGATTGTATAAGATCCTGTTGCGAAAGGGATTCTGTCAATAAATTGGCCACCCGTCGTGTAAGTGCTTCGGTATGGTGTCTCGATTTTGCTCCGTTTGGATGTGCTTACGCAAGAGCGAGTCTGAAATGCTTAAATTGCGTTTATCAGTTCGAAGAAAACGGTTTTATGACACCGTCGTTCACTGGGAGATTAGCTACATTTATTCGGTTTTATTTATTCATCTTGATTCTATTTGGCCAGCATCTTTGGGGCAATTATTTCTCGACGGGTTAGCGAGATTGAACAGGGGATTGTGGCATTGTTAAGGGGATTTTCGCAGCACTATTGGTGAGTGTAGGTATGTATGTATGTATCTATGTGCGTTGTTCATTGGCCTGCGATATCCTTTGAACTACAAATTGGGTAGCTTAGAGTGTGCAGGTAAACATTGTTATACAAGGGATTATAATAATGCAATAAAGTATGTAATTTCGATCCAATTTTTTTTTTAACTACTTTATCCTTTATTTAGCCCTATTTCTTATTTCAAAGAAGGCGTTAAATTCTTATCCCCTCAGTACTGAAATGGCATGATGTAATTGGAATTTGGAGAGGTATCCGGCTTAACAGAGTACTGTGAAATGGAAGGGAAGTGTGTTTTTCGGAACGTTGATCGAGAAAAAATATATTAGGCTTGCATAAATGGTCTTATTTCCCGACTTTTGGAGAAAGAAAGAGGTTTCATCGATGTAGAGCTTGAGTGATCAGCACTCACCACGTTGGCCCCACGAATCTGCCAACGGTTGCGAATAATGATCGCACAATAAAAGGGGAAATGTTCCGCTGCATCATAGTCTTCCTAACATACAGCGTAGCTGATGAGCTTAAAAGTCGCCCACAAGACATTTGTAGTCAATTCTCCTAACGAACAGAAAAAAAAAGCCACAGATGTTTGCAGATACCCGGCCGTATACAGTTGGTTTGCCTGCAACGCGCAGAGCCATGCCACCGATTATTCTGTTCACGAGGAACTCAGTCGTCGATGGAACTACCAATCGTAGATGCAGGCAAACTCAGCGCTAGTCCGGGTCCTGACGCCCTCTAAGCCTTGTCTTGAAAGTTCATCCTATATCTCATTTCTCCGGATTCTAGTGTGACCTGGCACTCAAACAAAACACAATATATGTAATTAGTCGCTGTAGTCCCCACTTACTCTATATTGTTCCCTTGCCTCAGTATAGGACTATAGTGGCTTTCTTAACTCGTCTAAAATGAGAGCAAAATACTTAACTTTGTCTGTGAATATCAGGCTGATGCCACATAATTCCGGAGAGTCGAAATGAGGAATTCTGAAGAGGACTTATTATTTTTTTTAGAGTTAACTCCAAGACCGAAGTTTTCACTCCATTTGGAGAGCATGCAAAGAACATTATGCCCAAAATCTCTAAGTGTTTTCCCAAGACAGCTATAGCAACATCAATTCCATAGACAATTACCTCGCAACCTTCCCTTCCACGATTAAAAGTATCTGATTTGCCACTAGGCTACAAAGAAAAGGAGAGAGAACACCACCTTGTGGTAAGCCCCTAATGACGAATCTGCGAACAGCAGCGTCGTCCACATTTGGGTTAATAATTCTGTTTGTTGCAGGTGGCGTATTAAAATGCCAATCGGCGTCACAATCCCAAGGTTCGTCAGGGCATGTGTAATTGCCTCTGATTCGACGTTGTTCAAAGACCCGTCAGTATGCCACCATAGTCTTTGTGATCTTTGTGAAATCTCAGGCTGTGAAATCTCTGCCTTTGGCATGCTTTGTTACAAAAGAGAATAATTTTTGAATAAGACGTTATACTTAGCTTACGACAACCGCTTCCCGTTTTTCCCGTTGTATTCTTTGTATTCTTTACGTTGCGATAAGTCAAGAATTAAATCACGTGCATAAGTTCAAAAAAACGAAGGTGGATTCATCAATTTTGGAATTGGTTTCAACGAACTTTCTTTTCACGATGATCCGAGACTAGGATAATTTCTATCCAAACCATCCTTCAATGGCCATTCAGTCAAGTTGATTATGGTCTTTTGATGGCCTTTCGGACCATTAATTGAAAAATCCTCTTTACAAAAAGCTGAATCGAAACCCGAACAGATATATAAATCAATTCAATATCGTAAACTGCCAATTAATGCAAAAACCATAAACCGCACTGATTTTAGTCATTCATTTCGTTCGAATGCACACATCTATTCACTGGCATTCAATATTCTACCAATCAAATCAACGAAAATGGCTAAAATGTCAAAAGCACACAAAAATACGGAAAAATCGTTCGTCCTTTTTCTTCCCCTCCTCCCATTCTCATAAAACTCTCCACACACAGTTTTGTAGAGCGAGTGCTAGTGACGGTAAAGAAAGAGAGCAACACAACAACAACAACAGCAAATAAAAATAAGTAAAACGGTGAAACTCATGATTGCGGTTGATTTTTTGATTGCATGCCAAGGCATACACCCTGAACTTGGCATTTGATTATCAGGGTGGTAAATGTAAAGCCCCGTCCTTTGCCCGTATGAAGGCGCAGTGGGTGTACGTGTATACTCGTATACCGATCGATAAAATGCAATTTAAGGAGTACTACTGCGATAGAACGTTTCCTTCATGTACAATAGACGAAGTCTACGAGGATATCTATGAAATTCTTCCCCTTTATTGCACCCATCCTAAAGGAGAAAATCAACGACCTCAACTCAAGCTATAAAATATGTTTGCTCTTCTATTCGTTGGAAATATTTTCAACATCAGTAGGTGACTCATGTTATTTTAGCGCCCATCGTCATCAACCTTGTTGTCGTTGCTGTCGAGCACAGGAGAGAGTTGTATAGATATTAGATCGATGTTAGATATTAGATAGGTAAAGTGCCTGACTGGGTTTTGTACACTTGCTCTTACACGAAGTTACTTTAAAGGTTAAAATACTCGGTTTTTCAGTCTTAAAAACATGTATTTCAGGACGCTCGTACGTCCGTTCGGCCGTCCGTCTATCACCACCTTTTAGTTCCTAAACTGCAAATGCAAAGTGCATGATTTATGCATATGTTATGTAAAGTGATGACCCAAATACCACTGCAGTCTTGTTTTCCGAAAAACCCTTAATTTGAAGGTAGCTTCCCTAGAAGCAAAGATGGCAGTAAAATTTGTTTTTGCTGGTAAATAGGGATGATATACCTGGTTGAAAAGAGCTTTTTGAGCAGGACTCAAACATATTTTCTTTGAAATTTCAAAGATGACGTCACAATTCACGACTGTTTCCAAAAACTTTGGAAAATATTGGTTAAGTTTCGTTTTCAAACAAGATCCTGTGAGTCATACTTGAGAGAGAGCTAGTTTCTAGTCAAACACTGTTTGGCATGCAAAAAAGAGTCAATCAAGCTTCTTACTCACTCTGGTGAGCATTTGCTCATTAAAAATATTATTTTTTCCATCCCTCGCTAGCCAAAATCTCACAAAACAGGGTTAACAACTTCATGCTGTTTTTTCAGGCGCTTCAATATACGATTTTTTTGCGTGCACAAACTTGGTACGTCATCTCGTAGCTAGCGAAACCCAAAGGACACATAGATGCAGATAAGCAGAATTGAATTTTCGAGATAAAAATCTCGAAATATGAAAATATTTACGAACCCAATACACGTCCTTTAATAGCAGCAAGTAAAAATGTGCGGTCTATGAAATATAGGAGTATCTATGTAAAAGGAGGCTCTTTATTGCTGAGATTGGATGGTTATGTTCACAGGCAACCACGGACGTGTTTTGCTTTGGTTTAATTAAAGGTTTAAAATTTCATTTTCCACTTGCACAGGAGCATTGGCTAATTAATGAAATAATTGAGTTAAAGTGCTGATTGTGTTGTAGAAAGGAACTTGTCTGGCGGGGTACAATACAATATTTATGCTTTTTTATCGCAAGAGGTTTTATATAAAAAAAAAAGGTATTATGCGGTAAATTGGCGAAAGACAATATTTACTATTGACTTTTATAAATGGAATAAGTCCTTAATGGACATAAATGGAAATCAAATCGGAATTTTGCGTCGATTACTCAGGGTGAGCAAACTGTATGTACCCAATAGTAATTAACTTACTTATGCATAAAGGATGTTTTATTCGTAGGGTAGGGTTTTTCAAAAGGGATAACTCTCAAAGCAAATGGCAGAGATTTGTAATCAGTACAGTTCAACTCTTTGGTGTGATATCAAAGTCGTTTACATTCCGAAACTGGGTAAAGAATATTACACTTTTGTGAAAAGCCTTAGACCTATCAGTCCTTCTTCATTCATGCTTCCTTCCTTCCTCCTTTGCTGGGGTCTTTATCAGTTGGAAAAATCTAAATGAAATTCTTAAGAATTCCAGGAATGTCGTCATTACTGGCTGAGGTCCATATTTTCCTGCGTTCTGGGTAAAATATCGGCTGTTTTGTCTATCAAACTGAAGTCTTTACCGTTATCGGAATACCAAACTAGATAGTCGATTAAAGATGGAAGGATAGAACAGGAAGTCGTACTTAGGTTGCTTTGGAGACCCAAAAATATCTCAAATATTGTACAACGATATAAGAGCATATTTTCCAAATATAATAAGATTTACCAGCTAAGTCCAGCGAGCCTTCGATATTTTACAATTTGAAAAGAAGTACTAAGATGTGCTCAGAGTCATAATCCCACTGCTTTGGGTACTGGGTGATTATGTTAATGAGTTGGATTTGTTAGGGATAGGTGCCTGAACGATGTTGGAAAATCAGTTCTTAGAACCATATAATTTACTCTTGTGATAAACTGTCCCTTTTAATCAAGATCGAATGATTGAAGCCACTAACTATGCAAAAATTAAATCGATGAGCAGTGGCAACAGAGATGGTGTGTTGCCAAAAAGTCAATTTTGGTACTCTTTTGTCAAGTGTAGGAAACTTGAGCTTCTCTTCAAAATTACGTATGTAACAACAGGGCACACACCGTTTATATGAAGGAACACAAACGTTACGTTTCTTCCGAGAAAAAGGAATACATAGAAGTGAAGCCCTTCAGACCGTTCAGCTTGACAACATCTTCATGACAGTGAAGACGATGGAAAGGATAGTGCTGGACCATATAGAGCGGGCATATTCACGGAAACAGCGTATTGGGCATATTGTACGTATTTCGGTAGAAGAGCTGAGGCATAGCAATGAGCGCTATCATGGACATTGAAGATGCCTTCGATGCTACGAGAATCT
Source organism: Blera fallax (assembly GCA_946965025.1). Taxonomy (NCBI): domain Eukaryota; kingdom Metazoa; phylum Arthropoda; class Insecta; order Diptera; family Syrphidae; genus Blera; species Blera fallax. The sequence continues at coordinate 96,687,142 of OX337244.1, forward strand.
GAAACTCGTTTTGAAGGGACGTAGGACCTACTAATTTTAGGCTTGGTGGACAATATGCTGAAGAACAGGGCGATAAATTGTCAACCAGTTATCTCAAGACTCAGGGGCAAGGTCAGTAGAGCATGCCCGCAACAAAAGAAAAGCTGCACCAAATGAAATATTCCAAGCAAGGAGCTAGGAGTACACAAGTGGCTAATAGCGTTACTCACATGGCATGGTAACATTCAGACTGTGCCTAGAAGACATGGCGGCGCATTCATATGTGCCAATGTCCAGCTTTAGCCAGCAGAAGAGGGATTTTTGGCTATCACTGACTGTTTCCCTTTAGAAAAGCAGCGTTATTGCGAGGAATCGAAGTCAGAGTAGAACCGTGGAGAAATTCAGATCATAACTCTGGTTAAGATGATAGGTAGAAGGGAGACGAAAAGGGAACCAGCAAGGTGATCTAGTTCGGTATAACTCTACATAACATATGTATATGTACATACATATGTAGGAATGTCTAATATATATCGCCTAAATTATTTAGTTCTTTTTTTTCAGAAGTCCCCGAATGCATGGCTAACAACCACGATGCCTTAAAACGTAACACAACGCACTTCTTTCCACGCGTTCAGGACAACAAGCGGTGGTCGTGCTTCTACTGTTTCTGCTAGTAGAAATTATCCTCCCCACTTCTTTCGTCCAGTAACGCATACCCAAATCAGATATTATTTGAATTTGCGAAGTAACTACCATTCGACACTAATTTATGCCCTTGGGGCCTATCTTCAGCTGACACAATACGCATTTCCCATCCTAATTGTACAAAAGAAACATTTTATAACAAGCAGGTTGAGTTGAAAAATAAATAAAAAAATGTTCAGATATACACATAATTCAAATTAATGACTTGGTGTGTATACAATTTTGCAGTCAACTTTCCTCTCACTCAGTGGTCATTTCCATTATTATCGCAACGTACACAGGCCAATGCAAACAAATAAGAAATAACTTATCTCAGTGCATATCCCGAACGGCATTAATCTACCTGTGCCGATTTAAGCCATTCGACCAACATACTCGTACAATACAAACGACAGGTGGTAGCCTAAGGTAAATCAGGTAAATTGTTCGTTACCTCCTGCACCTGCCGTTAAATCAGAAACAAAACAAAGAAATACCCTCCCTAAATGCGATGGCAACGCATAAAGAAAAAAACCAACAAAAACTGGCTTTGGAACGACATGTGTTCCGCACCTCCATCTAAATCGGGACTGTACTGATGAATCAGGCACAAACTGCTCCTGTGTACAGCAACGACAGGTAGAGATAGGATAGGTAGGCGGCCGGCATCAAATTTCGCGAAGATTTCCCAAAGTGATTGCTGTTAATCAACATTATCGTCATCGTCATCATCATCATCATCATCATGAACATGATGATGCGTCGTCCTCGTTGTCGGGTTGTTATTCCATCCTTCCGTACGTTATGAAGTTTCGAAATATGTATTGAGGTCCTCTCGGTCTCTCTGTTTCTCTTTATCTCTATTTTGGGTTCTGTGAAATGAAAATATTAAATTTCACTGTAAAACGTTTGTGAGTGCGGCGGGCGATGAGAGTCGTATTTTTGGAAGAAGAACGTCGTCGTCCTAGGAACAGAGAATCACTCACTCAATTGGATTATGAAACCGAAGCATATGATGAGATTTCAAGGACGTAGTGGGTGCGCAGCTGGATGGCAATTTTATGACGAACCACGTATCTTGATACAGAAAATAAAGATACCAAGAGTTGTTATGCAAAACCAATTTATGTAGGCAGGTATGGAGTTGAAACTGTAAAGAGATATCTATAAACACTAGAGTTTCCTTTTTGAATTGTTGGGTATTGAAATTCACTTAAAGTCCTTGCGCACAGGAGACGACGCTGTTGGACAAACAGAAATTTCTCAAGTGGTTATTGAAAATACTTTGTTTGTCCCATTGAAATGCCATAAAGTTGTTTTCAGCTTTATGGATGCATAAAAGGAAATCAAGGATATTTCAGCATTAATTTCGAGTGATGCAATAAAACGAGAAACGCATACACAAGTAAAATGAATTAAAAATACTTTGTTAGTAGGGATACTACTCGTAAGATACTCATAGTCTCCAATTGCATTGGACAAAGTCCCCATTGAGCTCTCAGAAAGGATGGAATTGAATAAGACTTTGACGCATATTTTATGAATTTCGAAATAATTTTTCGAAAAGAGCTATTTAATCATATTTGGAGGATAGTTACTAGGAACTTGAATACCACACCTGACCGGACATGGAGCAAATAATGTCAGAGTTTTTCCATTTGTCATAAATATCTTTTTCATTCGGTGTTTGGGGACGGAGACAATGGTGTTTTTTTTAGGAATTATACCAATAGGTTCCTCGGAACATCTGTAAGGTAGTACCTGACGTGAGAACCAGACTTGCTCTACCAGCCTTCGATGAGCTGGATGATTGGAGATTGTAAACAAGTATAGGATCTTTTATATTACGTAAGTGGATTACTATCTAATCCCTGACTATTGAAGAGTACATTTTGAGGTCGAACTGCAAACATTAGAACAACATTTGAGCCTCGGTCTAATTTGTAATTTATAAAAAAGAGTTGAAACCGAGCTTGTCAATTACACCCCTCGGATATGCTTTTAATGCCCCCTCATTCATGCGGAAAATACAACACGTAAGATCCGAATGGTTGGGAGGAGCTAAGCCCTAGACTCTATATGTTCTGTTTGCGCCGAATACTTTTTTAGGAGCTCCACTGGTGTGAAAAATCGAAACAGGTAACTCAACTGGTAGTTGATTCTGCTATGTTGCATATAACAACAAACTTGACTATGAAACAAAGATGAGACGTGATCTCTAGAGGTCTGTCTTCCTGTAAGGCTTTCTGCAGGTCTTCATTTTGGCCACACCTTCACCTCGTGAGGGATTTGCATTGACCACAAGTCATTTTAACTTAATATTAAAAGAGTGCTGCCACCGGAAGTACTTCCATTGATATTGGCTAGAAATAGATTTGGTGAAAGAATGGTTCCCTGAGGCAATCCAGAAAAACAGAAAGTAGATTGAATCTTGCCAAAACTAAAAAGCAGTGTTTACTATGTCAAATTAGAAATTGGAGAGCCTAAGTGAACACTCTTTAAAAGCTGCTCTGAAAATATCGATTACACAGCACTGGAGCTGCGAGACTACACAAAAAGTTGCTTACTTATCTGGGTGGTGCTAAAACTCCGAGGTGAACCTGCCTCTAGCCAAGAAAAATATCCCTACCTTTGGTTAAATCCTTGCATTTGTGCGCTCCAAGTTGGTTGGGATCACTTTTTACTTGCACGCTTCACCTAAGGTGTTCCTCCGGGTGGGCTGGAGCGTTGGTGTCTATTCGCTCTATGTATGTACATATTATAACAATCTCAAACCTCCAATACGCAGTTTTTGGACCAAATCAATGACAGTTTACAGTTGGTCATTGAATCTTCTCCTCAAAAATTATTAAGAATACCTTCATTCGCCTTCAATGAAATCCATGTTTCCATGACGTAAAGTAGGACTGGGATGATAATAGTCTTATGTATAGTCTCCTTAGTTATTGGGGACAGGACCTTTACTACTCAATTATAAGTATACTTGCAAATGCGCCGGTGACAGTTCTCTGAATTCTGTCAGAAATTCCGATATCGTCGGCGTAGGTATGCAAGGAATTGCACAGGCTTTTGAAAGATTATACCTCTGGTGAAGAAGTCACAAGGAAGCGTTACCTTGCTTAAATCGTTTTTGACCTCAGAAGGTCAAATTCAACTTTAATGGAGCGGAGAGCGTCTCCATCATCATCCTACACAGACGGACGATCGACAAAGACTGATCCTTAGAAACCGGTGATACTTTGGTTTCTCAAAATTTATGCACTATACATAGAAGGCTAATTTTGCTCGTTCTACTGAACGGAGTCGAATGGTGGACTTTAAGCGTGATAGCAGAGCAAATATTGGGCGCTTTCGACTGGCAAATACGGCATCGAGCACATTTTTTTTTTTTTTTTTTTTATTATTTACCCGCACTCAAGGGGATATGAATACCCTTTTAATGTGTACACACAGTGCGGGCGTTGAAGGAAGATAGAGAGAGAGTGAAAGAGATTGGTGTAGTGGTTTGAAACTCAGGTGTATTAGGTTTCACACATTAGCTCCAGGGGTGGGTGTCCAGATAACTGGGGAGACTGTTTGATGTCATTTATTTGTTTTGTCTTCGCTTCTGATTCACAGTATTTTTTTCCCGGTCAACCTGATGTCATAAGCATATCAATCATCAACAGAGCGAACAATTTCTCCAGCCATATGACAAACCTACTGCCAGTGTTATGCCTTCGCAGTAGTTTTCTCATAAGCTTTCGCAATTGATTCGACTGCCTCTTATCATATAATGCTTGCTGACATCAGGGATTGAACTGTGAACCATCAGCTCGACAAACGATGACGCTACCACTACACCATTGCCACATGGACATCAATGCATCAATCCAAGATGATCTTCGAATCCCAGCCTCTAAGTTCGAGACGACCAGAGAAATCGAACTTCTGCTTTAAGATACCAAGATATCGCGGATACCAGAGTCTTTGGTATTGACAATTAGACGAGGACAGAGAGACTTCACGGACTAAGTAAGTAGTAAGTAAGTATGATTCGTCAAACATATGTAAATGTGTAGGAACACTTTGCGTTGTTATAAAATAACAAAATTTTGGAATAAAAATTTTTCTTTGGCTTACAAGTGCTTGGGTGAGTGCGTTAAACTACTGAGCGGGAAGTTAGCAGTTCGAAAACCAGATATCGTCAAGAAAGTTTTTTAACGATCCTATCTCTAGCGAATTTCTGACAAAAGTCGTAGGGTAATAACTGTCCTAAGAAAACTTTTGAATTCGCCTTTTAAATATAGGTTCATCCAACAAGAAGTGTCATTCTACATCAATAGAAAAACGAAAAATTTTTATGAAAAGTGGTGATATTTCAATTTTAATCAAAAGTACAAACTATGAAGTTAGTAGTAGAATACAATATCTGCCAAATGTCCACCTCAGCTTTACCTACAAATAATCATTCCTTTGATGAAAAGCATATATCGTAAGTCGCGAATAACAGCTCTGATATTTTCTTTAAGTGCATCGTTGGTGGAGCATTGGCCTAGACTTTGTCTTTAATATAGCTCCCAAAGAATAATTCTAATGTTGTTACATCGGACGATATCTGTGGCCAATTAAAGTCTCTATTTCGAGAAACCACACGTCCACACGTATGTCGCGCAATAGAGCCAAAAAAAATTCAGTCAATATCGTTCGGTAACTCAATCCATTCACTGAAACTATCGCACCAGCTTCATTTTGGAAAATTTTGGCCCAATTACACCAGCAGCCAGCACAAAAACCGCACAAAACTGTCACTCGTTATGGATGGAGTGATTATTCCACTATTTCTCTTCTGCGTTTTCGGAGCCCCAGAAGCGACAGTTTTGTTTGCTTACGTACCACGACAAATGGAAAAGAGCCTCATTACTCAGAATAATTTTAAGTAAAGAATCATGGTCTCGCTCATTCATTTCCAGCACCCAATCAGCGAAAGTACCGCATTGAGAGTGGTCTTGTGGCTTTAATTCTTTATAAGCATGTAGGCTAATATCCTTATGGAAAATGCGGTGCAAAGTGGTTGTGGATAGTCCCAATTCCTATGATCGTCTCAAAATCGACACACCTGGGTTTTCAGTCACAATCTCAGTCACGCCGGCGATATTTTCATCTGACCTTGCCGGACGAACACGAATTGAAGTCTTCACATCACTAACCTGTCGAGGCGTTCAAATTTATCCACTAAATTCGCTATTTCGCGAAAAGGCTCTTGATGATGACCAAAAGCAGTACGAGCTTAACGAAGCGTTTTCGCGATATTTTGTAGTGAATCTTCACTATTTCAGCACGGTGCCGGTGTGTGAGTGTGTACCGATCCATGTTTAATAACTTCCTAGTTCTTACTTATCAAAAGTCTTCGCAATGATAGTTGAATGTTGACAGTTCAACAAGGGCGGAAATCACAGTCGTTCACAGAACTTCGCGGAGTCTACACGTGTTTCGGCTTCTCAGCGTATAGTTGACAAATTAAAAGTAGTGCGGTAGCAGGTAGCAAGCGACGACGTAGCCCAGTGGTGGTATTTGCCAACCGTTACCCAACGGGTTCGTTATCGAGCACTGGCGGCGAAAAACACCCCAGTGTGTGTGTGTGTGATTATTTTGTGTAAATAAAAAAAAAAAAAAAAAAAAACAGAAAATCAGGTGATAGAGACACAAAAACAAAACAAACAAATTTTAAATTACATTGAGTGACAGACACAAAAAAAAAAAAAAATATAAATAAATAAAGAATGGATAGGAGTGAGGGATCCGTTATCTCGGGAGTAGCGGGAAAAAATTCCGCATCAGCCGATGAGGCAGTTATGGGTAGCCGCATACCACCAGTGGCTACAAAAACCATACTTAAAAGGAGGGCAAAATTGAGGCCAACTCCTAACGTAGTTAAGCGCCTCTCTCAATCTGCTTCAGCCAAAAAGCTGCGGGGTGAAGTGAGGATGGGGGCCAAATCGACCAAAACAACAGCAGCAGCACAACACCAACGTCATCGGTCGGCCGACGACGATAAAGGTATGGGTGACAGCAATAGCTTCGCCTCGCTAGCGGCTTCCGAATTGGAAGACGAGGAAGACGAGTTGGAGTGCCTCGATACGAGCATAAGGCAACTGCAACAAAGGGTGCTCGCCATAAAGGCCAAGCAGACGGCCAGAAGGGAGAGGGAGCACACTGAGCTCCAGCGCTCCCAGCAAGAACAACAACAACAGCAGCTGCCAGAAAATAAGGCAGCAACAACAAGCGCAGTTAATAAAACTGCAAAGAAAGCGGCAAAACAAAAATCGAGTCAACTGCCAGTAAGGCAGCTGCAACAACAACAGCAGCCAAAAAAGCAGCAACAACAACAACACCAGCAAAAACAACAGCAGCAGCAGCAACAGCAGCAGCAACAACTGCAGCAGCAACAACAGCAGCAGCAGCAACAACAACAGCAGCAGCAAGTACAACAGCAGCAGCAGCAGCAACAACAGCAGCAGCAAGTACAAATGCAGCAACAACAGCAACAGCAGAAAAGTACGAAGGTGAAGGTGCCGCCTATTAATACGTACAAAATCGAGCTAAAGGACACCATAGACCTATGTAAGTCGGCCATAGGTCACAATTTTTATATAAAACGACTTAGTGAGGATAGACATGCTATCCACTGCAAAACAGTGGAGCACTATAAAAAAATCAAAGATTTACTAAAGGACTCGACGACGGAGTTCTTCTCCTTCACCCCGAAGGGGGAAAAGCTGCAAACTATGCTGCTGAGGGGGATGGACTCGTCTATCGAGCCGGAGGAGCTCCTTCAAATGCTGAGGGATAAGCAGTGCGACGGGCTTGAGTTCGTGGGGGTCAAGCCGTTCACCACAGCTAGGGCAAAAAGGGAGAAGCGAAAGCTACCGTTCTTCCTTGTTCAGCTTTCGCCCAGTAGCAAACTGGATGGTCTCAGGAGTATTAATGTCCTAGACTACCAGGTTGTGTCATGGGAAAAAGTAAAAAGGAGCGATAGCATTTTACAATGCGTTCGCTGCCAAAGGTTTGGGCACGCCGCGTCGAACTGTGAAATGCAGCCTCGATGCGTGAAGTGCGGTAAAAACCACAAAGCAGAGGAATGTTCTCTGGGTAAGGATGGGGTAGCAGATAGGGCCCAACTCTCATGTGCTTTATGTGGAAACTCGGGACACACCGCAAACTATCGGGGTTGTCCTAAGTTCCAATATATGAAGAAAATAAATCTGGTTCGTCAGCAGAAGGTCGAAGTCAAGCGTCCACCCGTTTCTAGTCAAACACCAGCCGTTACTTCCCAATGGACTTACGCCCAAATGGTGTCTGGCCAGGGAAATACGGTACAAAAACAACAACCGAAGGTTGCTTCACAGGTCCCAGTGCCTAAAGCACCTGAGGCTCAGCCTGACATGCTGGCTATTTTGCTCTCAATTCAAGGGCAAATGAGCCAGCTTCAGCGTCAGTTACAAGAGCAGGCGAAACGGGTAGACCAGATCTACGCATTTCTGCCGGACCTAGCGCACCACCAGTCGTAATGGGTACGTTGGCGGAGAAATCATTAAAGATCCTTGCGGTGAATGTGAATTCACTGATAAGGATCGAGCGAAGAACTGTACTTTTTAAGTTGTTAGAAGACCAAAGCCCTGATGTACTTTTGGTTAGCGAAACTAAGCTATCCCAGAAGCACAAACTATGGCACAATAAATATAATATTATAAGAAGAGACCGACCCAACTCCATTCAAGGGGGAGGTGTTGCGATCTTCATTAGAAAAGATTTGCGTTACAAGGCTGTGTACAGCGGTGAAGTGCGGAGGTTTCGGGAGCTGGAGGCCTGTACCGTGTGCATCCCTCTCCGTAGTGGAAAGAGGTTGTACATGGTCGCAGTCTACGCTTCCGGAGCTACTCAAACCACTTCATTTATAACAGAGCTCGAGACACTTTTTCGATGTCTAAGGCTGGAGTCGGAGGAGAACTATTTTATTATGGCTGGAGATTTAAATGCCAAGCATAGTGATTGGGGAAATAATATACCAAATTCTAGGGGGAACCTACTACTCAATTGGTGGGGTCTACACAATGTCGAGTATAGACTCGATTTGAAAGCTACCGATAGTCCGTCGTATCCTAGCGCCGGCTCCTATCTGGATCTTCTGCTGTTCGACGTACGATTACAACTGACCAACACGAACCGACAAACCAGAAACTGCCTACATACATTCGTGTATGACAGTGACCATTGCGGACTCAGTGCCGAAATCACAATTCCCAATGAGATTGCGGAGTTGGAGGAGTTTGTCCAAACGTACCCCTACAATTACAGTAGGACGCGTTGGACACGCTTCTCCAGAGTATTGACAAGAGCACTCTCCTCGAACTCGCTCTACCCACCGTCCAATAGGAACCTGTCAAATGAGGAGATCGACAGATACCTACAACGAATGGACGAGACAATTAAACAAACGATGGACAGAACGATACCTCGGTATCAACAAACTGACAACGTAGACATATACCGCAATGCAACAATTGACGCACTTCACGAACAAAAAAGTAGACTTCTGTCAAGATTAAAAACCTTGTACAGACGGTTTACTGACAGACAGAACTCGGAGGTCAGGACACTGAAGTCGTTGATTAAAAACCTCCAACAGTTAATAAAAGAAAATTACAGACTCTCTGTAAGTTTGCACTGGAACAAAAAAATTCGGGCTGTAAAATCCAGCAACCCGAGTATGTTCCCGCAAATAAATAAAATATTTCGGAGGAATAATCAGAATGACCTGCCATGTCTTAAGATCCCCCGAACGACGAACAACGAACAGATACTCATAACAGCAGGCATAGATCCAGGGAACGCCGTCAGTGATGACAACTTCTTTGTGATCGAAGATCCGCAGGAGAAGGTAGAGGCTATAGGAGCGACTTTCCAGGAAGTGTATAAGGTGAATGATAGTATTTGCCCGAACCACGACCTGGAAAGTCGAGTCCTTGTGCACAACTTTAACCTTCAAAATGATATACAGCACTGGCGATCAGAGAACAATGGTTTCACCGAGTTCAATGACGATAATATGGCAAATAATGTCATCGCCAATGTGGAGGTACATCCCCCGTTCATATCGAAGGTAGAACTCCAAGCGATCTTCGAATCATTGAGAAGGAAGAAATCCGTGGGTATCGACGGAGTGTCTAACATTGTGCTAAGACACCTCCCTCCAGAAGCGGTGAACATTTACACCATCCTGTTTAACAATGCGCTGAATAATGCACATTATCCGGCGCACTGGAAAACAGCGGTGGTTCATCCTATTCCCAAAAGGGGTAAAGATACGTTCAATCCAGCAAATCTCCGGTCGATAAGTCTCCTTCCGAACATCAGCAAGGTATTCGAGAAGGTTGTCAATAGAGCCCTGTCTAAGTGGTTTGAGGACATGAATATTGTTCCCGATAACCAATTCGGTTTTAAGGCGGGGCATGATACAGTACATGCCGCGTCTAAACTGGTGTCGGATATCCAATGGAACAAAAGCAAGAATCAATGCACGGGTGCCTGCCTGGTTGACTTAGAGAAGGCCTTCGATACCGTATGGCTAGAAGGACTCTTCTACAAGTTGAGTAGGCTGGACATAAGTAAACCACTGCTATACATGCTTTGTAACATGCTCACCGGTAGACAGTTCATTGTGAAAAATGGCAATGTAACTTCTGCTGGTACGTTTGATATTAAAAATGGTCTGCAACAGGGTGCGGTAAATTCGCCGATCCTCTTTAACATTTACACAAGTGATCTTGTAGGATCTCTTCACCATGCTATAGCGTACGCCGACGACTTGATAGCGTACAGATCAGGACCAAAGATTGAGGTCATTGCAATAAGATCAAGCGATATTGCGACGACTGGAAGTTGAAAATCAACTTCCAGAAGTCGGAAACCATCCTGTTTAGGACGTCGTTATCTAGGGCCTCTGCGGACACCAGAAAGAATTGGCGAAAGTTCTCAATAGTGGGACAGCACGGACAACCATTAGCGTCTCGAAATGTAGTCAGATACCTTGGGTTTTGGCTAGACCAGTATCTATATTTTAACAAACATATAGATGCTGCTCTGGCCAGAGCCAAAGCGGCTTTCGCCCTCACAAAGAGACTGTTTTATAGCAGCCAACTCGATGCCAGGGTGAAGGTAATCTGCTACATGGCCCTCATTCGGCCCATGCTCGTATATGGTTGTCCCGTGTGGTTCAACGTGGGAGCAAGCTCGTTGGAAAGGATTCGGGTGTTTGAGAGGGCTTGCCTTAGGGCCTGCCTTCGCTTATATAGAACACCAGAGTCTCAGTACATAAAATTCTACTCCAATGAGATCCTCTATAACAAGGCGGACATAAGCAGGGTGGATAATTTCTTGATCAAGATGATTCGAAGGCACATTGCAAGAGCAATGAACTCGACGAATAACCTGATCTCTGGGGCCTACTACCCCAATGATATGTATCATGAGAGCGTGCGCCTTAACGGCTTCATTCCCCCAGAGGCGTTCCTCTATTTAGATAGAGAAGGTCTGATACAGGACAAAGTAGCGGTGCCGCTAATCTTCCATGTTGCCCGAACAGCTGTGGATAGGCGACTCAACTACGACCGGGACGTCGCGCTCAGCATGACGGAGCGTCTTCGGTTCAGTAGAGCGATAGCAAGTCGCGATTTGCGAGACGTTGTTAGGCAGCATCAGAGTTTCTGGTGGTTAGGGGACGGAGAGGGAACTCCCTCGTCGTTTCCTTTTGATTCTGGGTAGCTCCTCCTAAGGCGCAAAGTTGGCCTGGCCGGCTTACATAGGTTTAAGATTTAGGTGTAGGTTATCTTTAGGTATATAAAAAAAAAAAAAAAACAAGAAAAAAAAATTATATGTATATGTACATGCATATGTATGTGCATATACGTTGTGTATATATATGTATATATATTACGTATATATACATGTATATATATAGTTTAGAATAAGGTAGTTTTAAGGTTTATTTTTAAGGTAGTTTTAAGGTTTATTGTTAAGGTAGTTTTAAGGTATTTTTAAGGTAGTTTTTAAGTTCTTATTTTATATTAGTTTTTTATAAAAAACAAGTTCATTTTTCTAAGTTTTTATATTTTCTTAGAAGTCTAGTTGTTAAGTAATTTAAATAAATAATTAATTTTAAGGTAGGTTACGTCGAAAGACATAGTATTAAGCATTAGGTTTAGCTTAGAGCACCCGCATAGGGTCAGTAAGTTAGAATAAGATTAAGTTAAGTTAGTTAAGCTAGTTTTAAGCGTTTTTGTCTAGCTCGTAAGTAATAATGAATTCTTAAAATAAAATGCATTGAAAATGAAATGAAATGAACAAGGGCGGAAATTTAATATGACACCTCTTGTTGGTTGACCCTATATAACACGCACAACACGAATGGTCACGATAATATACAGTCTATTGCCCCAAATACACATCTAAAAAAAGTATCTTTAAAAATACATTTAATTTTTAAAGCTCGCACTTCATGTTGTAAACCGCAGAATAACGCGCGCATAAAAACGAAAACAATGCAAGCAATGCTGAAAGGACTATAAGTGTGCTCAATTAAATTTTTATTTTACTCATTATTGTGTGTATCCGGTTTAAGAAAAAAAAATCCATAAATAAAAATAAGATAATTTTTATTGCAATAAAAATAATTTTAAACTCAATTGCAAATATTTACAACGAGACATGCTTGTTAGCATTTCCTTTACAAAAACCAAAAATTCAGCTACATATTTCATATTTCACTTTATAATCCTGCTATAAATGAACGCTCAACCACCAACGAAAATCGTTTATTCTATCCGAGCTGAGTGTGTTTTTTTGTTCTTTTTTTTTGTGGAAAGGGTGGCAATAAATTTTCATATATCCAATTGTGTCCTTTAGCTCCTGCGGTAAATATCTCAAATATCACACGAGAGAATTTATTACAAAACGAGCTTTACATCCTGTGACATTTGGTTTTGTGCACTGAAAAGTTCATTCTAATCCTTTACGGTTGACAAATTCCATATGGCTTCGTGTCCGCGGGGTGAGGATGACAGGAATTTATCCCTTTCAATGATTTCAATTTCAATGGAAGACTCGTTTGTAGTAGTTACACCTCGAAGAAGATTAATAATTTAATTTTTTGTTTGCTAGAATTTGACGGTAAAATACTGTCAGTGTAGACCTCTTACGACGTCAGTTTCACGTCACGTTAATCTTCAATTCAACTTAACGAAAAGTGATTATTAGAATTTATGTGAAGGTTTGACAAAAAGTTTGGCATCGTTCTTAATGATTTCTTGCGTTAAGCCGTGTTGAACAAATTCAATAAAAAAATCGTGATGTAGTGCTATAAAATGGAATTTATTTGAAATGTTTTCAAAATCGATTACCGTTGCTAAAACAACAGCTGTTTCACCCCCAAAGACCCAATCACAATGACCGTCAATATTAATTTATATCCGGAAATATACGGTAATGGCGAGCGGTCTTTGTACACAAACTGAAGAGAGACCCACCCCTGCCAAGCTGTTTTGAAATCCTGTCCCCTCGTGTTGTCGGTTCATTCTTGTGAAATATTGAAATTGCTTTAGTCCCCTTGTGTCGCATCGCCTTTTTCGATACACGTCAATTACACAAGGCCCCCAAAGATACCCGTAGAGCATCTTACAAGTGGAAAATGGGACAAATCTTAACACAAAATGTTTCGCGTCAGTTTTTCTAAATAGCTGCTGTGTCGGTGGGTGACATTTCTTGGTATTCGTCGCTCTACACCCCATCCATGATTACAATCTGTCGAGAAGAGAAAGCTGTCTCTGTCGAACTCCGGCAGCATGGGCAGAGACGTTGTGGTAGTTGAAAATTTTCAAAAAAAAAAATGTCCTACCACTTTGAACGCCTTAATTACTTAAACGTCGAGACCGTGGAGAAAGCACCGGCGCTAATTTACATATAAATGAACAATTCCTTTTGTAATGAATTCACGCTGTGCAAAAATATGCGGTTAAAATGAGTCAGGTAAATGCTAATTATTAAAATCTTACAATGCCCTGCATAAAAATGTTAAGAGAGAGGAAAAAAAAGAGAACGAGAAAGCCAACAATGAAGGGTGCATGCTTATTCAACCCTTGTCATTCGCTGGCAAAGACAATCCTCGTTGTTGCATTTAAATGCACTAATGTAGAATTGCTTGGCTGCAGTTGAAGCTCAAATCCTTAGTCACCGTTTGAAAAACCCTTGTGCGCGACACAACGAGAACGTTGAGTGTGTTGTATAAGCCGCTTTTGAATGAACCGCTTAATCCACTTGCACCGCATTATGTCAAGGGTTGACACTTAATTGCCCTTAAAAAGAGAGCAAAAAAAAAGTATTCCGCAGAATGGTAAAGAGTAGAAAGACGGAACATAGAATGAAACTATACAAGCAGTTATGAGTAATATGCCTTCCGGTTCTTTGCTCGTTATCCTTCTCATTATCATCACCGTCATCATCATAAGCATTCTCTGTCGCTAACATTGTAAACAGAGTGTGGAGAAAGTAGAGACTCACTTGGATGTTTATACAGAAAGGGCTGGATAGTTTTACTTTTACAATGAAGGCAACTAGCTTGATGGTCTTGAAGTTTTCATTAACTTGTAAGTAGGGAAAAGGGCCAACCAGGGGTCGGAAGACCATGAAGTTTCAAATTTATTTGAATAGCGCTTGTACTACATTTGACAAATTTCAAATGGTTTGCTTACTATCTTGTGGAAAACCTTAGGCAGATAGAGGTCATAAAATAGTTTGTTTTTCAGAGTGGGCTATCCGCTAGTTTCTTCCAGAAATTACTATTGGAACTACGCTGCTTAATACTTTTAAATGATTTAAATCATTTATTGAGGAAAGTACACAGGACTTTAGAATAATGCACGCTGCAAATGGCTTTGTAGCCCATCCTATCAACTCAATTCTGGAGGACATTCTCGAATGCTTGTGGCTTTATTTGGCGAACAGCTCGATTAATGTTTTCCTGATCTTTTTAATCAATATCGGGTCCATTAATTGTGGGTTGTTGAAGTAACAACGACTCTACATGAAAAAATGTCCCACGGCGTCAAATAGCAGTTAAATGGTGGCTTAAACGGCTGACATGGTTTCAAAACTAATTGCGTTAAAGATCAATTGTTTGTCGACTGGTGTGCCACGTTGCATAATCCTAACGGTTTCAAGTGTGTCTAGTTTCACAGCAGACGCCAGTGTCTTGACGGCTCCACAGGTCCATTTCAAATCAACTTATCGCCAAACTGTGATAGTTCCGCCGTATGACACGTAGAGCCAGCCTATTTAAAGTACATTTCTTGCACATTAATGTCAATTACATTTTCAAAGAAAAAATAACTGTCTTTATTGAACGAACGTGAGGTTCGCCCTCATTTTTTAAAGAACTAAGGCTCGTTGATGGCACCACCGCGGAAACCTCACCAAACGATGGATTTTGCTGGATGTAATGAGGTCAAAAGCGTCTCTTCTGGTTTGATCTCACTCCAAATGCGACAATTTTGTTTACTATCAAACCCCTCAACCCAAAAATAAGCCTCATCGCTGTATACAATTCTGCGACAAAACAACCGGTCAGCTTACAACTGGTCCAAAGCTTAATCAGCAAAAAAATGACGCAAATGATGGTCTTATGACCTTAATTCCTGAAACAGCTGCATCATGTTCGAATGTTAGCCAAAGTCCTTGCGCAAAATTTTCCACTTAGTGAACTGGCAAAGCCCCAATCGATTCGACCGATGACGAATTTGTACATTTTTACACATTTTCGATTACAACGGCGATATTCACTTCAGCACGTTGATTCCATTGATTGACGTGCTGGTGTTATCCCATCATTTAGAGAACAAGTTGTATGAATCTATCCAAAGTTCGACGGATGGCTTGCTCGTATGGACGTTTATGTATGCCATAAGAATTGCAAAGTCATCTATAAGTGTCACGAATTGACAACTGATTTCCAAGATCAGCATTGTTCCAGCGTAATCTTATTGGATATGATTTGCCAGACAATACTTTAAGCGAATGTCAAGTATTACAGCTCGGATTGACAGTTGTCGCCACTGTAAGTTCTATCCAAGCAAATAAAACCTCCTTTACAGCAATAAATACTTTGGAAGATACATCTGAAAATGACAGCACTTTTGTGCGCTCAGTTGTCGAGCGCTGTTTATGGGAACTCTACTAAGTCCTTTGCCACCGTTACACGATAGGCAGTCGAATTGAAATATGTTTCGTTGATGATGAATGTTGAGGACTACCAATAACAGCGACCACAAACGCTAGCAATGCAAGATTTAACCAAATGATAGTGAATAGCCGTAGAATCGAGAAAACAAAGATGTGAGCACGTTGAAGGAATGCATTCGTCATATTCTGCATGCCAAATTGCAAATCGCTGGTAAAAATTAGGGCCTAACCCCAAAATGATGCTATGATTTACAGCAAGATCAATCGTTACATATGCAGCATCAGTATGGTGGCAAAAAGCGAAAAAGTAATCCACGCAAGACAAGCTCAATAAACTTCAAAGACTTACTTGTGTCTGCACTACAGGTGCAACGAAAACTGCTCATACTGCAGCGCTGGAAGTCATTCAAAACCAACCACTCCTTCATACATGCTCATTGCTGAAAATGACTCAAATTCCAAATTAGCTCACTGTGACATTGCGCAAGAGCTCAAATGCCATGAACTACTAGGTATAGCAATAACAGAGAAATGTCTAATTTAACAGAACTTCAAGGTAACATTCCCAAATCTGGGAACAGAACAAACTTATGTAAATTTACTAACGATTCTCACTTATTGTACACAGATGGATGCAAAACAGACGAAGGAGTTTGGGGGATACGGTGCTATCACAAAGACTTTCATCCACTCATCTATGGAAAATGTAACTCCGTATTAAAAATAGTACAGAACTACCTGCAATCACTCATAACGCCCAGCACAAACAGAGTCCATCTCATTTGGATACCAGGACACAGCGGAAATGAAAGAAATTAAAAGGCTGACCCACTGGGTAAAACAGGAGCGGCGTCACATTTGACTAAACCAAGACCATTCTGTGGATGTATAACAAATTGGCGAAAAGAAAAAGAGCACCATTACTCAATGGAAACTGAAGGAAACAGACAAGCCAAAATTTTTCTCCCATAAAAGAACCCAACAATTCCTTCAACTAAGCTAACAACAAGAGTCGGCTACGTATAACCACGGGATTCCTCACAGGCCATGGTAGAGTCAGAAAACATCTCATGGCTATAGGGATAACGCAAGATAACATACATTATGTAGAATGTCCAACGAAGACGAAGAATTAGTAGAACGTATCTTATAATGCTGTGAATGTTTAATCCGAACAGAAGACATAACTCCTTTCTTAATTAAGAACATAGTTGGATTCATCACTAATTCGGGCATCATAAGTTGGCTTTCATATTAGAGAATCTGACTGTAGGCCCAAATGCTTTCAAGTAAACTTTCCCAAGGAGCTGTTGAATCGATATTGGGTTAATTCATAAGTGTACACGAACGATACTTGTATCCAACACTACATTCCTGAGTTGAAGAAATAATCAAAATAATGAATTGTAAACCTGTTTTGAAGAAGGTCAATAAGATTTCATCGGCCAGGAAGGTAATAGCAACATCCTTTTGGTGTATTCATGCACTCTTTTGCATCTCTTATCTTCAAAAAACAAAAAAAAATAACGGATTAGTACTACGCATTATAAATTTCGAAACAGTAGCCACATTTGAAGAAGAATAGTAATCAATATCAAGACAACCATCTCGCACTTCATTCAAAATTTACGAAATGCAGTTGAAAAAAATAAACGACCAACCGTATTCAACAGATCTGTCCCCCATCGTCTTTTTTATTTACTAAACTCAAGTGGCGCGGTGGATCAAGTGGTTAGAGCGTTGCATCGCTAAGCGGGAGGTTCGACGTTCGAATCCCAGAAACACCAAAAAGTTTTTTCACAGTCCCACCTCTCGTGAATGTCTGACAATCGTGCAAGACTAATAACTGTCATGGGAAACCCTTTCAACTCGCCTTTTGACTCGAAACTGTAGGTCCCTTTCATTTTGTGTGAAAAAATATAACACACACAACACGAATGGTTGCGAAAAGCTAGGCCCTGGACCACGTACGGTCTGTTGCACCAAGTATTCGTACATATTTGTAAACTCAATGTTTGGTTCACACGACAGAGAGTTTCATCGAATAAGGAGTCTATAGCATTAAGAGTAACTGCTATGACAGATGGGGAAAAAGTGAATCGGCTCAAAAGTATATTATGTTGGAAGGTAAAACTGAATTTAACCGAAAAAATACTCGTTTCTCTTTTAAGCACGAAACTTTTCAAACGACCTTGTGCGTCATACCTACGTCATAACAGAAGTTTTCTCCCAACCCCAATACATCGTTAAATTTGCATTCATATTGTCCCTTATTTGCTGAATACAAATGAACATTAGTTACATATTTTTGTATTCATATTTTGTTAAAACAAAACAACAACAAAAAAAAGAAGAAATAAAAGGAAACAAAACAAATCCACAAGCAGAAAAGTGTAATATTTGTCGAATTCCCAATCTAAGTGAATCGAAACGAAAGTTCTTCAAAAAGTACATAAGCTCTGAACTCATTCAGATAGCAATAACACTTTCTATTTGATGGAGCATACACGTACACGCATACAAATATCCATTATTGTATACCTTGAGGCAATTTGGGAAATCAAATAAATTTTCCGATTTGATTTATGGCGGAAAGTTGTCCTTTTTTTTTATAAGGCATAAGGATTCCGGTTGTATTTATCTTTCATCCTTCTGTCCTCAGTCCCAATGATATTTCCCGATGATTGATTATTTCGATCATAGTCTCCACTACATATAAACTTCAAACAGATAGCCCGTATGTATTCCATTTACAAAAAGGATACCTACCGTCTTGTATAATATTTAGTTACTGACACGAGTGTTTATCTAGATATCGAATGAATTTATTTCCTATGCGCATAGTCAATCGAAATCCCGTTTAAAATGTGCATCGTCCGAAATCGAAAGGATATTTTAGGGTGTTGCTATGGCAATACTTAAACTCGATAGGACATAGAACGAATTCTACTCATATAGAGAGAGAGAACCGAACCTTTTCATGTCCATATACCACCAACTTCACTACACGCTCGAAGCTATTGCAGCAGGCGGCGAAAATGGTGGATGAGGAGGGGGGCTTTTGTTTTTAGTCCAGAAAGTAGTTGAACAGGGGAGAATCGCACTCAAAAATTAATGGAACGGAAAGTGTGTAGATTAATCACAATAAGATCGCCATCCTTTTCCATTCACTTCCATCGCCTGTTTTCTTATGTTCCTTATACACTTGCCCTGAATTATTTTTTTTGTTTTTGTATTTCCTTGTAGTCTCGAGATCCTTTCACTTGCAAGGAAATACTCTTCGCTAAAGCTTACCATCAACCTCCTCCTCTAAATCTATGTATCCTTTCGTGTCGTAATGAGCGTAAAAGCATTAAACCCAAGAAATGTTGCCTGTGAGTTTTTCCTTTTTCGTTTTAAGTGAGCTGACACACTAAAATGTTTGCAACAGCACCACACGTCCTCAAATGTCGGGTTATGCTACGATTAAGGCTGATATAGGAAGGAGCGCAATGTGCTGCTTTCACCGGTGAGCGATTGCATCAGAAGTGCATTGGCCCGAAGAAACCTAGGACGGTCTGACAGTAACGTCTGCCCAAAAACAACACAAGGAACATCTAAACTTGGCCAAAGTTTAATGCAGAACTTTGTCATTAGTTGAAACTACGTTCGAGTGGGTGAATTGCAGTCATTTGTATGCGGATTGTATGCTGAGTTAGCCTGATGATGATTTATTGAAATGAAGAGCTGGTTTGGGAGTGGGGGCCAAATTGGATGGTCGATTGCAAAAAGGAACTGTTGCCAGTACTGTGTGAGAGATTTGTTGAAAAACGACCTTAGTTAGGAAGCATTTCGTTTCCTATTTATCTTCTTGAAATGGACAAATGTTCTTCGAGGGTTGAATATACTTTTTCCCAGTTTACAAATTATCTTTCGTTTTAGTTCTTGAAAGTCGCACTTCAATAGTCGCACGTTTAAAGCGACCTTTAAGAAATTATTTAATACGAGTGTGCATGAATTTCACATCATCACTGGGATTTGGATGTTTTATACGTATTCTACCTATTCTATTCGAAAACCGTCATTCAAATTGCATGTACGAATCAAAAGTATCTAATTAGCTAATTGATTGGATTTTAATGTGCCCTTTCGAATATTCTTAAGCTAAGTGGTGAACTTCTGAAATACAAAGGCTAGTCGGTGCGTGAAATGCAAGTGAATAAAGGTTGAAAAGGCATGCAAACTGAACAGACGATGCGCGTTAGTTTGTGAGATACTTTACGTTGCATTTCGACACATTTCTGGCTGTATTGTATCTTTATGGATGTTTGGTTTTAAAAACCCCAAAGTTAAGAGATTATCTGCATAGACACGATCCAATGCATAACCCCTTAAAAAGAAATCCAACTTTGTCAGATCACACCATCTTGGTAGCCAATTGGTGTCGCCAAACCTTGAATTAATTAAACGGCCGGGTATCTTTTCGTGGCACGTAGTCCCATTTTTTTGAAACCACTTACCGCTCGCGTCAATGTCCTTAACCTCAGATCAAAAGGAGTTATTTCTGCTTAACAGAAACGCAGAGAATTCACCGCAACAGTGGCGACAAATCGTGTTCAAAAAAAATACGGCCTTATCACGCTACCGGCTTATAGTGAGCAGCAAACTGTTATCCGTAGTAAATGTAAGGAATCTCATCGATCAAATTTGGATTTTCAGAACTCCAAAATCAGTAATTTTGTTTGTTGACACGGCCTCATCGATGAATAAGATTTTGTTTAGAAATCGATGACAACTTGTTGATTTTCCATCACCCTATCAACTTATGCTCTGCGCATTCTATGCAAGGTTTAGTTGTTGTTTAAGATGGACTTTATAGGGATGAAGATAGAAATGAAAGTACAAAATTCGCCAGGCAGACCTGAGTGCGGTGTCAGCTTGACAATGTCTGGTCTTTGGCCACTGAGGCATTCACAGCGGTTGATTGAGCATAACAGTGATGAACATGCCTTACATGGCTTGAGGGAATGTTGCTTGAGGCCATGCTTAAACCCGGACTGTAAGCGTCGTCTAAAGTCAGTAAGCTGTTTAAACGATCCATATTATAAAATGACAGGACCAGAACTAACTACCTGTCACTATGAATGACAGATGGATTTAACAGAAGCCATATGCCTCAAAATGAATAAAACTTTACATACTTATGTATTTTACGAACGCTATCGTACATGGACTTCACAACAGGACCGCAGCGCTGGGCTCAAATTAAAGAGTGCCCAACTGTCCCTTTTTTCAATTTTTGAAAGTAAAATTTAACGTTTTTATACGTACAACCAAAAATCAACCTTCTTTCCAACAGTCAATTGAAAGGCTTGTTTGTTTACTTTTTGAGAGTCAAAAAACGTTAGCTGTGCACGTTTACTGTTTCCTAAACATATGGCGGAAGGGTAATAAAGAAAAATTAAATGAAGTTGGGTTGACAGTTGATAAAGATTTATTCAATAATTGTTTGGGTTGAAGAAACTCCTTTTATTGAGTATTTTCCTGCTTCAAAGGAAATACATTTTCTGCAAAATTGGCCATGGTCAAGAAATGGAGAAAGAAAGTTCATACGCTTGGGCCACAAAGCATCCATAAATAGAGAAAAGACATAGGCGTTATAATCTAAAAAGCAAGTCACCAAACAAAACCTGCTTTTCTAAGGATTTGGTCATCTCTGGTTCTAAGAATGAGTCGAGTAATTTCTGCTTCTACGGTTTTGTCCGGTCTTTATTTGCACTAAGAACAAATATCAAAATCCTGTCACAAATCCTGTCTTAAGCCCGATTAATGATTTAGGAAACGTAAACAGAGTGCTAAAAACGTTTTAGACAGAGCACTCTGATCGGTTTTGTTGTTCAAACTAGCCCTAGTTTTAGGATGAAATGCCTCCAGAAAAACTGCCTCTGCCCACAAAAAGAGGAGAGTCAATTTATTGTTGCCATTGGACGACGATCATCGGATTGAACTACAAAAGTTGAGGATCTCAACACAGACTACAATCGATGGACTAAGGAAGAGTTGATCAAAATGCTATAAATTTGAACGCAAGCTCTATGAACTGAAAATTGCGTACTAAGGTCACAAAGGTGTCCGAAATTGGGATGAATTTGGAAAAGAGATGGTAGTGTGAATGGCCTCCCAAATAGGGGGTAACTTGCAGTCGCAGTAACTTACCTTCGAGCAGTAGCTCGTAAAACGATGATAAGCCGCATTACGTTTCTAATATCTGTATTCCGACAGTCTCCAGATAGTTGAGATCGAAACCAAATTGAGCATGACAAAAGTCAACTCTAACCTCCTAGTAGGCAGATTCAGAAGTCGACTTCCAACAAGAAGAAGTTGTATTTGGATGCCAAAGTACAAATGGAATCGCCTGAGATTAAAAATGGACTCTCTGATGCGCATTCATTTTCTGCTAAAGTGAACAATCAGTGAACTCAGTATGACAATGTCATCTTAACCGCGGCAAGGTAAGGCAGCAAGGAAAGAGTACAGAGACAGGAAAAGGGAGGGTATACGTATACGCAATCTCCGAGCGCAAGAAAATCGAAGATTCGGGCGACAGAAATGACATCTTACAGTTCTATAGGAAGGTAAAGTAAATGGCACCTGATTACAAGGCCGGAATGCAGACTCTTCCAAATACTCATGGAAGCCAAGAGAATCTACGAATCCCACCCAGGAGTCCACCTCCGCTTTGAAAAACAAGCTGTCGTGAGTACCTGTACGCCTAGAAAAGCTATCGTGGATACCAGAGCGCCTAGACTTGACAACTGAAACCTGTGTACCCGGGATCGACGAAGATGGCGGCCTAGGATGTCTCAGGCAGACACTCTTCACGGGTCGGGAGTCCGGTAAGTAAGTAATAATTTGATCAAAAGCTTGTTTTTCAAAAATGTAAGGCTCCACTTATTGGATTTGTCCCTAACGCGACATATTCGAACGTATGAGTGGATTTATTTTCATTACCGTGGCCGCACATACCTACATATGTACGTATGCATGTCCTTGAGCTGCATCCTAAAATTAACTTTTATATCAAAGTCAAATAAAAAACTGAAGGACACATACGTTAACGCATAATCACATCACTTTACATGACAAATGCTTACAGGTAAAACTCAAAAATCCTGACAAACATGTTCCGAAACAAATCAGACCTGTCATATTAATCCAAGTGAATAAATCGCGAAATACTAAACCCTACTTTAGCATACAGCTACCAATGTTCGTCAATCTAATCAGATTTCCTGTCAATTTTTCACGTTTCCCCATCGATTTACAGAAAGCAAAAAAAAAATATTAAATGGCATCACCGAAATGTTGACATTAAAATATGCCACTCCATCGATAAAGTTATACGACTTGTATTCCGGTTCCGTGTTTCCCCATTTGCGTGCTTGTCAAAATATTCAAAAAGTCAAGTGCACCCCAAATGGCGCCCAAAAAAAATACAAATTTCCATAATAATTCAATTTAAATTTTTTTTTATCTACAATTCGACAAAATTGAAAGCGCACACTCTTTATTCCTTGCCCTTTGTATGCGTTGCGGATGGCCCTACCCTCATTGGGTGGTGTGAATAAAAACTAAGGGAACACTCTGAGTGAACACTCAAGAGTGAAGTGTTTTCGTTGAAGGGAACACTCAATTTGGTGTGAATAAAAAATTTCCTCTAACTAGGTTCATCCCCTCAAGTTGAAGTTTGAAAACTAGAGTTGAGAGCTGTCAAATCCAGCAGCTGCTTGTCATGGGCTTTTAAAATCATGGAAAGATTGCCCGTCTTTGTTTCTATCCCCTTTTTGTTCAAATCAACGCCATGGAATTTTTTCTTCCATAGCTTTCAACGAAATTTGCTTTTTAAATTTCATGTCTGGAGTTGGGCTTCTTTCCATCAAGCCAGAATAAAATTGTAGAATTTTTATGAACTATTCTTCGTCCATTCCAGATATCTTTTTTTTAAGGTTTTTCACTTATTCCGTCAAGGTATTCATTTTCCGAAATAGTATTATCCATTTTTTTATCTCCTGAAGTTACCTCCAATGCACACTCAACTTCTTAAAGTGTTCACTCGATTGATTCCATCTTTATTCACACCAAAATGGAGGGAACACTCAACTGTCAAAATATGTGAGTGGAGGGTTTTCGTTAAACTTAACGAACCCTACTCTTATTCACACCAAATGGAGTGTTCCCTCCAAAATGCTGACGGAACACTCACACTCAATTTTTATTCACACCACCCATTGTTTTTAAAATATACATTTTCTTTCTCTTTTTTTTAAGTTTTTTTAGGGGGTCCTTAACCGCAAAGTAATGTACGGGAACATTACTTATTCCACTCAAATTACAGCTGAACTCGGCAAAAAAAAAAAATAAATAAAATACATTTTCGTGAGAACACATTAACTACAGAAGTCACCGACTGATGAGTTCAAATTAAACTCATAAAGGAATGGTAAGGATAAGGACTTTAACTTTGAAGTGTATATATGCAAAAAGGAAGAAAAATGAGAGATAATTTTGTTTTCTTTTTTTTTTGCCACAAGAACACAAAAAATGAAAAAAAAAAAAAAAAAAAACACAGAAAGACGTCCTCAGAAACAAAACAAGGAAAAACAATTGAAATTCATTATCCTTTTACGTATTTACCCAGTATATGAATGCATTAGTTCAACAACCAGAACAACGTGGCTCGACGTTATCAAAGGGGCCATTCACTGTGACAATGACAACGTTACAGAGTGAGGACACAGTATGTATAAAATGTAGGTAGACAGTGTCATTTACATTTTCATTATTGTTAGCTTGCATCCTCATGGGTGTCTGGTATTTTGATAAGAGATGGCAAATGTATTGCAAGGAAAAGAATTTGTACAAAGAATGTCACTTAAAGTCCTTAAACATGTACTATGAAAGGTTATTGAATAGATATTATCTGAATGATTGTTGATTGCGCTTATTTTCTCTAAGTGTACTTACATAACCGGCTACCGACTCGTGAAGAATTTCTGGCTGAGACAGGATAGACTTTCATCGTCGTCGATTCACTCTGCTCCAGTTGTCAAGACCAAGAGCTCTGGCATCTACGATAGCTTGGTTTTTAAAGGTTCTCTCTTCCTGGTTGTTTAAGCGAACCGCCCTCGAATTCGAAAATCGTGTTGTTTGGAGCTCTGTTGTCCATATGCTCGATGAGCAACGTTGTTGAGTATCTTGGCATTTTGTACTGCATCCAAATATTGACGCAACTCATAGAGTTCACGGTTGTATCCTCTCCTCTATTCGCCATCTCGCACACATGACTAAAAATGTGAAATTTTAGCTCGAAAGCGCATAGTATCTGCTCTGGTATCCTGTATTTCGTCCAACACTCGCTGGCATACAGCAGAACCGACAGGATTAGCCTTTTGTAGAGCACATATTTTGTCCTCTGGATAAGGGGTTTTGGACCCATTTGCTTCGCCGAACCGAAGTAGCACCGATTCCCAAAGGTCAGTCTTCGTCGAATCTCCACATCCGTGGTTGATGAACCCCTTCACTACTCGTACCTCAAATTTAAAATTACCAACAGCGAAATTTTATCCTAGGCGATGGAAAGATGGTATTTTGTTTGTTGATAGCACACACTTGGTTTTGGCATTGTTTACTTCAAGACCAACTCGTTTCACTTTTTCGAACCAATGATACCAAAATTGTATGCGTATCCCAGTAGTTGGTCGGAACCCTAACAATTTTGTTTAGGGTTTACTGAGATTCACACGGAGAACATCGAACCTCAGTAGTTTATCATGCCAACCACAGAGCCACGGCTCACACACCGTCAACAGAGTAAAATTACACACTATAACGAGGAATATTGAATATCAGGTCAAAACTGATCAGCCACGTAGGGAGGAGAATAGTCTTCGCCCTGCCGTAGAGAGGGCGCTCCGATCGAAATGTTGTTATTTATTATATTATTACAGGGTAATATGCCAGATGAAGTGTCAAAAATGTTCACATTTCTATCTGTCAAATTAGGCGGCAGGTTAGAGGTTCGAATCCCAGAAAACACCAGCAAATTTTTTCACCATCCCATCTCTTGCAAATGTCTGACATGTCAGAGTAATAACTGCCATGAGAAAACTTCTCTAAAAAGCCTTTCGGATATGGCCTCTTCCATTTGTCAAAAAAACATATAGCACACACAACACGAATATTCCAGAAACTAGGTAGTGGACCACATATGCATTTTTTTTTGGTCATTGCATGCATTAAGTCACTTAAACGTTTTTAAATAAATGAGTGAGTTAGAGTACCGCGCAGAGATGCCTTTTTTAACTTCCAACCGAAATTAATTAACGTTTGCAGGATGTTTATAAGAGCAATGTTCCATTGTTTTCAACGCAAGATTCTGGGATCGCCAATTCAAGTTTAGCTGAGCGTCACTTGGAGATAATCCTCGCATTGGAAGCCCAATCGAGACAACTGGTGATGAAGTCGTTAAAAAAGTTGGAAAGCGAAAACACATCTATAGAGATGCTAAACAGCTCATTGAAAGTGTATTGCGGATCTTGCGCAAAAATTGGTCATGAACGAGGTTAGCTGCCGTTGGGTTAATAGAAGGTTGAGAATAGAAAACAATCATCAACGACTGGTGTGGCTGAATTTCTCGTGTACGACCGATCCAAACAAAATAGTCCATCAAATATGATATGTCCTGGATTGACCATGCATGATAAAAACAAACAATGACAGCGACAGAAAAATCGTGCCCCCATCAAGTTCAAAGTTCAACTCAGGGCCGGCAAGATCATGGCCTCAGTTTTCTATGAAACGGACAGAAGATCAATGGTTAATTATTCACCATACAAGACCACCATTACGGCACCTATCTAGGATCTGCACCTTCCTGCAATAGTCAATTCCTTATATTTATACTGACTATGGGATGAGCATGCGTTTTATTCACTGAACCCACACAGATAGAGCATTTTGACCAAGGTAATGTCAAATACAGAGTGTCTAGACGCATGGCATGCTATTAATGCTATTTCCCCACGTGTGGTTGGTATCTTTACTTGTATCTAGCTTCAACTATTATTTACATATAGGAAGAGGTTTTGTCGAGATTCCGCTTTTCCGGTTAAATCCATGAAATTGTACTTTTCATCAGGCCTGCAATACCTCAGAAACACGTGTGTATGTATATTAAATTGAAGAGACGAGCTACAATCTCCCTCCCTGGATTGTCGGGAAATACATTGAAAAGGAGAATTTGGGTGTTTTCTGGAATGAATTCTAGGTTGTCAAGAATGGTGTAGTTTTCCATGTGTAAAATGGCTACAATAGCAGTCATATGCCTACCAAAGAGGTGTAAGATATCGTTTATATAGAAAATAATATCTTGTACAGCCAAAGGAGTGGTCATAAGGTTACTGCTCAGCCTGCCTGATCTGTGTACTTTCTGTGGATAATTCTTGATTATTAGCTCCCCCGGCTTGGTTTTATTGAAATAGTAAGGGAATTCGTCTACCTTGACTGTGCTATTAATTTGAAAACAATATCTCAGCAGAAGTCAAACAAAGAATAACTCTTGCCAAACGCTGTTTCTTTCGGCTGAGAAAGCAATTGCGTAATAAGGCTCTGTCCTTTCCTTTTTTTTTTTTTTATAATTTACCCGCACTCAAGGGGTTATGAATACCCTTTTACATGTATTCACATGGTGCGGGCGTTTTGAAAGATAGATAGAGAGAGAGAGATTTGTGTAGTGGTTTGAAACTCAGGTGTATTAGGTTTCACATTAGCTCCAGGGGTGGTGTCCAGAATAACTGGGGAGATTTGATGCTGTCATGTATTTTTTGCCTTCGCTTCTGATTCACAGTATTTTTTTCCCGATCCACCTGATGTCATGAGCATATCAATTATCAACAGAGTCTTATCCCAGTCCTGCTTTATAGCGCTGAAGGATGGACACTGTGGGAGATATTCGGTCCCGTTTACGTTGACGAGCTTTGGAGGAGAAGATTTAACGATGAAACATACGACCTGTACATCGACATCGACCTTTAAAAAAAATCTGCCCATTCAATCGCTTAACATGGCTCGTACATACATATAGAGCTACTTCGGCCCGCAGAGTCTTCGAATCAAGCCCGGAGGGAAAACGCAGTAGAGGACGACTTCGGGTAAGTTGACGCACAAAAATAGAAGGAAACATCAACTAACGTGGAGTGCAACTGGAGGCAGTTATCTAAGGACCGGGCTAACTGGAGATACAGATTAGGAGAAGCTACATATGAATTTTATATTTTTTAGTGAATAATTCAATTTTGTGGAACTCATTTATAAGCTTATTGGGAGAGATTGATGAACAGATGCTATTGCATGGGCAATCACCCGGTAGTCTGCCCCATTGCAGATGCATATGTAAGTAGTACATCGTTCGCCAAAGATACTGAAGAGGACAGGCTTCGTGTCTCTGCTGACTTAAATCTTTAATCGCAGATAATTACATGTGTTCTAACCTTTACGCTTCGTTACCGAGGGAGTACAAGGATCGCAAAGAGGTTGTATATGGAAAGAACGAGAAGTTGATCGAACTCTGAATGAGAATTGCGCATTACGTCACGTGAAGCAAAAGTATATGCAAAAAAAAAAATTAAAACAAAGAGTATAAAGATAAGATATTACACAATCCTTTTCTTATCCTGCCAGCTATCTTCCAAGCTGCATAATAAGCTCTTAACTGCGGTCTCTTTTAATCGATTTACATAAATTCACCTTCTGGTATTTCTAATCAGAAATATTTATGCAAAGTGCTAGATTAATTTATTAACTCTGCTCTGAAATCATAGAAATAAAGCCCAGGCTCCACCGAGCTGGTTTATGTTAATGAAGATGGTGGTAAAATCATTTCTATTTACAATGAGTAAAGGTAGGAGTAACTCGTAGAAGATGTTTTTTAATGAACTACACCGCACAGTACATACTCGACTCGCATAGCAAAGATTAAGTTCTCCGAATGTATGTATGTATATGACAACTCTTAAGAGCAGTAATTATGTACTTTGAGACGATTTTGAATTTAATAAATAATCAATATCCCTTCAAAAACTTTTACAGTTCCTGTCAATCACTGTAAACAGATTATTTGACGAACTTCAAAGCACAAATTAATATCCTTATCCTTAAGGGGTAAACTAACGGCGTCCTAAAAATATGTAATGAATTGTTACACAGCTGAATTTTAATAAATATTTCGGTATGTATCCTTATATATTCCTACGAGTACGTGCGTATAGTGTACATACCTGGACGTTATTTCCCCAATTACGTGAAGTTATGTTTTCGTTCTTTTTTTGGGGGGGTTAGTTCATGGAGCCCTTTTTCTTTGCTTCAATTTGTTTAGGTTTTTTTTTTTTTTTTTATAGCCTCATGAAATCACCCCCCAAGTGGAACATGAAAAAGTCTCCCGAATTAGTTTGGGACTTGGGACTTTATAAGGAAATAAAACTTTCTTCTGTTTGGCTAAGGGAGGATGTTGCATGGAGCATGGTAATAAACTCCTAAGTAAAACTCTCCAGAAATGGGGAAGAAATGGCCAGCATTTCATAGAAATAATGGAGACTTATGTTTCGTTGAGGGTGACGTTTTTTTTTTTTTTTTTTCATTGACGGATGGGGGTTTATTGATGGACTCATAAACTTACTTATCGTGTCTTAATGGTATACACCTCCCAATTTAATTATTAGCTATCAAGAAAATGTAGGGCAATCATCATAGAAATTTTTTTAGATTTGTGAGGAAATGAACAGGGCAAGAAATTATGACCTTTTGTCCATGTTTCCATGTACATATCTACCATTAAAAATGTAAAATAAGGTTAAAATCTATTTTATTATCGAAATATTTGTAAACGCAAGCTTTCTACTAATGACAATAGGCGGACCGTAGAGTATATGAGAAGTAATTGAAAGGACCTTGGTCGTAAAAATTTTAGTAGGTAATGAAAAAATATTATTTTTTTAAGATCCATGTGGCATCACAATGGACCTATGTACATATGTATTATTGGTCTAAATGTGTCGCCTATTTTAACTGGAAGTTACTTCAACCTAACCTAATCTATCATCATCTACAAGTGTGACTACTCTCACGCATTGAGAGTTCTGCCATAAAGAAGGTGATTGCAGTTGATAGCTATTTTTCAATACACAAACTTGACTGCGCATCCTGTTGGCCCGTCTTCCATTAAATTTTTCAATTATCAAACCGACTTTGGCTAAAGTTTTTTACTCAATAGCGCAAGGGACTGAGAAGTTCTCAGAAAGATATTTTACTAGTCCCTTTAAAATGAAATACGTATTTGTTGTGAACATAAAAATTGTCATTACTCGATAGTGCTGCTTCGGATATATAGATCAGATACAAATAAGTTGCAGACTTTCATGCCTTGTCTACGCCTCATATTGACGGTTTCCTGGCCAAATCGTATGTCAAACGAACAGCTCCATCTGAGATTAGACATCACCATACGCTGAACGGAGTCGGTCCCAAAGCCAACTCCATTGCGAAATATGTATGTCATGTAATGGTATACGCTTGCCAAGTCTGAAAGAACAGAGGGCCACTCTCTTGTGTTAAAGAGAAAATTTAATTTTTCTTGCTCGTCTATTCGTCTGTCTGCCAACATCTTCTAGCCCCTAAGCTACAAAAGCTACATACATATATTTTTACATGTTACGTAGAGCCATGACGCAAATATTTCGCTGGTCAGGTTTTAAAAAAAAAACGTTATTTTAAAGATAGCTCCAGTAAGTACAATCAAAGATACCATTGAAATCCTTTTCGTTTGCTTAGTCCATGAAGATTTTCAAAATATGAGTGAGCTTCTCGCCCCTGAAGTGTGTTTTTTACAAACTATCTGGCCTTAAAATTTGAGATTAATCATGCTAATGAAGTAGTTTCGTGTCTGTATCTTTAAATATATGTAGCTGATCTATGTGCGTACTTTCCATTATCCATGGATCGTCTACAACGCCTGTATTCTTTTGTTCGCTGCTCTGCAATGCGTTTCAACTCTCTTCAAATCAAATCAAGTAACCCAGGCGTGACTACATTGTCGTGGTGCCAGGGCTGAAGTAGCTTATGCTAGGAATCACATCGAATATGTCTTCCACTTCGAATAGGTTCCACTGAAGTCCGAAAACCAAGAGATAGCCATGCCTATCCCAGTGGTGGTGTGAGCACAAAATTGACACCGTGCCTAAGGTTGAAAAGTTAGGGGATAAAATATAATATCACCACTAACGAGCTCTCATATCCGCCCTGTCGATGCCTATACATGTACAGCCTTATTCTGGGATCGACGGTTCTGTCAGAGAAAATACTTTTTTCTGACTGTAGTCGTGGGACCAACGTTTCATTCCCTATCAAAACAACACAACACGAAAAAGAAAACATAACAAAACAAAAACAAGAAAGGCATCCTCTCTCTCTCCGATATAGAGAAAGAAGAACTTGCGTGAGCCAACGAAGTCATTGCGAAATACGCCTTTATGCGACCAGAAGCAAAGAAAACTAAGTGCAGAGATCTCGTCGTTAAGACGAACCAGACCAAACAGGCTGCCAAGTCCACTACCCGATGCCCTAACCTGGCACTGCAACAAATAAGGCGAGTCCTAGTGGTACCAAGATGCGCATCGCAGGTGGTAGACGGAAAG
The DNA here is from genome assembly GCA_946965025.1 of Blera fallax. Taxonomy (NCBI): domain Eukaryota; kingdom Metazoa; phylum Arthropoda; class Insecta; order Diptera; family Syrphidae; genus Blera; species Blera fallax. The sequence continues at coordinate 96,718,803 of OX337244.1, forward strand.
CCACACCGAATGTTGAAACCACCAAGGCCGACCTAGGAAAAAACCCCATACCGTAGTCCCTAAGCCGGACAAGGGTAGAATACCAGCAGTGCCAACAAATACAAAAAGAAATGAGTTTGCTGCCAAGAGGGAAAGATTCTAGGACTCCAGCCATCATCAAAGCGTTACAGTGAACATAGGTAAGGTCCACGGTTGCAAAAATTTGCATAAAAAGACTGAACGATATCTCAGTGCCCAGCAAAGTGAACCTCTGCTGGGTACCGGGCCACATGGATATCCAAGCGAACGAAAAAGCGGACAAACTAGCCAGGGCATGTCACATCTAAACGCCTCGCACGCTCTTCCCGAGGCTAGCACATCGCTCAGCACTTTAAACAAGAAGATAAATATTGAATCCAACGAGGAAGCTAACAGGCGTTGGTATCGATCAGAACCAACATGTGATACGTAATCATGCAGCACGGCTAGGACTACCCCACAACGACTTCAGGGACGAAGAGAAAATGAAATCCATTCGCTACTTGCTATGCGATTGCCCAGCACTAGTCACCAAAAGAAAAGACACTCTTGGGAGCTGCTTCCTTGCGGATCTGGATGATTTAGGAAACATTGAGCTGAACAAACTCCTGAGATTCATACACATATCTGGGTGGTTTAGTTCAGCCGTCGATAACTGAAATTGAGGTTCTCAGGGGTTTACTAGTGGGCACAATATTCATCTAAGTGAACTGTTGACAGCTTACTGTCGACTAGGGCACGCATTTGCCTTACCTCGATTTTTCAAAAACGATCCTGTGCCACGTTTGCTTAGGTTCGCTCTTTTGCTAGACTGCGTAAACGGACCCCATTGCATGGCACACTTCGCAATGGAGTTCTTTTTGCGTCGAAAGGTATGACCGACACACTGCCACTTCCTTCATTGCATGGTTATGTGTTCTGTTTCTTGATCTGTTCTCATATGGAGCCGTTCGTTTGAGATACGATTTGGGCAGAAAACCTTCAGTTTGATGCGAAAGATATTCATGCACGAAGCTCTGCAGCTTGCGAGTAGGCTTGCACATCTGATCTAGATGTCTGAAGCGGTTTTGGAGTTATATGAGCTTAAATCGCTGTGCATCATCCTGCAAAAGTGACTGAGTCCGTTGCTCTATTTACATAAAATAAAAATCAAATCGCTTCAAAATTTATATGGAAAAAATCTCTGACAGAACTCGCAGTCTGGTCTTCCTATCGGGAAAATAATTGAAAATTGCAATCATTTTCTTTCTAACTAAACCTTTGATGCAGAACGTAGTCACACTCGACCATTTCCTTTGATTATGTAATCATGGATGTCGTGGAGGGGTAGTTTTCATATTACAGACTAATTGCAACCCTTTTTTATAGTTTTACTTGTGTTACAATCTGTAATCGTTTCCATCTTCCATTTTACAATTTTCTTTTATTTCCACTCAACCACTCTTGCTTATCCTTATAAAAGTTTTCTTAATCGATTATCATCGACTTAAAGGAGTTCTTTAATCTACGTGCTAAGCATACGGTCTCAATCAATTTGCTAATACCATGATGTAACGTACTATTAATAGCTCAGTGAACACGAACAAGGGCAGGATAACGACAAAGAAACAATGCAGATGTTAACTCCAGATACAAGTATCCCAGGCATTCTATTAGGAAAATTCGAACAAAAAACATGACCAAAGTACCCTAATGCTATTTGCAAAATGCTGTCAAGTAATTCATTTATCTATACTTCTATGTGTACGAGTATGTATCTGCGTGTAATCCAATGTCAATATACACGTAAGCCTATGTCAATGTAATTTCATGTTTAGGACGTGACTTCTTAACTTTAATTCAAATTTAATATTAAGGAGGTTAAGTGCCTACTCTACTCCATTTACACTAAGTGACCTGGATAATGAAAGCAATTTTACTACCAGAAAATTATTCACTAAATTTCCAAGAAAATCAGTCCTCACGAAATTCCTTTGAACATTTTCATTCCAAGAAATCGAACCCCAGATTCCACTTCTGAAACATCTCAACTTGCATTTGTTACCCACATAATATATAAATTTCCCAGCACTCGTCTTTTATAGCAAATCCTTTGGGATCCTTTAGATATCTGCCCGAAATTTAAATGAAAAAATAATTTCACCATACATCCAAAGAAATATTTTCAAACTATTTTCCTGCACTATCCGTATCGTGATTACTAAGTAGTTCCTTGATTTACCAAAAAAAAGGACTTTTCTGAATTTTACTGTTTACTGCATACTAACACAAAACTTTCATTCACAAATATACATATTTGTATTTAGCCATGTATTACAAAGCAGTAAACGAAAGAACTTTTAAATTACATCTCCAGAGTAATCCTTTTTGTGTCCATTTTCGTAGAAAATAACTACATTCCATAGAAGGATTCTCGAAGTGGAGAAAATAAACTCAGTGAGTTCCGCAAATTAAACGTCCTTTTCAATGAATGTTCTTCCATTTAATTACATTCTTCATTCCTTTTGTCTTTTCATTTGTCGTTTGCGCTTCGTTTCGTTTAGTTTGGGTTGTCGGTTTTCTTTTTTTCTATGTCCTGCTGGGTAATGCTAAATAATTAATTTATTGTTTATTCCTATAAAATAACTTATATCTCCTGGGGAATGATAGCTAACTAATTAAAGAAAAACCAAAAAGCCTGAATGAAGTTACACAGCAAAAGGAGGAAAGGCAATATCGAATTAATTTTCAATTATCTGTTGGAACAAAAAAAAATTATAATTGGAAAGCTCAGATGACCAATTTCTGAGAAGTGTTTATGAAATGCAAGAGGGACTTTCTACTGTGCGAAGATTTCTTGCAATTGTTGTTCGACCAAGTGCATTAAAAGATGAACAGATACATTCATAGCAAGGTCCTTGTATATAAATACATTTTTGCTACATTTCTCCATTAGTGTCTGAATATACGAGAGGTAGAAGAGTCGGAACTCCATACTCGGATGCTGTCAGCAATGAGAAGAATTTCAACGATGTTCAAATGGAAGCAGTAAGAAAACTGTAGAAAATCTTTATGTCAATCGCACTCTCAAAAATTCGACTCTGAACGTCCTTGAACATATATGAATATAATAGAAAACTATGGACAATCGAATCAAAGATTAACGGCTGCAGGGAGATCCTGCAGGGTGAAGTTACTTAGGTTCATTTATTAACGGAAATATTAATAAAAGTCAAGAACAATGCTCTGTAAGAAAGGATGTCTAAGGACAATAAATTCCTGGGCATAGAAATACGGACTAGCACCCAATAGAAAGCTGAATTGAAAATGTTTGGCAAAAAAAAGGAATGCCATTCGAAACATAATCTCTTGGAAAAGTAGTAAAGGGGACTACCCCCCAAAGACCAATAGGCAATGTGTACATCCCATACTTGGCTGCTGATAGAATTCGCCGACGACAATCCTATTGTTGTAACAGCGAGCCCAAGAGTCAAGACTATACAGATGACTTAGTCATAATAGTCTTAGTCCCCTCTAGACTTTTCGGGAAAAATGGGATTGAAAACGTAAGATAATCCACTGGACTTACCTCACTACTTTCAACTCTATAATAACTCACGCATCGCTAGTACCTATGCATACATATAGTGAGAGACTACTACGCTGGAATTTCTTCTCGACCTCCCACTCCTAAAGCTTCCTTATGCAACAAGAAAACTAAATACCAACTTAGTTGGACATACATATGTATAAAGATCTTTGAAATACTTTCGGTGTTATCTTCAACGGCAGTATGCCCCTCGGACTTGATGTGGAAAACAATCAATGTATGATATACCGACCTTTCAAAGTTGTCATTCCAAATAGCTGTTATTAGGATTATCAAATCCCTCAGTCGGTACCTCAATCCAAATGGTATACTGACGGTTAAAAAATGTCAAATGGGGTAGGAATTGCAATTTGTAGTCGCAACTAAAAACTCTCCGCGCATTAGGAGGACGCACTAATTTTATCTTCCAAGCTGAGGTTTTCGCTATAGAGCTCTGTACCAGAGAGTGCATCTGAAGAAACCACTGAAGGTCACTCATAAATATCCGATCAGATATCCAAGCTCTGAAAGCTCTGTGCTTCAATTTTGAGTCCAAGCCAGCTTGGAACTTTTTTCAAACACTATTGTAGCTATGAATCTGTAAGCAATAAAATCACACTAACTTGGGTCCCAGGACACAAAAACCTCTCTGGTAACGAAGCTGCTGATGAACTTACCAGATTCGATGACCAGTCTCCATTTATTGGCCCGGACAATTCTGTGGAGGTAGATCTAAATCACCGGGAACAAAAAGAAAATTTACCTCACTAGAACTCATAAACTGGATTAAAACATGACAACAAATTTATCAATTTCTTTAAAAAAAAAAAAAAACGATAGAGATTCTATCAATGGGCAAATATAACATAAAGATCCTTAAGGACTTCCTAACTGCCCAGTGTTCTCTTTAAAACCAACTCAAGTAAAATGGGAACAATCGGATATAAACCAATTATGCCTTGAGGATACTGAAATTGCCGAAGAAATGCTATGTGAAGGTCCGGCTATTGCTTGGGCTAGGCTCAAACACTTCCATAATGATGTCACTTCCTCCTCATCTCAAACAATCCTTAGCTTCATCCATGAACTTGATTTTAGCTAGTAGGCAAAACCACACAAGCATCATCCTTTAAGGTGATATGGAAGTAGCAGTGCTTCTTGAAGCCTCAAATGAGACAATCGCATCCATTAAACAATAGCTACATTCGAAAGATTAGCCAAAGGCCTTCGATGCTCTGGCTATCCAGCTAACTTATAATTTTAATTATAAGTTAGTTTTTGAAAAATAAAATAAATAAATAAAATACATTCGAAAGGACTGGCTATAACCGATCACAAGACGGAAGTAGTGCGTATTAGCAGCCGCAAAATAAGAGAATCCTTAAAAGTAAGAGACAGAAACCACTTTTTAGACTCGAACTTTCGGCACTTTTGATAATGCTATCAATGTTGGTGACGCATGGAACAGCAGAAGAATATTGCTTGATAGAGTAGTGAGCTCAACAACGCTCTATGCTTCACTAATTTGGTCGAAAGCGTTAGAAGTTAAGAAGAACCGATCTCTGATGAACAGCATCTATTGATTAACCAACCCCCTTAAGAGTTATACATATGCTAGAAGAACTGCTTACTATGCATATCTCACGAAGCGGAGTTTGTAATCGCGGGAATGATACCGATTGACATCTTGGCCGATGAAGAAAAGAAAGTTCAATGCAGAAAAAATCGCAGTAATAATATACACTACTTAATAGCCGTATTTAAAAGAGAAGAGAGTGCTCCACACCTCACACAAGGGTAGGTGGACCTACAACATTTCGAACATAGAGCAGTGGCTTAACAGAAATCATGGAGTGGTAAACTACCATCTTACGCAGTTCCTGACAGGCCAGGTGGACATCCCCGATACGTACATCGTTTTGGCCATGGCGACTGTTTAGAATGTCCAATATGCCTTGGGCAGTATGAAGACTCGGAATATATGGTTTTAAACCACCCAAGGTACCTTGATAAAAAATAAAATGAACCTCATAATAGTGGAGATGCTAAAGTTTGAAAGCAAATCAAGCTCAGACCTGAGAAAAATCGAAGAAAAATGCAAGAATACAAATAATGACGGCCTAAGCAGTAATACCTGATGGCAGTCATTGATCAATATTAGCTTCTTTGAATTAAGATTAAGATCCTGTCCAGCGTGCTGTGTGGACGTTCTGCACCACATTTACCCAACCAATGTGGGTTCCGGTCAGCAGATCGACTAAACATCAAATTTTTACGCTAAAAGAACCAATGAATTTCAAGTCGAAACGCACCATTGCTTGCAGCTTCAAAGGCGATGGCCGAGAGTGTAGTCCATTTCGGAAGCTCAAGCTCGGAACTTTTCCAGACATGCATCTGATTTCAGCAAATGTCATGCAATTTTTCACCTTAGTGCTGGAGCAAATAGTACGGTAGGCTGGTGTCATCTCAGAAGGTATTATCTTTTATATGTCAATTCAGCTGCTAGGATACGCAGACGATATCGACATCATCGGGCGTTCCCGGCGAGCCATTGTAGAGCCTTTCACGGCAACTGAAACATATGTCTAGAGATATTAGTCTGAGGGTCAACGGGGACAAAACCGAATATTTGCTGTCGACAGTAAAGGAGATCACTGAGTTAGAAGTAAATGCCACGTGGCAGCTATGACGAAAACTAGACCAAAGGAAATCTAACGGAGTTCTTAAGCATAAGAGAGGAACCTTCTCTGCACTAACCAACGTAATAGCCTGACACTGCAGGATAGGTAGGCATGCTCAAAGGTTGCACATCCCCTATAATGACTTCTGCAGAATTTACAGAGACAAGGAGGAAGAAGAAACAGTCCTTCACTTCCTGCGTACATGTCCTGCACTTGCAGGGAACACTCTATTGGAGTACTCAGACGCAGATGATCCAAAGGAAGCAAAACTCTGTTTCACCCATTATACTGAAAGACGAAAGCTTATAGTATCAGCACTCACTACGTCAAAACCGACTATCTGACACGGATACGATCGAAGGCATGACAATCGGAGGGGAAAGGAAATCCGAAATATCATCGCCCTCCCCGCAAGCATCGCAGAATGCTGTGTCACTTAAGCCCAGCACATTGACATGTGCCAAAGAGAAGTGCCGTGTTAGAACGCCAGTAACTTGTCTGCAGTTTCTGCTGTTGAGATTTTTGCAAACGTCTTGGAGCATACGTTCAATCTGCCCGAATCCTGAAGAGTGGTGCCACACACAATTGTGTTCGTACCGTTTCAGGTTTTGAGAAATCCTTGTCTACCAATCTCATCAGAGATTTCATTCCCCGAGATCTCGGTGTGAAGTGGGAACTTGTTGTGAAACTGGTTGTTGCGTTGGAAAAGGTGTTAAGAGCCTGGTTATATCTACCAACATACTTCTTCCAATATAGTCCATGGCTGGTAGGATGGCATATGTTCCAGAGATGTCAATGTGACTTGTGACAAAGTAGTTAACTCTCACTTCTCCCCCTCTTCAAGTGTTTTGAAATTAGTTGTACGGTTAAGCAAGGCTCTTGTCGCAGCCTGGCTCGTGCCACAGATGCTGATTATCCCATCCTTCCACCTATTTCTTACAATATAGTCCATGACCATTAGGATAGAATAGGTATCTCCTTGGAAAACAGGTGTATATTTGCCCAAACAGTAATGAAGTCTTTCGTTATCGTCCTCCACAAAGACAACAGCATCTGACCCTAAACTAGTTTTGAAGCCAGCCGTTAAAATTCTACTTCAGCCCAATCCAGGCTCTGACCGAAGCTCCTCCGAACGTAAAGAAAGTCGACTTAGAATTTAAACAGCAGCCTAAGTTCTGTTGTCATTAATTCAGATGACATACTTATGAAGCCAGAGTCGAAGTATAACTGTCACGCAAGGTCATTAAAACCCCAGTGTGGTGAACACCAAAAGCCATCAGTAGAAGGCGATAGATTGAAAGTGCAGTCCATGGTGTAAGTATCAATAGAGGTTCTAGCAGAGCATCTAGAGCATACTCAGATAATCATATCCTATACGAGTGTTATACAAATATGTATGTACATACATATGTATGTATGTATATCGGATTATCCCACTAATACCGGATCAACAAAACTCAAAACACTCATGCCCTCATGAAGAGGAAAGAGAATTAATCGAAATGTGTATTGAAAATAACCACTCATGAAGGTTAATCGATTCGGTTACCATATGTCCTTGATGGGAGATAGAGTAATCGACCGCCATAAGTTAATTACAGAATGTTAAGCATACGCTAATCCTACCATCCTGCCTTCTTTGTGGAATTCAACTCATCATTTACTCGTAGCTACTCGAAATGAAAAAAAAAGTATGTACTTACCATCAACACATTCGATGATGTTCGGAATTATTGCATTTATCCATTGGAATTAAATTGAATGCTAGTCGGATTAATTAAAAAGCATTCGCTGTTGGTGTAGTTCCCCACCTCAACAATTCCATTCATACGAATTCACTAAATAATTCAAGCGGATATGTGAACAACGTATCACTAATATGCCGATGATATTCTCACTTCACAAATCGACAAATATTTATATTCCATCAATTGCGAGTACTACAACCGCACTATTTATTCTGGCAAATTAGCACTTCACAACGCGTTACGCACCCACAAATAAAAAATACCACCTAAAACACACACACGCAAAAAATAAAAACTTAAAAATTTGTAATAAACAAGACCAAATGGTGCGCACTATAATCGCGGTGAATGTTAATTTTGATGAATTTCCTTGTAATTAATTACACCCCATTATTGTGGACGCTTCTAATGACGGTTGTTTCGCTTTTCAACCGCACTACAATAGATACAATGCATCTGCAGTACGCATTTTGCATTATCACACTCGTATGTAGAAATATCTGTCTAAAGTTACACAGGAAACAGTCAAAAGTCAATCACACACGCTCAGTTTGAGGTCGGATCGTATACACGAACTACCACCAACCCTTCGAAAAAGGACTCCAATTCCTATCCCAGGTGGGTATGTGAGACCTAGGGGAATAACAGACGTTGACACGGAGTAGGTTTTCCGCCTTCTTTGCCACCCCCTCTTCAATGGGCGAAGTATCTACGATGTTGACTATCCGATCTTTGGCGGTAGATAGCACGAATGCCACACATAGACACAATCAACCCCCGGTTTTTGTGTTTTATTTTTTTTTTTATTTTTTTTTTTTGAAAACTCAGAGATGGCTGTTCTTCCTTACTCGAGTTTCAAGTTTTATACCGTATCGTCGTTGATTTGCCGACTGCCACACTGCCACCCCGCAAAAAGGTCGACGTAGTCGGCGTACTAAGGATTGGAAGGACTCGTAGACTCTGCACAAAAATCGATAACCACCACACAAGCTTACTCATTCACACAATGGAAGCTTAATTTTTTTTTTTTATTTTTTTGGGATGTGATGCGCTTTATTTTTACCGGCATATAGTACACAGTTGTTGTTTTTTTTTTTGTATAAATTTTACACTAAGCTTGTTGAGATGGATGGTATCTTTTTCAGAAAAACACTGTTAAATCTATTTATTTACTTTTTGTTAAATATTTTCACAAGAAGTTTTGATGATAATTTTTCTACCGTCTGGCTTTGTTTTTATTAAGGAGTGAGATACAGATACACAGATACAAGATGAATCTATTTCAGTCCGACCGAGAATTCCGGCAGCCGAACTACCCTCAACAGCGATTACTTTACGAATGAATCTGTGAGTGCATGTTCTCAACACAGAGAGCGGAGGAAAGTGGATAGTAGTGAGACGAAAAGAGAGAGAGAGAGAGAGAGAGAACAAAATTCGACGCATTCCAGTTCTCATTTCCAGTTAGCGGGGGCGAGGACGATGAGAAGAAATGTTGTTTGGTCGGTGAACGATAAAGAGACTTTGTGATGTTGCGCCCGGTGGTACATCGAAATAACTTCCGCAATCCTTCGGTACCTGTGCCTGAGATTTTAGGTGGGAGTGTTGCATCGGACATTGGACAAGTGTGAATAGTACTGTAAGTGTTTGCGCTGCAATATATCTACATATGTATATTATGGATGAAACGCCTTGCAATGAATTTCATGATTGCAATCGAAACACTTCTTAGTGTTGAAATAAAGTGGAGATGGGAGGAACTTAAGGAGTATATACAATAAGAGCGATTGCATCTATTAAACGGTTTTTGAAGAATACGTAGAAAACAAAAAAAGTGGAAAGAAAAGGCCGTAGCCCAGACGACTCAGGACCCAAGATACAACTGAAGTTGCAATCAAAAATATTACATTTGAGTGTCCATTGATTGATACGTTTTTTTTTCGGAAAGTGGGGGAGGCAGTTAAGATGATAAGGTAATCCACTGTACTCATACCCATAAGGGAGATGTATTGCGACCAGGAATATAGACTGGCCATGGTCCATTCCAAATTCCATTTCCTCGCAATAACCTTCTTCCAAAAGCAGAACACTGACGGCGAAAGTCCTCCGCCGTATTTTTGGTTTTGACATAAGATGCAAAGCTTAGATCAGGAATGATCGGTCATATGATGGCCACATGCATACGTACATATGTATGTACATATTTATGCATGTACGTTGTGCCCTTAATTTGGCCGATGATAGTTTTCTCTTTTTGCCTAGACATAAAGGGACCTTTAGAGTCGATCGATTGGTTCCCGACTCAAAGGAGTTGTCTCTAAGTCCTCCTTCGCTTATGCATCACATATGTATGTATAGCGATTCAAAAAAAATACAAATTGTTCGTATTATTAGGTGGAAGGTATTTCTATCATCATTTCTTCTAAAACCATTCGAACGGCTATCGAATAGGAGTAAAATTCTCCTGATGTACCTACATACATACATATATGTATTTTCTATAGCCATCAGTATTTGTACATAGATCTCGAGCCCCTGATATCTGTCTACGCTATTTGACTCTCATTCTTCTCGGGTTGAGAAGAAGATAGGGATATCAACTTCTGCGGTGATAGTCGGGCTACGAGGCAACAGCTCAAAATAGATTATCCCCTCACCATCCCACCAAACAAAACTGAACTAACCCTTTTCACGAAAAGAAAATCAAAACTCGTGCATTCCCCAGCTGGGAGGAGCACCACTGCAACTCCGAAACACCGTCAAGTACAATTATTTTTTATGGTGTAGTGGTATTATAGCCAGTATTGGACAAAAAATATGCAAGAGATTTGCTAACAAATGTGCAACCTATGGTCTGCCTGCGAGTTACAGAAACATAACACCAACCGCGGCCATAGAAGCGATTCTAAGCATATCACCAGTGCACCTAGAAGCGAAAAGAATTGTCGGACTCTCAGCAACAAGGATCAGAATCCTCGGATACTTTAAAAAAGCTGTGAACACAGGACATTGTATAATTATAAAACAATAAGGGACTTAACACCACTTATCGACCGTCCAAGTGATGTTGTTGAAAAACAAGCAAACCAACAACTTCGAAACAGTTTTTCCTACAAGAGCAAAATCAAACTAAATCTACTTGTCAGACGTAACGAAATCCGTCTGTCGTGGGTACCGGGTCATGAAGGTGTACCGGGCATTGAAAAGGTAGATGGATTGGCAACAAAAGGAGAATGTAATAGAGAATTGTATCCTGTAAAGGCAAATCAATACGCAGATACGACAGGAGTTCGAGAACTACTGGACGAAAGTGGCCAGATCTGTAATAAAGGGACCGAGCAAGAACACAACCAAACGAGTCCTAAACTCAAGTAGAACACAGGTGAGACTGATAGTGGGACTCATAACAGGTCAAATCAATCTCAACAAGCATTCGTTCAGACTCGGGCTATCTGAAACAACAATCTGCGTCAACTGTGAGAAGGAGAAGGAGGAAGATGTAGAACACTTCCTCTGCCACTGTCCTGCAACAGCGAGGTTAAGACAAAAAATACGGGGGTCCTCACTGATACCAGATCTAACACACCTCAGAAAGATATCAATCGGTGACATATTATAATTTGCCAGGCGCACACGATGCCTTCCCGACCACTACACGATATAGTGCAGCTCATACTCCCATGTTCCCAATAACTGAGCCCCTGATCTCTGTCTACGCTATTTGACTCTCATTCTTCTCGGGTTAAGAAGAAGATAGGGATATTAACTTCTGCGGTGATAGTCGGGTTACGAGGCAACAGCTGTCTTTGGATTGCCATATGGGTAATGTTGAGTTTCCTTACCGTAAAAGTGGGATTTCGGCGGTGGACTTGAGAAACGAAATTTATGGTGCTTAATATCGCCGCGTGCCAAAAGTAAGAATCTCTCAGTCTGAAAGCTACTTTAGCGGCAGTACCCTTAGTAAGCAGGAGATAAAGAATCATATCCAGGCCGACTGCGGTGCGCTTCTCACAACTCTCGTAGTGCAAAGGGCTGCTAACCTTTGTACTTTGTAGAGTTTCTTCATATGGCTCTGGGCTCCTGTGACCCGTAGAAGATTATAGGTGTGGTAATGGCTTTGTACATCCAGTGGATGATACAGACGTAAAGAGTGTTCAGTCATTTCTTCATCCTCTCTGGTATCTCACTCTTCTTAGTGAATAATACTACATAGTTCGGTTTTCGGAGGATGATTAACCCCTAAACTGTTTTGTTTTGCCCACATACAGAGCTTTTTAAGAACAAATTCCATTAGTTTACTAATTGTTGGCAAGATTTTGCCTTTAATAAGTATTTCCAAACTATCTGCATACGCTACAATTTATATCCTTTTCTCTGCAAATATTTTATGATTTTGTTGCCATTGTTGCGTGGCTCTTGTTGTCATTTTCCTTACAGGACTTGGGCCAATGCCTGAGTTAATAATCTTCCACTTAACCATACTTTCGACCCTGTTTATGATGGACCTTATTGTTTTCTTATTCCTTTCCTTTTCTTCGGCGAAGTTATGATCAGGATTATTGGTATCATAACCCTCTAACTTTACTGCATCCCTACTGATCCGCCTATGGGGTTCGCCGATCTCAAAAGTATCTGGCCTCCCGGTTTCAGATCACTTCGTCATTTAGGCCGATCAAATGCTGCTGTTTTTGCATTTGTGTGATTCAGGAGTTTTTTTTGCCTGCCTCTCTTCTACGGTTGTATAGAATCGTTCTTTGACATTGCTTTTTGGACAGAGTCGAAGAATCCCTGCTTTGAACCTGACAATACCAACTGAGCTAGTCGTGCTCCAATTTTTTCAAGATGGGTTTTTTGACGTGATGGCTTTTTCGGATCTTTGAACCAACCAATTCGATCAAGCCTTGTTACTCATGTTGTCATGCGCGGCATCTTCAGCAAAGAATAACTGATGAACTTTCGGATTCATCACATTTCCTTCAAGCAGACGATCTAGGACTAGTCTTTATTGGAAGTGCCCTCAATGTCGAAGAACGCTCTGTTTTTTTTTTTGCATAAACGACGAGAGACTAATTGGCCTATAATCCTTTGCGTTAGAGTTGTTCGGTTTTCCTGCTTTTGGAATGAAGACCATCCTTACTTCTTACCATTTACTAGGTATGTTCATACCCTGTATACTAGCCAACTGAGAAGGTGTTTACGAGGTGAGGTACAACCAGGTTCAAGGACTGTTGTTATAATTTCGTCAGGTCCTGCAGATTTGTAGGGTCTGAACGAATTCAAAACCCATGCCACTTTTTCTTTCTTAACAATGTTATAAATCACTTCCTCTATGCATGGTCGAGAGGAACTGCTGTCCGGCAAATGGTGGAATTTTCAAATATTTTACAGTCGGGAAAGTAAGTTTCCATTAGCAGCGCTAGGGAGCTGTATTCTGCAAATCAGGCCTCTGGATATATCCAGATACGCAGGGGTCTTTGGATAGTACCTTGCGGAGTATATCGACCTCTATCAATTTGCAGACAGATCTTAGTTTTGCGGCTCTTATTCCAAAAAATAATTGCCATCGTTTGCAGGACTTCTACACTGTTGGCTACGTCTGTTGACAATGTCATCTGCAAAAGCAGTCTTATACTTAGCTCATCTACATAAGGCCGTCTCCTAAGCAATCATGCAAATCATTTATATACTCTTATAGAAAGAACGACTTAATGCTTTCATAGATATTCTCCGGCAATTTGACCAACTCTGGTTGGTACCCCCATTGTGCGATAATTTATCAAAAGCCGCTTTAAAATCTACGAAAAATGCGTAAATCTTCTGTTTTCTCGAAACTTTAAATACACAACAGATGTCATTTTAGATGTTTTCCACTGTCGAGTACTTTCTCATGAAGCCAGCTTGGTATTTCGTCAGAACGTTATATTTTTCGACTCAAGTAGATAGCCGTTCATTAAGGACATCCATCATGACTTTCTTATTACTGCATAGTGTATGTACATACATATGTGCTGGCTGGAACAAAAAAATTCGGGCTGTAAAATCCAGGAACCCGAGTATGTTCCCGCAAATAAATAAAATATTTCGGAGGAATAATCAGAACGACCTGCCATGTCTTAAGATCCCCCGAACGACGAACACCGAACAGATACTTATAACAGCAGGCATAGATCCAGGGAACGCCGTCAGTGATGACAACTTCTTTGTGATCGAAGATCCGCAGGAGAAGGTAGAGGCTATAGGAGCGACTTTTCAGGAAGTGTATAAGGTGAATGATAGTATTTGCCCGAACCACGACCTGGAAAGTCGAGTCCTTGTGCACAACTTTTGCCTTCAAAATGATATACAGCACTGGCGATCAGAGAACAATGGTTTCACAGAGTTTAATGACGATAATATGGCAAATAATGTCATCGCCAATGTGGAGGTACATCCCCCGTTCATATCGAAGGTAGAACTCCAAGCGATCTTCGAATCATTGAGAAGGAAGAAATCCGTGGGTATCGACGGAGTGTCTAACATTGTGGTAAGACATCTCCCTCCAGAAGCGGTGAACATTTACACCATCCTGTTTAACAATGCGCTGAATAATGCACATTATCCGGCGCACTGGAAAACAGCGGTGGTTCATCCTATTCCCAAAAGGGGTAAAGATACGTCCAATCCGGCAAATCTCCGGTCGATAAGTCTCCTTCCGAACATCAGCAAGGTATTCGAGAAGGTTGTCAATAGAGCCCTGTCTAAGTGGTTTGAGGACATGAATATTGTTCCCGATAACCAATTCGGTTTTAAGGCGGGGCATGATACAGTACATGCCGCGTCTAAACTGGTGTCGGATATCCAATGGAACAAAAGCAAGAATCAATGCACGGGTGCCTGCCTGGTTGACTTAGAGAAGGCCTTCGATACCGTATGGCTAGAAGGACTCTTCTACAAGTTGAGTAGGCTGGGCATAAGTAAACCACTGCTATACATGCTTTGTAACATGCTCACCGGTAGACAGTTCATTGTGAAAAATGGCAATGTAACTTCTGCTGGTACGTTTGATATTAAAAATGGTCTGCAACAGGGTGCGGTAAATTCGCCGATCCTCTTTAACATTTACACAAGTGATCTTGTAGGATCTCTTCACCATGCTATAGCGTACGCCGACGACTTGATAGCGTACAGATCAGGACCAAAGATTGAGGTCATTGCAATAAGATCAAGCGATATTGCGACGACTGGAAGTTGAAAATCAACTTCCAGAAATCGGAAACCATCCTGTTTAGGACGTCGTTATCTGGGGCCTCTGCGGACACCAGAAAGAATTGGCGAAAGTTCTCAATAGTGGGACAGCACGGACAACCATTAGCGTCTCGAAATGTAGTCAGATACCTTGGGTTCTGGCTAGACCAGTATCTATATTTTAACAAACATATAGATGCTGCTCTGGCCAGAGCCAAAGCGGCTTTCGCCCTCACAAAGAGGCTGTTTTATAGCAGCCAACTCGATGCGAGAGTGAAGGTAATCTGCTACATGGCCCTCATTCGGCCCATGCTCGTATATGGTTGTCCCGTGTGGTTCAACGTGGGAGCAAGCTCGTTGGAAAGGATTCGGGTGTTTGAGAGGGCTTGCCTTAGGGCCTGCCTTCGCTTATATAGAACACCAGAGTCTCAGTACATAAAATTCTACTCCAATGAGATCCTTTATAACAAGGTGGACATAAGCAGGGTGGATAATTTCTTGATCAAGATGATTCGAAGGCACATTGCAAGGGCAATGAACTCGATGAATAACCTGATCTCTGGGGCCTACTATCCCAATGATATGTATCATGAGAGCGTGCGCCTTAACGGCTTCATTCCCCCAGAGGCGTTCCTCTATTTAGATAGGGAAGGTCTGATACAGGACAAAGTAGCGGTGCCGCTAATCTTCCATGTTGCCCGGACAGCTGTGGATAGTCGACTCAACTACGACCGAGACGTCGCGCTCAGCATGACGGAGCGTCTTCGGTTCAGTAGAGCGATAGCAGGTCGCGATTTGCGAGACGTTGCAAGGCAGCATCAGACGTTCTGGTGGTTAGGGGACGGAGAGGGAACTCCCTCGTTGTTTCCTTTTGATTCTGGGTAGCTCCTCCTACGGCGCAAAGTTGGCCTGGCCGGCTTACATAGGTTTAAGGTTTAGGTGTAGGATATTTATAAATAAATAAAAAACAAAAAAAAAACAAAATTATATATGTGTATATATACATATATGGTTTAGAATAAGGTAGTTTTTAAGGTTTATTTTTAAGTTAGTTCTAAGGTTTATTTTAAGTTTTATTTTTAAGGTAGTTTTTAAGTCCTTATTTTCTATTAGTTTTTATAAAAAAACAAGTTCGTTTTTCTAAGTTTTTTATATTTTTCTTAGAACTCTAGTTGTTAAGACATTTAAATAAATAATTAATTTTAAGTTAGGTTACGTCGAAAGACATAGTATTAAGCATTAGGTTTAGCTTAGAGCACCCGCATAGGGTCAGTAAGTTAGAATAAGATTAAGTTAAGTTAGTTTTAAGCGTTTTTGTCTAGCTTTAAGAAATTATGAATTACAAATAAAAAATGCATTGAAAATTAAATGAAAAATACATATGTGCTGGACCTGAAACATTTTTTTTTATGTTTTCCGTGATTCTAATTTCAGACTTTATCCAATGCATTAACGGTACCTGCAATTAATTCCCCTGTGACCGATAACTCAGGTAATATAAATACGGTTCATATACATATGTAGTTTCAAGAACGATTTTCGATTGATTTTTGGAATTCTCGAGCGCCTTCAGTGCAGTCTGATATCACTCCTGATGTTTCAGCCACACCATTCCACTTTAACTGCTCTAAGTATGGCAATAACTTGCTTTAAAGAGATAGTCACCAAGGGATCTGACATCCGCTATAACTTGATCTTTAAAGCGGCAGTTCGGGTTTCCAAGTCGTCCCTTACCTGAGGGTTTTCCATATGCTTAATATGACAGAGTCAATATAGTAAACATAGTCGAGAGCCAATATAGACTTTTTGGACTGGAATTCGAGGCTGCGTATAGCTCTTTATTCGCTTGCGTAGCACATGGGACTAAAAATTCGATAAAGATTTTTTGCTCGAATGCGCTAAATATCTGCTCTGCTCTCATCCAGTAGAAATGGCCGGATGAGCATTCTATAAGGCATAGATTTTTTCTTCCAAGTAGATTTGCTGTTGTGAGAAGGGGGGAGCCACACCACGATGAGTGTGTTACAGAAGGGCTTCAGACGATCACACAGTGCGTTGGACGGGATATGCGACATTAAGTAGGGATATAGCTCCATAGTTGGTGCAGAACGTAGGGTCACCCTTTTTGTAGATGAGGCCTATAGGGCATCGGGCACTTACATAGATACTTTCGTCCATTCTTGATTGATGATTTGGTGCATACACCCTGCAAAAACACCACCTTTAAAAGCCCCACTGTTAAACGGCGGCCATTATTCTACTTATGAATAGCTGCGTCTGTTTTTTTTTTTTTGTCTTCTTTTTCCCCTCGACATTATACCCATTAAGAAGGATAACTGACTTCCTGACTGGACATTGCTCTCTCAATTACCAGTTCAAGAAAATGGGCCATGTCCAATCGGACATGTGCCGTTTCTGCCTTGAAGACACCGAAACAGCCCAACATATACTGTGTGAATGCCCGGCCATAGCTCGGCTTAGGCTCAAACACTTTAACAAAGGCTTCACATCACCATCTGATGTCACATCTTTTTCAGCTCAAACTATCTATAGTTTCATTAATGAACTAGATCTCAGCTAAAAGACAAATATAATATAGCAACCAAGGGATAGCACAAAAGATCTCTTCTGGTCGCCGTGCTTATTAGGCTGTACTCGAGCCTTAATTACCCCATCGACTCTAAAAAAAAAAAAAAGAAGGTGCTGGAAATTCAGCTTAAACATATCTACAATTCCTTCACTATTTCGAAAAGCCTGCGTTTCAGCCTTTTAGTCAACTGCCAGTTGTTTGGATTTCCTGTAGGTTTCTGTCGCGCAACTCTTTTATTTCCTTGAGATGGGAGACTACGCGTGCACTCTTCTCTTCTTGCTACGTAGGTTTCAAATAGCAGTCCAAGAGTACAGTACATTTCAGGTGCATATTCGTAGGTCATAGTTCTTGACGTTTCGGTTTGTGTTTCCTTTTGATGGGAATCATTGTTATTTTTTACGTGGTAAGAAAGTTACCTCGCTTGCACAACCCCCTACCTGGATGGCCAAAGTACTTTCCTAAATGACTGATAACTATGCTCGTTCAGATGCCTAACGGTCATATACATATAAACACAACCTCACACTTGCTTGACTGATTGCTTCACCTGGTCATCTATCTGTAACCAAGCATGGGGTAGACGCCATGCTGTGCACGCCATATACCTGTATGTATGTCCTTATTATGAACACCACCCCAATTCTCATTATGCACACATTCGTAATTTCAAGCCAAAGCCATTTCTATATCAAACAAATTTCAAAAGAATAACAAACGATTTTTACATGATTTAAATGTATTAACTGTAAAACCCATGTTAAGGTCCTTTTGGAGCAGTTTGATGGTCCCTTTATCTTGTCACCAAATGGCGCACCCAAAGAACTATGTGTTTGTCTGTTGAATTCATTAAAATACTGCCGTTTGAGATAGCTCAACGAAATGACTTTATCATTTCCCATTCAACCCTCGTATATAACTTAACCTACAGTAACCCTAAATTTCGGTCAATAATACGAGCATTCATATACATACACTTTCAAAATACCAAACCTTATTTTATTTTCTATTTGAGCCTTTTTTATTTTATAATAAAAAAAAATCAAAATCGTGCTTTATCCAGAATCTAAAAAATTTTATTTTCTTATGGCACACTCGTAGTGTCGTCCTTAAAAAACGCCACCATAAGTATAATGCCCTAGTTGAGTATAGCCACTCTTTTAGGCTATAGCTTCATGATCGTAACTCTATTTGTCCTAAGATGGAGTTATAAATAATTTATGGCATCGAATATATTCGGTTAAAAGGACAAGCAGTACCAAAAATGAAAATAAGAAATAAAAAAAAAGTTGTTTACTGGCTTGAAATTGAAAATCAATATGTCGTTAACGAGGTTTTATAAGGTAAATAACGATGGTGCAGAGGGAGCCGAATTAAATATCTGCAGGATGTGTTTTAAAGCAGCATTATAATAAATGCTATTATCAGCAATAAAATAATTAGAATGTGTCCTTTACGTGGATAGAAAAAATATTTTTTATTGCGTTATAATAAATTTCATAAAGTTGGTTAGTGGAATCTGTCACAGCTCGTTCCCTAAATAAAAGGAAATTAAAATTTCAATAGGGCGACAAAGGTATATTCTTATCTCGAGTACTCAGACACAGAGAGGTCTATTTACCCATGGAAAATACCCCAAGGGAGTGAAAGAGATTGGATGGATCCATTCGCAAAACAACATGGCCAAGGTGTCTCATGTTGCAGAATCTTAGATGAAGTGCCCCACCATATCCTCGCCTTCGAGATAAGACTCACGCGTACGGTCCATGATGAATTCCATGTTTGTTATTTGACGACCACATTTATTGCGTATTGTGATTCACCCGACCATAGCTCTATTGTCCTTCCTGCTCCAATCGAGTAGGAATTTTGCAGTGCTTTTTAAAGGCCCTATCATAAAAGACTTGGTAGTATCATGAGTCCAGACTCGACCATCTCTCATTATATTTACAGACCATATAACACTTAATTCAGTATAGAACGGCTTAACTTACGTCAATTATCGGTTCCGGATTTATGAGATTAGTTTATGAGATTTAATTTTCCACAATTCCAGCTTGCTTCCAATACGAGACGTCCGGAAAACTTGTTCAGACTATTCTTACATTTTTGAAGAACCTCTGAGTGATTTTTAGGAGCGCCTAAAGTGCACCCTGACTGTTACAACAGATGATGGCATTTCTACAAAGCCATTTTTTGTCGATTATCCAGTTTTCTGGTCAGAGTATTGCAAAGGCTTCAGTCTTGAAGACGGAGAATTTGGCCTCATCGTCCAAAATCCAGCCAGCTCCAGTTCCACTAATGGTACTAGAGTTGTAAGCATAGACAGACATTCGTGAAATCCTTGAGAATTTCATTTAGACCCAATCGACCCTCTCGGGGAAATACACTTCATATCTTCTACTGGAGATGCCCGATACGGAATATTGTCTCCATTGTGCTATACGCCGTTGTCCCTTAGGTGACACACAGCTTTAATTGGTACTTTGTAAACGGGTAGGGTCAGTGGTACCAAACTCAACAGAGCTTCGTCAGGAATAGTTCATATGACGTCATTAACTCCAAATCAGGTTTCTCTTTGCAGATTACGGATACAGAAGTGGAAATCAGTCTGATGATCGCTATGTACAACCAGTGTACTAGGTCATGTCTAAGATACCACTTTGTTTCGAAAGCTCATCGACACAGGAGTACAACTGCAATAACTCCCTTTGTAGGATGGTAAGCATAAAACAGGCGGATTTAACCATTGCTTTGGGCCACCAGATTACAGACGCATAAATGGAAATTGTTTCGATGATCGCTATGTATAACCTGTATACTAAAGCAAGTCTCAGATTCAATGTAGTTGCGAGTGAAAATGGGAGTTCAAGTTCAACGTGCTTATGCCAATTTCATATACAGTCTAAGAATACACCTTCATAGATACTTAATTAACATCAGTGGCAATTTAGGCTAGGTTAGGTAAATGGGTGCCCTTGTTGACAGGATTGTCAACAGCTCACTTAGACCACTAAGAGTCCATTGTGTCCAATATTTAAAACCCCTGGGAACCTAAATATCAATCTTTGACCGCTAAGTTAAACCACCCAGATAAACGTATGAATGTTAGGAGTTTGTTTAGCTCAATGTTACCTAACTCGTCCAATTCTGAAAAGAAGTAACTGCCAAGAGCACGTCTTCTTTTAATGCCCAGCACTGGACAGTCACAAAGGAGGTGACGAACGGATTCTATTTCCTCTTCGTCCCTGCAGCTGCTATAGTAGTCGTTGTGCGATAATCCTAGCCGTGCTGCGTGATTACCTATCACACAGTGTCCTGTCACGACGCGAACAGCTATTCGGATATCCCTTCGACTTAGTTCCATAAGATTGATAGATCTGTTTTTATCGTAGACTGGCCATAATGATTTGGCTGTTGCGCATGTACATAATCGGTACCAGCGTTTATTGGCCTCCTCAATGGCCTCGATTTATATCTCCCTTTGCAGTATACTGAGCGGTATACTGGCCTCAGAGAGGGCCCGTGAGGAGTTCATAAGCGACCCTTCTCTGTCTAGTTCGTCCGCTTTTTCGTTATCGGAGACATCCGTGTGGCCAGGTACCCAACAAAGGGTCACCGCTGAGATGATTTTTACGAGCTTGGAACTTATCGATGTGGACTGCAAAGCCTTAATGGTTGCCTGACTGTCGACATAGATGCTGATTATTTTTTCTGAAATGTTTTCCCCAATAATCACACCCGCAGCTTGTTTTATTGCAGCAACTTCAGCTTGGAAAACACTGCACCTGTCCTCAAGTCTAAACGAGCGAAATGTGTTTCGAGACTCACAGTATACACCGGCACCCGTAGTAGCGATCATTTTAGATCCGTCGGTGAAGATGGCCAGTTCATCCTCGAAAGGGACTCTGCCTTCATTCCATTCCTCTCTGCTAGGAATTCTAATAGAGAATCTCCGGTTGCAGTTTGGTAGTAGGATGATGTAGTCCGTTTCCGTGCGAATTCTCGATGCATTCCATCGATTTAGAACTGAGGCATGACGAAAAGGTTTAGCTATCCATAGACCGGCTTCCCTTAGTCTTAGTGCAGTTTTAGCTGCCGAATTTACACAGTATATGTATGTCAAGTGGAAGCTGATTCAATATTGTTTCCAGAGCTGCTGTTGGTGTTAATCTCATCGATCGCGTAACCCCCAGACAGCCTGCCCGTTGAATCTTTGTAACGCTTTTAAGTTGGTATTTCTTCTCGAGCGTTTTCCACCAGACTACCGAACCGTAGGATAAGATGGGTCTTACTACCGCTGTATATAGCCAGTATACCACTTTAGGCTTGAATCCCCATGATTTCCCGAGTACAAAAGGGAATTTACCTGATACCAAGATGGCAACATCATCGGCGTAGTCCACTACTAGAAGCCATAAAAGTGGCGATAAAACTCCGCCCTGGGGAGAGCCCCGTTTGACTTTGTTCGATCCATCTGCATACTATGACTTCAGTACTTACATTGTTAAAAGCCCCTTCAATGTCAAGAAACGCACCCAGCGTATATTCTTTGGCTTAAAGGGTATTCTCTATTGTAGAGACCACCCGGTGTAGAGCGTTGTCTACTGATTTCCCTTTAATATACGCATTATGTGACTTCGATAAGAATTTATGCCCAATCTCATCTCTAATAATACATATATATCTATTAACCGTTCCAAAGTTTTCAATAAGAATGAAGATAGATTTATTGGTCTATAGTCCTTGGCGCTTGCGTGGTTTATTTTACCCGCTTTCGGTATGAAAACTACCCTAATTTCAGGCCAAAATTTTGGAACGTAGCCCAGTTTGAGACACCAGCCATAAATGTACTTGAGCATGGGAATAATAGATTCTCCCGATTCTTGTACCATTATAGGATGTATCTCGTCAATCCCAGGTGCTTTATACGGCGCAAACGATTTGATTGCCCACAGAATCTTTTGATCGTCAATCAGTTTGTCAACAGTTACGGTCTCAATGCTAACTGGCGTAGATGTGGTTGCCGCACAGTATGTCCCTGCGTCCTCACAGCCAGGAAAGTGACAGTGGCAATTTGAAAACTAAGATCTTTCAACTTTGGGAGCAGAAGTCCATCACGCAAGTATCTTACTTACAAACCAAAGTACCACACTACCTCCCAACTCCTACTGTAACTTTATCGTCCCACCCACAACTGATGTCTTGGATTTCACCAGACCTCCACTAAGAAAGCGCTGCTTTAACAAGCAATGTCGACCGAATGTCTACATTAGCTCCGGTATTATCCCTACATCTAACAATAAGATCTGCTTAGAAATGAAGTGAAGAATAACACGTACCAATCGCTGTTTCTTTCAGATGAGAAGTTAATTGCAAAGTAAAGGCTTATCTCGAACTACTAACGAGACTCTATATAGGACCCGCATCATCTTACTCCCAAGCTAAGATACTTCAGGTTATTGTTCCACAAGAGAGTCGGTTGGCCTTTTAAATTTCTTCAGCTTAATAGAAGATCTGTACATTGAGTTCCGAAAAAAGGAACCTGAGAGACTTTCTTACGACAATTATTATGTAGCATCTGTTGGTATATCCCCTACTAAGTAAGATGTTTATTTTCCTTATTTTACTTAAATCCTCCTGATCACATTTAAAATCGTTGCCCACTTCTATTGCAATTGAGGAAGTCACCGATTCACTAAATAATCGGAGTCTAAAAATAATCCAAAGAGGAATCTGAGTTTTCCCAATCTTAATATAGATTCGACAGCAAAACTATTTCACCTTTACATTCAGAATGAATTCGTGCGGCACTACATATCCCGTCCTATTATTAGGAACGTCGGGGAATTCCATTTGCCTGCGTGGTTTGTTGTCTAATTTATGTGTTTTCCTCTCGTGCGAAATGGAGTTTGTTTAAATTTTGCTAGTAGTTTTATGGAGCTATCTTAACGTTGCGTCCATTTGCCTTATAACGATAAAGACCATTTAACAGCTTAATCAAATTTTTCACCAGCACCTCTTTAATACATTGACCACGTTGATCCTGTCGAAACATCTGCTGTTATTACTTTGTCACGGTTGTGTTGGTTACCAATAAAACTGAGGATCGTGTTCCACGGCCGGCGTATGCATTGATTAGAAGATCAATTGGCTACCTACCACTGGCATATGAATATGGGATACAATTAGTAAAAACGTGACCCTTTTTTTATGTCTATTATGGAATGTATCATGGCATGTGGCAGATGGTATCCGTATACACAGCCGGCGATAAGTTGCTTCACTTTGTGTTCATTTTCTTAAGTGTTAAGTGAGGACGTTGAACAATTTTATACTTGAGCGAAAAACTA
Source organism: Blera fallax (assembly GCA_946965025.1). Classification (NCBI taxonomy): domain Eukaryota; kingdom Metazoa; phylum Arthropoda; class Insecta; order Diptera; family Syrphidae; genus Blera; species Blera fallax. Next base: position 96,742,979 of record OX337244.1, read on the forward strand.
GCATCTACAGAACACTCTCGGCGTCGGGAAAGTAGATTTCTACTCTGGACCCTTCTGTGTCTGGTCAACACACTGCAGATCATCATCGAGCAATGCGTTTAATATCGATCACATCTTCACCTGCTGGTTATCGATTTTGAGAAGGCGTTCGACAGTATTAACAGAGATCTTGTTTGGCTTGCCTTGCGCAGGAGAGGTATACCAGACTAATTTATAGCTACGATTATTATGAAAGCAACGTCTGACGGATCCAAAAGTTACGTTTTCGGAATGCGGAAGGATGTATCCTTTCGCCGATATTGTTCCTATTGGGGATAACTGATGTGCTACCCGTTGCTCTTTAAAGAGGAACTGAAGAAATTCTAACATCTAAACTCGAACACGTCGAGCATGCTGGTGACAGTTATGTAGTACCGCCTAGAATAGTGGACCTCCACCAAATGACAGTTGACGTGGAAGTGAAGCAAACGTCGTCGTCGGGCTGGAATAACACCGCCAAAACTAAAGTTAAAGCCTTGGAATTAACTCATCCTCACACATTAGCATTACGGAATAACCAGTTGAGTGTTTCCAATACCTCTACTACTCAATTACCTTTTTAGACAAAGGAAACAGAAGATTGCTGAAGTTATCCTTCCTTTGAGCTCAGCACCCTTGTAGTTGTCTTAGTTGATAGCGGAGTCTAGGTATACAAAGTTTCTAACTGCTTTAAAGTTGTATCTGACGATGGTAACATTTTGTTCAAGATTTTAGTCTGGATGTCCTTTGTCCGCAGCATGTGTTTGGTTTTAACCTCGTTCATCACTAAACCCATCTTCCAAGCTTTCGCCTCAATACTCACTAATATCTCGCCGCATAATACAGTGTACAGAAATGTTTCTTCCATATCCTCAGCATCAACTGTGTTTCTACTACCATGTTCCCTTAAACGTCCTTACAGGCTTCGGTTCGGATTTTGTAGCCTTAGCTTTTTCTTTGATACAACTTCCGAACTTCATTTCTTCAGAAGCATCTCTCTATTTCCTCGATCGTGCGCTACTCATCCTTCCTCTTTTTCCTTCAGAGAAGCCGGTGTTCGCCTTTCCTGTTCTGCACGTAGAGCTCGAGGGCAGTCCCTAAACATTCTATGCTTTGTTTGCGTCTTATTTAACTACATGTGCTTCCCGGTATTCGTCGTGAAACTGAGGTTTGGATTTCCTCACAGACTTTCCTCCATCGTATCTTTACTTGCTACGACAAGGCAGTCCAAGCTCATCAAACTGGAAGATTTCTTTGCGTCAATCGCAGTGTAATCAGTATCCAGATGCGGAAATAGTTCTCTAGCTTTGACAACGTTTCGCCCCACCATCTGAATCTGTTATTTGAGGTGGTGTCCTGTAAGCTATACTTTCCGACAGTATTGCCAAAGATTCCCTGTCTTCCTATACTTGCAGTAAAATCACCAAGGAGCTTGTAAAATAGATCTTTGGTGTTGTCACCTGTCATCTCTAATGGGTCATGTGCTGCGAATACAGCCTTGATCCGAATTGTCATTAGGTGCTCCAACATTCCCGCAAAATCATACATATATCGTTGTACTTTTTTTATATGCGAGGATCGTCAACAATACCCAAGACTTGTTGTCGTTTCGTAATCAGTCCGGATCCTTGGTTAATGCTCTATTTCAAAGGGGAAGTTCAAACTAACTCAAACAGTAGACGTCGTCGTTGAATTTTCACGACACTTCCGTCAAAGACTTCATGTGCAAGACATCATCATCTATAAATTTTGTGGAAAGTCTGAAAACTTTGCACAGGACTTCCTACCTTGCTTCGTATCAAGTGAGATGTGGGGTTGATGTGTTCAGAGCTAATCGCGTTAGATCCTTTTATTAACATGGAGTTGTTACCTGAAAATACAAAGCCAGCACCATGTCATGATTGCTGCAATTTTTTTGAGGCATATGCTTGTAGAGCGGATCTATTTCAAAACTCCTTCTCTTACATGTATAATCTGTTCAACATGACTTCCATAAGTTAGTGACGACTTAAGCTGGTGTGTCTTAAACTAAAGACTTGAAATCGATTATGTACAACATCTAAGCTTCATGTGATTTCATCTGTTATGAGACAGTTCGGCCTTTTATTCCTAAAAATAAAATTATAATAAACGTCCTTTATAAGCCACGAGCCATTTTGTACTTACTGCATAAAGTAATCCATTACTTCTTTCTTCTTCTCAGCAAAATACGGTACTAAAATTCTCATAAAAAGGACCGGAAGCGATTCCAAGATCTTAATCTTTTCCCAAAGTCGTCAGCTTGTCCATTGTAGACAGGACATTTTTAATCGATTATATACCCCACAAAAAAAAAGAAATACCATTGGAATCGTCGATAGAATCATTTGAATCATGACAAATTTTCACGCACAACGCAGTCCTGCGAGAAGTTTGAAAAAGGATATCCACTGAACTTTTCCAACTCGTACAAAGAAATAACTCCACTCAGTGGCCATAAATCATTGCTGTCGTACATCCTCAACCCTCCCCGATCGCCCAATCGGACATGAAAATAACCACCCCCACACTAAAAGAAAGGACACTTGACTTGACTCGCACTCTTTCTGGGAGCACCACTACAATCTGGTGAAGTAAATGAAAACTCCCAGTTTTGTTTTATTCGCCGACGCTGAAGTAGGTATTTATTTTATGCTTAGTTTGAAGCGAAAGGGCAAAGGACCTAAGTGGTATTCACTACCACTAGGTGCACACCGGAGTCAAAACAATCATTCCCAACACAACCCTCATCGTGCAACCTGTGTAATATGTGCCGTTCTGGTTCAGACGTTGTCGTTGTTGTCGTCCTTGCATAGTCTCGCCATCATTTATGTGCAGATGGCAAAGGCATCAGTTGGTACTCCATTTAGGCATAAGTCGCACACAGAGCGTATGCATCTTCGGTGTAAGAGAGTGCACCAAGTGTCATAAACTGCAGAAGTGTTGGCTTGAAATTAGCTGAGTGGTACTGAGCCCGCGGAAAGAACATTCTCTCTCTGTCTGGTTGAATGGAAGTACTTATTCTACCTTTTGTGCATTTTTGTCGATGCCATGGAACAATTGTTTTTGTATGTTTGTATGTGCATATGTATGCTGGTAAGGCAGACAAAGGGATTGGCTTAACTTAGGTGAATTAACATTCATCAGTATCCTGTAACTGAAATGTAACCAAGAAAATATCGTAGGGGACTTACTTTTGTTGCAAGCTTAAGTTCTATTTTCGATAACTTGCGACTTGTATCAACTTCGTATAGTGTATTTCTTGTACCATGGCATTTACCTTTGATATAATCCACTCGATTTTCAGTATTTCTCAGGCAGCAATTATAGATTTGCCTGACTCAAGTCACTAGTAATCTATTTTGATTTCAGTTGTGAAAAAAAGAGGAAAGAAAGATGGAATTAAAATTACCTTCGGTGAATTTACTATCCTTGCAAAGTTCTTAATTGTTTTCTGCTTTGGATGACACTTGGGCATAGGAAGTTGGTCATGTCCTTTTCTGCATTCGCACTGCCATGTCTACTGAAAATATCTATTGCATTGTAGCATTCATTCTGACGATTAGGTTAGTTTAGGTTATGTTCAAATGGTTGCCTACACATAGTGTACAGACACAATTATACCTGAACTAGGTCACCTGGGACCTCTGAGTCGCAAGATTACCGTTAATGAGCCTCTGTTGAGAGTATCCACCATATCAGCTTCCGGTGTCATAAATTTTGTTAGAATGTTGCAGTTGTGGATGCTGAAGTCATTTATGATGTGACTAAGACAGCTTTTAGGCTTACAAGTATATATGTATGTATGTACATAATGCGAAGTCAGTTGATGAGTTATGGTTACAAAACAACCACAAGTTTCGGATAGGAATGACCCCACTGTTGATGACCCTTGCAACAGAAATAAGGACAATAATTTTCCGTTCTGCACGTGGAATGTTCGGTCCCTTAACAGCCCGCTTGAAACCGATCAATTAGCAGATGTCGTAGACTGCTATAAAGCAGATATTACAGTCATCCAGGAAGTGCGATGGGAAGGGCCGGGCCAAAGGGAGGATGGAAAACTGTAACTACGGTGATTGCTACAGAGAGCAGAGCAGTGCTTGTTCGGATGTGCATTTGTTATACGCGGCAAACTTAAGCACGAAGTGTTGAGCTTTCGATAAGTGAGCGAGCATCTTATGACAATCCACATCAAGGCTAAACTCGCCAACATTAGCCTAATATGCGCCCACGCCCCCATAGAAGACAAAGATGACGCTACCAAAGAATGCTTTTACGAGCTTCTCGACAAGTCCTATGAGCAATGTCCTAAATATGACGTTAAAATCCCCTAACACGAATTTAACGCCAAAATAGGAAAGGAAGACACCTTTGATAGACGTCTGGCAACTCACTCAGGCTTATGTACTTTACTGCAGGCGAAACGTCACTATAGCAAGCACACCGATTCCCCAATATTCAGAAGGGGACATGGCGGTCTCCCGATCATCAAACAGTCAACAATATTGATCACATTGCGATCAACGTAAGATATCCCTCTAGTATTCTGGAAGTCCAAACCTTCCGAGCAGCCAACATCGAGTCTGACCAATACCTTGTTGCAGCTAAGGTACGGTTGTGGATATCCCAAACGCCACAAAAAAGAAGAATTATTGTGAGAAGTTTTAACGTCGAAAAGCTGCGACCGCAAGAGACCGCCAGAATCTCCGCCGAACGCGTACCCCAAAATCTATCCACGACCCCTATGCCGCCAGCATCAAATGCGGAAGACTACTGGCAGCGCTGCCAACACGCAATCAGAGACGCCGCAACTGATGTGCTGGGTTTCACTCGACCACCACCAAGAGACCCCAAGAAGAACATCGGCTTCCCCAGAAGTAAAAAAGGAGTACGAGAAGCGCCCGATCGAAGATATTGGGAGATTAACACCAGGAATAGTGTGCGGACGTTTTACCAAAAGGTAAAAAGAACGTGTCAGGCCAACAAGACTCGTACGAAAACCTGTAAAGATGAAGAAGGAAACCTTGTAGTAGAGTAGAAATACTTTTTCCGCAGACTGTGTAATGGCGATGGAGACCAACATGGGCAGAAAGAAAAAAAGAAATTTAACATAGACGATGATAGCCAAACATCCGTCCACCTCACAAAATGAAGTGAAGATAACAATATACAAATAAAGCTTCTGGACCTAATAGCCTACCGGCCGAGCTGTCCAAAGCAGCTGGAAATTACTTGGTAGAGAGCATACACCAACTCATTTCTAAGATTTGGTCAGACGAGCGTATGCTTGATGAATGAAATCTCAGCATCGTTTGCCCGATCGACAAGAAAGGAGACCCTCTCAACTGCCCCAATTACAGAGGTATCAGTCTCCTCAACATTGCGTACAAAAGCTTATCGCCCACATTGTTTGAACGTCTAAATCCCATCTTAAGAAAATCTGATCAATACATTTTTGCGATGTGTCTGTGGTACGGGTCCGCTCCATTATAAGAGGTTCCAAGCCATATGATGGCCATAGAAGCAAGTAGTTATAATTAACTTTTATATAAAACAACAGATCTATATTCATAATCAATTTCCATCGGAGGCAAGGCAATACTGATCTTCCAAAGATACGCTCTAAACACTTTTTGTGGATAATCTTATAATACAACTTAAGGAAGCCATTTAAGTTCAAATGATGTTATCGAGTAGAATTTATTAAATAAGTCGAAAAGAAGACAAATCAAGTGCTACTGAGAAAAAATTATAACCAATGAAATAGAGTTCCATCCCTGTGAGTCCTTGTAATTGAATACTTTATCCACAAAACATCATATACTAGAATATCATATGTACATACATATATGTACAGAGCACACTTCATTCCATTCGAGATGGACAGACTTCTGGCGAAGTACCATTCGTATATGTGTAGTTCACAATGTAATTGTTTTAAAATGAGAACAACCTTATTAAACCTTCGATATAGTGGTTCTTTTAAGTAATTACTGTGTGAACAGCAATATTGTCATTGCTTTCTTATTGTTTTCTTGTATCCTTTTGATGTGTACCACAACAGAAATCAGGCTACTAATGCAATTCTTTTTAATTAGGTCAACCAATGGGAGCGAATTGCTGCTAAGTGCCCTAGGAACATATGAATGTGGTTATGTTTATGGAAAGCCATTTAGGAACACTAGATAAATCTGGGGATATGATTTTGCAGCAAGAATGAGTTAATATTGAAAGTTTTCTGGAATAGAGAAGAGATGTGCCGAAAACATCGATAACAGCTCAAACATTATTAATGGATGATACATTGAAATATTAAATAAAAATGATTACTTAATTGTAAATATTATTCAATTAATGGGAGTACTCATGGGTCATAATCTTCTAAGATACCACACTATGAAACTAAATCTCAACAATGACGATATATACAGAGTATGTGACGATGCAAAAAGCTGCGAAGGTACACCCCACTTTCTGTGCCACTGTCTTAGCCTTAGTCAGTTGAGGGACAGAACTTTAGGAAGCTACTTCTTCCAAGAAATTTCTGAAATATCCACAATACCACTAAAGAATATTTTCAGGTTTACTAAATTAACGAAATGGCTAGACAGCGTTGTATAACGAGAAGGAAGAAAATGGATCAGTCTAACAAAACAAAAAGAATGTACTCTTAAACAGGGCATCACAATGGGTCTACGTAGACCTAAGTGTGATGGAGAACGGAACAATTCATCCTCATTAACCTAACCTAACCTGGATTGTATGATTGAAAATCTTTACTCAGCCCTCAACATAGCCATGTCTTCTTCCTACCCTATTTACATATGTACATATATATTTTTCACACAAATCGAACCTACAGTTTAGAGCCATATCCGAAAGGCTTTTTTTAGAAGCCTTCTCATGACAGTTATTCCTCTCGGAATAGAAAGCGGTTTTAACAATGTCAACATCAGCAATTATAGATGCACTGTCAGACCTGAAGGTGCAAATATAGGTCTCACTTTGCGGATTGATTAATCTACGGATTGATTATCAACCCAAAACTTGATGAGACGTCTACCAGAAGATCTGTAAGTAGAAGCACCCCGCACGGTGGTGTTATAACCCCTCTTCTCTGGAATTTGTTAACTTGTTAATTTGTTAACGAACTATGAAGTTGATAATCTTGGAAGGCAACAGATGTACGGTAATCGCTTATGTAGATAATAACAGACCGTATGTAGTTCAGTCTTGCTACAGCAGGCTCGAGAGAGCACTCTAATATGCTAAAAGAACTCTTGTTAAATGAACTAAATAGATGGGCGGTTCCACAAAAAACTGTACTGGTATTCTTTACAAGGAAAATTCCGTTCTTCGATCCTCCTTTTCTTAATAACTTAAGAGTATAAGCTTAACTTTCTCTGACAAACCAAAATAAATAGAATTGGAGCCTTAATATTCAAGAAAGAGTCAAGAAAGCTGCAGTAGCACTTCTCTCTTAGAAAAAGCTACCGGAAATAGATGAGGTTTGCAACATCAAATAACTCATTGGCTCTACATCTCGATAATAAGACCGATGTGATGATTTTCTAGTGGACAGCTTTAGATAAAGATATAAACCGCAAATACCTAACTAAAGTCCAACGCTCACCTTATTTGTGCATAAACGGAGCACTTCATACAATTTCCTTTTCCCCTTATACTTGACATCTTTAACACGCAATCGGCAGCTAGTGGAGCCGATCTAGACCTTTATAAAAACTTTCGAATCAGCATCCCTACCAAATCATTCTGCTATGAAGGTATGTATATCGTTAGAAAAAAGAGTCTACACCGACGCGACGGTTCAAAAACCAAGAACTGGTAAGCGGAGGTGTTTTCTCTGATAGGCTAAATCTTTACCTCTTCATCCAAATCATTATAACGTGTTCTAAGTGAAAATAATGCACAAAATCATTCGACGTCAGTATTTTCATTCCATATGGACTGCACTTGTGTTGGATAATTTTATTTTCGATATATGTACGTTGTTTCGATTTATGTCGCATTTTCACGGTCCCGAAAACGAGTTACATAAATCAAGGCCTCCCTGTACATACATAATTTGAGTAAAAAACAAATCAATAGTGGAATGGTTAATAATATTGTTTTTACTCTCTCGCATCTAAAGTTTTCAGACAGTATATTAAACAAAGGAGGATCGCGTGTTTTTGTTTTCTCTATATTAACGAAATACGCACCACCTGTGCATCCGCATAAAAAGTGCATGACAATTTCTTTTTTAGTAAGGTTTCATTATGATTCTGGCGATATGTATATGCCCGGACTCTATTTAGCTTGGTCTCTAAAACAGAGTTCGGTGTTTCTACTGGTCTCGAACCTGTAGACCGGGATTAGAAGATCCTATTGTCTAAACAGTTGTCGTTCATGCGCTCATTGTGGGCGATCCAATATAGATGACGTATCTTGGCCTTTTAGACTACACCGATGTACATCTTGATTCACCTCGTAGACTTCGCGGTTATAAGTATCTTCTTTTGACAAAGAATTTTTCACTCGAAAACTCCCAATGCACTTGTCTGTTCTGCTATTCTTTTATCTTCAAACAGTCAGCGAACCACTAAAACTTGAAGATTTAATGTTCCTTTAGAGCACACAATTTGTCTTCCAAAAAAGGAGGTTAGCACCGGCTTCAATCTTTGACGTTTCGCCATTAAAACGTTATTTTTAGAGTTGATGTTGTTCGAGTTTGTCTTCAACTACGTCGAAGTTCTTAGTTTTGCGATCGTTCAAGTCAACATGTTTGGCCTCTTCATCACAACTTGAGCTTACGATGATGAGTACACACACACTTGTTAAGGTCCTAAAATTTCCCTCATGAGAAGACCCAAAGTTCCCACTTAGCACCACATACGTACTAAGCGGTGATATTGGCGAAAACCGTTATTAGCCACTATTTTCTTAAGATGTATAGGTATGCCAAAAGGTTTGCACCGAAATCGCAAATTTAGAACATTCTTTTATATAACCTCAGTATATCAAGAGAAACAAAACTACCCTGATCAGCTTGTGGACTTACACTGCACATTTTTCCATTACAATTTAATTTGTGTTTTGCAATCCATCAATTTTTATTTGTTCTGAACTGAAAATGGTATAGTTATATCGGACATTAATACGCACATGCAAATAACACGGTAACATAACTGTCAATTGTGTGATAAGTATGTTACTATCTATCTACTAAACTACAGTGAGAATATTAATTTATTAACAAATATATGAAATTGTGATTTAATTTTCTTGCAATCCATCACCATGTCCATTGCTGTCTATAATACCCTCTTCCCCGTTCTCACGAAGGGAATTTTGGTCAGGTTTCTTTAAATAAGATTGCACTAACTCCGATGTAAATTGTTTTACTAAGAGCAGAGCTTCATTTTCTGGTAATTCAATGAGTGACGATGTTAGGAATCGTCCAAAGGCTAAAAATTTTTCAGCTCCATAAGGCAGAGGCAACCGATTAGCTGGCTGTGGTGCCACCGATGGTGCTGATGCTGGTGCTGGTGCCGGTACTGGTGCCGGTTTTTGGTACACAGCTTGTGTATGGCGTAGAGGATGTACTTGTCGTGGTACACGTGTTAGTCGTGGCGGTGCTTGCCCACTTGTGTTATTACGCATTGCATTTGATTGAGGTCTAGTTGTTACATTACCCTCATCTTTCGCTGATATGAGATTACCATAGCTACGAACTTGGATTGAGCCTTTTCTGCTACCAGGTCTGAAATAAAATAGAAAGAAATAGTCTAAAATATTTTGTAGGACGATTACAATGCATGTACTTCGCATCAAAATCTAGGATTATAACTTGTAAAACAAATCGGTTGCATATTTTTCTTATGAAATTCTTGTGCCACAGCAGTTTTTTAATGCCTTAGGATCTTTTTAAATTCTACTTCTTATATTTTATATTTATCCACATAGAACCAAAAAGCAAAAAGAAATGCTTGCCACATTATTAATATAACGACAGGTAGTATGGATTTCACAACCCCTCATCAGCTCTTAACCTTTTCGGAAGATGGGCTAGAGATTCTGGACTTGACGTCAATCCAAACAAGACAGCACTGATAGTTTTCAGCAGAAAATACCATCCTTCAAACTGCCAAAGATGGCAGGAGTGGAGCTATCCTTTTCGGATAGTGCAAGATATCTTGGTATCGTGCTAAATAGAAAGCTAAACTGGAAACTCAACAGACAGGCATACAATGCTCTCTTTATTTGTAGGAAAATAGTGGATAAAAGTGAGGCCTGAAACCCGCAATGATACACTGGCTATGTAGCATGGTAGCCAGATCCATTATCACGTATGTGACTCTTGTATGGTAATACGCAACTATTAAGAAGAAAAAGAGGGATATGTTAGCCTGTATTGTCATCAAAGGGACCCTGTGCACTACATCAACGGTTGCACTCGAAGTATTCATGTATCTTTTACCAGTGAACCTTCAAATAAAAATACAAGCTTCAGCTCACTAACGGAGGAAGAATTTTTAACTTGACTGATCAAAAATGGAAGGGCACAGGATGTCTATGACCATGTGGCCAGTGTTAGATGGAACTAAATCTAGAGAAATCTTAAAACTTCAATTTTTTAAAACTAATTTCAATAGCGATAGGGATACTTTCTGGCCATTGCCTTCCGAGGAAACACGCAATGAGATAAGGTTTTTCGAAAACGAATGTATGCAGGTTCAGCAGTGACCTACACGTTTCAGAGAACATGACGCATCTGCTCTGTGAATGCCAAAGCATTGCCGAAAGCTCACTAAAACATCTTGGCAGCAACTTCTTTGACGGTTGAGGTGGGTTTTTGGGCCAAAAAAAAAAGTATTTATGTAAATTCTGTAAGGAAATTGGGTGCATGGGAGAAATGCTTTAGGTTTCTTCCTAGCCATCTAAACCGTTAGATTCAGACTCTTTTGACCAGGTCAGTCTCAATATACAGTCCACACAGTTTTTGATGGCATTTTTTCCCACTTATATGATTAATTTCTTGCGTTGAGTCACTGTAATTCTTCGAGAGAGGGCAGTTTTCGCTAACCTTAATACCCTCAAGTCCAAACTTTTGATGAGAAAATGCAACTACTCCATTTAAAGAACATTTATAAGACCAATCTTAACATACAGCGAATTTTGGGCTATGATATCTAGCGAAAAGCAAAACATAAAAAATTTAAAAAAAAAGAATAGAATAGAAATAGAAAAATAGAAATAGAAAAGATAAAGAAACGATGAAGCTTTCTTTATCTGAGTGATAATCAACCACAAAAGGCCGTGCTAAACTACCAGCTATCACGAACCAGGTGTAAGGGAAGACCAAGAATACACCAAACCCATTATAAGCAGAACTTAGAGGCATGTCACTGGTTTTAAAGTATAAAGACAGAAGTGGCTAAAATGAGCCCAACGGTAAGCAAGGGCAAAACAAAAAGAACGTCACAGTGAACAGCAATAACTTTTCGGTAGTAAGAGAATTTGTCTACCTTAGCTCCACTACATATGTATTACATTTGACAATAACATTTTCAAATCAAACGAAGAATAACTCTTGCCTATCGCCGTTTCTTTGGGTTAAGGACGCAATTAAGTAGTAAGGCCTTCTCCCGGAGAACTAAGAAGCTCCTTATCACCCCAGTCCAACTTTACGAAATAGTGACTCTAGCGAAGACATCGGACGTTCGATATGATTAGCAAATGTAAAGCGAATTAACACCCACGCTACGTCCGCAGAATTTTCGAATCAAACACGGAGGGGCAACGCAGTATAGGAAAGTGCTGCGCAGAAGTAGAAAGCGATCTCAACCAACTTGGAATGCGCAACTGGAGGCGGAATATAATGAACGGGCTAATTGGAGAGGTTGGTTGGCTAAGGCTCAGATTCAACCCGGACTGTAGCGGCATACGTTTAAGCAAATAAGAGACAAAACCAATCGATTTCAGTCAGATGGCAAAGAATATTACTGGCATCGACCAGATAAAAGCCTTCAAAAATATTAGGTCAAGGAAATTATAAGCTACAAATACAAAATAATATAAATAATTGGCGCAACAGATCGTATGTGTCCCAGGGTTAGCTCTTCGCAAACAATCGTGTTGTCCGTGTTATATTTTTGTGCACAAATGAAATGGACTTACAGTTTTAACTCATCCCCGAAAGGCTAATTAAGAAGTTTTTCATGACACTTATTAGTCTCCGACTCTTGTCATACATTCGCGAGAGCTAGGATTTTGAAATTTCTTTTTAGTTTGACATATCACGAAATTTTATATCGTTCAGTATCACAGTAATCATGACTAAAAAAAAAAATTGCGGACAAAATTGAAAATCCCCACATATTGGAAATTAAGAATAATTTTTTCAGAAACGTCATTACACTGATGAGGTGGGATAGAAAAAAACATAAAAACGAAAGGCTTAAGCAGCTAATGTTCCATCATTTTTAAAATATCGACATGTATGTAGCTAATTTCAATAAATAACTTTTAATACTTACATATAATCACTCCCACCTTCTTCCCGCTCAAGCTCACTGAAAGAAATAATTGATAACAAAAAAATAGCGAATGCAACAAGTTGCTTCCTTACGATTCAGCATCAGTTCCTTGTTCATTTTTCACAGGAAACTCACCGTACGGGCGCTTACATGTCATATTACGAAATGATCGTCTCACTGGAATGTGATCGGAAAGAAATGATAATTCCTCATATAAAGGCCACTTGGATTCCACCGGTCGTTTGGGGCATTCAGATTGCAAATTTTCAATCCTTTTCTTCTCGATATGGTATCGATTTCGTAACTGAAGCATTCGGTCTTTTACAATATTGGCTAAAAAAGGTTAACATGCTAGATTTAATATATGTATATGTAAGTATTTAACGCTGACAACTTACAATCGTAACCCAAACTCTGAGCCATTGCCTCCCATACCTCATCCAGATACGCTTTATCCTTGTGATTTGGTGAATTGCGATCATAAAGTTCTGGACGTTTTTCAAATTCCCGAATAAGATTTATATCGAAATCGCCTGTTAATTCCACACGGCGAGGACGTCCTCGTTTTCTCTTTACAGTCGCCAGTTTGATAAATCTTGTATGCGGTGTAGACTGAATTATTTTTGAGCAATTTGCCTCGGAGAGTTGCAAACAAAATTGAGAATTGACGCCTCTGGAATTTTACTCTAACGCAGGAAGATCTCTGAAAAGCTCTTCAAATAGTGAACTAGATATTTCGATTCAGGGCCTTCCAGGAACTGCTAATTAAGCTTATTTTATTTATACTTTTTTTATTCTTTGTTTATTGGTTGTAGACGCTTTGCTTTGCTATCTCCCTACACAATTTGCACAAATGTCAACTTGGCAGCAAATGTCATTTGGTTGGTTTTGCATGCGCAAGGTGTGTTCCATTTAGGCATGGACCATGGTGACGTTTATTGCATTTCTACACATTTTTAAAATTAAAAAATGTGCTTTGCGTATTGTTTTCGATTCAGACTGAGACACAGTTTAAATGATTACTAATGAAGGTGGTATGTCGATGTAGGCGAGAAGAGTAAGAAGTAAATTGGCAGTCATGACAAAAATAATCAAATGTTGTCCTATATCATAAAATTTATTTTTTTTCGCATTATTTTCTTTATTATCGCAACGCGAAACTACTTGCATGCTCGCCGACACACATATGTTCTAATCCACTCATTCCACCATAACTGCACACTTCGTGGTGAAGAGTAATCATCGAAACATGGCTATTAAATGTGGTGCAAATTATAGCAGCCGTTTAGTTTTATATGAAAGTAATAGAGCATTCCAAAAATATAGTATAGATAATCATTTAAAGTAAGATATTAATGAGATCGTAACATATTTACGTTACACCATTTCTGACAAACGCACATTTTCATTGTCATCCATCGGACAACCTTAATAGATCTCCCTTGGGCTGACAGATTTAAATTCCCTCCTTGCAAAGACATATCAGTTTCAAAACTCTAATTAAACCCAAGAGAGCTATTGATGCTCCTTGCAAAGACGTATCAGTTTCAAAACTCTAGTTAAACCCAAGAGAGCAATTGATCCACAATGCGACAGAGCAAATATATCATCAACTTCAGGTTCGAAATTTTTGACGGTCATGATTTGGTCTTTGGTAATTTTTACATTTCTTTCAAAATTTCAGAAGACTCCTATGGCCCTGGCTTGAAAAGAAGAAACATCTATGATTTGCACAGGACCAAATTTTAAAAAGTATTGATGAGATGGAAAAGAAGAAAGACGAGTAGCATTCCAACATTTTGAAGCGCCTTGATAATAGGGACAAAATTGAAAGTATGCGAAATGAATTATGTACTTAAAACAATTATCGAAAAATTAACCAAATAATACAAAAATACATTGAAAGTATTCTAAGTGCAGTGTTTATATTTTTATTTAGTTTTTGATGATGTATATGTACATATACATACATGTATGTATGTATACGAGTGAGTACCTGGTATGCGTTGCTGCGCAGTTGTCAAAATGCAGTTATGGGCCAACTGCTGGGCCGATTTTGACTAAACTTCACAGAAACACTTCGGCCAATACTGAAGATTGTCTAAAAATTTGAGCTCAATCGTTTCAGTGGTTTCAGAGTCCATAGTATATGTACACACAAACAAAGGTACATTAAGGGCCTTACCGCGAGATTCTATTCGCAAAAAGTCTATTCGACTTTTGTCGATTCTATTAAGCTCAAAATTGGTTCCGGGGATTGCAGTAGAATTGCTGAAATAGAATCGACTTTCTGAAAGAAAAGGTTGAGCTTTCAACTCAAATGTCAAATCTCCGTCTGTTTTGTTGGTGTGTACAAAGAAGTAGTTGGTTTTAATTATTATAAGTGCAATTTTAATCTCAAAATAATGGTTGGTTAAATGTATTTGAGGACTAGTTAGAGAATGTACGACGAGTTGAAATACTGACAACACTTTGACACAGAAGAGTGAAGATTAAAATTGCATTTGGAATAATTGTTTTTTTATGGTTTGCGCCAATGGATGTGGAATCTTCATAGATACCAGTAGCCCGTACTACTGGCATGCACGATTCGCGAGTTCCTCGCGCCTACGCACTAAACCACACCTCTGCACTCATCAACCAATCTCCCCGCGGGACTGCCGTTAGGTATTACTTGGCGGGGCTGGTTAGCAATTATGCTCTAGTCTCCGAGGCCGTTTCTTGAGCTCTTCTTAATACTTCTGCTCTTCGCAGCGCATTCTGCACACACACTATGAATGAGCAGATCTCCGTCCACCCACTCTCCGATCGCGTTATGTGGTTTAGGAGGTTTTCTGGATTTTGCAGGCTTGCTCTGCCTTCTGAAAAGCGTATGCAGTGGAACACTGCATGCTCCGCATCCTCCTCCTCATTTGGACATTCTGGACACAGGGGCGAACTATCGTGTCCAAATCTATGGAGGTACTTCCGATAGCCTCCGTGCCCGGACAGGAACTGTGTGAGGTGGTAGTTACAGTTCCCTCTCGCTCTCTTTGTCCATGATTCTATGGTGGGAATGAGCCTATGAGTCCATCTGCCTTTTGTGGAGCTGTCCCATCTGGCTTGCCACAGCACTGCCGATGCTGCCCTTTCCTCCTCCTTAATCCTTTTGGACTCCTGCCGGTTCGAGGGTCGCCTAAGGTACACCCTCTGCATCTCGTTTGCGATGATGTCGATGGGGACCATTCCGGCCAATACGCAGGCTGCTTCATCGGATATCGTTCGGAAGCCGCTAATCACTCTAATTGCGCAGAGTCTATATACTGATGATAATTTCCTCCTGCATTCGTTCGTCGCCAGTACACCCGCCCATATCGGGGCAGCGTACAGGAGGACAGAGCTGACCACCCTGGACAGCAGGATCCTGCGGGCATATCCAGACCCGCCGATTTTCGGGAGCATTCGAGAGAGTGCTGCCTGCATCAGCGATGCCTTCTTGCTGGAGTACTCGACGTGTGCTTTGAAGCGCAGCCTGTTGTCGAGCATGACTCCAAGGTACTTCAGGGATTCTTTTGACCTGATTGTTTGGTTTTCGACCCGGAAGTTTGCATATTCCACCGTCTTGCGACTGGTTATGAGGACAGCTTCACAGTCTTGTGGGCAGCTAGTTCCAGACCGGCAGACTCCAGCCGCTCCTTTATTCTTTTGACTGCCTCAACCGTGGCAGCCTCCACCTCATGAATGTGTTTGGATACTGTAACCACTGCGACGTCATCAGCAAAGCCAATCACTTTAACTCCCTCGGGTAGTGTTAAGCGTAGAACTCCGTCGTACATTATGTTCCATAGGAGAGGTCCAAGGACCGACCCTTGCGGGACTCCCGCGGAAACGCTGTAGTATTTAGTACCATCGTCAGTATGGTACCTTAGCTTCCTGTTGCTGAAGTAGTCCGTGACTATCCTCAGCAGGTAGTACGGTGCGTCCATTCTGGCCAGGGATCTCCTAATGAACGACCAGTTCGCCGAGTTGAACGCGTTTTTGATGTCTAGCGTTACTACTGCACAGTATCTCTTCGTCCCCCATCTCCATCTTTCCCCCTGTATTGCTTCAGCTGCTGTATCTACTACCGCCTTTATAGCATCGACGGTAGAACGCGATTTTCTGAAGCCGTACTGATGGACTGACAGTGCTCCGTTTTCCTCCGCTACCGTAAGCAGTCTGTCATAGATGATACGTTCTAGGATTTTGCCTAGCGTATCAAGTAGGCATATTGGGCGATACGATGATGGTTCTCCGGGCGGCTTGTTGCCTTTTGGAAGCAGTACTAAATGTTGTAGATTCCATGGTGCGGGGAAAACCCCCTCCTCCAGACACCTCTGCATAGCTGTTACAAATATGTCCGGCCTCGTCTTAACAGCCGACAGGGTGGCACGCAGTTTGCGTTTCTCTTCGCCGACGTTAAATAAGATCGCCTGGTGATCACTGTGGGTATAGTCCTCGCTGACCCGCCATTTTGTTTTTCGCAGGAGTGAGCTGCTCATGAATGTGATGGCAATGATTGACCCTCTGCCTGCCTTTCGGAACGTCTCCACTGCGCCATTGTTGGCCAGACTAATGTCCAGTGATGCAAATGATTCTAGGAGAGCTCTTCCCCTTGCGTCTGTGGTCCTGCTGCCCCAATCGGTAGCCCAGGCGTTGAAATCCCCAGCAATAATCATTGGGTGCTTCCCTCGCGCGTCAGCTACGATGTCGTCCAACAGCTTCAGATAATCCGCCAGTGGTAGACTGGGGGGCGCATAGCAACTGGTGAAGTGCACACCTTTAATCCTTGCAGATACGAAATGGGCAGCCGAGTGGCCGACTGACTCCAGGGCATAGTTCCCGCAGGTCCATATCGCGGCTTTCTTCGTGGTGTCATCTATCCAGCTACTTCCATCTATGGATTTATACGGTTCGCCTATTAGGACTATCTCGATCCTTTTTTCCCTTACTGTTTGCGCCAGAAGGTCCTGCGCGGCTGCGCAATGATTTAGATTTATCTGGGCTATATTCATCATGATAATTTAGCCAGTGCCTTCTTTAGTACCGGGCATTTGCTACTACCAGCTACGTGTCCGGCGTTTTCTGGCGTAGTAATCTTACACCAGAAGCATAGTGCGTCCTTTTTGCAGTCCTTGGCTATGTGACCTTCTTCTCCACAGTTTCTGCACTGTTTGGATCGGTCATGTTCGCTCTTGCATTGTCGCGCCGTGTGGCCGAACTCTAGACACCTGAAGCATTTGGTGAGGGCTTTTCGAACGCGAATGCGGCAGTTCACCCAGCCGACTTTGATTTTACCGGCCTCTAGCAGTTTGTTCGCCTTTTCTGCCGGTAGCCCCACTGTCGCTATCTGTGTGCCTCCATAGGCCTTTCGAAGGCTGAGCACGTCTGCTTCGGTAACTCCAATGTTATACTGGGCCTTGATTGCTTCACAAATATCTTTCCTGTTGGTGACTTCGTCGAGGTCTTTGATTTCGACAGTGAATCTCAGCGTTAGAGTGCGGATCTCCGCCCCTGCACCAAGGTTCTCGCCAATTATGCCCCTGAATTGTTCAGTTCTGTCACCAGATTCGCGTAGCTGGAACAGCAGGTCACCTTTCTGGGTTCGCCTAATCTTTGTGACCGATTCACCCAGATTGTGGAGCTTGGGATCCGCTTTGACTCTGCGGAGTATTTCGGCGTATGAAAGTTCTCCCTTGCTTGCCACCACGATTGCGTCCGGTCGCGTTTTTACCTTGGTGGTCTTGCCTGGTTTCTTTTCATCCTTCTTCTTTTTTCTGACAACTTTCGACCAAGCGTTATCGTCGCCTATAGTCTGCTCGTTGGTCACCGCGCTGACGGGTTTTGTACTGCTTGTGGCCTGCCCGTCCTTTGTGGCTTTGGTGGGTTTTTTGGGCTTGACCTTCTCCTTTTTTTTGTTTTGCCGTCCTTCCGGGGCTCCTCCTCACTGCGGGGTGCCTTGTTTGCTTCAACTAGAGGCGGCGATTTTTGCCGGCGTTTCGAGTTCGGCGACTCGTTACAGGGTTCCGGCCTTCGTTTGGGTCCCAAAATCGTCTTCAGCCATGGTGATGTTTGGGAGGCGTTGTTCCTGCGGATGACTTCTTTGGCCTTGTCATCATGCATCTCAATCGCTGAGAGCTCATAGAGTGCTTTGATGCTCTCGATTGCGTCCCGCATTGGCTGGTGGATGGAGCGCCTTTTGCCATCCTCCAACATTTCGACTAGGACTTTTATTTGTTCACCTAGTCGATGGAACACAGAGGGCTGGGTGTTTGAATCCAGCACAGTTGTCGCGCTTCTTTGGGGAGCCATTTCTCCTTCAGGACTCCTCTGGGGCGTTGGTAGCTGTCTAGCCGGCGATCTTCTTATAATCGAGCTCCTCTGGAAAGGGTTCTCTCCGTTCACCTCGTTCTCCTCGTGTTTGTTTTGGTTTTTGTTTGTTGTAATCATTTCTGTTGGGTCCCCACTCAAAGCCGCTATCAATGCTCGGATGTGTAGTCACCTAATGATCCCATGGTTGTCTATGCATGCAGTGAGGCCATGCGAGGGTTGACCCAGACCCTTATGGGGTTATGAGCCAGAGCCGGATCGGTGCTAAGCAGGAATGTTACATCTGCACCTACACCACCAACCTAATGGTGACGAAACATTGAACGTACTTTGAGGCCTGCCATGGTTTTAACGGGACGGGGGCGCCTGTAGCATTAACCCGAAAGCCATTTCAACCGGATTTCACTCCAGCTTACTCAGGTAACAGAATACTACAGACGTCAGCCCTCATAGCTATCAATCTAAGTTAGTGTTTCCAGTAAACCATAATTAAGACCTTACTGGGCTCGGCCTTAATGTTTTGTGTCCTTTTTTGTTTGTCTATTATTATAGCATTGTACTATAATAATAAACAATAAATTGTAATATATATGTGTATATATATATATATATGAATGTATATTTTTATATATACGTATGTATGTGCAACCTCTCTTCCAGGGGTGAGAAGTTGCTCGCTTCGAGGTGTGGCGGGTGCGTCCGGATCTCGCCATTTACTCCTAACTGTATCCCTCGTAGCCACCATGAGGTGGGAAGCACATATTTGGATCGGTGGGCCTTATTTTTTTTTTTTTTTGGTTGCGCCAAGGGATGTGGTAATCTTCTAAAGATACTAGTAGCCCGGCCTACTAGCATGCACGATTCGCAGACCCGAATAATCGATGCCAGGAATGCGCCTACGTACTAATCCACACCCTGCACACTTCTATCACTCTCCCCACGGGACTGCCGTTAGGTATTACTTCGCGGGGCTGGTTAGCATATCAAGCTATTCGTGCTGTTCACCTGCTTCTGAGGTTTCTGCGGTTTCTGAGGCTTCCGATGTTCTGTTTCTTTGCCTTTCTATTCTCCTTAGCTCATTTTGTAAAATTGTTACAAGAGCGCTTATTTCCGTCCAATTCTCTTCCGACTCCAACAAGTGTTCGAGGAGTAACGACGGACTGGGCAGAGTAGTTCTCCATGCCGTGAAGCGTGGGCAATAAAATACTGCGTGCTCCGTATCTTCATCTTCATTTGGGCATTCGGGGCAAGATGGTGAGCTGTCGTGTCCAAATCGGTGGAGATACTTGCGGTACCCGCCGTGGCCAGACAGGAACTGCGTAAGGTTATAGTTGCAGTCTCCATATTTACGACTTATCCAGTCTTGGATTGTCGGTATGAGTTTGTGTGTCCATCTGCCTTTCGTTGTATTATCCCAACGAGCTTGCCACATAGCTGCTGACGCTGCCTTTTCCTCAATTTTGATCCTCTTGATTCCGTTGGCGTCATGTTGGCTCAAGGCTCTTCTGTTGTATATCCTCAACATTTCATCTGCAAGAATGTCGATGGGGGCCATTCCGGCTATAACAAAGGCGGCCTCATCTGATATGGTCCGAAAACCGCTGATTGTTCTTAGCGCGCAGAGTCTGTATGTTGACGATAGTTTCCTTCTGGTCTCCTTCGTCGTTAAAACATGCGCCCAAACTGGGGCGGCATATAACAAAACTGATGTAACAACTCTGGAGAGTAGGACCCGTTTTGCGTATCCAGGTCCACCAATGTTAGGCAGTATGCGCTAGAGAGCTCCCTGCATTTGCGATGCTTTCTTGGTTATATAGTCCACGTGTGTTTTGAACTGCAGTTTGTTGTCCAGTATTACTCCAAGGTATTTAACCGCTTCTTTGGACCTGATAATTTGGTTACCAACCTGGAAGTTGGCAAACTCTACACTTTTACGACTAGTTATGAGGACGGCCTCTGTTTTATGGTCGGCAAGTTCTAGTCCGGCGGTGGACAGCCAATCCTTTATCTAGACAATTGCTTCATTTGTAGCAGATTCAACTCCACGAATCTGTTTAGCTACTTTCACGACGGCAATGTCATCGGCGAATCCAATTACAGTCACCCCCCCAGGTAACGCTAATCTCAGGACGCCGTCATACATAATGTTCCACAATAACGGCCCTAAGACCGATCCCTGTGGAACTCCCGCAGTGACATTGTAATATCGTACCCCTTCATCTGTTTAGTATCTCAACTTCCTGTTGATGAAATAATTGGTCACTATACGCAGCAAGTAATATGGTGTATCCATCCTGGCGAGTGATCTTCTAATGAACGACCAGTTCGCCGAGTTAAACGCGTTCTTAACGTCTAATGTTACTACTGCACAGTACTCCTTTGTGCCGTAGAGCCATCTTTCCCCTTCGATGGCACCTTTTGCGATATTAACTACTTGTCTTATGGCATCAACAGTAGATCGCATTTTTCTAAAGCCAAATTGGCGATCTGAGAGAGCTCCTTTCTCCTCTGCTACCGCGAGTAATCTATTATGGATTATCTTCTCGAGAATCTTTCCCATTGTGTCGAGTAAGCATATTGGGCGATAGGACGATGGTTCTCCTGGAGGCTTCTTTCCTTTAGGTAGTACAACCAAATGCTGCATTTTCCACTTTTCGGGAAACGTTCCTTCTTCGAGACACTTCTGCATCGTCATTATGAACATGTCTGGTCTCTTTTTTATAGCCGCCTTTACTGCCTTATTCGGGATGCCGTCGGGTCCGGGCGCCTTGGTGTCGCCTATTTTGCTGCATGCCTGAAGCAACTCTTCTAGTGTAATTTGGGGAATAGTCGCTGTATTGAGCTCTCTTACGATGTTGCAAATAGTAGCTGGTATTTGGGGGAAAAGGTGCTCTACTATGGATCTCAACATCATTGGACATGTTATTGGAGGAGTTCTATAGCCCTTCAGTTTCGTCATTACTATTCTGTATGCCGAGCCCCATGGGTTAATGTCGGCTTCCGCACAGAGGCGTTTGAAACATGCGGTTTTGCTCTCCTTGATGGCTCTATTTAAATTGCGTCTTGCCAGTTTAAAAGTGTCCATGCATTGTTGAAAGTCTGGTCTCCTTCTTGATCGCTGAACTTTGCGCCGGGCTTGTAGGCATCTTGCCCGAAGTGTTTTTATTTCCTCGGTCCACCAGTAACACGGTGGTGCCTTCCTGCTGTTTGTCCTTCTAGGCATGGATGCATCGCACGCGGTGGTGATGGTGGCTGTGAGGCGATGTACAAGGGTATCCGCTGTTCCACTTAGGGTTAGATCCCCGTTCAACATTTCTTCAAATGCATCCTTATCGAAAGTTCTGTCATTCCATTTTGGGCCCGTGAGCTTTGGGGGCTCGACTGGTTTCTTTCCTTTTATTTCCATAATAATCATTTGGTGGTCGCTGTGGCCTGTGTGTGTGTGTGTGTGTGTGTGTGTGTAAAAGGACTTCTTCGGTTCCCATAATTATAAAACTATTGAGATTCTGCATAAGGAATGACTATAACCTACATAGTTGAAGAATATACATATTTGTCCTAAGTGGATCAGGTTTCACTTCACTCGAGAAGTAGAGGAGTCCAAATTGTTCTTTAACGAGAAGACTGGAGTTCCGGGTATGCAAAGACAAATTCATTTTGCTACAAGCGGATTTTTTTTCCAATAAGCAGACCAATTTCTCCATTTGTCGTCTATTTGTAAATTCTCTCTATTTTTTGTAAAAATTGTATCAATTTACATAAAAAACGTTATAAATTGAATATAACTCAAAATAAACATACTTATTTTCGTCGTTATTCGTTATTTTCTTTGTTTAGAGTCCTTTCAAACAAAAGTCGACCAGGAATTTCCGATAGAATTGAAAATTCTATTAAATAGAAAAATATCAATAGCAATAGAAACTCGCGGTACCGATAATCGACTTTAATTCTATTGAAGTTTTGACAATTCTATCAGCAGAAAAGTTTTGATACCAATAGAAACTCACAGTATCGATAGATCGACTTTAATTCTATTCGACTTTAATTCTATTGCGAATAGAATCTCGCGGTAAGGCCATAAGTTTAATATGCCTATAGATGTGTGTATTTATAACTTGTTTCAGTTCTTTCTGTTGCGCCAAGTATTTGTATCTGTACCAATAGCACGGGATTTTGAGAAAGATTCCTCACCGCCCCGGAGCAACGAGAAAAAAAAAACGCAAAAGCTTTACAGCTCTTTAACTGATGGTAGATATTACAGAAAAAAACCCGGGATCTACAAATTTTTCCCGAGACAAAATAAAAAAAAACCTTGACTGATAGCTGTTTGTCAGTCTGTAAAAGTGACGTTCTGCTAAATACGTACATTCACGTACTAAAACACATCTCCACGGGACAGCCGTTAGGTATTACCTTTTTTTTCAATAGGGCATAACAATACCGATTCCATTAATATGGCATACAGTCCTTCTCATATCATATATTACAGTTGAGTTGGTATTATGCTCCTTACCAAATCATTTTCGGATTTGTAGATTCCCGCTGTGATACTTCTAATCTTAACCTTATTTTCATCCGTTCGTCGCCTTTGTAGTAACACCTCTGTATTAATTCGAATGAATACTTCTCATCCTCTTATTGTGAATATTCAAGAGTTTTGCTGTGGCCGTCAAGAGAAAACTAACATATTAAAAAGAGTCGTTAATTCTCACAAAAAAATGCTTTTGTTTTTCTTCGGAATTTGACTTTTATCAATGCCTGAAATCTTTAGTAAGTTTTTACGTAAAGACTACGCAAATATAGCGAATGTTTTAAGAAAACATTTTCCATTTATACATTCAATAGCAATATTTTGTTTTATTAACTTTGCAACTGCATTTATATATTTTTTATAAATATACATAAATAATTTCATTTCTTGTTTCAATTTGTTATATAACAGCGTCTACTTCAATTGAAGCGAAAATACACACACATACTTATTTATGTGCTTCATATGAATATCGATAACAATAGATACATATATACCGTGGAATCATGCATAATGCGCTTAGCGTGAGTTAAACCGAAATATTCTGCCCAAAATCGCGTCATACGTTTATAATTCATCTTAAATTTATTTATAACAAAGCTTAAAAAAGAGAAAATATTATACAACTACGCCAGTTGGCGGTTTAGCACCTAAAATATCGGAGAGTTTTTGCTGGTAGCCAGCGAGAGTGTTGGAGTCTGTTATGCTGCGTGCTTTGCATGCTAATTGAAGGGAATTCAAGTATTGCATTTCACTGAATTGTGCTCCTTTCTCTATAATGCTGGTAAGGATATCCTGTCGAAAGGAAAATGGAACAACATTTTATTACAACTAGTATCTTAAGTGAAAAAAAAAAGAAATACACATACATCTGGATCCATGCAGAGAAGGTCATAGAAATTCTTGGCTTGATCCAAAGCTACTTCTCTAGAAGCAGTAATGTTGCTAAGGGTTTGTTGTAGTGCCAGTGAATTTCGGCACATTTGTTGGATGATAATCTGATCGATACTTTCTAGGTAGTTGGAAGCTTGAATTAGGATTCGTGCTGCTAAATGGGCGAGACCCTCAAAGATGTACTGAAATGTAAAAAGGGTTATTGCAACAGTTACTTTGCGGCATGCTCATACATTATGTCTCATGGTGATAACATGACGGACATTATTTAAATTTATAAATTTTAACTTACCCTCGTCTTTCTAGGATGCAATGTAGAACTGAATGCTTCATCCATTTCGGTCAGGATTTTGGTTAGTTTCTGAACTTGTCGGTCTGGTTCGAGGACATCATCCTTTGAGGTAGCATAATCTGGTTTAACAGTCGGCTTTGATCGCAAGTAATGGAAGCATTGCACACGCACCTAATATTAAAGTATGTTATCATCAAGAACAGATTATTAAAACTGTAAGGCTCACCTCCAAATGAAGAACCAAGAGGCAAGTATTAGCCAGCTCATCGAATTCGAGTGCTAAGTTCGTTAACACTTTAATTGTTCCATCTTTTATTGTTATCGACGAACACTCGGCACTAATAGCTGAACTAATACCATTTATTATTGGACGCCTCAATTCATTCGCAAACTCAGATACCCGATACGAGAACCATTCCATACTCTCCTGGAGTATGGCCAACTCCTTAAGAACACCGATATCTGACAGAATTTCCTGTTGGGTGATACCCCCTTCCCCTAGATTACTAGTCAGCATTTCAGCCTCACGCACATTGCGTTGTTGTACTTGTATAGGACTTTCCTCTTCTGATGGCTCAAAGTGTCCCCTTTGTAGTTTCTTTCCGTGTTTTGCACGGTGACTTGAACTCTTCAAGTCTGTCCAATTCGGAAGTGTCCTACAAAGAAAAAGATACTAATGCTAGTGTTCACTATTTGATGACAGACTACTTACTTTAAAAACCGGCTTATGTCGTCATCTTTCAACCATGCGACACTGTAAATCCGCTTGTCTTCAGAATCTGGCTGCACTATACCACGGTAGGCAGCTTGGCAGGTTTCTCGGTACGTCTTCAGTAAAGAACATACCATTTTTAGTAAATCCTCAGAGAAGCATGGCAAATCTTGAATAAGGTTCTTAGTTTCCACTATTCTCCTTTCGACCATCACAGTCGACTGGAGTAGAGGGCGAGAGATATTAAGCGATTTCACTTCTTCAGGCATGACGACA
Organism: Blera fallax; assembly: GCA_946965025.1. Classification (NCBI taxonomy): domain Eukaryota; kingdom Metazoa; phylum Arthropoda; class Insecta; order Diptera; family Syrphidae; genus Blera; species Blera fallax. The sequence goes on from OX337244.1 coordinate 96,768,610, forward strand.
GCACGCCAGGCATCTTGATTTTTAGACAGCGATTCTATGGTTAAGTGAAGATTCTTAAAGTGACCCTTGGCGAGGAAAGTCTCCTTAATATAATTGGCAATAAAATCGTGCAGGCTACATGGTTCCCTTTAAAGAAAAGATCTAGAATTGTGGAACGTCTGGAAAATATTTTATTGATACTTACCCTGATTTGCATTTCATAAAAACTTCAATCTCCTGAATGTATCCCATTAGTGGGAGGTATACTTTGGTGATTACGGTTTGATCTGGTTCACAGATGAGAACTTTTTCGCGACTTTTTTCTGCCCCACCTAGATTTTCATCATTCGATGTATTGGATGGGTTTCTTCGATGTCCTTTAAAGGAGCTGGTTTGATTATGATGTTGTGCAATGTGGGAAGATTTGTCGAACTTGAAGAGAGTTCGTTTGTTGCTGTTGGATTAAAAACATCGATTTTAATTGAGGAACCGAATAAAGAAGTTGTTTAGGCAAATAAAGCTAAAAGGTCCACAAAGTATACATTCAGTTAGGATTCTCTTATTTGGATATTTTCTAACTACTTTTTGATACTGACCCTCGGTAGTGACCTAAGGCGTGTCTGGTCCCATTAATTTGATAGAATCAAAGAAAGAATCATGTCAATAAAAACATTGTTTCATAAAATTCTAGCTAAATACACTAATTTAAAAAAATTACATTTTGACTCTAAACAAAATTATTTTCAGCGATATACATACATATGTATATGTACAAATAAGCAAAAAACAAAAACAGAAATGAGTGCTACCTTCGATTGTCCTGGAGCGACTTCAAAAAAAGTCACACCAGCATTTATATTTGGGTCGCCACCTAACATAATGTCGCATCATCACCTCCACGTGGTACGCTGAATCGGGTTTAATATGTGCAGCTGAACACCTGCAACTGCGCAAGCACACCCAGGTGAAATTCATCTTACTTGTACTAAAACGAACTCGTAAACGATAAGAGATGCATCTCTTGTTGTCCTTATTGGCGAAACGGCGTCACAAAAACCTATCCACATCTTTCAGAAGCAAAACGTGCAGCGGAAGAATTCTCTCGACGAGATCTACGGTGCAGTCTACAGTCAAACTAGCGACTCGGACTGACATATTAGGAGCTCTGGTCAGTAAGGATTTCAATGGGCCAAATAAAAAGAGATGGTGGCGGATAGATGAACCCTTAATGGATCAACGGCAGCGGTTATTTCCCCAAATCGGTTTAACCGGCTTCTAACTTTCATCAATTGAAAGGCCTTCAACAGGTCCTACAGGTTGACGTTGATGGTTGTTCCGTCGGGCTAGTTTCTTTACCACGTAAAATAATCTAGTTATGCGGAACATCAAAGGAATACGACCTACGAGCATACATTTGGAAATTTTTCAGGTGTATAGTGTCACGATTCAAGAGATACGATGAATAGAGAAACATATACAAAAAGGAAAAGACTGCGATATCTATTACAGTTGCCACGAAAAGTTCATATTATGATGCCGATTCATCGTGAGAAACCGGCTCCGGTCAAGAAATATTGATTTTAAGCCGGTAAGCGATCGTGTGACTGTGATCCGCATCAAAGCCAATTTCTATATCTTGTGATTATAATATGTGTATACGCCCCTACCGACGATACTGAAGACTCTGTCAAGGAGACATTTTATGACCTCATGGATGGAGCTTGACCGGAGAACGACGTCAAAATCGTACTCAGCAAATTGAATACTGAAATCGATAAGAAAAACATTTTCGGAGGATTGGTTGGAAGGCACAGCCTTTATGACACGACAACAGATAACCGCTTCCGACTAATCGGGTTTGTAGTACATATTTCGTAATACCATGATAAATAGCACTAGATTCCTAAAACTACGAATCCACACAGTAATTCGGCTGTATTTAAATGGTCGAACCCCCAACCAAATTGACCATGTAGGGATCGGTCCGTGACACGCCCCAAATATCATGAATGCGCACGCGAACGTAGGGAACTTCGAGGTAGTTATGGATGGTAGATTCAGATTCAACACCAACTCCTCAAAGAATACCTTAGTGGAAATTCGTCAAGTGTTGAACGATAAGCAAGACAGCAGAGCAGGTATTCCTCGTCAATTATTTGATCCTATGTGTGAGGAGGAGGAATACAACCGTGTACTCTACGAGCTGTTCCAAGATTTGAATGTAGTTCAAAAAGCTTAGGTACGTCGACTACATTGGAGGGCCACATCGACCGCTTGGGCAATGCTGTTACGGGTAGGTCGAATCTATTGAGATATATTAAGTACCTGAGAACTGGATAAGATAGGAAATAGACATAGGACCTGAGTAGATTTGAATTGCATTTCTACGCCAAACTCATTTCAGATGTAGTTACATATGTCTCCATTAAAGGATCGTTTCAGATTTATCAGTTTATATTTGTTTCAAGTAATACTTGGCGAAATTGCATTCTTTAATATTAGAAAGTTGGGGCTTGGAGTGCTTGCGCAGAATCGACTAGTGTGAAAGCCCATAGAATCAGAAACGAACACTATCGTCTTGTCGCGAGCTTAATAAAATATCTCTATTGACATATATTGATGGCTGTCATTACTCGGGTAGTTATTATGCCATAAGATTAGTAAAAAAAAAAAACTATCCAGCGACTTACCTTTGAACTTTTCTCCTAACAAAGTACGAATTAATGTTAACTGCTGGTTCGTTGAAGTTTGATTGTGATGCCTCGTCCGCAGATTCATTTTGAATGTCTAAGTAATCAGTAAGAAGCAGTTGCAGCTGAAATTCAAATTTATTATAAATTTTCTGAAACGCAAAATAGAATTTTCGATTTCAACATACCACTGACTGTGCCTGTGCCCAAAAATCGCTCAAATCATATAGGCTGGCCGTAATTGAATATTTCTGTATGACACTTAGGTAGTTTTTTAGTAGCAATGCATGCGTTTGGGCGATCGCTTTGAACTGTTTAAAAAGCACCTCAAGCAAAGACAACAGCGGATGCCGATCAGTCGGCACTAGATTCAAGGCAATCATCTGATTCGTTGTGTTGCGCACAACTTCCAGTAGATGTGATTGGATTTGAACTCGTATTTTCTCAATGGAATCCGGCACTCGTTCCAACATTCCAAAGCATTCTACTGTTATTGATATAAAATATGTCACACTTAAATCAGCATCAATCAAGTCCATATCATCGACGGTTTCCGATTTTTCAAAATCGAAGCCCTGGGCCATTTCAATAAGTGCCTTCCGTACTCGAGCATTTGCCTCTATGCGATCAGTGGAACGACGTGCAAAGTTTCTTGTAAAGTTCGATGCACTATTGCGAGCCGAATTTTGTCTTTGGAAATTTGTAAGCACTTCCCGGGACGAATGTTTATACAGTTGCTGAACAATCTCTTCATGCAGCTTTAGGTAAAGATGATTTTTACGCGTTTGCAGATCTGTACGAAGGTCAGCCAATCCTTCGACATCTTTTAACGATCCGTTGCAAACGGCAAACGCATCCGTAAGGGCCCTGGCTGCGTGCAAATATTGTCTTTTCGATGAGAAGGCTGTCACTCTGTGAGGCACTTTACGGAGTTCAGTACTAGAGAAGAGCAAATGAAAATAGAAAAAACTCCCATACAAACTAAAAAAATACTTACATTTGGTCCAACATTTCTAGAACAAACTTATGTTGCACTGCATCGGTCCAGAGTTTCTTTAGCTCATCACGACGGCATTGAAGAAGCTGCTTACATGCTATTAAGTTCTCTTTCACCGAGTGAATCTTTTCTCGGCTAGCAGTTATTTCAGTCGACACTTGACTAAACAATGGCAGTACCCTGGTAAGGTTTTTGTCATGTTTCGAGACAAGTTCATTCAAACGTTGATCCGATTTCTTGTACTCCTTCTCGATGCGTTGCTTTTCTTTTTGTCGTTCTTCGTTGGTTTCACTGAACCCCAGTGATTTGATGACGTTGACAAGGAAACCACAACCGGCCTAAAACAATAGACAAGTTAAGTTATCAGAAACTTATTCGAGAAATGGGAATTTTTAGATTTTAATTTCGATAAAAACGCCTCTTTTGTGTTTGAAGATAAAGTTTTGACACTTGTCAATTTTTGTGGAGTTGATTCATGAAAATTTAGTCTGTACTTTAGAGATGAATTAAGAGCACATGCACGCCAATTAGGAAAACAAATTTTTTCTCATTTTGTAAAACACATTTTAAAGATGTTTTTTACATTAATATTCCGCGTTAATTTCAAGTATTACCTCATCTTTTCCATATTTAACTCCGCGCGGAGGCTTCGTCGGCGGTGGTGTAGCCATCTTTCTGCAACTGACGTACTTGATTGTCAATCTTTTTTTTTACATGAGTGCCATCTATCTGTGGATAATAGCTAATGGTGATGTCTTAAATTTACAATAAAGAAGCGAAAAGTTCACAATGGACGTAAGTTTGTTCACATGTATGAATATTATAAAAAAATGTTTTTTTATTATTTCAATTAATAAACATTATGTGCAATCCAATAACAATCGAATTGTCTGCGACCCTCCTTAATAATAAGAGGGTTACAAATACAAATTTTTGGCGCAACAGACCGTATGTGGTCCAGGGCCTAGCTTCTCGCGACCATTCGTGTTCTGCGTGTTATATTTTTCACACAAATGGAAGGGACCTACAGTTTAGAGCCATATCCGAAAGGCAAATTGAGAAGCTTTCTCTTGACAGTTATTACTCTCGGACGTTTGTCAGACGTTCGCGAGAGGTGGGACCGTGAAAAACTTTTCACGCTCACCGATCCAACGCACTAACCACTTGAGTCACGGCGCCCAAAAAGAGGGTTAGATGTTAGAAAAATTTGTGAGGATAGAAAATTTGCTTTCGTATTTACTTTTCTTTCGCTAATAGAGTGCTATGGCGATAAAGCTATCAGTCAAGTCTTCAGTTTGCGTTACCTAACGTTAGTGCCAAATGGCCGAATGCAGTCTAACTAACTGACTTTTTGCATCGGTGGCGCAGTCGATTAGGGGTAACTTAATCCTAAGAATTGAAGGGAATCGAATCAGGTGCAGCGCAGGGAAGTTTGCTTTGTCCATTTCTTTGATCTTTGCCATGATGTCTACCTTTACAGATAACACTTTCATCTTAGTATCTGGCACATGCGGGCTACACCGTAGACAAGCTGCCAAATGCAGACTGTCACCCTCTTAGAGATTTTCATATCCATACAAATGTCCCATTTTAATAGCCACTTCGTTAGCGTCTGAAATACCGAACACTCAAAATCATGAGTCATTCGACTTTTTTTTAATTATATGTATATAAATCACGAAACTTTTTAATTTATTTTTTCTAAAATAAGCATATTCTCCCAAAGCATTATTGATCTTCTTCCGACATGACATCAGAGTTGGTATCGCCCTCAACCTCCTTGAAGTCCCTCTCCAGAGTTGCTAAATTTTCTCTAGCCTCGGCGAATTCATCAGCTTCCATACCTTCGCTCATGTACCAGTGCACAAATGCTCTTTTAGCAAACATTAAATCAAACTTCTGATCAAGTCTTCCGAAAGCTTCAGCAATGGATGTTGTAGAAGCTAACATAGATGCTCCACGTGTTACCAAAGCCAAATCACCGTCAGGAACAACACAGGGTGGTTTGTAATTTATTCCTACCTTGAACCCCGTTGGACACCAGTCTACAAATCGTATACTATTCTTTGCCTTCACAGTTGCTATAGCACTGTTAACATCTTTGGGTACTACATCACCTCGATAAAGGATGCAACAGGCCATGTACTTGCCCTGATCCGGATCACATTTCACCATCTGGTTGTCGTTTTCAAATAAATCAGCAGTTAGTTCCGAAACACTGAGTCCTTCATGGTTAGACTTCTCAACGGGTAGAACTGGCGCATAAGACGCCAATGGGAAATGAATCCTTGGGTAAGGTACTAAGTTTGTTTGAAACTCAGACATATCCACGTTTAGTGCTCCATTAAATCGTAACGAAGCAGTTATACTCGATACAACTTGACTAATAAGACGGTTTAAATTCGAGTAGCTTGGACGGGCAATACTCAATCTGTAAAGGATTCCAATTTGTAGGGTATGTAGACATTAAAATGAGTTTGTCTTACTTGCTCTTACAGATCTCAAAGATCGCTTGATTATCCACCATGAAAGCACAGTCAGTGGTGTCTAATGTGCAGTGAGTTGTCAGCACGGAATTGTACGGCTCCACTACAGCTGTAGCAATGGTGGGTGCTGGATATACGACAAATTCCAGTTTGCATTTCCTCGGAAAGTTTTCACTCAATCTATCCATTAGTAGCGCCGAGAAACCCGAGCCAGTTCCACCACCAAATGAATGGAATAAAAAGAATCCTTGTAAACTATTAGCTTGTTCAGCCATTTTACGTATCCTGTCGGCAACTGGTTCAATCATTTCTTTACCAATAGTGTTGTATCCACGAGCGAAATTATTAGCTGCATCTTCTTTACCATTTATTAACTGATCTGGATGGAATAGGTCCTTGTACTTTCCATTGCGAACCTCATCTAGAAGTGGTAAGTGTTAACAAATCACATTGCTAGGAGACCGGGTTCCTTTGATTACCTATAACAGTTGGTTCCATATCGATAAAAATTGATCTTGGCACAACTCTGCCGCACTGAGTCTCTGTGAAGAAAGCCGTATAACAGTCATCTGAGTCACCTTGGGGACGAGTCAATGATCCATCTGGAGCGATATCATGTTCCAGGCAATACAGTTCCCAAGTTGCATTACCGATTTGAACTCCAGCTTGTCCGATGTGCAAAGAAATTGTTTCACGGTTTGAAAAAACCTAAAAGAAAAAAGGCAGATGCAACCGGTCATTGAGAGTTTTAAAAATCAAAAATACCATTCTGTTGAAATTTGGGACTTTTACGTTAAATTTAAGAAAATTTAGATTTCGAAACGCAGTAAAAGACTAATGAATTTGTAAAGAAGCCGTCTGCTCCGAATTTCTGGAAAACAATAAATTTTTTAAATAATTCTCCTGATGTATTTGCAATGAGTTACTCAAATTAATTTTGACGTTCATTTTAGAAAGTGTTTGAATGACAAGTTTATTGGGGGCTTCAGGTCTGCAAAGAGCCATTGTCTGAGTTTAGTGCTTTATTGCATTACTATGAGTTTTCGAGTCATTGAGTTTATTAGCAATTAGGTTATTCTCTCTACCAAATTAAGTTCTCCTTGACCGAGTACTCCACGGGATAATCGTTAAGTATTTCATCACTATGCTGGGCTCAGCGTTCGCGAATCTAATTATCTGTAACAAGGGAACCACACCAATCTTTGAATAGGCAAGTGGCGATAGATATCAGCTTCAAAAATGAATGTGTTAGTCATTGACAAATTGCCCTTTTTGGGGAAATGTACGGACGCCTAGGATAAACTTCATGTACGATCCCTAAGAACCACCGCCTCTCTAGGTACTGAGATCGAAAAAGGCGAGGTAATGTGGATGTGTCTATGGATCTTATCTCGACTCTTACTCGGACACTCTCTGTGGAGACACTCTCCGTGACATCTGGCTGTTTACTGTCATTGAAGCTACTGTTGAGAAAGAGGCGCTTCAACCGCGCCTAAATCCTCAAACTCAAACAGTATCTTTAAAGATACAACCAGTTTTTATGCATTGGCGCTTAAAACATTGGTGGAAAATTCTTGATAAAAAACTAGGTTCATCGGCAACAACTAATGGGTCATATGGGTATCAAGGCAAAGCGTATGCGATCTGAGAAGCCTAGCACATCCGAAATTTCATAGAAAAAAAAAACATAACCGGCTAGATGCACATACATTAATATTGTAAGTCGGAGCAATGCTAATGAATATTATTTTGATTTTAGATGGGAACCCTGGCCGATTTGTTATGGCAGATGGCCGTTAGGTGGCGTTCTGTCTCCTCTGCACCTAAAGACTGTGTAAATGCGTGGGCGCCGTGGCTGAACTAGTTAGTGCGTTGGATCGCTGAGCGAGAAGTTCGAAATTCAAATCCCAGAAACACCATAAAGTTTTTTCACGGTCCCACCTCTTGCGAATGTCTGACAAACGTCCAAAGGTAACAACTGTCATGATAAAGCTTCTCAGTTAAAAAAAACTTTCGGATAAGATTCTAAACTGAAGGTCCTTCCATTTGTGCGAAAAAGTATAACACGCACAACACGAATGGTGGGGAAAAGCTAGACGCTGGACCATATACGGTCTGTTACGTTTAATATGTTTTTTTTTTATTCCAAAAAACTTTTTTGGTCAAAGCTTGCCAGGAAAGTTCTTTCCACGATAAGTCAAATCATGAAAAATGCTCTGAATAAGGTACACTCTTGGGCTTCCAGATGAGGCTTTGGAGTAAATTTAGATAAGACTAAAATGATGATATTTACCACTAAAACCAAGATGCAGAAATTCACTCCTCCCAAACTAGACGGTCAGCCACTCTCACTTTGTTCCAGTGCAAATACCTAGGCACGATTCTAGATTCGAAACTTTGTTGGAAGCTTAATATAGAACAGCGGGTTAAGAAGGCAAGTGTCGTTTTCTATGCCTGCAGCAGGGACTCCAGCCAAAGATGACCCTATGGATGTACATAGCCATTGTGTATATAATTCTTACCTATGGCGACATGGTATGGTGGCCCGCCTTAAGTAAGAAATATAACATCAACAGCTATATGCAGCGCTGTCTGGCTCAGGGAAACTCGGTGATGGACAGCACCTTACAGCTGTCTCCCGGATTCTGCTAGTGTCTTTCAAGCGAAGCTTCTCACGATTCGGAAGGTTAAAAAATCTTCCAACGTCCAACCTAAATATCGATACCTTTTCTGATACCCAGCGGCAATCAAGGCCATTAATTCGGTTACCATATACTCAAAACTGGTAGAGCAATGCGGGTTGAAATAAATGACCAAAGTGTCCATTCTACAATTACCCTCATATGGGTCCCAGGACACAGTAATTATGAAGGTAACGTGTGAGCAGACGAACTCCCCAGGTGAGGGTCGGCCCTTAATGGCTCGCTAGCGGAAAGAGTTCATATTCGGATAGGGGTCATTAAGGGCAATATACATCTTCACTTCCTCCAGCTAGCCAATCTGAATTAAGAGCCTTATCTGTTGTGCCATATCAAGAAGACATGGCCCAGCTTTAACAGACCCAAATCGAACGAGCTACTAGGCAGATCAAAGCGTGATACATACTGCCCGAATTATAGCCATTATTACAGGCCACTGTGCAATAGGAGACCACGCGGCCAAGCTTAGCATTCCTCATAATACTGCAAAGTCGCAGCTGCAAAGACAATAACGAGAAATAAACTCTTTTCCACTTTCTTTGCAGATGTCCGGTCCTGGCAAGGACCAGACAATGTATGTTAGGTAAACCCTTCTTCGACGATTTCAGAGAGATACCTTCTAAACGGATTGGAGAACTAATCCAGTATCTGAGAACTCCATGGGTTAGGTTTAACTATATCCTTCTATCACCAATAACACACTCAAACAAACAGGGTAAACGAGTTTTTGTGGTGGCAAAACGGCGAACTAACGGTAATTGCGTTCTTTTTCAAACCACCACTTTACCTACCTACCTAAAGCTTGTCAAGTCGAAGACATTCAAGCCGCTCTCAGTTTGCTGGAGTGTAAGGGTCAAGGGTTTTGATAAAATATGAGGCATATCACTGAAAAGTTCCTTTGGCCAGATTCGGAGTCAGGATTGAACTCTTGTCATATATACACAGATGTCTTCAAAGTCAGCAAATGCTCTGTACTGGTGTTTTCGAGTATGACGATAATATACGATTTCACTACCCGTTAACCAAGTATGCATTTGCTTTGCAAAAAACTTATATTATCCTAATGACATTTGACCGTACTATAGGAATAAGTCGAAATATCTGCGTCTGGGGCGATAGCTGTGCTCCACTTCAGCCCTTAACCAACCCTTTAACCATTTCACTACAATGGACCAGTTGGGCTAAAATGCTACAGTATAGTGTTTCCTATCCTGGCGAAATAAGGGTTTTGGTATATTAAAAATTCTCATTCTCATAAATGTAGCTCAGTTTAGGAGGAACGCATATCATGCTCACGGCCTGTGAGAGATTTACGTTCCTGTTCATGTGAAAACCATATAATTTATATCGATAAGTTTTTTATAGTATTAAGGTCGCTGCTTGTTAGAGCTTCGACTATTAACTACCATATTTCGTTTCCGTACTAACCAAAAATGTTTTCTTCATCGACCACCTTCAAGCTCCCCATACTTAATAATGACCAGAATTCTAAACTCTGTCTTCTTTTTTCTTTTCTCCTCCACGAGGAAAATTCATAACCAGCGCCTATTCAACTCTCCACTCTATTCCACTCTCTTCAGCTTAACTCCTGGCCCGATTTCACGCATACTGCCGATGGCCATCGGTGAAATTTGGCAGGGAGTTGGGTCGGATGAGAATGCTCCTTCATAGATTTACGTGTAAGTTTTGATGTAAGTAGTTGATTGAATGTTTCTAGTTCTTAAACTTACAGTGGAGAGTTTTCAACGTAATCTATTTTTTTAATATTTTCAACTACTGGGCAGTACAAGAAAATGATTTCCTTTTAGAGTCCTGAGAAATTAATTCTAGCAGCAGAAATTTTATTTTTTTAGCGAATATATATATTTTTAAAATGTTTCAACATTTTTTAAAGCGGGCAATCTGTCGGTTACTACCATGTGCCTCGCAATGTAGTACCGTAAGAAATGCTCATCAAATTCCTAAGCACCTGCAAGGAATAGCTACGGCAAAGAATCCAGAATTTTCCGGCATGGTCCAGTATTATTATCATCTAGCTGCACAAGTAATGGAAAAAGATTTATTGAGCTACATAGGCAATAATCCGACAGTGCAGAAAGACACGATAGCAAACCGAGTTAATATTATCCTTGGTATAATTGGAAATGCAAGCTGTTGTCTGGAAGTAAACTTTCCAATTGTAAAGACCGACGGACATTATGAGATAGTAACTGGTTACAGAGCACATCATACATACCATCGCTTGCCATTAAAAGGAGGTTTGTAAATAATTGTAGGTAGTACAAGGATTGTAATGTTTTACTTTTCATGTTTGCAGGTATAAGATATGCTATGGATGTGGATGAAGATGAAGTGAAAGCTTTGTCATATCTCATGACATTTAAGACGGCTTGTGTAAACGTACCTTTTGGCGGGGCAAAAGGCGGTGTACGGATTGACCCAAGAAAGTATACAGTTAAAGACATTCAAAGAATTACGAGAAGGTTTACAACGGAATTGTTAAAACGTCATATGATTGGTCCCGGCATAGATGTCCCGGCTCCTGATTATGGTACTTCGGCAAGGGAAATGTCTTGGATAACGGATCAGTATCAAAAAACCTTTGGTTACATGGATATAAACGCATTGGCAATTGTAACTGGCAAGCCGATACAGAATGGTGGTCTTCGGGGGAGAGAGTCGGCCACAGGTAGAGGAGTATGGAAGTCAACTGATATGTTTCTTAACCATGAAGATTGGATGAAAAAAATTAATCTGAAGACCGGCTGGAAAGATAAGACAGCTATTGTGCAGGGTTTCGGTAATGTTGGCAGTTTTACGGCTAAGTTTGTTCACGAAGCGGGTTGTAAGGTAATTGGAATTCAAGAACATGGTTTTGGGTTACACGAACCCAAGGGAATCGATATCCCGGTAAAGAGTTTATGACACCAATAACTATAACTTAATCTAATCTCTTTTTCCAAAAGGCTTTGATCGAGTACGCCAAACAAAAAGGTAGTATCAAGGGATTTCCTAAAGCAAAAGAAACCAAAACTGAATTAATATTCGAGAAGTGTGACATCTTGTTTCCCTGTGCTACACAAAAGGTTTTAACATCGGAAAATGCTAGTAAAGTCCAAGCTAAGATAATTACAGAAGGTGCTAATGGCCCAACAACGCCTGCAGCAGATAAAATCCTACGAGAAAAGGGTGTTCTAGTACTACCAGATATGTTTGCCAATGCTGGTGGAGTAACAGGTAACCCTTTAATATTCTGAGCCTTTGATTTTCTGATAGTGCCGGAAATATTTTATTGCATTACATTTTTATATAGGGCTTATAATTTAACGTCTTCTTCTTCTTCTTCCTTTTGTTCGACGAGGTTATGATCAGGATTCTAGGGATCATAACCCTCCCACTTTACTGCATCCCTACTGCTCCGCCTGTGGGGTTCGCCGATTCGACCTCAGAAAGTATCTACAGGCCTCCCGGTTTCGGATCACTTCGTCACTGAGGCCGATCAAATGCTGCTGTTTTTGCATTTGTGTGATCCAGGAGTTTTTTGGCCTGCCTCTCTTCCGCGCTTGCGTATGAACGTTGATTGACATTGCGTTTTGACAGTGTTCGTAGGATCCCTCCTTTGAACATGGCAATACCAACTGAGCCGGTCGTGCTTCAATTTTTTCGAGATGGCTTCATTGAAGTGAAGGCTTCCTCGGATCTTCAAACTTCTAATTCGATGAAGCTTTGTTACTCCCGCTGTCATGCGAAGCATCTAAAACTCAGCTGCCTCTTAATTTGCCCTGATACTTTTTGTACATTGTCCAGCATTGCGAACCGTATGTGAGCGCCGAACTAACAACTGCGGTGTAAAGCCTTCCTTTCAGCTTAGGGGGCAAGATACCAGAGTTTTACTGCCACTTCATCCACCCTACGCTTACGCGATGATTGATGGCGTCATCAATAGTTGTTTCGCTATTGGTCATAGATCCCAGATACTTGAACTTTTCGCACTTGGGAGTCACTTTTCCATTCAAATAAATGTCTGGACTAGGTCGGAGTGGATCAGAGAAAGGGCAGTACAGGTACTCTGTCTTTTTTGGTCTGATTCTATACCCATTTCCCTCCAAAACATCCACCCATACGTCAAAGTCTTGTTTCTAAAGACATTTGATCCTCACTTATGCTTATAATTCAACGTTTCCTACGAAAATTATAAATACCAACTAATAGATTGATTAAGTCACATCGGTCCATTGTCTGGTCCGTGGGTTAGTGAATGCTTTGATAAACTGCCCACAACTCTTGAGTCATTAAAGAGGCCTCTGCTCAAAATATCGAATTCGTGCTTACTAACTTTTTTTTACTTAACGGGCTCTCGGCTCGTGATAAGTCTCTGTCTAAGGCAGGGTAGCCTTCCATGCTCTTGGTTGCTCTTTAGGAAGGATCGGTCTTCCCGGTCATCTCGAACCTGGGGGCTGAGATTCGAAAATCCTCTTATCTGGAGGGTTGTGGTCAATGTGCTCTATTTGGCCGGGGTAATGCAGTCGACGTATCTTGGAACAGCTCATAGAAATCGCGGCTTAATCTTCCCTATTCACCCTGCTCGCACATATGACTAGTAACTCGGAATTTTCGGTTAAAAGCATCTAATATCTGCTCTGCTGTCCTGCTTATAGGCCAACATTCGACGTTGTTTAGCAGAACTGGCAGGAAGGCTTGTATAGAGCCTATATTTTTTCCCTTCGAATTCGGAGTTTTTGATGTTTCGTCAAATTGAAGTAGCACTGGCTTACAAGAGTCTGTCTTCGTCGAATATCCACTAAGGTGTCATTTGTGGAATTTGTGTTGACTTCGCGGTAGATGAACTCCTAAAATAATTTGAAGTTAAAATTATCGCGTTTTAACCGCTATAACTATAACGTTTTTTCCTTATCGGTGGAAAGCGCGTGTTTTCCTTGTTGATAGCACATTATGTAAATGGTTTTGCCCTCCTTTACTACAAGACGAACTCGTTTCGTCTGTTCATTAATTACCGTTATGTATACAAAGAGGCGCTGTGAAGAAGGATGAGGACTGCTTGTGATCTCTAACGGATGAAAGCCATTGCTTGGATATTGTGAGAGCGTAACTCTTGGAGTGAATAATTGGTAAGACCCAGCTCAGAAAAAATTTGACAATGACGTGTGATAGTAGTGAAGTAGAGGGATACATTTATGAGGCACCAGTTTTCGGAGTGAAATAACTTTCTTACATTTCCGTTCAAGGTCTTCTGTGGAAAACTTTTTCACGGTTTCGATAGGATTTCCCTTGATTGTAGACTTCAGGAGTTCATCATCCAACTCTTCTGACATATTTTTATGCCGTTCGACTCAACGCTGTTTCTTTGCGTTTATTTTATACACGATTTTTCCTTTCGTTTAAGTAGCTTACTATTCTTAGTAATGAAGCAAAGCTCAAGCTAACCCATTTAAGCTGCGTTATATTTTAATTTGTTTTGTCTTCTCTTCCCGGTAGCATCTTATTTTGAATACTTGAAGAATATCAATCACGTCTCTTTTGGAAAGATAAGTGGCAAACGAGACCAACGAATGATTGATGAAACGTTAAATTCTGTAACGGATTCCTTGGAGAAAGGCGGAAAATGCATGGTAAGTATGAAGTCTGTAATTATTACTTGCATTCGATAATTATGTCGATATTTAGCTATCTTTAGTTATTCTTTCCTTTGCTAATGGAGTAAGGAAAAATAACAAACTGTTGCCTATTAGCGTTTCACCACAAAAAACCTTTACCAGTATTAGGTAAAATATATTTTTTCGATGCCGTGACATAACGCCAAGCGACATTTAAGGACAAATGTGACGAGGCCAAATCTTGAGATTTGGTCTTATGTCACTTGGCCTTATGTCACGGCACCTAATTTTGCACATAGTAGATTCATACATACATTCTCGTTATGTATGCACGTCTGAATCAAATGGTCCTTGTTGATGTTGGCCATTGCATAGACAAAGGCATTTTTTAGAGCTTGGATGGTATTGTGGGAATATTTGTTGGTTTTATATTGTACTACGCCATACACAAAGAAATTTAACGGTGAGTCAGTTGTCAACAAGTTTGGTGTCCATTCATTCTTGAGTCTTCCTGCTGGAACACTGATTGTCTTCCTTGGCTTACACTGGGGGGGCACCTCGTATTCAGCAGCATTCACTTGATGGCCTTGTGTTTTTTTCATTGCGCCAAAGGATCGTAGTCTTCTAAGGGCCGTTTTATTCACTATTGTTCAACTTGCCGAAAAATCTCAAGTTAGCTAACTCCAGAGTTGAGTTCAACTCGAGAGTTAAACGGCAAGTTGAAAAATGTTTTTTTTCACTATTTCAACACCCGGTTTGGAAGTTGTAATGAGCAAGTTGGCGTACTTGCTCTTTCGAGAAATTCCCTGGGATATTTGTGACAAATGACACATAATATGTCAGTCTCAACTTGGGATTTGAAATTTTTGATTGTTGAAGTGTTATTCGAAAACAGTAACGTTTAAAATAAATCAAAACAATAACTGAAAAAGTAAAAAAAACTGAACAAATGGATAAAAGTAAGGGAATCAAAAAGAGAATAGCAAAAATAGTGTACACGGCGGAGGAGGAAGATTGGCTCGTTAAGAATGCTCTGGAGTACAGTTCCATTATCGAAAATAAAAAGACGGACGGTGTGACGAATCGCGACAAAGACAATGCGTGGGAGAAAATTGCAATCGCATTCAATGTTGCGCCACCTGGCGAAGTATGTAGTTGCTTTGCACTTATACTTTTTTATTTTATTTCATTCTTTCTATCCGTTTTTCTCGCAGGAAAGAGCTTTGAAGTCTCTGCGCGAAAAGTATTCCAAAATTAAGCAGACGTTGAAAGATCGTGCTTGTTACTTTTTAAGAGACGCCAAAAAGACCGGTTGTGGTCCGCCCAAAAAAGAACTACCAGCACTGAGCGAACCACTGCAACAATTGGCGGTGCATTTGACGCCTTCTACCTTGGGTCTTGCTGCAATATCTGGCGATAGCGACCATTCAACAGCCAACAAGTCAGCACTGCAATATGCTAGCCGGAAAATAGCTTCATCTTCTGACCAGATGCAATCGATTTCTATTGAAGAAATCGTCGTCGATGATGGGGATATGGCATTCCATTTAGATGATCACCTGTGTTCAAGCAGTGTGGCACTGACAACGATTCAAATGCAGCCTGTTGAAACTCCAACTGACGTATTTAACAGGACAAAACACCACACCGCAGATTCAATTTTGTCGAACGAAGTGGCAGTTGTTGACCGTACTTGGGAGAGAGTAAATCCTGCCAAATTTCGGGAAACCTTTAAACGCCCTATTGCACAGTCGCCGGCGTAAAATGGAACCGGAAGAAATCCCAACCCCAAGTAAAATTCAAAAATTGTCAGAAGAAAAGCAGCAACATTCCGCGAACAAATATAGGATCGAAATTGAGATTTTAGAGGGTGAGAGAGAGCGGTACAAGTTTGAACGCGAACGAGCAGCCTTAGATCTCAAACGAGCTGCAATTGAATGTGAACGGGCTGAGATTGATCGGGAGCGTTCGGCTATTGAATTGCAGCGGGCAAAAAATCAACTTGCTCACGACAAAGAGTTTCAACGCCTTCGTTTGTCCACTTTTCAACCTACAACATTCAATGACACCAGTCACAAGAATATAATTGAGTAATTTATGTTTGTTTAAGTTTTCAGTTTTTCAATAAAATTCCAATAATAAACTGTATTTTCACTTTTATATTGTATTAAGCTAGCGATCTAACATTGGCTGAAAATACGTCCGAACCAATCGAGAGCGAATGTTGTTAGTGGCTGTCGATGGTGCTCCCAAAAGCGTAGCCGGCGGAGCATGTGCGGCGGCTAGCCCATCGGCGAATCCGGGCATTTCCGGTGGTGGTTGCAATTCATTTTCATCGATGGCTATGTTATGGAGGACGGCACAAGCGGTGATGATTAATTGAACCGTTTCCACTCTGCACCTTAAGCCAGTGACCAACACAGGAAACCGCCTCTTCCAAATGCCGTACGAACGTTCGACGCAGTTGCGAGTGCGAATCTGCGATTCATTGAAAAGATTTTCAACAGCGTTTGTGACATTCAGGAAAGGCGTTGCAAGGTAACTCGTATTTGTGTAGCCCGAATCACCAATAAGAATGAAATGCCCGAACTCCCCTTCTTCGAATCGTTTTTTTAAGCTGGACATATTGAAAATGCGTTGATCATGTGTGGAGCCCTTTTAAAGAAGGAAACAATAAAATTCGATTTGATATTTATATTAATTATATGAGCAAAATACCTGCCAACGAGCGACGATATCGTTTATTTTCAAATTCGCAGCGGACACCGTCTGAACGTTGAGGGAGAACCATCCCTTACGATTTCTGAAATTTTCAGGATCAGTTCCACCGGGCGACTGAATGCGGATATGTGTGCAATCTATCGCACCTATTGTTCGAGGGAATTTGGCTTTAGCGAAAAAGTCACTTGCTGCCTGCAATCGTTCCCTTTGCGTTTCCGGCATACGAATGAATCGTGGTGCAAGATTGGCAATAGCTCTAGACACACGTTTTAACACATAGTGCACTGTTGTAATGCTAACACCAATGAAATCTGCAATCGCCAATTGAATTGATCCGAGCGCATAAAATCGTAAAACGATTAACAATTGCGTAATTCGCCGTAATTCACGCGATCTAGCAATAAGAAAAACAACAAGAATCAAGAAACAAATACAAATAAATTCGAACCAATTCGCAATGTGCAGTACCGTCTCTTGTCGTACGGCAACGAATCCTTTACTAATTCAAGCACCATCATTGTCGTCCGCTTTGAGAGACGAAAACGATAGATGAAGTCGCTGTTGTCCCATTTGTTGAATTCAACACGTGGAAGCATCTTATATTGCCGTCTTTCAAGAGACAAATTTACTTCGTCTTCTTCATCTTCGCTGCTTGAAGAAGATGATGGCCAATTCTCCCAGAAATAATTTGGACGAAACATTTGAATATGTTTATATCAGAAATCTATTTTCGACCTCCGATGTCAGGAGCGAATAGTCAACAATTAGAGTGAATAAACAGAAATTAAACAAAATTCCAAGTTTGCTCGGATAACTTCTACTATTTCGGGGAGTTGAGAAATCAAAAGTTGACTAACGTCAGATTTTCTCAACTTTTGAATATCGAAAGTTGAGAGAGTTAACTTTGAGTGAATAAAAGCAATTTCTCAAGTTGACAATAAAAATCCCCAAGTTATGTTCAACTTCGAGTGAATAAAACGGCCCTAAAGATACTACATAATATGATACTTTATATGTTCAGTGTTTTTAATTGTTCCCAGTATGTTGGACAATTTGGGTTGGCTTCGTGTCCAAGCCTGGAAAGTATGCCCCAAAGCATCCACTGTGTCAGATAGAGGTTTAATGCCCGGTTTTACAGTGACGGTTTAAACTCGGTTCAACTACATATCAAGTTTAAAGTGACGTTCATGATGACTGGTTTAAAACCAACGACGTTTGTCGTGCAAATTTTTATATAAATACTCCATGTCTATATAAAAATATTATAATACATAAATGTTTATTTCTTTGAATGTGCAAGCAAAGTGTGACTCCAAATTGAAATTATAGACGTGGTCTTAAAACGGCTGGGTCTGCGTCTAGGATCTGCGCAAGATTTGAGTCTGGTAATAAAGTCATTGTGCCTAACGGTAGTTTTCCTAAGAAACGACGAAATTTACGAACTGCACAGCGACATCGACCTAGTCAAAAAACTGCGCATAAGTCGCCTAAGATGGATAGGACATGTAGAGCAAATGGACACCCCGCAGAGTCTTCGAATCTAACCCGGAGGGACAACGCAGTAGAGGACGACCTCGGCTAAGGTGGCGCGCACAAGTAGAAGGTGATCTCAACCAACTTGGAGTGCGCAACTGGAGGGAGTTAGCTAAGTTGGTTGAGGCCACCTAAGTAAGTAAGTAAGTAAGTAATTTTCTAGGCTGCGTGAATTCTATATATTTAATTAAAGTGGAAATTAAATGTGTATTTTCTCAAAAAAGTGTGCACTTCACTGCACTTACATAGTATAGAAATTTGCAGTTGTTTGCGTTACGTCACGTCGATAATCGCACAGTGACGTCAGCATGAGAGAAGAAGTGGAACGCATTCACACAAATTTCCCCTTAAGGGAAATTTATGTTTGTACTAAAATTTTGTACATAAAATATATAGTAAAAAACAATATATCATAATCTCTTATAACGTCAAGTGAGACAGTTCGCCTTTTATTTGTGCCGTTCTGCACCGAAATCTCAGTTTTTAATTTCACCGGTGGCAAACGTTTTTTTTTACCCTGTTAACAGGAATTTAAATCTTAAAGTTCTCCCGTTTCTTGATTGTGGCAAAGTCGCCAACATTTGGTCCTTCTACGCCTATATACGTGTTTAAATTTCTTTTTTAAAATTTTTATTCGGCCTCCGGTGATTTTTTATGACAATACGGACATCTTTTCTACACATCGAGGAGTAGTATCCTCACTAACCCAGTACTTCATCAGCAAGTGATTTTTTTTCTACGCGGATTCTGGATTTCTGGATTTTCATCTATTTCGTTTACTTCGAGGGATTTCACCAGTACCCATAACGCGGATTCCTCAGCGAGTGTCTACAACGAGTGTGTATAGAAGACAAGTGTGGAAATCTGCAAAGGATTTGAGAAAAAAAAAAAAAAAGGTGAAAATTAACAAGTAAGTGCATTTACTTAGTTATTACTCACTAAAATATTACTGCTGGTGTGTGTATATATTGTGTGTATAATTTTTTAATACGTGTGTATATACTTTATAAAACGGAATATAATTATCCAAAATGAAGAAAAGCGCATTGGAAAAAATGTTTGAACAATTAGAAAGGGATATTTCCAATTTTGCAAAGACAGGTTTAGCCAGGCGGACAGCGAATTATTTAACGGGTCGGTTGTCTATGCTTGAGAAGACAATAGAGAAGGCGGAAATTGAATACCAAAGGGAGCTCTCCTCATTAGGTGATGATGACGAGGTGAAAGAAGCTGCGGCAGAGGCCATCTACGATAAAATTAGAGAAGGCTATTTTGAATATCGTAGCGATCTTCTGGATGCCATCGACAGGGCACAGGCGGCAAAAAAGGTATCGGACGACAAGACACAAGATGCCAAACAAGTTGTACCGGCCAGGTCGACGGAGATAAGGCTCCCAAAAATCAATTTGCCAGTTTTCTCAGGTAACTACGAGACCTGGCGCGCTTTTCGAGATCTGTTTGTTTCACTAATTCATCACAATGCGTCCCTCTCTGAGATACAAAAGATGCACTATTTAAAATCAAGTGTGTCTGGTGAAGCTGGTAAACTTTTGGCTCACCTGGGCATTGATATGGGCAATTATTCCAAAGCGTGGGAAATCTTGAAGGATAGGTACGATCACCAACGCTTTTTAGTAAACACCCAGTTGAAGTGTTTGTTCAACCAGCCGTTAATCTCTCAAGAACGCGCCGAATCCATAAAAGAGTTATTGGACACTTCAACCGAAGTCATACATAGCTTGGCTAACTTAAGGGTCGCCGTTGAACACTGGGATGTAGTGCTAATTTTCGTGCTCCTGCAAAAACTGCCTGCAAAAACACAGCACCTATGGGAAGAGAGGTTAGGATCAAAATCAGACAGCAAAGCCTTACCCACCTTTGAGGAATTCAAACAATTTCTGGAAACTCGGTTTCGTACCTTGGAGGCAGTTAACCAGCAGCAAGCACGAGCAACGCTGAATCCCATCAAGCCAGTGTCCCACCGAAACGTTTTGCATACATCAACCAATAACACGAAGTACTCTTGCCAAATTTGCAGCAAGGGCCAACACGCTATTAGAAAATGTAGCAAGTTTCTAAAATTGAGTATTGCTGATCGGTCTAAACAGGTAAATAGATTAGGTATTTGTAAAAATTGTTTAGCATATAGTCATACCTCTGAGCATTGTCCGAGCAGTCGGCGATGCTACTACTGCCAACAAGCTCACCATTCGCTTCTTCACTTCAACAAAAATCCGATTGTGGGGCAAACGAATGTTTTCACTGCACAGGGATACACTACGGGGCCAACAACTTCCTCGATGAACGCTGGAGCGCCTACTTTTCAACCATCTGAAAGGGAAACAACAGTGATGAGACCGGACATCAACACATTTTATGCAACACACCCAACAACGCAAGTGTTATTAGCAACTGCACTAGTCAAAGTGAGCTCTGTTACCGGCGAATCTTACTTAATGCGAGCGTTATTAGACTCAGGCTCAGAGGCCAGTTTTATAACAACATCAGCCGTTCAGCTACTCTGTCTTCCGCCAAAGTCAACTTCTGTCAAGGTTTATGGGTTGGGTTTGGTCAGCAGCGGCGTCTGCTCAAAGGTGGTAGATATCTCCTTAGCTTCACACACCTCAGCGTTTAGAGTATCCACTCAAGCTCTTGTCCTCAAGTCGCTGTCTGGGCATCTGCCAACTCAAACTTTGACCACAACCGGTTGGGAACACCTGAATGGTTTGACTTTAGCGGATCCCAAGTTCAATCAATCAGCCAAGGTGGATTTGTTGCTGGGCAGTGATGTCCTGGCTGATATTTTGTTGCCGGAAATAGTTAAACCAATCGACACTAATTTACCCATCGCTCAGAAGACCAAGTTAGGATGGATCCTATTTGGTAGAGCTCCCATAGTAACACAGCGAATCAACAATTTTCTCCACACATGTTCCATCGAGACAGAGCTCCGTAGATTCTGGGAATTAGAAGAGATTTCTCACCAGCCATACGAAAGACCCGAAGATATCGAATGTGAGGCACACTTTGTCAAAAACGTTCAACGGCTAGATGATGGTCGTTTCCAAGTGGCCCTTCCGTTTAAGGGGAGTGTTCATCCCTTTCTGGGCAGGTCAAAGGAAGGTGCTCTCAGCCGCTTCAAGAGTCTGGAAAGGAGGCTAGAAAAAGACACAGCTTTAAAACAGCGTTACTCAGACTGTCTGGAAGATTACCTGAAGCTCGGCCATATGGAAGAGATAGAGGAAGGCTCCATTCCGGATCGGCATCACTATTTTATGCCACACCACGCCGTCCTTAAGGAAGGGAGCTCGACTACTAAGCTCCGTGTGGTATTTGATGCTTCGTTCAAGACAGCTGATGGCGTCTCATTGAACGATCAGTTGATGGTAGGGCCAGCGCTTCAACACAACATCACGGACATCATTCTCAGATGGAGGTTCTATCGGTACACCTTTACAGGAGATATTGAGAAGATGTATCGACAAATAAGGGTACCGGAACGTGATGCTAATTACCAGCTCATCCTTTGGCGCAAACAACCATCCGATATTTTGAAGATGTATCGACTCAAGACGGTGACCTTTGGCACAGCACCGGCCCCATACCTAGCAATTAGAACTCTTCAGGCATTATCAGAGGAAATCGGAGAGCTGCATCCCATAGCTGCTAAGATGATCCGTGACGAAATGTATGTTGATGATTTGATTTCCGGGGCGGAAACCCTGCCAGAAGCTAAGGAAAAAATTAAGGAAATTAAGGAGATCTTAACTGGAGCTGGTTTTCACCTACGAAAATGGACCGCCAACCATGAGGGACTTCTCGATAGCGTACCCACTCAAGATCACGAGCTGTCTTTCTCATTTCCCACTGAAGGTTCGGAGCGAGTGAAGACATTGGGTATACAGTGGCTCCCTCTTAATGACGAATTTTCCTTTAACTTTACTCCTTCGGAAATTGAGCAGCCAACGAAGCGATCCATATTGTCATCAATAGCACGCTTATTCGATCCCATGGGATGGATCGCCCCTATCATCACCAAAGCGAAACTCCTGATGCAGCTTCTCTGGGTCCGCAAACAATCCTGGGATGATCCGGTTGATCCTGATATTCTGGAGAGTTGGAGAAGTTTTTATAATGATTTACAGGCGATTAACAACTTACGTTTTCCGCGGTGGTTACGCACGACGGGTAAAGCCAATCGCCTTCAACTACACGGCTTCAGCGATTCATCTGAAAAGGCTTACGGAGCAGCGGTGTACCTTAGAGTAGAAGATGAAGACGGTAAGATCCACATGCATCTGCTAATGTCAAAATCCAAGGTCGCACCATTAAATCCAGTCACGCTGCCGCGCTTGGAGTTATGTGGAGCTGTCACACTCGCTAGGCTAATCCACTACATTACACAAACTCTTGAGGGGAGGGGCATTCCCACCTACGCATGGACAGACTCGATGATCACACTGTCCTGGATACGTGCCGAGCCTGCGAAGTGGGAAACCTTTGTCCGAAACAGAGTCGGGGAGATCCAACGTTTGACGAAGGTCGATATATGGAACCATATTCCTAGCAATCAAAATCCTGCAGATCTGGTATCCCGAGGAGTGCTCCCATCAGCGCTGGTTCAAGCTACAATGTGGTGGGATGGCCCCACGTTCCTAAGGTCGAATTGGGATTTCGAATTGCCTGACCAAGCAACCGAGTTAAGTACAGAAGAGGAGAAGATGTCCATCGTAGCTCATCATGCCAACATTAACCTCACCGATAATAGGCTCAGTCAGTTACTACATCAATCCTCTAGTCTTAGCCGTCTCACCAGAATAACCGCTTACTGCATAAGATTCGGAGCAAACTTACGAAAGCGGCGCCACGACCGAACTCTAGACCCAATAAATCCGTCGGAACTCGATGCGGCAACAAGGGTTCTAGCACGCTTAGCCCAGCTCGAAATGTTTCCGCAAGGAACAGCGAAAACCAGAGGCATGGGTCCCTTAAACCCGTTCACAGACGGTGAAGGCCTACTTAGAGTCGGGGGAAGGCTGAGCAACGCTGATCTTTCATTCGATCAACAGCACCCAATAATACTAGACCCCACACATCACTACACTAAGCTGATAATCCGTGAAGCTCACAGCAAAACCCTTCATGGCGGCATCCAATTGATGATGGGGTACCTGCGGAATAAGTACTGGATCTTCCAGTTGAAGAGAGCAGTTAAAAAACACATACACGACTGTACAATTTGCTACAGGTATCGCAGCAAAACGGCTCAGCAACTAATGGGAGATCTGCCTCGCCCCAGGGTGAACATCGCAAAGCCCTTCACACACACCGGGGTCGACTACGCGGGCCCTATCGAGATTAAAACTTGGAGAGGTCGAGGAGCCAAAAGATATAAGGGGTATCTGGCGATATTCGTCTGCCTGACAACCAAGGCTATACATTTAGAGGCCGTAACCGATTTAACCACCCAAGCATTTTTGGCAGCGTTTCGAAGATTTGTTTCGCGAAGAGGACTCTGTCGCGAAATCCATAGCGACTGTGGCACAAATTTCGTCGGAGCCGAAGCGGAACTCCATCGGTTGATGGACCAGGCGACTCACGATTGGAAGGAGATAGCAGAAGTTTTGGCAAACCAAGGAACTCAGTGGAAATTCATTCCCCCTGCTTCCCCGCATTTTGGAGGACTCTGGGAAGCCGGCGTAAAGAGTGTCAAACACCACTTCAAAAGAGTCATTGGGAATGGGACGCTCACGTACGAAGAATTAGCTACGCTTCTAACCCAAATTGAAGCTTGTCTTAATTCAAGACCATTGTGTCCCTTGTCAGAAGACCCTGATGACTTCCGTGCCTTAACTCCTGCACATTTTCTGATCGGTCAGGAGGTCCTCACTGTTCCGGAATCGGATTTAGCGTCGGGAAAAACATGCTTAACCGACCGATGGAAGGCGATTCAACTCCGCATGCAGACGTTCTGGAGGCAATGGCAACAAGAGTACCTGACACGGCTGCAACAGAGACCGAAATGGCTGAAACCACATCCAGCGATAAAGATCGGAGACCTAGTCCTCCTCAAGGACGAAAGACTGCCTCCCTCAAGGTGGAGTCTAGGTCGCATTTTGGACACATACCCCGGATCCGACAATTTACCTAGGGTGGTGAAAATTAGAACACAAGCTGGCGAATTCAAAAGGCCTATAACGAAACTATGTCCGCTACCAGTTCATACCTGCCAATCAGCAGACACTTCGCTGGCCCAACATGATACCACAACACCAATCACACCGTCAATCAAAAAATAAACAACATCCTGCGACACTTCCATAGCAACCACCCGAACAATACCGTTTTTCGCGCAACGATCAGTACCCATTCATAACATTCATACATACAGTCCATTCACTCCATTCACCCACGTTTGCACACATATATCCACACACCCGCATATATACATATATATACACACACACACACACACACACACATATGCATATGCCACCTTAGCATCCAAGCAAAATAATTTGGAAACATTCTTCCGATTACCCATTCACAAATTTACACACACACACATGCGTAATTATCGACGCCATCACTCAAACAAAACAATAACAAAATTCAAATTAAACCTATCCAACCTACAAATGAATTAGCCCAATACGAATTACACACAGCACAATTATTTTATTACACACAATACACCACACCTAATGAATTAAAGTAATAATTTAAAATCCCCGAACTCATCTGCGAAAGACGGCACGTCACACGGCAAGGAGCAATTAAAAATACAAATATATAAACCCACTAAAACTAATTCTAATAAAATTTAAAACAAATTAATTTACTCACCTGCATTATCAGCACAACTTTTATACTAATAATACCACTCGAATAAATTCACGCACTACACACCTTCTCCGAAAAAGAATTATCCCGACTGCAGTCATCGAATTTAAGTTGTAAACAACTCAGCGACAACCCCTTACACTTCACTTGGAGTTCCAGTCACCAAAACGATCAACACCTCTTCGTCTTCCCACTTCACTTCGCATTCCAGTCCAGGAACCAGCGATTACTCTTTGCACTTCACTTGGACTTCCAGTCCATCTTCAACACAGGACTGAGAACAGCAAAGATAAACAAACCGATCCGTTTCCCCTTACCTCGCGTTCCAGTCCACATAGTGCAATGCAAGCACATCAGTTGCACGAAGGGTGGAAGAACAACAAAAAAATGCCGTGCTATGGAAGGCATAGACACTAACTTTGCTTTCGTGTGTCGTCGTCGTTCCATTTCGTGTTGTCCCATTGAAATTCATGTTTAAGATTTAAAACACTAATTCCGATTCTCTTTTCATGAGTAACAAGCGAAAGGGACGAGGTAGTCATATGCAATTTCATTGAGCACGCACAACCAGAGGAAAAGCAGAGAGACGGCAGCAGGCAGCATGAAGAATTGGGTTGATGATCTTCGCTCATCGGTGGGGGGAGAATGTTTGCGTTACGTCACGTCGATAATCGCACAGTGACGTCAGCATGAGAGAAGAAGTGGAACGCATTCACACAAATTTCCCCTTAAGGGAAATTTATGTTTGTACTAAAATTTTGTACATAAAATATATAGTAAAAAACAATATATCATAATCTCTTATAACGTCAAGTGAGACAGTTCGCCTTTTATTTGTGCCGTTCTGCACCGAAATCTAAGTTTTTAATTTCACCGGTGGCAAACGTTTTTTTTTACCCTGTTAACAGGAATTTAAATCTTAAAGTTCTCCCGTTTCTTGATTGTGGCAAAGTCGCCAACAGCAGTATTGGAGTCAATTATATGTAGATGTCGTCTAAGAAAAATGCATCACTTTTTTTACTTTCTACGATTGTCCTGTGCTTTTTCAAAAGTTCAAGCAATTTGTTTACTTCTTCTGAATTAAAGTTTGCACTTCTTTTAATACTAATGTTTATTTTATTCCTTTGTATTATTTTAATTTTCTGACTTCAAAACTGCACTAAAACTCAAACTAAACACAACTGAATAGTGAACAACTTCAAAACAAATGGGTTTAAAATGTACAGTAGTGACCTACAAAACAGAGCAGAAAAGCTAAGCCGAAGTTCAACTAAACGTTCATTTAAGCTCTACTACTAACGGTATAAGTACTTCGTTTAAACTTCGATATGAGTTTACCTAACCTTAAGTTTAAACTTACACTGTAAAACCGGGCATTATTATTTTTGAAGAATTTGTTCTTTATTTTTGTTTTTTTAAAAAAGTTAATATTTGGCCGAATAACCATGATAAGCTTGCAATCTACGAGGGATAGACTCAATTATAGGTGTGAGTTTTTCGTGGGGATACATTTTTTGTCACTTTCGGCGCCTACCTTCTTATTGGTGTCTCCCATTAAAATAACCGTTTGGATTGATTTCTGTTTTTTGTCAAATGTGTGTGGCACCTAGTTGGTTATAAAAGTTGTGACTGTCGTGCACAGAAGAAACATTGATCGGGCTGTAACACTGGATTTAGCTGGCATTTTCAATAGACTCCACAACTTGGCCACAAATATCCTATTACCGCTGCTATTGATTTCGGTGGATGGTTCTCTTTATAAAATAGATTATGAATTCTGACTCTAGTTTCGGAAACCAGGCACTTCCTTCTGGTAGGCTAGGAGCCTTACATCCCAGAAACCATCTTCTAAACGAGTAGACGAGCGATGTCGGTTCCAAAAGCCAATAGTTTCGCCTATTAGAATGCTAGCCTCACGCTTGTCTGCAGGTGTATGAAGATTGTAGACAGTCCTCGCTTCAATCCTCACTTAAAAGGGCTTAAATATGATGTATATCTAGGGACTACCACTAGAAGGTAAGGCAAGCAGTTGCTTTTAAATTTGACTGTTGCGCTACTACTCAATTCGGAGTTTTGGTTCCCATCAGTTTTGATGGAGCAGCGAGCGATCTCCATCGTCATTCTACGCAGATGGATGAGTTTGACAGGTATCCCAAAACTAGATATGGCTCTGTATAGCTCGTTTTTATATGCGTTCTTAATATTGATAAAAGATATCAATTAGGACTTCTTGGGTTTTCCACGATCTGCCGAAGTATGAAAATTTAATCGACTGTACACTTTCGTGGCCTCAAACTACACTAATAGGGGCCAAACAGGTTGTTAACAAAGGGTTTCAGGCGTTGACACAATATGGGATAAAGGATCTTCCATGAGAAGTTAAGGTGGCTGATGCCTCTGGAAGCGACGAAGTTACTTTCTTGTGGATCAAGTAAACGATGCTGAGATTCCATTCATCAGGAATACACACATTTGACCTGAGGCTATTTCCAGCTGCTTAAATACCTAGGCAGGCGGACCGTGAGGTGCGGGTAGCCTAAACTTCAGTTTGGATATTGCTATCCTCACTTTAGTTTGGTCAGGTGAATGGAAGCGTTGGTCATCATCGTCTAGGTTGAATGGTACATTCCACTTGACAGCGGAATGTTGGGCTTTGCTTTCATTATACCTATACAGTCCACAAAAATAACTTATCATTTTCTAAGCACTTACTCTGGCTCTACTACAAGATTTCCAT
Organism: Blera fallax; assembly: GCA_946965025.1. Lineage (NCBI taxonomy): Eukaryota > Metazoa > Arthropoda > Insecta > Diptera > Syrphidae > Blera > Blera fallax. The sequence continues at coordinate 96,796,910 of OX337244.1, forward strand.
CTTCATCCCTACGTCGTTGTATGTTCTCTTTACTAATTGTTAGATTCCACGCGGTCTATTAAGGTTTCGAATATTACGCGTACAGATCCGAAAGTGCTTGTGTTTTTTTCGTTTTGCAGGTTCGTCAACTAACCCTATTCTGAGGCTGTTAGTTGCCTTTATGGTGTTCACCAAGCAGTTCGACCTAGGTGAAACTGTGGACCCCAAAGTTGACTTCGTATAGGGAATTCTTCTATTGCGATTCGTGTATGAAGTCCTTCTGAGTTGTTATGACATATATATACACCTTGACCTGTCAACCTTGGATGGCCCTTATGCACAAATAAATTCTGCGATTTTATTGTAGCAGTCGCTCAAGCCAGCCCTCCATTACAAAGCCTATTGTATGGCAGGTGAACCTACAGTAACTAAAAACTGCTCTAGTTAAACAACGTTTCAATAACAAATTCTTTAAAGTTAAATAAAATAAAATCTTTTAACTTTTTTTATTTCTTCATTTTTTCAAGCAAATAATAGCGAACAAGGGTCTTCAAGAATTGCGGGACTGTAATACCGAAGCGGAAATTGTAGACTACGCTTTACAGTACGTTATGGAAAAATCGGCTATTGGTATAATGGAAACTGCAAATAAATATGCGCTTTGTTTAGACCTGAGATGCGCTGCTTTTATTTGGGCAATATGGAAAATTTTTATGACCATTGAAAGCTCAGGACTCTCTATGTAAACTATGTAGACAACGAATAATAAATTGTGGTAGTATTTTTCTTTAATCTGTTATTTTTTTTTTTTTTTTTTATAATTCGCGCGCCAAAGCGGGTATGAATACCCTTATGCCATTTATTCAGGGCACGGGCGTTTGGAAAAAGGGGAAAGAGGAACAGAGGAGATACCGGTGCACGTTGGCTTTGAATGTTTGGGTGTTGTAGCGATGAGGAAATACAGAGCCTGGAAGATTATTCCACATACGCGTCGTTCGGCTTATGAACGAATCCCTATATTTGACAGTACGTCCGAAGTTGGGCTTGAGGGTGAACTGTGTGCATTCGAAGCGTGACGCGTATTGCGGGTGAAATTTTGAAGGGGAGGAATGCAAGTGGCTAATTCTTTGGAACATTTTTTGTGGAATAAGCGATAAAATAGGGAGAGACAAGAGACTTTTCTACGATGCTCTAGTGAGTCTATGGAGCTCACAATGTCTCTATCACCTATTAGCTTTATCGCGCGATTCTGAACCCTATCAAGAATGTCCAAGACGGTCTTGGGTGCACCAGACCAGATGGGGGCGTTGTATTCCATCTTTGGGCGAATGAATGCCTTATATATTGAAGCCAGATCAGACGGGGTAAAATATTTCTTGCATCGCTTAAGGAATCCTAGAAATTTTGCAGCATTTTTGGCGACCTCGAATATGTGATCGTTCCAACGAAGATGATTGTTAATACACATACCGAGAATGGCAAGTCTTTCGGTTTCTGCGATGCAAGTACCATGCATAGATAATGGTTGGGGGTCTTGGTTTCGCTTGAGAGACAAGACAGCACTGAGTTTTGGATGCATTAAATTCTACTCTATTAGTTGAGCCCCATTTGATTATGCTGTCAAGGTCGGAATTTAATGAGTTTAACATACGTTGCTGTTCCTCTTCTACGGCCGAAGAGCAGGGACGTGAGTTGGGGAACGAATATGAAAAACTGAGGGTACTGTCATCAGCGAAGGAGTGGATTGGATTAGAGCTTGCAGACAAGAGATCATTTATGAAAATGAGAGAGTCGGAGACAAAACTGAGCCCTGGGGGACACCAGCATTTATATGGTGAATATCAGACTTGAAGCCGTCCAAGACAACTTGTGTTGAACGCCCCGAAAGGTAATTTCTAATCCATTGAAGAAGAGACTCATCGATGAAAGAGCCTGATGCCAAACTCTGTCAAATGCCTTTGAAATATAAAGTGCAACTATCTTTGTTTCGCCGAAGTGATGAAGAGATTGGTTCCACTTCTCGGTGAGATATGCCATCAAATCACCAGTGGACCTGTTGCCGGTCATTGAGAAGTTTTCGTGAATCAAGATATTTCATAAGCTGACGATTTATCAGCGTTTCCATGACCTTGGAAGGGACGTAAGTGCAATGGGTCGGTAATTGGTGGGAGAGGAAGATTCGCCTTTTTTAGGGACAGGCTGGACAAATGCTGTTTTCCATCTTCTCGGAAAGAGTCCAGAAGAGTAGGACAGACAGAAAAGCTTACGCAGTGGTTTTGCCAGCGAAGAAGAACACCTCCTCAGAACTATTGGGGGGATACCATCTGGACCAGCGGATTTGTGTATGTTGAGACCTTTGAGAACTCCTGCAACTGTGCGAGTGCGAAAATGGACTTGTCCCATAGAGAAATCGACGCTCTCAAGCGCAGGGACAGACAAAGCACTATCTTGCAGTGTTGAGTTGGCTGCAAATTGTGCAGCGAGCAGATTGGCCTTGTCTAAGGAGCTGACAGCTGGAATGTCATTGTAAATGAGCGTTGGGATGGCGGATGAGGCAGAATTTTTAATGTTTTTGACGAATGACCAAAAATTTTTACTACCTTTGGGACACTGTAGTATTTTTTGCCTCAGTTTTTGGTCATGTAGAAATTTGACACGTCGAATATGGGCGTTGCAGTCATTTCTTGCTTGTTTGAGCTTCTTTCGGTTTTCCTCAGATTTGTTGGCTTTATAAGACCGAAAACTTACTTCTTTCAACCTGATAGCCTCTTTACAGCTCTGGTCGAACCATGAGTTTTTCTTTGGTTTAATGCTCTTTATTCTGTTAGGAATAAAGTCATTCATACCTAAGAGAATCGTGTCGGTGATCATATCAGCAGCGGCATCCACGTCACTATCGAGGAAGCATAGTGACCAGTTAAAACTCCTAAAGAAGCTATTAAGGCCGTCCCAGTTGGCTTTCTCGTAACGCCATGCTTTTCTTTTGGGAGTTTGTTCTTTAACTGTGTGGTCGGAGTACGAGAATTTAGCTGATATGATGTTATGGTCAGACCGGCCTAGGGGCGCTAAAACATCGATGACGTATTTATCAGGGTGAGAAGTAAGAAACAAGTCAAGGGTGTTGGCGGAATGACTTGCAATGTCTGGTATTCGTGTCGGCTCATTTACAAGCTGAGTCAAGTTGTTAATCTCAGCGAAAAGTTCAACATACCTTCCTTCGGGTGTTGTCTGGCCAGAGTGTCGAAGCCAATCCGAATTGTGAATATTGAAATCGCCCGCAATGACGATTTCAATACGAGGATACAGGGATACAATTCGAGTGATGGAATCGGACAGCGCATCAAACTCGTTAAAGGTTGAGTTGCTGTCCGCACTAGGGCTTCTGTATATAAAACAGTAGTGGATAATTTGCTTACGGACGGTGAATTTTAGCCATTTGAAGTTAATTTCCGGATTGGAACAGTGGCCATACTGTGACGGAATTTGGTAAGCGATATCACTACGGATGTAAATGGCGAGGCCGCGGTGGGGAAAGAATAATGGCACTAAGCTATATCCAGGCAGTTCCAAATAAGAAGATTCTTCTACTACCTGTGTTTCACTAAGTGCCAGAACAGCTGGTTTATGAGAATGGGTGTGGGCATACACATCGAAGAAATTCGTTCGAAGCCCACGTATGTTGGAAAAATCAACCCTAAATTCCCTCATCATCACAACATAAAAACACAAAAAGACTCAACTCTGACGAAACTAAGCGGAGCCGTGAAGTGTATATCCTGGGAATAGTTTTCCACAACAAACTGTCGCCGGTGTTATGCCCAAACGACAGTCAGCTGTGGTCCGCTATTCGGATAAACACTCACGGCTCGCTATACATCAGATGTTATGCTCTCTCAATCAACGCAACTGAAGAATGTACAGTACATACATAAATTGCGGTGGTTGAGAAGCACAACAGCGAGTGAGTGGAGGGGGAGAGATGGAGAACCCGGCACTGATTTTTTTTTTTTTTTAACACCACTGCACTGAACTGAAGGTTTGATTAGGCGCGCGCGATCAGATGGTCTATTATTCTTTTTTTTGTTCTATTGTATTTTTTTTTTTTGTTTCTTATTGTATTTTTTTGAGTTTTGTTTTTGAGCTTGAGTTATAAATAAACTAGCGGATACCTTGCGTGCTTTGATACGCTTCATGAAAAATATGTTAAGATACAATTATTTTTTGCTAAGCAAAAAAATTTTTTTAATTCATATTTCTTGTTTTTGCAAAGCATTTGGGTAGACAATATTTGTGGTTGTTCCATCTTGGTAGGAAATGAATACATCTTTTGGTGTTCTCCCTCGTGTAAAAAAACATGGATTTTCCAAGTTTAGTACAGCAATTTTTAGCGATCGCTCTTGAGCTTTGTTGATCTTTATTGCAAAAGGAAGTCGTAGTGGAAACTGCAACCGCCCGAACTCGAGGGGCAAGTCGGTTGAAATTATGGGAATGCGTGGAATTAAGCACCGTCCCACTCTTCTGCGATAGGGTTACATATTTAGGAGTTTGAGCTCAAAATAATAGACCACTTACAGTATTACACAGATCTGGACTTCTGCTTCTTTCTACTTTTTAAGCTCAAGGGTTGTTGACTCTGAGGATCCAGGTTTTCAATGTTCGTTCCTTCATTCATTTGATCATTTGTAAATACCTGCTCTTCAGAAAAATGCCACTACTTTAACGAGTTAAAGAGGTTTCAGTATAGATGAAAAAAAGGAGGTTATGTTGAAAGTTGACCAAAAAATACTTGTATGTGCTACTGAGCACATTTTTCTTGATTTGGACAAAAGTTTGGAAACTTCTTTAGCACGAAAGTAAACTGTTGGTGGAAAAACTCTCTCTAAAGGAGGAGGAGGGGCTTTCAGTTCTCTCCACAAATTTTTTTGCTAGTACACACATATTCAAATTCAAGTACCTGAAGTACGCACGTTCATCTTGTGAACATTTACCGACTACGACGTACCATTCCTGTCACTTAATTTACTTGACAGGCTCCAGTGAAAGTGCCCGAATGAGACAGGAAGTTCCCCATCCTTGCCGATTTCAGGAACGCTGCTTCCAGTTGACAAGACTAAACGCTATGGCATCCGTAATAGCTTAGTGGACCGTTGGTGTATATGAGCTCGATGGGGCCGAGCTAATGTAGTCGACGTATCTTTTTGACTACATACACAGTTCGTATGGTTCGCTGTTATAGCTTCGCATTTATTCGCCTTTCTCGAACATATGATGAAAATTTGACAAATAATTTATTGCACAAAGCGCCCAATATCAGTATCATACTACGACAGGATCTAAAATAACGGCAGCTGAGATGAAGATGCTTCGCATAACAGCAGGAGTAACAAAGTGATAAACTGAATGTCGATGTCGCTGCTCTGGGTGATAGTTCACGCAATGAAAAGGCGGACTCTAGCAAAGCAAGGGTCAACCTCGGAGTTCTCTGGTTCGGAATTATTTGCTGCAATTGGCAGAGGAATGGTGGAGCACCTGATCAACAACTGGGCCGCGGCGGAACACAAAAGAAGGTGGTCAACCGTGGAAGGTTGTAGGTAAAATAGCTATAAAAATGCCGACTGGCACCACTCATAAAGAATTTCTTAGCTTGGAGCGAAGAGCATTGAAATGGGTGGTAAATGGGTGTCTACAGGTCATGGAAATTTGAGGTATCAGCTGAAGAAGATGGGTCTTCTAGATGATGATACCTGTGAACTATGCCTGGAGGAAATCGAGACGGGGACACATAACATACATACATATATTTCTGTTAAACATATGTTAGAGTTGACACAGGATATCAAAGCCAGCCGCTATTTAAATTCTGAATAATCATTTCCATGCTCGAAACAGAAGAGTCTATTCGCGAGGAATGATTCGAAAATGTTCAGTTTAAACTCTTTTATCCGGAACTCCAATAAACGGCAACATCTAATATCCGGTATTTTGTTTCGCAAGTATTTTGTTAATATTCGTCTTATTATCCGGAGAAACCTCTAATATCCGGAACATATTCAAACTCATTCAGATCTCAAAATATGAATTAAAGTAATAACCCTTTAAAAAAATATTTTTGTTTAATTTTGTTTAAACCTCTTATAACCGAAAAAATCGATTATCCGGAAGGCCGTTGGTCCCGAGTATTGCGGATAAAAGAGTTTTTACTGTATATACATATACATATGTAAGTGTTTTACCAAAACTTGTCACAATTACCCTGCAAGCCTTCGTGCCGCGCCTTGTCAAGTGGGTCTAGAAATACGCTTGAGCAAATCTTCTTTTCTTCAGTAGCTTTTTCAATTACTTCGGATAATGTATGTATGTACTTGATCATTTGTTGAGCGCTTGTAATCTAAATCCGAATTGATTAATGATCAGGAATGAAATATTTTTCTTTTATAACCGGCATCCGGCTGATTAATATCATTTTTAAGACTTTGGACATAATCGGAAGAAGCGAAATCGGCCTACATGACTTTTTGGTATTCGGCGGTTTACCGGGTTTAGGAACCATTATAACCTCCTCGATTTTCCATAGACTTAGAGAATACTTTTATTCTAGGAGCAGCGTTTATAATGCACAATAGTTTAATTACACCTGTGCTAGGTAATTCGTCAGCCAGTTCACCTGGACGTCACAGTGACCTGATATCCAGCAAATGGTGAAATTGTACTGTTTAGCTATTTATATCGTTAAGAGATACTCGTCAGTTTTTCACTGCCTTAGATGTTATGATGCTGGATATGAGATATTTGATACATAGCTGCCTGGGTATTGATATATATAACTATAACTTTCCGCGATATAGTATCTTCCGCCAGCCAGTCAGTGGCTTGACGAAAAGTGGTAACTACAGTCTGCAATGGTTCAGAAGGTTAAAGGAGTGGCGGATGCCTAAATCTTCCGAGAAGATTCGGCGCCGAACCTGTTCTGGATCTTGGACCCATCCGCAAGGATTGACAGCGAATCGTTTTAAAGGACATCGCGTTGGGTTCACTCTGATCTGTCCGGTAGCGAGTGTTTGAAGCTGAAGCTAAGTTGATATCAGTTTCAGTAGGCAAGCGACGATGCATCATAACTATGTTGGCATGAAAGGTGTCTGCTTGCCGATGATGTCTATCGGAAGAAGGTGAAGCATGGTTTGAAGCTCCACTCTTGGAGAGATTCTCAGCGCACTCGAAATGCTGAGACATGCCACTCGTTGAGTTTTTCCATTTGCTTCATATCGAAATTTCTCTCCATTGCTTTTTTGACAAGTCCGTTGACGTTTTCTCTCCAGTGCAACTTCTAGTCTAACTTTAATCCCAAATAATAAGCCTTGTTTGGGAGACTAATAGTAAAACTTCCAGTGTGGGAGGCGAGAAGCAATGGATTTTGTATTTCATAGTGAAAAGGACCAGCTTAGTCTTGGTCGGATTAACACTAATGTCCCAACAATTCGTCCAGTTTACTAATTTATTTAAGGCGAGTTGCATGTCATCGACAATTGTCTGTGGGTATTCTCTTGAATATAATTGAATGAAGGGCTGCCTCAACAGGTTTGCCTTTCTGATAGACGTGTTGCGACTTACATAGATAGCAAAGCACTATCTACTGAGTCCTTAATGTAGAGATTGATAATTCTCTCGATAGTTTTAAGCATAAAAGATGTCAGGCTAATTGGATGTATGTGTGAAAATTTGCAGTCTTTGCATATGAAAATCACTTTCACTGCGGATCAGGCATTGGGTATAGTTCCTACTACCAGACAGCCTTTCAGCCTAATTGGATGTAAGTGTGAAAATTTGCGGTCTTTGGGTATGAAAATCACTTTCACAGCGGACCAGGCATTGGGTATAGTTCCTACTAACTTACAGCCTTTCAGAATACAGGATAGGTTGAGCCGGAAAGATGCCGTCCAGTGCCGGGGATTTGAATGGTTCGAAGCCAATACCTTAGTTTTTTTAGTCGTCAAAAATACCATACGGCCATGATTCAGCCATCCTACTTCATTTGCACAGTCTGGGTATTTGTACGTTGCGTCGTCCTTATGCGCCAAAAATAAAGTTGAAATATAAGTTAGCACACACGCCTCGCAACAGGAGTTGTAGTTGCATTACACGCGCTCCACCAAGGTCAGCTGCACTCACATATCTTAATATGAGACGCACATGTGGGCAAATAATCGCAATATGCGCAATCATATTTTTGTAATAATAAGCGACGCGCATGTCGGCAAATAATTGCAACATGCGCAATTATAATTTTTGTATTAAGTTAAATTTAAGGTTTTTGGGAAAAATAAACGCAGTCTGAAACAGCACTCCAACCGTGAATATTATTTCATATTATCTGGCGCCCAACCTACCCAAAGAAAAAAACTTCATAGAAGTCGTTAAAAAAAAAAAACTTTATAGAAGTCATTTAAAGGAAAAAGTGCGGAGTAGTAATAATTATTTCCGAATTATTAATAATTAATTATAAAAATGAACTTAGTGTTAATGTGAGTTTAAGTATAACTTTTGTAATTAGTGTAAATGTTATCTAATATTCCTGAGGTATTGTTTGATAAATTGTTTTTTGAATTGATATTGAAAGTGAAAGATGTTTACTAATTAGTGTAAAAGTTATTTAAAGTTCTGAAATATTGTTTCATAAATGGTTTATTAAGATTGTAAGATATTTATTTGAGAGGATTAGAGCTAAATGTGGACTGAACGTGACGCTGGTGGAAGAGGGGTCTTTCCCGAAATCTCACATCGTCCGAGGGTTCTTTCCACAGAGTCTTGAGCTCTCCTCTGCGAAGATCCTAGCGACAATCGCTTCTCAGAACGCTGAGTTGCAGGCCAACACATGGAAGGTCGTACAGAGAGAGAAGGAAGGTGCGCTCCTTCATCTCGTGCTAGCGATAGATGACGCCTCCATGAAAAGGCTCAACTTCCTAAAAGGCAAAATCAACTACCGGTTTAATTATGTCAAGCTGATCCTTAAGAGCACCGACAAGGTTTCAGCGTCGGACAGCGGTACAGTTGAGACAGCGAAGGCTGTTCCACTACCTGCGGTGGAAACTATGTCCACCCTGCCCTTTAGTAGCAGTGCCGCAGGGCATGTTACTCCTGACGGTTCCGGATCAACTCCCATGGAACAGGCAGCAACACCAACCACTTCCATCACCAGCGCCACTGGGCATGGTGATCAGAATGTTTCCGGAGCCGTCCCTAAAAAGCAGGCCCCAAGACCAACTTCCTCGACCAGCAGCGCCACTGGGCATGCTGGTCCCACTGTCTCTGGCAAAACATCTGCTAATTTGCCAGCCGGACCAATGGGTCACCGCAAAGAAAGCAGAAAAACATCAGCCCCTTCGACCGGTAAAGTGACCGGTTCACCTCATCCGTCAAGCGGCGCCACTGGGCACGCTTATCGGAAGGTCCCAGAGCCGACTAGAAGCAGACCACAGGGTCTCTCTACTCAGGTTGCTTGTCGTAGAGGAAAGGGTCCTAAAAAGGCCCAATTACTCCGGCAAGCCAGATCCTCGAAGGAGGATTAATGGGCACAATAAGAGTGCTACAGGCGAACCTGCATCATGCTAAGGGCGCGTCCGCTACCCTTAGTAAGCGGTTCGCCGAAGAAAACATAACCCTTGGTCTTATCCAAGAACCTTGGGTTATTTGCGGACAATTAAAAGGTCTACGGAATAGGTCAAGTAAGTTAATTTTTAAATGTGGGGAGCCAGTGCCAAGGGCGGCCTGCTTAATAAGCACAAATATAAACTTTCTTCCTATTCCAGAATACATCACGAAGGACCTGGTGACACTACTGATAGAAGTCCCGACCGAGAGGGGAACACAAAACATCGTGTGTGCCTCGGCATATTTCCCCGGCGACGACGACATCATCCCGCCCACAGAGGTCCAAGGACTTATTCAGCACTGCCAAAAAAACAACCTACACTACATCATAGGTTGTGATGCAAATGCGCATCATGTTGTATGGGGCAGTAGTGGCATCAACAGAAGAGGTGAGTGTCTTTTAGAATACCTTACTAGTAGTTGTGTAGATATTTTAAATAGAGGCTCTAAACCTACCTTCATAAATGCGATTCGGGAAGAGGTACTTGATCTCACCCTTGCTAGTCCATTTATTTCTAATTTTATTGAAAATTGGCATGTCTCTGACGAAGCCTCGCTGTCGGACCATCAACACATCAGGTTCGACATTCAAGGCAAACTGTCACATGCTTCTAGTAGATATGATCCCAAGTCAACGGACTGGAATTTATATCGAGGACTTGTTCTCTCAAAATTGGATATGCTCGTTACACCTATCGAGTCCATAGGGGACCTAGATGAAGCGGCATACCAATTGAATGATGTGCTGCTTACTTCCTACCACGACAGCTGTATTCATAAAACCAGTTTGTGTAAACGAAAGGTTCCCTGGTGGAATGATCAGCTTACCAAACTTAGGAAGCAAGTCAGAAAACTCTTCAACCATGCTAAACGCACGAAGAGCTGGGACGAATACAGGTCCGCTCTTACTAAATACAATCTAGAATTGAGGCGATCTAAACGTGCTACATGGAGAAAATGCTGCGAAAACATTGCTGACCTGCCAGTAGCAGCACGAATCCATAAGGCACTCGTTAAAGATCATACTAACTGTGTAGGCTTAATAAAAAAACCTGATGGCACTTACACGTCGGACCGTATGGACACTCTCAAAACCTTACTTGAGGTCCATTTTCCAGGTTCGTCCACCCATGTACAACACTTGTACTCTAACACAGCTGACCGTAGGGTCGGTATTGCTAATAGAGCAATTAGTTTATCCGGAAAAATTTTTAGTCCAGATAAGGTTAAATGGGCGGTGAGCTCCTTTAAACCATTCAAAGCCCCCGGCGGTGACGGTATCTTTCCAGCACTTTTGCAGAAAGTTATCGACCTCATCATGCCGGGTATCATAGCTTTATTTAGAGCCAGCTACTTACTATTGGGGATACATCCCGACTACCTGGAGACAGGTAAACGTGATCTTTATTCCAAAACCGGGCAATAGGCCCAGTGAGCTGCCTAAATCTTACAGACCCATAAGTCTAACATCATTTGTTCTCAAAACGATGGAGAGACTCATCGATGTTCACATTAGAGGTCGGTTAGATTTGTCTACCCCTCTGCACTCAAGTCAATTTGCATATAGGAAGGGCAAATCCACAGAAGGGGCTCTTCACTATCTGGTGAAGAAAATTGAACGAACTCTTGGTTCTAAGGAAATAGCCCTATGTGCCTTCCTTGACATTGAGGGCGCTTTCGATAACACTGGCTACAGCTCAATAGAGAGAGCAATCAGTAGCAGAGGCATCGAAGATTCGACCAGCAAATGGATAAGAGCCATGCTCGAAAGTCGAATTATGACTTCCTCCTCGGGAGGAGTTTCTGTGTCGGTGACCGCAGCTAAGGGCTGTCCCCAAGGTGGAGTTCTCTCCCCCCTTCTATGGTCACTAGTCATAGATAACCTACTAGTCGATCTTCATAGATTAGGCTATACCGCCATTGGTTATGCGGATGACTTGGCGATACTTATTAGTGGCAAGCACAGCGCAACCATCTCCAGCGTCATGCAAGGTGCTTTACTACATGTTTTAGAATGGTGTAGCAGAGAAGGACTATCCATCAATCCCTGCAAAACTGTTCTAGTGCCTTTTACTAGGAAAAGACTGGTCAATCTAGGACCTATCATTATCAAAGGCACTACTTTAGCTTATTCCAGTGAAGTCAAATATCTCGGGGTTATCCTCGACAAACGGCTCAACTGGAATTCTCATATCAAGTTCGCCATCGAGCGTGCTAATAAGGCCATGTGGGCCTGTAGGCGCCTGTACGGCAGAACTTGGGGCCTAAATCCAAAGATGATACATTGGATGTATACAATGATGGTGAGGCCTATTATCACATACGCGGCCATCATCTGGTGGCCGAAAGTTCTTGAACGGACAACGGCAACTAAACTCCAGAAGTTACAAAGAGTTGCCTGTCTCGGCATTACAGGTGCTATGCGTACCTGCCCGACGGCAGCTTTAGAAGCAATCGTTGGGCTTTCACCCCTTCATATCTTCATTAAGAAGACAGCTGCTAGGTGTGCTATCAAGTTGCAGATAGAATACAAGTATAAATCAGGTGACCATGTGGGACATCTGAAAATTCTTGACTCAATCCCCAAAAGAGACATGTTTTGTACCATCCCAGACACCATGGTCAAGGAGTACTGTTTCGGTAGGCTATTTGAGGTAGAAATATTAGATCGTGCAAATTGGTCTAATGGTGTTCCGGTATTAGACCCTAGAGGTCTAGTTTGGTTCACAGACGGATCGAAAATGGAATCTGGAGTTGGAGCTGGTGTCTTTGGACCCAACACCAAAGTCTCGATACCTATGGGAATGTGTCCCACGGTATTTCAGGCTGAACTCCATGCCATTGAAATCTGCGCTAGGTTAAACCTTAGTAAGGGTATTAAAGGCGCTAGAATTTTTATATTTTCAGACAGTCAGGCAGCACTCAAAGCGCTGTCGTCCAATTTAGTGGACTCCATCTCAGTTAAAAACTGCTACGATGCACTGCAATCCCTGGCGAGACTAAACAAGGTAAAACTTGGATGGGTTCCTGGCCATCAAGGGATTGCAGGTAATGAGCTAGCAGATGAACTAGCTAGGGCTGGCTCAGAATCTGCGTTCATAGGACCTGAACCTTACTGTGGCATTAACTGGTCATTCGCCACAGCGCTGATTAGTAACTGGGAACACAAGCTTCGTCTGGACCACTGGGAAAATGTCCCAGGGTTGAGACAATCCAAATTACTAATCAGACCCTACTCCTATAAGGATATACTTAACCTTAATAAGGAAAGTATCAGGAAGCTAGTGGGCTTTCTCACGGGCCATTGTGGCTTGAGATATCACCTTAACAAACTTAACCTGGGCTCAGAGACGGAATGTAGGTTCTGCTCGGAGGAGGACGAATCGTCCGAACATGTTCTCTGCAATTGCCCAGCATTACATTGGTTAAGGAGACGTATTTTCTATAAAGAAATATGTACGCCAGCAGAAATGAAAAACTCTGCTACAAAGGACCTACTATCCTTCATTAGGGAGGTAGACGGTCTCTTAGACTAAGAACACCCTTATGATACAATAGATCTTCTAGGTCGCAGTGTCTGCCACATGGGCAAGGGTTATATTTAAAAAAAAAAAAAAAAAAAAAAAAAAAAAAGATATTAAAAGGAAACTAAGACAAGTGATTGTGAAAATTAAGAAAAATGAATCAGGAACAACTACAGGAACTTATTTCTGCATCTGTTGCTAGTGCAAGACAGGAATTTGCTACCCAGTTAGATGAATTAACCGCTGCTATAAGTCGCCTACAAGCACCTCGCGTTGAAACATACGCCCCAGTCGCTATCAATCCTCTTATTGATTCAGGGAATACCACCCTTGATTTAATCAAATCACTAGCCGAATTTAACGGAGATAGTACTGCTTACCCGGCATGGCGAACAGCCGCCCATTTCGCAATAAATTATTATACAGAGGGATCAGAAAAATACTACATAGCTATGGGTATCTTCAGAAATCAAATTACTGGCAATGCCAACGCCACATTATCAGCATTTAACACAGTGCTTAACTTCAAGGCGATCATAGCTAGACTCGACCAAACTTATTCGGATAAAAGGCCGATTCACGTGCTGGAAAATGAACTGATTGATTATTATGACTTGGTTGACAAACAGTTAACACTCATAATTAATAAACAAACAATGACACACAGTGCAAATTATGATCTTATTGATGCTCTTAACGAGCGCGCAAGGGAAAATACTCTTAGAGTTTTCATTTCCGGACTTCGTCGCCCTATATGTGATATTCTTTTCTCATCGAAACCAACAGATCTCCCTACTGCTCTGGCAGTCGCACAAGAACTCGAAATGAATCATAAGCGTTACGAGTTTGCACGCACATTTGCGGCTGGTAGTTCAAACAGGCCTATAAAGCAGAATACATTGGCTCAATCCCCACATTTGCAGCAGAATAACCAATATAATCGTCGTTCAAGTGACAAATTTAGGAAACCGATTCCTATGAGCGTAGACTCTGGAAGCTCGGTCTTTAGAAAACCGACAAATTTCCAGAATGATGTCGGATTACAACGATCCAATAGAGCTGCAGGGCAATCTCGCCAATTTTATCAGCATCAAAATAACAATCCTGGCGTAGCGGGAAAACGTACTCGTGATCATATGGATTCAACACGTTCACGACTAGGAACAATTCAAAGAACAAACCACTTGCCAGACTTATGGTCAGAAACATTAAGTGATATAGGAACGGTTAGTTACACCTGTTACGTTACTTTTATTTCTTTATTAAATATGAATTTATAAAATGCTATTAATCACTAATAAGGCTGCTGGCATGTCCGGGCTGGTCCACAGCTAAATCCAGAAGGAGGTTTGTCTTTTTGACTCGGGAAATGTCAAATGAGAGGAAGCCGAATGTATTAGATTATGGTGAATTGTAGTAGATTCAAGTGTGGGATGTGTTGATCTGGTGCGACCTTATCATTGAGTTTTTCTTAATGTTGTTTTATTGTGGGTCACCACAGTACTCTTCCCTTAGGAAACAGCGAAGCGTACCGGTGGTTTACTGGTTCTTCCGGAACGAGTGGTGCGAACTATGTGGTCTAGGTCGGTGTTGGTGGAGAACGATTTCGGTGCAGCTCCCTGTGTTGAAAGACCTGCCTCTTCAAGTTGGTAGGCTGGTTTCAGGCGTTGGATGGACACGTACGCGTCCTTGGACGGCATAGCCAACTTGTATGCGTGAGGTTGACGGTCTAACACCGCATATGGGCCGGAGTAGGGGGCTTCAGCGGTCGTTGTGTGCTGTCGACGCACACATACACATGTAAAACGGTATCCAGGTTCTTTGGGATGAAAATGGGCTTTGCCTGAAGTCTTGATAGGGTAGGTGATGTCTTCTGAAGCGTCTCTCTCAACTCTTGAAGAAATTCGATAGGCTCCTGAATGTTGCTACGTTCCGCTAGCAGGTCACCTGGGAGCCGGAGTTCGACACCGTAGACTAGTTGTGACGGAGAGGTACCTGATTCGTTGATCATTGCTCGAAGTCCAAGTAGAACAGCGGGAAGCGCCTGAAGCCAGTTCTTGGGCCAATGGGTGACGAGGGATGTCTTGAGCTTTCGATGCCACCGCTCTACTATGCCATTTGCCTCAGGGTGGTATGCGGTGGTGTGAATGCGGTTACATCCGATGAGTTGGGCGAACCTTTTAAATAAGGCTGACTCGAACTGCCGGCCCTGATCAGTGGTAAGACGTGTGGGACAGCCGAATTTGGGAACCCAATGCTGGTAAAATGCGTCGGCAACTGTGGTTGCTTGGGTGTCTTCGATTGGAATAGCCTCCGGCCAACGCGTTGCCCGATCTATACAGGTCAGTAAGTAGCTGCGCCCCAAGCATGGTGGTAGTGGTCCGACGATGTCGATGTGGACATGTTCGAATCTGGCTGCTGCAGGAAACGTTCCGTGAGGTGGTGAAGTGTGTTTGTGAATTTTGCTACGCTGGCAAGAAGAACAACATCGAACCCACTTGGCGATGTCCGAGTTCATACTTGGCCAGAAGAAACGAATTGCTGTTGTTTTTCTTGAAGCTCGTATTCCTGGATGACTGAAATTATGCACTGATTCGAAAGCTGTTCGCCGAAATGCAGGTGGTATGTATGGTCGAGCGCGACCGGAAGATGTTTCGCAGACCACTGCTGTGCTAGAGCCTGGAAGAACAATGTCGGTGAAAGTCAGTTTGTTATTACCTGCTTTGATTCTGCGTAGCTGCGGGTCATTTATCTGTTCCCTTGCGATGGCAGTGAAGGTGTATCTGGAGGTGTATCGATGCCTGCTATGCGAGAGAGAGCGTCAGCAGCTGCGTTGGCCTCGCCTCTAATGTGTCGAAGATCCGTTGAGAACTGTGCTATAAACTCTAAGTGCCGTTGACGTCGGGGTGTTTCGGCGGGCGATGGTGCGTTTTGGAAGGCGAAGGTCAATGGCTTGTGGTCGGTAAAGATTGCAAATTCTCGACCTTCCACAAAGCGCCGAAAGTGCTGGATCGCCAACTTAATTGCCAGTAGTTCCCTATCGAATGTGCTGTATCTCTGCTGCCCTGGCGTCAAGGATCTGGAAAAGTACCCGAGCGGTTCGGTTTTTCCTTCGACAACTTGGAGGAGCACAGACCCAACTGCGGTGTTTGATGCGTCACACATCAACCGAAGTTCTGCATCTGGCAGCGGGTGGGCGAGTGACGCGGCTTCCGTTAAGGCAGCAAGACAACGTTGGTAGGCGGCTTGTGCTGTTGTTGACCAGGAGAGAGGCGCGCGATCCTTTTTGGTGGCACCCTGTAGCATTTGAGAGAGAGGAGCTTGATCTGCTGCTGCGTGTGGGAGACACGAACGGAAAAAATTGATGGCTCCCAAAAAACGACGCAATTCCGCTACGGTGGTAGGCTGCGGGAACTCTACGATCGCCTTGATAGTGTCTTGAGGGGGACGTATACCTTCGCTGTTGATGTGATATCCCAGAAACACCAGCTCCTTCTTGCCGAAATCACACTTCTCCAGGTTGACGGTGATGCCGTTTGCTTGCAGACGTTTGAAGACCTCTTCTAGGTGCCTATAATGCTCTTCCGCAGACGAGGATGCGATGAGCATATCATCGATGTATGTGAATGTATACTGCAAGTCGCCAAATATATAATCCACAAACCGTTGTTGCGTTTGTGCAGCGTTACGCAAGCCAAACGTCATCCTGGTGAACTCGTATAATCCGAAGGGCGTTATAATTGCCGTCTTCGGAATGTCCTCCGGCACCATAGGGATTTGGTGGTATGCGCGAGCTAGATCTATTCTGGAGAAGATGGTTCTCCCCGGCATTATGAGCTGGAAATCCGTCAACCTGGGTAGCGGGTAGCGGTCGGGCAGTGTGACGGAGTTGAGGCGGCGGTAGTCTCCACATGGCCGAATGACTCCGTTTTTCTTCACCACTATATGAAGTGGACTTGCCCACGGACTTCGGGATGGACGACAAATTCCGGTGTCTAGCATGCGTTGGAACTCCATCTTTGCCTGGGCGTATAGTTTGGGAGCGATAGGTCTCGCGCGGCAAGAGAGTGGTGGTCCTGACGTTTCGAGGTGGTGACGAACGTTGTGCGAGGGTGTGCGGTCCGATGTAAATGGTAGAGTGATTGCACGATATCGCTGAAGGAGTTCGGCGTATTTGTGATCCTGATCGATGGAGTCCAAAGCTGAGTAGTCTGCGGTGCTGAGTGCCATCGGGGTGGAAATGTTGGTAACCTGGTCTACAAGCCGTCGTCCGTGAATGTCTACAAGCAGTCGGAAATGCTGGAGAAAATCGGCTCCCAGAATTGAATGCGGCACAGCTGCGCGAATAAACTTCCACCGAAAGGTGCGGCGCAATCCTAAGTCTAGCTCCATGGTCGAATCTCCGTATGTGTTGATTTTGGTGCGGTTGACTGCGTAAAGGACATATGGTGTTTGAGGTAGGCTGTGGTTTGCTTTGATAGCTAAGACCGATATAGCGGTGCCACTGTCGATTAAAAACGGATGACCAGTAACTTTATCTTTTAAAAAGAGGCGACAAGACTTACCAGCAACTGCAGACGCCCCTACAAGCGTTGCTGGGTGGCGTTTCCCTGCAAGAACTTGCAGGGGCTAGAGCACTTACGTGCCTGGAAACCATAGCGACGGTGATACCAGCAGGATTCGTTGTTTTCCGTCCGTTCTCTGCGGTTTCGACTCGTTGGCCGTGAGCGACTGATTGAAGTGCTTCTTGATGGATGTTGATTGTGTGTGTGTGTGTTCCCTCTAGCGCGGCTAGTCTGCGTTGAATGTCTGCCAAGATATCGTTGGTGCTAGCTACTGATGAAGATCTTTGAGATGGCTCGTGCAGTGCTGCCAGTGAAACCGTTGGTTGGCAGTGACCTATAACCTTGTCGGCGATCTTTGCGAGGTCGTTTAGCTCACCTGTGACCGCGGACAACACAGCTCGCACGTGTTGTGGTAGCTTGGACAGCCAAAGAACTTGAAGCACTGTGTCGGGTGTGCCTGAAGTACCGGAGAGATCTCTTATACGGCGGAGTAATTGGGAAGGTTGAGCATCACCCAAATCAATGCCTTCTACCAAGCGCTGAAGTCTAAGTTCCTGACTCTCTTCGTACGCTTGTATGAGGCGTGTTTTCACGGCAGCAAATTTTTCCGTAGCTGGAGGGGATCGTAGGATGTCAGACACTTGCTCCAGATCTTGGCGCTCCAGATTTGCGATAACATATTGATATTTGATCTCGTCGGATGCTCTAGACGGTGCGAGGATAGCTTCGATTTGTGCAAACCAAAGTGACGGGCGGTCGCGCCAGATCGGTGGTAAGCGCGCTGCTACGGAGAGCCCTGCTACTGGTCCTGTGTCATGTGATTGTGCGGCGTTTGTAGAAACATGTGGAACGTCTGTGTCCGTTCCCAACGGTTCAACTCCGGCTGCCTTGGTGGTCATTTTTCACGTGGTGTTTGAAGGTTAGAATACCAAATAATTATTATTTTTTTTTTTTTCTTTTTTTTTTTATTGCGACGGTTTATTATTATCACGTCGGGGTCACCAATGTTACGTTACTTTTATTACTTTATTAAATATGAATTTATAAAATGCTATTAATCACTAATAAGGCTGCTGGCACGTCCGGGCTGGTCTACAGCTAAATCCAGAAGGAGGTTTGTCTTTTTGACTCGGGAAATGTCAAATGAGAGGAAGCCGAATGTATTAGATTATGGTGAATTGTAGTAGATTCAAGTGTGGGATGTGTTGATCTGGTGCGACCTTATCATTGAGTTTTTCTTAATGTTGTTTTATTGTGGGTCACCACACACCTTTAATGATTATAGTGATGATGATCAAATCGCAAATAATCCCAATTCTTACGAGGTTAATTTTTTAGGATAAGGTCGCTCTTGCCATTTATTACAAAAAAAAACCGTAAATGGACAAGAGCTGCGATTATTATTAGACACAGGTACTTCTTAAAATTTTATTAAAAATTTACCTTACTTAAAAGGAGTTTCTACAATAGAAACCCCATTTCAAGTAAAATCAATTAATGGTGTGAATATAATAAAGGAATTTCTTGAAAGAAATAGGAGCTAAGCTAGACATTATAAATAATATTTTGTTGCACAAAAACGGTCAGGAAAAAATAAAACATTTTTCTTGCAAGCAAGTTAACTCGTTGACTATAGATGAAGATCACGTTCCGTCACACCTTTTAGATCGATTTCATAAAATGATAAAAAACAATATTAATGCGTTCGCCGAACCTAATAGGGCATTACCCTATAACACTAATGTTAAAGCAACTATTCGTACTACAATAAAAGAACCAATCTACACACGAAGCTATCCGTATCCAATTTAGTGTATATAGCTGTTCATATGACATAATTGTGCTTACGGAGACTGGATTAGAAGAAAATTTCAGGGATTCCGTCATTTTCCTGTCTTACTTTGATGTTAATCGCTGTGATCGTTCAACGGCTAATAGCATTTATTCGCGTCTTGGTGGTGTCCTCATAGCCATTAAAAATTTTTTTATTTTATTTTTTTTTTATTTTTTTAAGGCGAAGATTGTTGATCTCAGTGATTACGATGATATTGAAATTTGCTGCAGCTACTTAGCCATAACTTCATCCGCTAAGCTATACATCGTTTGTGTCTATATTCCACCTAGTGCCCGATCTGATGTTGTAACTAGGTATGTAGATGCTATTCGCTTCATTGTGAATCTTTTATCTTCTTCGGATTCAATATACATATTTGGCGATTTTAATCAACCCAATATTCATTGGGCATCGGGGGATGCTGATTGTACATATCTCAATCCAATCAACTCCTTATCTTCAATTGTTGCGGAGATTGTGGATACGCTCCATTCACTTGGTCTACTTCAGGTAAATCATGTGAAAAACTACATTCAGCGCACTCTGGATCTCATCTTTACGAATAACTGTGACGAAACTTTTGTATCCCGGAGTCTCACTCCTCTCGTTCCTGAAGATTTATATCATCCATCCTTAAACCTTTTTTGTAAATTAAATTTAAATGTGAACTTTATTTGTGATTCCTTTATTTGTGAGCTTAACAATTACGACTGGGATCCTCATTTATCATTAGAAATCAATGACATCTGCTCCAAATTTTATGAAATAATCAATCGCGTTACTCTTAAATTTGTTCCGGTAGTTCTAGTGAAAAATATGGTCGACCCATGTCCTTGGGACAATGAAATTACTCGTAATTTGAAAACTTTAAAAAACCGAGCATTTAGAAAATGGCGTTGTAGTTTGGCTAATGAGGACTACTTATTGTTTAGAAGGCTTAAGTCTGAGCTTAGGACATCTCTGTACCACGCGTACTTGTTGTATATAAATGATGTACAGAACAGTCTCACATCCAGGCCCGATAAATTTTGGAAATTTATTAATTCCAAAAACAAAAGTGATGGCTTTTCAGCCACTCTCTCCTTCAGTGGACATTTAGCTGATTCTTCCGCTACCATTTGCAATAATTTTGCTTGCTTTTTCCAATCAGTTTATTCCAATCATGACTCGATGATCGATGAACAATTTTTCGACTATCTTGGTGATTCTCCTACTCCTCTTTTCAATGACTTAGAATTTTCTGATGACATTGTTTTGATGAATTTAGTTGGTTTGGAGTCCAGTCTAAGTCCTGGTCCCGATGGCTTACCTTCTTTTTTTCTTATTAATTGTGCCATACCTTTGCATAAAATCGTATGCCACATCTTCAATTTATCTTTGAAAACTAGCACGTTTCCATCTGCCTTTAAGACTTCTTATATAGTTCCGATTTTTAAGTCTGGTAGGAAAAACAAAATTGAGAATTATAGAGGTATATGTAAGCAATCATCTCTCCCAAAATTGTTTGACTTGCTAGTTACAGAAAAAGCTAAATTTCTATTGTAAATCCCTTATTTGTAGTAATCAGCATGGTTTTGTAAAAAAAAAGGTCGACTGTAACCAATCTCGTATTGTTTACGAATTTCGTGATCTCAGAAATTGGTAGAGGTAACCAGGTTGATGCCATCTATACGGATTTTAGCAAAGCTTTCGATCGAGTTGATCATAAAATTTTGCTTTACAAGCTTACAAGATTAGGTTTTCCTATTTTTTTTGTTAGATGGCTTTCATCAACATGTTAAGTTTCGTAATAATATTTCTAAAAAAAATATTTGTGACCTCTGGTGTTCCACAAGGCAGTCATATTGGACCCCTTCTTTTTGTCTTGTTTGTGAATGATATTATTACCTTTTTACCTGAGTGCTCCTTGTTAATGTTTGCTGATGACTTCAAAATTTATATGTCCGGCAATGATCATCATTGTTTTCACATTTTGAATTTACACCTTCAGAAATTTTTTCTGCGGTGCTCTAAAAACTACCTCTCTTTAAATGTTAGTAAGTGTTCCGTCATAACATTTTCTCGCCGTAAATCGCATTTCATGTATATGTACGTATTCTATTGATGGTGTAGTCATTCCCCGTGTTTCTGTTATCAAAGATTTGGGTGTATTATTAGACACTAAGCTATCTTTTACTATCCATGTAGAATTTATCACAAATAGAGCATATAGAACGTGGGGAATGATAAGGCGCTATGCTTGTGAGTTTTCCAACGTATTTGTTATTAAAACGTTATATGTCGCATATGTGCGATCTTTATTAGAATATGCCTCTATTGTATGGTATCCGTATTACAAAGTTTGTATATATAGAATTGAGTCAATACAAAAAAGATTTCTTCGATTCGCTCTTAGAGGACTTAATTGGATTGATTTAAATAACCTACCTCCTTATCTTTCAAGGTTAAAACTGATTGGCTTAGAATCTCTAGAGGTCAGGAGAACTGTGGCAAGAATTGTGTTTCTTCATAGGGTTCTAGGAGGTGAGATTGATTCTATGGAAATTTTAAGCCTTCTCAACATTAGCATTCCCCCTTTCAATTTACGAAGCACTAGATTCTTTACAGTAGCCCACTCTCGGACAAACTACGGTCGTTCTTCCTCAATTAACGGGTTAATGATTGCGTACAATGCAAATGTCAATTTAATTGATTTTAACCTGCCGACCTCCTCCATAAAAAGGATACTACTTGACGCTATTCAGTCATAATTGTTTGCTCTGTTTTATTTTTACTTTGTTTTTTTTTTTTTTTTTTAATTTCGTCTTTTATTGTACTTCCTTATGTCTATGAAAGATTACATTCTTTGGTGACAATAAATAAATAAATAAATAAATAAAATTTCCGCTTCAGAATTCATTAATAACGAAATAAAAACTTTGCTTCGAGACGGTATTATTCGCAAATCATGTTCTCCCTATAACTCACCAGTTCATGTCGTTAGTAAAAAGGGCTTCGACATTGATGGTAAGCCGCGTTTGCGTATGGTGATCGATTTTAGGAAAATTAATGAAAAAACAGTGCCCGATAGGTACCCTATACCGGATACTTCTGTTATTTTAGCTAATTTGGGAAATTCGCAATATTTCACTACATTAGACCTGAAATCAGGTTTTCATCAGATTGAGATGGATAGCAAAGACATACAAAAAACGGCGTTCAGTGTAAATAATGGGAAATATGAGTTTTGTCGATTACCATTTGGACTCAAAAATGCACCTAGCATTTTCCAAAGGGCAATCGATGATATATGAGGACATAGGCAAAAGTTGTCATGTCTATGTCGACGATATTATTATTTATTCCCCCAATGAACAGGCGCACCTACGTGACATTGAAAATGTATTAAAAAAACTTGAACACGCCGGAATGCGTTTCCCCAGAGAAATACAAATTTTTTAGAAAAGAAGTCGAATTCTTAGGGTTTTTGATACCTCAAAGAGGAATTAAAACGTGCCCAGACAAAGTACATGCTATTCTAAACTATAAAACGCCAAGCACACTTCGATCGCTTCGATCATTCTTAGGACTCTCCGGATATTATCGTCGGTTTTTTCGAGACTATGCCGCAATTGTTAAGCCCTTAACCAAATATCTTCGTGGTGATAACGGGCACATTGGAACAAATCACTCTAAAACTGTTAAAGTAGAGCTCGACAAGGAAGCTCTATTTGCGTTCGAGCGAATAAAGCAAATATTAGCGTCTGAAGACGTTCTTCTTTCTTATCCTGACTTCAATAAACCGTTTGAACTGTCAACAGATGCCTCATCAAGCGCTTTGGGTGCAGTATTGTCCCAAAACGGAAGGCCTATCACTATGATATCACGGACATTGTCAAAAGCTGAAGAAAATTACGCAACGAATGAACGCGAACTTCTTGCTATTGTTTGGTCCCTAAAAACGCTTCGTCATTATCTTTATGGAATTAAGGACATCCGTATATTTACGGATCATCAGCCATTAACGTACGCCATATCGGATA
This sequence comes from Blera fallax, assembly GCA_946965025.1. Taxonomy (NCBI): domain Eukaryota; kingdom Metazoa; phylum Arthropoda; class Insecta; order Diptera; family Syrphidae; genus Blera; species Blera fallax. The sequence goes on from OX337244.1 coordinate 96,820,479, forward strand.
AGAATCCAAATGCAAAAATTAAAAGGTGGCGCGCATTTATTGAAGAATTTGCTTCTAAATTTTTCTATAAACCAGGGAAAGAAAATAAAGTGGCGGACGCTCTGTCGAGGCAATATGTAAACAATTTAACAGAGTTGCAAACAAGCAATATGGTACATAGCGAAATTTCTTTGACAAGCGTCATTAAGACTACCCAGTATCCGATAAACCAATTTAAGAATCAATTCATACTAATGAAGTCAAAATATTTCAGCAAACAAACAAAAGTTTCAAAAGCACATATGTACGTCATACCATAAATTTTAATTCAGTTGAAAACTTAGTTAAGTGTTTGAAAGATATTGTAAATCCGAGCGTAACGAACGCCATTTGTTGTGACCTACCAACATTAGCACACATACAAAACACTTTATTGTTACAATTTCCCGGCACTAAAGTTTTACACACCGAAAAGATGGTAATTGATCTAACAAATAAAAATTACCAGTTAGAGGTTGCAACAATAGAACACAATCGCGCTCATAGATCACTACAGGAAAACTTCCACCAAATTATAGAGGAGTATTACTTTTCTGAGATTAGAAAGGTTTTAAAATCAATCATAACCAATTGCAAAATCTGTCTAGAAAACAAATATCAAAGAAAGCCGCCTAAGCCAGAGATTGGCAAAACACCAATCCCCAAGTATTCAGGGGAAATACTTCATATTGATATTTTTATAACAGATAAAAAACTCTTCCTGACTTGCATAGATAAGTTTTCGAAATTTGCAATAGTAAAACCCATAGTTTCTCGATCATCTGTCGATATTAAGGACGCATTGTTAGAAATATAGGCCGCTACAGAAATACAAGAATAATAGTTTCGGATAACGAAAAAGCTTTCCACTCTAATTTGATTAAAAGTTTACTTAGAGACAATTTTTCAATAGAGCAATTTTTTGTTCCTACACTCCACAGCCAAAGTAATGGACAAATCGAAAGATTCCATTCAACTCTATTAGAGATAGCCAGGTGTATAAAGGCACAACAACAAATAGGGGAAGCTACTGATCTAATTTTATTAGCAACCCATAGATATAATAGTAGTATTCATTCCGTAATAAATGCAAAACCAATCGATGTAATTCATAATTGTCCCCCTCAGGTTCAGGAGGAAATAAGTAGAAAACTGATTGTCGCACAAGAAAGAACACTTCAACGTTTCAATAAAAACCAAAACATACATGCCAGGTGAAAAGGTATTTTTACGAAGAAATAGGCGTATAGGAAACAAGTTTCAGAAAATTTTTATAGAGAAAGTTATAGAAAAAGACTTAGGAACCACAGTCCTCATAGAAGGAAGAAAGATCCATAAAAGTAATCTGCGTTAATACCCCATTTTTTTTTCTTTTGTTCTTTTTCTCCTCAGTATAATTTTTACACTTTTTCGGCCCACAACGACCAGAATCATCGATTACAGCACAGCTCACATTATACCTATTACACTTGGTGAAGTAGCAATATTTGAAAATTTCACGTACATCGTGCACACCACTAATCTTACCGAGTATGAACTAATGGCTCAGCAGAGTACAGAGATACTCACTGAAATACCCGATGCACAAAGTAAATATGAAATTATTAAACAACAAACGGAGGAAATTTTAAATATTCTTAACATTCTGGAAGTCCCCAAACGATTTACTAGATCAATCGACTTTATAGGATCCGCCTTAAAATTTATAGCAGGGACACCAGATCACAGCGATTATGAATTACTTCTAACAAAGGAAAATTTTTTAATTGAAAATAGCAACAGACAGATAGAAATTAATTCTCAACTACAAGAAAAAATTAATGAGGTCACAGATCAAATAAATGCATTAATTCATCCTATCAAGGAAAATTCAATTTTAAAATTCGATAAACAATCACTACTTTTAGATTGCCTTTTAAATAGAAATATTTATATCATATCTCATTTAAATAATATTGTTTTATCAGTTGTACTTGCGAAAAATGGAATTATAAGTCCACTTATTTTAGACAATCTTGAAATAAACAATTTAATCCATCTTGAGAATATACCGATTAGCGTCAATAATTTGTTATCTGCCTCTAAAGTAAAGATTTTATAAAATTCTAATGTAATTCATCACGTACTGAGAATACCTAAAATAAATGAAATTTGTAATTTTTTAAGTATCTATCCTGTAAGTCATAATAATAAGAGAGTTAAGTTAAATGTAAGTAAAGCAGCAAAATGTAAAAGCACTTATCAGCCTCTAACGGATTGCGCAAATATAACATCGATGCACATCTGTAAACTTGCTGTCGACCTATGTCTAATGCACCTTCTAAATAACAACACCGCCGCATGTCCAACAGAAAGCTCATATCACCTTCCAGACATACAACTGATCGAGGATGGAATAGTAATTCTAAATGAAGTTCCACCGACTAAAATATTTTACGAACAGGAAATAATAATAAACGGGACGTATCTAATCACATTCTCCAGCACAATAAAGATCAACGAAACTTCATACACCGCCAACACAATTCCAATACATACAGAACCACTTCCGGCCAAAACAATAGCGATTAAATTTTTGGAGCACGAAACAAAGCTTTCCTTACCTTACCTACATAAAATCCATATTAAGAATACAAACCACATTGAAGAACTAAGAGAAGACGTCTCAAGGCAAATAACCTTATGGTGGTCGACATTTCCAACCCTATCAGCTATATTTGTAATTGCAGGGGTGATCATCTCTATTAGACTATGGATACGACAAAAAAATAAAGCAAGAAAAGAGACAACTGCAAAACAACAAATGGACGAAGCCATCAAATACCTAAGGGATCGAAACGAGGTCGTCTCGAACTTAACAGGGGGAGGAGTTAGCACACACGCCTCGCAACAGGAGTTGTAGTTGCATTACACGCGCTCCACCAACATATATCACATATCACATATCTTAATATGAGACGCACATGTGGGCAAATAATCGCAATATGCGCAATCATATTTTTGTAATAATAAGCGACGCGCATGTCGGCAAATAATTGCAACATGCGCAATTATAATTTTTGTATTAAGTTAAATTTAAGGTTTTTGGGAAAAATAAACGCAGTCTGAAACAGCACTCCAACCGTGAATATTATTTCATATTATCTTATATAAATTTAATGAATTATTATTTCTTTATTGCATTTCTTTCTTTTTTTCATACAATATTACTACTTAGCCATGATATATTCGTATTATTTTATATAAGTATTATTTTAATTCTTTTTGTTTTGTTTTCTATGTAAATACAATATAATTGTGTGTATATAAATAATTTAGCATTTATTTTTTATTTAGTTTTTCTCGAGAATATAACAATGATAATGAGACAATTTATAATTATTAATAGAAAAAAAAATCTACATAAAATATTCGTTTATATATGCTTTTTGCACAAGACGCCTTCAACAATAGTGCTACAGTTTGTGCATTCATTCACTAGTAAATATATATTTATATATGCATATATGTTTATATTTAATTCGCTTAATTAAATGGATTTTATTGTATAAAATACAGTTGTTTAGTTTTGTTTCATTTTCCTTTGTATAGCTTACATAGTTGGTTCCATGTAAATATAGTAAAAATATTTTCATTTGTTTTATTTATTACAGTAGTGGTAAGTAAAGTTTTTGTTTTTATTATTGGAACGTGTCTTCTGGGTGTTTTTGTATAAACTAAGCTACAGATATAAGTGGGAAGGTACACTGACAAGTCGGAGGTATTAATTTTGTAGACAGTTTTACTTGTATTTTGTTTTTTATGTGATCGTTAATTGGAGCCTTATAAGTCACTACATAATATTGGTACTTTGGAAAATATTTTCAATAACAACGTTGTGTATTTTTTTTTTGTTTTTAAATTACGAATTGTAAATTTGGCAACGATCGCGTATGATTTTACGTTACGTTCTGATGTTATTTTTTAGGTTATAGGTTGCAATGTTGATCTTACTTTCGGATCGGTGGAAGTTCACTGTTGACGGTGACACTTAGACGGCGAATGTTTGGTTTGTCGTATTCCTCCATTGAAATACCACGAGATAACTTACGGTTGCCATTTGTGCCATCGCTGGATCCTCCTGAGCTAGTGGAAAATGCTCTGGACCGATCCACGCCGGGCATAATGACAGACGTAAGTAGACCCTGACCTTTACAAAATAGCAAAATTGATTGGGCCACTTTGGCAGGCTGAAAAGAAAAGAAAATTATTTATTTAATAAAAATCTATGAATATTTGCATAAGCCATTTAATATAAAATAAACTAGTAACCCAACTAATTTAGAAAGAAATGGTTGGTACAGAATCTGTTGGTTTCTTTTGAAATCAGTGCTTCAGGCCGGTCAACAGTCGATTAAATTTTCACACTTCGGCAGATCCCGGAGAAAACCCAAATACAAAACGATATTCACCATCTTTTCTTTGATTTTAAGGCCGCATATGACAGCATTTATAGATATGAGCTATGCAGAGGAATTTGGCATCACTGCCAAACTCGTTCGTCTTTGCAGGAACTCTCGTTGCTCCATTAAGGATGGTAATGACCTCACCGAGACTTTTAAAGTCAAGGAAGAATTTAGGCAAGGTGATGCGCTGTCATGTATATTGAAAGAAACTCACAAGCTAACACAGTCACGAGGCACAGTCTTTCGAAAGTCTGTGTAACTACTAGGTACGACGACGATATTGGCAAAATACAAAAAATGTATGGCCCAACATCGACTTTCAAGTAATAAAGGACTTTGTTTACCTTGACTCTGCTATGAACAATGAAAACAATACCTCAATAGATATAAAACGAAAAATAACTCTTTCCAATCGCTGTTTATTTGGGCTGAGAAGGCAATTGAGTAGTAAGGCCCTATCCCAAACAACTGAGGAGACTCTATACAAGACCTTAATTACCCAGTCCTACTTTCTGACGCTGAAGCATGCACACTATCGAAATCGGATGAAGATATCCTTCGTCGTTCCGAGAGAAAAATTACTTGTAAAACACTCGATCCCGTCCGGTTTGTGCCAACGAGCTTTGGATGATTCAACAACGAAGCTTACGAGCTGTGCAGCGACATCGGGGTCAAGAAACTGCTCTCAATCGTCTAAGAGAGCTAAGATATGTAGTACGAATGGATACTAATGGATGTTCCAGCCCGCAGAGTCTTCGATTCTAACCCGGAGTACTAATAGAAAGGGACCTCAGGAGTGCGCAACTGAAGACAGTTATGTAAGGAATGTAACTGGAGAGGCTTATTGGTTGAAGCCCAGGCTTACTGCTAACTACAACACAATCTAACTAAGCATATATTAAAACTAAATCGATTGATATCCTTCAAACGATTGTTGCTTTATTAATTTATATAATTCAAGTAGCTAGCTTCGCAGTAGCTCATCCTTTTGAACGAATTCTATACTACACTGTCGATCGTTTGCGACTCTTTTTCGATAAAAGTTCGATGAATATTCCCCTTAATTGTTTGTGGATCGTTGGAGTAACAACGTTCTCTAACAAGTCCCCATAACAAAAAATTGAAAGACTTCCAATCGAAGTTGCGTGGTTTCCAAAACGGCTGATGAAGCAGTTACCGAAATTATTGTGCAAAAGATCAATTGTTTGATAGCTGGTGTGGTACGTTATGTCATCTTCCTGAAACCAAGGCCCGTCCATGTCCAAATCGTTCAATTGTGGCTACAAAACTTCCATTATTACATTTCTGTAGCCTACTCCGTTCACCGTAACGTTGTTCACAGCTTCATTAGCAAAATATAGGAAGCGAGTCGGTTCTCTACAACAACTTTTGAATTTTGGGAACTACAAATTCTACAGTTTTGCATCTTGACACATCCTCTAAATTTTCCAACTCACAAAAAGTGAGTTTGTATAGGAATCTAATCTGGAAAGCCAACACACACTTACACTGCTCCTGTAAACTCAGGCCGGCAGAATATAGGCAAGATCATGGTGCACAACAGCCGCAAAGGAGGCTTATCAATTGGGCAAGAGTTGGAGAGAGCTCAGACATATTGCCAGAAACCAAACCTGATAGTGCGTATTTTTAGTAGAGGCCCTGGGGCGCATAAGAGGATGCAAGATATATGTAAGTAAGTAGAGCAAGTAATCCTTTGCCTTACAGAAAGCTCGGGATTCTGTATAGACTGAAAACTAGCTATAGATCGAGTTGTATCATAATCGACCTAATTCTGTCTCTATCCAGGCACATCAATCTTTCTAATTTAAACTCACTTAACCTAAAGGTTATTTTTAGCTTAAATGCTTAAAAGCAAAATTCGCACAAACCTCAATCAAGTGACGCAACTATTTGTACTTATTTTCGCAGTTCATTAATAAAATACTGGGATATCTCTGAATTCCTATTTATTTTAGGCATTGTTGGCTTTGGAAAACTTATAAGTACAAACAAAAAAAGGCAATGGGTAGCTATCAGGGGCCTGTAACACAACGTGACAAGTCGACAAGTCTTTACTCACTTATCAAACTATACTTGTCCGACAAGGACAAGTGTATTCTGTAACACAACGCAACAAAAATTAACAAAAATTAACTAACAAAAATTAGAGAAGAAATAGATAGTCCTTTCGGTGGATTTAGCGAAGTCTTAACAAAAGAAGATAAATGTTGTAAATAAATGATCATCAATTTTAAAATTAATTCTTTGCTTATAGACTTTTAATCTGTGCCGAGATTCATTATAATCACTTTCATCATCACTGTCAAAATCGGAATCAAAAAAGTACATTTTTTGTTAAATTTTTATATTTTCACTATAATTTATCTTAGATAAAGTACACTAATCACTTTACGACAATATTCAAAACGCCTGTCCAAAAGCAGTAGTAGTTTGACTAGTGGTTCTAGACACTTGTCGCGTTCTGTTACAGAACGACGGAAATTAAACAATTACCCACTTGTCATATTTCATTGTGACACTTGTCATAGTATTAACGACAAGTCTTGTTTGTGTTACAGAATTTTTTTGAGTAGATTTTACTTGTCCTACAAGTACCTGTCACGTTGTGTTACAGGGCCCAGGTAGATGTCGCGAAAAAGGACGAAAAACCACCTCAATCAAGTGAATCGGGGTATGAATACATATGTATGGACACATAATACGTTGAGTATAGCATGACAGTTCCGAATTATGTTTTATTTGAATTCAGTAGGTGAAGCAAAAAGTGTACCCCAAAAAGTTTTTTTTAAAAAAAAACAAACAATAATAAAAAGTTAATCATTTCGAGGTTGGGATTTCTTTGCCATATGACATTTGTCAAGTCGATCTGTTATCCAGAGTCATGGACAGTTAGTTCTTGCCTTGCCATTTTACAATATGGATCATTCAACTACAGCTTAATCGGCAAATCGGTAGTTTTGGCGTTTCCGTAAAGGTTCAAATACATAGATGTGAAACAAAATTAGGGAACATGACTTTATATGTAAGAGGACAAATGAGTTAACATGCATTACCGCAAGACGTTTCTATTTCTAATTCCGCTGTACGAGGCAGTGCTACCACACCACAAAAAAAATGAATTGCTGTTTTAGACATTTGGCATAATCGGCTATTGACATTTGATATTAGATGAGTTTGTAAAAGAAAACGAGTTTCTTCATAATAATACTGAAATCGATTCAATCATTTGGATTTCCATTTTAAAAAAATTAAGTGACAGCTAAATTTTGAAAAACACATCAGCTGTTAGTCAGTGAATGATTGTAGACAGTGCGCCGCATGTCAAAAAATTCTGCACATCTGTTTCCTTTGTTCAGAAATTCTTCACGCATGTTTTGAGCATAAGGTTTGTACATCATCCTAATACTCGATCAACTGAAAACATAACCGTTGTGAGTGCCACGACGCACTTAGCAATTGGCTATTTCCTAAGGCTCTCTTTAGCGTATTTTGTGCTTGAATTTACATGTTCATCCCTTTGGTACCAGCTTATATAAAAACCAAAGCTTACTGCCCCTCTCAATGCGCAGAACATTCGCGGATTAAATACTGGAAAATCATCAAGTTCACACTAATTTTTCGATTAAAATCTCTAGGTCCATTTCTCGCTCAGTGACTGCGTAAACAAATAAATTTCGAGAAGAAATTCGAGATCTAATTGTTCCAAATGCGATCCCCATTGTATCCATCACAGGTGTCAGTTTGCAGCGCGCTGCGCTACAGAGATTGAAGACTTTAATGTGACCGACTTATGGTTTTATTTTCAAATGTTGCATACGTCCTTATAATGTTCAATCACAGGGCAGACTGTTGGTAAATTATGAAGAAATGAAAGGAGATACCAATGCACATTGATACAGAGACAGGAAACATTTTTAGGGTATTCAAGGGAGTCTATTGACTCCGCGACGTTTCTGTCTAGACCAGACAAAGGCGTTGTACTCTGGCTTGGAGCGGATGTAAGCCTTATTGATTAGAGCGAGGGCGATATTTCTTACACCGTTTAATGAATACTAGACATTGAGCAGCGAATTTGATCGGTTTCGATTTCGCTGATGCAATTACCATTCATTGCTAATGGCTGGAGATTTAAATTTCGCTTAAGTGACAAAAGACGGCATTAGTTTTTCGAAGCATTGAATTCTACTCTGCTGTTTGTACTGCATTTGATTATCCCCTCAAGATGAGAACTTAATGAGTTTAACGTACGATACCGCTAGAGTTCCACAGACGAAAAGCAGAGACGTGAATCTGCAAACGAATCTCAGGAGCTCAGGGGAACTGTCATCAGGGAAGGAGTATATTTTCATTAAGGAAAATAATAAAAAGAGTCGGAGACAAAACGGAACCTTGGGGAAGACCAGCATTTACATAGTGGATTGCAGACTTGAAACCATCCACAACAACTTGAGTTTAATGGAAATTTCTAATCCATTGAAGAACAGATTCATCGATGCTAAATGATCTGGATATCAAACTCCGTCAAATGCCTTAAAAATATCAAGGGCGATCATTTTACTTTCACCAAAGTAGCAGAGGATCCGGTCACACTTTTCGGTGAAATATGACATCAAATCACCAAGGAACCTTTTGCTACAAAAACCGTACTGCCGATATTTCCAAAAAGTTTCCATCATTCCACGTACATAGATACATATCTCATGTTTATCAGCGTTTCCAAGAAGGGATGTAAGTACGATGGGTCAGTAGTTGAAGGGAGAAGAAGATTCGCCTTTTTTGAAGGACATGCTGGACAAATGCTGTTTTCAATCTAGTCGGGCAGAGTCCAAAAGTATGACAGCAGCAAAAGCTTACGGAGCGATCTTGCTAGCATGCACTATGAGTGAAATATTATCTGGGCCAGCGGATTTGTGAATGTAAAGATATTTAAATACATACTCTTACAACTGTACGAGAAAGTACATTTATCGCATGGAGTATTTGACGCTGTCAAGTACTGGAGCTGACTGCAAAATGCTCAGTAAACAGATTGGCTTTTCCAAAGTGCTGTCAGTTGGAGTTTCATTGTGAATGAGCTTTGGGATTATTGACGAGGCCGAATTCTTTATGTTTTCAATCCGTGACTAAAGATTTTTACTACCCTTGGGACATTATAGTATTTTTGACTCAACTTTTGATCAAAGGTGGGTTTGATATGCTTAATATATTTAAGCTATGGCCGCAATACAGCCTGAAATATGCTGAAGCTTGCAAAAACCCCTGTGAAAATGGCATAGTTCAACGTTTCAATTAGTGAACCACTTTTAATTTTGTTTAAATAAAAATCCTTAAGCACAAACAAATTTTATTACATTTTTAGGGGCTATCCCTCATTAGTAACACTGTACTGAATGTAATAAAATGGACATTAAATAATTATTCAATTTAGTTTCTTACGGCTTCACAATTGAACACGCTGCTGCAATAATAAATTCTCAATGAACTCATCTCCAATTAATTAAATCGTTAAATTGGAAATTACCCTAAGCCTGATTAAGCCGGAAAGTTTATAAAAATTATATGCATGCACCGTACACAGACCTCCGGCTGTGAAACACTAAAATAATATCACAGACATTATAATGCTAAGCAGACTTTTAACAGCCAAGGTCAGTAAGTATTATACAAGAGTCAAAGCGGGACAGATTTGACGATTTACTTTTGGATTAACCTTCGCTTGGAATATTTGATTACTTGTAATGTGCAAAATTTGACAGTATCCTTAGAGATTTTACCAAATCCTTTGATGAATAATTTGTATTGGACGGCAAGACGGGGGAGGTTTTTATTGTTAAACGGCGTAGGAGGTAAGTCAAGTGATGAGGAAGTTGGGGTTTAAAAATTCTTAAAAATCGTCCTTGTCACGTACCTAACTGTAGAACCATTAAATTTGCTCTAATTTTAGACTTGGATGTGGGATATTTTCTTTAAAACCCTCGCACTTGGACCATAGTTTGAATATTTGGTGCCAGAAAAGCAGTGATGTGAGATTTAAAACTAAGGAATTTCAGCAGGGTTAGGTACACGGTGACATTTAAGATTTTATGATGTCAGCAGATGATCGGCTGGATTCAGTAATTCAGCTTGGTTTGCCCTAGTCTGCTAATTTCTCATCTTTTTATTAGTTTAAAGATTCATGTTTTTGCATTTTAGAGAAATTCATTCAGAAAATTCTTCTGAGGAACTAAGTGTTAAAAAATTTAAACTAACTTAACATAAAGTTAATATTTTAGATTTTCACTCACACTCAAGTGGCAAGTCCCTGGAATCATGCACCTTTACTTCAAATACTGCTTTAAACTGCTGTTCATCACTAGAGGAGATGATGGAGGAGTTCAATATCCATTTTTGAAGGGTGCCTGGCTTTTGAGACTTTCCAGAACACTGGAAGGCTGACGTGTTCGTCAGAAAGGTTACCACCAAAACTTGGGTATGGCCATAGTTACATGCAAACATCTACTTAAGCTGGACGCTTTGAGTAGCACCAACCACGGATAAGAAATGGTTCGACGTGTCTTATATCTAGGTTGATCTGGATACAAACTTGAAAAGACGTAGTTCCAGGTTGGTTATGATGAAGCAATCGCAGATCGGTCACTAATCGGTGTCCTCATGGGACAATGTCTGATAGGCCAACATGCAAGGGCTGAGCCTCTCAAATGACTTCTACAGAAACTGCAGGGATGAAGTGGAGGATGACACCATCCTTCATCTGTTCTACATCTTCTATCGTCCGGCCGTGTCCCAGAGAATACCGCTCCATATATATAGGGACTCTTTTCTTCAATGACCTCAATGAACTGGCGTTCAAAAACGACACGAGCTTCCTCTGATTCATTAAAAGCTCCGGCTCGCCTTATTAGTTCCTAGGTAGCCAGGAAGAATTATATCCATGGTATCACAAGGGACCATTGCTGTACTACTTAATTATCTTACTACAGACAGCCATGCTAACCTAACCTAACCAAATATAAATAACAACAGGCCTTGAAATGTGAATATTGATTAAAGGAGTTTATATCATGGATTTTTTCAAAATAAAAGCTTAAAATATTTAAGAAAGGTCTTTAGCTATAGAAAAAAAAGAAAAGGATGCACAGCCGGAGCAATAACGTTATGAAAAAAGCGGTTAATTCGTCGGCTTGTCTCAAATTTCATTCTGTCAGGGCCTGAAATTAGGTCAAAAAGTGGTGCATCAGCCAGTGTAACGACGGTCAGAAAGATAATGAAAACCAGTGGTAACATCCAGCGGTAAAATAAAGAAAAAAGAAAACAATTCTAATGAATTTCGCCAGAGAACATGTTGTTTGGAGCATTAGGTGGAAATGTGTTGTCTTTTCGGATGAAAAAAAGGTTAGTCTTGACAGACCTGATGGTTACCACTCTTATTTCCACGATTTAAGAGAACAAGAACTCATTTTGTCAAAACATCACATTCGCACATCATGTATTAAGGAGTCGGCACAATCGAATTGGAGTCTTTAACTAGTGAAATGAGCGGAAATACATAGCTACAAAGCTGAAGAATATTTTTCGACCGCTAGCCTGGACCCTATCTCCATCCACACACACTTTCAGGACAGCTAGAAACTGAATTCTTTCTCAAAACGTGTAGTTTTTGCCATGGCCGTCTTATTCACCGGACTTAAACATCATGGAAAACATTTGAGCCTGGCTATTTGGAGGCTTCTATCGAAGCTGTCTGTGATGTCTGGGACGAGATTTCGCTTGATTGTTTAAAAAACTCTATGATTTAATTTGAAACCGTTTTATAGAGGGAGTGCGTATTACGTATGCGTATTAACGGACAAAAACATGTTAAATAATTGTTCAAAACCAAAAAAGAAAATAAATATCTAAAATAAAAAAATAGGATTTTCCAAGTGGTTTCAATCAAGTGATCCAACTATTTATACCAGCTTTTAGCAGTTTATTAATAGAATTTGGGAAATTCCGATCGAATTTCCTAGTTACGTGATGCATTTTAAGGCATTATTTTTGAAAAATATGTACCTATCCAAATATTTCCGGTTAAAAAATTTACCATATCGCGAAAAACGGTTTAATCAAGTTAAACGTAGTGTACATCGTTTACCCTTTAGATTGAAATTTATGCCTGAAACTAGTTTTGTAACAGCGAATGGCATCTCGCAGATTTATCTCTAATAACTACTACCTCGATATTGGAGGAGACTTGTGGGATCATAGTTGAATGGATCAGAAGGATGCCTTTTCTTTTCCATTATTGGCAAAACGTTTGGTTTCAAACATCGACGAATTAGAAAGAAAGAAACAGTCGACAGCTATAGTTTTGAGATGGTAAGGGACTTTGTCTACCTTGGCTAGTGTTATTAACTCTGACAATAACACCTCAGCAGAAATCAAATGAAGAGAAATTCCTGCCAATCGTTGTTTCCTTGGGTCGAGAAGGCAATTGAGTAGTAAAGCCCTATCGCGAACAACTAAGTTCCAGTTCCATTCCAGTCCTGCTCTATGGAGCTAAAACTTAGACACTGTCGAAAGTGGTTGTAGATATCGTCGGCCGTTTAGAGAGAAAAATTCTTAGTAAGATATCCGGTCCCGTTTGCATTGATGGACTTTGGAGAACATTCAACGAAGAAATTTACGAGCTGTACCTACAGCAACATCTACCTAGTTAAGAAACTGCGCTGGGTTGGTCAAGATGGCTAGAATATGTAGAGCGAATAAATTCTAAAGCTTTAGCCCACAGTTTTCGGTTCTCACCAACTGACAAGCGTGCAACAAGGCTTAGCGTATATTCGAACGACTTTTTTGGAAGCTTCATGGACTAAGAAGAAGAAGCAACCAAGCAACAAAGTTCAAAATCGGTTTTAACGAATAGGTAGCGAAATGATCCATGTAGTATCGGAATGGACCTACCTTTGGTCTATATGTGTTGGCAACATCTGGTAACCACTTTAACCTTTAACCAACCCAGAGTACAAGAACACCGTAACGCACCGGGCTAACTGGAGAGGGTAGTTAGCCTTCAACCTGAACTGTAACGCCACCTAAGTAAGTAAGAACGAAGCAAACGGTGTAGAAGCAGGTTTACCCGTTCTTGAGTTACAGTTGCATACATTGAACCATAGAAAAAAGTCACTTCGTTTTACGAGTAGATGTATATACATACGTACGAGTATGTTCATATCCGTTATCCTAGATTTAAATTTATTGAATAAAATTCCAAATTTCTTACCGCATCAGCAAGGACATCACCAGCACGCTCGATCTTCAACATTGTCACCTTTTCCTTCTCAACATCACGATGAAGTTTCTCCACCATCTGCGCATAGGGACTTAGCATTCCAGTTATAAGAATGATGTCCACTTTGCATCCTTTTAATGACAGATCCTTACGGCTACATAGTTCATAGTTAAAAAGACATGTTTGCTTATAGTTTGAAACATAAACACATCACGTAGAAAAAACTTACCTCATAAATGCTTTGACATATTGCCCAATATTCTTGCTGTTCAGTGAATCCCTTAGCCTCTTTTGGTATTCACCTACAATCTTATCCTTGTCGGGATTATCCCCAACTAATTGCTATTGTTCGACATTATGAACGTAAAGGAATTTGCGTGAATGTTGAATGAGATGTTCAAGATTGTGTGAGTGTGTGTTAACGTGTGTGCGTGTAAAAGTGTAATTAAAAAAAAAAAATATAGAAAATAGCAATAATAATATTTTTCAACAAACATCTTAGAACAAAATTAACAACCAGACACCGATTGAATTCATAATTCTGACATCAGCTGAATAATAATAAGCAATTGGCTACGCCTATGTCAAAATTAAGTGAACTACTAAAGTTAAGTTTAACACAAATAAAGAACAACATTTAATATTAAAAACAATTAATTAGCCAATAAAAAACGTTTTTTTTAAATCATACCTCGATGAACTGTTGGCGTAAAATAAAAATAAAAATAAATGTGTGCATGTGTGCGTGTATTTGTGTAGTTGTTTTATATGAATGTTAATGTTTTTAGTTTTTTTTATTAGATAGGTAGCGTGAAAAAAGATTAGAAAGAAAAATACGTTTACGTTTACAACAATTTGTAAGTTGTTTATTTAAATATTGTTATTTGTTAAAGAAAAACTTTTAAAATATTTAACATAAAAGATAAAAATAAGCAAACTTATGTGTTTCCTTAATGGCCTGACATATTGCTCAAGGTTATTTAAATATGCACTTCTTTCATCAGAACAGACGTTCATGTAAGACTTGAAAAGCTTCTAAGATTCAAAAACATTGAGCGACGAAAGGCTTACTATTGCACAACAAAACAAGGAAACTCCTAACCCACTGATCCGTCACAAGTTAGCTAATCTTCATTTTATTGAGCAGTTTTGTGAGTCATTCACACATTTTCCGTGTGTCCCATAATCAGAAAATATTCTTTTAAAATTTTGGATAAAAATGCAGACAGAGTGACGCACATTCCTGGTGTAGATAGTCACGGCCAACATACGTTTCTTCTTTTCCGGATAAATATTCGTTGGCTGTTCCTGTTCCTCTGGAAAGGTCTGATCATTGTCTGATATTGCCTTAATTCTTGTACTCATCATTCACTTAAAAAGAAATGCAATCGAAGAATAACGCCAATTGGAGCGGTCTAAATTCGTTCTTCAGATCTTTAAACTGATCCCTGTGTTTCCGTTTAACAAGGCTCAGGAGTGGTTAACACTACTGCTGTTGATAACCCTGGAAAACGAAATAAGGACAACGATTTTTGGATCTGCACGTGGAATGTTCGGACCATTAACAGGTGCAGACAAATAATTAGCAGAGGCCCTAGTCTGCTACAAAGAGGATATTACAGTCATCGAGGAAGTACGATGGGATGGGAGAATGAAAAACTGCGACATATGCTACGGTGATTGCTAAAGAGAGCAGAAACAGCACTTATTCGGGTGTGGATTTGTTATGCTCGACAGAATAAGGCAAGAAGTTTTGAGCTTTCGACACCTGAGCGAGCATTTTACGACAATTTGCATCAAGACTAAATTCAGCAACATTAGCCTAATATGTGCTCATGCCCCCACATAGGACAAGGACGATGTCACCAAAGTTAGTTTCTACTATTGTTAGATCCAATCCAGATACTCCGGTCCATTAAGAAAATCGAACTAAAGGAGGTACTCTTAGTCAAGTATCTCATCAACCAGAGCTCCAAGTCGGGGTAGTACACTACATAGATCTTCAAATGCCCCAGTGCGCCTACACCCCTATAACTAATCTGCAATCGACAAGCGAGTTTCTTTAAGCTTCTCGTTATGACATGCATATATTTGTATGAGCAATGCCCTAAATATGACGTCAAAATTGTGACAGGCAATTCTAACGCCAAGATAGGAGTGAATGAGTATGTCTATTGACACACATGATTTCCTCAGCTCAATATCCAGAAGAGGATTTGGCGGTCTTCTGATTATGAAGCGATCAACCAAATTGATCTTTGCCGAACACGTATCCCGAAATATCCCCACGATTCTTATACCGCCAGCAGCAATTACAGAAGAACAGTGGCAACTCTGCCAACATGCCATCAGAGACGCCGCAACTCATGTCCTGGGTTTCACTCGCCCACCACCAAGAAACCCCTGGTTTGACAAAGAATGCCGGCGAGCACAGGCAGCTAAACAAAACCCATACAAAGCTGCGCTGCAAAGAAGGACGAGGGCTGTTCATGAGCTCTACGAGCCTAAGAGACGAGAAGAACATAGGCTTCTCCAAAAAAAAGAAAAAAGAGCACGAAAAGCACGCGATCGAAAATATTGAGAAACTATACTCTAGAAAAAAACGGAAAATTTACCAAAAAAAAAAAACATGTCAACCTAACACGTCTCGTACAGGAACCTGTAGAGATGAAGAAGGAACCCTTGTAGTAGAGTCACAGTCGGTGTTGAGACTATGGAAAGCATCCCTTCCAAAGTCGCCTGTCTGTGGAGGATGACGCTCGCTGCTCCTGATCCATCAAGATCGGTAATAACCTCACCGAGACCTTTGATGTAAAAAAAGGGTTTGGACAAGGTGATGCGCTGTCATGTGACTTCTTTAACATTATACTTGAAAGAATTGTGCCATCTACATTGATAGTCAGGCTGCTCTAAAGGCGCTAGAGTCCTTATATCACCAAATCTGAGCTGGTCAGAAGCTGCCGCACAGGCATTATGTTCGCAAAAACGAGTCAGATTATGTTGGGTACCTTGACAATGTGATATAGAAAGTACCGAAAGTGCCGACGTACTGGGCAAAAAAGGAGCAGAACTCCCAATACATGACGCAGTTGATGGTATAAGACTACTAATGGCCGTGGCTAAGAGAACTATTCTCGAAAAAATTTTCAATATGGCCGACCTAAGATGGTCAAACTTAGGCAAATTAATAAAGCTCAGCAGATCAAAGTTAAGAAGTGCAATAGGGATACTCTCTGGCCACTGCCTCCTGAGGAAGCACGCTATGAGATTAGGTTTCACGAACACGGACACATGCAGGTATTGCGATGACCTAAACGTAGCAGATGACAACACTGGGGCACAATGATCAAAACTCTGTGCAATTTCTTGCATACGTCAACGGGATTGACATATTTAATTGGCAAAACTCAAATCTTTTCTTTCGTCCAGTTGGCATCAAAGAGCGTAGTAGTGTTTCAGCCGTTCAACTTGTGAGATTTCTTCAGTTGGGAGTGTTATTCTTTCCTTTGGTTATGAATGTATCCGTATCGAGTGTTTTATATGAAGTTCACTGACTTTTGCTAAAAAGGGTGTTCTTTGAATTCTTAATCGACCTGAACGACAGCCACGCTCAAGTTTCTTGTTCCCGTGGTGTTGGTTGGTAAAACAAAAGGCTTTGATACAACTCGTCTTTTTCCATTTTTTATGTTAACCTGATTCATGTTTTAGGAGTTTCGTTCGAATTGACTCGACACATATTTCTATGTTTTTTGGGCCAAAATGTTATTGCGACAGCAAGCGGTATTGTTTTACAAACGATCTGGCAAATTATTTAGATTATTTTCGTATCCACTTGTATTTCCAACTGTTCTGGACTACAATTTTACTTTATTTATTATTAAAACCCACTTTTACTCACCCCAATCATGCAGTTACTAATCCCTCCAATACATCAAGCCATTAAATAAAATTTACCACACATTCACAAAAAGATGTTAGAAAATATCTACGAAATATGTACATAGGTATGTATCTTCTCAACTTACGTGTCCAAATTTGTGGTACATCAAGAAGCTCTCAGCGGACTGAGCAACTTCATCATTTTTCCAGGTGATAAACTGAAATTTAAAGCAAAATTTTTAATTATTTACCCTCCCCCCCCAAAAAAAAGTCACAATAAACCTACCTTTGTTCTAAATGACTGAAGCACCGAAGCAGCACTTCCTGTACAATTGATTAGAATCAAACCCAACAGCCTTGTCGGGTGAGCCAATCCAAATCTAGCTAATACATTTGCCCCAGCACCCTCGCCCAGGCCAATAACATACTTTACATGTAAAAAGTCCAATACCGTAACTAGGTCCTCACCCAAAGTTTGTAAAGATGGAAACTGAAAACTAACCACAGACATGAAACCACCCTTACAACGAAAAATCGGATTTATTCGTAACTTACGTTTCTGGAAGTGCGTCAGCTCCATCAGCATGCCCTGGTACATCAATGTGAATAAAACATGACCTCTCCTTAATTTCCATCATGCAAGGACTATTGACAAATTCCTGAAAGGAATTATCTGAAAAGGAAAATACGTTCCAAAAGAATGAATAAAAGAAATTAGTTTTGTATCCATTTGTCTGGAACTTTCTCCAAAGCACATCCATGCCCTGCATGCTATGTCCTTCAAGTCCAATCGACGACATTAATTGAATCAACTTAAATGGTTCAAAACTTACGATTGCATCCCAAGTCGTGGACTGTGATGAATACTGCCCTCTTTTCTTGTTGTGATAAATCACCCTGCAAGTATCAACAAAAAACATTTATAAATCACAGACCACAGTCTAGCGGCTTGCCCCATAATGCCCCAATGCTGATAAACTACTTGCCTGAACTGTGACAGTCAGTTCTCCACTTTTATCTGTATTCACGACATATTTCTGTGGAGAATCCAAATAAATTGTTGTTAGTTGAGGTAGATTTATGATCAAAATCGAATGATGACAGATAGAAAAAAAAAACGCAATAAAATATAGCTTGGGGATTGCAAAGCATCTAAGATACGATGGTATGAAATGACCAAAATGAGATATAGCATAGATATACGTACATAATTAATTTGATTATTTCATTTATAACAGGCGTCGGACGTATAGGACGTTAGGGTGGGGTGGATGGGCAAGCAATTAGGGCGGCAAATGATGTTTGTCTCGGCGAAATTAAGTACCTTTATAGCTAAGGTACTGGTCGACAGCCACTTAATGAAACTATAAAAGTCTTTCACACTCGTAAACTCTCGTAATAAGAATCGATAAAATCCGTAACGAATGGAGTAAGGAAACGCTTTGATTGAGCGAACTTTATTGCCGTTTTGATGCTATATGAAGCTGTACTCATCCGAAAAACGCTCCATTTAGTGGAATAGTCTGGTGAACAAGTAGGGTGGCCAAGGGGAAATTAGAGTTTTGTCGCATTTAAAACAGTTTAGTAGTAAGTAAGTCCCTTCAAAGATTTACGATTATATTATAACAAACCAAATGTTCACCAGTAATAATAAAATAAAATAAAATTCGCTTACCTATTTTAAATACATAAATACTGAAGTTATATCCTTTGCCCCGAAAGAACATTCTACTTACAATTGACCATGAAAATATTAAAAAATATTTACTCTCCATAGCTGATTGAATATGCAGGGATAACCTGAAGCCTTCATTGAAATTCAAGTGTGGCACGTATCTACAGCACCCTTTTATAATTTATACTTTCATCAAATAAATCCTCTGGCATTTCACTTACAGCGTTGTTACGTTTTGAAGAATACAAATTGTTTTTAAGTGTTAGGCCCACGATTTTCCGGTGGGTAGTCAGATAATAAGTAATTTACGGTGTATCCTTTATGATTTCGAATTATTTGTGGATAAATTCTTGTGGTTAATATTTGGAGAGAATGAACTATCCATAAGCGTATTGAACCTTTTCATTTAATAAGAAATAAAAGTTCACTTCAATCTTACGCTACTCGTAGATGATTTGGAAGAAATACCACACGATACGTGGACATTTTTTTATCGTACAATTTGCGCTCTTATATAAGGGAAGTCAAAAGCACCCACTAACACTAACGTCTATATTTTTTCTTTTCTGCGTCAAAAGGCTGCCCCAAGGGTCGCTTGTCGTGGATTTTTTCCCGGTAAAACTAGATAGCTTAGTGCAATAGATTGTGCAGGTGATCTAGCCATCATGCTAGATGGCTATCGGTCTATCGATCAACCCTAACAAGGCAGTCGTTGTGTCTTTCACGAGGAAACTTAACTTATGTAACGGGAACTTCAAGATTTAAAATAAAATTTCAAAGCAAGCTAATTTCATGTGGACCTGTCGTCGAATGTATAGCAATGGGGTTTTATTCCCAAAGTTCACTTACTGGTAATATACAACGGTGGTTAGAACCACCCTGACTTGCGCCTTGATTGTCTGGTGGACAAATGCCAAAAAAGTCAAAGCCATCAATGAGGGCTTTAAGGACCAGCATACCTATACCCTATGGCAGCCTTCGAGGCTATTATCGGGCCGACCCCCTATATTTGTCTAAAAAATAGTAATTCAGGGTCAGTCTCCGAAAGATGGATGAAAATACTCCTTGTTAACAGGCACATGTCATGGATATATTATCCGACTTCCCTGAGCTAAAAATACTCAACACTGCTTCCGATTTCATGCTTAAAAAATTTGCTTTGGCAGGAGGTCCGATAGTAAGATAGATAGATCTCTAGTTGGAATTTACGGACCACTGGCGGACTGCTACAAAATACAAATACTTGGTGCAACAAACCATTTACACAAATTATTACAATTATTACTCTCGGACGTTTGTCAGACATTCGCGAGAGGTGAGACCGTGAAAAAACTTTTTTGGTGTTTCTGGGACCCGAACGTCTAACCACCCGCTCAGCTACCCAACGCACTAATCACTTGAGCCACGGCGCCCACCACTGGCGGACTGCTGCTCAATCCAAAAGGAAATCTGCAGGGTAAAAATGAATCAAAATTGGATTCTGGAGTTGGCGCTGGTGTATATGTAATGTACCCAATATCGAGATTTACGCCAGCATCAGCCTGAACTCAGACATTAAAGTTGCCAAAATCTATTGTATATACTCACTGACACTCAAGCGGCACTCAAAGCCCTAAGCTCCCACTTAATTAACTCAAAGCTGCTGCTTTAATTATCTACTTTACACAACAAAGTAAAATCGTGGGGGATACCGGGCAATTTAGGCGTTGAAGGAAATGAATCTGCAGATCTGTACGCCACGAAAGATGAATCTCTGATTCTGCTTTCAATTATACCCTTAACAGTTTAGAAAGCAGCATTTGGCTTTTCTGCTGAAGTAACAATAACGCAAGGACAAGTTCAAAGAGCCGTTCGATTATTCCATAAAAGATAAGACATGTCCTCAAATATAGCAAGAGACCTCCTTTCTGGTCACTGTCAGCTCAAGACCGCCTCCATAAAATGAGCATCATTGTAGGTATCTGCCGCTACTGTCGAGAACAAGATGAAACCACAGGACACATACATCTTTCTTTACTGGTGTAAACATGGCCACAAATTTAAAAAAAAGGCTTCTATACTTATTTCTTAGCTTTGGAAGCCCGAAGGTGATAGTTAAAGAGACACTGAGGAACAAGCTTTCGGTTAAGTAAGTCCCAGAAATAATTCTAGAAATGGAATAAATTATTTGTTCTTAGTGAAAACCTTTAGCATATTCGGACGTGGATAATTGGAAAAGTGAGGATGATAAGGGTTATTCTCAAAAATTTGAAATTGTCCTGTCACAGTACAGGGCAGATATTACTGGGATTCAGGAAGTAGAAGACTGACCCTTGGAAATCGGTGCTACTTCTGTTTGACAAAATATATACTCTACAGTAAGCTAATCCTGAAAGTTCTGCTATACGGCGCCGAGTGCTGGGCGATAAGCATGATAAGCAGAGCAGATGATGGGCGATTTTGAACGAAATTTTCCTCGTCGAATTTTTGGTATTGAGTGCTAAGATCTTTAACTCTACGACTTGTACCAAAATATGAATGCAGTCCAAAAGGGGACTTCATTGGCTTAAACAATAAGCTCATGGACAACAACGCTCCAGCCCAGAGGATCTTCGAATCTGGAACCAGGTGACCGGACTGCCGCTTTAAAAACCCCAGATATCGCGGATGCCAGAGGACTTGGTCTGGACAAATGGAAGCAGCGTTTTCGGGATCGACGAGGATGGAAGGCTATCCTGCAAAATAAGGGAATCCTTTAAAGTAAGAGTTGGAATCTACTAAGTAAACTTGAAAAAAATACCCAGATGTAGTAGATGGAGAGCACTGCGGAAACGGCATACAAAGAGTCGCTTTCAAGACTGCTCCCAAATTTTGGTGGCGCAAGGAGTAACAGAAGACTATTGCTTCCTAGAGTAGAGAGTAGTGAGCAATGCTCTGTGCTTCCCCAATTTGGGCAAAAGCGTTAAAGATTAAGGAGAACCGACCTATAATCTGATAGAGCAGTGGATTTAAAGAAAGCATGAAGAAGTTAACTGTCAATTAAAGCAATTCCGGATAGGCCATGGCTCTATCGATTCGACCATGAAGACTCCACAGAAAGCCCAATATATGTACATATGTACATGACGAATATCTGGAACATATGGTTTTTAACTGCCGAAGGATCCTTGATAAAAAAAAAGAACGAGTGGGGAGTAAATTTTGCGTTGCAATTAACCTCTAGAACAAAATGACGGAGATGCTGCGGTCAGAGAACTCCTGGAATGCGGTTAACCAAAGAACAACACAAGACATTCAACCTTGTAATAGAGGGAAACCCCGCTCCGTGAAGGTCTGCCCTAGAGGAGGTTATGTTAAGTGAGTAGAAAAAACTTTGTTCCAATTTACCATTGCGTTATGGAAAACAGTATCGAACTACAGCTTCTCACCCCTTAAGCCTTTTTCCAAAAGCAATTCATATTTCCAATATTGAACTCGCAAGAATGTAGAAATTAATGAAAAATAATATGAGCTGCCATTCTTATGCCTATTTTATCAAAAAAGTCATCTTTTTCCTCCAAAAAGGCAGCAAAAAATAAAAAAAAATGTGGGAAAGCTAACAACTGTAAGGGAATTAGCCTTTTTGGTCAAATGGCAGATACTACCCACAAGATTGCGGAGAAAAGACATTTCCAAGAATACAAAACGAGGGAACAGGAGGTACCTTAAATTTTATTTTATTGTCACACACATTGTGCTATCACTTCCCCCCAAAGCACTTCATGAATGTGTACTTTTTCTTTAATCGCATTTCACGCCTTGCTAGGTTTTGTGTAAACTTGCAAATTGCTAGCATTATTACAGGGTGAAAAAAAAAAAAACGATTATGTGTTTCTAGCAGTTTTTAAAGATTTTAAAGACCTCGAGTACCTATGGACAACAACATGCGATAATCAATATCTTAACAGGGTTTGTAGCGAACATGACACCTCCACGATATTAGCAAAATGAACCACACATTAGGGGAGAGTTTTATCGAAAATAATTTATCATGCTCGTAAGTAGATTTCGACCCCGGAATTTTCTGTGCCACAAAGTGTCTGTCTTATTATCATGGCGAAATATTAAAAATCCATCAATCTGTGGTGTGATATTTATGATACATGAAATTTCGCATTAAAAACCAATTTCAAGAGGAAAGAAGTCGAGCGTATGTTCTGTTTAACGCTTCACGTTATAACTTGTGACGTGTGTGTGTATGTGTTTTTAGGTTGTAATCGTGCGACAGCTTCAAAGGATTTGTTGGGGTTGATAATTGAAACTGTGCTCCAGTAGACATGTTTTCCTTGTTTTGGTGAGGGTGTCCCGTCGCTTTCAGGTTAGATACATGATTGACATTGAATTGGTAGACATTAATTGGTGAAAGGTACCTACTCGTATGTGCGATACACTTTGATTGAACAGATTATTCTCTTGGGACCTAATTTGGGTTCAGGAGTAAAATAAAGTTTAATAAGGTCCATTCTTTGCTCTTTTAAGGTCGTCCACATGAACTCTGCATGGGAAATACTTCTAGAAAGGATTCCGACTTTGCTCGTAAGAAAATAGAAGTGGCAGTTCCGACTTTCCGCAAACCCGATTAACGATAATGCGCACTTTTGATGACCACAAATCACGTGACCCAGTTGCCGATGGAAGTTTTTTTTGTCTGAAAAAAGATGCGTGTACTCATTCAAACCCTTAGCAACGCTTCAAAAAATGATATTGAATCGGCTATGCTATACGGAATTGGCTATTTGGAAACGATTTTAATCGAAACTGATTCTAAGACACTTTCGGCCAAGCTTGGGCAGCTTTCAATCTTTGTCAAAACAACTAAAGGTTGTTGTGGTAGCTGGCGCATTAAAGCTTCACGTGCTAAAGAATTAAAGACCACAATGTAGTTGGAACCCCACAGCGGACCAGTAGGGATGTAGTAAAGTGGGAGGATTATGATCCCTATACTCCTGATCATAACCTTGCCGAACAAAAGGGAAGAAGAGAAAGAAGATAATGTAGTTGGACACATGAAGTTCTTTGGAAAAATTCCGCTGCTATGCTCACCAGCAGTATGTTCCTCGGCCTACATGCCAAAAAGAATGTATTTTAACCGGTCCCTCAAGGGTGATATTCCGGACCGCTGCTATTGGAATAAACGTCAAATGCTTCAAACAAGTCCGGAACTCAACAGGTTCATTGACGGCTCAAAACAATCAAATGGAGCAGGATAATTGATCCCAAAAACTGTTCATGCCACTATCTTCCAAACAGAGGTCCATGCTATCGAGGTCTGTGAAGGAGAATGCATCAGAAGGAACCTTCGAAGCTCACACATTAACATACTGTCAGATAACAGCTCTCATATCTTTCAACTTTGAGTCTAAGTTGGTGTGGAACTGTTTTCAGAGTCTATTGTAGGTCTTTAATGAAATAAAATAATAAATCACACATCACACTGGTATTGGTCCCTGCCCTGGACACGAAGGCATTTATGGTAAAGAATCAGAGGATGAACTTGTCTGATTAGAAGTCCATTATCCATTCATTGGACCGGAATTTTTCGTTTGCTAATAAACCAGATTAAAAACGAAGGCTTAAGCCAGAACCACACTTGTGTCGTGTGGTGTGCCGTGACGCTCACTGTGCAGACTTATCTCGTGTGGTGTGCTGTCACGCCATCGCTTGCTATGACGCGTCCAAATAGAACCACACTTGTCTCGTGTGGTGTGTCGCGCAACTCATGGCTCTATGGCGTTGAGCGCGCCCAACACACGAGACAAGTGTGGTTCTAGCTTAAGAAGTGCTCTCTTACTGGAGCACGCAAACTGGCTTAAGACGTGACAAAAAATGTATCATTTGCTCAAAAATCTGTAACATTTTAGCAATAAACAAAAATAAGACTAAGGTCTTAACTGACCTGCTTACTGGACATTGCTCTCTCAATTTCCATCTCAAGAATATGGGTCGCGTCCATCGGACACGTTCAGACTCTATCTTGAGGACACTAAAACAGCCCACCATGTAGTATTGTGTGAATGCCCTGCCATAGCTCGGCTTAGGCTTAATCACTATAATAAAGGCTTTACATTAACATCTGCCACCACTTCCTCAGCTCAAACAATCTTAAGTTTCATTATTGAACTAAATTTCGGCTAGCAGGCAATATAAAAAGATCTCTCTAGATTGAAGTGGTTTCGGTTTTTTTGGTCGACTTCAGATCAGAGCATATCACCCCAATACCTACATATTTTTAAACAAAAACAAAAGCGGCTACATTCCTCAGAAAAGTGGAGATCATTAAATTATTCGCGCTTAGCGCTGCACTTACCCACTGCTAGCTGTATCGATACTTTCGAGTAGATGTACTTAATTTTGAAATCGAGGAACCAATGAGTCGATTGTAAATAGTTTTGTGCCGGCCAACAACGAGTAAACTTCACGGTGTGGTCAAGCCGCTAACGCGACTCCGTCGCTTGCTTCGGGATATCTCAACAACTGTTAAGCAGGCACTTGTGGCTCTTTTTATTTATGCACTCGCGTACAAAACCTTACAAATTGCAAATGTACAGATTTTTAATCGATTGATAAATTTTATACAATGTCGTTATTCTGGACGATATGGAGGAAACTCAAATTATCTAAAATAAAATACGTCGTTACGCCCAAAATCTCTGACATGTGGCCCAAATTTCACAAAAATAATTCCCAATATGACATTGCGCCATGTGGGCGATGTGTCGTTATTCTTGCGTTATGCAGAAAGTGACAGAAAGCCAAATTGGCCTTGCGTCACTTTCTAAAAGTGACATAAACCTCAATTACTAGAATTTGTCCTAATGTCACTTTTTAAAAGTATCATAAGGTAATATTCTAATGTTTGGTCTAATTAACTGCTAAGTTTTCGAGTATGCAACGGTGACTTCTGGGCAACTTATTGTTATAGTAGAACCAGTTTCCTCAAATTTTCTTAAATAGTCCTCCTATTGATGACTCTTTGAAGCATTACTTCGTCCGAAAAATTCACGATGTTTGAAAACTGTTTCAGCAAAACTATTCCCGTTTATATGAGTTTTATAGTAAAAACACGTTCTCCCATATTTTATCAGTCGAAACATTGACAGATGCCACATTTTAAAGTTTTAAGTGTTGCCAATCTTATAGAAAAAAGTGGAGGGGAATTTAAATTCAGAGTTGGTATTCGGACACCATTTACTAAGGGCATGACATATAGATGCGACCTAATTTATTTAAACTAAACAGGTTAACCAAATTGTTTTGTATATAAAAAAAAAAAACCTTTTTCGTCGGTATATTATCCACGGTAGGAACGTAACCGAAGTGAATGTCTATTTTGGATACAAAGTGACCAGTTCGCAAGGCTATCTTACATTGTCAGACAGTTCATTTATGGTATCTTTTATTAAATGGACATACATACATACGAGTAGATACTTGGATATTGTCTGACACAATCTGCACCGATGATCTGAAGGCACATTCCAATATAACGACAATGTGCTGTTTGTGCAGGAAGACGAAGCCCATGATATCGATATCGCATAATGCGAAGAGGGAGATACAACACATGCATGTTCTCGTAGATACGGAGTAAGACAGCACGTCAAGAAAATGTTTTCAAGCGTTTGTATCAGAGTAGGGTCCATTATCAGTTAATTTGTTGGATAACAGTGATATGTGTAAGTGCTTTGGCCACCCAATGGGATATAAATCCACATCATACAACATTATCACTGATTATGGGAAAATATTTCATCCCCTGCATTTTGTCATCAGTCCCTGTCTCCGGCCACTGTAAATTTAATGAACTGGTATAAATTCAAGGGTTTGTTTACAGAAGTAAGCGTATTTAATCTCATAATTCAAATTATATTTATTACCTACGCATAAGCAAACACTTGGTATGTTAACTGGTTTACATTTGTTTGCAGGGATTGCAGGCATTGATCAATATCATGCATGTAGTATACCTTTGCACTTGTTGACAGCTGTAACGTTTTAAGCGTTTCCCAAAGGGTTCTTTGTATATGTGTGTACATACGAGGGTCATATTTTAAAATAAAATTGCTGCAACTCAGGTGTATAATTATTTAAAGCATTTTGTGGACTATGTGTCAATTTAATGCTGCTTCGTTGCATAACAATCTCTGGCCAGACACATGAGGGTAAAACTTGGGTAGGTCCCTGGTCTGCTACTAACCTTCATAAGGTACTCGTTGGGTGTACGTTTATTAGGCTAATTCCACTCTTTTGATGCGATAAATCGCTTACGACTTTTGGCCGAAAAGAAAAAAGTAGTTAACAGGTACATTTTTTTAGGAGATCTTTATGCATATAGGTCAATAGCATTCTCATTAGGAATTGGAACGTATCCCACAGTCTTTTCGAATGATTCTGATATCTGCGACCTCTCAAGACGTCCAAATGGCTTCATTAAAGTATGAATCGAACAATTTTTCTGTTTCATCCAAATGGAATAAAATATTTCTTTTAAAGAATATTATCATGGAAACTGAAGTTCTTTGACTGTAATATTTTCCACTAATAAATTACGGTTTTGATACATAAATTTCAATGTTTTTATTAAACTGAACAATACCCAAACGAACAGATACAAATAAGCCAGAAATACCTACTTTTTTAGAGAGATGCGTTCGCAACCCTCCTCAGAGGGATGAATTATTACTTTCAATGAGTATTCCAAGGGTTTTTATTTTCGGGGACTCGGTGCACTCACTCATAAAACAATTTGTCTCAACTTTTTTATTTGTCGACCCAATTTTGAAGATGACATCTAAAACAGTCCCCTTTGCACCAATAAAAAAAAATTCAATTCTAACAATGTGTTTCCATGAATATTATTATTTTTCTTTTGATTCTTCCGCGTGAGGTCCTTTGCGTACTGCTATACATTTAAAGGTTTTGAGTTCATAGAAACTGAAAGCATACCAATATGACATGTATATTTGTGAATGGAGGCCGCTATCAGTAATGGACGAAATGCTGAATTAAAGAGGGTGCGCAGTGTTGAATTGAACGAGCTGCAGATTAATAAAATTCCTGCATTTTTTTGAAGATTTTATTGGAATTCGCAATTTAAGACCCATAAGGAGGTGTTTAAGTAATCGTCCGTGAAAAAGTGTAAAGATACGCCACGACTCAGGTCAAGCCATACGAATACGATTCAGAGCCTTATAAATGGGTGCTCTAAAGTGCACAGGAGGACAGAAGTGGACCATTTGCGAAGCGTTATCCAATAACAAAGCCAATCTAAGTTAAATTAAATTTACCTAAAATCCTTTTGAAGGTCCGTCTCACTGCGGTGTTGTGATGAAATGACTATCGGCCTCGTAATCGCTTCTCTGTGTTGATTTTAAATGAGGTGGAAAAGGTTGCGATTTTGGTCGCAAAACCATCTTTTCGGACGAGGGCTATGTATATCAACAAGCGAAATTGCAGGAATTTGGATCCCGCAAATCAACATGTATTCGTATAGATGCCAATTCAATTCCCAAAGACTGACTGAGTCTGAGTCAACGGAGTCCGCGGCGTACATAGATATAGTAACTGAATCTTTGCGGCCACTTTGAACGATATGGCTCCAGCAGATTGGCGCCTAGTGTCGCACCAGCGGTGAAACAATCTATCTTTTGAGCACTAAGTTCGGTAAGAGCGTTATGAGTCGATTTAAGAACGCGCCTTGTCACCGCGCAGTTGTGATATGAACTCCTGGACACCGTTGGCCGATTTTTTTTATGGGGATGATGGGGTTAAGAGCTGTTGCTACTCCAGTGATTCACAAACAATGGACGCACTTAAGAAAAACTTCCGCCTAGCTATTAGCAAAATTAAGTCACAAATAATCGCCAATGTTCTGCAAAATTGGTTTGAAACGAAGGGCTGCCATTTGAATGAAGCTATTTTCCATAAATAATCGAAGGATCATTATCTTATAGAACAACATTTATGGAAAACCTTGAGTGGTGTAGTTTTTAAAAAAAAAATACCAATAGATGGCCCATCCTTTATATCAGTGCATCTGAACTTATGACGCTGAATTCTACATTGAGTATTCACCATTTATTAATGAACTTCACAAAACCTTGATCGCATGAACGACATCGAGCAGGATAATATTTTATTAATTTAAACTGCTTCAAAATTTTCCTGTTATCGTAAGGATTATGTTGCAATAGCACGCTAATGCTCATAAAAACAAAAATTTAACAATCCTCGTGTAATAAACAATAAAATAATTTATTATTCTAAATTCTCATTGCACAAAAAAAAACAACAAAAATACTCACACACTAGCATTGGCTGTTCAAATAAAATACACCTCATTACTTCATATCCAGTCAGCCATGTGAGAGTGAACAATTAATTTCATAAACCCATGCTTGGTTTGTCGTAAAAGCTACCCTACCATGGGAGTCCTTAATTAGTCACAAGATAAGAAAACATGTACTCACTTACAGATAAGAAATTAGAAGCATGTGCAGTAAATTCGGGACACGACAAGTGTACTCGTATATTGCCACTAACTCAGGACTGATATAAAAGGGGGAAACGGTATCCTTTGCAATCTCTAATGGACGCACGAATACTTATGTATGTACATATGTAGTTCGTAGTTTGCCATAATTTTTTTTGCTTGTTTTTTTTTTAACATGTCATCTTAAAAATATTGACTGACCTGAAGCCAGTAACTGGAGATATTTTATCACTTACTCCCTGTGTCGTTAACCCCAAAATTCGACACATGCACGAGTGTCTTGTAACACTTTCTAAGAAGGATAAAAGTCATTTTAGCAAACGTAAAAGGTCCTCTCTGCACACATAATGTCGGAGTTTGTCATCTATTTCCCCCGAGTATAATCCTTCGCCTTTCAATTTCCGTTTAGCTTACAAAAAAAATACCGTGTGTGCTTACAAGGCATACGAGGACCTTTGCAAATAAATACAGCATAGAAGTTTTTCTACTGAACTTTGAATAGTTCTCCTGTGAGACTGAATACGCAGGCTCATAAAAAAAAAGTCAAGGTAAAACTTATCGTAAATATAGACACATTGATGGTACTTGGGGCTATTGTTGGGGAAGGAAAGGAAAAAAATTCACAATTTTATTGCCATCAACCTTATCTCTGTTTGCTGACCGCAGATGCTTTCATGAAAGTTAAATCGACTGCGGCTAATTGAATGTTGTTTTATTATGCATTTATTTATTCGAAGCCTTGGAGATGAGCGAACCCATAAAATATGTCGTCCTGGGAAATTGAAGAGATCTCTGAGAAGCATAAAATCGAATGTTAACATCTGTCGTAGAATCGTCGGGAGATGCTGACTAGGAAGTTTATATTAAAAAAATTGTATTGACCTCTATCTGTTATCTTATAGATCATAAAGTTAAGAAAAAGGGTATACATACGCATGTATATGAGTACATCACACAGTGGGAACGATTTTAAAAATGCAAACAATAACTATAGCCAGCACAGGGTTCCTCAATTCACCACCCATGAAGGTAAATGGCGTCTCTTTGATCAACAAATCAACCAAATTGACCAAGTTGCGATCGACGCAGGACATGCCTCAAATACTCTGGATGTCCGAGCGGCTACTATATCTAAAATACGAATGCGGATATCTATCACGCCAAAGGATTATTGCGAGGAAATATGATGTTGAGAGGCTGCAAATGCACAACCTTTCGCCAAATGTTTATCAACCTCTAGAGAAGTCCAATGCTGCCAAAGCCAAGTGCGAAAGAACAATGGAAACAAGCCATCAAGCAAGCCACCCTTTATGCGTTGGATTTAACTAGACCTCAACCAATAAACCCCTGTTTTGAAGGACGAGCTCTACGATCAGAAGAAATGGGAGGAACTTCGGCTTCTTCGAAAGGGAAACGCGCTATCGGGGACATACATAGATAGGTGCCACTCCAGAAAGGATTTTCGGAAGTTTTACCAAAAAAGTAAAGAAATATACAGAAACAAAGGGTCGACAGAAACCAGTAAAGGTGAAACCTTGTAGTAGACTCACATTCGGTGCTGAGAAAACTATTTCTGCAGACTGTATAACGAATGCGAATAACTAGGCTGTCATACGAAATTTACCATTCAACCTAGATGATGGCAGTGAAAATGTTCGTCTACCTGAACAAACTTAGTAATGCTGCTGGCTCTGACGGCTTGTGGCCTGTCTGCTGAGTTATTTAAATGATTTGGAAAGTGTGCACCAATTCATTTCAACAATCTGCTCAGAAGAGTGGAATCTCAGCATCGTTTGCCAGATCCACGATTCCCTTTAACTGCGTCAATAACAGAGGCATCAACCTCCTCGCCATCGCGTATAAGATCTTATCTGCCATATTGTGTGAATGAAACCTTTCGTCACCAACCTGATCGGCTCTTACAGTGCGGTTTGAAGCCAGAAAAGTCCACAATCACTTTGATGTTACATAATTCGTGAAAAGAATGTTCGAAATTCACAAGCCAACACCCGAGGTACGATCTTCCAAAAGTCTACGCTTTTGGATATGCGCGACGATGACATTGACATTTATTTACAGAATTCAGTGGGCTGTTTAAATGAGGCAAAAATGGTTCTGGGGGTAAACGGGGGCTAAACAAACTGTATCCTGTCAGCAAGAAAGGACAGGCAGACGCCGAACGTCTCAGTGAACACCTATCACTTTGAGGTAGCTAAGGGCGTTGTCTGAAAATAACATTTGCGAATAAATCTTGCTATCTCTTGGTTAATATAATTGAGGAGACTCTCTGCAGTGCATTTGCCATTCACAGTCCTTCTTTACGGCGCAAAAATATGGACTTTATCGAAGGCGAATGCAGATATCCTTGGTCGTTTTGGATGAAAAATTTTTGTTCTTTGGTTCTGTTTGCGTTCAATGGCTTTGGAGAAGAAGATTTAATCACAAATTGTACGAGCTGCACAGTGCTTTCGATGCTTTGAGATGAGGCGTGTGATTTGAGGACATATAGAGCAGCTCAAAGAAAGGGAAGGAAAACAAAAATCTAAACAGCATATGGAAAACTTTTCTTAGAAAAAAGGTTTTTAAATTTTAACCTTATAATCCAGTGCATTCAGGTATGGGGGCTCTTGAACTTTAGCGCCGTAGATAAAGTGCAAACTTACATCATTAAAACGAGTTTTTGGTATACCTTATGTGACTGGTCGCTGTCCAGATCTCCGATAAAGCTTAATATCTGGGAGTGATCCGGAGGTCTACATATGCTACCCTAATGGCTGGTGGATCGGTCGGAGTGTTTGCGTTTGAAGTGGCAGTCAGACTGAGCTAAAAGCCTTGCTCAACCCTTTAATCAGTTCCAAAATAGTTCGAGAATGAAGGAACTCTTTGAATTTGGATCACTGACTCTTGTCGGGTCCCAGGGTACGCTGGAATTGCGGAAAATGAGATCGTCTATGAGATTAAGTAAGGCTCAGGGAATATTTTCTCAGATTCTGGACTTATGTTGGGCCTTCCCGCATCCTAGGTCAGGATTGTCAATTGCGTTCCTCATGAACACAATTGTGTGTGCACGGCTCTACAGGATAGTGCTGGACTAAACGAATGTTCTCGAATGTTTATAAGAAATCAGCGGCATTCATGCTGTCCCTCGGCAGAAAAGACTGTAGACCACTTATTGGCGTTCTTCTGGAACTTTGGTTAAGCATCTTATTGTGCTAGGCTTAAGACACACCACTGTCTGTGACGATTGTGGAGAGGGCGACGATACTTCAAATCACTTCCTTTGTTATTCTCCTGCTTTTGCTTGGATCAGGTGGCAGATCTTCGGTGCTGATGTGATGAGTGCTGATACTGTAGGCTCTGCATCCCTGAGTTCCCTCCAGCTTTCTTTGAAAGTCCAAAAAATTATAGTAAAATGGATAATACTTGGTCTTGCTTCGTGATTGTACAATGAGTGCTCTAAAAATCAATGGGCCCTATACGGTCTGATAAAAGAGCGAAGCTCATGTAGTCTATGAACACTCTGATGTCCTGATCTGATTTGAAAACAATCATCATATGGCCCTAAAAAATATGACACCACGCCTTCCCATCATCCGACACGAGTATGTTTATGTAGCTACGAAGTAAAAAGACGAACAACATTAATTTGAATTCCTTCGGTTGCCATTACTTAGCCCCATTACAAAGCGAATAATGTAAGTACATTACTATGCAGAAAATATGTATATCTACACATGCATATTCAGTTGATTACCATTTCTCGTACGCATAAAAAATTCCAATTTATTACGGAAATAATGACAAGACCGTGCCATTAATCTCTCCAGGGAGGTGAAGCCCAATTTTTATCTCCTGAATTATTGATTCAAGTTATGTACTCAACACCGATGCTAAGATATTTACATCATCCCATCGATTAAAACTAAGAGCGCAATCAAACTTAATTACTTTATCTGGATTCCTGTTTTCTTTTTTTTTCAAAATTCTTTTCATCATTATAACAACGGTACAAAAATTATTCCACATCAGATCACCATAGAAATGTCAGTTGTCAGAATTACAGAAAGAAAATAAAAACGAAAATGGGGCTGTCGAGGACGCCTCAAACCAGCCTCGAACAAACCACGGAAATTAACACGGGACTGTGACTATAAATATTTTATGGAGAAACGAATCAGATATGCTTAAGAATTTCCTCTGAACACCGTTAAATTTGAGTTTAGTCGTTTTTTCCCCCTTTCTGTGTACAACCTTTCAACGTTTTTTTTTTTTTTTTGAAAACCGTTTTTTATGGGAATCTGCTATCAATGTGCTAGAATTATCCTGTAATGTAATTTAAGGACTCAATGAGGATAATATCAACATGAAATAGAAACGAAAAACGAAGAAAAAACACATACACACTGGATTAACATTGATCTTTAGTACCGACTTTGGAGGATTCAGAGGATTCTTCATTATACTTTTCCAGGAATTTTCATCTACTTGAACAAAGGATATTCCTAGATGTACCTACATACATATTTGTTTTCGATAATGTGTACATGCGAAAACACTTTAAGAAAAGTACACAGCTTCAAGCATTTCTATATCGATTGCCAAAAGCATTGAATTACTTTTGAAAATAGAATCAGGGAAGCGGGTCGACAAGATGCCCCTATTTGCATAAAACGTTTCACCTTTCAGAGTTTTGTCTCTTTACACTTGCTTTGGCAAGGTTAAGTTGTTGATTTGCGATAAATATTTAACGTAAAACTAGTCATAAAGATTAAATTCCTCATTATTCGAGTGATTTTAGGTGTAAGTTTAACCACAATGTTTCATTCATATTCACTCGTACATGGTGAGTTATTTAATGCCCCACCCTGTTTACTAATTTTTATTTTAAAATGGTTGACGATGGGAGAAAAACACGTATTATTCTAGTTATAAAGAATCGATGCTTAAAGTTGACTTTAAATGTTGTTTAGTGCTTTGTTCTTTTGAGATTTACGAGTAATGCAAAATTTAAGTTTGAAGAGAGAATATTGCATGGATGCATTTTGGATTTTGATGTTCGTGTTATTTTGACACTGGCAACAATAACCTGTTTGAAGTATTGACACATAACCAGTGCTAAGTAGAGTTCATGTCAGCATACTTATGATGCATCGTCAGCTCCCCAAAGTCACCGACCGCTTGCCTATCTTAAACTGACTTCAGCTTAGGCTTCAAACACTCGATACCGGAGAAAACAGAGTGGACGCAAGGCGATGTCTGATGTTCAGGAAGGAGTCAGCGCCAGAATCTTCTCAGAGGACTTAGGCATCCGCCTCTCCTTTAACCTTCCTAACCAATCCGCACCACTTTCATGGCGAAGTCTATGTAATGATGAGGAAACACAGAGCCTGGAAGATCATTCCACATACGATTCGTTCGGCTTATAAACGAATTTTTGATAGTATGTCCGAAGTTGGGCTTGACGGGACGGTGAACTGATGTGCATTCGAAGCGTGACGCGTATTGCGGGTGAAATTTTGAAGGGGAGGAATATAAGTGGCTATTTCGCTGGAACATTTTTTGTAAAAAAGCGATAAAATAGGGAAAGACACGAGACATATCTGCGACGTTCTAGTGAGACTATGGAGCTCACAATGTCTCTATCACCTATAAGTTTTATAGCGCGGTTCTAGACCCTATCTAGAATGTGCAAAACGGTCTTGGATGCACCAGACCAGATATGGGCGTTGTATTCCATCTTTGGGCGGATGAATGCCTTATATATTGAGACCAGATTAGTCGGGGTAAAGTATTTCTCGCACCGCATCCTAGACATTTTGCAGTATTTTTGGCGACTTCGAATATGTGATCGTTTCAACGAAGATGGTTGTTGATACACTTACCGAGAATGGCAAGTCTTTCGGTTTCAGTCTCAATACTGCCTCTATGGCTAACATAAGCTGCTTCATAAGAAAAAAACAATTGGTTCCAGAAGCCACCTACCCCTGCACATCTAGAAAATCGAACCTATGCGTAAGACCACGCATAGATCTTTCCGTGTACCCGGTGTCAACATTTCAATCATACGCAGACTTATGCCAGAAAGAGCTACGATATGTTAAATATGCTAGTGGACATCGACTTAAATAAGCAAGCACCAGTGGCTTGTATAAACTGCAAGGGAAAATGCCCTGCGAAGTACAGCGTTTGCGAAGTGGTCAAGGAGCTGAAAAAAAAAACCGCCAAAGAAAAGATGAAAGGAGAACAAAAAAGGTCGCAAAGAACAAGACGATATTTGTTGACACGCGTTTGTAGATACATATTTACATGTATGTATATGTATGCTTCAGTTGCGTTACAAGAGAATAAACAAATCGTTTGTACGCCAGAGCCGACCTCGCATTTTTTTTGTATATTTCTTGTGAAAATTTAGGAGCTGGAGAAAGACAATATTAATTTACATACATATATGTAGGTTAGGTTAGGTGTGCATGGGTGCGTGGTCACTGTCGTCACTGCTCATTTAGTCCAACAGTTGGGTCAACATTCTAACAAAAAAAAAAACAGTGATTAGAACCACCTAGCCAATGGTATAAATCTCAGGAAGTCCCTCAACTCAATGTTAAACACTTATGTATGCATATGCCTCCTCCAGCTTTTTGCAGAAGTGTATACTGAGAGTCCGCATTCTTTTTGGGAGATGACATGACACTCGTGTAGCAGAAAATGGACAGATTCGATTCCCTCCTTGTCCCTGCAACTTCTGTAGTAGTCGTTATGATGGACCCCTATATCCTTCATATACACATTAACCTTATGGTATAGTGCCCAGTAATAATGCCGGAAATGATTTTTGCATCGACTAGAATTGACAAAATAAAGACTGTAGAGCCATGCCACTGACTATTCTGTTCACGAGAAACCAATTCGTCGAACTATAGAACAATGATACTTTTCTCAGATGCAGGCAAATCCAACGAGCTTTCTATTGCTTGTTCATCGGAGATCTTGCTTCCCTGGAATATTAAATTAAATTTAGATAGTCTTCTGACCATATTTAAAATAAAGGTTAAGCAGACTTGAGTGCAGCTTGACTATCGCCGCAGAACCATCTCCTTTTCATCACAATAAATCACATGGCCATTAGGATTGCGAAGTCTCTCCGGTTGGGATATAGACGCATATTGACCTACCGAAATAAATTCAATTATCTCACTTTTCACAGATTCAAAAGCACCGGACACCTATCTAGTTTTGGAGTCATCCTTGAAGATACAATGACATTCTTTCTGTGGTCAGATTGTAGCCAAAGCTATTCCAGCATCAGATTCCTCTGACGACTTCGTGCTTCGTTTGTGAAGATCATAATATATTTCTCGCACAGCGTCATAGAAGGTCAAGTGATACCATAACCATCTCTCCTTAGACGAATGATGGCTGTCAGTGTGCACCATATGACAAAAATATGGAGTGGGCATTGGTTCAGTCATGCATCTGGAGCAGAGTCAGGAGCGGTTAGGAAGACCCGTATGGAGCCGACATAAGCTGTTCTTTAGAGTTCAGAAAAGAAGCTTATTTCACCAAACCACATTATAGATCCAAATGATCCTTTTCGCTAATAAACTCCATGTGTCGCTAAAGGCAGGTCTGTACTGGCAGAAAGATGACAGCGAAGAAGTGTGACCTCGGTCTTGCGACCAATTTCAAAGAGTTCCTGCATTCTCAAACTATTTTGGAATGGATCAAAGGTTTGAGCAAAGCCTTAAGCCCAGGCTGACTGTCACTGCAGAGGTAAGTACTGCGATCGCTCCACCTATTCTTCAGAATATAGTCGGTAGCGATTAGAAGAAAAAAATTAACATGTTTACCTAACGAGTAGTGACGTCTATTGTTGGCGGTCTCCACGAAGACGCCAGCGCCAGACCCTTGACCAGTTTTAGAGCTATCCGTGAAATTCGACTATACCCCAGTCCAGGTTCAGACTCTAGCCGCAACAAGTCCTGAATGGAAGGGATGTTGACCCTAAATTTGTACAGCATGCAAAGTTCCGGTGTTATTGCATTAGACGACATATGTGGTAGTAGAAGTAGGATAAATGTCGGCCAAGGTGATCCAAATCTTAGTGCGTGATCATACACATACATATGTACGTACCAGAGATATCTAGGAAGGGTAAATCAAGCAGAGCGTCTTGAGCAGAGCCAGGCGTACTCGGAAAAGCTTCCGCGAAGCCGAGACAAACCGTTCTTTGAAGTTAGGTGCAAAATGTACTAAACCAAACAACCGACGCATAAGTTAGATAAGGTTTTATCATAGCCGTCTGTAACACACTCTCGCCATATTGATAGCATCCCCATGCACAAAATTATGTAGTGACTATTAAAACTGGGGATCCTCAAAGACAGTTTGATCCAAGGCTAGGAAGTCGCGGAGTTTGTTTCAAAATGGCCACATTTCTAGTGTTTGCACCATAAATTCTCCTCTTTACGTAGCATAAACCAATCGCTTGTTTGTCGAGTACACTCTCAAGATCTCACCATTTCGACTGAAATGGGTGGTGATTTCAAGTCATAAGCAGCAAAAAAAAAAAATCGGTAAAAGGCCATTAGTGCTCTATCCAGTGCTTCTGCAAGAGAATGGGTCCATAAGTACCTTGTGACCTTGACAACAACCACCTTCATCATAAGGGAAAAGCGCGTATTTCTATCGTTTCCTTTCGACTACCCCAAAACCAATTCGATTGTAAGTAATTATCTTCGGATTATTGATTATTTTCTCCATTCCAGACGTTTCCATAAATCAACTTCCTTTCCAACTTAAAAACAACTTACCCTCACCAAAAATGGATGTTGACGAATTGAAAAATATAAATTGAACTGAATTTCAAGATCGTGTGAAATCGACATTAATTAGTTGTTGTTTTCATTGTGAAGTTCTTAACGTCAACATAAGCTGCGAAAAACACATTCATACGATTTTATTAAGTGGTACATGGTTTACCACACTTTGTTTACCCAACACTTCAGATATACACTGAATCCCCATCAAAGTCTTAATAAATGAACGTTCGTACAATGCTTGCATAAGGGTGTAGCTACTACATATGGAAAACTTTGTACAAAAATTATTTGGAGCTCAATTGATCGCAATTGATTCATTCAAGTGTACCAACAACCGACTCGTAAATCTTAATTAATTAACAACAGATACTGCAAATAAATTGACAATGAACAAGAGACACTGTATCTGAGACTGCTACTGTCTATCCATCCTCATCAACAGAGTCAAATAATTAAGAATAAGATATTTGGCAAAGCTCGAGCCCAGACCTAATATTTGATTAGATGGAAAAATATTTAAAACCGCACAATAACCTTCGTTAAGTTGCACGCCCGATGGCAAGTCACGAAGGAAATTGAATAAATTCTAATATCGGAAATTTGTCTGCCATCAATGGACGTCACGTTTCCTCCACTTAATCCCAAACACAAAGATATTTACTCAATGGAACGTTTTTTTTGCTGCAAAAAAAGGACCAGTACCGCCTGCAGATACACAATTGGGATCCACACAATGCTGGTTGGTGTATTCTTAACAGAACGCCAACACAATCGAAAACATACACAGACAATGTATTGAATTGTAACTTTGACCCGAGTTGCCAGAAAAAGGACTGAGATTACCCTACTAGCAGTTACCAATAAGTGATGTATGAGTACCGGGTTCTTCTGGCAGCAGATGTGATGATCGATGTGAAATCTCTTTCTCATTCATTTTAATTTAGTTCAATTGAAGGCGGCAGAGTATGCACTCAATTGAAAATCAAAGATACATTCACCGATGCGAACGTATGTGTGTCCTTTATTACTTGGAAAATGCAAATCACTTGTGTTCCCTATAAATTGCCTTTAAAAGGCAATCAGTTTTCATCCCCATCCCACCATCAAGGGCAGATGGGTTGGCCAGGGAGGCAAATTGAAAAACATCGACACACTTGACGTAACGTGATGTTTGGTTCTTGCCCGTTAAGTTGTTATCTAATAAATAGAAGGATTCAATAGCATACGAAGGCGGGAAAATTGTGCTCAGTCATGTGTAAAATTTTGTAATTATAGCGAAAATCGTTGTTTAATCTTACCACTCCCACTGCCAGCAGAGCGATATGAAAAGCTAACTAACGAGCCCTTGGAAATGAGGATCAATAAATCAGACGTACCGCGCACAAGTAACCTTATTTTTAAACTCAGTTACTTACAACAGACTTCACTCACGGAAGTCACTTTTTTTTGTTTTACATTTACTATGAGAATATAAGGAACGGAGTTTTAACAATAACTCTTAAGATAACAAAGATTAATGGGTTCATGTTCAATGAAAAGTTAGGAAGTTTTTAATTCGACGAAAAGAAAGAAGTCGTGTTTGAAAAGTTGGTTGGTGTTGCCTTCGGGGTTGCAAGTCGTTTGCTTCCTTAAAGGAAAGAACAATGAAGCTTTTAGTTATACCCGGAAATCGATTTTTATGAAGCATGGGGTATATCGCATGAACTTACTTAAACCATCGTTAGCGGCAACAAAAGCTTTATCAGACGGATTTACTGTAAGCCTTTAACTTGTTCTAGGAACTTACCGTTACAGGAGGATGTGTGTATTTATTTTTATATGCATCTAACACTTATGAGATTGCTGTCATAGGTAGCCCATTTATGAATTTAATTGAGAAGACCCACTTTGAACTTTCATTTAAGTTTGTCTAAAAAGTTTGACTAACTTGTTTTTACAGTTTGGATGGCAGACTAGAAAAGTTAAAGTGCGTTACAAGGATCTGTTGATCCTTGTTCCAACACTTAACAGTGCACATTCAAGGAACTAAGTTGCTATAAAGTAGCCATCACCATCACCCAGCATGTGCTGTGGGTTAGACAGGCAAAAATTTATGAAAGACTCTGACTGACTTTATTTATAACGAATATTTTACATTCCAAATTCATCTTCTTGGTAAAAATTCGTCTATTATGCTCTCATTCTACATATGTACGTCCATAGTGGGAAAATGTCCTTGAGGATCTCATTTATGAAACCTTAAGGGCGATAATTAGGTTGCTTTTAGTTTTTTTCGAGAGGCAAATTCATTGAGTGATTTTCGGTCGGATTTGCGTAGACGATGAGTAGAGGAGGAGATACAACGACGAACTGTATGGGCTGTACACAAACATCGACTTAGCCAGAAGAATGGTGGTCCAAAGATTGAGGTGGCTGGGTCATGTAGAGCGGATGGAAAGGGACCTTAACCAACTTGGCATGCGAAACTGCATACAGCTACGAGTACCTAAAGATCGAGGTGGCTGGAGGCTGGTGGCTCAACCGCCATTTTAAGCAAGTAAGAAAGTAGTTATTTCAGTAGATCCGTACCTAGTATGTATTGTAAAATGGAACACCTATGGATTTAACACGGTATCTGCCTGCTTCTCCGTCAGTTCGTGTGTATATCACACTACTGTGCCTTTTGAACTCATTGAGCTAAGGAATTGAAATTTGGCACAAGTAAAAGCTTTTGAGACCAAAAGTACTCCAGAAAAAAAAGATTTATCTGCCACCTCTCAAGTGGAATATATATATTTTCAAAAAGTTTCCAAGCAACTTGTTGAACAAAACGGTTAGAAAACCATTGGTTATATGAGCCCCTGCCTCCCTATCACCGAAAGGGATAATAACGAATCCTCTGACATATGAAGCTTACCTCCTACCTGCTGGGTTAAGTAGTTCTTTTCTCCAGCTAATGCACATTTGTTTTTACATCAACTTGAAGTGCAATTTAAATGAAATCGGTTAAATTCGTTCATAAAATTGAAAAACCACCAAACGACGCAATGGTTCAAAAAATAATCGAAAAACTTCTCCTCAGAAGACTGCAGCCCATTACTAAGGAAGTGGGCTTATATCAGCACATTAATCTGGTTTCGTGAAGGATACTCTACAATAAAGCAGGATACAGTGCAGAACGTAAAAAGGTGTGTTTACACATATTTTTGAATATAGTACAAGCCTTAGACAAACTCTGAAAAAAAGTACTTTTGTTCAAATTGCACCAAAGAAATTCAGCTTTATACTTAAATCATGTATTTTTTAACGTCATTTGAAAGTAAAATTTGAAGAAGAGTACTAGGAACTTAAATAATGTAAAGGAAAAATGTCAGCATTACTGAAATGTTCTAGGTCTTAAGGCAAAGCTGGATGGCATAAGTTTTGCCTGAGTCTACTTGGAGCACGACAAAAGAGATATAAGAGAATGAAATTCTCAATGAAATGTGGAGGTTATACCAAGCCCCTCTGAATACTTTCCATGTACATATATCGATACATGAATAAACCACAATTCGGCCATTCGATCCAAATTATGATGTAGGGGCACTGTGGGGTGTCGCAGAAAGCAAAACAATGAAGTGCGTATGCTTTACATTGATGACACATTCTTCATTGATTCGGGCAGCTCGCAATGTATTCAGTTTCATTATTTTGTAATGGCCGGCCGCGTTCAGTTTGTTTTGGTTGTCACATTAAAGTGTCTTATGTTGTTTGGATAAAATGTAGGTCCACTACAATAAATAGCGGCACAAGTACCTCAAGGTAGCGTATTAGGTCATGTGCTTTAATTTCTTAACACAATTAATTTACTGAACCATCGAAAGGAAGCATAATAATATTGACAGACGATATTGCAATTTT
Source organism: Blera fallax (assembly GCA_946965025.1). NCBI lineage: Eukaryota > Metazoa > Arthropoda > Insecta > Diptera > Syrphidae > Blera > Blera fallax. The sequence goes on from OX337244.1 coordinate 96,862,996, forward strand.
GGCGATGAACAATAATGCAGAAGTACCAGCTAGAAACCTATAAAAAGGCAACAGCTAGTGGAAAACCCGGGTTCAAGAAGTAGTATTCCATATTCAACTAGCTGAAGACAGATGGACCATTGGGGTACACCACTTTAAATTTAGAGAATTGAGAAGAAACTGCCTTTCCTGAGAAAGGTTTGTAAGAACCACCAGAAAAACATGAAACAAAAAGAGGTTACTATGACCAAACTCTTTTAAAAATGGCTTATTTTGTCATTCAATTAATTAAGTAGAAAAGAATTCCTCAAGCCAGAGTGTGGAATTAATGTGATACAAACCATGTGGGCGCAGTGGCTTAGTGGTTAGTGCGGTAATCTAATGAGCGAGAGGTTCGAGGTTCGAATCCCAAAAAAGGCTAAAGAGTTTTTTTCATGATCTCACCTCTCGCGAATGTGTGACCAACGTCCGAGAGTAGTTATTGTCATGAGAAAGATTTTCAATTTAAAAACCTTTCGATTATGGTTCTAAACAATAGGACCCTTACAGGTGTGCCAGGCTCTGGACCATACACGGTCTGTTGCGCCAAATATTTCTTTCAGGTTTTTATAATGTGCGGCACTAAGACACTCCTAAATGTACTTAAATGTTCAGGAGAACTATAACTTTTAAGAAAAATTTTCAAGACTTCAGTGTTTCGGTTGACGTGTTATGTTGTTGTTTGTTATTGTTTTCACCTTGTTAACTTGACAGTCCTCTATTGAACATATCCTCTTATCGTTTCCAATTCGTTCTTGAGGTGTTTTCCCCTGCCCAGTTATTTCCGGCTTTTACTTCTATGTTATCTTTCCATACCAAGAACGTCTTCCTTGAACTCTGCATCGGGCCCTTGATTGCCACACGATGACTTCTCATTATCGGTAGGCATCAAATATCCGGCCCAGTTCCACTTAAGAGCAACCAAATCCCAGAAGCACTCAGACTCTATACGGTTCATTGAACTCCCAGACAGCAACTCCTTTTTGGTGCAGTAGTTGGAGGAACTTATTTTTTATTCGTTTCTCTGTTGTGCTTGGTGGCTGTTATTGCTGTTCCCTTGGCGGGACTTGAACATACACTGAACAGGTTACAACAGAACAGAATGATAGGAGTTGAAAATATCTGCAGGAGCTGTCTATTAAGGATCTCATTTCCTTCAGAATGATGTTGAGGTGGGACAAAGTGGACAAGTTCTGCATATACTTACCACCAAAATGAATGTCAAATATTGTACCTACTAAAGTTGTTTGGATAATTATTTCCTAAAAACCTTAAGCGTATGCCTGTCAACCTGTTTTTCGTTTCTGACGACGCCAAGTATAAGCCATCTGTTGGTTTCGTTTTGAACTACATATTATATCGAAGCTTACAACACTAGAGTATTAGTGTTTTAGCCTATGTGGCAAGCAAGAGATCCTTTTATGCTTAAGCAATGCTGGCAAATATCAAAAGATTATTTCTAAAATCAGTACTGTATTCCAGAAGCTGACTAAAATTTGAAAAGAATTTTTGATCACATTTGAAAATATAGAGCTAGTAAGAGCTACAGACTATTTAAAAACAATTTTTCCTCCTAGCTGTGAACAATTTTGAACTCCTAACACAAAATACAACTTTGTCAACAACTTACAGTACTTCCGTAGCAACAACGCATGAAACCATCTCCCAAATTTACTTGATGAAGGGTAATCATATCCTCACCTTCTTGTATCGGTTCAGATACAAGATATGCGATACTGAGTTATGTGAGCCTTACATTAATCTCTGTGCGTCTTACCGTGGTAGAACGTTCTACTTTGATTTTCCACACAAAATTTGGAATTCTGCCTGCGGATATATACATTACCATTCTCAATATTTTCCTTGTCAGTACAACACATTGGAATTCTAAATTCAATATGCACCAACACCTCATTGTATACACGTACAAATATTTGTCTTCTCAAGAACATGTTCGTGGCACGCACAAAAAGGGTGCCCATAATCCCTGAAGCGCTTGTTAATTATAGGAAAAAAATATATATTAAATGCGAAGAACTGCTGAACGCAGACCCATTAAATATGATTTAAGGCTGCCTTAAGACTTCGGTACATATTTGCGCACATTATCTTAAATTTGAATTTCTTACTTGCTGAAGTGTTACATTGAGAACACATTTTATTTTCCTTTTAAGAAGAAAATTTGTTCCACCAATAATCCTTACAAAACACAGGATAGAAGGAAAGAATTGATTTCAAAGAAAACCACAAGCAAGAAGGGAACTTTCAAAAACGTGTCTCACTTTGTGAATGAAAGAAAGTAAGTATACGCCCTCGAGAGGTACCTTTGCAGAATACTGCCGCAAATAGAAATTTTTATTTTTAGACACACAAATCACATCAAGAAATTGGAGACCTAGAATTGTTCTTTCCTTCACACCCAAATTTCCTTCCTTTGAAACTTTACTCTTTAGCTAAATCCTTTAAATATTAAAGATTACCTCCACGGGATGATTTGCAAATTTAATCGAGCATTAAAAGTAATATCTACGATGTTGGGCATTCTCTAACCAGTTTTGACTTGGAGCCCTCAAATCGTCATCAACCGAACCCAAAGGATTTTAAATGACCGCAGATAATGGGGCAATCAAATGATTCATAAGTACGGTTCTAATGACACCTAAGAGACTTAAATCCAGGTGCGTGCTTTTGCACAGTTGTTGATCCATTTTATGTGCAATCAATTCGCGGGAAACGACTTGAATTTTGATGTATAATAATCACTCAGGACATATCTTTGATGGCAACGAGGAAGGATATGACATAGAAGACTGAGTAAGTGACGGTGTATGTTTCACTTAAATCACTGTGGGCTGTACGTAATCGAAAAGGACGGTTGAGTGTTCCTGGTTTGGTGGGTTCTGAGTAAAACTGAAATCACTAGACTTCATCGGAGGTGGATCAAAGAAGTAGGTGTATTGCTCGTCCCATGTTTAATTTAAGGGTGAATGGTTTTGGTTATTTTGTCACAGTCTACATCCCCTGGATGGATGGAGAAAATATTAAACAATACTAGGCCACAAATGGCGAAACCTTTTAGGGACCGGATATTGAGGATATTGAGAGAATGGGGAACTGCGACTTAATGTCGGTCGGGGAACTATTAACTGCTTGTATGTATGTATACTCGTATCATATAAGCAGTAGCTTCCCTGCCACAGAAATTACTTCCGTAGGCAAAATCAATATTAATCGCTTTTACACAAACAAAGCAAAAGTATCTAGAAAAAAAAACAGGCATGCATCTGTGTAATTTTTTTAGACAAACGATTTCAAACACTTTTAAACTATTTTATGCAGCTTTTATTACATTTGTGTAATATTTTTGGACAGTAAGGTCTTCGTGATTTAGTTCAAGGCTTAAAAAATTTCATTAAAAGATGTGCGAAATAAAAGCCTTACAGCAATTAAAGTACATATGTTAAAGTATTGACCATAATTAGACAGCATCCTTAATCCTTAAATAATGAACGGACATACATAAGTGCGACACTGACTGCTTTGACAGTGTTATTTAGGTGGGGTAAAAGCTGTCTTTCCACCCAAAATTCCCCCTACAAGCAGAAGAGACCGAAAGAACATCGGTTTTCCGATAAAAAAAAAGGACTCCATGATGTTCGAAAGTCTTGTCAAAAGGGTACAAAAACATGTCACGGGAACAATATCAGAACAGAAATTAGTAAAGGTGGAGGGGAAAATCTTTTGGTAGAGTCACTGTCCGTGTCGAGAATATGGGAAGACTATTGCTGCAGACTGTTTAACACCGACGAAGCCCACTGTCATTAAAAACTAATCATTCCACCTAAACGATGATAGTGAAAACTTCCGTCCACCTGACCAAATTTAGGTAAAGAAAGCAAAATCCAATCCAAAATCCAAGTCCAACTAGACTGCTGGTCCAGACTACCAGTCTCTTGACCTATTTAAAGAAGCTGGAAATGACCCACGATAGAAAACATACTGATCGAAATCTTTTGCCAGATCCATGAGAAAGGAGACCCCCTTTCGAGACTTTCGCCAAAACCTAACCAGCTCCTATCAGTGCCGTTCTAGGCCAGGTGAGTCCACAAACGACCGAATTTTTCCACTTCCGCAGATTCTGGTGATAAACGAAGAACTTCAAATCGATTTCCACCATCTAAAAGGCCAGGCCTTTTTCAAATGACTTCTGCTTTAAGTGCAGTGATGAAAAGGAGAAGGAATCCATTCTTCGGCTTCTTTGCACCTATTGTCTCCAAAAACACTTTCTCCATTCAGGGACTCTTTTTTTCAATAGCCCAGAGAACTGGCGTCTTTAGACGTCACGCACTTCCTACGCTTCAATAAAAGCTGGTATGTAGCCAAGAGGAATATTTTAGTGTAAGTGTATATGTGTCGAATCGATTCCCACCATCTTTTTATCGATTTCAAAACCGCGTATGACATTATATAAAGCGACAGACTATAAAAAGCCATATCTAGCTTTGGGTTCCTGCCAAACTTATCCAGTTGTGGAGGATGAGTATGAAGAATGCTCGCTGCTCTATCATGGTAATGATCTTACCGATAATTCTAATGACAAAAAAGGATTTAGACAAGAGTGTGCAGTGTCATGTGGCTCCTTCAACATCATCCTTGCAAAAAAATTTCGAAATTCAAGAGCCAGCATCGGAGGCACAATCTTTCCAAGTTGCATATGCCGACGTTATTAACATTTTTGGCAAAAATTTAGCGAGCTTTTACCATTGAAAAAAAAGCGGATATAAAGAATCTAACGGTAAACGAGGGCTAAACGAAGTACATGCTGCCAACAAGAAGGACCAGGCAATAAAGATAAATAGGGCAGAGCGTGACAGTGGGCAGCTATAATTTCGAGGTAGTAAGGGATTTTGGTTCACTTTTATAACCCTGAATTGAAGGAAGACTCTATACAGTTGCACGAAAAGGGTAATTGTACAAAAAGGTTCTGGGACGCACAAGGAATTCCGTAAGTAGTACACCCAAAGTCAGTCATGTGGCTCCTAAGAATTAGGATCATCCACCTTACAGATCTAAGCATGCATCTAGTGATTATTAGCTGCTCCTAAAATTGAGGAGAGACTTACGTGGAAATCATTTTGATGATGAAAAATCACAGCAAACTGGGCAATTAATTTTATTAAGGCTTAGAAAAATCTATCGAAGAACTCCATTCGGGCTACTAGTAGACCTTGAAAGGATAGAATGTAAGTGGTTGACCAGGGAGAAGACATTTCTGTAGCAGCCTCAGGTAAACACTCGGTTACTCTCAAGTAAATTTTCCAATATGCTCTGCCTCTAATCACCAGATGGTTCTTCAAATGTGGATCGGGGGTAAATGTTTGCAGAACCCAACGTAGTCTATTTTAGAGGAAATACAAAGTTTCCCTGATAGACCCTCCTGAGATAAATGAGACCAGTCTCTACCTTACAAAAAATGCAAAATGTTTGCGTCTTATTTTAGAAAGGAAACGTAGCTGGAAAGCCAATCTACTAGAATACGTAAGGAAAGGAAAAGTAGCTTCCTATTACTTCAAAAAGACTATTATTAGATGGGTTGTGCATCCTAGAATCACATGCTGGCTGTACGTGCCTCTTAGAAAACCTATACTTCCGTATGGCATAATGGTTGGCATCCAGCTTCTTACAGAGAAGTATACATCACTTAATTAGCAAAAGTGCAAGTATCTACATCTTTTTACATGAGTGGTAAACTGAGAACTAATCTTTATGCAAGCTTGAGCATTATGTTTCACCTGCTGTCGTTAGATATATCTGCCAAACAGATGATTGATAGTGCGGTCGACCGTCTTAAAGTGGTTCAGCTACAACGTTGATCACTCCTTGATCATTGATCTATTAAATCTTATCCATGAACATATCGATTACACCGCGCCGAAACTGTAAATGATTTGACTGTAACTTCTGAATGAGCACCAGTATGGAACCACGATGTCACCTTGGATGCTACTTCAGTTCACTTCTACACAGACGCCTCTAAGATCGAAAGCTTTATCTAAGCATCTCTTTCTACCTCCGAGAGCGTTTTTCATGTGGAAATTATGGCGATCAAGGACGCCTTGTCCTGGCTGAAATGTAATGCAATATCTGTCAAGGATATAAGCATCTTCACTGATAGTGAAGCGGCAATCAAGTGCTTTAAACTCTTTTTCGTCTCATGCGGAGATGAAGGAGCGGTTCAAATTCACCTCTGCTGCATGCCTGACAATAAATATATTCCGTGAAACTGTAAGGTTGACGAGCTTGCCAGAATGGATAAGACACCTAGGATTTTGCTTATTGGCAAAACCTAGGTACGCCCCTAGTCACATGCAAACATTTACTTATGCTGGACGCTTTCAGCAGGATCAACCATAGATCGAAAAAAGGATCAACATGTCTTAAATCTAGACAGATCTAACCTGAGTCAGAAACGTTGTGCCGGGTTGGTTATGCTAAAGTGATCACAGATCAGCCACGGAATCGGTGTACTCACGGGACACTGTTTGATAGGCCAACATGACTTCTTTTCAAATAATTTCTGCACTAGCTGGAGTGATAAAATGGGAGATAAATGCATCCTTCATCTTCCTTTGCACCTATTGTCCCTTGTCTCAAAAAAGGCTCCTCTACTTAGGGACTCTTTTCTTCAATAGCCTCAGAGAACTGGCATCTTTAAACGTTACGAACTTTCTACGCTTTAATAAAAGCTTTCTATGTAGGCAAGAGGAATATATTATTGGAATCACAAAGATACAGACAGCCACCATAACCTAACCTTACCTTACCATCCATGAGGAAGGATATTCAAAATATCTTTCATCCCCATTCCGCGAACTTAGAAAATTGCCTCGGTAGATGTCTAGCTTAACTCCCACATTTCCCACAGGGATTGTTTCAAAAGCATCCTCAAAATGCCTGTGATATCTACAGATTTCTGTCAATGCTACTTAAAGAACTAAACTACTTATTTAAAGGCCAGGACCTCACCCCTTTTAAGGATTTCCTTTACCAGAAGCATCTCCATTTTTCTTTTCACAACATTCAATGGAATCACGTCAGCTTAGTTTAAAGATGATTTATCTTTTTTTCCTTTACATCAAATTTCGTTGAAAATATTTCAGATGGTGCGACAATGGTACTAATTCTTCATCATGGTAACCACAAATGGTATGCATACCAATCGCATTAGTAAAGGATAATCTTAGGCTTAGGATTAACAACGCATGATTTCTCTGCCGTTCAGTATGAAAATGTGTCCCTGAATTTAAAGGAATTGAGAGTCTACAAAATAATTTCTGGTGAAGTACAAAACTTATGGAATGCACTGGAATTGTGTCCTTCTATAAATATTTCCTTCAAGGCATTCAGCTATGTGCCTTAGTTTCATGAATGTTTAAATATTTTGCTTCTCTTCTTTCAGGCGAAGCTTGTATTTCACGATTTCCAATCTATAAGACTATCAGGCAGAGTATGCATCCAATATTGGTAAATATGTAGCTACCTATGTATGTATATATATATAAAAACGACTCATTTGGGAATAGGACGATGTCAGATTAAATTAACAGAATACGCTATGAAAGTCATACGTTCTCATGGATGAGATAATTTTTCTTCTCTCTTTTTACAAACAGCAATAAATACATGAAGAATTTATGTATCTGAAGTATGTATTCTCAAATAATGTAGATAACGTTGTCTTCCACAGACATTATCCCATGAATTTCTTAAGAGTTTTAAGAAAACTTTCGTGCCATTTTTTTTTTAAAACAAGTTACAAAAAAAAAATTAAATGCTAAAAAACGTTCATTTTATAATTTGAAAACTTGCACAAAGTTAAGTGAGTAATTACAAGAAATCCTTTCATCGCTTTTCATGTGGTGAGTGGTTAATTATGTTCACTCATAAGGACGTAATTTCTTTGACTTGTATGAATGAATGTAGAAAAAAGGGAGCAGGAAAAACAATGAAAGTTAGAATGTGCCCAGGACCAACTTGGTAATAGCTTCCATCTCTGCAAAGGGCTAAAAATATGAAAGAGGTTTTATGCTAATTAAAGTAAGGGCTAGACAAGTTTTAAGATGGGATTGTCCTCCCTTTGCTCGGGTCAGGTGGCGGGTCTTCGGTGCTGATGACATCACTGAAGCACCTACACGACCTTCTGTGAAAGACGAAAAAAAAAGAGAAAAATGGGGTTCTCTACCTAGTAGTACAATGGACCAGTATGAGTGCTCCAGCAGGGTGTGCCCGCTCCGACAAAAAAGTAGTGCGCTGCAGAAATTGTGCGAAATTCGAAAAGGAATACTTAATCGAACTGAAGTAAAATTACCGGCTGGTATAAGGACATTCATTAAAAAAGTAAGCGAAGCAATTCTGTGAGGAAAGTAGTGCATTTAGACCTCGGATTTCTTGCTAATAAGTTTTAATTTAGAACCAAAAGTTGAAGGAAAATAGCCATGCACTTCGTATCACTTCTCTGCGTGGGCTTTAAATGAGTTGGAGAATTACAGCGATTTCGTTCACAACATTAAGCGTGTTTTGGTGAGACCTCTCAGTGAAGTAAAGTAAAATCTAACACGGAGTAAAATAACAAAAAATGACTGGCAATCACTTTAGCTTTTATCTTCAGTGAAAAGTGAGTTGAGATGAATAGCTTGTAACACTCACTTTCAGATGGCGCTGAAAGAGTTTTTGAGTCTGGTAGCCCTCCGTAAATAGACATTTCTTGTGTTTCGTTGAAAGAAAATGGACGGGGAGGAAAAATAAAAATATAATTAACAGGATAAATATTTTTTGTTTGATTATAAAATAGTCGTACATATTTCGTCTTCAGGGTGAAGAAAAATTTAAATTTTTTATACAGGGCGAATATTTTCACAACTAATGTCAGGCTGATAGCGAGCACATGCACCAGTCTTAAAATATTAAAAAAAGCTAAAAAAAGCTACTAAGCCAGATTGACTGAGGATCGTTTTGGTGAGGAGCTTTCACTTTGCTTTGGATAATTCTCACCAAAACACGCCTATTGTCTTTTCGGACTGAGCTTATTTTCATCTCGAAGCAAAACTGTAGATTTTAGGGTTCCGCAAATCCACAGGTATTCGTAGAGGTGCCAATACATCCTCAGAGTGACTGTTTGGATGGGGTTTCTGAGAGGTAGCACCACTGGTCTCTACTTCCTTCTTATGGTTAATCAGTGAAACATGATAACTGATGTGTACTGGCGGCAATCAGACAATTTTGACTTGGACTGGCTTCAATTGCAACAGGATGATACAACATTCCATAAAAACTATCGATTTTTTGCGCACTTATTTGGGTAACCGTTGACGCCGTGGCTCAGTGTAATGGAAAAATTTTGAACGGTATGGTTTCAATGACAGTATCAAAAAGATACCAACAGCTGTGCCACCATTTTTATAATCTTGTCTGGATCAATAAGCCATTGTAGCGTTTTTTTATTTTTTGTCTTTTTTCTATTTTTTCATAAAAGTCCCAACTTTCCTTCCTCAGAAGTCAGTATTCAGAAGAGGTATTCTCAGTTCAAGTTGACATACCTTAAAAATGTGTATAGTTTTCGTGCAATCTAGTGCTGGCGCACAGGTAGCTACTGGCAGTTCCCCCCAATTTCTGTCAGCTTATAAATAGACTTTCTATATCGCTGTATCCAGACACTCAACAACACCCTTATTCGATTCTGTATGCATAGTAAGGCGAAAGATCCGCTTAGTCAAAATCTGACGAGACTTGATTTTTGGTCGTTGATGGGCGTAAAGCTGATATAAATGCAACATCCTTATCGAATATTTCAAATCTAGTTATTCTGCTGCTTTAAACGCAGCTATAAACCTAGCTTGTCAGTAAATGAATGTGTTTCGAAACTTCAGTAGACAATTTTATTTCTGTCCCACTAAGTAAATATGAGGATCCTTGTCGTCTCGACCCTAAAGGCAGGGACTCGAAGACTCTCTTGGCTGGAGCACTGTCGTCCATTCACCTGATGTAGTCGAGCCAGTATATTCGACGTGTTTTGGCCTTGCAGACCACACCTTAATCTTATCACAGCTCATAGAATTTGCGGTTCAATCTTCTCTTCCGTTCCTCCTCCTCGGATATGGGACCGAATTTTTATTTATCGTCCAGCACTCGGCGTCGTACATTAGGACCGGCATTCTTAAAGTTCTGAAGAACATCACTTTCGTCCTTCATGCAAGGAGTTTTGAGTCCAATTGTTTTGGCAAACCAAAGTTCGAACTGAACGATCTCTACTAAGGTGTCGTTAGTAGAGTTAACATTTACTCCTAAGTAGATGAACTCTTTACCTTTTAAGTTGAAGCTGTCGATAGTTGAAAAGTTATCGGCTTACCATAAAAATAGTTTTAATTTTAAACTGATACTTCCCCCAGAAGGGACCTAGCTGAGCTAATCGGTAACTCAACTGAATGGACCAAAACATCATTCGAAATGAACTTGAATATTCCGAGCTTTCTGGCAGATGGATTTCAAAACTGATTTCAATTCAATAAAAACCCAATCGATTGAGGATGTGTCGCGAGTGCTTAGTAGATTTTTTGACCAAATTTGTGACTGAATATGAGACCTGGTTCCACTAATATACCCCTCAGACCAAACAGCAACCAAAAGAATGGTGAAGATCTGGATCACCAACTCCGATGAAAAGTTAAGTTAAATTTTTGACGGATAAGGTAATGACATTTTTTTTATGGGAAATATTACCTTGCCAGAAGTCGTCGTACTGCTGCAGATATTTTTACGTTGGTTTCAAGAGAAAACAAGAAAAAGTGTCTAGGGGTGCTGAGAAAAAAAATTTTATTTCTCCACCCAAGTCGCGTGGTTAATACCCATGACTGCGGGCTTCAATTACTTTCGCCTCCTTTTGGCTTGATCTGGTTTTGTGTGACCTTCATGTTCCTCAAACCTAAACCTTTCTGAAAACAACATGTGGGAAAACAGGAGTAAAAAGGCCATAGCTGCAATAAATAAATAAAAATATTTATTAATACCACTAGTGCAATGGGTTCAGAGAGCAGTTGAAAGATGTGTACCGAGATTATTGTGGGGAGAAACTTATCCGGAATACTTATCGTTATGTCATCTGCTAGGCCATAAATTTACAGCCCTCTTTGTCTAGGATAGTGAGTTCCTTGTGGCCACAAAAGAGGCGATAGTACTCTTCTTTGTGGGATATCCAAACCTCCGAACCTAGTTAGCAACAGCTTTCTAATTTCGTATGGATGATTCTGCTGAATTTCTCTTATCCTGGAAGAGCCACTGGTCTTCTCTATATTAACCACGTTCTCTTTTCTGATCTTTTTAAGCTTGTTTTGTATCTTCTTAGGCTATCCTTCTATGTACATAGATAGACCAGTCTCAGAAAGATTTACGTGAGGCGAATTTTAATGGTGAATCACTAAATGTAGCCATAAACGAGTATTACGAAGGCAAATCGGAGAATTATTATTATGAATGCACAGAAAGAAAACTTTATATCAAGGATATAAAGTCAAATGTAGACATGTCCACCTCTTTCCATACCATTTCGCGGACTCAAAAAATTGCCTGTGTAGACCCTGACATTGCTAGATGAGAGTATTATTACTTTAAGCTTGTTAAATCCCCCTTTGACCCTAAAATGTTCCCTATTAATAAAGTGGACTTAAATTCTGTTTTCTTAGGGAAACATACAATTGCGTATATAGAATCGCGTATAACTTTCTTCCTCACATGCTGATACCACAACTAATGGATACTTGCGTCATTCCTCGCACCATTTCTTCCCCTTAACACTAAATCATCCGGACTTCGAAACATTTTCGCACTTAGTATGATTGATTCTACATGACCAACCCCTTTTATCGAACTAAAACCTCCTCAAGTTGTCCTGTTCGATATTGTTGACAATAGAATCATTGTCTGGTGTTCCACATTTATCCCATTAGACACGTTGGTCTAAATGGCCTTTCGAAAACCCAGCCAATCATTATTCATTATCCACAGCTTTAATCCAAAAAAAAGGAGAAATCTTTCGCATTTAACTTGGACTACATAATCTCACTCAACTTTAACCACATTTTACTCGTATAAATGAAAGGAATGAATGAGGTTATCCTTTGTACTTCCTTTTTCGCACTTAATAAAGAAGGGAAGGAAAAAAAATTGTAATATTCACAATGGCACCGCAACAATTTCAACAAGAATTTACATAAACGCCGACAGACAAACGAATTTTTTTTTTACATAATCCATTCCAGTCGATATAATTAAAATCCGGTCTCGATGTTGGGGAGCAATTTAGAAGAATGTAGCTATGGTGTGGTTAAGAATATCGTCTTTAAGGCAAATTCAACTGGAAATTGTTAATTCCAAAAAAAAAGCAAACAGAAAGAAAGAAAAACATCACGCTACTGATGGGTTTATTTATGTAATCCCGCCTTGAGCCATAGGTCGTTTCAGCTATAACTCAGAGTTCAATTATTTAGAGTAGAGCCCGTGCGCCGCTTGTGTCTGTGTGCCCCGCGCGGTTATAACGACCACGGACATTTCCCATTACACAAATTGCAACGTCGCTTAATACCATCACCAGTACTATGGACTACTTTTTGTAATTCTGGAAATTACGCACCCCCCAGTTGTGTGTCGTTTACCCTTCCACAAAGCATATGTATGTATGTCCTCATGTATCCGTATGGGATACTTTACGTACTTTGTAGTTGGATCCTGGAAGGCACATTCTGGTTCCGCTTTTAATACTCCGTACACGTATGAAGGAATTTATAAGTCTCTGAGAGAACTATCTACGTATATCCTTCATCGACGTCTTTACATCCTTAAATGACATGCTTTGAGCTTTCCCATTCCGGATTCATCATAAATTAAGAATAACTCCGTCAGCCTGCATTTAATGTCGCACACATGTGGGGTTAATAGCTACTGCAATTCCATGAAAAGAGGAAAAAAAAAACAACACAACCACACGATTGAGGTCAATGAGCTAAGTTTCCACCATCATCGTTACCACCGACTACATCATCGTTTCCATCAGCAGGATGTGCAGTAGACCCCTACCCCCCGCAATGCAACTAAACAGAGCATCCATGCAACATTAATTTTTTTATCTCTATTCGAGAAGTGCAAATGGATTGTGTCCCCTACTGTCGCGCTTGGATCTAATGGGTAAGGATTTGACAGCGAACTATAGTACATAATTAGCGATAAGCAATCCAGGTGAAGAGAGAAAGGATACTACGTTTCGTATAAAACCAGACAAGAAAAAAAAATAATAATTACTAGTTCATTCATGTGGAATTACTTACACTGACTTTGTCGTTGGGTGCATGGTGGTGAATGTGATGTTTATCCACTGTCAACATAATGAATGGATGGTGTCCTTGAAAGCAAATTACACAAAATGTCGAAGGTTCAAACGGATTAATTGGATTAAATGCAATTACAATAGATGAACACGAACAATTTTCACTTGCAGAAACAACTACTATTGCGTACTATATTTGAATGATAAACACGGAGCGATAGCTTCTGAACGTTCTCGATGCTGGTCTTAAACTGGCGGGTACTTTATAATTGATAGACCATGATACCAGCAGTACCATACAAGGAGTTTCAATTGCACTGTTAAGCTTTTTCGGAGTGATGCTTTTCACACCCTGTACCTTCCTTTTTTCCCATTTTCGGAACTTTCTACATCTACCCCATGCGAATGAGTAGCTTTGTAAAAGCTATCAAATGGGGTAGTTTCACTGATATTGAGTTAATGATTGATAAAAAAAAATAATTACTCTTATTATATATCGTCTGTATCCTTTCTTATAATAGTGCAACGTTCACTTAAATTAATTGCATCTGCATCCAACTAATAAGACGGAGAAGAATGGTGAAACCAAGTTTCGGAGTAATCACTGAATGCATACAAAAGGTTGGCCATATGTTGGTTTCTTTTTGAAATCGCCATCGCAACTAAATTGCTCAATAGTTTTTATTTATTTTCACTCAGCTTAAGGCTGTGTACCCTCCGATCATTAATGAAAAACAATTTAATTGAAATAGCTGCCGCGGAATTCATCAGTACATTGTCGATTGTTTGTGGCTCTACATCAAATAGATTGATGGATTATTTCGTTACGTACACCAATTGGTTGTGGATCTTTGAAGTAGCCACGGTCAACAATATTTCTCAATAGAAAATGTCCAACGTTGTCAAATAACGGCTGCACGGTGGCTAAGGCATATTTCCAAAAATGGTTAGCACGATTACCCAACTTAGTGCAGAAAAGATCGATTATTTGACGGCTAATGTAATACGCTGCACAATCCTGCTAGAACCAAAGCCCGTCGATGTCCAAATCTACCAATTGCAAGCAGAAAATATTAGTTTTCGTGTCCTTGTAGCGGTTTCCATTCACCGTAACGTAAGTTTGGACCAATGATGACACTGCCCCAAAAAAACCACCAAACAATCTTTGAGGATGTATTGGCTGTGATTTCTGTGATTACTTGTGGATTTTCGGAACCTCAAATCCTATAGGTTGCTTGCTGACATAGCCCCGAAAAATAAAACGAGATTCCTTAGAAAATTTGACCACGAAAATTTAAGGACCACGCAGAAAAACAACAACGAAGCGGAACTTAATTTTGCTTTTTATTGAGCCGTTATCAATATGGTTGACATTGTGACATTAAAGGTGTATTATATCAAAATAACGGACGTAACCTACCATCTCCTTATAAAGGTTAGTACGTTCCTAGAAGCCGAGTTTTTCAACTCCACTGATGAACGTATTTATTTGTGGAAGCACGTATCTAACGCAACGCCGGGCCTGATTCTTCCTCATCCAAACAGCACCTGTATTCTATCTCTGAACACAGATTTGATTTATTCAGGCCACAATAGGCTGAGAGAATGCTCACCAGCTTCCTAATACTTTCCTTATCTAATATAAGGACTTTACTTGTAAGATGAGGGAGATTTTCCCAGTAGGCTAGTTGCATTTCCAGTTGTTAATCAGCGCTGTGGCGCCAGCTCAATTGCCACCACAGTTAGGTTCTGGTCCTATGAAAGCAGATTCTGAGAAATTCCCAGCTAGTTCATCTGAAGATTTGCTGCCTGCAATTCCCTGGTGACCAGAAACCCAACCGACTTTAACCCTGTTCAGTCTGGCAAAAGATTATAATGCTTCGTAGCAGCATCTACAACATCTACTATCTGTAGTCTACTGAGACGATAGCGCTTTAAGTGCGTGATATATTTTTTCATACAAATGGAAGGGACGTACAGATTAAAGCCATGTTCGAAAGGCAAATTGAAAAGCTTTTTCATAGCAGTTACTACTCTCTGACGTTCGTTAGATATTTGTGAGAGGTAGGACCGTGGAAAACTCGTAAATGTTTTCTGGGATTCGAACTTCAAACATCCCGCTCAGTTGTCTAGCGCACTAACCACTGAGCTACGGCACCCACTTATATCTTTGACCTTTGCAAATATTTGCAAGGTCTTCAAGTGTCGGCAGGAAATACGATCATATCGGAACAATATGTCTTATCTTGGCTAGACTTGGACAGGAGATCCTCAGTATATCTTCCGATACGAAAGTAATCGTATGCAGCAGAACCGAGTCTGATGGGATACTCAACATTGCAGTGGACTACGCAGATTCCCGTACTCATGCTATATTCATCATGATTAGGTGCCTACATTTTTTACCATTGTATTCGGACAAAGCTTCTTTTATTATGGCACAAGGCAAAAGACCACAGTCTTTGTTTGCTAGTCTATGGGGCTTAGATCATGTTTCTAGCTGCCTAGACTCAATTGACTCAAATATGTATATCGTCTTCGTGAGCATTCCTTCAATCTGTTGTGTTCTGGAATCGTATTTATCAATATGAGCCTTATGGCCGGTGTTCGCAGAGCCTTATTAGGTGTTCGATTGAGTGTATGGATTGCAGTGCCTCACAGTAGACATGCAATCGTTAAAAACTGTCTGACAGCTTTCTGAATGGCTATAAAGTCCACTTAAAGAGTGCTGCAGAGAGTCGACAGCCGAAGCTAGGGATTAAAAGAACGGGGACAGATTGTCCACTCTGGTACCGCCCAATTTAGAATTCAAATCATAATTGTACTCCTTTAGTAGAGTACCGAATTATTATCCCTTTTCAAAAAAGAAACGTTAGAGTGACGCAGTTGACCCTCCACGGCAACCAGTGCCTAAGGACTAGACTCTTACAAAATCGTGAAAACCCAATATTCTAGAAGCTGAAAGGTAACCCTTGCAAGTAGGTAAAGAGTAATTGTAGCGAGTGACTCACACAATAACTACTTTTTATTATTTCTATTGCTACTGACTGCAAGACTTAATCGGTCTATGAATTTTTCTTCTTTCGAGTATTTTTTCGAGGAATTTGCTTTCGATGAATTATCCGTTCGATGAAGTGTTTTTCAATGAATTGACAGCGAAGCACCCATACCCGCAAGTCTGTGTACTTTACCAAGAGAGTTTATACAGGTACTCTTATCTAGGTAAGCCCTACAAGCTACAATCATTCCGTGCATGAGTATTGGCCAATAAACTGTTTTCCCTTTTCTCCATTTTGCGCCAAAAACAAAATGGCGGAAAATTGTTTACGTGAATTTTGATTTTATATTTTAGGGGTTTACGTTCAAATCTATAAAAAACAAAAATTGGTTGCATCTTCCAAACTACCATCATTGAAATCGCTCAACAGAAGTATTATCGAAACGAACTTATTTATGTCAATTTTTTATTTTAGCTATAACCTAATAAATTTAGAAACTAACATAAAACTAACCTACGTCGTATTTAACTTTGCTTGCATTAAACGTGACGATAACAATGATTGTTGTACGTAACGTGGCATAATGCCAATCCACTTTAGCGTCGTTCTAGAACTCTTTGACACAGATTAGCCCCAAAATGTTGACTTTTGGCACTAGCATGACTTTTGTTCAGTGAAGACTATTTTTGTTCACAAGGTTTTATAAGAAAGCAGTGATATTTAAAGGATATCTAAAAATGCTTGCATCGAAATACGTTTAAATTAAACCTACTATTAGCCAAGGTTTTATTTTACCACATTTTCGTATATTCTCTTATAAAGGCTTTACAGAACAAATTATTCCAAACTGGCTCATAAAATCTATAATTTGTGCAATTTTTGTGCAAAGTTACTGCACTCAGCCTGATAATTATGGCTGATTCCAATCGTTAGCAACAGGCAAATGGGCCATTAATTCGAAGAATAACCATTTCAGAGGAAACAGGTTCAATAATGCACAAAAATACCAATACTGTTGTGCGTCTACACAGAATAGAGCCTTGTCCCAAATTTTTTTATTCGGTTTTTGGTTTTGTGCCGCAAGTGATCTCCGTTAACTGCTGTCAAATGCATATGGCATCTACAGTCATGTCAATGTGGACGATGTCAGTTTATGCCTTGCCACTGTGTACTAGTGACGTAAAATGTGAATACATTTGGGTACTCGTACTCATTCGTTATTTTTTTATAAGTACTCGGATAAAAGTAACGAGTACTTAATACTCACGAGTACCACCTAAACAATACATTGGAAACTATGCAAATACTCTCTTTTCTACGAATCTTGCCTTCTTTCCCTCAATATTGTATCCTGCTCTAACAAATATAATTCATTAGAAACAGATTTCTCTTTCACTTCTGTCAAGCCGTGTGTTTGCTTGAAAGTAAACAAAACATATTGCGTGTCCGTGTGTATAATTTGTCTGCCTCCTTGTGAGGTGATATTGCTTTGTTGACATATTTTTCAAAGGACAATTTTATACGATTAAAGTAATCGTGTAGGGCGAGTAAGAAAATCTCTTAAAAACTTGTTGGTAGTGCAAGAGAGAACGGGTATTCGAATACATAAATATCTGTGGCGAATAAGAATCCCCTGAAATGTGTTGGGTTGTGCAAACAGAATGAGTAAGCAAATACGTACCTGAGTACTTTGCAGGTAACGATTTATAAGGAGTACATGGTAGTAACGAATACGAATGAGTATGTGGTAGTAACGAATACATTGTACCGAATAAATACTTTTTTTTCACTACTACTGTGTACCTCAAGTTGCAGACGACAGTATACATGACCGATGGTTGGTGCACAAAGTATTGGCTTTCAGTTTTTCGTAAATCTGAGGTTGATGTCTTTCCTAGGAAGAAAGACTGGATAGACTCAACTAGTACTAAAAGGTATCGGAATTCCAATCTTAAGCAAAGCTTCTTACTCATCTTAATAGAACGTAAGACTGAAGAAGCTGTGTCAACTGTGCTAATGTCCTCTGACCAATATAAATCAATTATCATTTTTCTGTAACGCATTTCAAGTCGCAATTTTAGAGAAATATGGCCCAATTACACCACAAGTGTAAACTGAGTCAACCAGTCGAGTGGTTGACGACTTGTGTTTTTTTGAATCACTCCCGGGTCCTTCGATCCCCAAATTCGACAGTTTTGGGTTGAAAATACTTTTTTTTGCAAAATTTTCGTTCATTGCCTTAAGTATGTTTCAATAACCAAATTCTATTCCCATTAAATCATTTTCTGGTTGGCGTTCTTGAGTCAGTTGGAACGTGTAAGGCAAGCGGATGCAGAACTTTTGTGATAATTCGCTGTAAGGTGCTTCTTGGAACATCTTATTCTTGTCAACAATGACGAACTGATGTGCCTAAGGTTTTGGTAACACTTTGCTTCACTGTGTCTATGTTACTCTTGTACACGATCGCACCAGGTTCCACCATTTTTTTTTAATTATTCTGGAATTGACTCATTTGGAGGACTGTTTCGATCGAAAATTTCACGAAGTTTGCGAAATGCTCCAGCAAAAATGTACACCTTTTTATAATGAATTTCCACAATAACAACGCGTTGTTCTATCGGGTAGACTTCTATTTTTATTCATCGCAACATTGAGATTTTTAGGATTATCAACCTTAAAAACCAAGAAACTGCAATGAAATTTAAATCCGGCATTCTTATGGGGATATTCCTAAAGAAATTCGAACAAATTCGTAAAATTCATCTAATTTTTTTCTCATTCTTTAGATATGATCACTGACGAAACCAGAAACCAGAAATCCAGTTGCAGCATAACTGCAAAGTCGATTCAGGTTCAAAACAGAACTGAGCCTGGAAGGAAATACATACTGTCGCATTTTCATGGATAACTCAAGAACTATGACATGAGTCTGGAAGGAAATACTATCGTATCTATGCGAGGCGTGAACTAGCCAGGTGCATGAGGATGATCTTAGTGAAATGTAGGAAAACTAAACTCTACTTCATGGTAGGTAAATACAAGTCCATTTTTCAAACTGAGATATGTGCATTCTTTGTGTCTATAAGCTTTATGGAAAAGCAATTGGAAGGGAGGGAGCATCTACAGCTGTAAGCATAGCCAACTCTTAACTACTTCTAAGATAAACTAAGGATCTCTTTAAATTCGGTCTGAAATTCGGCCTTAAATACCTCACGATTATACATATAACTGAAACTTTATCTGTGATTATCCTGGTTTTGGGTGTGCACCTTGGAAAATAATATAGTGAGTGCTAACAACCTAAGATATTTATCGCTTATACACCTTCTCCCCCTTCTACGGAAAGTGATGAAACTAGAATACGTAGATATGTAGGTGCCTGAATAGTAGTATATTGTACCGAAAGTTGGTAGCACTTCGGAGCTCTCAATGAATAGTGCCTTACTACTGACGATTACCAATGATCCATTTTATCAGCAATTGAGCTTACAGATACACTAAAGTCAGATTTATTCCATTGGTGAGAATTTATACGACCTGGCATAGCTTTTTTATCCGTATCTTTGGGCAAGTATATACCGCCCATTCATATCGACGATGAATGGACGCATTAGTTCGGTATCCGACCTACAACAGCTCTCTTTTCTAAAAGTCACAAAAACTGCAATACCTCAGTATGACTTGGCCTAAATAATAGCCATAGAGCTCCAAAACCCTTAATAAAACAAAAGAAAAATGATTTCATTTTCTATTTGAATGAGTTTTGAGAATAAATGCACCAATCTCCCCACCATTTGATTTATTCATTGAGAAGTATATTAAAAATGGTTTACGATACCATAAATTCTCCCCACGTTCGCCTAAATTTCTGAGTCATACAATCATTGGATGTAATTTGTTTATGGATTTGTTTAATAAACAAACATTTGGAGCTAGAACTCATCTTTCTACGTTATCGTGAAACTAAGAAATAAACAAAGTCATGCAGATTTTCTCAACACAAAAAAAAAGTTTTAAAAAATTTTAGACAGTGGATAACATCATCAACTTGTGTGTACTTATTTAGTATCAGCATAGGGGACAGACAAGATATATTTGCTTTATTTTTCTTTTCCGTCAGCTCCTACATTATGTGTCTTCTTAACCTTCGGGCTATATGTACTAATATTTGCATACCAGTACATTTGATACACGACTATATACAATAGGTACAATAGGTGAGTAAAATCCTACCACGTACCATATATGTATGCACTTATAAAGATTTTTGTTTACGTGACCACTTTTCAATTATATTATTTTTTTATGTACCTAGTCCTGCCATAAGTTCTGTTACAAATAAAAACAAGTGAACATTTTGTACTCAATATTATTTCATTTATTAGACCACAATACTGATCATTAAAAAAAATTGGATTCACTCCAAATGCCTGCCTTTTGCTTTAACACGAGCTTTCAAATATTGTGGCCATTGGGCTTTAGCGGCACGCACGGTTTCCATGGACATCGTTGACGCTGCTGAAGTCAATGCTGCTCTGAGGCTTTCCAAATTTCTGTGAGGAGTTTTGAAGGCTATGTTGTCCAATGCTCACTACAAACCGTAATCCAGCGGATTCAAATCTGGACTGTCCGATGGCCAATCTTCTGCTGCTATTATATTGACACTGAGTCACTCCTGTGTGGTTTTGGCTTTGTACGCTGGAGCAGAGTCCTGCTCGAAGATCTATCTGTCTCAATTGAAAAGGGTATTAGTCAAACCCTTCAAGACTCCCTCTACCACATCTTGTTGGTAAACTTGTGTACCAGATCCACGCCTTTATCGCAGAAATGAACGGATGTGACACCTTGGCGAGAGACTCCCCACCAAACCATTACGGAAGCGGGATGATGGAACAAACTTTAACGCCCTACTCCATGATAATAGATCACAAGCTGAAACTGGCTAGTATTCTTTACTGAACAACACATGCGTTCTGAAAAACAAGTTAACGATTCTATTCCTGTAAGGAGTTTTAAACGATAAGCGCTGGAAACTGTATAACAGAACTTATGGCAGGACTAGGTACATATATGCATTTTCGCGAATTTAGAAAATAGATTGCGTTAAGAGCTGAAAGAGCAAATTCATGCACATTCTGTTGGGACCTTTTGATGCCACCCTGTTTCCTGTTTAACGTGCTTTGCTAATACCAGTTTTCCTCGATGAGTGGTGTACTACGAATGGGCTTTCAGTTAATCCTTCAAAACCAAGGTTATACTCTTAATAACAGGAGGAGTCTGACCGATTTAGCTCAGACAGTTCTTAAAGCTGCACTACTCAAATCTCTGATGAAGTTAAAATATCTGGGAATCATCTTGAATAGCCACCTTTTTGGTCAAAACACGTTAAATCCAAAACCATGAACACGCTGTCAGCTTTCTGGTCTTGCAAAGGTATCATTGGTAAAACATCAGGCTCATCGCCGAATATGGCTCTTTGGATCCGTAGGGCAAAGGTAAAGGAATAAGTTTTCTCGTAAACACGTCCGAACTTCGTTTGCTAAACTACAAGATAAGATTTGTCTCGGCCGCATAGAACCCTTCCCTAGCACGTCGAACTCTGGTTGAATTCCGTGCTAAGTCCCCCCCTCGATATTTATATCATGGGCTGCGCAATGAAAGCTCTCTCGGTTTCTGCAGCTTCGTTGACCTTGTGTGAGAAATATTGAATAATGACTTATGATAATGACAATTTGGACACAAATACACAATCCATTTTCCTCTGGCGCTGGAATGGCTTTGCCTATACTCTAATTCGGGGAAAGGATGTAGTCATATTTTCACGAAGGCTTCTAAAATTTTTACAAGGGCTTCAGTGGGAGTCCTTACTAATATGCGTGTCTTTCTAGCGCAGATCTAAGCAATCGTGATGGTCAATATGCTTTGTTCTGAAGAAATAGTGGATAGGAGGGATTATAAGAATCTGCAGCGATAGGCAAGCTGCACTCAAGGCATTGCTTTTAACACTTCTAAAATAGTATATCATATAGACTCAAGATCACTCTGAATCTGGTCGAAAGACTATCACAATGAATGTGTCTTGTTTACGTTTCAGGTCACACTGGAATCCAGGGAAACGAGATTTCTGATCAACTTGAAAGACCTAGTAGGTAGAGGTAGTTCCGTCTACGGTTGGGTTTCCCGTGAACAGAATAGTCGGTGGCATGGTAGTAGACCAAGTGCATACGGCCGCATATCTGCAAAAAAATCAGTAGTTTTTTTTCTGTTTTCAGGCGAATTCGCTGCACACGACTTGTAGGCGATCTCAACATGTTAAATTTAAGCGACGAAAGCATATGCGCTGTTTGTAAGAAGGATAATGGTACAGCAGAACGTTTTCTAGGTTATTGTCTGACCTTTGCCTGAACCAAGTGGCTGATCATTGCTGCTGGCGTGGTGACTATCACACCTGTGGAGTACTTATCGTCGAAGCATCTTATTGCCTTTTTCCGAAAGTCAGAAAAAAAAATCATTAAATTAAGTTGTCTGTATGGAAAGTATAGGTTCAATAGATCAGAAGTTACATAAGTCTGAGTGTACAGTACATAGTAGCAACCTCCAAAAAATAACGTAGACTGTAAAAACACTAAAAAGTTGAAAAGAAAGTAATATTCGCAATAATCAAAGGCAATCGTCCAAGAAGATTTCTTTTTTCTTTTTAGTGCTTTTCGAATCCAGGTTTCCCGATTTTTTTATTTATTTCATTTTATTCTGTAAGGTATACTTTGTATTATTTCATTCTAATATAAGTATAAGCTGAAGTCATCATCTCCTATTGCGGAATCGTTTGGTTTCCTCATACAGCAAATGTTCGTACGTGACCAATAAACTTTATGGATTAAAGCTACGTTAACTACGAAACAACCTATCGATATGGCTAGCAATAATTGCGTACTAAAAATATTATTCTTCCTAAACAAATTCTGTTCGATAGTCCAAAGAAAGAAAATAATTGCATCTACCTTACTGTGGCTTATCAATTAGTGTATATTCTCCTTGATTTATTTGTTCTCTTAATGTATCTATTGATAGACAGTTTAAAAACGCGTCGAAAATATATGTGTATGTATGTATATTTTTTTTTTTTGCGTATCCATTTAAATGCTGTTTATGACTTCAGATCAAAAACGAAAACTTTTCGTTTAAACCAAACAAATGCGCACAAAAAAAAAAGAAGAAAAAAAATACTAGCCCCTACGTCAACATGTGTTAGGCATCTCCAAGCTCACCATCTCAAAGCTCCAACCCCGTAAACAGTTCAATTCCATAAAAGTATGGTGGTGGTATACCATTTCATTCGAATATGTTTCTCTGCTGCGCATAAACTAAACAACCAGCAACCGGCCTTAGAACTTAGAACGCTACAAAGGGTAGATGGGAGGTAAACATTATTTTTGTTATCGTATCTTATGGTATTTTCGTATTTTCATTCTCATTTATTTTGCTCGGGATTTTCGCGTCTTTTCAGCGTGTAAACAAAACCAAGGGGTAAAGCTTTGTCATGTATCTATAGATACACTGCGCACTCAAGCTTTGATATAACTCTTCAGGCGTAATGGCATAATAACTCAGTGAATGGAATGAGATGCTTGACGCTGTTTCGCAAACTTTTCGGATTTTTGGTGATTCTTTTTTTTTTTTTTGCACAATTTATGGTGCGAATGGATGGCAGAAAAACTTGGGTTAGTGAACGGGTGAACTACTAATTAATTCATGGGAAACTAGATAGTTTCCGTTTGATTGCATGAAGTCAGTTCGCAATGTACGTTATAAATTCCGTAAAGTGCTTCACGCCATGCGTACACATGAGAGCATTACTGGATAATAGCATTACATAGTAGCTGAGGCGCTTGTTGTGTCGAGCGTTCAACACGTCCCACTCTGCCAAATTTATGCTAATTAAATGTAGCGAATACAAAAGAAGGCAATTATAAGGCAAAAAAAAAAAGTAAACGAAACGCTGACGACAAACGAATGAAATTACAATAATTACGTATTAGAGGGCATGCCTAGGCTAGGGTATGCATCAACATGGTTAGCTTATGTACCTAACTTGAATTACTTGGCTTTTCTTTTAATCAAATTTCGTACATAATGAGTTTCCGACAGCAGCGAACAAAATTTTATTTCTTAGATAGTTTGGACTTTGTGTGGTGACTCTATTTGTCAATGTCGTGTTAGGTGACATAATAATGGATTTAGAGCGATTTGCACGGCAACTGAGAACGATATCGTGTTAGACATTGCTTAGACTTAATATACCGTGACATTTATAGAGTCATTTGCACAACAACAGACGCCTAGTTCAGTAAAACATGTTTTGGTTCCACGACATGTATCATGGATTTGCATGGGCGTAGAGATGCAAATATGTATAGATTTGGTCCAATGCGTAGTTGCGGTAGTAGAAAGCCACATAGACATGATAGATACTAATGAAATGCAATACTAAAGTGGGTCTCATTTCACGAGTTCCGAGTTGTGAAATAGCTACATCTAAAAATAGATCTCGTCAAAGTGGCAGCATGTGAGAAACGTTAGATTTTGGTTTACAAAATGACGGCTCATGGCGCGATTCTCCTGGTAGGCAATTGGGTGGAAAGCTACTGACAAGGAAAAAAAAGATTTGGACCAAATTTTAATTTTTTTTTATTAACTACTTTTGTTAAAATTTGAATGTGCATTTTTACGAGAAAGCCAAGAACGAGGCTGCTGGTATGTATAATGCGCAAGCAGGACCATGCGGATGAGATAAAATACCAGACTGCTGTTGAAGACTACGGAAAATGTTGGTAACCAATATAATCCAAATCAACGTTCTGAATGGGTCTCAGGAAGAGCTGGTTTAATAAAGTGAAAACAGCAAGGTTGAAAGCAGAGTTTTAAAAAGGCTTTGGTAAGAACAGAGGAAACCACAGAAATTAGTCAGTTAATGTTATTCTTACGCAAAGCGTTGCAATACTTTGATGAGCGCGTGGAGTGAGATCGAGGCCAAACCATCTCAAATGGTAGCAGAATATCTGGCTGAAAACCAATTGACTGACAGTTCCGATCGATGACTGGGCAGTCATGAAAAGATTATCTGTCCACTCATGTTGGGACCAAGATTCTACGCTAGATACGCGTTGCGGTTTTTTATTGCCCGCAGTCCAAACCTGCAAGTGCGCTTTACAAAACGCAACAGATTGAGCGTAGCCCGATTCTCATATTTCAGGATGAAATTGGGTGCGTCGATCCACATCTTCGTCTATCGGCATGTACCAAGACGTCGCCAGTAGTAGAGGTGTTGTTTTAGTAGCAGCTCAGCCATTGCTTGTTAAAAACAATTCAAACTGCAACCTATGGCTGAGGACCCACGAAGGGGCTCACTGATCCCTCCCTCTAGCTCTACTAGCTAGCTTAATAATTTTATAAAACTACAAAGATTAGCATATGATAGCACAGAGATCAACACCTCCCTGCCCTGAATGAGTTCACGAGATGCACGGCTGCCAAAAAAGGCATTCGTCTTCGATAAGCTCTTGAAAGCAAAGCTCTTTAATACATTGACATGTTGATCTCGTTAGAACAACAGACTGTGTCGTACCTTACATCGACCTTTGCAATAAAAACTCCATTCTTTTTCCTGGAAGAGATGAGTTGGAATCCAATACCTTAACCAGTGCATAAGACTCCGGCATCGAAGTTTTCTATTAATCATTTAACGTTAGCGATTTATACAAACTCTCTGGTGAATGTGGTATCTTTCAAGCTGAAGTCTTCGCCATTAAAAGAGGACAGACTATAAACGCAAGGAAACTAAGCCCGTCTAAAGCCACAACCTTTGTGATTAGTAAAGCTTTACTCAAGCCACTAGACGGCGTGATAACTTGATCGAAAACAGTCTCCGTATGCCGTAAAAATATGCAGCACTGATGAAGTTACCCCCTACTGGGTACCTGAGGACAGTAATATAAAGCAGAATAACCAGCAGAAGGGTCAGGACTAAACGAGGAATTCAGCCAGATATCGGTAGCCAAAAAGGAAAATAAACCTTAAAGCTGAAGAGAGTATCCACACCGCTTATGGCCAACAAAGGATTAAAAACCTTTTGTCAACTAATTAACTGGGCTTTGTCCGATAGGCGCAATGGCCACCAGACTTCATAGTCACTCACCTCATCTGATTACTGCAGGAGCTGTCATGACACAGAAGAAATGGAAACTATTGAACAATTGCTGTGTGATTGTCCAAATCTTCAAAGTCGTTACTTCCGCTACATGGGAAATATGTAGAATTTTTGAAGAGCTGGAGCATCTGACGCAATTTCCACTCTGGAACGTGATATGAATATTTCGTCAAAGATACCGGTTGGTTTATTTTAAGACAGCCGATAGACAACAAATTAGAGGCGGCCACAATATATAGGAAATCATAATGGACCAAAAGGCCTCCGTGCATAGTGCACTTCCCTCATACCATACCCCAATATTCGAAATGTTTTCACTAAAAATTACTTTTTTTTTATCTGTTTAAATTGGAGGTTTTTTTTT
Source organism: Blera fallax (assembly GCA_946965025.1). Taxonomy (NCBI): domain Eukaryota; kingdom Metazoa; phylum Arthropoda; class Insecta; order Diptera; family Syrphidae; genus Blera; species Blera fallax. The sequence continues at coordinate 96,889,956 of OX337244.1, forward strand.
TTTTCGTAATTTTCCTTCAAAAACTTAATGTCTAAGAAGAAAACCTTGCTGCTTAAAAATAATGGTTCAGTAGAAAGATGTAATACATCAAATCTCTGTATTGTAAAATGTGCGGTAACAAATCCATTGTAAATTATTATACGCAATAAAAATATCTATCGAACTGACTTTTTCATAAATAATATATTTGATTTGAAAACTAAAGGATACTCGACATTTTCCCATTACAAATTGCGGTCGAGAACCGAAAATTTAAAAATCCAAAACCAATCTTCCAATTTTCTGCCGCTTTTGCTTTACAAGACACTTACAAAATGCATCCTAAAATGGGCAATGCAACTGGAGTGAGAATCGACTATATTTATCAGAAGAACTCTTATAATATCCAAGGTCAATGCCCTAGTGCCTAGCGTCAGTAGATTTACACACATTTTGGATCCTTAATTTCCTATGACTGTGCCATCTGTTTGGTGCGTGATTTATTCGAAAAAGCAATTCGGTCGAAAATTAATGTTCTCCCCAAATAACATTCGATTATAATTAGCTATTCGATTACACTCTAATGGCTTCTTTTTTAAGGGTAGTGTCAATTTTCCGTCTAAAATAATTGTCAAAATGTTATCGAAAGATAGGGAGTTGGGAGCTACCAGCTATAATAGATACATGAAAGAACAAAAGATATTTTTTGATGATAATGACAGGCACTTTATTAATTATATGGACAACAATCTCACCTACGTTCTGCCCTTAGTTAATAAGTTTACTTTTGAGCTTCATTTCATTTTTAAGTACGTTCTAGGTATAATCAAGTAAATCTTTAAGATAAGCGCTATGATATATAGCAATTTAATTATAATTCAATAAATGATTGATTTAGTTTAAAATGCGTTTGTTGTTTGCGGTCTAATCCATTTCCGCTATGATTGATTAATGAGATAAGTAAATTTGGCGCTGATTTTGTTTTTAAATGTTTTTACATTTTGTGTTTTCAACAGCAGTACCTAATAAATAGTGTTTTTCCACGCCCGATAGAACCTTTAATTAAAAAAAGAGTAACTCAAAAATTAACTTTAAAAATGGTGTGTTCAGCCGTATTTTTAGATGTTGCAAAGGCATTTGACAAAGTTTGGTACCTAGACCTTTTAACAAAATAAAACCACGTAACACAAGAAAATATGTATACAGTACTGCTAGAGTCGTACCTTGCGAGTAGATATTTTAAAACACCTACTCCTACTCAAAATATTAAGGCTGGAGATCCACAAGGAAGTATCATAGGTCCAGTTCTATACCTACTCTGTACCAACCACATACCATCACCTTTAAATTGTACAATGACTACTTTTGCTAATGACATAGCTTGTAGTTTCAAAAAATGTATGCCTTCAAAGGGCTATAGATGCAGTACTCAGATGGAGCAAAATTAACAGAGCTCACTTGAATAGCTCAAAATCAGCTCATGTACAGAGGAGTTAAAAATAAAAAAAATCATCCAACTCCCTATCCTGATCTCAGGAGTTCGAATTCCCTTCTCTAACACGGCTAAAAATCTAGGGGTCAAATATGGAAGGATCATATTAAAAAGATAAAGGAAACAGAACAAAGACACAAGGAACACCGTCAAGGTACCTTGGTATGGTATGTAAGAAATTCCAACTTACAACGCGACCTAAACCTCAAAACGGAACAGAAGACTATCTTCAAATATTTGAGAAGGCTTACGCGTGTAAACTATACGAGTTATGCGACTAACTTGATTATAAATTCAATTGTTGAAAATTATTATAAGCTCTCCAAAAATTTTAATACTACATACATACATATGTACGCTCAATATCTAAGTGTAAAATGTTACACGCATTTTTAGTGTTCCCAAATTCAAACTCATTAGTTTTTCTAAAAAGAAATGTACTTCAATACTTAGGACTATAGACCCAGTGATGGAGTGAAAGGAAAGGGTATAGGGAAGCTAAAAGTTGGAAAGTTGGAGTTAGGTGCAAATCAGAATTTGCTGCAAACACTGAAGAGAGCAAATCATACCGTGTTGAGTGGCTAAAGCTCGAACTTCTGAATTTCACTGTGCGACAGAAAATACGTATTATAAGATAAGGGTGTGCGGAAAAGGCCGCTATGTAGTACGATTAAATTGACGAACAGGAGGGATACAATAATAGATTTTATCCGAACAACTGTGGTACTATGGATCCATAAACATTGAACATTCAGGCGATGCTCTAGCGAAGAGATTTGGTTGCACATCGACAGGTCACCGATCAGTCTACATGTCTGACGCTGGACACGATCTAATAAACTCAAACAAGTTGCGGAAGTTTCCGCCCAAACATGTGAGTTGTATTCAAGTTTCGGACAAATATAAGCTTTAAATGTAGATAGTAGCCAAGTCTGCAGGACTGAAAAAACGTTTACACCTCTTGAGAAAATGTTCCATTCATTTTTAGTTTGGCTACACAAAATGTTGTTTCCTGAAATTTTAACTACTTTATAACGATTCAAAAATAAAATAAAAAATGCAGACGTCTTTACTAACTAATATTTCATAAAGACTCTCCATTATCTACATTCAATAAGATTCTGCTTTAAAAAACCTACCAATAAGGACATAGCGATCTCAACTTTGGAGTACAACCAAAAAGACGAATATAAACCTAGTTCAAAGACTGCAATCAAAAATTATATGAACAATAGTTAATTTGAGTAGTTTGTGACAAACTATAAGATACCGAATGACCTCAGAGGTCCGAGGCTTAAGAGAAAAGTAAGCAAACGACACCTGTCACAAGGCTGATTACTCACACCAACTATGATGTATACACCCTACCAGGATAAGAAATACAAAATATGTAGGTGGCAGCTAAAACGACGAAAATCTATTGATGTTTTAAGTCTTTCCAAATTAAATGTTATATGCAAGTTCAAATGTAAAAAAAAAACTAAATGTAAATTAAGGACAGACTAAAAATTCCCAACTAATGGTACGTTCATATTGGTCACATTCCTAATATAAACCCACATTTCTAATTTAAAGAAATATGTACTTCGTGTCATTCAGACGGATGTATGTATATAAAAAACCTGGGAAATATGAAACAAAAATCTTTTTTTTCTGACGTTTTTCCCTTTAGAGAGTATGTATCACAAATGGGTTGCTCAGGTAGATGATTATGCGCGCAATAAAACTCTCGAAGTTTTCCATAAACTTCCCGAATCGACTGCCGATTTTTAAACTCAATTTGTGTAATTTCGTAACTTTGTTCAAACGTGAGTCTACTCATATGTCAGACTATACTGAGCAGAAATGTCAAAAAGCGCGGGCAAAGTGACATCTGAAAGTTCCTATCTTACTATCTTATCTGAGCCAAGAACAAAAAAAACACTTTTTACAATAATAAGAATCTTGCACTGGATTTATTTGCGCATATCTGAATAATTTATTTTTCTATCAAAGAGCACACAAAACACTACGCTCCCTCAGTTTATACTGTCAGTATCGCTTCGGTTTTAGTTGCGCGACTCAAAAATCATCTACCGATTTTCAATCTTATGGAATGAGTTAACGCAATTTTAAATTGTGTCCGAGATAAGCTAAAATCAATGTTGTTGCAAAGCTGATTAATAGTTCAAATTCACCTTGTAATTAGCTCATTGCTACCATAATTGGTACTATGCCTTATCGCGGAAAATAACTTTCTCACCCGAAAAGACCTTTGGGGAGCATATATATTTACATATAAGACAAACTAATTCCAAATTTATTTATAATTGCTTGTATAGCAAATGAACATAAAAGAAGTTGCTTTATGCTTAAGGTTTGCAAGCCAATTTTACACCTCCTGTCATAATTAGGGAGGTCTATCACATCGTTCTATAGTATCGTGATGTTTTTCTGAACTCTTTCCAATCTTAGCTCATGAATATTAAATGGTGAAAGGCAATAGATTTATGTTCCAAATATGGTCTGACTAACGAACAGTAGATAGCTGTAAGGCTATACACATCTTGAAAGTCTTTCCCATTTCGTTTAAAAAAGCCTAACGCAGAGTTAGAATTAACAATGGCGTAGTTATACATTATGAAAAATCTAATTTATTGAAAAATATGAACTCAAGATCCTGCACTTCATCGCAACAACGATGAAGTTGAAGACCGTTTATAAAATTATCACAAATCAGCGGCATTAAAACACGTTCCAAATATTAATAACTACACCGTCCCAACGATGAGAAAAGCGGGACCGTGAAAAATTTTTTTGGTGTTCTCTGGGATTCGAGCCTCGAACCTTCTGCTCAGCGATCCAACGCACTAACCACTTGGGCCACGCCCACTCCATCCCAACAGCTTATTAACATCTGAAATTGAATGCAATCAGCCGTATTATTTATTCTAGAAAACAATTTTAGATCATCCGCGAGAGTTTAAACATTACAGAGTTGGAAAATTTCGTACGAAGTGTTTCCGCGATATTTTCACCGTTGTGCGACTGTATATCGATTCATATTTAATAACTAGTTTCAACTTATCAAAAGTCATCGCAATGACAGTTGAATGTTGACAGTTCAACAATTTCAGTTCAGAAATTTCAAATGGCCCCTCTTGTTGGATGACCCTTTAGATCACAAGGAGTGACTAGTGATACCAGAAGTGAAGTTAGGTTTCTTAGTCTAGGAGTACCCCACGGTTCGGTTCTGTGACCAATACTGTTTTTGATTTACATAAATTTCTTATCTAGATTGCCATTTAGAGGATTTCTGACAACATTTGCGGATGATGTGGGCTTTGCTTATGGCTCAAACAGAATTTTGGATTTTACCTCAAATATAAATTGGGATCTTTATATATTAGGAATATGGTTTATTTGTGGAGCATAAATTGCTTATTTTCTTAAAAACTAAAACAGTTTTGGGGTCGAGGTCTTCTTTAATGCAACTGACTGCCCCAAATTTTCTTGTCACCCTTTTCAAGGTATGTACACCTTCAAATCAATAAAGCTAATCGACTCGTAATATCTGTTCATTTGATTTGTTATTGATTATAATTACTAATCCATTTTGAATTACTTTCAAGATTACCATCACTGTCTTCTATATTCCAAATAAAAATCGTTTTTTTTTTATTAATTATTTGTTTGATTTTGTGCTTTACTCCAATATTTTCCATTTCGACATGTGTACTATATAAAATTATAAGTTTTTTCATCCTTTACTTTTAACCAAATGTTTAATATTTGCAAATAATCCAGGGTTCAAAAAAACATTCAATTATCGAAACATGTTTTAGCATTTCAAGTTCAATTCTTTCGACTTTTCAGAACCATCGAAAAAGTACAAACAGAAATAAACAAAACTGTTTTTTTTTTCCATAAATATTTTAACGATGCTTTGTTTTGTGGCCACCTGCAAGTCAGAAACGTTTGAATAAAAATAGAACCTGGTGTTTTAGTACACTTTTCAATCAGATCGTTTTAATTTTCAAAAAGAAGATACACTCGTAAATATACGAAGTAAATAAAAAAAAATAAAAAAAGATTTATTAGCTTTTGAACTTCCGGTCATTGAAATGAATACATTTTTAGTTAATGGAATTCTTAGAAGATTTGTTTTGTTATTTGAACAACAATAAGCTGTGCCAAATCTTCAGCGCACTTCTGGAAGGTGGTAAGACAAATAAATGGAAACAGGAGTGTAATTTTTCCAAATGCCCAGCTATTGTTCCAAGAGTCTCCTCAATTTAACATAAGTGTCATAAGTACAACGGTATGCGGCTCCCCGTTTTTTAGACGACTTTCTAGATGCACCATTAGCTCATTAGCCGAGGTACAAAGCGTTATTACGAACGCAAGAGGAAGCAAAGCTTAAGTATAAGACCGCATTCCGCCCGATACAGTTAATAGAGAGGGGATTGCGAGTAATACAAGAGTGGTCCGTAATGGTAGGATTAGGAACCAGGCATGATAGAAGCATCGAGAAAATTCCCTTGGAATAGTAGAGAAGCTAGCTTGCATCTGCCTCACAGGGGCTATTAGAGCCTGTCCCACAGCAGTACTAGAAGCGATATTGGGATAAACTCCCCTACATTTAGGCCTAGAAAGAATGTCCAGAGAAATCATACTAAGAATTATCAAAGAGGGCGTCGGAAAAGGAAAATGCATCGAAAATGCCAATTAGTAGCACTTCTGGATTAGTCAAAGGATGGTATGGTCAAGGGATACTGCTTCGAGAGGAAATTCAACTGTAAGCTGATTAGCAGGATGTACAAACCCAGGCAATAGGAATAGGCAATAGGAACCGGAGCAGGAGCATACGAGTCCAGAACCAAGTATCCAGAAGCCGTGGAAACATACCCCAGTAATTGCCCTGCGGAGGTGTATGCAATCGAAAGATGCGCCTAATTCAATCTCGACAGAAAGTATCGCGGACAAGACATCGAGATACTGACGGATAGCTAAACCGTCATCAAGGCTGTAAGCTCTTATGAAATCACGTCTACATATGTATGTAGGTGTGGGAGCGCCTTATCAAGATAAACCGATTAAGTGAGAATAATAGAGGCACCATCTACTCGGTAATAGGTCACGTGGGAGCAGGGGGAAATGAAGCAGCTGATGAAATAGTAAGAAAAGGCTCAGAACCCGTTTTTACCGGTTCGGAAGCATTCTGTGGGCTAGAGGTTTAAATAAATAAATAAATAGTAAGGGAAAAACTAAGAAAGAAAGAAGACTACAAAATAGCGACGCCTCCTTCTTGATTGAAGTTGAGTCGGTCTCTTCTTATAATTTTGTACTTATTGAACCTCAGTTTGTGCTTCTGGAATAGCTTTGTTTCGCTAACCAAAAATGCAGCAGTGCTTTGATCTTCTAACGACTTAAAGACTACGGTTCTTCGCTCTATCCTAATCATTAAATACACTTTCACTGCAAGGATCTAAAATGGTTTCTCCGCCATCTTGTCCATTGCGACCAGAGGTGCACTAGGTCCGGCAGAGACGCTGAGATCTGTTATATTTCCGAACTGGACATTATATCAGGGTAAGGTTACACAGCTGGATCAGTTTGGGCGGGATCCCGAATTCGGCCATCGCCATGTAGAACTCGTGACGTATCATTTGAGACGTTGAAGTTGACTAAAATATGGTGAATCTAGACTGGTCTTTTTCAAAATTTGTCCTAATTGGAAAATTAGGTGTATCATTGATCTGCCGGAAGTCACACAGGAACATACCGATAAGTGTGTTGCAAAAAGTATTAGGATGTTCACATACTAGCAGCATAAACGCGATATATAGGATCGCTCTCTTTGTAGATTGGAAAAAACTCAAACTTACTAAATTACCAAGCATATAGCTGTTTATTATATTGGAGATCACCTCCCTTGCTGTAAGGCACAATCTCATTGCCATAAAACTCGTCATGAGTCCACTTTAAATTGAATAGGTTCATGGAGTTCATTATATGCATTTAAATTCATTCTTAAAATTCTTTCCGCAGATAAGCTATAAATGTTCAACATTTCAAAACGACGAGATCACTACCCGACATGCTATTCACCCCTCCTTGTTGAACATAAGCAATATGTCAAAGTGACAAAACATTTTATTCTGTAATTTAAAAAAAAATCAAGCGTCAATGTGCTGTTTTGTTGATTTCTCAAAAGAATGCGCATTCAAATTATGTCTGCCCAAAAATGTTCAATGGGAAGACAGGGCGAATTGTTGTTCTTCCTGCATTTTTACTGCGAATTTCATTTAAAAGATTAAATTAACAATTACAAGGAAGTAAATTCGAGTCGCAAATATGTATTTAAATCGCAATACTATTTCAGGCACACAATAAAAATAAATCTATTATTAGCATGAAAAGAGAATAAATTACTTAATCTAATTGAATAATCAAGCCTCAATTCGCGCAGACAGCTCTCATGAGTGCAATGTAATGTGCATTCGTTTCGATGCAGTTTTCATAAGGCACGCGACACAACACACACTACAATCGGTGCGTGATCTTGTGTAATATCCCCAATATGTACAACAACACGAAATCCATAAATACTCAGACAATGAATAAACATATACATATGTACATAGATTGTGAAATATGTATGTAGGTAGCACTACGAAAGAGAGAAGCTTTAAATTAAATCCAAAATTAGAATTAACGAATTAATGTTATCAACTTGTTGACATAAAGAAAACCAAAACAACGACGACGGCGACTCCGTTCCATTTCAAAATGAAATGATCTAAAATGTTTGGAATTAATCTAGACGAGAAATCTATGACACATCTATCTATCTCTCGGCATACCTAACAAACAAATCTATTAATAGATACGGTCAACAGACGTCTCACTTGCGAATTATGTATCTCGATAGATTCTGTTTTTTAATTTTCTTGTTTCTGTTTGTCGTTGAGCTAAAAAAACAGAAAGATAGGCATCACCAAAAAAGCGTTAATAATTTTATTTTAAATTTATTATTTGTTTACTTTCGATTCAGATCAGTGCTGCCAGTTTGAAGGAAATTTCCATTCATGTTTGTGGAAAAGGGAAAAGGAATAATTATCTCTGCGTGCCAGAAAACTTATCAAGTTATCAATTTGTTTTGCTTACGTTTTGCAAAGTTTAAATCAAATCAAATCAAACACGGAAGTCCCTACTGTAATACTCGCAATTCGCGTTTCTGATATTCCCTGTTTCAAGTATTCGTAGTCGAATTGTTTCCAAGAAGTTGTTCGCAATTTGTTCCATGTAAAATTTTAGAAACAAAAAACAAGGATTCCAATTGGAACGCTAATGAAACCCAATGTTTAGCACCTCTGGCAGTGCTGAAAGTAAAAGCATTGCGACTTACTTACTTAGGTTGCGCTACAGTTCGGTGTAAACCTGGGCCCAACCAACAAGCCTCTCCAGTTAGCCCGGTCCTGGTTGAGGTCCCTTTCTTCTTGTGCGCGACACCTTAGACGAGGTTGTCCTCTACTGCGTTGTCCCTACGGGTTAGATTCGAAGACTCTACGGGCCGGAGCATGTCCATTCGCTCTACACGTCCAAGCCATCTTAGGCGACTGATGGGCAGGTTTTTGACTAGGTCGATGTCGCTATACAGCTCGTAAATTTCGTCGTTGAATCTTCTCCTCCAAAGACCGTCAACGCAAACGGGACCGTATATCTTACGAAGAGTTTTTCTCTCGAAGCGACTAAGGATATCTTCATCCGCTTTCGAAAGAGTCCATAAGGGCGCCATAGTTCAATGGATAGTGCGTTGAATTACTTAGCGGGAGGTTCGAGGTTCAAATCCTAGAAAACACTAACAAGTTTTTCACAGTTCCATCTCTCGCGAGTGTTTGACAAACATCCAAGAATAATAACTGTCGTGAGAGAGCTTCTAAAATGGCTCTAGGCTGTAGGTCCATTCCACTTGTGTAAAAATTTAACACGCACAATACGAATGCTCGCGAGAAGCTAGGCTCTGCACCACATACGGTCGGTTACGGCAAGTATTTGCAAGCTGAGGACAACGCTGCAATTAAAAGCGCAAGCGCTGTGGTCAGCACCTTAGTGGTGACGACGAAAAGAGGCGGCTAGAAGGAAGTTACTTCAACTAACCCCACCTTATCTCTTGGCACCTAAACCGTCTCCTCTTATGCTGGATTGAACCACAGGAATCGTTTAAGCTGGCACAAAGGCCATTCCGGCAAAACATATTCCCCCACCCAGTGGGTCTGCCCACGTACAGATTCCCAATAAAGAGCGTGTTATACACAGTAATGGTGATAGCGCCATTAGATTAGATTCACTGGTGAGATGGCTTTTGGTGACTCTCCTATCACTGGGGGTGCCTGAGCACTAGTTTAGAATGAAGTGGGTATTGCAGCAAATAAAAGAAAGAAAGCGGATGGATTAATTGATATAGGTGTGCCTTCACCCCGTCAAATCGGTGGCACTGTAACCAAACAAGGTCTCGGTGGACGAAAGATAATTGTCGTGGGAAAGCCACAGACATAAAGGGCAACACGCGTGTTAAGGGGCGAGATAGGCTGTGATCTTGCAGCTCAGCTGCTGCCATTTCATTAACAGTTCGAATAGGGAAGGCTGGTAATGGTAAAGGCTTGAGAAATCCGGATTGCAAACATTTCGAAGCTTATTTTGTAAAACTAAACTCGTCAGCAAATGCCTTCATTTAGGAGGAGGATCTAATGAAAGAAGCTCCCAGTCTTTATTTTTGATTCAGATTAACCTTCAGTACTTGAAGGCTGCTATCGTCATTCTATGTAGCACACTTGCGGCCAGGAATCATGGGTTTGAAGAAATCGCATCTGTGGGTTTAAGGGTATGCATAACGCTGCAGTTTTTTTTACGGTGAATAGTCTACGAAACCAAGGACCTATGTTATTGTATTGAACTTCCTCTGAGCAACTAACCTTGGACAAGTGGGAAACCATATTCGTCACTTATAACTTTTTCTCATATGTGTCGATTATTTTTCTCAGAATCTTCATGACATACCCGTTAATCGTTCAAATGGATTTTATTTATTATGAGGTCAGAAGATGAAGAGAGAACGGAAAGCATTAAATGGAGAAAAACTAAAACTCGTTAAAGTCATTTTGACAACAATTTCATTGGAACATATGTGCATTATAACCACCCCTCTCTGAAGAACGTTTCTTTCGGAATCGTCAGAACACGCACTACCTCTAATCATAGCCTAAGGCTCGGTCTTAGCGGTAAAGTGTAATTAAAACTATTGTTACCAAGTGTGGATTTCCCACGTTACTTTATCTGACCTAATCGTGCCTGTGAATTAAGATTTTCATGCATTCTCATGATAGATTGAAATAAGGTTACTAATTTTGGTTCAAACTTATTAGCTTAATAGAGGTTCTACCTATGTATATATGTATGCCGTTCCAACTATTAGTGTGTGCAAGTAAACTTATTTACTTCATTCCAGATTTAAATTTAGTTTCAGCAAGGTTAGCATCTCAACCTTAGAGAAGGGATTGATTAAACTGGCCAGGGATCAAGGCTTATAATTTGAGAAGAAGAGATCTTAGGAAATGACAAATTTAAACTAGAATTTAAGTTGAGCACAATGCTAACAACATTGTCTTACTGTTTACGATCCTACAAAATGAAAAAAGGACAACGACCTTCGGGTCTGTTTGTGGAACGTTTGAACGGTCAATAGACGATGTGCAACCGAACAACTATTGGGTGCCCTAGGCTGCTATAAAGCAGAAAAAACTGTCATCCAGGAAATACGATGGTTTGGGCAGGGCAAAAGGGGGATGAAAAACTGACATTTATTACGGTGACTGCTAAAGAGAGCAGAAGCAGAGCTTATTCGTGTGCGGCTGCCTGATGCAAAAACTATCGACATGTAACAGAGCGTCTTATATAATATTTCGCACTAAGGCTAAATTTGCCACCATATACCTTATGTGGGCTCACGCTTCCACAGAACAAAAAGACGACGACCAAAGACTGTTTCGATGAAGTCCTCGACAAAATGAAGAGCAAAAATCGTGTTAAGTGCCAAATGGGGAAAGGAGAACAGTAGTACATGAAACAACGTCTGGAAATGGACTTAGGCTTATTGATTTTGTTGCAGGGTTAAACGACGCTATAGGCAGCACACGGTTTCGCCACCTCAATATTCAAAAAGGTACATGGCCATCCGTTGATCAACAAACCGTCAACTAAACCGCCGATCGCGTATCTCGTAACCTATTGAGAAGCCCAATGCCGCTTACACTAAGTTCCGACGCAATGCTGCAGACAAACTATAAGAGAAGCCACAACTTATGTGCTGCGTTTCAGCTGATCTCAAAAGAAAACCCTGGTTTGACTAAGAATCTCGGTAGGCACGCGTACCAAAACAAGAGGACTACTCCCGAACTCTACGAAGCTCTCAGAAGCAGTGGGAGAAACATTAGCAACGCTGATGGTAGGCAGCATACACCAATTCGTTTCAACAATCTAGACAAATGAGCGCATACATGACAGAATCTTAGCATGGTTCTACAAGAAAGGAGACTCTCTCAACTGCGGCAATCACAGAAACATCAGCCTTCTCGTTAACATGTTGTATAAAATCTTACTTTGTGAACGCCTGAAACTGTTCATCAACAACCTGCTCGGCTTCTATCAGGGCCCGTTCTTGGGTCATCAAAGTCCACAAACAACCAAATTTTGAAGAACAACACGTTCATCTGTGCCCATGGCAGCACTTATATAAATGAATTATACGAGTATATAGGCAAGTCTAGTTTTAGCATCTCTTCCAAGGTTAGGTTAGGTTATGTAGATGGGTGCCTTGTGACATAAGAGTCACTGCTCACTTAGACCAAGTGTGTCCATTGTGCTCAATCATTTAACCCTACAAACATTGTAAATCCGCTGTTAGAACCACCCAGATAATGATATGGATCTCAGGAGGTCCGTCAGCTCTACATTACCTAAGTCCTCCAATTCCGAAAAGAAGTAACTTCCGAGAGTCCTCATTCTTATGACGGTTAGGCCAGGACAACCACACAGCAGATGACGAACAGATTCAATTTCTTCTTCATCCCTGCAACTTCTGCAAAAGTCGTTATGTAGCACACCGAGTCGTTCTGCGTGAACGCCGATAGCAGAGTGTCCAGTAATTATGCCGGAAGCAACCCGTGCGTTATAACGACTAAGTTTTACCAGAGTGGTTGATCTCTTCCAAACTCGTCTATCTATGCAGAATAACGATGGGAAATCCTCGCTAGGTTGCTGATGATTTCCATCGCGACCTATGATGTTAAAAAATGATTTAGACCAGTTGACGCGCCTTTATATTACTTCTTTAGCATCATCTTTGAAAGGTTGTTCGAAATTCACAGGCCAACGCCGGAGGCACAATCTTTCAAAAATTTGAACAATTATTTGCCGGCTCTATTGACATACACTGGCAGAACTTAGAGGGCTGTCACCGGCACGTTTGCAAGTATAAAGACTAAGCACCTATAAAGGGTCCAGCGAAGCCAAATAAAGTACGTGCTGTCAACAAGAAGGGAGGAACATAGATCAACGTCACAGAAGACAGCTGAAACTTCAAGGTAGTAAGGAATAAGAAGGCACTTAAGTGCTAGGCCGTGCCCCACAAAACTAAAGAGACTCTGTATAAAACCCCTATCTCAGTCATATCTTATAGCGCGGAAAATGAGCTCTATAAAAGGGTTTTTCATTTGCGAGGATGGGCTTTGGAGGAGAAGGTTGCCATTATATCCACCAGTGTTAAGAGTTTAGTACATATGACGGAGAGAAAGGAGGAATAAAGAAGGCAATGTTATGGGCTATGCCATGGTATCGGTATCAGCTGTATGGATAAGAGATTTTGACACTTATTTATCTACAAAGTATACTCTCAGCTGACTGTGCCGTGGAAAGTTGATGTTGGCAGAAAAATCGAAAAGAAAAGGCTGCTAACCAAAGAGGTACGACCAAGACAAAGCTGCGACAGCTTCGCTCCATTCCTAAATCAGTACTTTTATATGGGTGCAGTACTAGAGAAGTGACCGCAATAGTTAATCATCAGCTGCAGACATCCGTAAAATTAAGAATTATTATAGCAACAAGGTCTGGGTGCCTGCCTTATCGAATTCGACCAACAATACATCTTAAAACAATTGTTGTAGGCATGATTTATATCAAAAGATGACCGCATATTGTTGTTTACGTTATTAAACGCCATAAATTACAAAATTTTCTGTTTTGCTCTATTTATTCACTTACATTACGAGTTGAACGGATTAAAGCGCATATACTCATGTGATCATCTCATTGAAAAAACAATTTTAAATGGCTCTATCCGTTGTAGAAAAATTATTATGAATATATCCTCTCCTGACACACCCATTTGGCCATCGTTTAGCTCTCTATATGTAGCTGCTCTCATAAACAAATAAAATTATTATTTCGACGTAGAACAATAATAAATAATCACCCCACTTGCAAGAATAAAACGAAATTAATTCATATACGACCATATGTATGTACATGACGAATAAAAACGATGCCAAAAATAGATTGCATTCTGAAGTTAATCACTCAAATCAACTGTGCTTGACCCTAACCATGAGCATACTACGTTCCATGCTGTAGGTATCCATCCGTAGGTACTAGTACGAGTATAGCTGCATTCGATACTTTACGACTGAGTAAGCATACTTAATTGTAAGAAGGAGTAGCTACATGTACTCGTAGATTTATATGTCTGCCACCATAAATTTGATCATATTCTGTTCAGATACATACTTAAGGTTCTCTTAATTTATATGTCAATTGATTAATAAGAGCGAGGGCAAGAAGGCCATACGATGGGTGTAGTTTCGAGAGTGTATCCACTGCGTGGTTTATGAAAATGAATTTTGCCTCCTTAATTACTGAGTGGATATGCAAATAGCTCTAGCTCTACGTGTATAGTAGGCTTCTTGTTGTTTCCAAAGCTCTTGACCTTCAAGTCAATGAATAAGTGGGTTGTATGGCACTTGTGTTCTAATTAAAGGAGCATATTTCAACATAAATCACCTGGAAGGATGCAATAAATAAGATTCTGCAAGTTTGTCAAAAGTTTTTAAAAGTTTTTTTTTTTAACCACAGGACCTGCTTATTATAATAATGTTATTTATACTATAAATAATTATAAAAAATGCACTCCAACAGCAGCTTTAGTTTAATTTATGGTTTGGCTCAGACATATCATGACCATTATATGATACTACTGCAGGGGGATTGGTTTTAATACTCAAACTAATTGGCTGTTAAAAAAAAGGAATTAATGTTCAAATAAAAAAATTTATTTAAAAAAGAAAAACCAAACAAACATTAGATATATCTCAAAATTGGTCATCCGATACCTCGTATATTGTGTTCAATATTCTCACCCTCTCCAATAGGCTTTCCGCTCTTCTGGCAAATGATGTTCGTCGTTCTTGTGCAGTTGACATGTTTCACAGCAATATAATCACTTTTTTTTTTGGAGCACTTATTAGGTACCTACAAGTACAAATAGTAGATTGTTCACCAATTTGTTAGAAAATATTATCTATTATTATACATATGTGTAGATATCTGTTTTTTTTTTTATTCATGTAGCGATATCTTTGGTTATGAAATAAACAAAACTGTCTAATGCTAGTCACAAATTATATTTAACATGCAAGAGCCCACCCTTTGTAATTGTTTCTGATACAATGTGGTAGGCAATTGAATCCGAAATGTACACAACGTGTGCACGCGATATCAGCAATAGTTTATCGTATCTTTCAGTCATTACTCTCTAAAAATGGTAATTATGATAATCATAGGACGTTCCATGAATAAATTCATTATGCTTGGTTATGTTATGCTTCCACTGATCTTCCTACCAAAAATCTTGGTAAAAATCCGACTTTTATCGCGATCAGAAGATATGTGGGTGGCAATGTGTAGTATTACGCGTCGTATTAGGGATACGCAGATGATATCGGCTTCATTGGTCGTTCTCAGTGTGCCTGAGTGAGGCTTTAACGGCAAGTGATGAACAGGCGAGATCAGTTGGTCCCGGAACGAGGCCAAAACCAAGTCTACAAATACAAATACTTGGCCCAACGGAGAATATGTGGTTCAGGGCCCAGCTTCTCACGACATTTGTGTTGTGCGTGTTATATTTTTCACACAAATGGAAGGGACCTAGAGTTTAGAGTCGCCATATCTGAAAGGCAAATTGAGTAGCTTTTTGATGACAATTATTACTCTCGGACATTTGTCAGGCATTCAAGAAAGGTGGGACCGTGAAAAACTCTTCGGGATTCGAACGTCGAACCTCCCTCCGATGCACTTACCACTTGAGCCACGGCACCCACTCCTGTCCTCAATCACCTTGGGGTTAACATAAACTCCAAGAATCACACCTTAGTAGAGATTCGACGAAGATTGACCATTTTAAATCGGTACTAATTCTTTTTGGCAACAAAAATGGAGCCAAGTTCCTAGATTAGGTTAACTTGGCCGGCTGCCCCAGATGTAACCTCACTTAGACTAGTAAGGTATTACCACAGGATGAACAGCTACCCAGTGAGCCAGGGCAACTATCAATGAAGCCCCGGCGGCTACTAATGTTTGTATTACTCAGTTCACCGAGGTTGTTGAAAGAATGGGCTCCTAAATGCAGTTTCCTATGAGCGGAAAATATGTGCAAAGAAGGTGTACTATGGTTTTTTCCTCTTCTTAATCTATGCAGCTTCTGTAGAAGTCGTTTAAGAGAATGCCCAGCCTGTTGAAGTGCCTGCCGATAATGCAGTGCCCTGTAACGACACATACTATATTTGAGCACCCTTTTCTATATAATAAGATAGTTCCAGCGAGCGTTTCTGATCCAGCTTTGGCATCTGTTTGGTGATGAGGCACGTAGTCCATCTACCCATTTGCGATTGATGAAGGTAATAGTGTTGATCTTGAGTAGCAATTTAACTGAAGCGATAGTCATACCGAGATTCATCTTGTCTGTAAAAATCGATAGGGTTGTACCCTGCCTGGCGATTTCGTCGGTCATGTAATTCCCTGGCCTGGCAGCCAAATAAGGTGGATATTGAATTATTTACCCATCTCGTTAAGAGACAAGCGACAATTTAAGGCAGTTAATCGCGGCTTGGTTGTCAGTTAAAATGATGATATCTCGTTTAGATATCAGATTGAACTTTATTCACGACAAGGCTTCTTTTATCGCCATCATCTTTGCCAAGAAAACCTGGAAGAGTAGGGAGTCGAAGGGACATTTTAAAGTTAATTCTGTTTAAAATCCATCTGTCTAGAAGCGCTTGAATTCTTTTCGTGACCCAAGATCCCCTTACCAATCTAGCCTATCCTCTAGGTTTCGGGTTTCAAAACTTCCAAAGTATAGTCGGTGTCTTCCGAAATGAATTCAAAATCGTTGAAGACAGAGAAGTGTTTAGTACGTAGACTCGACCACTGAGATATGGTCTTCGAGTGGCTGCACATACTGCCATTTGTTAACTATAAAGATCTAAGGGTGGCAGGTGGAAAAGCATTTCTAGAAAACTCTTTACTCGGAAGACAATATTGACGCTCTAAAGATCGCTAATCCTGCCGTTTCTGTTGTACAACATCGAGTTCTGGAAAGTAACAGAACATTAGCAAACATTTTTCGTCAAATTTTTTATCCTGTATGAGAGGAGGACAAGAAGATGCAACCGAGAACGCTACAGGTTGAGCCAAGATGTGGATGTCTTCCAAAAGACCAAGATACATAGGTATGTACGTTCATCAACTACATTGACTTGAACACATCGAGTTCATGGGCAACAACACTCCACCCAAGAGTTCGAGGTGATTAGGTTGACCAAATCTCTGTTTTAAAGAGCAAGCTATCGCGAATGCCAGAGCACTTGGTCTTAACAACTGGAAGCAGCGAATCCGGGATCGGCGGGGATCGAAGGTTATCCAGGTATGCTAATCTACTTAAGAGCTTATCGACACTATACATAATATGGCGCTTAAACACTATTACCGCTACATGACAGTCAGCATGCCTACCATAGAAGAAAATCTACGGAGATAGCTCTGATTGAGCTGACAGGCTGAGTTCGGCGGGCGATCGATCGCAGGCAGTTCGCTCTTACCGTCTTCTTAGATACTGAAGGTACCTTTGACAATTCTTCCTTGAACATGACAGAAGCTGCTCTTAGGTCCAAGGAACTCCATCCCACACAAGTGAAGTAGATCCTTGCTATGCTTAGGTGCGGAATTACTACTGCTACTCTTCATAATTGCGCGGAATCGGTGGCTTACTATGACCACCTTGTGGAACCTGCTGATAGACTCTACTGAGTAGCATAACGAGATGGCTAAGCTGCTATAGGGTTTGCCGACGACGAGTGTATTATCATCAGTGGCAATGACCTACTGGCTCTTCGTTGTCGCATGCAGACGGCACTCAACATTATCGAGAATTGGTGCCGTGAACATTCATTGTCCGTCAATCCAGTCAAGACTCAGATGATGCTGTTCACTATGAAAAGAAAGCTTAATCCCATCAGGCGGCTATCCTTCCTGGCCACCCAGCCACAACTTTCAAATAAAGTTAGGTACTCAGGAGTCACATTATGCCCTAAGCTTGCTTTCAAAGAACACCTTGCGACCAAGATCTTAAGAGCCACCAGCATCCTTTTGGCAGTGCAGTATAATGTTCCGTAGGAACTGGGGCTTCAGCCCCAAGATGCTCCACTGGATATACATACACTGGTATAGTCAGCATCTTGTGTACAGTGCGGTCGCATGGTGGTCAGGGCGGAATTTCTCAAACGCAGGCTCGGTAGACTGCACCACCTTTCCTAGGTCTGCATTACTGAGCGCAGACGAAGTATAGCTGAAGAGCTTCTCAGCTCTATTCCACGCATTAGTGATGGTGGTTGGATATCATGCGTACGAAACGTTCGGAATGGAGAAACGGCAGATGGGCTAGGTTTGAACCAGCTAGTATTTTATACATATGGGTCTCCGATTGGTGGCCTTTCGAGAGCAGGCATCTACTCGGAGGAAACGAGTGTGAACAAGACTATTCTACTAGGTTAGGTACACATATATACCACGGTCTTTCAGGCTGAAGTCTATACAATGTATCACACGTGCAGCTCACATAGCTCTAAAAAAGAAGATAAAAAGAAGTAGAGCTATTTAAATTTGCTCTGACACCCAAGCTGCGATTAAGGCTTATTCTACTTACTTGATTGCCACTAAGATAGTGAAGGAGACAATTGTTAACCTGAACCGCACTGGCGGTGTAAGTGAGTGATCCTGGTCTATGTTCCGGGACATTTCGGGATATTGGGTAACGAAAGAGCTTATGTACCTGCCAAGGAATAATCAATGAGCCCCTTCGCGGGTCCTCAGCCATCAATAGGCTTCAGCTTGACAGTTAAGGAAGCAATGGCTGAGCAGCTCCAAAAACAGCATTTCGACCACTGACGATGTCTAAGTATAAACCGACAGGCGAAGATGTGGGTCGTCGCATCCAGTGCGGGCAGAGGTACATTGGTTCCAGCATAACCTACCCAAAAGTGACTTAAGATTACATGACTCGTCACAGGTCTTATCTCCGATAGCGAACACCTGAAAACCATATGACTTATCGGTTTGGGCCTTTATAAGAAGTGCTTTAAGGAGAACGAAACCTGCTTTTGCATACATCAGGAACTGGCTAAGCTCAACCTTGCTGATCTGCTGCGTTTTACAAAGCGCACTGGCAGACTTGGAATGTGGATAATACAAACCAGATAAGGGGATTGTTTTTGACATCAAAAGTCACGGTGAGTTCTTTACCGACCTTGGTTAAGAAGCGTGCATTCTCCATCGTCATCCTGCACAAACAGACGAGTTTGGCAGAGATGCTAAAACTAGACATTGCTCCGCAAAGCTAGTCTCTATAAATACTGTCATACGCGGTCTTGAAATCGATGAAAAGGTGGTGGGTATCGATTTGAAGATCCTGGGTTTTTACCAAGGTCTGCCGTAGTGTGAATATTTGATCTATAGTGCACTTTCCTTTCCTAAAGCCACACTGATATGGATCCATCAGGTAGAAACCATTTCCGCAAAATCGAGAACGGGGACTATACTCGTATTATGGGTGTTTTCTTCAACATAGAGGTTGCCGTCGATAATGGTATCTGAGGGATATATAGACGTAGTTGGATCACGAAACCAGCATCAATCATCGATGGAAAAATTTACAAATCAGTTCACACGTCCACTTCTACCCCTGGTACCCCTGAACATTCTTGGCAGACAGTTGGTAAACAGTAAGCCAATTCTAATGTCTGGCAGACATGAGGGATGACATGTGATCCCGAAAACAGAAATCTTCTAGCCTCTTAAGTGCTTACATATACGTACATATCTACGTATATGTATGTCCCCTTGACTACAGATACATGTTTAATATTTAAAAATTTATTACTTCATTTACTTTTCTAATTCTACCCTCAAGTAAAAAACAATTTAAATAAATATTTACAATGCTAATATAAAGATGCCTTCTTCACCTAAAGGAATATATTCATTTAATGGATCGTTTCTTTATATTTTATTGCCAGAAAACATCGTCATCTATTTTATTATAAGACGTCACTTTAAAACGACAGTTAAAATCGTAAATTTATGAAAATATTACAGTGGATTGAGTGATTAAGTATTTACACCTAATTAGACTAATTTACAGCACTTAATCATATGATTTTTACTTAAATTAGCACCTAATATGGAAATTAATTATCACTAAAATTAGTACGTAATGATAGCTTAATATAGAAATCTATTTTCAGAACTAAATTAGCTCGTGTTTCATTTTATTGCTACGCAATTCGCCCTTATTTTTAACTAGTTACAGGTTATAGATGTTTGACCGTGTTACACGATAATGAAAAGGGAAGAATTAAAGAGTCCATTCAGTCTTATTCGCATAGACTTAATGTGAGTAGAGTTTTTTTTTTTTTTTTTTTAGAGTCGATGGGGTAAATAAGGCTCGAGTACAGCCTAACAAGCACGGCGACCAGAAGAGATCTTTTGTGCAATCCCCTGAGAGTTGCTATATTGTATTTGTCTTTTAGCTGAGATCTAGTTCATTAATGAAACTATAGATGGTTTCAGCTGAAGAAGATGTGACATCAGATGGTGATGTGAAGCCTTTGTTAAAGTGTTTAAGCCTAAGCCGAGCTATGGCCGGGCATTCACACAGTATATGTTGGGCTGTTTGGGTGTCTTCAATGCAGAGACGGCACATATCCGATTGGACACGGCCCATTTTCTTGAGATGGTAATTGAGAGAGCAATGTCCAGTAAGGAAGTCAGTTAAGATCTTAGCCTTACGTTTGCTCATTGAAAGAATGTCTCTGGATCTTTTTTTTGAGAAATTTATAAATTTCTTGGCGTGTCGTAAGCCATTTTGCGAATTCCAGAATGAGAGCATTTCTATTCTTTCCCAAAGGTTAAGCTCTATCTTTATCTGGTTAGTTGGTAAACCACAAAAGGGTTCAGGTCCCGTAAACGGAGATTGAGCACCTAGTCTGGCAAGTTTATCAGCAGATTCGTTGCCAGGGATGCCCCTATGTCCAGGGACCCACGCAAGAGTAATTTTATTGTGTGCAGCAAGCTGCAGGAGTACTTGTAGACAGTTCCAAACCAGCTTAGACTCAAAGTTGAAGGATGTTAGAGCTTTAAGAGCAGCTTGGCTGTCTGACATTATATTTATTTGTGATCTACGGAGGTTTCGTCTGATGCATTCTCTGGCACATAGCTCGATTGCATAGACCTCTGCTTGAAAGATAGTGGTGTGTTGTCCGAGTGAAGCGGATAGTTTGTAGTTAGGACCAAAAACACCAGTTCCAGCCCCATTTGACATTTTTGAACCGTCAGTGTACCAATCAGATGAAGATGTGGTATGAGGGATCAGAGGGTAGTCCCAAAACCTGCGGTCCGGTATAATGACTTTGAAAGGGTGATTGAGATGGATTCTTTTTGGCATGAAATCCGAGGAACAGATCGCTGGCGATGATAGTAGCGGGATTTCCTCCAGGATTTTCATGTGTCCTACTAGATTGCTGTTATTATTATTACATAGGAGTTGAAGCTTTATTGCACTAGCTGCTGCAGTCTTCTTAATTCTTATGTGTAGAGGTGGAAGGTCTAAGAGAACTTCCAGCGCAGCTGTAGGGCAGGTGCGCATTGCACCCGTAATACCTACACATGCTAATCGTTGTACATTTTGAAGGGCAGAACGGATGGTGATTTGGTTAGTTTTCTCCCACCATACTAGCGATGCATAGGAAATTATCGGCGTGATGATTGTGAGATAAGTCCAGTGGATTATTTTTGGTTTTAGTCCCCATCTCTTACCGAAAAACCTCGAGCAGGCCCAGAAGGCTCTTGTCGCCTTTTCAATGGTTTTATCTACATGAGGTTTCCAGTTTAGTTTCTGGTCTAGAGTTATCCCAAGATATTTTGTTTCTTTAGAGAAATTTATTTGTACATTACGTAGTGATAGTGTGCGGAGATTCAAGGATCTCCTCCTGGTGAAGGGAATGATTACAGTTTTATCAGGGTTAACCGTTAATCCTTCTGTCTGACACCAATTGCTAACTTTGTTAAGGGCATGTTGCATCCGATCACAGATGTTGGTTTCTTCCTTGCCCCTTATTATAATGATTATGTCGTCAGCATAGCCTTGGGTGTGAAATCCACAGTTGTTGAGGTCGTTTAGGATTTTGTCCACAACGATGGACCAAAGCAGGGGAGATAAAACTCCTCCTTGGGGACAACCTTTAGTGGTTTTTGCGGATATCGAGAATTGTCCAAGTTTGGCAGAAATAATCCTGCTACTGAGCATGGAACATATCCAGCTGGTGGTTTGCGGGTCAATGCCTTTAGCATCAGCAGCATCTTTGATGGATTGAAACGTCGTGTTGTCGAAGGCACCCGAGATGTCTAGAAAAGAGCAGAGGGCGATATCCTTCCCTAACAGAGTCTCTTGAGTAGAGTTACACGCTTTTCAATATAAGTTTTGACTTCAAAGCTTGACCTATTAATAGGCGCTTCCCGAAAGTATTCCGACTTCTGCGTGCTCTGTGTTTTGGGTTCGAAAACATTCCGCTGGAGCACTCAGACGACACTGTACCATTGCAGCACCAGGAAGCAAAACCCGGTACCACCCATTTTACTGGCAATTTTTTCGAAAACTGATGAAGCATCACTAAAGCTTACAGTATCAGCACCCAAGATCTCCCACCTAATCCGAGCAAAGGCAAGACAATAATAAAGGAAGTAATCCGAAGTATCGTCACCCTCTCCACAAGCGTCGCACAGAAAGTGGTGTCTCTTAAGCATAGCACACTATGATGCTTAGCAAATGAAATATGTTCCGTGAGAACGCCAATAAATTGTCCATAGACCTTTCTGCTGAGAGACAGCAAGAATGCCGTTGATTTCTTACAAACATTCGGGAGCATTCATTTAGTTCACCCGCAATCTGAAGAGCCGTTTCACACACAATTGTGTTCACAAAATATGAAGGCCCTGACCAAGGACGTGGGGAGACCCAACGCAAGTTCAGAGCCTTTTTTCATCTCCTGAGCCTTGCTTAGCAATCTCATCGGAGAACTCATTTCCCGCAATCCCACTGTGACTTGAGACCCAGACAAAAATCAGAAAGTTTAATCTTGGGACCAAATTCAAAGAGTTCTTGCATTCTTGAACTATTTTGTAACGGGTTAAGGGGTTAAGCATGGCAATAAACGCTGTCTGACTGTCACCTCAGATGCAAATACTCCGACTGCTCTGTTTATTCTTTACAATATAGTCGACCGACATTAAGATAGCATGGACCTCTGCTTGAAAAACGGTGGCATGTTTACCTAATGAGTTTTGACCAGTTTTGGAGCCATTCATGAAGACTCGACCATAGTCCAGTCTAGGCTCAGACTCTGACCGAGGTCAGTCCTGAACGCAATGAAAGTCGACTTTAAATTTGCACAGCAGTCGAGGTTCCGGTGTCATTCCATCAGATGGCCTATCCATGGAACTAGGATAAATGTCCCGCAACGTCATCAAAACCCCAGTGCGGATGATACCAAAAGCACCTCGTCTGAGATGGTAGATTGATTTGACAGTACAGACTTAGGTAAAGCCATACAGCGGGAATATCTAAGTAAAGTCCAACGATAACATTTTTTGTGCATGAGCGAAGCACTTCTACAACATTGGACATCCGTTTCATCTGATACCCCTCGAGATTCTTTGCAGGCGAATGACAGCTAGTGCAACCGTTCACCTTGAATAAAACTTTAATGGTTTGGAGAAGATTTTGGCAACACCTACATTTTGAATAAGTTCAAAAAATTTCGCAAAAACACGGACGGACTATACCCTTCTCCGCCTAATCTTTGATAAAACCTCCAAGTCACTATCCTTGCCACATCATAGGATTAGAGGAAAATATACATATGTACATAGTACATATTTTTAGAAAGTCGCATCGTTTCTATGGATTTCCAAACATTCCGAGGGGCCAACATTAAGGCGGGACACTACCTTCTTATAGCTAAAGTACGGTTGCAGATATCCCGAACACAGCCAAGACAAGAAAATCCTATGAGTAAGTTTGACGTCGAACGGCTACAATAGCAAGAGATCGCTAAATCCTTAGCCAATCAAGTCTCTCTTAAATTTTTAAAACGACTTATACCGCCAGCATCAGGGATTGAAGACCAGTGGCAACATGGCCAAAAAGCCTGTGACGTGCTGGGTTTCACTCGACCAACGCAGAAAACTCGAGGAATGCCGGCAAGCCCATGCAGCTAAACAGGGGGCATACAAAGCGGGCCTGCACAGAAGGACAAGGAATGTTCGTAAGCTTTTCGAGTAGGACAGGAGGGACGAACACCGGCTTCTCAGGAGGTAAAAGAAGAAGAAGAAGGAAATGGACGATGTAAACCAACAGTATGGAGATGAAATAAGAGAAAATGAGGTGAAAGGTCAATGAAGGCAAGACCAAGTATATGCTGTCAACAAGAAAGGAAAACAAACACCAAGGTCTAGGATAGATCGCCACCGTAGACAGATGTAACTTTAAAAAGGTGGACATTAATTAGGGACTTTGTCAACCTAGGCTAGGATATTAATTCAGATAACAACATCAGCGCCGAAGTCCACTGGCCTAGATTTTATCAAAAGTGGATGAGGTTGCTGGTGGCTGTTTCATGCGGAAATTTTTTTCGGTGATTTTCGATTCCGTTTGCAGAGGCGGTGAGTCGAACTATTGAATGGGAGATTCGATATTCGAATATCAGAAAACACCAAAAAGTTTTTTCACGGTCGAACCTATCGCGAATGTCTGATAAAAGTCCGAAAGTAATACATAAGTGCCATGAGAAATTTCTCCATAAAAAAAGGAGCTTTTCGGATATAGTCCTATAGGTCCCTTCCATTTGTGCGAAAAAATATAAAACAGACAACACTAATAGTCGCGAGAAACTAGGCCTTGAACCAAGGACGGTTTGTTCCGTCCAATATTTGTTGTTTTTTTTACTGAAATTACATGGTAATTCTGCGTTGTGATGCAAAAACAAAAACAAAAGCAATGAGGGAAGAGTATGGAGCCAGAAAAAAGGAAGAGGAGAAAGAAAATCAAGCGACTGCCAGCTGGTTTCAAGTCCGGAACGCAGGCTTTTCAAAATAGTGAAGGAAACCTAGTCGCCGAAGCACTGGGAATAGTAGATGTCTTTAAGCAGTAGCTACTAAATGGGCATCATGTAGAGAGAGTGATAGGGGAAGAAGAACACTCACATCCAGTTAACGAAGAAAGGTGTATGCACCAACTCATCAACAAAGTTTGGGAGGATGAAAGCATGCCCGATGACTAGACAATCAGCTCCATATGCTCCATCACATAAATGTCGCATTTAAGTTCCAATCGAACGTAATATGTGAACGTCTCAAGCCTTTCTGCAACAATCTCATCGGCAGGTACCAGTGTGGTTTCCAGCCCAGCAGATCGACCAAAGACTAAATTTTCACATCAAAGCAAATCCTAGAAAAGACCATTTCAAGTCGAGACTCACCACCCTTTTCATCGACGTCAAAGCCGCACATAAAAGCATCCATAGTCGTGAGCTCTACATGGCGATTGGCGAGCTCGGGATCCAGCGCAAACTGATCCACCTGTGTCGCCTTGCACTGGAAAACACGCGGTGCAATGTGCAGATCGGAAGTAGTACTTCTGAACTATCGTAAACGTGAACCGGCTTTCGGCAAGGAAATGCGCTATCATGTGACTTCTTCCGTCTAGTTCTGCAAGGAATAGTGTTGGCAACCGCCAACACCGAAGGCATTATCTTCAACAAATCCGTCCACCTACTCATATACGCAAACGTGCTTTTCTTTCGTGAAAATATCATACGAACTTTCGGGCAAAAAAAAATACAAAACTTCGAGATGTTACGAATATTAACAAACGATAAGAAGATTGAGTATCTCACTCCCCGGGGAAATCGACAAAACAATTTAAAATTCATTTCGAGTCTTAACAGACTCCACATCCGTGGTTCTCAAGGGGTGCCAAACGCCGCAGCTGGGGGCCTCGTATAAAAGTAGCGCCACAAAAAAAGAAAATACGAGGAGTCACATGATATCACTTGACGCAAACATGACTCCGAATACTTTGTTTTAATTTACCCGGTATTCTTTTAATGTCATTATGCAATTGCACGGCGTGATAACAAACACAGAAAAGAGACAGCAAAGAATTTGCTCATTTTACTAAAAGTCACGGGAATATGCAACAGCTTGGACCTAACCTACTCAAGTTATCCGTGCCAAATTTCTGAATGATTTGTTGTATCCGAAGCGCAAAGAGACAATTCTTGTGATGGTAAATATGAATTCCAATTTACCAAAGTTGCACAATTTAATTATTTACAGTACAAGTAATTGAATTTTTTTTCTTTCTTATCTTTATAGTCTAATCTGGACCTTTTAACAAATATTTACAACAAGATGTTTAGTTAATATGTAAACAGTAAACCTACATACCTGTAGACTTTTGTTTTACTAATTAGCAAGACGATACAATATATAAACATTCAACCTAAGAAAATCATTTGATTTTTTGTTTATTCCTTAGCAAATAGGTTAATTTGACTTTCTCTTTTGTTTATAAGTAAATGAAAAATAAAATGTTTCTTTTGCATCGAAGCTTAATTAAATTCTTTTTTTTAAATGACGGCAAATTAAGTTGAGCATTTATACTGAAGACAATATTCATTAGTTTCGCTTTAAAACGTCTGAAACAATAGAATGGTTTTACTTTCATGCTTTCGCTGCTATTTTTATCTGAATCTAATGCCGTTCAGTGCGAGACAGAATTAATTCGAATGCAAAAGAATTTAACAACAATGTAGTGTGGATTCAAACAATTGTGAGGAATGTCTTGAAATAAAAACAATATGTGGACGACCGACTTTCAATGTAAATGGAGTGTGATAGTGCGATGTGATGTTAATGAAATCGGTGAGTCGCTTGGTTTCGATTCAGAAATGACCCTCAAGGAATTTGCGAGTACCAAGAAAATCTTATTTTAAACTTAAGTTTAAACATTTTAAATTTGAGAGAATAATCGAATTCATTTAGCTAGTAATATAAGAGCCCGGCAATGTCTATACAAGTCTTTAACATTATGCAACAGAAAACATTTCGTAGACATGATTCCTGGGCACAATTCCTCAGCCCGATAATACTGAGAGTAGTAGTACAGCATATTTTTCCCCATCACGCAATGCATCATCACTAGAAAGACCAGCACGGACCCCACCCTTCCAATTAAGCCGTATAAACTGTACGAAGCGCGCAGGATGATAGGAGCAACGCACCTGGACCCGATGACATTCCAAATATGTCGTCCAAAAGAGACCAAACCCTTTTATAGCAACTTGAAGAGGGGATCTTCCCTGAACTATGAAAACTCAAGCATCTGGTGTTGCTACCCAAAGGAAACAAACCGGAAAACCTTCGGCGTATGGGCCAATATGTCTGCTGGACATTATCGGAAACATCTTAGAACGTATCATATACGGCAGAATAATCGCTGTGGTAGAGGATAGAGGAGCCTTGTCTAACTATCGGAATGGTTTTAGAAAATCGCATTCTACCGTCGCGTCGATGCCATAAAAGATATCTAACCGGATACACCACATTACCCCCTCAAGGTAATCCTTAATTACTTCATTAACAAAAAGTTGAGATATCACACGGACGATGGCGTTAAATAATTTTATGTATCCGCGGGAGGTCCCCAGCGGGGTCAGTCCTTGGACCTCTCCTATGCGAGCTTACTTAGCTTAACTTCAGTACTCTTATACCAGGCAAGGCATCTCTTGTAATCTGATTTGCAAGCTTGCGTCTCAAATATCTAGCAAGAGGTGCTTAAAAGGAGGACGTGTAGCTGAGAAGTGCCCTCGATGGAAAAAGCACTCGAAGTCAGACTAGCAGAAAACTTATTTAAGCATATTTAAAGTCCGTGAGGAGCTTTCAGGACTGAAGGAAGGTCTTGGAAAAGAGTTGGTGGCAGAGGAGAACGGAAGCATCAACTAGCCTTGGATACTAATGCAAGAAGTCTTAAGCTTCCGACACGTGAGCGAGCATCTTGGACATTCCGCATCAAGGCTAAATTCACCAACATTAGCCAAATTTGCTTCCACGTCCCACAGAGGACAAGGACGACGCTACTAAAGAGTGTTTCTACGAGCTCCTCGACAAGACATATCAGCAATGTCCTAAATACGACGCTAGAATCGTGGCGATTTAAACGCCAAGATAAAAGAGGATGACATCTTTAGTAGGACAGTAGCCTACACGAGACTACGTCTGACAACGGACGCTTATTGACTTTGGCGCGGGTCAAAACTCACTGATGTGAGTCGATAAAATTTCCATACTTTGATATATATTGGAAAAAAACTCAGAAAGTCCAAATCGATACCCACCATCTTTTTTAGGATTTAAAGCTACTTTTACAGCATTTATAGAGAAGATTGCTCTAGTTTTTAGCACTTGTACTTTGCCACAAGTACTGTAGAAATTGACATTTTAAAAGAATTTAAGACCCTTCAGCGGCTGGTGTAAGGTAAATCGTAAAGAAAGCTTGTGAAACCGGCTTACTTGGCTCTTATTATTAGGAAAATATGTCACAAGCATGATCCTGAGTTGGATGACCAGTGGTTTGGGAGTTGGTCAACAACAATTAACCAGAGAGAAGGAAATAAAACACCTCCTCTAGAATGACCTATAGCGTTTTTAATGGTAGTTGACCCATCCAAGCAGATATAGTTCTGCTGCATTTATTATTGTGTTGATCGACGACTTTAGCATCCAAAATAGGTACTTTGAAGTACATAGTATGAGGGTATAACAGTTCGTATCTTCAATCAATTACTAACCAAAAAAAAACAAGTAAAAATAAATAAATATTCGGCGCACCAGACCATTTATCGAAATTGACGAGAAGATTGTGATCAATTTAATCGTCCTACTGAGGAAGCCATTCGCGTCGTAGGGATAGAGTAAGGCCTGTACATCACTGTGGCGTTCCCTTAGCCTAAAATATTGCTGCTGTAAGTAAAAGTCTGGCGCCGTGGCTCAATGATTAGTGCATTGGAATACTGAGCGGAAGGTTCGATGCTCGAGTCCCAGAACACATCCACAAGATTTTTCACAGTCCCACCTCCCGGAAATCCTCTGACAAACGTCCGAGAGTAGTAACTGTCATGAGAAGGCTTCTGAAAAAGAAAAGCCTATAGGATACGGCTCTAAATTTTGTATGAAAAAATATATCACGCCCAGCACGAATGGTAGCGAGAAGCTAGGCTCTGGTCCACATAAAGCCAAATATTTGTATTTGGAAGTGAAAGTGTGACCTAAGACCCGGAATTGGCGATTCATTTGCTTTTGTAGGTTTTGAGCTTGTCTTACGGCTTCTTTTGGCGCACCTAAGCCCGTGTACAATTTTGTTAACATTAAAAGTAAAACCCAGAGGCCATGGACTAAGGATTTATGCAGATTGGGTGTTAGAGCAGTAGGAAAATTGATGCTGATTTTTTAAAGAAAATCCTCTCTGATGAGGCACATTTCCACCTCTCTGGCTATATCAACAGCCAAAATTGCCGCATATGAGACGAGGAAAATCCTCATGTGATTCCCGAGACTCCACTACATGCCCAAAAAGTGATTATTTCATGTACATTGTTTTTGCAGCGTCACTGGGATTTACTTTTTTTTTTTTACTTTCTCGAAAATGATAAGGTAGGATTGCGACAGTCAATGGTCAGCGCTATGGGCACATGATAACCAAGTATTTCTGGCACGAAATCGAAGATATGTGGAAGACATGTAGTTTCAACAAGATGTCGCAACTTGCCACACATCGGAAGCAACGTTGGATCTTTTGCTTGTAAAACGTCAACTCGCTGTCAAAATCATGCGACTTAGCGTCATTAGACTTTTTCTTGTGGCGCTAAAAGTCGAACTACGCCAAAAAAAATCCCACAACGTAAAATCAACTAAAAATCCGCCAAGTTATTGCCGAGATGCCACTCGAAATTAATGGAGAAAGGTCCATTAATAATGAAATACATAACATTTTTGATTCATAAAAAAAAATCAGATGATTTCCTGAAAAAAAAGGTCGGCAGCTCAATTTGAATTACCCTTTACTAACCGAGTTACAAAAAAAAATCCGAATTAGCTGTTAGGCTTTAAATACACAGTTTTATTCAAAAAAAAATAAAAATTTTAATAACAAGACTAAATAATTTCAATGATCTCTCAATCCAATTAATTTACTACTGTCGGCTGTAAACGCCTTCAGTCTACCGTCTACTTCGTAAACAATCAAAAGAAATTGGAAAAACCATCCCCCTTTCTTGAACAAAGTATTGTAAGAGCCTTTGACTTTATTACCAGAACTCAGATTCGATTATGCTTGTACGTCTATTTCTGGTTGAACTATTTTAAGTTCGAGAGCATAGGACACCCTTTGATTCATACATAAGTACATATGTACGTGCACAAGCATACAGCATTCAGTTGTCTGAGGTTAAAAAAAAAGACAGCAAAAAATAGCGAAAACAGATACAACATAAAAAAAATAATAAAAATGAACACAAACCAAAGATATCGCGGGCGATTTTTAAACTCAGAGTTCAAAAATATTTTATTTTCGTAATTTGTGTCGCTGTTTTTATTTTTATTTTTTTTTTTTATCAATTGCTGTTGCAATCACAGACAGGAAAAATTCACTTGCGAAACACAATTTATTTTTTTATATTCTTTTTTTTACTTTTTTTTTAACTTTAATTATGTGCTCTAAAAATACACCGTATCACTTGGGGTTAAACATTTTTCATTTGCATTTTTTTTTTTTATTTTCACAAAAAATTCGTGCCAAAGAAAGATTTTTTTTTTTACTTTTATCTATTTATCTGAAACTCTTTTCATTCACTTTCGCTGTTTGATCACGTACCTTTCGATTATTTTAAAAATAAATTTTTAAATTAGATCCTTTTTATCCGTTTAGTTTAATCCACCTCAGGCCGTATGACACGAAAATATTTAATAGCATTCGATAGGAAACGATCACGACGATTCAAAGTTTGCAACGATACTGAAATGAAAAGCTCAGCGGCCGGCGCGGCGGGCCTGTCTAGTTTGGTGTGACGTTCTGTGTTGTATTACTTATTATTGTTGTGGTCTTAATCGGTTTGTGAATATCTTTTTGAAGATATACCGCGGATTGAGATACAAAAGCGCTAAAGCGCTTCCTAATGGAATGGGGGACTGTGCTATACACTGGGGGTAGGTTTCTGTCCATCTAATGGCGCTGCCAACAGAATTTCTTGTACTTTCCGTTTCGATGTTGTCTCATCGAAGAGAAATAATTTTATTTTGTCTGTTTTTTAAGAGAGCGAATGTGCACTCTAAGTCTAAAAATATAACAACAATTGATTGTTGAAAAGAACAACTGGTAAACTGGTAAACTATTCAATTATTAGGGAGCTGTTGTGGGGATAATGACTTTTTGGTAAAGTGTTATCTATGAATGGAAGTAGTATTTCAGGCATATCTGCACGTACGCGTAGTGTACATACTTCAATGGAAAACAAATTGTTTAATACTTAATTAATATTCAAGCTGCTCGTGAATATAAACGTTAGTTGAAAGAATTTGCTTTAAAATATTTACAGAGCTTAAAAAAATACAGCAATCAAACCCAATTTACTTTATTTAATCTGAATTCGTTAAGCTTAAATAATGCGCTAAAAATTGTCATTGTTATTTTTAAGTGGTAAAATTGAAGCAACAAATCCAAAGTGCTTTGGTAAACATCCATATTACGCCGTCTGCAAATTTTACTATCAACTCGCGAATTACGATGTCCAGTTCGATTAGAGAATTGAGCTATTCTGTATGAGTATTCATCATCATCAGCACCTACTTCTCCTTGTGAAGCATAGAACCTCCAGAAAGGTTTACTAACCGACACGTAGGCGATATTACCTTCGCAACTGGTTTCCTAGCGAGAGGCGGCAATTGGCGAGTCTGTGATCAGTATACCCACAGCACCTATCTGGCCAACCCTGTTTGAGGTACAATCGAAAAGAGTAACCCAGAAACACCCCTCGAAGAAGGCACGTTGAATAGGGTGAAAATAAAAACATTTAAGACATGCCTCCCTGGACTTTGGGGAGTCTACGACAACTTCAGGGACAGCAAATGATATGCCCGCTGGTTGTACTAAACAAGTAGCGAGGGCTTGCGACGCATTCGTGATCCAGAAGACGTTAATAAATCGCCGACCACCAGTATACTGGTGGAACAATGACAAATTAGAGCTACGTAGCAAGTGTCATAGAGCGAGAAGATTGTTCCAGTGATCCAGAGGTTCGTCCTCCCAATATGAAATGCAGGTAGAATATAAAAACAGGCGTAGGGATCTAAAAATAGCCATCCTAAGAAGCACTAGGGCCCTCTTACTTTCATAACCTATTCTTGTGCAAAATTTATGTCCGGGTTATTTCAACCGCAAACACTAGTAGACTACATAGAACCACCACAAGAAATTCAGGAGTTCCCAGCCGTCACGCAAATGGCTCCTAGATGTCTAGTTCCATAGAAGTGTTTATAGGAAAAGGTATTCCCAGATCCCGTGGACTTAGATGAGCGCTCATCATACCATCGCATAGGCTTGTTGGACAGAATGGCCAAAGTACGGAGCGAATCATATGTATGTAACCGACCTAACCGACTGGAGTTAGTAATTGATAAAGCTGGAGGACTCTCAAACCAATAATATGGTTTCAGAAAAGTTTGCTCAACAATAGATTCTATAAGGAGGATAACCAGATGGTGTCATGGTTCAAATTTAAAACAGTGCTTAACTATTTTGAGAAAAGGCTTCTGCTCTTCTACATCGACGAGCGAGTAATAGTACCCAGTTCTTTCAGGCCGAGCTTTACGCTATTAAGACTTATGCTAGCATAAACTTGCATTCAGGCATCAAAGGAGCCGCTAACCATATACTCACCGACAGAAAAGCGGCGTTTAAGGCCCTAATCACCCAATCGATCAGTTTCAAATCAGTTCTAAGATTCTTTAACAGTTTACAAAACTTGGCCCGATACAATAAAGTAAAATTGTGGTGGGTACCGGGTCACGTAAGAGTTGACGAGAAGGAAACTGTAGATCTACTAGCTAAGAAAGGCTCCTCTGAGTTGTTCACTGGACCTGAACCTTTTTGCGGAATATCTAATTCTGCAATTAAATTTACCCTAAACAGTTGAGAACGCAACATGTGCATTTCCCACTAGAATAACTCCCAAGGTTTCAGACAAGCTAAAAGAGCTGTCGTACCCTTCAAAAAAAAGGCAGTTGATGTCCTAAAATACGGCAGAAACGACATAAGAAGGCTTCCTTACTTTACCACCTTAATAAAATGAGATTTACGGAGGATATCACCCGTCGTCTCTTCGTAGAAGAGGACTAAGCCGCATTGACATACTATGTCAATGTGTAGCTCTGTGCAGACTTAGGAAAAGCTTCTTCCTTTGCAGTCGTAATTATAGCTTTCATAAGGAAAGTTTAAGTGCTGCTGCCCTAAAGAGTGGACTTTGGCACAATAGATCTCTCTGGTCGCAGTGCCTACACGCCATTTGGGCGTGGCCACAAACCTGTTAATAAAAAAAAAATAGCACCGCATATCAGGCGGAGTTTCACAAGGATCGGTATTACGTTCTATCCTATGGAACTGAATCTGAGGCTCAGAATCCTAAATGAAGGAAATAATAGGTTTCGTAGATGATGTTGCGATTATTGTAATGGCAGAACTCCTGTAAGAAGTAAAGGACATTTGTGATGAATGTATCCAAATAGTGAGGCGGTGGCTGGCATCAGCAGGGCTAGTGCTCGCAGGGAAAAAAGCAGAGACAGTACGAGTAAACAGCCACAATCAGCATCAGGGTAGGTGAGCACGATATAACTTCAAAACCGGTCATGAGATAGTTAGTTGAGCTAATAGACACTAGGCTCGCTTACAAGGAACACTTTGAAAGATCATGTAAAAAAGCTACTCCTGTGAGTGCCTTCTCCAGAATAATGCTAAGGGACCTAGACAACCCAGGAGACTATTTCTGTCAAGGCAGTCTAGCATAATATATGAGGCACCAATTTGGGCCTAGCGAAATTAAATCTTTCTGTAGACAGATTATGCGCGCATAGGGTGTGCTGTGCATTTTCGGACAGTGTCGGATGATGCTATATGTGCATGGGAGGGCTACCAGAAGATATCTTGGCAAGTAAACTACAAAGGACATACGATGTTCAGAAATCAGGAGCCTTTGTTAAAGATACAAACAGGCTGCAACAATGGTCATGAAGGAACTTCGATGGTTAGAGAGAGCCAGATGGAACAACAATGAAAACGAAGCAAGACCAGAAAACCAGCCCGCGAATATAAAGGAAGAGCATAGATTGCGGACAAACCCCGCGAAGTAATACCTAGCGGCAGTCATGCAGGGAGAGTGGTAGAAGTGTATAGGGCGTGTATTATTACGTAGGCGTATTCCAGCCATCGATATTATTCAGGTTTGCGAATCGTGCATGCTGGTAGACCAGGCTACTAAGTATTAGTATTCTTAAAAGATAACCTTAGCGCAAAAAAAAATTTGAATCGTTCCATGGTTTTTCCAAATGATTCGAATTCTTTGCGTTTAGCCCTTTTCCATGTTGTTTTTGGGCGACTTCTTTTTCGAGTTCCTTTCGGGTTCCAATCCAGAGGAAGACGGGAGAATCATGGGCCCTAAAACAATCTCTCTAGTTCGGTTTCTCTAAGAAATTTGCGAGTCTATGGATGACATAGCCATAGATATTTGGCACTTTTCCAGATATTTAATTTTTTATGGATAAGGGCCCCACAAGACTCCAAAAGGTGTTCCGGAGTCTCTCAGAACTAACTGCAGAATCTGCAGAAACTTTCTTCTTCTACGGTGTTACTTAGGTTTTCTTTGAGTTTGCAGTCCCATGCTTCGAATCTTTTTCTGTTATAAGTCCCTAGTAATTTTTTGGCTTGCCTCAGGTCTTAAGTACTCCCAGAATCTAGCTCGTTTTTGTCTTTCTAATTTCCTGAATTCTTCTTGCTAAAGAGCCCATTTTCTCGTTAAAGAGCCTCCTTTTTCGTTACCCTCTTTTTCGGTATCCAGTAGAGGATTAATTTATTTCTTCTGCACAATTTGTTTAGTTCATGTAGGCATTCCCACACTAATTTGGATCTACTCGTAACAATCTGTGCTCTTTACTCTTTTTCTTTATAACGCCTCCTATGATAGCTTTATGTGAATTGTTATCAAATGCCCCTTCTATGTTCGTTAATTGTTCCGCACTTAGCCTGGAATTATAGCCGTGCAGTAGGACAAAGATAGCCAACTTACTTACCCACATATGTGTTGCTAATAAGCCTCTACAATTAGAGGCTTGACAATGTTCAATGTCGCTTAACAGCTCGTATATTTTGTACCCGTCCACGTAAATGGGACCGAATATTTCACGAACAATTTTTCGATCGAAACGACCAAGGATATCTTCATCCGTCCTCGATAAAGTCAATATATCAGCACCGTGAAGTAGGACTTGAATGATAAGAGTCTTATATAAAGTCTCCTTAGGTCTTCACGTCAGGGCCTTACTACTCAGTTGCTTTCTTAGTCCAAAGAAACAGCGATTGGCAAGCGATATTCTTCGTTTGATTTCTCCGCTAATGTTATTCTCAGATATTATATCGGAGGCAAAGTAGGCCAAGTTCCTCGGATTTTAGCTCTCCAATGTAACATTCTATCCGATTCGTTGTTGTTGTTGTTGTGTACCTTCCTATTGGCAGCACATACTTTGTTTTCTCTCATTTGTCACTACTGCTTCTATCTTATACTTGCGAACACGCCGGTGATAGCTTACTGAGTTCTGTCAACAATGTCAACATCGTCGGAGTACTATCATAGACTTCTGAAAGATTGTTTCGAACAATCTATTCAAAAATTTTGCTGAATAACTCACATGACAGCGCGCCACTCTCTATCTAGATCTGTTTTTGACTGCAAAGCTCTCGGTGAGATCACCCTGACCTTTATATAGCAACGAACGTTCTCCATCGTCCTCCAACAGAGACAGACGAGTTTGGCAGGGAGGCCAAAACTAGACACGACTCTGCATAGCTCGTCTTCATTAATGCTGTCATGGACAGCTTAAAAATCGATGATGGGTATCCATTTGGACATCGTGGGTGTTCTCCAATGGTACATTCTGTCGGACAATATTCTGCTTCGCCTCCTCGGGAATTGATAACCTAAATAAACCATCGTACATTACAGACATCACAGGTTGTTGCACAACAATGCACCCTCATACACCGCAGTTTGAACAAACAAGTATTTAGCGACCTAAAGATTCGAATAAGAGACGCCGTACACCTCCCACTTGGCATCTTGGGATTTCTTTCATGAGCTTTCAGATAAGTACGCCTCTTCTATAATGGAATTGAAATCATATCTACGCCATCCTCTGGATGTCAAAATATACGAATTCCAGGTTCTTAAAACCAAGTATATACAATATGCTAGGAACTGCCTGCTTATCTTGCAGCTTGTAGAGGTTGCGGAAAGGCTTAGACATTTTTAGAAAGAGTGGAGCATGCATGCAAAATTAGGAAACTTTCTCAGCTTAAAATATAAAATTCCTCGGCTACTATGTACTGTATGTCCTGGAACAATGCTCCCACGGATCGATAAAATTTCAAAAGGGCCACTTGATTACAACCTCTAATTAGCCATTTAATTCCATGGTCACTGTGTATGTGCCCCAAATTCGATGCATGTACGAGTATGTACATAGGTACATAATTTTGACTGCCACCTGCCACTTAAGTTCCTTTCTTAATGTTAATACATAACAGAGTAGTTCTTTGAAATAAATTTTACCCTCAAGCAAGGTATTGTGTGTTTACACGGACGTACTTGTGAACATACGAATACATGTGTTGAACAAGGATGTGTATAATGCTGTGTATAGGCTTATAAGGAGGATGTTTACAAAAGAAATGAGTTTTCTTTGTGTAAACATCGAACACATTACCTGTCAAGTAGTCAATTAACTAAGTTTTAAGTCTTACATCCTGAATTTGAACTATAGCCGAATCGGTTCGTAGTCTGACGCGTTGTTCGATTACAATTGCCTCCTTAGGTCCTTATGTCTTTTCGAGTGAGTGAAAGCATTATTTGTCTTTAAATCCGATTGTAATCGTTCGACTTTGAACGTTTTCGCTTTATTCCGCCGATGGCATGGCATACTCGTTATACACATCCGTGAGGTTAGAATAATCAGGATGGGTCGATAGATACCAAAGCTGCCCACCACACTACAAGGTGGGAACCTGTCTAGAAGTTTGTGCAAGACATCTTAGATAGATTGGTTACGGAGCACTGTATCATTTGTAGGTCTATTGTGCTCCCCCGACTTGGAGCTCTTGTCAATGGGGTAATCGACTTAGAGCTCCTCCTTCAGTCTAATTTCCTTGGTGAATAGAATTATCTGGAATGGATCCAAAAATGGTAGATCTTCTTCTGATAGCTGGGAGATACCTAGGTGTTTTTTGCTTTTGTGGATCAGTGCTTCACATTCCTTTGGAAGGTGCCCTAGGGTTTCCTCCACATCTCCGCAGAATCTACAGTCCCAACGTTGCTTTGTACTCAGTTTCCTGAGGTGCTCCTTAAATCTACAATGGAATGAAAAGAGACTACAAAGAGCACTTCGTGGGCGCTGGTCGTAGCTCAACTACTTAGTGCAACTACAATACTTTGCGAAGAAAATATAACAATTTCCATTCTCCGACCGATTATCCATGGCCTAATTAATAAACATCAAAAAACAAACATCGGAGGCATGAAAGAAAGTTTGCAACCCAGGCTCAAAATTTGATGGGCATAAATTCGAAGATGTTCTAAAAGAACAAGTTTTCTCTTTTTTGGATGCAAAATGTAAAAACTTGGAAGTCGAGGTGGAAGAAGTGAGAGAACTTATTAGAAAGCATATGCGGAACTTAGTAGAAAATTCTGTCCATCGAGATTTGAGCATTTGTGAGTGAAAGATGTAGAAAAATGGATTTCTTTATTAGACGCCTAATCAGATGGTGAAACCGTTAATAAGTTTGACATGATATGGTGGAAAAATAATGCAGGGAAATTTCCAAACCTGTGATTTGGGCTTATCGTATCTTTTAACGGTTCCAATAGGCAGTGCGCCGACGAATGTAGACAACAAGTTATTGCCTTTCCAGCAAAGTGTGTATGTGTCAATGTTATCGATGTTTGCGAAAAATTCAAAAGAGTTTCCTCGAAGTTCCTTGAACAATTGTTTATCATCCGGAAGCTTGCAATTCGTCAGTGCGTTGCGCCGAATAGTTCCAACAGTGTTTATACGACTCGCTAATTTGACAACCAAGGGAACGATATTGTAGTAGTTGTTGAAGTAAAGCTTATGGCCAACGTTTACACTTCGAGCCAATCTAATAACAACATTAGCACATGTACATACCTAGGATTGACTCCTTTGGGAAAATTGCATCAACATGTTCCTTGCCGGTATAAATTTCGAAATTATAAGTTTAAACAATTAAAACAAATAATTTATACCCCCACTTATGCAGCTTGGCAGGCATATACTGCTTCATTTAGCTATTTGCCTTTGTTACACATAGATACATACGAGTACATATGTATTTGCCCATCAAGAGATTAACACTCTGCCCGAGGGATATATAAAAGTTGTTTGTTAAAATAAGTAACTATAGGTCATCAGCGTTATTCATAAAGCCTTTAGTCTAATTTCCCTTTGATTCATCATTCGTTATTCACTACCAGCGTTATTCATAAAGCATAATCAACTATGAACTAACGTCGATTTTAGTTCAATTTCCCTTTGATTCATCATTATTATTACATTTTTCGTCGCTAATTAACGTTGATCAAGTCTTCATTAACTTGAATGCCGAATTTGGCATTTAAAGCTGAGAGAAGAATTTTTTTTTTTCATTTAAAAAAATTACGAAAAATATTATTCACGGGCAAAATGAATAGTTTTACAAGCTTTTTAAATCATTTAGATATGTTAAATGATTTTATTAACACTCAACGCCCAAAGAAATATAAAAAAAGGATTTGTCCTCTTCAAGATCTCATTGAGCATGAATTCCGAAGGAACTATAGATTCTCAAAGGACAATATGCGAAAGTTAATTGATCTAGTTTGTGATGATTTGGAAGGCGATAATAGTGGTGGGTGTATCCCTGTTGAGTTGGAGGTAATGGCAGCGATTCGATGCTTGAATATGGAATATTCAAGATGATGCTGCTAAAATTCATGGCTTCAGTCAGCTCACAATGAGCAGGATATGTGCAAGAGTGGCAAAAGCCTTTGCATCAAAAAGGCATGTGTATGTGAATATGCCAACCCTTGTTGAGGATCAGTTGGGTGTCATCTCGAAATTCTGTGGCATAGGAAGATTTCCAGATGTAATTGGTGCAATCGTGCTAATATTCTATAAATACTCAGGTAAATACTATGGTCTCCAAAAATTATATGCCTAATATTATTTTATACCAATATGAAATTTTAAAAATATATGTAGTTACCGTTTCAAAATGTTTTTCCAAGCATCGCGCTTTGAGAGGTTTTGCTATCGGTTCTTTTGTCCTCTATAGTACCAATTTGTTCTTTTATCAATTCCTTTAATAGTTGCTGAAAATACTTAAACGTAATAACTAAAAATTCTTTTGAAAATGCGTTTAAACTTCCTTTTTCTTCTGGATCCCAATTTTCAGCGCGCTTGCGTTTAGTTACAGTCCCCATTTTTTTGATGACAGTTAATAGCATAGTTTGAAATTATTCAAATATAATTTTCAAACAGTGTTTGCAAAACCGTTCATCAAAGCAATGTTAGTTATTCATGCCGATTATGGAATCCGTCGGATTCATTGCGGAGTGATCTCATTCGATCCGCACCTATTTCCTATCATTGAAAACTTCAACTAGCAAGTGAACGAATGTCGGTAAGGAAGTGACAGAAGGCAAGCATTATTGAAACCGCAAACGATCCGCACTCCATACAAAATCTGACGTTTTCAATACGTATCAAAATAGCTGCGGATTACGGTTAACAGTTGGTAATTTTTCTAATCGATAATTTTTCAATCAATAAAGATCTAATTAATCTCTGCGAAATGATGCAAGCCAATAAAAAGTAAATTTTCATATGTGTACATTGTATAATACAATATTAAGAAGATAGAAATGAATTGAAATGATACAAAATACTTTTATTTACAGAAAACAAACAACACGGCCACAATTCCAAGCCATGGTAGAATGCATGAAAAAAAAATCTCGACATCGCAAAAAATTTAACAAAAAAAAATTTTTAGTAAACCTGACCATGATTTATGAATATTTCTCTAGCGAAATGATTTTATTTTGTTTTTACTTACTGAGCGTCTGACAACTGTAATTCATCCTTCGTTTGTATCCTTATGTCCCTTCTAATACCCCTGCTATCGATTTCCTCTTCCAGATTAATATAAAATGCTATTGTATCCATTATTTTTATAATATTTCGCCTGTTTTGAATTAGTATTTGTTGATGAATATTTTCATTTGACAGAAAAATGGGTGAATTCAAAATCGTTAATAATGTGCTTTTGCGGACCGATAATGTAGTTCATCCGGCGGTTTCTATAATACGATCACACAGAGAAAGTGAATAGGTGCGGATCGGATGAGATCCCTCCGCAATGAATCCGATGGATTCAATAATCGGCATGATTATTATTTTAAAATTGTGAATAAATAAAAATAGTGATCAACTTTTTAATTACGGATTAGTTAATCATGAATCAAAAGGTAAATAAGCACATCTATCATTCAATCCGCCGGATCTGAGGTTCACTTCACCCATTCAATCCGCGTTCACCTTTAGTCTGTATCATTCAATCCGCCGGATGCACTGTATTACCAATCACAATTTTAGCTTGCCAAAGTCAGCTGTTGACTGTTGCAGATTTTGTTGCTCACGTAAATATAAAATAAACAAACAAAAATTGCTACAAAAACAATGGAAATGGACAATATTGCTTTATATTTTGAGGAAGACGAGGAAATATCCTCAAATAATAGAACATTTCGCGCAAATTTAAGAGAACCGAAAATTATGGAGTATGGGCAACTTTTTATATCCTCTTCAAGCTGTTTAAACTGGGCTCTATTTGAAGTTTTCTTCTTAAAAGTAAATAACGATTTTATTTCACATTTTTGATTTACTACTGTAAAAAAAAACTTACGTTTTCGATAAAGGAACTTCTTCTCTTGAAAGACAAAACGAAAGTAAAACAAACAAATCCGCTGTGAATTCGATGCGGATGAGAAACGTCAATTTTTGTATGGCAAGATCCGTCCACCCGGATCACGTGAATCTCATTTACATTACCGACAAGTGAACGGATTCCCCCTGGCGGATTGAATGATAGGGGTGAAGGAAATCGAATGAATACGGCTACATATGACCATATAAGTGTATGAAGAAGCCTGTCGTGATGTGGACAACATGTCCCTATGCTTATTAAAATGCAAGTACCTGCGAATCCTTTTGAATTCATTTATTGTCATTGAACCCATTATTGTGTCATTACCAGTAATTGGAGCCCCATAACGCCGAATATTTGAAATTTGATTGACGGATATAGGGATGCACATTCCCAGACATTTTCTTATGTGGTTTCTTGTTAATAATGCAGGACCTTCTGCAGTACATAGTTTCAATAGAATACGGATTTGATGCTAAAACTATACATATTATCAATCAATTCACCGGAAAAAAGTAATCAACATGGCTTAATGGTGTCAATAATTGCAAAGCATCATCAAGTAAGGAAGCGTTTCCTTTAAATGAGCATAGTCCTTCATCAAGCTGGAAATTCTTACGCATCCATATATGTATGAACATGTGTAATTCGTTTATATTTTTTCTTTAAGTAACTCGTAATTTTCCTTTTGAAAACTAGTTTAAGAAAAACACGAAAAAAGACTAGACAGATTATTTTATCAATCAGTTTTGACGCGACGCGGAGTTTGCATTGCATTGCGTCCTAGATTGAATTTGTTTCGGATTTTTGTTATTCAGCCCTATTATGAATTCCGAGAGAACTTTTTGTTCCCCCGAACTTTTTCCTTCCCGGGAGAAAGTTCCTATTATTGTGAATTTCCATCGGAATTTTTTTCTCCCGAACCCTATTCGAAATTTTCGAAAAATTTAAAAGCTGTCATTTATCAGAAATAAGTGTGTTTATTTATAAAAAAAAGAAATAAAAATGTTTTCAATCGGTGGTATGCTTCTAAGTATGGAGGAAGAAGACAGGCAAAGTGGTGAGATACGGGCAATAAGACGAAATTTAAGAGACAAATCGAATCCTTTGGAATTGCCACCAACCATGTAAGCTTATTCGTTTCTGCAAAAAAAATTTAAAACCATTATGACTTATTTGAATAGATTCCAGCAGTACTTTAGGGTTAACAAAGCTGTTTTCAAATATGTTTTGGATGTTTTGATAGAATCCTTGCTACAGTCAAGAAAATCTTTCGCAATCCCTCCCATAGTTAAGCTAACTTCCTGCTTGCGTTTTTTTGCGGAAGGTGGCTACCAAAAATGAGTTGGAAAAAAGCATGACGTTGGCTTAGCCCAGTCGACATTTTCAATAGAACTTGCTGAGGTGTTAACAATTTTTGAAGATAAGCTGTATCCAATATGGATAAAAATGAACACGACACCTGAAGAGACAAGAACTACAAAGCTTACATTTTTTTAAAAGTTTGGTATTCCTGGTGTGCTAGGATGTGTAAATGGGACGCATGTGTCACTAATACAACCTCCAAACAACAAACATTGTCTTTATAACAGAAGAGGATTTTACAGTTTAAATGTTTTACTCGTAAGTAACTCCTTGCTTTATAAAACGCGGCTTAAGTACCATACATATTCCTCAGGTTTGCGACCATGAAATACGTATTACATTTATCGATGCAACTCATCCCGGAGCATAATTGAAAGAACAAATGGAGTTCTTAAAAACAGGTGGAGATGCCTTCTTGGCTCTAGAGCACTTTACTACCAATTTTTTGAAGCTTGGCTTCTTCTATTTTTAGCAGTTCTTGCTTGAATTTTATTTCCGCCTCGATTTCAAGTTTCCGTAGTCTTTCCGTCTCTTGGTTATGGCGCTTAGTTTCTGCATGCAAACTTCCGTTTTGATCACAAAGGCGGTCAATGGAATGATATATGTATTTCTTTCATATTTGCTTCCATTGTTTCCTGGTAACCTTTAACAATTGGAAATATGTCAGCAACTCTATCAC
The DNA here is from genome assembly GCA_946965025.1 of Blera fallax. Classification (NCBI taxonomy): domain Eukaryota; kingdom Metazoa; phylum Arthropoda; class Insecta; order Diptera; family Syrphidae; genus Blera; species Blera fallax. Next base: position 96,933,528 of record OX337244.1, read on the forward strand.
AAAGTTCTCTTTGAAGCGTTAGCTCTTTTTCCAAAAATTCATGCGTTCCTAATTTTTGTTTACGGTGGTTTGTTGATAGAACTTCTGGGTTTTGATGTCAGTTTTCTTTATCAAATGTGTCTTCATTGCCTGACTGAAAATTTTGATTATCCAAAGGGGTGTGGTGTGTCGTCAAAAGAGTTTCATCCAGTTGCAAGTACATATATAAATATATATTTACTAGTGAATAAATGCACAAACTGTAGCACTATTGTTGAAGGCGTCTTGTGCAAAAAGCATATATAACGAATATTTTATGTAGGAATATTTTTTTATTAATAATATAAATTGTCTCATTATCATTGTTATTTATTTAGATAGATAGATATTTATTTCGTTTTAAATTTACAAAGGCTTGCCACCACACAATTTACATACAGAGATATGATATATATACGAATGTATATCTTTCAACTGAAAAAATTAAAATTACTTACAATTTTATTTCGAATTTGTGAATTATAATCGGGGAAAATAACGAGAGAAACCCTCATCTAATTAAAAAAAAAATAATAATAATGATAATAATAATAATAATATATAATAATAATAATAATAATAACAAATAAATAAATAAATAAATAAATAAATAAATAAATAAAAAAAAATAAATAAATAAATAAATAAATAAATAAGTAAATAAATAATTAAATAAATATATTAGAAAATAAAACAAATAAATTTATATATTATAGAATTAACAGAATCATATATTCGCAAGTAAATAGATTTACGAATTAATAATTTAACAAGTAAGCAAACTAACAAAACTAAATTAAGAGATAAGTAAGTATATTAATAAATAAGAAATAAATATATTAACAAACGAGAAAGTAAACATACATATATAGACATATAAATATGATGAAAATTAAATGAATAAAAGCAAAAATAAATTAACAGATAAATAAGTTAACAAAAAACAAATACTTAATAAAATAAATAAATTGAAAAATAAATAAATAGTATATAAATAAAAAAGTAAATAAATAAATAAATAAATAAATAAATAAATAAATAAATAATTAAATAAACAAATAAATAAATAAAACATGTGGAATATCAATATCAATCCAACCTGTGGTAAGTGACATTTAATTCATTAACTAAAGGGTTATTAGGTAGGTCACATCTAACCAGAAATGTGTCGATAAGCTTTTGTATTCTATCGGAGATCAATTCAACATTTGCTCTGCTATGCAAGTCAAAAGTGGAATGATGCCAGGGGAGATTTAGCATCATTTTTAAGAGTTTATTTTGTTGTATTTGTAATTTTTTAACATGACACTTAGCGCATTTACCCCACACTTGACAACCGTAAAGTAAAAGTGCTTGAAATATAACCTTGTGTATGATTATTTTATTTTGATCTGATAATAGAGACTTTCTGTTTATAAAAGGATATAGCATCTTAGTGGCAATATTTATTTTGTGTAATGTTCTCCTTATGTGTTCTTGGAAGGTTAACTTCTTGTCTAGATGTATACCTAAATATTTTACTGAAGTCTCCCAAGTTATCTGATGCCCATTCACAATCAACTGGTTGGGTGGAAGGAAACAACGCTTTCTTTTTCTGGTAAAAAAGATAGCTTGTATCTTTTCCGCATTCAATTTTATTTTCCATTTTTTATAATAGTCGCTTAATATTTCAGCCGCATTTTTTAGATTCGTCTCGATGTTGAGATCGAACACATGCGATGAAATTATGGCAGTGTCATCAGCATATACTGCAAATTCGCATTCTGGCAGGTTTGGAAAATCCGATGTATATATATTGTATAAAATCGGCCCAAGGACTGAGCCTTGGGGGACACCAGCAGGGATACTTAATAAACTAGACGTACTATTATTGACAAATACTTTAAAACACCGATTTGACAAAAAGCTTTGGACAATTTTACAGAGAAAAAGAGGAAGATTAAAATTTAGCATTTTGTATAAAAGTCCGTTATGCCATACGGAATCAAATGCTTTCTCTATGTCAAGGAGTAACATGCCCGTCGATTTTCCTATAGCACGATTAACCTTAATAGAATTCGTTATTCTAAGTACTTGATGGCTTGTGCTGTGAAAACGCCTAAAGCCGAACTGTTCATTAGGAAATATTTTTTGTTCTTCAATTATACTAAGAAGTTTTTCCTTAAGCACCCTTTCAAAAATCTTACTCAAGCTACTTAGTAAACTAATCGGTCTATAGCTTTCCGGTATATCAGCAGGTTTGCCTGATTTTGGAATAGGCACTATTTTTGCTACTTTCCATGCAGTTGGAAAGTATTGCATCTTAAGACAAGCATTTATGATAAATGCTAAATATTTATTGCCAATTTTCGGTAATTTTTTTAAATAAATATTTCTTATTCTGTCCAGGCCACTACTTTTTCTAATGAGTAAGATATCTGTGTACTGTTTTATATCAGCCTCATTAATAAATACGCTCAACGGAGTTTCAACTTCGGTCAAGTTGAATGCATCCAGGCAGTTGCTTACTAGTGTACTTGTGTGCACATCTCCTATGTTATTAGTAATCGAATGATTTTTAGCAAAGTTCTGGCTAAGTACATTTGCTTTGTCGATATCAGTGTAATACGTGCTATGACTGTCTTTCAGAGGCGGGATTTGCTTATTTTTGTTTTTCACAATTTTAGCAATATTCCAAAAAGGTTTGGAAGCTTTATCCAAAGAATTTAATTTTCTGTTCCATTCCTCATTACGTTGGTTTTGAATATAATTTGAAATTAATTTGTTAAAATATTTCACTAAGGTATGAGAAATAGGTTGTCTGTATCTTTGTCAGTTTCTTCTGTGCATATTTCTCAATCTAATAATTTCTAAAACATGAAGTGGAAGTTTCATACTAAAATATTTTTGCTCTCTTTTTGGTATACTACTGTCAGCAGAACTTAAGACGTGTTCAGAAAATTGATTGACAATGTGATCAACATCTTCTTTAGTAGAAATATTATCTAGGCTAGTAGGTGTATTTCTAAGATTCTTTTAAGTTCTGCACGAAAAACGGTCCAGTTAGCATTTTTCAAGTCTTGAAAATATTGCAAATTTTTTTCACCAGACCACGGAATCTGACAATTTACTGGATTGTGATCTGAAGACAAATCGTGTATCGATATCGGCTGAGAAATGTGAGTGAAAATATTTGTTATAAATAAATCAATAACAGAAGGACGACCACGAGAACCAGCTGGAAAATACGTAGGACTTGGTGGAAACAAAACACGAACAGGTAAAAATGCAAAAAGATTAGACAAGACGTTACCCCAAGAGTTTGCTCGTATGCAACCCCAATCTCTGTGTCTACAATTGAAATCACCTCCAATTAAAAATTCACCACTCATGCTGAATAGTCTCCTTAGATCCGATCGGAATATTAATTTTTTTCACTTGTAGATGCCTTACCGGGAAAATATACACAAAATATTTTTATTGTATTACCATTTCTAAGCTTTATTTCTACACCTATATTTTCTACAAAACGAGTTTGCACACTTCTCAGTAGCTCATGTTGGATCGATCTCCTTATTAGAATTGCTACACCACCACCTCTTCTATTACTTCTATCTATCCGATAGCATTTAAAAGCAGGAGCTGAAATATTAATTCCAGGTGTTAACCATGTTTCAGTGACTAGAGCAACATCTATGTTATTAGTGTTTAAAAATTCAACATGTTTTTTTACGAATGCCTCTGGCATTCCATGTTATAATATTTAGATTTTTATCTATAGAATTACTTGACATTGGCATATAAGAACTTAGTTGCTAATTGTGCGATGGCGTTAAATTGCTCTAATTTGGTTTTACAAGAACCTAACTTGGTTATCATTTCCATAACTAGAGAGTTTAGTTCCTCCATAGAGAACAACTCACCACTGGAGATCGGTGCATTGTTGTTGTCTCCGCTGGCGGACGACAGAAAGGCTGGATTGGTATGCTGCCATACGTTTGGTCGTGCAAAGTTGTCGCGCTCTATTCCAACCCGTTTCACCGCTGATCGACTAGGTAAAGCTGGGAACTCGTCCATTGAACGAAGAGGAATGCCTGCATTGTTGTTGAGGTTTGATTCGAACTTGTGGGCAGTAGAGCGATTAGTTTTCGCAGCAACTTTCGCTCTCATTTCTAAAAACTTACGTCTGCTCACGCATGCGCTGTCAGTAGACTTGTGGTTTCCACTGCAGTTCGCGCATTTGATAACATTTGAGTTGGACTTGCATTTTTCAGTTTTGTGGGGACCGGCACAGAAAGCACAATATGTTTTGATATGGCAGTTCCTCTCGCCATGACCAAACATTTGGCAGTTTCGGCATTGCGTTAGCCGATTTTTTTGTTTTCGATAATATGACCAATTCACTTGTGTATGGAAAATGGAGCGAATATTTCTTTTTAGATCATTTAGCTTAACACTACCACTTTCCAAGAAGACTATATAAATTGTATCTGTATAGTGTTCATATTTTTTGTTTATAATTTTTATATCTTTACACTTCAGACCGAGTTTGATAAGCTCACATTTTAGTGAATTTGTATCAAGTGGACTCAACCCATACAAAACGGCTTTAAAAGCTTTTTCACATTTAAGATCATGTGTAAAAAATTGACAGTTCTCTGTTTTCAATTTAGCAAGCACGGAATTGTATGAATCCATGGATTCACAAATGATTTTAATGCCAATGGACATTTTTTTAATCGCATAGTCGGTAACACTTAAAGATTTCATTAAATCATGTACATAATCACATTGTTTTTGCAAAACTTTAATGGGGGGAATAATAACTTTTGGGGAACTGCTTGGCGATACAATTACATCCATGTTTTCACTTTCACTTTCGCTGTCGGGAAGACACTGTAAAGGGCTCCAGTAATTGGACCTAGAGTCCTTTTACTTGAAGACATTTTCGGTTGAGATTTAAGTTTCTTTTCAGAGGACGATGAGTCGTCCCCTTTACTGGGAGATCTAGACCGTTTATTAATTTTGTTAATCAACTTCACGATAATGAAAATAAGGAAGAACTTATGCTGGGTAGTTAGTCGGTGCGTATAGCTTAAAAGCTGCGGCGTAACTGATATCATTGTTATATTCTCGAGAAAAACTAAATAAAAAATAAATGCTAAATTATTTATGTAGGATTAGCAAAAGAAAAACTCGTAGACTTATTTCTAAGGAAAAATAAAGTTTATTTAAAAGGTATCAAGGTCGGACGACGTGTCCCTCACCGCGGCTCACTGAAGACTGCCTTCTCGCTTACCATGCTCCTACATCTCGGCTGTCCTGACTTCATCATCGGACTCCGATGATTCAAAGTCGCGAATAATCCCAGCCCAAGGTTTCATCGAATCCGCTGCAGATGATGTTCTCCGTGGTCCTCCATGGTTACTCACCTTCAACAAGTCGCAGCGATCTTTACCACACACCCGAACCACCTCATACGGGCCCAAATATTTGGGGAAAATCTTCAAGCCAGGCGCGAATTGTGTCCGTCTTATTGCAACCAAGTCCTTTACCCGATATACTTAGAGTCGGCCTTTTCCGGCGTAGATTGTAATGTTTTCGGTTTTCGTCATGTAACTGAATGATCTGTGCTTTGGCACACTCCCGAAGTTCATCTCTCCTTTCGTCGAACATCCGGATCATTTCTTCCTCAACCATAGCTACCAGATTAGAAGGTATATCGCCGCGCATTGGAACACCAACAAGAAGTTCAAACGGCGACCTCTTTGTACTCCTTACCACCATCGAATTAAGAGTTTGCTGTAGTTTGGACACGTGCTTGAACCATTTTTTTGGGTCGTCTGCCGAGAGCTTCGAAAGAACCGTGATGATCGTCCGATTGGTCCTCTCCACCTGACCATTACCTCGAGGAATACCTGTGGTTGTATATGGTGTTGCTGACAATACTCATTGAAGCTATTGGATGTGAATGCTGCCCCTCGATCACTTATTATCCTTAAAGGACTCCTGAACGTGTCTCTATGCTGATCCAGTTTCCATATCACTTCTTCGGCGTTGGTCGTTTTTGCCGGATATATCCATACGAACTTCGTGAAGGCATCCACGACCACAAACAAGTAGTTGTAGTTCTTCGACGTGGACGGTAATGGACCCAGGTGGTCAACGTGGTAGGTGTGAAGCGGTATGTCGGGCTTGTCTATCGCATTTAAAAGTCCTTCGTGCTTACCAGCTTTTCGATCTGCGAGAATACAATTTATGCAATTCTTAATAACAGAAATTACCTTCTCAGCTAACTTCGGAAAGTAATAATCCCTGCTGACTATCTTCTCTACCTGTTTAGCACTGATATGACCATTAAGATGAGTCTTCAAGATGATTTCTCTTTGCATAGCTTTAGGTAGTACAAGATAATAGTCACCTTCACTATACTTGTAGAGTACACCACATCTCAGAACGTAGTTTCGAAAGCGTTCCTCCTTGACTAGGACATCTAACATAATACTACACTGGCTGTCCTCTCGTTGTACATTCCGGATCCTCTCGAGAAGGCCATCTTCCACCCAAAAAACAGCTGGACATTTGCTTAGCGCATCAACATGCTGCATGGCCGATCCCTTTCGATGTTTCACTGGACACTGGAACTCGTCGATAACCATGGCCCAGCGTGCAAATCTCCAGTTCGTAGCTGGAGTACCGTTGCTCAGCCTCATCCGTTTGGAAACTGTAATCAAATACAGGGTGAAACTGTTGGTCGTCTGGACATCGCTGTAGAAGAATAGCTCCACCGCCGTTTATGCTCGCATCCGCATGCAGCTCAGTCTCAAAGCGAGCATTAAAAATTCTCAGCACTGGTTCACTGCACATAATATCTTTTAGGGTATGAAAAGCGTTACATTGTTCGGGTCCAAACTCAAATTTTGCATCTTGTTTCGTAAGTTCCCTTAGCGGCTTGGCTATCGATGAAAAGTCTTTAATGAACTTACGAAAATAGCTGGTTAGCCCCAGGAATCGTTGTACCTCTCTAACGATTTGTGGTTGCGGAAAATGTCGAATTGAGTTCGTTTTCTCCTCCGACGGTCTCACACCCCCTACGCTGATAACATGTCCTTGATATGTAATCTTTCTTTGGAGGAACTTACACTTCTTCCACTTGAATTGAATGCCATTCTTGGCCGCAGTCTCGAATACCTTGCGTATCGTTTCAGCGTTGCTGGTTTCATCCTCAGACGGTATAATAATGTCATCGAACGAACGAGTTCTTCAAACACTACATTCACGTATCGCTGAAATACGGATGGCGAGTTACAAAGGCCAAAGGGCGCTTTCAAAAACTCGAACTGTCCCTCGGGAGTAGCGAATGATGTATAGCGGCGACTGGAAGGGGCGATATCGACGTGAAAGAAGCCGTTGTGTAGATCAAGGCTTGTAAAAACCTTTGCAGTACTCAACGTATCTACAACGTCTTCTATTAAAGGCAAAGGGTATCGATCCCAAATCACCTTGGCGTTCAGCTTCCTATAGTCGATGCATAAACGATAGCTCCCGTCCTTCTTTTTTGATAGCACGACGGGACTAGCATAATCAGATTTACTGGGGCATATTATCTGCCCCTGCAGCCATTCGTCGACCTGCTGCCGCACAACATCTTTTTCGAGTGGAAACAAGCGTCGTGGTGGTTGATACACTGGGATGTCGTCTAGCAAATCGATTCGCATTTCTATGACGGATGTTGGTGGCGCGATAGGTCTATAATTGGAAATCAGAAGATTAATCTCGTTTCGTATTTCAGTACTTACTTTTCGATCAATATCGTATGGTGCTTCTTCAGGTTCGATGCTGGCGACTTCAACTTCATTGTGGCAAGGTAATTCTTGACTGATGATGAATGATGGTTCAATGCACTCAATCTTAACCTCTCCTCTTACAACAGAGAGATTAGTGAGTGACAGAACATCTTTGCCGATAATCATATCCGATGACATCCAAATGTCTGGTACGACGTGGCAGTTTACTTTGAAACAGCTGGAGTCAATGAATATGGTCGTGGAAAATGTACCTAGCGTCCGTTTAGGGTTGTGACCAAATCCTTGCAGGACTATTCCTGGTTGAGTCAATTGAGAAGCCGAACGAAGACGATTGTATACTGAGTGCTTCAAGATGGTGACGTCGCTACCTGTATGCATTTCTGCAGTGTGGAGCGAGAGTTCACTACCGCGTTCTGCAATGTTTGAGGCTTTGACGCAGTTGGTTTGGGTTGGTCTTCCTATTGCATTGCCTGGACAGTTTACTGTAACTAAACTGTCGTCAATTCCTTCAACCACTGCTCCATTCGTGACTGTACCGAATTCTTCTCTCTTCCCTTTTTTTCTTTTTAAAGTTATTTTTGACACCGGTACCAAGTAAACGTACCGCAATATCACTCGCCCTACTGCTGACACTGCCGCAACGATACTGATGTTTTTTTTTGTGGTGTGAGTATTTTTATTTGTACCTCCGTCGCCGTTGATTTAAGTGTTGTTGATACATATGGGACGATACTGATGTTTTTTTCATTTCTTTTTCTTTTTGTGGTGCGAGTATTTTGTTTCTACCTTCTTCGCCGTTGCTGTTCTTACCAGAGTATATCTACTTACAGTGAGTAGGGACACTCTCCACACATATGCAAATGCTACTAACACAAGAAAAACCTAAAAAAAACCTACAATAAGAGAAAAGAAGTAAAAAGCATTGATTTTAACTAGGGTTGCCAGAAATATTCCTTACCAAATCGGGAGGATTCAGGAAAAATATCGGGAGATTGAGAAAAAATCGGGAGAATAAATAAAAACTCATTACTCCATAGTATAAAACATTTTGTAATTTTATTTCAGGTTTTTGTACAAACATTACTTAGGTACATTACATTTGATATTTTCCGTAGAAAAATTTTAAGCCACCATTCTCCTTCTAGCAAACAAATATATTTGTGGAAATGTCAATGTTAAAAAAACAAGAAAGAGAAATGCCAAATTATTTTGTATGCTTACATTAGGCGCTGAGTACACTTCTTCGTAATAAAACTTTTTCTGAACTTATTCGTGATTTTTTGGGAAAGCAAAAATAAAAAAATTGGAAAATCGGGAGATTTCTTAGAATTTCCGGGAGACCGGGAAATTAGTCTAAAAACCGGGAGACTCCCGGAATATCGGGAGAACTGGCAACCCTAATTTTAACCCTTATGTGCGATGTCTTATAATAAAAAGAGCATACAACACAATTTGCCAGCACGATCACATACGGCTCTATGCGTAAGATACATAAATGTGGTTTTCCCATAATGTTTTTTTAAAGGCGGGCTGGAGTGACTGTCAGTGTAGTAGTAGTTTTCCTCTCCATGCTGGTATGAATTGAAGTATACGGGGTGACCAGCTTCGCTTTCGTATAGTAGGTTTTGTTTGTGTTTTTTGTCAGTGGTTATTGATTTTATGGGCTTAGTTATGGAGTTTCAAAATAAATATTTCATTCTAGGAAATGCAATTGAATCTTTTTGCTTTGCTATGACGTCGTTAAATATCATATTTGACGATTTCAAGTTTTATTGTCAACTCTTTTTATATGCTGAATTTTATGGCAGATGGTCACACTAATTATGTAGTCAGACTGGAGCGCGGTTTGTTTACATTTTTTTCGCACGTCTTTTTAAAGGCGGGCTGGAGTTGGATTGTTATCAGTTGTTCGATAACTTGCATTGGAAGAAAAACGGGTGTCGCGTGTGTAACAGTCAAACTGAAAGACTTAAAGAACATTAAATATTATTATAAACAAGTGTAAGTGCAACGTTAAATATAATAATGGGAAAACATTATTTTAAGTGTTTGGCGTGCGGGCAAGAGGAGAAAGAAAACGTTAGTGTCAAATATTTTAGAATACCGGAAAATAGTGAGAGGTAAGCATATTGAAACATTTATTTCAGCAAAGCAAAAGGTAAAACATCTTAAGTCGACTTAAGATATTTTCGTTTTTTTGTCTACCTTGTTGAAATGGACTTAAGATGTTTTACCTTTTCAGTCGAGTTATAATTCAGGCAACAAAAAATATATAACACTGTTGTATTTCTTCATTATTTTTAGAAAGGCAAAGTGGTTTGCTTCCGATAACAAACAACATTTATTACATGAAAAAATTTCGAAGGACTTTAGAATCTGCGAAAGACATTTCTCGAATAACTGTTATGGCAAGTCAAAGCTGCGTTTGAAATGGTCGGCAACACCTAATTTGGATATTTTGAAAGGTGTTACCCATATAACAAAAGGTAATGAAGATATCCAAATGATGGAGAGCTTTGTGGCGAAAGAAGCGGAAACAGGCGATATTCAAAATAATGAATCTGTCAACGCTCCAGTGGAAGCACCGGAATTAGATGAGCCACTTAGTGAAGTTATTGCAGTCATTGAGGTTTCTGACGAGTTTACCATATTCTGAAGAAATTTAATTTAGTTGCTCTTGACTTACCCGTTTCGTTTCGTGGTGTGATGCATGCGTTATCGTCGTTGCCGCGATGTGCAATTCCCGTAAGGTTTTTTCAACTTTTAGTTATGTATTTTCTTTTCCTAATCCCGGTTGAGCCCCCAAATTGTAGGATTAGCAAAAGAAAAACTCGTAGACTTATTTCTAAGGAAAAATAAAGTTTATTTAAAAGGTATCAAGGTCGGACGACGTGTCCCTCACAGCGGCTCACTGAAGACTGCCTTCTCGCTTAGGCTCGTTTCACACTATCCGGTTTTAGCCGTACGGCAAAAATCTGAATGCTGTTGTCCATTCACACTATATGGTTTATGCACGGCTTTTTTCCATCGCAAGCTCAGTTTGTGATTAAGTGGTGTGTTGGTTAGATAAAATGAATCGTATTCAAATTATTGCATTATTGTTATATATTCATCGACGAAAGGGACGACAACGCAAACGTAATTTTTGGGTGCATCCTATCAATGAAAGGCGAGAGAAAGTGGGCTTATTTCATACCTTATTTGAGGATGTACGAAAAGATGAAAATGAGTTTTTCAATTATTTTCGAATGTCCATTGCTTCCTTTGATGAATTACATGAAAAACTCAAGGATGCCCTCCAGCGCCAAAACACACAGTTTAGGAACTGTATACAACCAATTGAGATGCTGGGCCTCAAAGTCTGGGCGTAGTTCTATGCTAACTTCATCCCAGGCATCTTTTGTAGCATTTCGATCCTTGTAGGTGTCCAGAAATTTGTCCCACAGCATAGGTCTGGCTTCCACAAGTGTAATTAACACTTCGTTATTAATAGCTTCCATTATTATTTAAATAACCAATAAATAGAATTAGCCAAACCGCAACTACACTGGCTTGAAGACAACTGATCGTACGATTTAAAACCGGTAAATGTGAGAGCGCGCATTTGATTACGTACACCACTGCGTTATCGGTAGCCGTACGGACGCCATTAGTTGCAGTGGCAGTGGACGGCTGCTACACGGCATGGTGACGGCATTTTGCCGTAACCGTGTAATGTGAAAGGGGCCATGCTTTTCTTCAGGCCACTAAAATAATTTTGCCGTACGGTTTTTTGCCGTACGGCTAAAACCGGATAGTGTGAAACGAGCCTAACCATGCTCCTACATTTATATACACAAAATTATATTGTATTTACATAAAAAACAAAACAAAAAGAAAGAAATAATACTTATATCGTTCTATTAGTAGAACGAATATATCATGGCGCATAGAGACGACGCAACGTACAAATACCCAGACTGTGCAAATGAAGTAGGATGGCTGAATCATGGCCGTATGGTATTTTTGACGACTAAAAAAATTTAGGTATTGGCTTCGAACCACTCAAATCCCCGGCACTGGACGACATCTTTCCGGCTCAACCTATCCTGTATTCTGAAAGGCTGTCTGTTAGTAGTAACTATACCCAATGCCTGGTCCGCTGTGAAAGTGATTTTAATACCCAAAGACCGCAAATTTTCACACTTACATCCAATTATCCTGACATCTTTTATGCTTAAAACTATCGAGAGAATTATCAATCTCTACATTAAGGACTCAGTAGATAGTGCTTTGCTATCTATGTAAGTCGCAACACGTCTATCAGAAAGGCAAATCTGTTGAGGCAGCCCTTCATTCAATTATATTCAAGAGAATATCCACAGACAATTGTCGATGTCATGCAACTAAAAATACAAATTCTTGGCGCAACGGACCTTATGTGGTCCAGGGCCTAGCTTCTCGCGACCATTCGTGTTGTGCGTGTTATATTTTTTACACAAATGGAAGGGACCTACAGTTTAGAGCCATATCCGAAAGGCAAATTGAGAAGCTTTCTCTTGACAGTTATTACTCTCGGACGTTTGTCAGACATTCGCGAGAGGTGGGACCGTGAAAAACTTTTTGGTGTTCTCTGGGATTCGAACATCGAACCTCACGCTCAGCGATCCAACGCACTAACCACTTGAGCCACGGCGCCCACCGTCATGCAACTCGCCTTAAATAAATTAGTAAACTGGACGAATTGCTGGGGCATTAGTGTTAATCCGACCAAGACTAAGCTGGTCCTTTTCACTACGAAATACAAAATCCATTGCTTCTCGCCTCCCACACTGGAAGTTTTACTATTAGTCTCCCAAACAAGGCTTATTATTTGGGATTAAAGTTAGACTAGAAGTTGCACTGGAGAGAAAACGTCAACGGACTTGTCAAAAAAGCAATGGAGAGGAATTTCGATATGAAGCAAATGGAAAAACTCAACGAGTGGCATGTCTCAGCATTTCGAGTGCGCTGAGAATCTCTCCAACAGCGGAGCTTCAAACCATGCTTCACCTTCTTCCGTAGACATTATCGACATGCAAAGACACCTTTAATGCCAACATACTTATAATGCGTCGTCATCTTCCCGACCGAGCGCTTGCCTATTGAAACTAATTTCAGCTTTGGCTTCAAACACTCGCGAACCCAACGCGATGTCCTTTAAAGCGATTCACTGTCAATCCTTGCGGATGGGTCCAAGATCCAGAACAGGTTCGGCGCCGAATCTTCTCGGAAGATTTAGGCATCCGCCACTCCTTTAACCTTCTGAACCATTGCAGACTGTAGTTACCACTTTTCGTCAAGCCACTGACTGGCTGGCGGAAGATACTATATCGCGGAAAGTTATAGTTATATATATCAATACCCAGGCAGCTATGTATCAAATATCTCATATCCAGCATCATAACATCTAAGGCAGTGAAAAACTGACGAGTATCTCTTAACGATATAAATAGCTAAACAGTACAATTTCACCATTTGCTGGATATCAGGTCACTGTGACGTCCAGGTGAACTGGCTGACGAATTACCTAGCACAGGTGTAATTAAACTATTGTGCATTATAAACGCTGCTCCTAGAATAAAAGTATTCTCTAAGTCTATGGAAAATCGAGGAGGTTATAATGGTTCCTAAACCCGGTAAACCGCCGAATATCAAAAAGTCATGTAGGCCGATTTCGCTTCTTCCGATTATGTCCAAAGTCTTAGAAATGATATTAATCAGCCGGATGCCGGTTATAAAAGAAAAATATTTCATTCCTGATCATCAATCAATTCGGATTTAGATTACAAACGCTCAACAAATGATCAAGTACATACATACATTATCCGAAGTAATTGAAAAAACTACTGAAGAAAAGAAGATTTGCTCAAGCGTATTTCTAGACCCACTTGACAAGGCGCGGCACGAAGGATTGCAGGGTAATTGTGACAAGTTTTGGTAAAACACTTACATATGTATATGTATATACAGTAAAAACTCTTTTATCCGCAATACTCGGGACCAACGGCCTTCCGGATAATCGATTTTTTCGGTTATAAGAGGTTTAAACAAAATTGAACAAAAATATTTTTTTAAAGGGTTATTACTTTAATTCATATTTTGAGATCTGAATGAGTTTGAATATGTTCCGGATATTAGAGGTTTCTCCGGATAATAAGACGAATATTAACAAAATACTTGCTAAACAAAATGCCGGATATTAGAGGTTGCCGTTTATTGGAGTTCCGGATAAAAGAGTTTAAACTGAACATTTTCGAATCATTCCTCGCGAATAGACTCTTCTGTTTCGAGCATGGAAATGATTATTCAGAATTTACATAGCGACTGGCTTTGATATCCTGTGTCAACTCTAACATATGTTTAACAGAAATCTAGTTTCTACCCAGTGGCGCCCCAAGACCTCCCCTCTTCTGATAACTAAAGCCGGACATTGACACAAATATATGTATATATGTTATGTGTCGCCGTCTCGATTTCCTCGAGGCATAGTTCACAGGTATCATTATCTAGAAGACCCATCTTCTTCAGCTGATACCTCAAATTTCCATGACCTGTAGACACCCATTTACCACCCATTTCAATGCTCTTCACTCCAAGCTAAGAAATTCTTTATGAGTGGTGCCAGTCGGCATTTTTATAGCTATTTCACCTACAACCTTCCACGGTTGACCACCTTCTTTTGTGTTCCGCCGCGGCCCAGTTGTTGATCAGGTGCTCCACCATTCCTCTGCCAATTGCAGCAAATAATTCCGAACCAGAGAACTCCGAGGTTGACCCTTACTTTGCTAGAGTCCGCCTTTTCATTGCGTGAACTATCACCCAGAGCAGCGACATCTCATTTCGAGATGAGCACTCATTCAGTTTATCACTTTGTCACTCCTGCTGTCATGCGAAGCATCTTCATCTCGGCTGCCGTTATTTTGGATCCTGTCGTAGTATGATACAGTTATTGGGCGCTTTGTGCAATAAATTCTTTGTCAAATTTTCATCATATGTTCGAGAAAGGCGAATAAATGGGAAGCTATAACAGCGAACCATACGAACTGTGTATGTAGTCAAAAAGATCCGTCGACTACATTAGCTCGGCCTCATCGAGCTCATATACACCAGCGGTCCACTAAGCTATTACGGATGCCATAGCGTTTAGTCTTGTCAACTGGAAGCAGCGTTCCTGAAATCGGCAAGGATGGGGAACTTCCTGTCTCATTCGGGCACTTTCACTGGACCCTGTCAAGTAAATTAAGTGACAGGAATGGTACGTCGTAGTCGGTAAATGTTCACAAGATGAACGTGCGTACTTCAGGTACTTGAATTTGAATATGTGTGTACTAGCAAAAATATTTGTGGAGAGAACTGAAAGCCCCTCCTCCTCCTTTAGAGAGAGTTTTTCCACCAACAGTTTGCTTTCGTGCTAAAGAAGTTTCCAAACTTTTGTCCAAATCTAGAAAAATGTGCTCAGTAGCACATACAAGTATTTTTTGGTCAACTTTCAACATAACCTCCTTTTTTTCATCTATACTGAAACCTCTTTAACTCGTTAAAGTAGTGGCATTTTTCTGAAGAGCAGGTATTTACAAATGATCAAATGAATGAAGGAACGAACATTGAAAACCTGGATCCTCAGAGTCAACAACCCTTGAGCTTAAAAAGCAGAAAGAAGCAGAAGTCCAGATCTGTGTAATACTGTAAGTGGTCTATTATTTTGAGCTCAAACTCCTAAATATGTAACCCTATCGCAGAAGAGTGGGACGGTGCTTAATTCCACGCATTCCCATAATTTCAACCGACTTGCCCCTCGAGTTCGGGCGGTTGCAGTTTCCACTACGACTTCCTTTTGCAATAAAGATCAACAAAGCTCAAGAGCGATCGCTAAAAATTGCTGTACTAAACTTGGAAAATCCATGTTTTTTTACACGAGGGAGAACACCAAAAAATGTATTCATTTCCTACCAAGATGGAACAACCACAAATATTGTCTACCCAAATGCTTTGCAAAAACGAGAAATATGAACTAAAAAAATTTTTTTTTTCATGCAGCGTATCAAAGCACGCAAGGTATCCGCTAGTTTATTAATAACTGATAAAAATACTAACACAATTTATGATTCGTTGTCTAAATACTTTACGTAGAGAGTCCTGAACTTTCAATGGTCTTAAAAATTTTCCATATTGACCAAACAAAAGCAGCGCATCTCAAGTCTAAACAAAGCTCATATTTATTTGCAGTTTCCATTATACCAATAGCCGATTTTTCCATAACGTACTGTAAAGCGTAGTCTACAATTTCCGCTTCGGTATTACAGTCCCGCAATTCTTGAAGATCCTGGTTCGCTATTATTTGCTTGAAAAAATAAAAAAAGTTAAAAGATTTTATTTTATTTAACTTTAAAGAATTTGTTATTAAAACGTTGTTTAACTAGAGCAGTTTTTAGTTACTGTTCACTGGTACTGTACTGGTTCACCTGCCATACAATAGGCTTTGTAATGGAGGGCTGGCTTGAGCGACTGCTACAATAAAATCGCAGAATTTATTTGTGCATGAGGGCCATCCAAGGTTGACAGGTCAAGGTGTATATATGTATATGTCATAATAACTCGGAAGGACTTCATACACGAATCGCAATAGAAGAATTCCCTATACGAGGTCAACTTTGGGGTCCACAGTTTCACCTAGGTCGAACTGCTTGGTGAACACCATAAAGGCAACTAACAGCCTCGGAATACGGTTAGTTAACAAACCTGCAAAACGAAAAAAACACAAGCACGTTCGGATCTGTACGCGTAATATTCGAAACCTTAATAGACCGCGTGGAATCTAACAATTAGTAAAGAGAACATACCACGACGTAGGGATGAAGAAGGAAATCTTGTAGTAGAGCCAGAGTAAGTGCTTAGAAAAATGATAAGTTATTTTTGTGGACTGTATAGGTATAATGAAAGCAAAGCCCAACATTCCGCTGTCAAGTGGAATGTACCATTCAACCTAGACGATGATGACCAACGCTTCCATTCACCTGACCAAACTAAACTATTCCTGATAAATGGAATCTCAGCATCGTTTACTTGATCCACAATAAAGTAACTTCGTCGCTTCCAGAGGCATCAGCCACCTTAACTTCTCATGGAAGATCCTTTATATTGTGTCAACGCCTGAAACCCTTTGTTAACAACCTGTTTGGCCCCTATCAGTGTAGTTTGAGGCCACGAAAGTGTACAGTCGATTAAATTTTCATACTTCGGCAGATCGTGGAAAACCCAAGAAGTCCTAATTGATATCTTTTATCAATATTAAGAACGCATATAAAAACGAGCTATACAGAGCCATATCTAGTTTTGGGATACCTGTCAAACTCATCCATCTGCGTAGAATGACGATGGAGATCGCTCGCTGCTCCATCAAAACTGATGGGAACCAAAACTGCGAATTGAGTAGTAGCGCAACAGTCAAATTTAAAAGCAACTGCTTGCCTTACCTTCTAGTGGTAGTCCCTAGATATACATCATATTTAAGCCCTTTTAAGTGAGGATTGAAGCGAGGACTGTCTACAATCTTCATACACCTGCAGACAAGCGTGAGGCTGGCATTCTAACAGGCGAAACTATTGGCTTTTGGAACCGACATCGCTCGTCTACTCGTTTAGAAGATGGTTTCTGGGCTGTAAGGCTCCTGGCCTACCAGAAGGAAGTGCCTGGTTTCCGAAACTAGAGTCAGAATTCATAATCTATTTTATAAAGAGAACCATCCACCGAAATCAATAGCAGCGGTAATAGGATATTTGTGGCCAAGTTGTGGAGTCTATTGAAAATGCCAGCTAAATCCAGTGTTACAGCCCGATCAATGTTTCTTCTGTGCACGACAGTCACAACTTTTATAACCAACTAGGTGCCACACACATTTGACAACAAACAGAAATCAATCCAAACGGTTTTTTTAATGGGAGACACCAATAAGAAGGTAGGCGCCGAAAGTGACAAAAAATGTATCCCCACGAAAAACTCACACCTCTAATTGAGTCTATCCCTCGTAGATTGCAAGCTTATCATGGTTATTCGGCCAAATATTAACTTTTTTAAAAAAACAAAAATAAAGAACAAATTCTTCAAAAATAATAATGCCCGGTTTTACAGTGTAAGTTTAAACTTAAGCTTAGGTAAACTCATAACGAAGTTTAAACGAAGTACTTATACCGTTAGTAGTAGAGCTTAAATGAACGTTTAGTTGAACTTCGGCTTAGCTTTTCTGCTCTGTTTTGTAGGTCACTACTGTACATTTTAAACCCATTTGTTTTGAAGTTGTTCACTATTCAGTTGTGTTTAGTTTGAGTTTTAGTGCAGTTTTGAAGTCAGAAAATTAAAATAATACAAAGGAATAAAATAAACATTAGTATTAAAAGAAGTGCAAACTTTAATTCAGAAGAAGTAAACAAATTGCTTGAACTTTTGAAAAAGCACAGGACAATCGTAGAAAGTAAAAAAAGTGATGCATTTTTCTTAGACGACATCTACATATAATTGACTCCAATACTGCAAATTTCTATACTATGTAAGTGCAGTGAAGTGCACACTTTTTTGAGAAAATACGCATTTAATTTCCACTTTAATTAAATATATAGAATTCACGCAGCCTAGAAAATTACTTACTTACTTACTTACTTAGGTGGCCTCAACCAACTTAGCTAACTCCCTCCAGTTGCGCACTCCAAGTTGGTTGAGATCACCTTCTACTTGTGCGCGCCACCTTAGCCGAGGTCGTCCTCTACTGCGTTGTCCCTCCGGGTTAGATTCGAAGACTCTGCGGGGTGTCCATTTGCTCTACATGTCCTATCCATCTTAGGCGACTTATGCGCAGTTTTTTGACTAGGTCGATGTCGCTGTGCAGTTCGTAAATTTCGTCGTTTCTTAGGAAAACTACCGTTAGGCACAATGACTTTATTACCAGACTCAAATCTTGCGCAGATCCTAGACGCAGACCCAGCCGTTTTAAGACCACGTCTATAATTTCAATTTGGAGTCACACTTTGCTTGCACATTCAAAGAAATAAACATTTATGTATTATAATATTTTTATATAGACATGGAGTATTTATATAAAAATTTGCACGACAAACGTCGTTGGTTTTAAACCAGTCATCATGAACGTCACTTTAAACTTGATATGTAGTTGAACCGAGTTTAAACCGTCACTGTAAAACCGGGCATTAAACCTCTATCTGACACAGTGGATGCTTTGGGGCATACTCTCCAGGCTTGGACACGAAGCCAACCCAAATTGTCCAACATACTGGGAACAATTAAAAACACTGAACATATAAAGTATCATATTATGTAGTATCTTTAGAAGACTACGATCCTTTGGCGCAATTAAAAAAACACAAGGCCATCAAGTGAATGCTGCTGTATACGAGGTGCCCCCCCAGTGTAAGCCAAGGAAGACAATCAGTGTTCCAGCAGGAAGACTCAAGAATGAATGGACACCAAACTTGTTGACAACTGACTCACCGTTAAATTTCTTTGTGTATGGCGTAGTAGAATATAAAACCAACAAATATTCCCACAATACCATCCAAGCTCTAAAAAATGCCTTTGTCTAAGTAATGGCCAACATCAACAAGGACCATTTGATTCAGACGTGCATACATAACGAGAATGTATGTATGAATCTACTATGTGCAAAATTAGGTGCCGTGACATAAGGCCAAGTGACATAAGACCAAATCTCAAGATTTGGCCTCGTCGCATTTGGCCTTAAATGTCGCTTGGCGTTATGTCACGGCATCGAAAAATATATTTTACCTAATACTGGTAAAGGTTTTTTGTGGTGAAAAGCTAATAGGCAACAGTTTGTTATTTTCCCTTACTCCATTAGCAAAGGAAAGAATAACTAAAGATAGCTAAATATCGACATAATTATCGAATGCAAGTAATCATTACAGACTTCATACTTACCAGGCATTTTCCGCCTTTCTCCAAGGAATCCGTTACAGAATTTAACATTTCATCAATCACTCGTTGGTCTCGTTTGCTATTTATCTTTCCAAAAGTGACGTGATTGATATTCTTCAAGTATTCAAAATAAGATACTACCGGGAAGAGAAGACAAAATAAATTAAAATATAACGCAACTTAAATGGGTTAGCTTGAGCTTCGTTTCATTACTAAGAATAGTAAGCTACTTAAACGAAAGGAAAAATCGTGTATAAAATAAACGCAAAGAAACAGCGTTGAGACGAACGGCATACCGATATGTCAGAAGAGTTGGATGATGAACTCCTGAAGTCTACAACAAGGGAAATCCTATCGAAACCGTGAAAAAGTTTTCCACAGAAGACCTTGAACGGAAATGTAAGAAAGTCATTTCACTCCGAAAACTGGTGCCTCATAAATGTATCCCTCTACTTCACTACTATCACACGTCATTGTCAAATTTTTTCTGAGCTGGGTCTTACCAATTATTCACTCCAAGAGTTACGCTCTCACAATATCCAAGCAATGGATTTCATCCGTTAGAGATCACAAGCAGTCCTCATCCTTCTTCACAGCGCCTCTTTGTATACATAACGGTAATTAATGAACAGACGAAACGAGTTCGTCTTGTAGTATAGGAGGGCAAAACCATTTACATAATTTGCTATCAACAAGGAAAACATGCGCTTTCCACCGATAAGGAAAAAACGTTATAGTTATAGCGGATAAAACGCGATAATTTTAACTTCAAATTATTTTAGGAGTTCATCTACCGCGAAGTCAACACAAATTCCACAAATGACACCTTAGTGGATATTCGACGAAGACTGACTCTTGTAAGAAAGTGCTACTTCAATTTGCCGAAACATCAAAAACTCCGAATTCGAAGGGAAAAAATATAGGCTCTATACAAGCCTTCCTGCCAGTTCTGCTAAACAACGGCGAATGTTGGCCTATAAGCAGGACAGCAGAGCAGATATTAGACGCTTTTAACCGAAAATTCCGAGTTACTAGTCATATGTGCGAGCAGGGTGAATAGGGAAGATTGACCCGCGATTTCTATGAGCTGTTCCAAGATACGTCGACTGCATTACCCCGGCCAAATAGAGCACATTGACCACAACCTTCCAGATAAGAGGATTTTCGAATCTCAGCCCCCAGGTTCGAGATGACCGGGAAGACCGATCCTTCCTAAAGAGCAACCAAGAGCATGGAAGGCTACCCTGCCTTAGACAGAGACTTATCACGAGCCGAGAGCCCGTTAAGTAAAAAAAAGTTAGTAAGCACGAATTCGATATTTTGGGCAGGGGCCTCTTTAATGACTCAAGAGTTGTGGGCAGTTTATCAAAGCATTCACTAACCCACGGACCAGACAATGGACCGATGTGACTTAATCAATCTATTAGTTGGTATTTATAATTTTCGTAGGAAACGTTGAATTATAAGCATAAGTGAGGATCAAATGTCTTTAGAAACAAGACTTTGACGTATGGGTGGATGTTTTGGAGGGAAATGGGTATAGAATCAGACCAAAAAAGACAGAGTACCTGTACTGCCCTTTCTCTGATCCACTCCGACCTAGTCCAGACATTTATTTGAATGGAAAAGTGACTCCCAAGTGCGAAAAGTTCAAGTATCTGGGATCTATGACCAATAGCGAAACAACTATTGATGACGCCATCAATCATCGCGTAAGCGTAGGGTGGATGAAGTGGCAGTAAAACTCTGGTATCTTGCCCCCTAAGCTGAAAGGAAGGCTTTACACCGCAGTTGTTAGTTCGGCGCTCACATACGGTTCGCAATGCTGGACAATGTACAAAAAGTATCAGGGCAAATTAAGAGGCAGCTGAGTTTTAGATGCTTCGCATGACAGCGGGAGTAACAAAGCTTCATCGAATTAGAAGTTTGAAGATCCGAGGAAGCCTTCACTTCAATGAAGCCATCTCGAAAAAATTGAAGCACGACCGGCTCAGTTGGTATTGCCATGTTCAAAGGAGGGATCCTACGAACACTGTCAAAACGCAATGTCAATCAACGTTCATACACAAGCGCGGAAGAGGGGCAGGCCAAAAAACTCCTGGATCACACAAATGCAAAAACAGCAGCATTTGATCGGCCTCAGTGACGAAGTGATCCGAAACCGGGAGGCCTGTAGATACTTTCTGAGGTCGAATCGGCGAACCCCACAGGCGGAGCAGTAGGGATGCAGTAAAGTGATCATGAATCATAGAATCCTGATCATAACCTCGTCGAACAAAAGGAAGAAGAAGAAGAAGACGTTAAATTATAAGCCCTATATAAAAATGTAATGCAATAAAACATTTCCGGCACTATCAGAAAATCAAAGGCTCAGAATATTAAAGGGTTACCTGTTACTCCACCAGCATTGGCATACATATCTGGTATCACTAGAACACCCTTATCTCGTAGGATTTTATCTGCTGCAGGCGTTGTTGGGCCATTAGCACCTTCTGAAATTATCTTAGCTTGGACTTTACTAGCATTTTCCGCTGTAAAAACCTTTTGTGTAGCACAGGGAAACAAGATGTCACACTTCTCGAATAATAAATTATTTGTGGTTTCTTTTGCTTTAGGAAATCCCTTGATATTACCAGTTTTTCTGCGGTACTCGATCAAAGCCTTTTGGAAAAAGAGATTAGATTAAGTTATAGTTATTGGTGTCATAAACTCTTTACATCGACATCGATTCCATTGGGTTCGTATAACCCAAAACCACGTCCTTGAACTCCAACTACCTTACAACCCGCTTCCTTAACAAACTTAGCCGTATAACCACCAACATTACCGAAACCGTGCACAATAGCTGTCTTATCTTTCCAGCCGGTCTTCAGATTAATTTTTTTCATCCAATCTTCATCGTTAAGAAACACATCAGTTGCCTTCCATACTCCTCTACCTGTGGCCGTCTCTCTCCCCTTAATACCACCAATGTGTACCGGCTTGCCAGTTACAATTGCCAATGCGTTTATATCCATGTAACCAAAGGTTTTTTGATACTGATCCGTTATCCAAGACATTTCCCTTGCCGAAGTACCATTATCAGGAGCCGGGACATCTATGCCGGGACCAATCATACGACGTTTTAACAATTCCGTTGTAAAGCTTCGCGTAATGATTTGAAGGTCTCGAACTGAATACTTTTTTGGGTCAATCCGTACACCGCCTTTTGCCCCGCCAAAAGGTACATTTACACAAGCCGTCTTAAATGTCATAAGATATGACAAAGCTTTCACTTCATCTGCATCCACATCCATACCATATCTTATACCTGCAAACATGAAAAGTAAAACATTACAATCCTTGTACTACCTACAATTATTTACAAACCTCCTTTTAATGGCAAGCGATGGTATGTATGATGTGCTCTGTAACCGCTTATTATCTCAGAAGTTCCGTCGGACTTTATAATTGGAAAGTTTACTTCCACACAACAGCTTGCATTTCCCATTATACTAAGGATAACATTAACTCGGTTTGCGTTCGAATCTGTCTTCACTGTCGGATTTTTCTCTATGTAGCTCATTAAATCTTTTTCCATTAGTTGCGCAGCTACATGAAAATAATACTGGACCATGGCGGAAAATTTTGGATCCTTTGCGGTACCTACTTCTTGTAGGTGCTTTGGAATTTGGTGAGCATTTCTTACGGTACTACATTGCAAGGCACATGGTAGTAACCGACAGATTGGCTGCTTTGAAAAATTTTGTAACATTTTAAAAATTTTTATTTTCGTTCCGTTTCAATTTAAAATCTAAAATTTATGATGCTAGAATTTATTTCCCAGGACTCTAAAAGGAAATCATTTTCATATACTGCCCAGTTGTTGAAAATATTAAAAAAATAGATTACGTAAGTAATGTAAGTTTAAGAACTAGAAACATTCAATCAACTATTTACATCAAAACTTACACGTAAATCTATGAAGGAGCATTCTCATCCGACCCAACTTCCTGCCAAATTTCACCGATGGAATCTGGCAACATGCGAGAACTAAAATTTTATAGATTTGACAGCTATTACCATCGGCAGTATGCGTGAAATCGGGCCAGGAGTTAAGCTGAAGAGAGTGGAACTGTGCGGATGCTTTCGAGTAGACCCTTGAATAGGCGCTGGTTATGAATTTTCCTCGTGGAGGAGAAAAGAAAAAAGAAGACAGAGTTTAGAATTCTGGTCATTATTAAGTATGGGGAGCTCAATGTCTTATCGCGTTGAAGGTGGTCGATGAAGAAAACATTTTTGGTTAGTACGGAAACGAAATATGGTAGTTAATAGTCGAAGCTCTAACAAGCAGCGACCTTAATACTATAAAAAACTTATCGATATAAATTATATGGTTTTCACATGAACAGGAACGTAATTAAATCTCTCACAGGCCGTGACCATGATATGCGTTCCTCCTAAACTGGTTAACGGGTAGTAAAGTCGTATATTATCGTCATACTCGAAAACACCAGTACAGAGCATGAAAACACCAGTACAGAGCATTTGCTGACTTTGAAGACATCTGTGTATATATGACAAGAGTTCAATCCTGACTCCGAATCTGGCCAAAGGAACTTTTCAGTGATATGCCTCATATTTTATCAAAACCCTTGGCCCTTACACTCCAGCAAACTGAGAGCGGCTTGAATGTCTTCGACTTGACAAGATTTAGGTAGGTAGGTAAAGTGGTGGTTTGAAAAAGAACGCAATTACCGTTAGTTCGCCGTTTTGCCACCACAAAAACTCGTTTACCCTGTTTGTTTGAGTGTGTTATTGGTGATAGAAGGATATAGTTAAACCTAACCCATGGAGTTCTCAGATACTGGATTAGTTCTCCAATCCGTTTAGAAGGTATCTCTCTGAAATCGTCGAAGAAGGGTTTACCTAACGTACATTGTCTGGTCCTTGCCAGGACCGGACATCTGCAAAGAAAGTGGAAAAGAGTTTTCCTCTCGTTACTGTCTTTGCAGCTGCGACTTTGCAGTATTATGAGGAATGCTAAGCTTGGCCGCGTGGTCTCCTATTGCACAGTGGCCTGTAATAATGGCTACAATTCGGGCAGTATGTATCACGCTTTGATCTGCCTAGTAGCTCGTTCGATTTGGGTCTGTTAGAGCTGGGCCATGTCTTCTTGATATGGCACAACAGATAAGGCTCTTAATTGAGATTGGCTAGCTGGAGGAAGTGAAGATATATATTGCCCTTAATGACTCCTATCCGAATATGGACTCTTTCCGCTAGCGAGCCATTAAGGGCCGACCCTCACCTGGGGAGTTCGTCTGCTCACACGTTACCTTCATAATTACTGTGTCCTGGGACCCATATGAGGGTAATTCTAGAATGGACACTTTTGTTATTTATTTCAAACCTGCATTGCTCTACCAGTTTTGAGTACATATGCATATATGTTCATATTTAATTCGCTTAATTAAATGGATTTTATTGTATAAAATACAGGTGTTTAGTTTTGTTTCATTTTCCTTTGTATAGCTTACATAGTTGGTTCCATGTAAATATAGTAAAAATATTTTCATTTGTTTTATTTATTACAGTAGTGGTAAGTAAAGTTTTTGTTTTTATTATTGGAACGTGTCTTCTGGGTGTTTTTGTATAAACTAAGCTACAGATATAAGTGGGAAGGTACACTGACAAGTCGGAGGTATTAATTTTGTAGACAGTTTTACTTGTATTTTGTTTTTTATGTGATCGTTAATTGGAGCCTTATAAGTCACTACATAATATTGGTACTTTGGAAAATATTTTCAATAACAACGTTGTGTATTTTTTTTTTGTTTTTAAATTACGAATTGTAAATTTGGCAACGATCGCGTATGATTTTACGTTACGTTCTGATGTTATTTTTTAGGTTATAGGTTGCAATGTTGATCTTACTTTCGGATCGGTGGAAGTTCACTGTTGACGGTGACACTTACACGGCGAATGTTTGGTTTATCGTATTCCTCCATTGAAATACCACGAGATAACTTACGGTTGCCATTTGTGCCATCGCTGGATCCTCCTGAGCTAGTGGAAAATGCTCTGGTTCGATCCACGCCGGGCATAATGACAGGCGTAAGTAGACCCTGACCTTTACAAAATAGCAAAATTGATTGGGCCACTTTGGCAGGCTGAAAAGAAAAGAAAATTATTTATTTAATAAAAATCTATGAATATTTGCATAAGCCATTTAATATAAAATAAACTAGTAACCCAACTAATCCATTAGAAAGAAATGGTTGGTACAGAATCTGTTGGTTTCTTTTGAAATCAGTGCTTCAGGCCGGTCAACAGTCGATTAAATTTTCACACTTCGGCAGATCCCGGAGAAAACCCAAATACAAAACGATATTCACCATCTTTTCTTTGATTTTAAGGCCGCATATGACAGCATTTACAGATATGAGCTATGCAGAGGATTTGGCATCACTGCCAAACTCGTTCGTCTTTGCAGGAACTCTCGTTGCTCCATTAAGGATGGTAATGACCTCACCGAGACTTTTGAAGTCAAGGAAGAATTTAGGCAAGGTGATGCGCTGTCATGTATATTGAAAGAAACTCACAAGCTAACACAGTCACGAGGCACAGTCTTTCGAAAGTCTGTGTAACTACTAGGTACGACGACGATATTGGCAAAATAAAAAAAATGTATGGCCCAACATCGACTTTCAGGTAATAAAGGACTTTGTTTACCTTGACTCTGCTATGAACAATGAAAACAATACCTCAATAGATATAAAACGAAAAATAACTCTTTCCAATCGCTGTTTATTTGGGCTGAGAAGGCAATTGAGTAGTAAGGCCCTATCCCAAACAACTGAGGAGACTCTATACAAGACCTTAATTACCCAGTCCTACTTTCTGACGCTGAAGCATGCACGCTATCGAAATCGGATGAAGATATCCTTCGTCGTTCCGAGAGAAAAATTCCTTGTAAAACACTCGATCCCGTCCGGTTTGTGCCAACGAGCTTTGGATGATTCAACAACGAAGCTTACGAGCTGTGCAGCGACATCGGGGTCAAGAAACTGCTCTCAATCGTCTAAGATAGCTAAGATATGTAGTACGAATGGATACTAATGGATGTTCCAGCCCGCAGAGTCTTCGAATCTAACCCGGAGGGGCAACGCAGTAGAGGACAATCGCGCCTGAGCTAAAGCGTACTAATAGAAAGGGACCTCAGGAGTACGCAACTGAAGACAGTTATGTAAGGAATGTAACTGGAGAGGCTTATTGGTTGAAGCCCAGGCTTACTGCAAACTACAACACAACCTAACTAAGTATATATATATTAAAACTAAATCGATTGATATCCTTCAAACGATTGTTGCTTTATTAATTTATGTAATTCAAGTAGCTAGCTTCGCAGTAGCTCATCCTTTTGAACGAATTCTATACTACACTGTCGATCGTTTGCGACTCTTTTTCGATAAAAGTTCGATGAATATTCCCCTTAATTGTTTATGGATCGTGGGAGTAACAACGTTCTCTAACAAGTCCCCATAACAAAAAATTGAAAGACTTCCAATCGAAGTTGCGTAGTCTCCAAAACGGCTGATGAAGCAGTTACCGAAATTATTGTGCAAAAGATCAATTGTTTGATAGCTGGTGTGGTACGTTATGTCATCTTCCTGAAACCAAGGCCCGTCCATGTCCAAATCGTTCAATTGTGGCTACAAAACTTCTATTATTACATTTCTGTAGCCTACTCCGTTCACCGTAACGTTGTTCACAGCTTCATTACCAAAATATAGGAAGCGAGTCGGTTCTCTACAAAAACTTTTGAATTTTGGGAACTACAAATTCTACAGTTTTGCATTTTGACACATCCTCTAAATTTACCAACTCACAAAAAGTGAGTTTGTATAGGAATCTAATCTGGAAAGCCAACACACACTTACACTGCTCCTGTAAACTCAGGCCGGCAGAATATAGGCAAGATCATGGTGCACAACAGCCGCAAAGGAGGCTTATCAATTGGGCAAGAGTTGGAGAGAGCTCAGACATATTGCCAGAAACCAAACCTGATAGTGCGTATTTTTAGTAGAGGCCCTGGGACGCATAAGAGGATGCAAGATATATGTAAGTAAGTAGAGCAAGTAATCCTTTGCCTTACAGAAAGCTCGGGATTCTGTATAGACTGACAACTAGCTATAGATCGAGTTGTATCATAATCGACCTAATTCTGTCTCTATCCAGGCACTTCAATCTTTCTAATTAAAACTCACTTTACCTAAAGGTTATTTTTAGCTTAAATTCTTAAAAGCAAAATTAGCACAAACCTCAATCAAGTGAAGCAACTATTTTTACTTATTTTCGCAGTTCTAATAAAATACTGGGAAAGTTCTAATAAAATACTGGGAAATCTCTGAATTCCTATTTATTTTAGGCATTGTTGACTTTGGAAAACTTATAAATACAAACAAAAAAAGGCAATGGGTAGCTATCAGGGGCCTGTAACACAACGTGACAAGTCGACAAGTCTTTACTTACTTATCAAACTATACTTGTCCGACAAGGACAAGTGTATTCTGTAACACAACGCAAACTGTTGCACTTGTCAAAATAATAAATTTCCCTCGACTTGTCCACATTGTTTGACAAGTGATCAATGAGTTAAGATGGCAAAAATTTCTGAAGGGAGAAAATTGCTATTCTAACAAAAATTAGAGAAGAAAAAGATAGTCTTTTCGGTGGATTTAGCGAAGTCTTAACAAAAGAAGATAAATGTTGTAAATAAATGATCATCAATTTTAAAATTAATTCTTTGCTTATAGACTTTTAATCTGTGCCGAGATTCATTATAATCACTTTTATCATCACTGTCAAAATCGGAATCAAAAAAGAAAATTTTTTGTTAAATTTTTATATTTTCACTATAATTTATCTTAGATAAAGTACACTAATCACTTAACGACAATATTCAAAACGCCTGTCCAAAAGCAGTAGCAGTTTGACTAGTGGTTCTTGACACTTGTCGCGTTCTGTTACAGAACGAAGGAAATTAAACAATTACCCACTTGTCATAGTTCATTGTGACACTAGTCATAGTATTAAGGACAAGTCTTGTTTGTGCTACAGAATTTTTTTTGAGTAGATTTTACTTGTCCTACAAGTACTTGTCACGTTGTGTTACAGGGCCCAGGTAGATGTCGCGAAAAAGGACGAAAAAACGACCTCAATCAAGTGAAGCGGGGTATGAATACATATGTATGTACACATAATACGTTGAGTATAGCATGACAGTTCCGAATTATGTTTTGTTTGAATTCAGGTGAGTCAAAAAGTGTAGCCCAAAAAGTTAAAAAAAAAAAAAAAAAACAAACAATATTGGCTTGGAGCGGATGTAAGCCTTATTGATTAAAGCGAGGGCGATATTTCTTACACCGTTTAATGAATACTAGACATTGAGCAGCGAATTTCATCGGTTTCGATTTCGCTGATGCAATTACCATTCATTGCTAATGGCTGGAGATTTAAATTTCGCTTAAGTGACAAAAGGCGGCATTAGTTTTTCGAAGCATTGAATTCTACTCTGCTGTTTGTACTGCATTTGATTATCCCCTCAAGATGAGAACTTAATGAGTTTAACGTACGATACCGCTAGAGTTCCACAGCCGAAGGGCAGAGACGTGAATCTGCAAACGAATGTCAGGAGCTCAGGGGAACTGTTATCAGGGAAGGAGTATATTTTCATTAAGGAAAATAATAAAAAGAGTCGGAGACAAAACGGAACCTTGGGGAAGACCAGCATTTACATAGTGGATTGCAGACTTGAAACCATCCACAACAACTTGAGTTTAATGGAAATTTCTAATCCATTGAAGAACAGATTCATCGATGCTAAATGATCTGGATATCAAACTCCGTCAAATGCCTTAAAAATATCAAGGGCGATCATTTTACTTTCACCAAAGTGGCAGAGGATCCGGTCACACTTTTCGGTGAAATATGACATCAAATCACCAAGGAACCTTTTGCTACAAAAACCGTACTGCCGATATTTCCAAAAAGTTTCCATCATTCCACATACATAGATACATATCTCATGAGCTGACGGTTTATCAGCGTTTCCAAGAAGGGATGTAAGTACGATGGGTCAGTAGTTGAAGGAAGAAGAAGATTCGCCTTTTTTGAGGGACATGCTGGACAAATGCTGTTTGCAATCTAGTCGGGCAGAGTCCAAAAGTATGACAGCAGCAAAAGCTTACGGAGCGATCTTGCTAGCATGCACTATGGGTGAAATACCATCTGTGCCAGCGGATTTGTGAATGTAAAGATATTTAAATACATACTCTTACAACTGTAAGAGAAAGTGCATTTATCGCATGGAGTATTTGACGCTGTCAAGTACAGGAGGAGACAAAGGGGGCAATCTGGGTGCACAGAGCTGACTGCAAAATGCTCAGTAAATAGATTGGCTTTTCCAAAGTGCTGTCAGTTGGAGTTTCATTGTGAATGAGCTTTGGGATTGATGACGAGGCCGAATTCTTTATGTTTTCAATCCGTGACTAAAGGTTTTTACTACCCTTGGGACATTATAGTATTTTTGACTCAACTTTTGATCAAAGGTGGGTTTGATATGCTTAATATATTTAAGCTATGGCCGCAATATAGCCAGAAATGTGCTGAAGCTTGCAAAAACCGCTGTGAAAATGGCATAGTCCAACGTTTCAAACAGTGAACCACTTTTAATTTTGTTTAAATAAAAATCCTTAAGCACAAAATGAATAATTTGCAGAATAAATTTTATTACATTTTTAGGGGCTATCCCTCATTAGTAACACTGTACTGAATGTAATAAAATGGACATTAAATTATTTATTCAATTTAGTTTCTTACGGCTTCACAATTGAACACGCTGCTGCAATAATAAATTCTCAATGAACTCATCTCCAATTAATTAAATCGTTAAATTGGAAATTACCCTAAGCCTGATTAAGCCGGAAAGTTTATTAAAATTATATGCATGCACCGTACACAGACCTCCGGCTGTGAAACACTAAAATAATATCACAGACATTATAATGCTAAGCAGACTTTTAACAGCCAAGGTCAGTAAGTATTATACAAGAGTCAAAGCGGGACAGATTTGACGATTTACTTTTGGATTAACCTTCGCTTGGAATATTTGATTACTTGTAATGTGCAAAATTTGACAGTATCCTTAGAGATTTTACCAAATCCTTTGATGAATAATTTGTATTGGACGGCAAGACGGGGGAGGTTTTTATTGTTAAACGGCGTAGGAGGTAAGTCAAGTGATGAGGAAGTTGGGGTTTAACAATTCTTAAAAATCGTCCTTGTCACGTACCTAACTGTAGAACCATTAAATTTGCTCTAATTTTAGACTTGGATGTGGGATATTTTCTTTAAAACCCTCGCACTTGGACCATAGTTTGAATATTTTGTGCCAGAAAAGCAGTGATGTGAGATTTAAAACTAAGGAATTTCAGCAGGGTTAGGTACACGGTGACATTTAAGATTTTATGATGTCAGCAGATGATCGGCTGGATTCAGTAATTCAGCTTGGTTTGCCCTAGTCTGCTAATTTCTCATCTTTTTATTAGTTTAAAGATTCATGTTTTTGCATTTTAGGGAAATTCATTCAGAAAATTCTTCTGAGGAACTAAGTGTTAAAAAATTTAAACTAACTTAACATAAAGTTAATATTTTAGATTTTCACTCACACTCAAGTGGCAAGTCCCTGGAATCATGCACCTTTACTTCAAATACTGCTTTAAACTGCTGTTCATCACTAGAGGAGATGATGGAGGAGTTCAATATCCATTTTTGAAGGGTGCCTGGCTTTTGAGACTTTCCAGAACACTGGAAGGCTGACGAGTTCGTCAGAAAGGTTACCACCAAAACTTGGGTATGGCCATAGTTACATGCAAACATCTACTTAAGCTGGACGCTTTGAGTAGCACCAACCACGGATAAGAAATGGTTCGACGTGTCTTATATCTAGGTTGATCTGGATACAAACTTGAAAAGACGTAGTTCCAGGTTGGTTATGATGAAGCAATCGCAGATCGGTCACTAATCGGTGTCCTCATGGGACAATGTCTGATAGGCCAACATGCAAGGGCTGAGCCTCTCAAATGACTTCTACAGAAACTGCAGGGATGAAGTGGAGGATGACACCATCCTTCATCTGTTCTACATCTTCTATCGTCCGGCCGTGTCCCAGAGAATACCGCTCCATATATATAGGGACTCTTTTCTTCAATGACCTCAATGAACTGGCGTTCAAAAACGGCACGAGCTTCCTCTGATTCATTAAAAGCTCCGGCTCGCCTTATTAGTTCCTAGGTAGCCAGGAAGAATTATATCCATGGTATCACAAGGGACCATTGCTGTACTACTTAATTATCTTACTACAGACAGCCATGCTAACCTAACCTAACCAAATATAAATAACAACAGGCCTTGAAATGTGAATATTGATTAAAGGAGTTTATATCATGGATTTTTTCAAAATAAAAGCTTAAAATATTTAAGAAAGGTCTTTAGCTATAGAAAAAAAAGAAAAGGATGCACAGCCGGAGCAATAACGTTATGAAAAAAGCGGTTAATTCGTCGGCTTGTCTCAAATTTCATTCTGTCAGGGCCTGAAATTAGGTCAAAAAGTGGTGCATCAGCCAGTGTAACGACGGTCAGAAAGATAATGAAAACCAGTGGTAACATCCAGCGGTAAAATAAAGAAAAAAGAAAACAATTCTAATGAATTTCGCCAGAGAACATGTCGTTTGGAGCATTAGGTGGAAATGTGTTGTCTTTTCGGATGAAAAAAAGGTTAGTCTTGACAGACCTGATGGTTACAACTTTTATTTCCACGACTTATTGTCAAAACATCACATTCGCACATCATGTATTAAGGAGTCGGCACAATCGAATTGGAGTCTTTAACTAGTGACATGAGCGGAAATACATAGCTACAAAGCTGGGACTGCCATTTCCAAAGCTGAAGAATATTTTTCGACCGCTAGCCTGGACCCTATCTCCATCCACACACACTTTCAGGACAGCTAGAAACTGAATTCTTTCGCAAAACGTGTAGTTTTTGCCATGGCCGCCTTATTCACCGGACTTAAACATCATGGAAAACATTTGAGCCTGGCTATTTGGAGGCTTCTATCGAAGCTGTCTGTGATGTCTGGGACGAGATTTCGCTTGATTGTTTAAAAAAACTCTATGATTTAATTTGAAACCGTTTTATAGAGGGAGTGCGTATTAATAACGGACAAAAAGAAAAGAAAGATGGCTAGAATATGTAGAGCGAATAAATTCTAAAGCTTTAGCCCACAGTTTTCGGTTCGTACCAACTGACAAGCGTGCAACAAGACTTAGCGTATATTCGAACGACTTTTTTGGAAGCTTCATGGACTAAGAAGATGAAGCAACCAAGCAACAAAGTTCAAAATCAATTTTAACGAATAGGTAGCGAAATGATCCATGTAGTATCGGAATGGACCTACCTTTGGTCTAAATGTGTTGGCGACATCTGGTAACCACTTTAACCCAAAGTACACCGTAACGCACCGGGCTAACTGGAGAGGGTAGTTAGAATTCAACCTGAACTGTAGCGCCACCTAAGTAAGTGAGAACGAAGCAAACGGTGTAGAAGCAGGTTTACCCGTTCCTGAGTTACAGTTGCATACATTGAACCATAGAAAAAAGTCACTTCGTTTTACGAGTAGATGTGTATACATACGTACGAGTATGTTCATATCCGTTATCCTAGATTTAAATGTATTGAATAAAATTCCAAATTTCTTACTGCATCAGCAAGGACATCACCAGCACGCTCGATCTTCAACATTGTCACCTTTTCCTTCTCAACATCACGATGAAGTCTCTCCACCATCTGCGCATAGGGACTTAGCATTCCAGTTATAAGAATGATGTCCACTTTGCATCCTTTTAATGACAGATCCTTACGACTACATAGTACATAGTTAAAAAGACATGTTTGCTTATAGTTTGAAACATAAACACATCACGTAGAAAAAACTTACCTCATAAATGCTTTGACATATTGCCCAATATTCTTGCTGTTCAGTGAATCCCTTAGCCTCTTTTGGTATTCACCTACAATCTTATCCTTGTCTGGATTATCCTCAACTAATTGCTATTGTTCGACATTATGAACGTAAAGGAATTTGCGTGAATGTTGAATGAGATGTTCAAGATTGTTTGAGTGTGTGTTAACGTGTGTGCGTGTAAAAGTGTAATTAAAAAAAAAATATAGAAAATAGCAATAATAATATTTTTCAACAAACATCTTAGAACAAAATTAACAACCAGACACCGATTGAATTCATAATTCTGACATCAGCTGAATAATAATAAGCAATTGCTACGCATATGTCAAAATTAAGTGAACTACTAAAGTTAAGTTTAACACAAATAAAGAACAACATTTAATATTAAAAACAATTAATTAGCCAATAAAAAACGTTTTTTTAAATCATACCTCGATGAACTGTTGGCGTAAAATAAAAATAAAAATAAATGTGTGCATGTGTGCGTGTATTTGTGTAGTTGTTTTATATGAATGTTAATGTTTTTAGTTTTTTTTATTAGATAGGTAGCGTGAAAAAAGATTAGAAAGAAAAATACGTTTACGTTTACAACAATTTGTAAGTTGTTTATTTAAATATTGTTATTTGTTAAAGAAAAACTTTTAAAATATTTAACATAAAAGATAAAAATAAGCAAACTTATGTGTTTCCTTAATGGCCTGACATATTGCTCAAGGTTATTTAAATATGCTCTTCTTTCATCAGAACAGACGTTCATGTAAGACTTGAAAAGCTTCTAAGATTCAAAAACATTGAGCGACGAAAGGCTTACTATTGCACAACAAAACAAGGAAACTCCTAACCCACTGATCCGTCACAAGTTAGCTAATCTTCATTTTATTGAGCAGTTTTGTGAGTCATTCACACATTTTCCGTGTGTCCCATAATCAGAAAATATTCTTTTAAAATTTTGGATAAAAATGCAGACAGAGTGACGCACATTCCTGGTGTAGATAGTCACGGCCAACATACGTTTCTTCTTTTCCAGATAAATATTCGTTGGCTGTTCCTGTTCCTCTGGAAAGGTCTGATCATTGTCTGGTATTGCCTTAATTCTTGTACTCATCATTCACTTAAAAAGAAATGCGATCGAAGAATAACGCCAATTGGAGCGGTCTAAATTCGTTCTTCAGATCTTTAAACTGATCCCTGTGCTTCCGTTTAACAAGGCTCAGGAGTGGTTAACACTACTGCTGTTGATAACCCTGGAAAACGAAATAAGGACAACGATTTTTGGATCTGCACGTGGAATGTTCGGACCATTAACAGGTGCA
This sequence comes from Blera fallax, assembly GCA_946965025.1. Lineage (NCBI taxonomy): Eukaryota > Metazoa > Arthropoda > Insecta > Diptera > Syrphidae > Blera > Blera fallax. The sequence goes on from OX337244.1 coordinate 96,968,679, forward strand.
GACAAATAATTAGCAGAGGCCCTAGTCTGCTACAAAGAGGATATTACAGTCATCGAGGAAGTACGATGGGATGGGAGAATGAAAAACTGCGACATATGCTACGGTGATTGCTAAAGAGAGCAGAAACAGCACTTATTCGGGTGTGGATTTGTTATGCTCGACAGAATAAGGCAAGAAGTTTTGAGCTTTCGACACCTGAGCGAGCATTTTACGACAATTTGCATCAAGACTAAATTCAGCGACATTAGCCTAATATGTGCTCATGCCCCCACATAGGACAAGGACGATGTCACCAAAGTTGGTTTCTACTATTGTTAGATCCAATCCAGATACTCCGGTCCATCAAGAAAATCGAACTGAAGGAGGTACTCTAAGTCAAGTATCTCATCAACCAGAGCTCCAAGTCGGGGTGGTACACTACATAGATCTACAAATGCCCCAGTGCGCCTACACCCCTATAACTAATCTGCAATCGACAAGCGAGTTTCTTTAAGCTTCTCGTTATGACATGCATATATTTGTATGAGCAATGCCCTAAATATGACGTCAAAATTGTGTCAGGCAATTCTAACGCCAAGATAGGAGTGAATGAGTATGTCTATTGACACACATGATTTCCTCAGCTCAATATCCAGAAGAGGATTTGGCGGTCTTCTGATTATGAAGCGATCAACCAAATTGATCTTTGCCGAACACGTATCCCGAAATATCCCCACGATTCTTATACCGCCAGCATCAATTACAGAAGAACAGTGGCAACTCTGCCAACATGCCATCAGAGACGCCGCAACTGATGTCCTGGGTTTTACTCGCCCACCACCAAGAAACCCCTGGTTTGACAAAGAATGCCGGCGAGCACAGGCAGCTAAACAAAACCCATACAAAGCTGCGCTGCAAAGAAGGACGAGGGCTGCTCATGAGCTCTACGAGCCTAAGAGACGAGAAGAACATAGGCTTCTCCAAAAAAAGAAAAAAGAGCACGAAAAGCACGCGATCGAAAATATTGAGAAACTATACTCTAGAAAAAAACGGAAAATTTACCAAAAAAAAAAAAACATGTCAACCTAACACGTCTCGTACAGGAACCTGTAGAGATGAAGAAGGAAACCTTGTAGTAGAGTCACAGTCGGTGTTGAGACTATGGAAAGCATCCCTTCCAAAGTCGCCTGTCTGTGGAGGATGACGCTCGCTGCTCCTGATCCATCAAGATCGGTAATAACCTCACCGAGACCTTTGATGTAAAAAAAGGATTTAGACAAGGTGATGCGCTGTCATGTGACTTCTTTAACATTATACTTGAAAGAATTGTGCCAACTACATTGACAGTCAGGCTGCTCTAAAGGCGCTAGAGTCCTTATATCACCAAATCTGAGCTGGTCAGAAGCTGCCGCACAGGCATTATGTTCGCAGAAACGAGTCAGATTATGTTGGGTACCTTGACAATGTGATATAGAAAGTACCGAAAGTGCCGACGTACTGGGCAAAAAAGGAGCAGAACTCCCAATAAATGACGCAGTTGATGGTATAAGACTACTAATGGCCGTGGCTAAGAGAACAATTCTCGAAAAAATTTTCAATATGGCCGACCTAAGATGGTCAAACTTAGGCAAATTAATAAAGCTCAGCAGATCAAAGTTAAGAAGTGCAATAGGGATACTCTCTGGCCATTGCCTCCTGAGGAAGCACGCTATGAGATTAGGTTTCACGAACACGGACACATGCAGGTATTGCGATGACCTAAACGTAGCAGATGACAACACTGGGGCACAATGATCAAAACTCTGTGCAATTTCTTGCATACGTCGACGGGATTGACATATTTAATTGGCAAAACTCAAATCTTTTCTTTCGTCCAGTTGGCATCAAAGAGCGTAGTAGTGTTTCAGCCGTTCAACTTGTGAGATTTCTTCAGTTGGGAGTGTTATTCTTTCCTTTGGTTATGAATGTATCCGTATCGAGTGTTTTATATGAAGTTCACTGACCTTTGCTAAAAAGGGTGTTCTTTGAATTCTTAATCGACCTGAACGACAGCCACGCTCAAGTTTCTAGTTCACGTGCTGTTGGTTGGTAAAACAAAAGGCTTTGATACAACTCGTCTTTTTCCATTTCTTATGTTAACCTGATTCATGTTTAAGGAGTTTCGTCCGAATTGACTCGACACATATTTCTATGTTTTTTGGGCCAAAATGTTATTGCGACAGCAAGCGGTATTGTTTTACAAACGATCTGGCAAATTATTTAGATTATTTTCGTATCCACTTGTATTTCCAACTGTTCTGGACTACAATTTTACTTTATTTATTATTAAAACCCACTTTTACTCACCCCAATCATGCAGTTACTAATCCCTCCAATACATCAAGCCATTAAATAAAATTTATCACACATTCACAAAAAGATGTTAGAAAATATCTACGAAATATGTACATAGGTATGTATCTTCTCAACTTACGTGTCCAAATTTGTGGTACATCAAGAAGCTCTCAGCGGACTGAGCAACTTCATCATTTTTCCAGGTTATAAACTGAAATTTAAAGCAAAATTTTTAATTATTTACCCTCCCCGCCCCCAAAAAAAAGTCACAATAAACCTACCTTTGTTCTAAATGACTGAAGCACCGAAGCAGCACTTCCTGTACAATTGATTAGAATCAAACCCAACAGCCTTGTCGGGTGAGCCAATCCAAATCTAGCTAATACATTTGCCCCAGCACCCTCGCCCAGGCCAATAACATACTTTACATGTAAAAAGTCCAATACCGTAACTAGGTCCTCACCCAAAGTTTGTAAAGATGGAAACTGAAAACTAACCACAGACATGAAACCACCCTCACAACGAAAAATCGGATTTATTCGTAACTTACGTTTCTGGAAGTGCGTCAGCTCCGTCAGCATGCCCTGGTACATCAATGTGAATAAAACATGACCTCTCCTTAATTTCCATCATGCAAGGACTATTGACAAATTCCTGAAAGGAATTATCTGAAAAGGAAAATACGTTCCAAAAGAATGAATAAAAGAAATTAGTTTTGTATCCATTTGTCTGGAACTTTCTCCAAAGCACATCCATGCCCTCCATGCTATGTCCTTCAAGTCCAATCGGTGGAGAGCACTGCGGAAACGGCATCCAAAGAGTCGCTTTCAAGACTGCTCCCAAATTTTGGTGGCGCAAGGAGTAACAGAAGACTATTGCTTCCTAGAGTAGTGAGCCATGCTCTGTGCTTCCCCAATTTGGACAAAAGCGTTAAAGATTAAGGAGAACCAATATCTTACGAATAGCGTCTATAGATTTATCGCAGGAAGGGCATTATGTGACTACACACCTATAATTGCCAAAACGGCATTTGTAATCTTGAAATGATCCCGATTGACATCCTGGCCGATGAAGCAAAAGTCGGAAAAATTATTCTAATACTGTGGTAACACGGAACTGAGAATATGGCATCAACGTTAGGATACCTCACACAATGGTAGGTGGACCTACATATAATCTGATTCCAAACATAGAGCAGTGGATTTAAAGAAAGCATGAAGAAGTAAACTGTCAATTAAAGCAATTCCGGATAGGCCATGGCTCTATCAATTCGACCATGAAGACTCCAGAGAAGGGCCAATATATATACATATGCACATGACGAATATCTGGAACATATGGTTCTAACTGCCGAAGGATCCTTGATAAAAAAAAAACCAATGGGTAGTGAATTGAGCGCTGCAATTAACCTCTAAAACAAAATGACGGAGATGCTGCGGTCAGAGAACTCCTGTAATGCGGTTAACCAAAGAACAACACAAGACATTCAACCTCTGACCTAGAGGAGGTTTTGTTAAGACAATAGAAAAAACGTTGTTCCAATTTACCATTGCGTTATGGAAAACAGTATCGAACTACAGCTTCTCACCCCTTAAGCCTTTTTCCAAAAGCAATTCATATTTCCAATATTGAACTCGCAAGAATGTAGAAATTAATGAAAAATAATATCAACTGCCATTCTTATGCCTGTTTTATCAAAAAAGTCATCTTTTTCCACCAAAAAGGCAGCAAAAAATAAAAAAAAATGTGGGAAAGCTAACAACTGTAAGGGAATTAGCCTTTTTGGTCAAATGGCAGATACTACCCACAAGATTGCGGAGAAAAGACATTTCCAAGAATACAAAACGAGGGAACAGGAGGTACCTTAAATTTGATTTTATTGTCACACACATTCTGCTATCACGTCATGAATGCGCACTTTTTCTTTAATCGCATTTCACGCCTTGCTAGGTGAAAAAAAAAAAACGATTATGTGTTTTTATCAGTTTTTAAAGATTTTAAAGACCTCGATAGTGCAGTACCTATGGACAACAACATGCGATAATCAATACCTTAACAGGGTTTGTAGCGAACATGACACCTCCACGATATTAGCAAAATGAACCACACATTAGGGGAGGGTTTTATCGAAAATAATTTATCATGCTCGTAAGTAGATTTCGACCCCGGAATTTTCTGTGCCACAAAGTGTCTGTCTTATTATCATGGCGAAATATTAAAAATCCATCAATCTGTGGTGTGATATTTATGATACATGAAATTTCGCATAAAAAGCCAATTTCAAGAGGAAGGAAGTCGAGCGTATGTTTCTGTTTAACGCTTCACGTTATAACTTGTGACGTGTGTGTGTGTGTTTTTAGGTTGTAATCGTGCGACAGCTTCAAAGGATTTGTTGGGGTTGATAATTGAAACTGTGCTCCAGTAGACATGTTTTCCTTGTTTTGGTGAGGGTGTCCCGTCGCTTTCAGGTTAGATACAGTTATTTTATTCTAAATTAAATTTCATTAAAAAAAATATTTTTTATTTTTTATTTTTAGGAGGAGAAGCCTCTTTATTCTTTTGAATCCAAACTTAGACTAAATCTTAAACATATTACAATATTCTTATGTTCCTATCTCCCCGTGCATTCGCCGTCCGCATGCTCGCTGGATGTCCCCACAGGTGATCTCAACTTTCATTACGTGCTGGAATGCGCTTTTCTCGACTTCATGCCCAGACGCAGTGTCAGCGAAAATGGCACGGCCCGTGGGAATGATCATAAATCATGCAATAACATTTATGCGGTGTTAACTCCTCCGCCCTTTAAAATCGAACGCCCACGTTCGATGGCTCCGTTGTAAGATGTTGTGGAAGGTCATCTACCCCTATTGTTCTGAATGATGGGATAGGTATATTTGTATTACTACTTGATGTTCTTGTTTCAGGATTTTGTTCATGCAAAGAGATTTCCTCCTTGTTCGCTTTTCTCTTTAAATTGGCACATGGAATCAATCTTTTCCTTAAAAGCGCGTATGCGAAGATTACTAATATTAGCGTTAGGAGTAATATCACCGCTATGGATTTTCTTCCACTGGAAATTTCCAATTCTCTGATGTACCGGGTGTTGTTGATTTCTATCTCCTTGAACATCTCCAGGGAGAGCAGTTCCTCGATCTGCGGTTTCGTTGCTGATGGTTGTAGTATTGCTGGAAGTGGTTTATGTTCGATGACCTCTGTTTCCGTAAAGGTGTATTGCTGGACTTTAATGGTTGCATTGTGGAACTGGATAACGTATGTTCCATTTAAAGGGACTTCATTTCCATCGATTGCGATCTTATCGTCGAATTGGTTTAATAGAATGATTCCAGGAGCTAGTTCGTCTATAGCGGGAATATGTTGGTTGTTTACTTCGATGCACATGTGGGGTTTACTTGACAATAAATTGTTAATACACTTATCATTACTTATGTCTAACATACTATTTTGTTTACATATTGACAAAGAATTGAAAGTCTTGCATTCTTCATTTATAGCATACATGTTTTCTTTACATTTTAATATTTTCTGAAAGTCTAATTTAACAATAGTTTTCCCTTTTTTGACGGGTTTGATTAACATTTTGTTACAAGTTTCTTCCTTAGTCGTGGGTAAGCTTAGAATATATAGAAGTAATTTATTGTTAGAAGCTATTTTAACTTCCGAAAATTCTACAGCCTCTATTATATTACTATAGGGCATATTTTCTTTTTCTAAAATTTCTTTTATTAAACTTATTTCTAAATTTGATAAGATGTAGGTATTAACTACACCAGCCTTTGCCCATTGTAAGGCATATTCTATATTCATTATCTCTTCTTTCATTATTTCGAGTTTAAATCTTAAATCTAATATAAATTCGATTTTAACAATTTCTTTTGCTTTCAGGAGTTGCAATATCTGATTCGTTGCATTATTAATGTCGTTTATTTTTGTAGTTATGAGGTTATTAATAATTCTTTGCTGGTTATTGTTGTTTAAAACGTTATTAATTTTATTTTTAACTAACACAAAATCTTGCTTATCGGGGGTTCCCGCGATCCATTTCCAGGCGGCGCCCAGGAAATCTAGGGATCTTTTAATTTTGCTTTTGGGAACGAGGCGGTCAAGGTGCAGTTGTAATCTTTTTACATCGTTGGATAGGAGGGGAAGAATGGGATTTGAGGTACTCTTTATCTGCTGTATCATCTGGTCCAACCTTTTGAGTGATTGTTGGTACTCTTGGATGTCGATGACATGAACAAGCTTAAATGCACCGGTTTGCACCTTTGCATTTCCTGTATTTATTGCGATGAGTTGAGAGTTTGAATAATCAAGCATCTTAACGTCGCAAATGATGGGTGTGACCCAGAATCTAGAATGAAATTTAGTTTCGTATTAGAGACTTGTGGACTACTTTACCGGTTTTAGTTAAAATCGTTGTTGCTCTATTTTCGGAGACAATTTCCTTTTTGTAGCGGCTATTTAATTTTGATCCTATGCGTTTATTTTGCTTGACATACACTGTTTGTCCAGGAGAATATTCTTTAATTGGCTGTCTTGCTTTATTATGATATTCGAGGTCAGCTTTTTGTTTATTTTCGATTTTCCTAATGTTATCTTGACGAGCTTTTTCTAATAACTGTGGGTCGGAGGTTACACGGCGACCGAAAAATACCTCTATTGGTTTACTTCCGGTGGTGGAGTGAATGGATAGGTTATACTCATGAACAGCTCGTTCTAAAAGTTCCGTGAAGGAACGATGGAGGCTTTCTGTTTTCAAACATCTCATTATTTCGATGAGTGTTGAATGGAAACGCTCGACTTGTCCGTTGACGTTACTGCAATATGGTGGTGTAGTGAATATTTTGATATTCAGTTCTTCCTCTATCATGAAACTTAGCGCGACCGAATTGAATGTTTTTTCATTGTCTAAAACTATTGTTTCTGGTAATCCAAAAGAGAAAAGAATCTCTCTTAGTGGCTGTCGTACGTCCTCTACCGCTTTGGACCTGAGTACCCTGGCCTGTGCATATTTTGAAAACTTATCTATGGACGTAAGGACGAGTTTATTTTCAGTAGAGAATATATCGATGTGCACAATCTGACCCGGATATTTCGGAATTGGTGTTGCTTGTAACTCTGGCTTGTTGGGATGCCTATCGTATTTATTTTCCCTGCATACCGTACACTTTTTTACTATCCTCTTTATTTTTGTCGACATTGCAGGAAAGTAAAATTTTTCTAAAATTTGTGCTTTGTTCTCGCGTTCATTTCGATGTGCTCGTTTGTGTGTTTCGATTATTATTTTTTCCTGCTCAGCCTCATCTGTCACATCCTGCACTTGCAGTTGCGTGAACCGAACTTTGTAGTTATTGAAATTAGAAGCGTAAACGGTTTGTATCATGCCCATAACATGTTCTTCAGTTTTAATACAGTTTATTACAGAGGGGTTTAGAAGTTTTTTTAGAATGTGCTTGAGGTTATTTTGGTTGTATGCTGGTTCTGTGATTACGTGCCTATGGTAGGTGGGAAAGATTATATGAAAGGTTTGGCTAGAAGTTTCTCCTATTTGTAGAATGATTTGACTCTTGAACACATTTATCGGTACCTCTATACTTGGTATAAGATTGTGGGATGAACTATCATCACTATGCTGGGTTGTAGATAATGCATTAATATCAGAAGATTGTGGAGTTCTTGACAAGGCGTCAGCGACTACATTTGTCCTGCCAGGCTTATATCTGAGTTCATGATTATATTCCTCGAGTATTGCCTTCCACCTTTTCATCTTACTGTTATTATTTTTGTTGCTCAAAGCAAATGTTAATGGCTGGTGGTCAGTGAAAATTCGGACCTTAGCATGACCGTAAAGGTAGTTTCTAAGTGAGCCTAGTGCCCAAACAATAGCTAACATTTCCTTTTCATTAGCAGCATAGTTTTCCTCCGTTTTGGAAAGCGTTCTGCTAATGAATGTTAGTGGTCTGTTATCTTGCTCGAGAACAGCACCGATAGCAACGTTCGAGGCATCGGTTGTGAGGTCAAAAGGTTTTTTATAATCGGGGTATGCTAGTATAACGTCTTTCGAAATTAGTGAATTCTTTATTTTGTTGAATGAATTTTGAGCTTCTTGATTAAGATGTATTGCTACTCTAGCGGATTGGTTTTTGGACACGCGTCCTTCCTCTCCTCTTGAGAGGATTGTCAGTGGTTTAGCGAGTTGCGCGTATCCCTTAATAAAACGCCGGTAATACCCGGACAATCCGAGGAAGGATCTTAGTTCCTTCAGAGTTTTGGGAATGGGGAAATCTAAAATAGCTTTGACTTTTTCCATATTCGTTTTAATACCTTCAGATGATATTAGGAAACCGAGAAATTCTACTTGTGACTTGAAAAATTTACATTTATCTAACTGTACTTTCATATTTGCTCTAACCAGCGTACTGAAAATTTGCTCAATGTGTTTAGCGTGTTGAGCTTCATCCTCACTGAAAATGATGATATCGTCAATGTACACATAACACGACTTTCCAATGTATTCTCGCAATATGTCGTCAAGAGTTCGTTGAAAAATCGAGGGAGCGTTTTTTAAGCCGAATGGGAGTCTCGTGAACTCGTATTTCCCATTGTTTATTGAAAAAGCTGTGTTCTCAATGTCAGATTCCTTTAGAGGAATTTGATGGAAGCCACTTTTCAAATCAAGCACAGTGAAGAATTTATTTTTCCCCAACTGTGCAGTTACCTCGTTAATATCAGGTATGGGGTATTTATCGGCAATTGTAATGGTGTTAAGTTTACGATAATCGACTACCATTCTGTACTGCTTTGTACCAGTGGAGTCAGGTTTTTTTGGAACGATCCAAACTGGTGAGTTGTATGGTGACCGTGAAGGTCGTATTATTCCGTCATCAAGAAGTTTTTCTACTTGTTTTTCCACTTCAGATTTTAAAGACATTGGGAAAGGATAGTAACGGGTATAGACTGGGTCTTCATTAGAAGTTCTTATTTCGGCTACGACTGCTGTAGTATACGTTAGCCTTTCTTCAGGCTCAGAAAATAAGTTTGGATGTTTGTTTACGATTGAGTTTAGCAAATGTTTTTGCCGAATTGTTAGATTATCGGTATTTACGGCTATTGAGTTGACTGATTGAGATTCGAGTTGTTTAATTTTTATGTTTACCCTATTGAGAATTGTCATGTAACTGCCTTGAGTATGAATAACTGCGGATAGGGACTTTAGGCTGTCGTTGCCTAGTATCCCATGGAAAGTTTTAAGGGTAGGTAGAATAAAGAATTTTATATTTACGTCGTTGAGACCGAAAAGGTTAAGGAAAGTGTGGTGGCTGACTTTAACGTCGCCGGCTATAGATTTAGCATAGAATGAAGTTTCGTTCGGAAGGGGTTTATTCACTATCTCTGGTTTTATATAATTTTTACTGGAGCCAGTATCGATTAAAAACTTGTAAATTTCTCCAGTCCTCGCTTTACATTCAAAATATGGCAATGAGGACTGGGTTAATCTAAAAAATGTATATCGCTATATTCGAGCGATTGATCAACTGGGTATTGATATCCCGTATATTCGGTTGAGAATTCGCCTGGGGTATTATCACTCGGCTCTACGTTGGCATTCTGAGCCATCTCCTCGTAAGCTTGAAAATACGCGTCTTCTTCGTATTTGTAGTTCTCTTTAGGTTGGGATATTGGCGGATTTTCGGATGATTCTATGCCAGGACTTATATAAAAGTTGTGTTGGTTTGGCTTATGCCCTGCTGACTGTTGTTGAAAGGAAGGCCTCGGTGGTTGTTGGCCTGTGCTAAAATAAGCTCTGTGGTTTTGATTATTAATAGCTTTATACTGGTTACTGCGTCCTTGTGTTAGAGGTTCGTTTTTTATGGGTGCTTGACTTGGGAAAGGTTTGGCAGTTTGAACCTGGTTTTGACGAAAATTATTAACGTGATTTTGCGCAAACGAATTATTGGGTGGTTGAAAACCAAACGCATGGGCTTGGCGTGTTGGTGGATTATAGGTAGGATATGAGGGATATGTTGGATTCTGATGACGATTTTGAACCATGTGGAAATTTCTTGGTGGTAACACACTTTGAGGAAACGAGTTTTGTTGACGTGAAGGTTGTTGACCGAAGTCCTTTCTGATCGCTCCTTGGTTGTTCTGAACGTAATGAGGCCTGAAATGCTGGTTTTCGTATTTAAGGCACAGATGTAGTGCCTGTGGCAAGTCCGCGGGCTCTTTCATTCCCAAGAGGTCGGACAGATTACCTTTAAGTCCCCTAATGAATATCTCTAGGGCTTTGTCCCTGTATGTTTTAGTTAAGAGTCGCATCGACTCTGGACAAATTTCCATACAAGATACCTTATTTATTATAAGAGTTAATTGAGAATTAACTGCCTGATAAAATTGTTGAATACTCTGATTTCCTTGAACCAAATTTGCCATTTGATATTCTAGGGTTGTAACATCACGCTTGTCGGCGTAATGCATAGTAAGGCAATGTGCAATACTTTCCCAATTTAAGGGAGTGTTATAAGCTTCTAGGGCTGCATCTGCTTGCCCAACGATTTTATTGCGAATGACATTAATAATCCCGTAATATTTCGACGTTCCTTTAAAACCTTCGTAAATTGTTAGCACGCGTTCGACACTCTTCTTCCAGGAAGAGAACTCACTAGCCTCCCCGGAGAAGTTGCGTAGACATCTTACGACGTCAGGAATTTTTTCTAACCCATCCAAATCATTTCGGTATTGAGGAAATATTGTCTGGTCTATGCCAGAGAAACGTTGTGCACTTGGATATAGAATGCTTTCTACTAGGGTTTTACCTTGCTGCTCTAGAACGCGACTAACTATTGACGTCACTAGGGCGTCCAATTCAGGTGTGGACCTTATCTCTTGAGCCTCAGCTTGAGATGCGCTTGAATGGAAAGAGCTATTTTGGTCTTGGCTTGTAGTTGGTAGCAGAGAAGAAGGAATATTAGTTGGAATTTGGTGACTGGTTAAAAATTGTGCAGAGGGGTTAGCGTTAGGTAGTTGGTTTTGGGAAGGAGTAGGTCCTTGGGAAGTAGGAGGGGGTGAGATTGAAGCAGTTTGCCCTTGATTCGAAGGGGTTACGTCTTCACCCGCACCCGATCTTGTGTTGACCATACCGATCATTATATTAAGCAGGTGAGCAAATTAAATTTAGATTTAGAATTGATGAGCGAATTAACTGTATAAATTACCGAGGAAAAAAAAACAATTAAAGGAAGGAGAGCACGAAAAGCAAAGATGGATTTAAAAATGAAATGATAATGCACAAACTCGCTATTTACTTATTAAATTCTAATTATTGATTATTTCGATTTTCTAAAACTCATTACTTATATTTCTAAATAAATTTCTTGTTTCTTTTACCAGCTTCTTAAAAAAAAATTCACAATTCACTTGTTTCACTTATATATCTAATTAAATCTCTTAATAGACTTTCAATTTTCCTTAAATATAGCTTACAATATTAAATAGAACTGCTGACTCCCCATCTGCCTCCGGAATCAGCTGCAATCGGGTGGTGCGGCTAGCTTAAATCAGCTTCCGTTTCGTCCTCCTACACTTCTACACTTTGGTGTAAGGCTACTTCGGGGCCCTTTAGACACGCGTCTTTTCACCACTACGCGATTGCGACCACAGGGATTTTACAAACGCGTTTCACACGCGAGCACGTCAGTCCTCAAAAAAAGGATTTTATTAAAACGTCTACGCGAACACGGTTTAAATAATTTTTACTAAGAATTTACCCCTGTGGTCCCTGCTCGGGCGCCAGTTATTTTATTCTAAATTAAATTTCATTAAAAAAAATATTTTTTATTTTTTATTTTTAGGAGGAGAAGCCTCTTTATTCTTTTGAATCCAAACTTAGACTAAATCTTAAACATATTACAATATTCTTATGTTCCTATCTCCCCGTGCATTCGCCGTCCGCATGCTCGCTGGATGTCCCCACAGGTGATCTCAACTTTCATTACGTGCTGGAATGCGCTTTTCTCGACTTCATGCCCAGACGCAGTGTCAGCGAAAATGGCACGGCCCGTGGGAATGATCATAAATCATGCAATAACATTTATGCGGTGTTAACTTACATGATTGACATTGAATTGGTAGACATTAATTGGTGAAAGGTACCTACTCGTATGTGCGATACACTTTGATTGAACAGATTATTCTCTTGGGACCTAATTTGGGTTCAGGAGTAAAATAAAGTTTAATAAGGTCCATTCTTTGCTCTTTTAAGGTCGTCCACATGAACTCTGCATGGGAAATACTTCTAGAAAGGAATCCGACTTTGCCCTTAAGAAAATAGAAGTGGCAGTTCCGCAAACCCGATTAACGATAATGCGCACTCTTGATGACCACAAATCACGTGACCCAGTTGCCGATGGAAGTTTTTTTTGTCTGAAAAAAGATGCGTATACTCATTCAAACCCTTAGCAACGCTTCAAAAAATGATATTGAATCGGCTATGCTATACCGAATTGGCTATTTGGAAACGATTTTAATCGAAACTGATTCTAAGACACTTTCGGCCAAGCTTGGGCAGCTTTCAATCTTTGTCAAAACAACTAAAGGTTGTTGTGGTAGCTGGCGCATTAAAGCTTCACGTGCTAAAGAATTAAAGACCACAATGTAGTTGGAACCCCACAGCGGACCAGTAGGGATGCAGTAAAGTGGGAGGATTATGATCCCTATACTCCTGATCATAACCTTGCCGATCAAAAGGGAAGAAGAGAAAGAAGATAATGTAGTTGGACACATGAAGTTCTTTGGAAAAATTCCGCTGCTATGCTCACCAGCAGTATGTTCCTCGGCCTACATGCCAAAAAGAATGTATTTTAACCGGTCCCTCAAGGGTGATATTCCGGACCGCTGCTATTGGAATAAACGTCAAGTGCTTCAAACAAGTCCGGAACTCAACAGGTTCATTGACGGCTCAAAACAATCAAATGGAGCAGGATAATTGATCCCAAAAACTGTTCATGCCACTATCTTCCAAACAGAGGTCCATGCTATCGAGGTCTGTGAAGGAGAATGCATCAGAAGGAACCTTCGAAGCTCACACATTAACATACTGTCAGATAACAGCTCTCATATTTTTCAACTTTGAGTCTAAGTTGGTGTGGAACTGTTTTCAGAGTCTATTGTAGCTCTTTAATGAAATAAAATAAAAAATCACACATCACACTGGTGTTGGTCCCTGCCCTGGACACGAAGGCATTTATGGTAATGAATCAGAGAATGAACTGATTAGAAGTCCATTCTCCATTCATTGGACCGGAATTTTTCGTTTGCCAATAACCAGATTAAAAAAGAAGGCTAAAGCCAGAACCACACTTGTGTCGTGTAGTGTGCCGTGACGCTCACTGTACAGACTTATCTCGTGTGGTGTGTAGTCACGCCATCGCTTGCTATGACGCGTCCAACTAGAACCACATTTGTCTCGTGTGGTGTGTCGCGCAACACATGGCTCTATGGCGTTGAGCGGGCCCAACACACGAGACAAGTGTCGTTCTAGCTTAAGAAGTGCTCTCTTACTGGAGCACGCAAACAGGCTTAAGACGTGACAATAAATGTATCATTAGCTCAAAAGAAAAATCTGTAACATTTTAGCAATAAACAAAAATAAGACTAAGGTCTTAACTGATTTGCTTACTGGACATTGCTCTCTCAATTTCCATCTCAAGAATATGGGTCGCGTCCATCGGACACGTTCAGACTCTATCTTGAGAACACTAAAACAGCGCACCATATATTGTGTGAATGCTCTGCCATAGCTCGGCTTAGGCTTTACATTAACATCTGTCACCTCTTCCTCAGCTCAAACAATCTTAAGTTTCATTATTGAACTTGATTTCGGCTAGCAGGCAATATAAAAAGATCTCTCTAGGTTGAAGTGGTTTCGGTTTTTTTGGTCGACTTCAGAGCATATCACCCCAATACCTACATATTTTTAAACAAAAAAAAAAGCGGCTACATTCCTCAGAAAAGTGGAGATCATTAAATTATTCGCGCTTAGCGCTGCACTTACCCACTGCTAGCTGTATAGTTACTTTCGAGTACTTAATTTTGAAATCGAGGAACCAATGAATCGATATTAAATAGTTTTGTGCCGGCCAACAACGAGTAAACTCCACGGTGTGGTCAAGCTGCTAACGCGACTCCGTCGCTTGCTTCAGGATATCTCAACAACTGTTAAGCAGGCATTTGTGGCTAAAATATCTTTTTATTTATGCACTCGCGTACAAAACCTTACACATTGCAAATGTACAGATTTTTAACCGATTGATAAATTTTATACAATGTCGTTATTCTGGACAATATGGAGGAAACTCAAATTATCTAAAATAAAATACGTCGTTACGCCCAAAATCTCTGACATGTGGCCCAAATTTCACAGAAATAATTCCCATTATGACATTGCGCCATGTGGGCGATGTGTCGTTATTCTTGCGTTATGCAGAAAGTGACAGAAAGCCAAATTGGCCTTGCGTCACTTTCTAAAAGTGACATAAACCTCAATTACTAGAATTTGTCCTAATGTCACTTTTTAAAAGTATCATAAGGTAATATTCTAATGTTTGGTCTAATTAACTGCTAAGTTTTCGAGTATGCAACGGTGACTTCTGGGCAACTTATTGTTATAGTAGAACCAGTTTCCTCAAATTTTCTTAAATAGTCCTCCTATTGATGACTCTCTGAAGCATTACTTCGTCCGAAAAATTCACGATGTTTGAAAACTGTTTCAGCAAAACTATTCCCGTTTATATGAGTTTTATAGTAAAAACACGTTCTCCCATATTTTATCAGTCGAAACATTGACAGATGCCACATTTTAAAGTTTTAAGTGTTGCCAATCTTATAGAAAAAAGTGGAGGGGAATTTAAATTCAGAGTTGGTATTCGGACACCATTTACTAAGGGCATGACATATAGATGCGACCTAATTTATTTAAACTAAACAGGTTAACCAAATTGTTTTGTATATAAAAAAAAAAAACCTTTTTCGTCGGTATATTATCCACGGTAGGAACGTAACCGAAGTGAATGTCTATTTTGGATACAAAGTGACCAGTTCGCAAGGCTATCTTACATTGTCAGACAGTTCATTTATGGTATCTTTTATTAAATGGACATACATACATACGAGTAGATACTTGGATATTGTCTGACACAATCTGCACCGATGATCTGAAGGCACATTCCAATATAACGACAATGTGCTGTTTGTGCAGGAAGACGAAGCCCATGATATCGATATCGCATAATGCGAAGAGGGAGATACAACACATGCATGTTCTCGTAGATACGGAGTAAGACAGCACGTCAAGAAAATGTTTTCAAGCGTTTGTATCAGAGTAGGGTCCATTATCAGTTAATTTGTTGGATAACAGTGATATGTGTAAGTGCTTTGGCCACCCAATGGGATATAAATCCACATCATACAACATTATCACTGATTATGGGAAAATATTTCATCCCCTGCATTTTGTCATCAGTCCCTGTCTCCGGCCACTGTAAATTGAATGAACTGGTATAAATTCAAGGGTTTGTTTGCAGAAGTAAGCGTATTTAATCTCATAATTCAAATTATATTTATTACCTACGCATAAGCAAACACTTGGTATGTTAACTGGTTTACATTTGTTTGCAGGGATTGCAGGCATTGATCAATATCATGCATGTAGTATACCTTTGCACTTGTTGACAGCTGTAACGTTTTAAGCGTTTCCCAAAGGGTTCTTTGTATATGTGTGTACATACGAGGGTCATATTTTAAAATAAAATTGCTGCAACTCATTATTTAAAGCATTTTGTGGACTATGTGTCAATTTAATGCTGCTTCGTTGCATAACAATCTCTGGCCAGACACATGAGGGTAAAACTTGGGTAGGTCCCTGGTCTGCTACTAACCTTCATAAGGTACTCGTTGGGTGTATGTTTATTAAATCGATTACGACTTTTGGCCGAAAAGAAAGAAGTAGTTAACAGGTACATTTTTTTAGGAGATCTTTATGCATATAGGTCAACAGTATTCTCATTAGGAATTGGAACGTATCCCACAGTCTTTTCGAATGATTCTGATATCTGCGACCTCTCAAGACGTCCAAATGGCTTCATTAAAGTATGAATCGAACAATTTTTCTGTTTCATCCAAATGGAATAAAATATTTCTTTTAAAGAATATTATCATGGAAACTGAAGTTCTTTGACTGTAATATTTTCCACTAATAAATTACGGTTTTGATACATAAATTTCAATGTTTTTATTAAACTGAACAATACCCAAACGAACAGATACAAATAAGCCAGAAATACCTACTTTTTAGAGAGATGCGTTCGCATCCCTCCTCAGAGGGATGAATTATTACTTTCAATGAGTATTCCAAGGGTTTTTATTTTCGGGGACTCGGTGCACTCACTCATAAAACAATTTGTCTCAACTTTTTTATTTATCGACCCAATTTTGAAGATGACATCTAAAACAGTCCCCTTTGCACCAAAAAAAAAAAATTCAATTCTAACAATGTGTTTCCATGAATATTATTATTTTTCTTCTGATTCTTCCGCGTGAGGTCCTTTGCGTACTGCTATACATTTAAAGGTTTTGAGTTGATAGAAAATGAAAGCATACCAATATGTCATGAATATTTGTGAATGGAGGCCGCTATCAGTAATGGACGAAATGCTGAATTAAAGAGGGGCTGGAGGCTAATGAAATTGCTGCAAGACAACATTTTTTTGAAGATTTTATTGGAATTCGCAATTTAAGACCCATCAGGAGGTGTTTAAGTGATCGTCCGTGAAAAAGTGTAAAGAAGCGCCACGACTCAGGTCAAGCCATACGAATACGATTCAGAGCCTTATGAATGGGTGTTCTAAAGTGCACAGGAGGACAGAAGTGGACCATTTGCGAAGCGTTATCCAATAACAAAGCCAATCTAAGTTAAATTAAATTTACCTAAGATCCTTAGTTCGCACATGGCCTTGATAGCCATGTCAAAGAAGCCAGACGCTGTAGAGAGCGCCTGACCGAGAGATTCTCGACTGTGCATTCACCATCCACAATCGCCAACTATCTGTGGAACCAGTACCGCGAAATCGTCAAAAAGTTAGCCGAGACGACTGTTGGATTCAAGCTTCCGCTCAAAAAGATCCCGTGGTATGATGAAGAGTGTACACGCTGGAAAGAGGTGAGAGAAAATGCACACAAACACACGTTGCACCGTAAAACAAGAGAGGAGAAGAAGATCATGTGCAGGAAGAAGAAGGTATACGTAGTCTTCCAGCTCGATATCGAAGAGTCCTGCGATGGAAACAACATCCGGATGTTCTATAGGAAAATGAAGCAAATGGTAGCTCAAGCTTCAAGTCCAGAACACGGGTTTTAAGCAGCATTTCCAGTAGCTTCTAAGTGGGCGTCATGTAGAGAGAATGGTAGAGGAAGAAAAAGACTCACATCCAGTCAGGGAAGCAACATTGCTCAGTAAAAGAGATCGGCAGAGCTTTCAAAAAGCTGAAGAACAGCGAGGAAACCGGCTCTGATGGACTATCAAAAGTTTTTTTTTTTGAAGGTCCATCTCACTGCGGTGTTGTGATAAAATGACTATCGGCCTCGTAATCGCTTCTCTCTCTTGATTTTAAATGAGGTGGAAAAGGTTGCGATTTTGGTCGCAAAACCATCTTTTCGGACGAGGGCTATGTATATCAACAAGCGAAATTGCAGGAATTTGGATCCCGCAAATCAACATGTATTCGTATAGATGCCAATTCAATTCCCAAAGACTGACTGAGTCTGAGTCAACGGAGTCCGCGGCGTACATAGATTGGCGCCTAGTGTCGCACCAGCGGTGAAACAATCTATCTTTTGGGCACTAAGTTCGGTGAGAGCGTTATGAGTCGATTTAAGAACGCGCCTTGTCACCGCGCAGTTGTGATATGAACTCCTGGACTCCGTTGGCCGATTTTTTTTATGGGGATGATGGGGTTAATAGCTGTTGCTACTCCAGCGATTCACAAACAATTGACGCACTTAAGAAAAATTTCCGCCTAGCTATTAGCAAAATTAAGTCACAAATAATCGCCAATGTTCTGCAAAATTGGTTTGAAACGAAGGGCTGCCATTTGAATGAAACTATTTTCCATAAATAATCGAAGGATCATTGTCTTCAATAGAACAACATTCATGGAAAACCTTAAACGGCGTAGTTTTTCAAAAAAAAACTGCGAATAGATGGCCCATCCTTTGTATCAGTGCATCTGAACTTATGACACTGAATTCTACATTGAGTACTTATTCACCATTTTTTAATGAACTTCACAAAACCTTGATCGCATGAACGACATCGAGCAGGATAATATTTTTATTAATTTAAATGGCTTCAAAATTTTCCTGTTATCGTAAGGATTATGTTGCAATAGCACGCTAATGCTCATAAAAACAAAAATTTAACAATCCTCGTGTAATAAACAATTAAATAATTTATTATTCTAAATTTCATTGCACAAAAAAGAAACAACAAAAATACTCACACACTAGCATTGGCTGTTCAAATAAAATACACCTCATTACTTCATATCCAGTCAGCCATGTGAGAGTGAACAATTAATTTCATAAACCCATGCTTGGTTTGTCGTAAAAGCTACCCTACCATGGGAGTTCTTAATTAGTCACAAGATAAGAAAACATGTACTCACTTACAGATAAGAAATTAGAAGCATGTGCAGTAAATTCGGGACACGACAAGTGTACTCGTATAACTAACTCAGGACTGATATAAAAGGGGGAAACGGTATCCTTTGCAATCTCTAATGGACGCACGAATACTTATGTATGTACATATGTAGTTCGTAGTTTGCCATAATTTTTTTTGCTTGTTTTTTTTTTTCAACATGTCATCTTAAAAATATTGACTGACCTGAAGCCAGTAACTGGAGATATTTTATCACTTACTCCCTGTGTCGTTAACCCCAAAATTCGACACATGCACGAGTGTCTTGTAACACTTTCTAAGAAGGATAAAAGTCATTTTAGCAAACGTAAAAGGTCCTTTCTGCACACATAATGTCGGAGTTTGTCATCTATTTCCCCCGAGTATAATCCTTCGCCTTTCAATTTCCGTTTAGCTTACAAAAAAAATACCGTGTGTGCTTACAAGGCATACGAGGACCTTTGCAAATAAATACAGCATAGAAGTTTTTCTACTGAACTTTGGATAGTTCTCCTGTGAGACTGAATACGCAGGCTCATAAAAAAAAAGCCAAGGTAAAACTTATTGTACATATAGACACATTGATGGTACTTGGGGCTATTGTTGGGGAAGGAAAGGAAAAAAATTCACAATTTTATTGCCATCAACCTTATCTCTGTTTGCTGACCGCAGATGCTTTCATGAAAGTTAAATCGACTGCGGCTAATTGAATGTTGTTTTATTATGCATTTATTTATTCGAAGCCTTGGAGATGAGCGAACCCATAAAATATGTCGTCCTGGGAAATTGAAAAGATCTCTGAGAAGCATAAAATCGAATGTTAATACATCGTATCGTATGGATCATAAAGTTAAAAAAAAAGGATATACATACATATGTATATGAGTACATCACACAGTGGGAACGATTTTAGAAATGCAAATAATGACTATAGCCAGCACAGGGTTCCCCAACTCTCTACCCATGAAGGTAAATGGCGTCTCTCTGATCAACAAATCAACCAAATACTCTGGATGTCCGAGCGGCTAATATATCCAAAATACGAATGCGGATATCTATCACGCCAAAGGATTATTGCGAGGAAATATGACGTTGAGAAGCTGCAAATGCAACAGATCGCCACAACCTTCGCCAAATGTTTATCCCATAACCTCTAGAGAAGTCCAATGCTGCCAAAGCCAAGTGCGAAAGACCAATGGCAACAAGCCATCAAGCAAGCCACCATTTACATTTATGGATTGGGATTTAACTAGACCTCAACCAATAAACCCCTGCTTTGAAGGACGAGCTCTACGATCACAAGAAATGGGAGGAACTTCGGCTTCTTTGAAAGAGAAACGCGCTATTGGGAACATAGATAGGTGCCACTCCAGAAAGGATTTTCGAAAGTTTTACCAAAACAAAGCGTCGACAGAAACCAGTAAAGGTGAAGTATGAAACCTTGTAGTAGGTCGGTGCTGAGAAAACTATTTCTGCAGACTGTATAACGAATGCGAATACTAGGCTGTCATACGAAATTTACCATTCGACCTAGATGATGGCAGTGAAAATGTTCGTCTACCTGAACAAACTTAAGTGAGGATAACAATATCCAAGCTTAAGCCCAGTAATGCTGCTGGCTCTGACGGCTTGTGGCCTGTCTGCTGAGTTATTTAAATGATTTGGAAAGCGTGCACCAATTCATTTCAACAATCTGCTCAGAAGAGTGGAATCTCAGCATCGTTTGCCAGATCCACGATTCCCTTTAACTGCGTCAATAACAGAGGCATCAACCTCCTCGCCATCGCCATTATCTGCCATATTGCGTGAATGAAACCTTTCGTCACCAACCTGATCGGCTCTTACACTGCGGTTTGAAGCCAGGAAAGTCCATAATCACTTTGATGTAACATAAATCTTGAAAAGAATGTTCGAAATTCACAAGCCAACACCCGAGGTACGATCTTCCAAAAGTCTACGCTTTTGGATATGCGCGACGATGACATTGACATTTATTTACAGAATTCAGTGGGCTGTTTAAATGCGGCAAAAATGGTTCTGGGGGTAAACGGGGGCTAAACAAACTGTATCCTGTCAGCAAGAAAGGACAGGCAGACGCCGAACGTCTCAGTGAACACCTATCACTTTGAGGTAGCTAAGGGCGTTGTCTGAAAATAACTTGCTATCTCTTGGTTCATATAATTGGGGAGACTCTCTGCAGTGCATTTACCATTCACAGTCCTTCTTTACGGCGCGAAAAGATACACTTTATCGAAGGCGAATGCAGATATCCTTGGTCGTTTTGGACGAAAAATTCTTGTTCTTTGGTTCTGTTTGCGTTCAATGGCTTTGGAGAAGAAGATTTAATCACAAATTGTACGAGCTGCACAGTGCTTTCGATGCTTTGAGATGAGGCGTGTGATTTGAGGACATATAGAGCAGCTCAAAGAAAGGGAAGGAAAACAAAAATCTAAACAGCATATGGAAAACTTTTCTTAGAAAAAAGGTTTTTAAATTTTAACCTTATAATCCAGTGCAATCAGGTATGAGGGCTCTCGAACTTTAGCGCCGTAGATAAAGTGCAAACTTACATTATTAAAACGAGTTTTTGGTATATCTTATGTGACTGGTCGCTGTCCAGATCTCCGATGAAGCTTAATATCTGAGAGTGATCCGGAGGTCTACATATGCTACCCTAATGGCTGGTGGATCGGTCGGAGTGTTTGCGTTTGAAGTGGCAGTCAGACTGAGCTAAAAGCCTTGCTCAACCCTTTAATCAGTTCCAAAATAGTTCGAGAATGAAAGAACTCTTTGAATTTGGTCGCAAGACTGATATCACTGACTCTTGTCGGGTCCCAGGTTACACTGGAATTGCGGTCTATGAGATTGTTAAGTAAGGCTCAGGGAATATTTTTTCAGATTTTGGAGTTATGTTGGGCCTTCCCGCATCCTAGGTCAGGATAGACAATTGGGTTTCTCATGAACACTACAGGATACTGGTGGACTAAACGAATGTTCTCGAATGTTTGTAAGAAATCAGCGGCATTCATGCCGTCCCTCAGCAGAAAAGACTGTAGACCACTTATTGGCGTTCTTATGGAACTTTGGTTAGGCATCTTAGTGTGCTAGACTTAAGACACACCACTGTCTGTGACGATTGTGGAGAGGGCGACGATACTTCAAATCACTTCCTTTGTTATTCTCCTGCTTTTGCTTGGATCAGGTGGCAGATCCTCGGTGCTGATATGATGAGTGCTGATACTGTAGGCTCTGCATCCCTGAGTGCCCTCTAGCTTTCTTTGAAAGTCCAAAAAATTATAGTAAAATGGGTAATACACTGGACTCCCCCTAAGCCGAATTTTCACGGGATACCATGATTTGTTCGAGTTAGAGGGAGTTTTGGAAAAATTCGAGTTAGAAAGGGAAACATTTTTTTTGTTTTAAAGCGTTTATTTAAAAAAAAAAGGTTAACATAATTTAAAAAAGTTAAAAAATAAATAAAAAATAAATGAAAAAAATTCGAGTTAGAGAGAAATTCGACTTATGTGGGAGACAGACTACTGGTATTGATACCATGGTATGAATACCATGGTATAGTGAATACTATAACCCCTGACAGACTGCACTTCGTAGCATACGTTGACTTTTGCGATACGTGGTATACTTTGACATTTGTGTTGCATCTCATCCAGCTCCTCACACATTTTTTGCAACACTCCAATATTGTGTTTTGCTCCTCGTAGCTCGCCGATATAATTCCTCTAAACTTCTCGTACTTCATTGTTTCCAATGCAGATAAAATTGCCCTCCTTAATCCATTTTCAAAACATTTTTCGCTGTGATTGCTTGCTTTTGAATTGTCAAAGAAGCTATGATGAACCACCAACAGAAAGAAAGTGGCGCTGCAAGCAATAAGATGGTGGTATACCACCAAAAATTTGCGAATCTCAATACTAGGTTCTATTCATGGTATACTAGGTTTTAACGTGGTATTGCAGTGACAGACATGTGGTATAGAACGTAGTATTGCTAAACCATGGTATCAATACCAGCAGTCTGTCTCCCGCATTAGGGAGAGTTCTACTTAGGGAGAGTCCACTGTACTTGGTCTTGCTTCGTGGTTGTACAATGAACCAGTTGCGTCGGAGTGCATGTGATAAAAGGTCGAAGCTCATGTAGTCTATGAACACTCTGATGTCCTGATCTGATTTGAAAGCAATCATCATATGGCCATAAAAAGATATAACACTACGCCTTCCCATCATCCGACACGAGTATGTTTATGTAGCTACGAAGTAAAAAGACGAACAACATTAATTTGAATTCCTTCGGTTCCCATTACTTAGCCTCATTACAAAGCGGATAATGTAAGTACATTACGATGCAGAAAATATGTATATCTACACATGCATATTCAGTTGATTACCATTTCTCGTACGCATAAAAAATTCCAATTTATTACGGAAATAATGACAAGACCGTGCCATTAATCTCTCCAGGGAGGTGAAGCCCAATTTTTATCTCCTGAATTATTGATTCAAGTTATGTACTCAACACCGATGCTAAGATATTTACATCATCCCATCGATTAAAACTAAGAGCGCAATCAAACTTAATTACTTTATCTGGATTCCTGTTTTCTTTTTTTTTCAAAATTCTTTTCATCATTATAACAGCGGTACAAAAATTATTCCACATCAGATCACCATAGAAATGTCAGTTGTCAGAATTACAGAAAGAAAATAAAAACGAAAATGGAGCTGTCGAGGACGCCTCAAACCAGCCTCGAACAAACCACGGAAATTAACACGGGACTGTGACTATAAATATTTTATGGAGAAACGAATCAGATATGCTTAAGAATTTCCTCTGAACACCGTTAAATTTGAGTTTAGTCGTTTTTTCCCCCTTTCTGTGTACAACCTTTCAACGTTTTTTTTTTTTTTTTTTTTGAAAACCGTTTTTTATGGGAATCTGCTATCAATGTGCTAGAATTATCCTGTAATGTAATTTAAGGACTCAATGAGGATAATATCAACATGAAATAGAAACGAAAAACGAAGAAAAAACACATACACACTGGATTAACATTGATCTTTAGTACCGACTTTGGAGGATTCAGAGGATTCTTCATTATACTTTTCCAGGAATTTTCATCTACTTGAACAAAGGATATTCCTAGATGTACCTACATACATATTTGTTTTCGATAATGTGTACATGCGAAAACACTTTAAGAAAAGTACACAGCTTCAAGCATTTCTATATCGATTGCCAAAAGCATTGAATTACTTTTGAAAATAGAATCAGGGAAGCGGGTCGACAAGATGCCCCTATTTGCATAAAACGTTTCACCTTTCAGAGTTTTGTCTCTTTACACTTGCTTTGGCAAGGTTAAGTTGTTGATTTGCGATAAATATTTAACGTAAAACTAGTCATAAAGATTAAATTCCTCATTATTCGAGTGATTTTAGGTGTAAGTTTAACCACAATGTTTCATTCATATTCATTCGTACATGGTGAGTTATTTAATGCCCCACCCTGTTTACTAATTTTTATTTCAAAATGGTTGACGATAGGAGAAAAACAAGTATTATTCTAGTTATTAAGAATCGATGCTTAAAGTTGACTTTAAATGTTGTTTAGTGCTTTGTTCTTTTGAGATTTACGAGTAATGCAAAATTTAAGTTTGAAGAGAGAATATTGCATGGATGCATTTTGGATTTTGATGTTCGTGTTATTTTGACACTGGCAACAATAACCTGTTTGAAGTATTGACACATAACCAGTGCTAAGTAGAGTTCATGTCAGCATACTTATGATGCATAGTCAGCTCCTCAAACTCAGGAACCGCTTGTCTATCTTAAACTGACTTCAGCTTAGGCTTCAAAAACTCGATACTGGAGAGAACAGAGTGGACGCAACGCGATGTCCGATGTCCAGGACGGGGTAAACGCCAGAGTCTTCTCGGGGGACTTAGGGATCCGCCTTTCCATTAACCTGCCTAACCATTCCGAACCACTTTCATGGCGAATTCCGAGATTCGTCAAGCTGACGGTAGGTACTACAATATATTGCGGAAAAATACATTTATATATGTATATATGTATATGCAGTCAGGGAGCTATCAAATAATTCATATCCAGCGTATCTCTTAACAAGAGATCTCACCCTTTGATGAATGCCAAGTCACTGTGACGTCCCGACATGACTAACGAATTAGCTGGACGAGCCTCTTACGGTACTAATAGCATAAATATAGCCAACATTGAAAAAAAAAACCGCCAAAGAAAAGATGAAAGGAGAACAAAAAAGGTCGCAAAGAACAAGACGATATTTGTTGACACGCGTTTGTAGATACATATTTACATGTATGTATATGTATGCTTCAGTTGCGTTACAAGAGAATAAACAAATCCTTTGTACGCCAGAGCCGACCTCGCATTTTTTTTGTATATTTCTTGTGAAAATTTAGGAGCTGGAGAAAGACAATATTAATTTACATATATGTAGGTTAGGTTAGGTGTGCACGGGTGCGTGGTCACTGTCGTCACTGCTCATTTAGTCCAACAGTTGGGTCAACATTCTAACAAAAAAAAAAACAGTGATTAGAACCACCTAGCCAATGGTATAAATCTCAGGAAGTCCCTCAACTCAATGTTAAACACTTATGTATGCATATGCCTCCTCCAGCTTTTTGCAGAAGTGTATACTGAGAATCCGCATTCTTTTTGGGAGATGACATGACACTCGTGTAGCAGAAAATGGACAGATTCGATTCCCTCCTTGTCCCTGCAACTTCTGTAGTAGTCGTTATGATGGACCCCTATATCCTTCATATACACATTAACCTTATGGTATAGTGCCCAGTAATAATGCCGGAAATGATTTTTGCATCGACTAGAATTGACAAAATAAAGACTGTAGAGCCATGCCACCGACTATTCTGTTCACGAGAAACCAATTCGTCGAACTATAGAACAATGATACTTTTCTCAGATGCAGGCAAATCCAACGAGCTTTCTATTGCTTGTTCATCGGAGATCTTGCTTCCCTGGATTACAGTGTGGCCTGGTACCCAAACAAGACACATTAAATAGTCTTCTGACCAAATTCAAAATGAGGGTTAAGCAGACCTGAGTGCAGCTTGACCAAGGCCGTAGATACACCTCCTTTTCGTCATAATAGAGCACATGGCCATTAGGATTGCGAAGTCTCTCCGGTTGGAATATAGACGCATATTGACCTACCGAAATAAATTCAATTATCTCACTTTTCACAGATTCAAAACCACCGGACACCTATCTAGTTTTGGAGTCATCCTTGAAGATACAATGGTATTCTTTCTGCGGTCAGATTGTAGCCAAAGCTATTCCAGCATCAGATTCCTCTGACGACTTCCTGCTTCGTTTGTGAAGATCATAATATATTTCTCGCACGGCGTCATAGAAGGTCAAGTGATACCATAACCATCTCTCCTTAGACGAATGATGGCTGTCAGTGCGCACCATATGATAAAAATATCGAGTGGGCATTGGTTCAGTCATGCATCTGGAGCAGAGTAAGGAGCGATTAGGAAGACCCGTATGGAGCCGACATAAGCTGTTCTTTGGAGTTCAGCAAAAGAAGCGTATATCACCAAACAACTGTGTAGATCCAAATGATCATTTTCGGTGATAAGCCCCATGTCTCGCTAAGGCACGTTTTTACTGCCAGAAAGCTGACAGCGAAGATCTCATTTTTCGTAATCCCAGTGTGAACTCGATCTTGCGACCAATTTCAAAGAATTCTTGCATTCTCGAACTATTTTAGAACGGGTGAAAGGGTTGAGAAAGGTCTTAAACGCAGCATGACTGTAGCTACAGGCGGATTTATTCAAAATACAGTCGGTAGTGATTATTATAGCTTGGCTTGGAAAATAGTAGCATGTTTACATGCTGTTACAGTAGTGACATCTATTCTTGTCGGTTTCCACGAAGAAGTCAGCGCCAGACCCTTGACCAGTTTTGGAGCCATCCGTGAAGATTCGACTACACCCCAGTCCAGGTTCAGACTCTGGACGAAACCAGTCCTGAATGCACGGGATTTCGGCTCTAAATTTGCCAAGCAGCCAAAGTTCCGGTGTCATGGAACCAGTAGTCGTAGGATGAATGTCTGCCAAGGTGATCCAAATTCCAATGCGAATGTTACCAAAATCTACCTCGTGTGCAAAGGTAGATTGCTATCTGTGGTTCTATAATATACGCCTGTAACACACTCTCGCCATATTGATAGCATCCCCATGCACAAAATTATGTAGTGACTATTAAAACTGGGGATCCTCAAAGACAGTTTGATCCAAGGCTAGAAAGTCGCAGAGTTTGTTTCAAAATGGCCACATTTCTAGTGTTTGCACCATAAATTCTCCTCTTTACGTAGCATAAACCAATCGCTTGTTTGTCGAGTACACTCTCAAGATCTCACCATTTCGACTGAAATGGGTGGTGATTTCAAGTCATAAGCAGCAAAAAAAAAGAAAATCGGTAAAAGGCCATTAGTGCTCTATTCAGTGCTTCTGCAAGAGAATGGGTCCATAAGTACCTTGTGACCTTGACAACAACCACCTTCATCATAAGGGAAAAGCGCGTGTTTCTATTGTTTCCTTTCGACTACCCCAAAACCAATTCGATTGTAAGTAATTATCTTCGGATTATTGATTATTTTCTCCATTCCAGACGTTTCCATAAAACAACTTCCTTAACAACTTAAAAACAACTTACCCTCACCAAAAATGGATGTTGACGAATTGAAAAATATAAATTGAAATGAATTTCAAGATCGTGTGAAATCGACATTAATTAGTTGTTGTTTTCATTGAGAAGTTCTTAACGTCAACATAAGCTGCGGAAAACACATTCATACGATTTTATTAAATGGTACATGGTTTACCACACTTTGTTTACCCAACACTTCAGATATACACTGAATCCCCATCAAAGTCTTAATAAATGAACGTTCGTACAATGCTTGCATAAGGGTGTAGCTACTACATATGGAAAACTTTGTACAAAAATTATTTGGAGCTCAATTGATCGCAATTGATTCATTCAAGTGTACCAACAACCGACTCGTAAATCTTAATTAATTAACAACAGATACTGCAAATAAATTGACAATGAACAAGAGACACTGTATCTGAGACTGCTACTGTCTATCCATCCTCATCAACAGAGTCAAATAATTAAGAATAAGATATTTGGCAAAGCTCGAGCCCGGACCTAATATTTGATTAGATGGAAAAATATTTAAAACCGCACAATAACCTTCGTTAAGTTGCACGCCCGATGGCAAGTCACGAAGGAAATTGAATAAATTCTAATATCGGAAATTTGTCTGCCATCAATGGACGTCACGTTTCCTCCACTTAATCCCAAACACAAAGATATTTACTCAATAGAACGTTTTTTTTGCTGCAAAAAAAAGGACCAGTACCGCCTGCAGATACACAATTGGGATCCACACAATGCTGGTTGGTGTATTCTTAACAGAACGCCAACACAATCGAAAACATACACTCACAATGTATTGAATTGTAATTTTGACCCGAGTTGCCAGAAAAAGGACTGAGATTACCCTACTAGCAGTTACCAATAAGTGATGTATGAGTACCGGGTTTTTCTGGCAGCAGATGTGATGATCGATGTGAAATCTCTTTCTCATTCATTTTAATTTAGTTCAATTGAAGGCGGCAGAGTATGCACTCAATTGAAAATCAAAGATACATTCACCGATGTGAACGTATGTGTGTCCTTTATTACTTGGAAAATGCAAATCACTTGTGTTCCCTATAAATTGCCTTTAAAAGGCAATCAGTTTTCATCCCCATCCCACCATCAAGGGCAGATGGGTTGGCCAGGGAGGCAAATTGAAAAACATCGACACACTTGACGTAACGTGATGTTTGGTTCTTGCTCGTTAAGTTGTTATCTAATAAATAGAAGGATTCAATAGCATACGAAGGCGGGAAAATTGTTCTCAGTCATGTGTAAAATTTTGTAATTATAGCGAAAATCGTTGTTTAATCTTACAACTCCCACTCCCAGCAGAGCGATATGAAAAGCTAACTAACGAGTCGTTGGAAATGAGGATCAATAAATCAGACGTACCGCGCACAAGTAACCTTATTTTTAAACTCAGTTATTTACAACAGACTTCACTCACGGAAGTCACTTTTTTTGTTTTACATTTACTATGAAAATATAAGGAACGGAGTTTTAACAATAACTCTTTAAGATAACAAAGATAAATGGGTTCATGTTGTTACGGGCACATATGTACATCGGCACATAGGCACACGAAGTTGCGGGGGTCGAAGTATGTTACTGCCATCTGAAAGACAAAAAAAAAAAAAAAAAAAACAACTGAACAAAAAAGATTAAACCAACGAATTTCACAGGAGGTTATCTTCTGGAAGGCATCCGAACGCAGCCTGAAAACAACCTCCGATACCATTTTTCGAATCTGATTCCTTTTCCTCCAGCAGGATAGCATACCAAGATGGAGATGTAGGGCTGTAAATTAGGGAAAGAAAGGAAGATCAATGTAATTAAAATAAAGCAAAATATAAGAGCACTTACCACGAATTCAAGCTGATCTTATTTGTTGACATAAAGTGTTTTGACGTTTGTGTCTTTTTATGTCATGACCTACTCCAATCAAATGAGTGGCAATCTAGGCCAGCAGGTTAGCAAGGACTGCACCCAACATTAATTACAAGGGAGGAACCCAATTGTAGTAGAGTAGGGAAATTATGTGCAACTATAGGTATGTTCACGTTACGTTTGTGTAGAGTTAAGTATGTATTTTAAGTTTATTGTATTTGTTTAATAGTTAAGATTAAGTTATGTATTCTTATTAAGTTATATGTATTTGTTAGAAAAAAAAAAACTGAGAGACTAAGACTGGAACCCTTCCCCTTTAATACCGTATAAACTAAAAGAGCAATGACCATTTTACATAAAATATAGGTCATTGTATTTTAAACAGTCACAGGAGAAGGTTGCAGAAACCGATAGTGTTGCCGTGCTATAGCATTATTTTAGTGAAATTTTTTTTTATACCTGATATAGGGGGTGAGTAGGCAATTGAGTTTGCTTTTATAAGCCATCCTAAATTTATATTCCATTGAACATAGAGAGCCCAAAAAAAAAAAACAAAAAATAAGGAAAACTAATAGGATAAGGAAAGCGCAGGTCCAAGGTAACAATCAAGGTAAATTTGACTAAGTGCACAGAAAAGGCGAATTTCATATAATCTCCCTCCGAACAGAGAAAGCCCAGACTTTAGGCATCGCCGGTAATGGGTGATTACGCCGTGGCTACTGCTCCACAGCCTGTTAGCGGTATCATTCAGAGCAGAAGCCTGTCTAGAGGTCTCGCTTAGCGGTCAGCTACGGCAACCCGTTCTGTCCCGTAAGGACCCGTATAAAACCAGACGCACCCCACCTAACAGACCCAACGGACTCTCGTAGATACTTGGACACCGTCCAAGTCCACTGCGGCGTTCGCAGTTACCGGTGGAACCAAAGGGCTCCATAGAAAAGTGGGCTTTCACAGCCAGTAAAGAGCTAGAAAAAAAAAAAAAAAACAAGGACTTTAACATAATTTTAGAAAGTGAATTTTTTTTTTATTTGAATTTTCTTATTAAAGCCGTATATACATATAGTTAAACTCATTGAGAGTTATAATGAAATAGTGAACTTAATCAATTTGTGTAAGCTGTTCTGTTTTAATGTCCTTAACTTGCGGATAAATTTTAAGAAAAGTGCATTTGAACACCGAAGAAACAAAAGGATCTCTCCAAGTGCTGCCGGCAGGACGACGTGGGACCTGAAAAAAAACCGTAGTGATTTGATGTGTTCTTTTTATGTGACAATTAAGACAGGACACTAGAGCGTAGGGAGTTAATTAAATTAGATTTTTTTTTTCATACTTACATTGTTTTCATTTTATATATTTTAACTTGCCTTTCCCACTAATGGTGATTTTTAATTATAAGCGAATTAATAATAAAGAAAAGGAATTCTAACATAATGAGGTTTTAGTGATCTTGGCTAGTGGTGTGTGGAGTTGAGAACAGACCGTCCTTCGGTAGCATGACGAAGACCCACGACGACGAACTCCAACGACGACGGCTCGACATACTGACCAACTGAACATCTTCTACGCGACATGACATAGGCTGTGGTTGGGGAGAAGCGACTATAGGGGCTATCTCCCAAAAGTATCGGCCAGGGAGATAGCGTTTGGATGTGTTATAAGGACATGGGAGGGTTGGCCAAGGCTGTGCCACGTCATCCGGCACAACTCTGCTTTCTTGGCGAACCAATACTTTGAAGAGACACTGGAGGAGGGATTTTGCGCGTTAGGGTTTAAGTTTAGGGTAGATATAAGTTAGTTAAGGCTTATTTTAGGGATTAGCTTAGTCATTAGGTTAGCATGAGTTTAGTTTAGGTTAGCTAGGTTAAGTCTCGCGGTCTCCTATTCTTCTACTGTCGCTCATTTGGGGTATTGGGATAGGTCCTTGAATGTTTTCTCTTCCTCTTTTCTTCACTATCTTTTTTGTCCGTCCGCAGTCAAGGTAAAGTAGCTTCCTTCTTTCTTTTGTTTTTTTTGACCAGGCACGAGATTTTTGTGTGTTGAACAGGTGGTGTAAGGTGGGGGTGCCAAGAACCATCTCGTCCGACGAGCTGAGCCGAGCGACCACAAGCGTGCCGCCGTCCTCCTCACCTGCACCGAAGATGCCCCCGTGGCCCAACCCTAGTTCACAACAATGTTCAATTAAAAGTTAGGAAGTTTTTAATTCGACGAAAAGAAAGAAGTCGTGTTTGAAAAGTTGGTTGGTGTTGCCTTCGGGGTTGCAAGTCGTTTGCTTCCTTAAAGGAAAGAACAATGAAGCTTTTAGTTATACCCGGAAATCGATTTTTATGTAGCATGGGGTATATCGCATGAACTTACTTAAACCATCGTTAGCGGCAACAAAAGCTTTATCAGACGGATTTACTGTAAGCCTTTAACTTGTTCTAGGAACTTACCGTTACAGGAGGATGTGTGTATTTATTTTTATATGCATCTAACACTTATGAGATTACTGTCATAGGTAGCCCATTTATGAATTTAATTGAGAAGACCCACAAGAGCGACCACAAGCGTGCCACCGTCCTCCTCACCTGCACCGAAGATGCCCCCGTGGCCCAACCCTAGTTCACAACAATGTTCAATTAAAAGTTAGGAAGTTTTTAATTCGACGAAAAGAAAGAAGTCGTGTTTGAAAAGTTGGTTGGTGTTGCCTTCGGGGTTGCAAGTCGTTTGCTTCCTTAAAGGAAAGAACAATGAAGCTTTTAGTTATACCCGGAAATCGATTTTTATGTAGCATGGGGTATATCGCATGAACTTACTTAAACCATCGTTAGCGGCAACAAAAGCTTTATCAGACGGATTTACTGTAAGCCTTTAACTTGTTCTAGGAACTTACCGTTACAGGAGGATGTGTGTATTTATTTTTATATGCATCTAACACTTATGAGATTGCTGTCATAG
Source organism: Blera fallax (assembly GCA_946965025.1). Taxonomy (NCBI): domain Eukaryota; kingdom Metazoa; phylum Arthropoda; class Insecta; order Diptera; family Syrphidae; genus Blera; species Blera fallax. The sequence continues at coordinate 97,001,298 of OX337244.1, forward strand.
GTAGCCCATTTATGAATTTAATTGAGAAGACCCACTTTGAACTTTCATTTAAGTTTGTCTAAAAAGTTTGATTAACTTGTTTTCACAGTTTGGATGGCAAACTAGAAAAGTTAAAGTGCGTTACAAGGATCTGTTGATCAAAAGTGAAGAAATCACTATAGCAACTTTTGCAGATGATACTGCTGTACTTGCTGTGGGAGAAACTGTCGACGTTGCAGTAACTAATATTTCAGAATGGACTAAAAAATGGCTGATCAAATTAAATGACCTTAAGTCCGTCCACATTAATTTTACATACAAAAATGTACTATATATTCCAGTGTACATAAATAGTAATGTAGTGGAATATTTAAATACAGCCAAATATCTAGGCATGACTCTGGACGCTAAACTACGCTGGAAAGCGCATATAAAGAAAAAGAAAAATGAACTAAACATGCGTTACAGTAAAATGTATTGGTTTATTAGGAGATATTCATCTCTGTCCAACTACAATAAGTTATTGCTTTATAAGCAAGTCCTGAAAGCAATATGGTCCTATGGACTCCAGTTGTGGGCATGCACATGCCAGACAAATTTACAAAAAATCCAAATCTTCCAAAATAAAGTACTGAGGAACGTTGTTAAAGCACCTTGGTACATACGAAACGCTGATCTACATAGAGATCTAGGTATTGAAATGGTTGAAGAGGAAGTTAAAAAAGTTGCTCAGAAACACAGAATTAGGCTTATCAACCACGTAAATTTAGAAATAACACAACTATTAAATACTGATAATGTAATCAGGAGATTAAGACGAGTAAAACCTCTTGATCAAGGTGTAGTAGTTAGCTGAGGTTATATTATAACAAAAAATAAAAACTGAATAGCATCTCCAAGAAAATAATTAATTTCATTCAAAAAAATCAGAAATCCGACAAACGGCGGCTTTTCCTTTTAATTTAAAATTTAAATAAAAAATTGCTGATTAATCCAACGACTAGGTGCGATTCCTTGGAGACAGGCGTTAGCCAGTCCTCGGGAGGTTTTTTAAAGGATTAAAGTCCCTCACTATTGCAGAAGGCCCCCTCGCTTAGAAGCCTCTGCAATGCCTTTCGATGATTTTTCCTTCCTGCGAACCTCAAGACAAAAAAAAAAAAAAATCTACTTTTCTTCTACTGCTGCAAGTTCGTAAAATAAATCCTGTGCACGAAAAGGGAAGTACGTAATACGTTCTCTTTCTATCATACAAAAAATATACTTACATATATGTATGAATTTATTTAAATTTTTATTTTTCTTAAATAATATCTACCCGTTCTCTCTTTGACGGTAGTGTGGTCTTAACATTTTGTTAATATCAACAAAATTTTAAAAATGGCCAACAACATTTTGCCTTAGAAACAACTCTGCTTGCATTGGAATGTATGGTTTTGCATTTACGCTATCATCATATACAGTACTTCTCTCTGCATATCTGTACTTGGTTTTCTTATTAAAAACATATGATCAATGATGATAGGTATGCATATGTACATATTTTTACTTAAACCTGAAATGAATAAGTAAATTGAATGCGTTAAAATCTCCTTGTCCTATTTGTGGTCCTGAAAAGGACCGTTTAAAATTATTGTCTGTATAAATGTATGTATCTAAGCACGTTCACCACGGATGCGTCTGGCCAAATGAATATCTTTTGGCATAATAGTAACACGCTTGGCATGAATGGCACACAAATTGGTATCTTCAAAAAGACCAACCAAATAAGCCTCACTAGCTTCTTGAAGAGCCATCACTGCTGAACTCTGGAAACGCAAATCAGTTTTAAAGTCTTGAGCTATTTCACGAACTAAACGCTGGAAAGGCAATTTGCGAATCAACAATTCAGTACTCTTTTGATAACGACGAATTTCACGAAGAGCTACAGTTCCTGGACGATAACGATGTGGTTTCTTTACACCTCCAGTTGCTGGTGCACTTTTACGAGCAGCCTTAGTTGCCAACTGCTTCGTAGGTGCCTTTCCACCGGTGGATTTACGAGCAGTTTGCTTTGTACGAGCCATTTCTCACTTTTTTCTCTTTTCTTTTTTACACTTTCACTTCACTATGAACACAAAATGATTACGATATAAAATAATTCTCAAGGTTATACAATATCGTCAAATGATTGTTTACGTTCTGTTGTTTCTTTTCAATTAATTTCCCCTATCATTTTCCCCTAACTATTAAAGAACCATCTATATACTGGTACAGTTTCATAGTGACTTTTGTGCAGTGTTGAGTGAAAATCAAAAAAAAATAAAAAATAAAAAATGACTGGTCGTGGTAAGGGAGGAAAAGGAAAGGAAAAGATCAAAATGAGCTGCATGGAGAAGATGCTGCGAAGACATTACTGACATGCCTGTAGCGGCACGTATCCACAAAGCTCTTGATAAAGATCATACAAACTGTGTGGGTTTACTAAAGAAAACTGATGGTACCTACACGTTGGACCGAACGGACACGATTAACACCCTACTTCAGGTGCACTTCCCCGGTTCGACTATCCATGAAAATCATGATAACTCCAATGACACCGACCTTAGGGTCTCCATAGCCAGCAGAGTTAACAGTCTATCTGGTAAAATCTTCAGTCCAGATAAGGTAAGATGGGCAATCGGCTCTTTCAAACCTTTCAAAGCCCCCGGTGGTGACGGCATATTCCCAGCCCTTATTCAAAGGGTTGTCGACGTCATACTGCCGGCAGTTATCGCTTTATTTAGAGCTAGTTACAACTGGGGTTACATCCCATTCACCTGGAGACAGGTGAATGTGATCTTCATCCCCAAGAGTGGCAATAGGCCTAGTGAACTGCCTAAATCATATAGACCTATCAGTCTAACATCATTTGTTCTTAAAACTATGGAAAGACTTATCGATGTTCATATTAGAGGCCAGATAGAAATATCTAATCCTCTACACTCAAGTCAATACGCGTACAGAAAAGGCAAATCCACTGAGAGTGCTCTTCACTATCTCGTCAAAAAGGTCGAAGAAGCATTTCAAACCAAGGAAATTGCCCTATGTGCCTTTTTAGACATTGAGGGTGCTTTCGATAATACCGGATACGACTCGATAGCTAGGGCAATCAGTCGTAAAGGTATCGAAGATTCGACCAACCAATGGGTCAGAGCAATGCTAGAAAGTCGAATCATAACCGCCTCCTCTGGTGGCGTGTCGGTGTCCGTGACGGCGGTCAAAGGCTGCCCCCAAGGTGGGGTACTTTCTCCCTTATTATGGACACTGGTCATTGACGATCTTTTAGTCAGTCTCCACAGACTTGGCTTTAGCGCCATTGGTTATGCAGATGACCTGGCGATCATTTGTAGTGGCAAGCTTAACGCAACCATTACTAGAGGCATGCAGACTGCATTGCTTCACGTCTTAGAATGGTGCACTTCTGAAGGATTATCTATTAATCCCAGCAAAACTATTCTAGTGCCCTTTACTAGAAGGAGACTGGTTAATTTTGAACCTATCACCTTAAAAGACACCACTTTGCCTTATTCCAATGAAGTCAAATACCTCGGTATTATCCTAGATAGGAAACTCAATTGGAACTCTCACATCAAGTCAGCCACAGAGCGTGCCACTAGAGCCATATGGGCCAGTAGGCGCCTCTATGGCAGAACTTGGGGGCTTAACCCCAAAATGATATACTGGCTTTATATCATGATGGTTAGACCTATCATTACGTACAACAGCAGCGTCTGGTGGCCTAAAACCCTCGAACAATCAACGGCTAATAAGCTCCAGAAACTACAGCGTATTGCCTGCCTAGGTATTACAGGTGCAATGCGCACCTGCCCAACTTTAGCACTTGAGGCTTTAATTGGACTTACACCCCTACACATCTTCATTAGGAAGACGGCTGCTAGATGCGCTATCAAACTGCAGCTCGAACTTAAGTATAAAACAGATGGCCATGTGGGACACCTGAAAATACTTAACTCAATCCCAAATATAGACATGTTTATGTCCATCCCAGACATTATGGTTAGGGAATACAGTTTTGGGAAACTATATGAGGTAGAAATTCCAGACCGTGGGGCCAATGGGGCTCTGGCACGGGACCCTAGAAGTCTGATCTGGTACACTGATGGATCGAAAATGGAATGTGGAGCTGGAGCTGGTGTCTTTGAACCCAACACCAAACTGTCGATACCCATGGGAAGATGTCCCTCGGTATTCCAGGCAGAAGTACATGCCATTGAGATCTGCGCCGACTTAATATCCAGAAAAGGTATTAAAGGCGCCAGAATTATTATCCTTTCGGATAGCCAAGCAGCATTACAAGCACTGTCTTCCAACATGATGGACTCTATGACAGTTAAATGCTGCCACGATGGCCTACAGGCCCTCGCCAGATACAACAAGGTCAAACTTGGATGGGTACCTGGTCACCAGGGTATTGCAGGCAACGAATCGGCGGATGAACTAGCAAGGGCTGGATCAGAATCCGTGTTCTTAGGACCAGAACCGTTTTGCAGAGTCAACTGGGCTTCTGCCTTAGGACAATTAAACGAATGGGAAAATCAACTTCGTCTAAACCACTGGGAAAATGTCCCTGGTCTGAGACAATCCAAACGTTTAATTAAACCTTACTCCTATAAGAAAATCCTTAACCTAGATAAGGAAAGCATTAGGAAGCTAACGGGCTTCCTAACTGGCCACTACGGCCTGAGATACCACCTTAACAAAATGGATATTTGCCAGGACAAGGATTGTCGATTCTGCCTCGAGGAAGATGAGACATCCGAACACATTCTTTGCGAATGCCCGGCACTACATTGGCTAAGGATACGTACTCTCCACAGGGAGATACTTACTTCAGTAAAACTCAAGGGATCCGCTACCAAGGATGTACTTGCCTTCATAAGGGAGGTAGTACGTCTCTTGGATTAACTCCAACCCCTCGATACAATAGATCTTTTAGGTCGCAGTGTCGATGCCATGCGGGCAAGGGTTGTACAAGAGGAAAAAAAAAAAAAAAAAAAAGGGAGGAAAAGGATTGGGAAAAGGTGGAGCTAAGCGTCATCGTAAAGTGTTGCGTGATAATATCCAAGGTATTACAAAGCCCGCTATTCGCCGTTTAGCTCGTCGTGGTGGTGTTAAACGTATTTCTGGTTTAATTTACGAAGAAACCCGTGGTGTGCTAAAAGTGTTCCTGAAAATGTTATTCGTGATGCTGTTACTTACACCGAACATGCTAAGCGTAAGACAGTCACTGCAATGGATGTTGTATATGCATTGAAGAGACAAGGACGCACTCTATATGGTTTCGGAGGTTAAATTTCATGGAATTCTCACACAAACGGTCCTTTTCAGGACCAAAAAAGAATATGTAAAGTGATATTAGTTCGAAATTTAATTATTTTTTTGTTCAATAAATTTGCATATATTAAAGTAAATTAAAAATTCCGAATAGAAAGAATGGATATGAGTAAAAAAAAAAGTGGCATCAGTGAAATCTCAAAATGGACGTACATAAATTTAGATACGCAGTTTAATGTGAGAAATTTGTGCATTTTTTCCGTAATATGTATACCCACACGTGGTATACATAAATGAAATTTAACAAAAAAAAAATGTGAAAAATTTAATTTGTACACATTCACATTCCACATGTGGCGTCAGTCAAATTTCGAAATGGCTGCAAATTTCATAGCGTGGCTTTATTTCTCAGCATTGCCAAAGAAATACACACGCGCACACACACATTAATAAATTACTTTTTTTTTTTGTGCATTCATCTTTGTATTTGAAAAGAAAAATTCTTAGAGAAAGGTTCAACACTTAACAGTGCACATTCAAGGAACTATATTGCTATAAAGTAGCCATCACCATCACCCAGCATGTGCTGTGGGTTAGACAGGGCAAAAAGTTATGAATGATTCTGACAGACTTTATTTGTTGCGAATATTTTACATTCAAAATCGGTCTTCTTGGTAAAAACTATTATGCTCTCATTCTACGTCCGTAGTGAGAATATGTCCTTGAGGATGTTAAATCTTGAGTTTCTTGAGCAGAGAAACATAAAATTATTTAAGAGTGCACCGTGTTTCAGTGCGCTGTTTGTCCAACTGTTGAGCAGAAGTCGTTACAAGGGAACACCAGGCAAAAACAACAATTTCGTACTCCAGAAAGACCAGCTCAAAAAACAATCGGCATTGCTTGGGTTAATAATTATTCACCTCCTTCCTTTGCTTGAATTTCTTCAAATTTCAAACATCGAAATAAAGGACATTATTTGCCAAGTTGGCGTTACTTTCGTTAGCATTTAAACGGAAGCGAAGAAAATGGGCTTGAAGGCCAACAAGAAGAGACGACCAACACTGACGTGTCGGACAGAACGTCACCGAAGACAGGTGTAACCATGAGGTAGTTAGGGACTTTGCCTACCTAGGCTCGGCTATTAATTCAGAGAATGACACCAGCGGTGAGATTAAACGAGTTGTTATTAATCGCTGTTTCCTTTTCTCAAAAAACTTAAGTGACCCTTTATAAGACCTTAATCATCCCTCTCCTGGTCTATAGCGCTGGCGCATGGGCTTTGTCAAAAGTGGATGAGGTTACAAATACTCGTACAATACTTGCCGTATGTGGTCCAGAGCCTAGCTTATTATGACCATTCGTGCTTTGTTTTTCCACTCAAGTGGAAGAGACCTACAGTTTATAGCCATATCCGTATGTAATTTTTTTAAAACCTTTCTCATGATAGTTATTACTCTCGGGCTGTCGTTAGACATTCGCGAGAGATCCGACCGAAAAAAAGTTTTTGGTATTTTCTGGGATTCGAACCTCTCGCTAGTAATCCAACGCAATAACCATTTGCTTTTATTTTCTTTCGAGAAGCAAATTCCTTGAGTGATTATCTGTCGCATTTGCATAGACGATGAGTAGAGGAGGAGATACAACAACGAACTGTATGGGCTGTACACCGACATCGACTTAGCCAGAAGAATGGTGGTCCAAAGATTGAGGTGGCTGGGTCATGTAGAGCGGATGGAAAGGGACCTTAACCAACTTAGCATGCGAAACTGCATACAGCTACGAGTAGCTAAAGATCGAGGTGGCTGGAGGCTGGTGGCTCAACCGCCATTTTAAGCATGTAAGAAAGTATTTGACAAGTTATTACAATAGATCCGTACATAGTATGTATTGTAAAACGGAACACCTATGGATTTAATACGGTATCTGCCTGCCTCTCCGTCAGTTCGTGTGTATATCATACTACTGTGTCTTTTGAACTCATTGAGCTAAGGAATTGAAATTCATACAAGCAAAAGCTTTGGAGGAATATGTGGTCTTGTTTTGGTGTGGTTTTTCTGGGCCTGCCACCACTATGAATTACTTTTACCGAACCAGTTGTATTATATTTTTTTATCAGTTTTGAAATAACTGATTTATGGATTGAGTACTTGCTACTTATTTCCTTCTGAGTGACTCCACTTTTATAATCGTCAATTATTTTTAATTTTAAGCTCTCATTATACTTATTACGAGCCATTGTACCCTTATTTTTAAAAAAAGACGTGTTACACTTCCAAGAAACAAATTTTAAGTGACATCTTTGACGCTAGATCTTTGTTACTTCTTACGGTAAAAAGTAACGGTGCATACGAAGAGAAGAAATGATGTACAGTACTAAACAATATTTTTTTATTGTAGGTATTTCGAAGAGTTTCTTTAGTTTTGTCCGTCCAAAATTAGAAGTATTACTATATTTTTTTTTTATTACGAATTGCTGATTGAATTCTTTAATTTTTTTGTTTTTTATTTTAAGCAGTATTGATAAAGAAAATAAATATATTATAATGAATTTAAAAATTTTGCTTTTTATTTCTTTAACATGCGTCGAAATGTTACACTCGTTTTAGTTTCCTTAGTTTTGTCCGATACTGTATATATCAAAAGGTTTCCAAGCAACTTGTTGAACAAAACGGTTAGAAAACCATTGGTTATATGAGCCCCTGCATCCCTATCACCGAAAGGGATACTAACGAATCCTCTGACATATGAAGCTTATCTCCTACCTGCTGAGCTAAGTAGTTTTTTTCTCCAGCTTATGCACATTTGTTTTTACATCAGCTTGAAGTGCAATTTAATTGAAATCGATTAAATTCGTTCATAAAATTGAAAAACCACCAAACGGCAATGGTTCAAAAAATAATCGAAAAACTTCTTAGAAGACTGCAGCCCATAACTAAGGAAGCGGGCTTATATCAGCACATTAATCTGGTTTCGTGAAAGATACTCTACAATAGAGCAGGTAGTTCGGATGGTGAACACAGTGTAGAACGTAAAAAGGTGTGTTTACACATATTTTCGAATATAGTACAAGCTTTCGACAAACTCTGAAAAAAAGTACTTTTGTTTAGATTGCAAAACGATCTACCAAAGAAATTCTGCTTTATACTTAAATCATGTATTTTTGAACGTCATTTGAAAGTAAAATTTGAAGAAGAGTACTAGGAACTTAAATAATGTAAAGGAAAAATGTCAGCATTACTGAAATGTTCTAGGTCTTAAGGCAAGGCTTAAAACTTATGCCAGTTTTGCCTGAGTCTACTTGGAGCACGACAAAAGAGATATAAGAGAATAAAATTCTCAATGAAGGTCAAAATGATTCGGCTTTTATTCATAGAAATGTGGAGGTTATACCAATCCCCTCTGAATACTTTCCATGTATATCGATACATCGAATTAATTTTGGGTTGCAAAGTATCGAAAAATGAACAAACCACAATTCGGCCATCCGATCCAAATTATGATGTAGGCACTGTGGGGTGTCGCAGAAAGCAAAACAATGAAGTGTGTATGCTTTACATTGATGACACATTCTTCATTGACTCGGGCAGCTCGCAATGTATTCAGTTTCATTATTTTGTAATGGCCGGCCGCGTTCAGTTTGTTTTGGTTGTCACATTAAAGTGTCTTATGTTGTTTGGATAAAATGTAGGTCCACTACAATAAATAGCGGCACAAGTACCTCAAGGTAGCGTGTTAGGTCATGTGCTTTAATTTCTTAACACAATTAATTTACTGAACCATCGAAAGGAAGCATAATAATATTGACAGACGATATTGCAATTTTGGCGATGAACAATAATGCAGAAGTACCAGCTAGAAACCTATAAAAAGGCAACAGCTAGTGGAAAACCCGGGTTCAAGAAATAGTATTCCATATTCAACTAGCTGAAGACAGATGGACCATTGGGGTACACCACTTTAAATTTAGAGAATTGATAAGAAACTGCCTTTCCTGAGAAAGGCTTGTAAGTACCACCAGAAAAACATGAAACAAAAAGAGGTTACTATGACCAAACTCTTTTAAAAATGGCTTATTTTGTCATTCAATTAATTAAGTAGAAAAGAATTCCTCAAGCCAGAGTGTGGAATTAATGTGATACAAACCATGTGGGCGCAGTGGCTTAGTGGTTAGTGCGTTAATCTAATGAGCGAGAGGTTCGAGGCTCGAATCCCAGAAAACGCTAAAAAGTTTTTTTCATGGTCTCACCTCTCGCGAATGTGTGACAAACGTCCGAGAGTAGTAATTGTCATAAGAAAGATTTTCAATTAAAAAAAAAGCCTTTCGATTATGGCTCTAAACTATAGGACCCTTCCAGGCATGCCAGGCCCTGGATCATACACAGTCTGTTGCGCCAAATATTTCTTTCAGGTTTTTATAATGTGCGGCACTAAGACACTCCTAAATGTACTTAAATGTTCAGGAGAACTATAACTGTTAAGAAAAATTTTCAAGACTTCAGTGTTTTGGTTGACGTGTTATGTTGTTGTTCGTTATTGTTTTCACCTTGTTAACATAACAATCCTCTATTGGGCATATCCTCTTATCGTTTCCAAATCGTTCCTGAGGTGTTTTCCCCTGCCCAGTTATTTCCGGCTTTTACTTCTATGTTATCTTTCCATACCAAGAACGTCTTCCTTGAACTCTGCATCGGGCCCTTGATTGCCACACGATGACTTCTCATTATCGGTAGGCATCAAATATCCGGCCCAGTTCCACTTAAGAGCAACCAAATCCCAGAAGCACCCAGACTCTATACGGTCCATTGAACTCCCAGACAGCAACTCCTTTTGGTGCAGTAGTTGGAGGAACTTATTTTTTATTCGTTTCTCTGTTGTGCTTGGTGGCTGTTATTGCTGTTCCCTTGGCGGGACTTGAACATACACTGAACAGGTTACAAGCAAACACTCTACCTACTACTCTGTGACCACCAACTCAAGAGATAATGTACTTTTTGCGGCGCGACATCTCGTTCGTTAGTTTTGATTCGTATTTTGCGATTTCGAAAGTCGTTTCTTAAAGATATTTTTAGCATAAGGCTTTCCATACCTTTTCGCCTCTCAATTTTCCAAAGCGTTCTCATCAGAACAGAATGATAGGAGTGGAAAATATCTGCAGGAGCTGTCTATTAAGAAGCACATCTCCTTCAAAATGATATTGAGGTAGGACAAAGGAAAGTGGACAAGCTCAGCATATACTTACCAAAAAAATTAATGCAAAATATTGTACCTACTAAAGTTGTTTGGATAATTATTTCCTAAAAACCTTAAGCGTATGCCTGTCAACCTGTTTTTCCTTTCTGACGATGCCAAGTATAAGCCATCTGTTGGTTTCGTTTTGAACTACATATTATATCGAAGCTTACAACACTAGAGTATTAGTGTTTTAGCCTATGTGGCAAGCAAGAGATCCTTTTATGCTTAAGCAATGCTGGCAAATATCAAAAGATTATTTCTAAAATCAGTACTGTATTCCAGAAGCTGACTAAAATTTGAAAAGAATTTTTGATCACATTTGAAAATATAGAGCTAGTAAGAGCTACAGACTATTTAAAAACAATTTTTCCTCCTAGCTGTGAACAATTTTGAACTCCTAACACAAAATACAACTTTGTCAACAACTTACAGTACTTCCGTAGCAACAACGCATGAAACCATCTCCCAAATTTACTTGATGAAGGGTAATCATATCCTCACCTTCTTGTATCGGTTCAGATACAAGATATGCGATACTGAGTTATGTGAGCCTTACATTAATCTCTGTGCGTCTTACCGTGGTAGAACGTTCTACTTTGATTTTCCACACAAAATTTGGAATTCTGCCTGCGGATATATACATTACCATTCTCAATATTTTCCTTGTCAGTACAACACATTGGAATTCTAAATTCAATATGCACCAACACCTCATTGTATACACGTACAAATATTTTTCTTCTCAAGAACATGTTCGTGGCACGCACAAAAAGGGTGCCCATAATCCCTGAAGCGCTTGTTAATTATAGGAAAAAAATATATATTAAATGCGAAGAACTGCTGAACGCAGACCCATTAAATATGATTTAAGGCTGCCTTAAGACTTCGGTACATATTTGCGCACATTATCTTAAATTTGAATTTCTTACTTGCTGAAGTGTTACATTGAGAACACATTTTATTTTCCTTTTAAGAAGAAAATTTGTTCCACCAATAATCCTTACAAAACACAGGATAGAAGGAAAGAATTGATTTCAAAGAAAACCACAAGCAAGAAGAGAACTTTCAAAAACGTGTCTCACTTTGTGAATGAAAGAAAGTAAGTATACGCCCTCGAGAGGTACCTTTGCAGAATACTGCCGCAAATAGAAATTTTTATTTTTAGACACACAAATCACATCAAGAAATTGGAGACCTAGAATTGTTCTTTCCTTCACACCCAAATTTCCTTCCTTTGAAACTTTACTCTTTAGCTAAATCCTTTAAATATTAAAGATTACCTCCACGGGATGATTTGCAAATTTAATCGAGCATTAAAAGTAATATCTACGATGTTGGGCATTCTCTTACCAGTTTTGACTTGGAGCCCTCAAATCGTCATCAACCGAACCCAAAGGATTTTAAATGACCGCAGATAATGGGGCAATCAAATGATTCATAAGTACGGTTCTAATGACACCTAAGAGACTTAAAGCCAGGTGCGTGCTTTTGCACAGTTGTTGATCCATTTGATGTGCAATCAATTCGCGGGAAACGACTTGAATGTTGATGTGCTAGGGAATACCTTACAATAATCACTCAGGACATATCTTTGATGGCAACGAGGAAGGATATGACATAGAAGACTGAGTAAGTGACGGTGTATGTTTCACTTAAATCACTGTGGGCTGTACGTAATCGAAAAGGACGGTTGAGTGTTCCTGGTTTGGTGGGTTCTGAGTAAAACTGAAATCACTAGACTTCATCGGAGGTGGATCAAAGAAGTAGGTGTATTGCTCGTCCCATGTTTAATTTAAGGGTGAATGGTTTTGGTTATTTTGTCACAGTCAACATCCCCTGTGTGGCATCGGTATGATTACATTGGATGGAGAAAATATTAAACAATACCAGGCCACAAATGGCGAAACCTTTTAGGGACCGGATATTGAGGATATTGAAAGAATGGGGAACTGCGACTTAATGTCGGTCGGGAAACTATAAACTGCTTGTATGTATGTATACTCGTATCATGTAGGCAGTAACTTCCCTGCTACAGAAATTACTTCCGTAGGCAAAATCAATATAAATCGCGTTAAAAACACTAACAAAGCAAAAGTACATATCTAGAAACAAAAACAGGCATGCATCTGTGTAATTTTTTTAGACAAACGATTTCAAACACTTTTAAACTATTTTATGCAGCTTTTATTACATTTGTGTAATATTTTTGGACAGTAAGGTCTTCGTGATTTAGTTCAAGCCTTAAAAAATTTCATTAAAAGATGTGCGAAATAAAAGCCTTACAGCAATTAAAGTACATTTGTTAAAGTATTGACCATAATTAGACTGCATCCTTAATCCTTAAATAATGAACGGACATACATAAGTGCGACACTGACTGCTTTGACAGTGTTATTTAGGTGGGGTAAAAGCTGTCTTTCCACCTAAAATTCCCCCTACAAGCAGAAGAGACCGAAAGAACATCGGCTTCTCCGATAAAAAAAAAAGGACAAGAGGCGCGCTACCGAAGGCATCGACAGATTCGACTCCATGATGTTCGAAAGTCTTGTCAAAAGGGTACAAAAACATGTCACGGCAACAATATCAGAACAGAAACTAGTAAAGGTGGAGGGGAAAATCTTTTGGTAGAATATGGGAAGACTATTGCTGCAGACTGTTTAACGGCGACGAAGCCCACTGTCATTAAAAATTAATCATTCCACCTAAACGATGATAGTGAAAACTTCCGTCCACCTGACCAAATTTAGGTAAGGAAAGGAAAGCAAAATTTTCTTTGCACCTATTGTCTCGAAAAAGACTTCTCCATTCAGGGATTTTTATTCAATAGCCCAGAGAACTGGCGTCCTTAGACGTCACGCACTTTCTACGCTTCAATAAAAGCTGCTATGTAGCCAAGAGGAATATTTTAGTGTAAGTGTATATTTGTCGAATCGATTCCCACCATCTTTTTATCGATTTCAAAACCGCGTATGACATTATATAAAGCGACAGACTATTAAGAGCCATGTCTAGCTTTGGGTTCCTGTCAAACTTATCCAGTTGTGGAGGATGAGTATGAAGAATGCTCGCTGCTCTATCATGGTAATGATCTTACCGATAATTCTAATGACTAAAAGGATTTAGACAAGAGTGTGCAGTGTCATGTGACTCCTTCAACATCATCCTTGCAAAAAAATTTCGAAATTCAAGAGCCAGCATCGGAGGCACAATCTTTCCAAGTTGCATATGCCGACGTTATTAACATTTTTGGCAAAAATTTAGCGAGCTTTTACCATTGAAAAAAAAGCGGATGTAAAGAATCTAACGGTAAACGAGGGCTAAACGAAGTACATGATGCCAACAAGAAGGACCAGGCAATTAAGATAAATAGGGCAGAGCGTGACAGTGGGCAGCTATAATTTCGAGGTAGTAAGGGATTTTGGTTCACTTCTATGACCCTGAATTGAAGGAAGACTCTATACAGTTGCACGAAAAGGGTAATTGTACAAAAAGGTTCTGGGACGCACAAGGAATTCCGTAAGTAGTACACCCAAAGTCAGTCATGTGGCTCCTAAGAATTAGCTCATCCACCTTACAGATCTAAGCATGCATCTAGTGATTATTAGCTGCTCCTAAAATTGAGGAGAGACTTACGTGGAAATCATTTTGATGATGAAAAATCACAGCAAACTGGGCAATTAATTTTATTAAGGCTTAGAAAAATCTATCGAAGAACTCCATTCGGGCTACTAGTAGACCTTGAAAGGATAGAATGTAAGTGGTTGACCAGGGAGAAGACATTTCTATAGCAGCCTCAGGTAAACACTCGGTTACTCTCAAGTAAATTTTCCAATATGCTCTGCCTCTAATCACCAGATGGTTCTTCAAATGTGGATCGGGGGTAAATGTTTTCAGAACCCAACGTAGTCTATTTTAGAGGAAATACAAAGTTTCCCTGATAGACCCTCTTGAGATAAATGAGACCAGTCTCTACCTTACAAAAAATGCAAAATGTTTGCGTCTTATTTTAGAAAGGAAACGTAGCTGGAAAGCCAATCTACTAGAATACGTAAGGAAAGGAAAAGTAGCTTCAAAAAGACTATTATTAGATGGGTTGTGCAACCTCGAATCACATGCTGGCTGCACGTGCCTCTTAGAAGGCCTAAACTTCCGTATGGCATAATGATTGGCATCCAGCTTCTTACAGAGAAGTATACCTCACTCAATTAGCAAAAGTGCAAGTATCTACATGTTTATACATGAGTGGTAAACTGAGAACTAATCTTTATGCAAGCTTGAGCATTATGTTTCACCTGCTGTCGATAGATATATCTGCCAAACAGATGATTGATAGTGCGGTCGACCGTCTTAAAGTGGTTCAGCTACAACGTTGATCACTCCTTGATCATTGATCTATTAAATCTTATCCATGAACATATCGATTACACCCCGCCGAAACTGTAAATGATTTGACTGTAACTTCTGAATGAGCACCAGTATGGAACCACGATGTCACCTTGGATCCTACTTCAGTTCACTTCTACACAGACGCCTCTAAGATCGAAAGCTTTATCTAAGCATCTCTTTCTATGGCGAAATTATGGCGATCAAGGACGCCTTGTCCTGGCTGAAATGTAATGCAATATCTGTCAAGGATATAAGCATCTTCACTGATAGTGAAGCGGCAATCAAGTGCTTTAAACTCTTTTTCGTCTCATGCGGAGATGAAGGAGCGGTTCAAATTCACCTCTGCTGCATGCCTGACAATAAATATATTCCGTGAAACTGTAAGGTTGACGAGCTTGCCAGAATGGATAAGACACCTAGGATTTTGCTTATTGGCAAAACCTAGGTACGCCCCTAGTCACATGCAAACATTTACTTATGCTGGACGCTTTCAGCAGGATCAACCATAGATCGAAAAAAGGATCAACATGTCTTAAATCTAGACAGATCTAACCTGAGTCAGAAACGTAGTGCCGGGTTGGTTATGCTAAAGTGATCACAGATCAGCCACGGAATCGGTGTACTCACGGGACACTGTTTGATAGGCCAACATGCCAAAAGGCGGGACTTCTTTTCAAATAATTTCTGCACTAGCTAGAGTGATAAAATGGGAGATAAATGCATCCTTCATCTTCCTTTGCACCTATTCGGCCTCGTCTCAAAAAAGACTCCTCCAGTTAGGGACTCTTTTCTTCAATAGCGTCAGAGAACTGGCGTCTTTGACGTTACGAACTTTCTACGCTTTAATAAAAGCTTTCTATGTAGCCAAGAGGAATATATTATTGGAATCACAAAGTTACAGACAGCCACCATAACCTAACCTTACCTAACCATCCATGAGGAAGGATATTCAAAATATCTTTCATCCCCATTCCGCGAACTTAGAAAATTGCCTCGGTAGATGTCTAGCTTAACTCCCACATTTCCCACAGGGATTGTTTCAAAAGCATCCTCAAAATGCCTGTCATATCTACAGATTTCTGTCAATGCTACTTAAAGAACTAAACTACTTATTTAAAGGCCAGGACCTCACCCCTTTTAAGGATTTCCTTTACCAGAAGCATATCCATTTTTCTTTTCACAACATTCAATGGAATCACGTCAGCTTAGTTTAAAGATGATTTATCTTTTTTTTCCTTCACATCAAATTTCGTTGAAAATATTTCAGATGGTGCGACAATGGTACTAATTCTTCATCATGGTAACCACAAATGGTATGCATACCAATCGCATTAGTAAAGGATAATCTTAGGCTTAGGATTAACAACGCATGATTTCTCTGCTGTTCAGTATGAAAATGTGTCCCTGAATTTAAAGGAATTGAGAGTCTACAAAATAATTTCTGGTGAAGTACAAAACTTATGGAATGCACTGGAATTGTGTCCTTCTATAAATATTTCCTTCAAGGCATTCAGCTATGTGCCTTAGTTACATGAATGTTTAAATATTTTGCTTCTCTTCTTTCAGGCGAAGCTTGTATTTCACGATTTCCAATCTATAAGACTATCAGGCAGAGTACGCATCCAATATTGGTAAATATATAGCTACCTATGTATGTATATACATATATAAACGACTCATTTGGGAATAGGACGATGTCAGATTAAATTAACAGAATACGCTATGAAAGTCATACGTTCTCATGGATGAAATAATTTTTCTTCTCTCTTTTTACAAACAGCAATAAATACATGAAGAATTTATGTATCTGAAGTATGTATTCTCAAATAATATAGATAACGCTTTCTTCCACAGACATTATCCCATGAATTTCTTAAGAGTTTTAAGAAAACTTTCGTGCCATTTTTTTTTAAAACAAGTTACAAAAAAAAAATTAAATGCTAAAAAACGTTCATTTTATAATTTGAAAACTTGCACAAAGTTAAGTGAGTAATTACAAGAAATCCTTTCATCGCTTTTCATGTGGTGAGTGGTTAATTATGTTCACTCATAAGGACGTAATTTCTTTGACTTGTATGAATGAATGTAGAAAAAAGGGAGCAGGGAAAACAATGAAATTTAGAATGTGCCCAGGAGCAACTTGGTAATAGCTTCCATCTCTGCAAAGGGCTAAAAATATGAAAAAGGTTTTATGCTAATTAAAGTAAGGGCTAGACAAGTTTTAAGATAAAAAATTGATTTGAAAAATATTTCCTATGGGATTGTCCTCCCTTTGCTCGGGTCAGGTGGCGGGTCTTCGGTGCTGATGACATCACTGAAGCACCTACTCGACCTTCTGTGAAAGACGAAAAAAAAAGAGAAAAATGGGGTTCTCTACGTAGTAGTACAATGGACCAGTATGAGTGCTCCAGCAGGGTGTGCCCGCTCCGACAAAAAAGTAGTGCGCTGCAGAAATTGTGCGAAATTCGAAAAGGAATACTTAATCGAACTGAAGTAAAATTACCGGCTGGTATAAGGACATTCATTAAAAAAGTAAGCGAAGCAATTCTGTGAGGAAAGTAGTGCATTTAGACCTCGGATTTCTTGCTAATAAGTTTTAATTTAGAACCAAAAGTTGAAGGAAAATAGCCATGCACTTCGTATCACTTCTCTGCGTGGGCTTTAAATGAGTTGGAGAATTACAGCGATTTCGTTCACAACATTAAGCGTGTTTTGGTGAGACCACTCAGTGAAGTAAAGTAAAATCTAACACGGAGTAAAATAACAAAAAATGACTGGCAATCACTTTAGCTTTTATCTTCAGTGAAAAGTGAGTTGAGATGAATAGCTTGTAACACTCACTTTCAGATGGCGCTGAAAGAGTTTTAGAGTCTGGTAGCCCTCCGTAAATAGACATTTCTTGTGTTTCGTTGAAAGAAAATGGACGGGGAGGAAAAATAAAAATATAATTAACAGGATAGATATTTTTTGTTTGTTTATAAAATAGTCGCACATATTTCGTCTTCAGGGTGAAGAAAAATTGAAATTTTTTATACAGGGCGAATATTTTCACAACTAATGTCAGGCTGATAGCGAGCACATGCACCAGTCTTAAAATATTAAAAAAGCTAAAAAAGCTACTAAGCCAGATTGACTGAGGATCGTTTTGGTGAGGAGCTTTCACTTTGCTTTGGATAATTCTCACCAAAACACGCCTATTGTCTTTTCGGACTGAGCTTATTTTCATCTCGAAGCAAAACTGTAGATTTTAGGGTTCCGCAAATCCACAGGTATTCGTAGAGGTGCCAATACATCCTCAGAGTGACTGTTTGGATGGGGTTTCTGAGAGGTAGCACCACTGGTCTCTACTTCCTTCTTATGGTTAAATCAGTGAAACATGATAACTGATGTGTACTGGCGGCAATCAGACAATTTTGACTTGGACTGGCTTCAATTGCAACAGGATGATACAACATTCCATAAAAACTATCGATTTTTTGCGCACTTATTTGGGTAACCGTTGACGCCGTGGCTCAGTGTAATGGAAAAATTTTGAACGGTATGGTTTCAATGACAGTATCAAAAAGATACCAACAGCTGTGCCACCATTTTTATAATCTTGTCTGGATCAATAAGGCATTGTACTGTTTTTTTATTTTTTGTCTTTTTCTATTTTTTCATAAAAGTCCCAAGTTTCCTTCCTCAGAAGTCAGTATTCAGAAGAGGTATTCTCAGTTCAAGTTGACATACCTTAAAAATGTGTATAGTTTTCGTGCAATCTAGTGCTGGCGCACAGGTAGCTACTCGCAGTTCCCCCCAATTTCTGTCAGCTTATAAATAAACTTTCTATATCGCTGTATCCAGACACTCAACAACACCCTTATTCGATTCTGTATGCATAGTAAGGCGAAAGATCCGCTTAGTCAAAATCTGACGAGACTTGATTTTTGGTCGTTGATGGGCGTAAAGCTGATATAAATGCAACATCCTTATCGAATATTTCAAATCTAGTTATTCTGCTGCTTTAAACGCAGCTATAAACCTAGCTTGTCAGTAAATGAATGTGTTTCGAAACTTCAGTAGATAATTTTATTTCTGTCCCACTAAGTAAATATGAGGATCCTTGTCGTCTCGACCCTAAAGGCAGGGACTCGAAGACTCTCTTGGCTGGAGCACTGTCGTCCATTCACCTGATGTAGTCGAGCCAGTATATTCGACGTGTTTTGGCCTTGCAGACCACACCTTAATCTTATCACAGCTCATAGAATTTGCGGTTCAATCTTCTCTTCCGTTCCTCCTCCTCGGATATGGGACCGAATTTTTATTTATCGTCCAGCACTCGGCGTCGTACATTAGGACCGGCATTCTTAAAGTTCTGAAGAACATCACTTTCGTCCTTCATGCAAGGAGTTTTGAGTCCAATTGTTTTGGCAAACCAAAGTTCGAACTGAACGATCTCTACTAAGGTGTCGTTAGTAGAGTTAACATTTACTCCTAAGTAGATGAACTCTTTAGCTACTTTTAAGTTGTAGCTGTCGATAGTTGAAAAGTTATCGGCTTACAATAAAAATAGTTTTAATTTCAAACTGATACTTCCCCCAGAAGGGAGCTAGCTGAGCTAATCGGTATCTCAACTGAATGGACCAAAAACATCATTCGAAATGAACTTGAATATTCCGAGCTTTCTGGCAGATGGATTTCAAAACTGATTTCAATTGAATAAAAACCCAATCGATTGAGGATGTCTCGCGAGTGCTTAGTAGATTTCTTGACCAAATTTGTGACTGAATATGAGACCTGGTTCCACTAATATACCCCTGAGACCAAACAGCAACCAAAAGAATGGTGAAGATCTGGATCACCAACTCCAATGAAAAGTTAAGTTAAATTTTTGACGGATAAGGTAATGACATTTTTTTTATGGGAAATATTACCTTGCCAAAAGTCGTCGTACTGCTGCAGATATTTTTACGTTGGCTTCAAGAGAAAATAAGAAAAAGTGTCTAGAGGAAAAAAGTTTTATTTCTCCACCCACGTCGCGTGGTTAATACCCATGACTGCGGGCTTCAATTACTTTCGCGTCCTTTTCGCTTGACCTGGTTTTGTGTGACCTTCATGTTCCTCAAACCTAAACCTTTCTGAAAACAAATTTGTGGGAAAACAGAGAGTAAAAAGGCCGTAGCTGCAATAAATAAATAAAAATATTTATTAATACCACTAGTGCAATGGGTTCAGAGAGCAGTTGAAAGATGTGTACCGAGATTATTGTGGGGAGAATTATCGTTATGTCATCTGCTAGGCCATAAATTTACAGCCCTCTTTGTCTAGGATAGTGAGTTCCTTGTGGCCACAAAAGAGGCGATAGTACTCTTCTTTGTGGGATATTCAAACCTCCGAACCTAGTTAGCAACAGCTTTCTAATTTCGTATGGATGATTCTGCTGAATTTCTCTTATCCTGGAAGAGCCACTGGTCTTCTCTATATTAACAACGTTCTCTTTTCTGATCTTTTTAAGCTTGTTTTGTATCTTCTTAGGCTATCCTTGTATGTACATAGATAGACTAGTCTCAGAAAGATTTCCGTGAAGAAAATTTTAATGGTGAATCACTAAATGTATCCATAAACGAGTATTATGAAGGCAAATCGGAGAATTATTTCTATGAAGGCTCAGAAAGAAAACTTTATATCAAGGATATAAAGTCAAATGTAGACATGTCCACCTCTTTCCATCCCATCCCTTTCCATTTCGCGGACTCAAAAAATTGCCTTTGTAGACCCTGACATTGCTAGATGAGAGTATTATTAGTTTAAGCTTGTTAAATCCCCCTTTGACCCTAAAATGTTCCCTATTAATAAAGTGGACCTAAATTCTGTTTTCTTAGGGAAACATACAATTGCGTATATAGAATCGCGTATAACTTTCTTCCTCACATGCTGATACCACAACTAATGGATACTTGCGTCATTCCTCGCACCCTTTCTTCCCCTTAACACTAAATTATCCGGACATCGAAACATTTTCGCACTTAGTATGATTGATTCTACATGACCAACCCCTTTTATCGAACTAAAACCTCCTCAAGTTGTCCTGTTCGATATTGTAGACAATAGAATCATTGTCTGGTGTTCCACATTTATCCCATTAGACACGTTGGTCTAAATGGCCTTTCGAAAACCCAGCCAATCATTGTTCATTATCCACAGCTTTAATCCAAAAAAAAGGAGAAATCTTTCGCATTTAACTTGGACTACATAATCTCACTCAACTTTAACCACATTTTACTCGTATAAATGAAAGGAATGAATGAGGTTATCCTTTGTACTTCCTGTTTCGCAGTTTATAAAGAAGGGAAGGAAAAAAAAATTGTAATATTCACAATGGCACCGCAACAATTTCAACAAGAATTTACATAAACGCCGACAGACAAACGAATTTTTTTTTTTACGTAATCCATTCCAGTCGATATAATTAAAATCCGGTCTCGATGTTGGTGAGCAATTTAGAAGAATGTAGCTATGGTGTGGCTAAGAATATCGTCTTTAAAGCAAATTCAACTGGTCGTTTCAGCTATAACTCAGAGTTCAATTATTTAGAGTAGAGCCCGTGCGCCGCTTGTGTCTGTGTGCCCCGCGCGGTTATAACGACCACGGACATTTCCCATTACACAAATTGCAACGTCGCTTAATACCATCACCAGTACTATGGACTACTTTTTGTAATTCTGGAAATTACGCACCCCCCAGTTGTGTGTCGTTTACCCTTCCACAAAGCATATGTATGTATGTCCTCATGTATCCGTATGGGATACTTTACGTACTTTGTAGTTGGATCCTGGAAGGCACATTCTGGTTCCGCTTTTAATACTCCGTACACGTATGAAGGAATTTATAAGTCTCTGAGAGAACTATCTACGTATATCCTTCATCGACGTCTTTACATCCTTAAATGACATGCTTTGAGCTTTCCCATTCAGGATTCATCATAAATTAAGAATAACTCCGTCAGCCTGCATTTAATGTCGCACACATGTGGGGTTAGTAGCTACTGCAATTCCATGAAAAGAGGAAAAAAAAAACAACACAACCGCACGATTGAGGTCAATGAGTTAAGATTCCACCATCATCGTTACCACCGACTACATCATCGTTTCCATCAGCAGGATGTGCAGTAGACCCCTACCCCCCGCAATGCAACTAAACAGAGCATCCTTGCAACATTAATTTTTTATCCCTATTCAAGAAGTGCAAATGGATTGTGTCCCCTACCGTCTCGCTTGGATCTAATGGGTAAGGATTTGACAGCGAACTATAGTACATAATTAACGATAAGCAATCCAGGTGAAGAGAGAAAGGATACTACGTTTCGTATAAAACCAGACAAGAAAAAAAAATAATAATTACTAGTTCATTCATGTGGAATTACTTACACTGACTTTGTCGTTGGGTGCATGGTGGTGAATGTGATGTTTATCCACTGTCAACATAATGAATGGATGGTGTCCTTGAAAGCAAATTACACAAAATGTCGAAGGTTCAAACGGATTAATTGGATTAAATGCAATTACAATAGATGAACACGAAACAATTTTCACTTGCAGAAACAACTACTATTGCGTACTATATTTGAATGATAAACACGGAGCGATAGCTTCTGAACGTTCTCGATGCTGGTCTTAAACTGGCGGGTACTTTATAATTGATAGACTAGCAGTACCACACAAGGAGTTTCAATTGCACTGTTAAGCTTTTTCGGAGTGATGCTTTTCATACCCTGTACCTTCCTTTTTTCCCATTTTCGGAACTTTCTACATCTACCCCATGCGAATGAGTAGCTTTGTAAAAGCTATCAAATGGGGAAGTTTCACTGATATTAAGTTAATCTATATATATAAAAATGAATGTTTGTCTGTATGTCCTTTATAGAATCGTAAACTATGCATTTAATCATGTGATAATCTTTAGCAAAGTTGTTGTGCAGGAGCCCGCGAAGGTTTCTGAGTTGGTACGACCAATTTTCGACAGATGGCGCCACTGTCATTCCAATGAATTTCATATATTGCCGTGACAGTTCATGCTGATTTGAATTGAAACGAAAACAGCGAACGAATGATGACGTTTCGAGTTGTGGGTGACATAAGAATTTATGTAAATTGTGAAATTCATGTCCGGCTCACATGGAACGGACAATATTGTCGTTTTTCGAATAGTTTTGTGCATTTCATTGTGAGTTAAATAAATAATTCAATCGAATTGAAATTTCGTAGTTTCCGTGAGCTGATTTTATTAATTCTCTATAGTGAACTCACGAAGATCATCGAATGTGTATGTGAAGGATCTGACTGCTGATTGACGTTCCGAACGCATTTGCTAACGGGTGAAGCATGGCATTAAACGCAGTCTGACTGTCACCTCAGATACAAATACTCCGACTGCTCTGTTTATTCTTAGCAATATAGTCGACCGACATTAAGATAGCATGGACCTGTGCTTGAAAAACAGTGGTATGCTTACCTAATGAGTTTTGACCAGTTTTGGAGCCATTCATGAAGACTCGACCACAGCCCAGTCTAGGCTCAGACTCTGACCGAGGTCAGTCCTGAACGCAATGAAAGTCGACTTTAAATTTGCACAGCAGTCGAGGTTCCGGTGTCATTCCATCAGATTGCATATCCATGGAACTAGGATAAATGTCCCGCAACGTCATCAAAACACCAGTGCGGATGATACCAAAACACCTCGTCTGAGATGGTAGATTGCTTTGACAGTACAGACTTAGGTAAAGCCATACAGCGGGAATATCTAAGTAAAGTCCAACGATAACCCTTTTTGTGCATAAGCGAAGCACTTCTACAACATTGGACATCCGTTTCATCTGATACCCCTCGAGATTCTTTGCAGGCTAATGGCAGCTAGTGCAACCTCTCAGTGGTTTGGAGAAGATTTTGGCAACACCTACATTTTGAATAAATTCAACGGACTATACCCTTCTCCGCCTAATCTTTGATAAAAACCTCCAAGTCACTATCCTTGCCACATCATAGCATTAGAGGAAAATATACATACATACATATATACTTTTAGAATATTCGCATCATTTCTATGGATTTCCAAACATTCCGAGGGGCCAACGTTGAGGGGGGACACTACCTTCTTATAGCTAAAGTACGGTTGCAGATATCCCGAACACAGACAAGACAAGAAAATTCTATGATGAGTTTGACGTCGAACGGCTACAATAGCAAGAGATCGCTAAATCCTTAGCCAATCAAGTCTCTCTTAATTTTTAAAACGACTTATACCGCCATCATCAAGGATTGAAGCCCAGTGGCAACATGGCCAAAAAGCCTGTGCAGCTAAACAGGGGGCATACAAAGCGGCGCTGCACAGAAGGACGATGAATGTTCGTAAGCTTTACGAGTAGAACAGGAGGGACGAACACCGGCTTCTCAGGAGGGAAAAGAAGAAGAAGAAGGAAATGGACGATGTAAACCAACAGTATGGAGATGAAATAAGAGAAAATGAGGTGAAAGAAAACTAGGCCTTGAATCAGATACGGTTTGTTGCACCCAAGGGTAGAGTATCGAGCCAGAAAAAGGAAGAGGAGAAGGAAAACCAAGCACTTGGACTTGGACAGTGTTCAAGTTCGGAACGCAGGCTCTTCAAAATAGTGAAAGAAACTTAGTTATCGAAGCACAGAGAATAGTAGAAGTGTTTAAGCAGCACTTCCAGCAGCTACTAAATGAGCATCATGTAGAGAGAGTGATAGGGGATGAAGAACACCCACATCCAGTCAACGAAGAAACAGTCCCCATTCCAAGTATAGAATAGATCTGAAAATAACAAGGCGGCCAGCTCTGATGAACCGCAAGCGGAGATTTTTAAATACTGTGGTGATGCTTTGGTAAGGTGCTAGTGCCAATTCATCAATAAAGTTTGGGAGGATGAAAGCATGCCCGATGACTGGACAATCAGCTCCATATGCTCAATCATACAAAAGGCGATCCTACGTCCCCCAAGAATTATAAAGGCTTATTACTGCTAAATGTCGCGTATAATGCCCTATCGAACGTCCTATGTAAACGTCTCAAGCCTTTCTGCAACACACTCATCGGCACGTACCAGTGATCGACCAAAGACCAAGTTTTCACATTAAAGCAAATCCTAGAAAAGATCATTTCAAGTCGAGGCTCACCACTTTTTCATCGACGTCAAAGCCGCATATGATAGCATCCATAGTCGTGAGCTCGGGATCCAGTGCAAACTGATCCACTTGTGTCTCCTTGCGCTGGAAAATACGCGCTGCAATGTGCAGATCGGAAGTAGTACTTCTGAACTATTTTAAACGTGAACCGGCTTTCGGCAAGGAGATTTGACTTCTTCGGTCTAGTTCTGCAAGGAATAGTGTGGGCAACCGCCAACACCGAAGGCATTATCTTCAACAAATCCGTCCACCTACTCATATACGCAGACGTGCTTTTCTTTCGTGAAAATATCATACGAACTTTCGGGCAAAAAAAAATACAAAACTTCGAGATGTTACGAATATTAACAAACGATAAGAAGATTGAGTATCTCACTCCCCGGGGAAATCGACAAAACAATTTAAAATTAATTTCGAGTCTTAACAGACTCCACATCCGTGGTTCTCAAGGGGTGCCAAACGCCGCAGCTGGGGGCCTCGTATAACAGTAGCGCCACAAAAAAAGAAAATACGAGGAGTCACATGATATCACTTGACGCAAACATGACTCCGAATACTTTGTTTTAATTTACCCGGTACTCTTTTAATGTCATTATGCAATAGCACGGCGTGATTACAAACACAGAAAAGAGATAGCAAAGAATTTGTTCATTTCACTAAAAGTCACGGCAATACGCAACAGCTTGGACCTAACTTACTCAAGTTATCCGTGCCAAATTTCTGAATGATTTGTTGTATCTGAAGCGCAAAGAGACAATTCTTGTGATGGTAAATATGAATTTCAATTTACCAAAGTTGCACAATTTAATTATTTACAGTACAAGTAATTGAATTTTTTTTCTTTCTTATCTTTATAGTCTAATCTGGACCTTTTAACAAATATTTACAACAAGATGTTTAGTTAATATGTAAACAGTAAACCTACATACCTGTAGACTTTTGTTTTACTAATTAGCAAGACGATACAATATATAAACATTCAACCTAAGAAAATCATTTGATTTTTTGTTTATTCCTTAGCAAATAGGTTAATTTGACTTTCTCTTTTGTTTATAAGTAAATGAAAAATAAAATGTTTCTTTTGCATCGAAGCTTAGTTAAATTCTTTTTTTTAAATGACGGCAAATTAAGTTGAGCATTTATACTGAAGACAATATTCATTAGTTTCGCTTTAAAACGTCTGAAACAATAGAATGGTTTTACTTTCATGCTTTCGCTGCTATTTTTATCTGAATCTAATGCCGTTCAGTGCGAGACAGAGCTAATTCGAATGCAAAAGAATTTAACAACAATGTAGTGTGGATTCAAACAATTGTGAGGAATGTTTTGAAATAAAAAAAATATGTGGACGACCGACTTTCAATGTAAATGGAGTGTGATAGTGCGATGTGATGTTAATGAAATCGGTGAGTCGCTTGGTTTCGATTCAGAAATGACCTTCAAGGAATTTGCGAGTACCAAGAAAATCTTATTTTAAACTTAAGTTTAAACTTTTTAAATTTGAGAGAATAATCGAATTCATTTAGCTAGTAATATAAGAGCCCGGCAATGTCTATACAAGTCTAGACATCTTTAACATTATGCAACAGAAAGCATTTCGTAGACATGATTTCTGGGCATAATTCCTCAGTCCGATAATACTGAGAGTAGTAGTAGAGCATATTTTTCCTCATCACGCAATGCATCATCACTAGAAAGACCAGCACGGACCCCATCCTACCAATCACGCCATATAAACTGTACGAAGCGCGCAGGATGATAGGCGCTAACAACGCACCTGGACCCGATGACATTCCAAATATGTCGTCCAAAAGAGACCAAACCCTTTTATGGCAACTTGAAGAGGGGATCTTCCTTGAACTATGAAAACTCAAGCATCTTGTGTTGCTTCCCAAAGGAAACAAACCGGAAAACCTTCGGCGTATCCGCTAATATGTTTGGTGGGCATTATCGGAAACGTCTTAGAACGTATCGTATACAGTAGAATAATCGCTGTGGTAGAGGATAGAGGAGCTTTGTCTAACTATCGAAATGTTTTAGAAAATCGCATTCTACCGTCGCGTCGATGCCATAAAAGAGGTAGTAGATACAGCAGCTGAAGCGATGTCGGGGAAAAGATGTGAAAAATTAGGAGATATCTGACCAGACACACCATATTACCCCCTCAAGGAAATCCTTAATTACTTCATTAACAGAATGTTGAGATATCACACGGGCGATGGCGCTAAATAATTGTATGTGTCCGTGGGAGTCCCCCAGCGGGGTCAGTCGTTGGACCTCTCCTGTGAAACATAATGTATGACGGATTTCTGCCATTATTCGCTACCACAAGGAGTTAAGGTGATCGGCTTTGCTGACGATACCGGCCAGAAACATCTATGAGGTAGAGTCCACCACGAATGAAGCGGATCGCTAGGATTAAAAATTGGTTAGAGTCTGTCGACCTAAAACTAACTGATCACAAGACCGAAGATGTTTTAATAATCAACCGAAAGACTGTGGAATACGCAAAATTTTGGGTTGGGAGCCAAACAAACGGGTCTAAAAAGGCGTATAATACTTGGGTGTAATGTTCGACAATAGACTGAACTTAAAAACCCACGTCGACTACTGTAGTAAAAAGGCGTCACAGATGCAGACAGCGCTTTCCCGGACACAGCCAAACATCAGTGATACGCTAGGATGGACCTCTCCTAGGCGGTAGTACTTGCAATGAAGGAGACAAAAAGAAAACTCTCGTCTGCATACAGACTCTGCGCTATAAGAACAATATACGGTTTCCGATCAATTTCCGAAGAAACAGCCTGTGTTATAGAGGGTATGGTCCCCATCAGCATTCTCGCTAACAAGATGCAAATGGTTTACCTTAGCATTCGTCAAGAAACCGACGTTACCAGGAGCGTAAAAGCAACATCTATAGCATTGTGGCAAGCCAGGTGGGATAACATGGCAAAAGGTAGATGGATCCACAACGAACGACTGGTTCGAGATCTGTCCCTTCAAAATGAGCGTGCAAAACAGGCTAGGAGTACTGGAAAGATTAAAAAGAGCCGAAACGACAGGTACAAGGGGCAAAGCATAAGTACCTTACCATTCCCGCGCAGTAACGCCCAACGGTAAAAGCGTGCAGGGTGTTTTAGTAGGATTAATATGTAGGCATACTCCGAGCATCGATTATTCGGGTTTACGAATCGGGCACGCTGAGAGCCCGGTCTATTAGTATCTTTATAAGATAGCCACATTCATTGGCGCATCCTTAAAAAAGACATAATTCCTGAAAATTAAGAGTTTCGGTTAAGCTTTCTGTCCTGCACCTTATTAAGGTGCGATCAAACCTAATTAAAAATTCTACTCGAAATCGAAATTTTGCTGTTGATGACCCTACTCAACAATAAAAAACGGAACCGACGTTCGGACCCACACGAAATAGCGATGATTTGAGGTGGTTAAAGGAAGATAAAAGATCTATTACGGTAACTGCTGAAGAGAGTTGAAGCAGTGCTTATTCGGGTCGGAATTTGTTAAGCGTGACAGGCTTCAGTACCTTTTGGACGAGCAAAAACGGACCATCATCTTCACGGATGCCTATATATGTATGTATACGCTCTCACCAGTGCAAGCTTACTCAGCTCGACTTCAGTACTCATATACCAGGCGAAGCATCTCTTGTAATCTGATTTGCAAGCTTGTGTCTCAGATATCTAGCAAGAGGGCCTAAGGAGGAGGAGATGCAACTGAGAAATTTCTTCGATGGATTGAACAGTGACTTCCACAGCCAGAATAGCAGAAACCTTATTTAAGCGTATTTGAAGCTCACGTCAATGAGGAACTTTCAAGACTGAATCAGGGTTTTTTTTAAGGAGGTGGTGGCAGAGGAGCCCTTAGTGGTCCAACGGAAACAATAACTAGCCTTGGATACACAGGCTTAAGAAGTCTTACGCCAAATTTGCTTCCACGTCCCACAGAGGACAAGGACGACGCTACTAAAGAGTGTTTCTACGAGCTCCTCGACAAGCAATGTCCTAAATATGACGATAAAATCGTGGCGATTTGAACGCCAAGATAAAAGAGGGTGACGTCTTTAGTAGGACAGTAGCCCACACGAGACTACGTCTGACAACGGACTTTTATTGACTTTGGCGCGGGTCAAAACTCATTTCAATATTTACAGGGGACATGGCAGTCTCCTGTGGTCTATTTCACCAAATTACAAGTACAATTACAAATTTGTATTTGTTGATTCCATTTACAAATTTGTTTACTGATTTTCTGTTTCACAAACTACAAACTTAATTCCAACAAATTTGTTAAAAAGAGAAAAAAATAAGGGAAATTGTATTTGTTATTTACAAGTACAAAAAAAGGCAGTTTCACCATTTACTCTGCAAAGTTGTCGAACTACGCCAAAAGAAATCCCAAAACGTAAAATCAACTAAAAACCAATATCCGCCAAGTTATTGCCGAGATGCCACTCGAAATTTACGAAAAACCACCGAAATTTATCTTAAAAGTATCGACTGCGGAGAAAGGTCCATTAATAATGAAATACATAACATTTTTGATTCATAAAAAAAAATTAAATGATTTCCTGAAAAAACGGTCGGCAGCTCAATTTGAATTACCCTTTACTAACCGAGTTACAAAAAAAATCCGAATTAGCTGTTAGGCTTTAAATACACAGTTTTATTCAAAAAAAAATAAAAATTTTAATAACAAGACTAAATAATTTCAATGATCTCTCAATTCAATTAATTTACTACTGTCGGCTTTAAACGCCTTCAGTCTACCTTCTACTTCGTAAACAATCAAAAGAAATTGCAAAAACCATGCCCCTTTCTTCAACAAAGTATTGTAAGAGCCTTTGACTTTATTACCAAAACTCAGATTCGATTATGCTCGTACGTCTATTTCTGGTTGAACTATTTTAAGTTCGAGAGCATAAGACACCCTTAGATTCATACATAAGTAAAGGGTTTTCCAATAGGGACTTGACAACTTTGAGTTTAATTTGTGAACGCACTCTTCCACTAATCATCAAACTGTCACTGTCAATTTATTCAGTAAACTCAACATTTTCATCATGGTAAAGTACACGACCGAGCAACGTCTGCAAATTATAAAAATTTTCTACCGAAATTCGGAGTCGGTGACTGCAACTTTAAGAGCGTTAACTCCAATTTTCGGTCGTAATTCTCGCCCTAGTAGACAGGCAATAACAAGTTTAGTGCAAAAATTTTAGTCTACATATTCGTTGTGTGAGTGTCAGTGAGACAACGGGTTGGTCGAAGTGTCGAAAATATCGCTGCCGCTCAGGCGTCCGTAGCAAACGATCCAAATCAGTCAATTCCACGGCGTTCTCAAGAATTGGGCATCGCTCAGACCACATTATGGCGTATTTTGAGTAAGGATCTTGGTTTACACCCATACAAGATCAAGCTGACGACTGACAAGAATTGAAGCCGATGGACCATTTGAAGCGACGTACGTTCTCCGATTGGGTTCTGGAGAAGATGCGCCAAGATGATGAATTTCATCGCAACATCATCTTCAGTGACGAAGCTCATTTTTGGCTCAATGGGTTCGTCAATAAGCAAAATATGCGTTATTGGTCGGGTGAAAATCCACATGTGCTTCATGAATCACCACTTCATCCACAAAAATAACTGTTTGGTGCGGTTTGCATGCCGGCGGCGTTATTGGGCCATATTTTTCGTCGACGATAACGATCGTCACGTTACTGTGAATGGTCAGCGTTATCGCGCCATGATCACCTATTATTTTTGGCCCGAATTGGAAGATATGGACTTGGACGACATGTGGTTTCAACAGGATGGTGCCACAAGCCACGCAGCACACGCTACAATCGATTTATTGAAGAGTAAGTATGGTGAGCGTGTTATCTCAAGAAATGGGCCAGTCGATTGGCCGCCTCGTTCGTGCGATTTAACGCCGCTTGACTATTTTCTGTGGGGCTACGTTAAGTCATTGGTTTATGCCAACACGCCGACGACGTTGGAACAGCTCAGAGCCAACATTGAACGCGAAATAGCGGCCGTTTCGGCCGAAATGTGTGGCCGAGTCGTTGAAAATTGGGTCCAACGAATCGACCGCTGCAAACGTGCCCGCGGTGGCCATATGAACGAAGTCGAGTTCCATTCATAAATGTTTTGATTGTACTTCAAGCCGATAATAAAGTTTTTGAAATATCTCAAATCGTTTGCGTTTTATTTAAAAAAAAAGTTGTCAAGTCCTTATTGGAAAACCCTTTACATATGTATGTAGGTACACAAGACATACAGCATTCAGTTGTCTGAGGTTAAAAAAAAAAAGACAGCAAAAACAGATACAACATAAAAAAAATAATAAAAATGAACACAAACCAAAGATATCGCGGACGATTTTTAAACTCAGAGTTCAAAAATATTTTATTTTCGAAATTTGTGTCGCTGTTTTTATTTTTTTTTTTATCAATTGCAATCACAGACAGGAAAAATTCACTTGCAAAACACAATTTATTTTTTTATATTCTTTTTTTTACATTCAACTTTTTTTTTAACTTTATTTATGTGCTCTAAAAATACACCGTATCACTTGGGGTTAAACATTTTTCATTTGCATTTATTTTTTTTTATTTTCACAAAAAATTCGTGCCAAAGAAAGATTTTTTTCTTTTACTTTTACCTATTTATCTGAAACTCTTTTCATTCACTTTCGCTGTTTGATCACGTACCTTTCGATTATTTTAAAAATAAATTTTTAAATTAGATCCTTTTATCCGTTTAGTTTAATCCACCTCAGGCCGAATGACACGAAAATATTTAATAGCATTCGATAGGAAACGATCACGACGATTCAAAGTTTGCAACGATACTGAAATGAAAAGCTCAGCGGCCGGCGCGGCGGGCCCGTCTAGTTTGGTGTGACGTTCTGTGTTGTATTACTTATTATTGTTGTGGTCTTAATCGGTTTGTGAATATCTTTTTAAAGATATACCGCGGATTGAGATACAAAAGCGCTTCCGAATGGAATGGGGGACTGTGCTATACACTGGGGGTAGGTTTCTGTCCATCTAATGGCGCTGCCAACAGAATTTCTTGTACTTTCCGTTTCGATGTTGTCTCATCGAAGAGAAATAATTTTATTTTGTCTGTTTTTTAAGAGAGCGAATGTGCACTCTAAGTCTAAAAATATAACAACAATTGATTGTTGAAAAGAACAACTGGTAAACTGGTAAACTATTCAATTATTAGGGAGCTGTTGTGGGGATAATGACTTTTTGGTAAAGTGTTATCTATGAATGGAAGTAGTATTTCAGGCATATCTGCACGTACGCGTAGTGTACATATTTGAATGGAAAACAAATTGTTTAATACTTAATTAATATTCAAGCTGCTCGTGAATATAAACGTTAGTTGAAAGAATTTGCTTTTAAATATTTACAGAGCTTAAAAA
This sequence comes from Blera fallax, assembly GCA_946965025.1. Taxonomy (NCBI): domain Eukaryota; kingdom Metazoa; phylum Arthropoda; class Insecta; order Diptera; family Syrphidae; genus Blera; species Blera fallax. Next base: position 97,033,840 of record OX337244.1, read on the forward strand.
AATACAGCAATCAAACCCAATTTACTTTATTTAATCTGAATTCGTTAAGCTTAAATAATGCGCTAAAAATTGTCATTGTTATTTTTAAGTGGTAAAATTGAAGCAACAGAGTAACCCAGGAAAGCCCCTCAAAGTAGGCACAACGAAGAGGGTAGAATATAAACACATTGGACGAAGACATGTCCTCTATGTGTCCTTGGGGAGTCTACATTAACTTTAGGTACAGCAAATGATATGCCCGCTGGTTGTACTAAATAAGTAAAAAGGGCTTGCGACGCATTCGTGATCCAGAAGACGTCAATAAATCCCCGGCCACCAGTATGGGTACTGGTAGAACAATGACATAACAAAGCTACGTAGCAAGTGCCATAGAGCGAGAAGATTGTCTTAGTGATCCAGAGGTTCGCCCTCCCAATATGATATTGAGCTAGAATATAAAAGCAGGCGTAGGGATCTAAAAATAGCCATCCTAAGAAGCACTAGGGCCCTCTTACTTTCATAACCTATTCTTGTGCAAAATTTATGTCCGGGTTATTTCAACCGCAAACACTAGTAGACTACATAGAACCACCACAAGAAATTCAGGAGTTCCCAGCCGTCACGCAAATGGCTCCTAGATGTCTAGTTCCATAGAAGTGTTTATAGGAAAAGGTATTCCCAGATCCCGTGGACTTAGATGAGCGCTCATCATACCATCGCATAGGCTTGTTGGACAGAATGGCCAAAGTACGGAGCGAATCATATGTATGTAACCGACCTAACCGACTGGAGTTAGTAATTGATAAAGCTGGAGGACTCTCAAACCAATAATATGGTTTCAGAAAAGTTTGCTCAACAATAGATTCTATAAGGAGGATAACCAGATGGTGTCATGGTTCAAATTTAAAACAGTGCTTAACTATTTTGAGAAAAGGCTTCTGCTCTTCTACATCGACGAGCGAGTAATAGTACCCAGTTCTTTCAGGCCGAGCTTTACGCTATTAAGACTTATGCTAGCATAAACTTGCATTCAGGCATCAAAGGAGCCGCTAACCATATACTCACCGACAGAAAAGCGGCGTTTAAGGCCCTAATCACCCAATCGATCAGTTTCAAATCAGTTCTAAGATTCTTTAACAGTTTACAAAACTTGGCCCGATACAATAAAGTAAAATTGTGTTGGGTACCGGGTCACGTAAGAGTTGATGAGAAGGAAACTGTAGATCTACTAGCTAAGAAAGGCTCCTCTGAGTTGTTCACTGGACCTGAACCTTTTTGCGGAATATCTAATTCTGCAATTAAATTTACCCTAAACAGTTGAGAACGCAACATGTGCATTTCCCACTGGAATAACTCCCAAGGTTTCAGACAAGCTAAAAGAGCTGTCGTACAATTCAAAAAAAAGATGTCCTAAAATACGGCAGAAACGACATAAGAAGGCTTCCTTACTTTACCATCTTAATAAAATGAGATTTACGGAGGATATCACTTGTCGTCTCTGCGTAGAAGAGGACGAAGCCGCAAAATACATACTATGTCAATGTGTAGCTCTGTGCAGAATTAGGAAAAGCTTCTTCCTTCGCAGCCGTAATTATAGCTTTCATAAGGAAAGTTTAAGTGCTGCTGCCCTAAAGAGTGAACCTTGGCACAATAGATCCCTCTGGTCGCAGTGCCTACATGCCATTTGGGCGTGGCCACAAACCTGTTAATAAAAAAAATAACTTCAGCTTCAGACCACACGACTGAAGTAAAACTTCGCTACAAATATTTTAATTTTTTATCGGTTTTAATTTATAAATTAATATTTTTGAATTGATTTTTTATTTTTATTCATTATTTTCGTTATTTTCATTGTCGGATACATCAGTTATAACTCTGGTTGATTGTAAGACGGAGACAATAGGCTTATGGTATGAGAACTGTATACAAAAAGTAACTGGCTATGAGAGGAAGAGAGAAAGAAAATGTGCGCGCACCTCTCTCTCTTGCCCCTACAGTAATGTACGAAACGTAACTCTCTCTCTTTCTATCTTCACTAACTTATATCTCCCTCTAACCTTCCGTTCGCTTCGCCCGATCACACTTTTCGTAACGCTCTCGTCACGCATTCACCAGCTTACTCCTCAAGTCAAGCGTGCGTAAAGAAGGTTTACTTCAATAACGATTTTATTTCACATTTTTGATTTACTACTGTAAAAAAAACTTACGTTTTCGATAAAGCAACTTCTTCCCTTGAAAGACAAAACGAAAGTAAAACAAACAAATCCGCTGTGAATTCGATGCGGATGAGAAACGTCAATTTTTGTATGGCAAGATCCGTCCACCCGGATCACGTGAATCTCATTTACATTACCGACAAGTGAACGGATTCCCCCCGGCGGATTGAATGATAGGGGTGAAGGAAATCGAATGAATATGGCTACATATGACCATATAAGTGTATGAAGAAGCCTGTCGTGATGTGGACAACATGTCCCTATGCTTATTAAAATGCAAGTACCTGCGAATCCCTTTGAATTCATTTATTGTCATTGAACCCATTATTGTGTCATTACCAGTAATTGGAGCCCCATAACGCCGAATATTTGAAATTTGATTGACGGATATAGGGATGCACATTCCCAGACATATTCTTATGTGGTTTCTTGTTAATAATGCAGGACCTTCTGCAGTACATAGTTTCAATAGAATACGGATTTGATGCTAAAACTATACATATTATCAATCAATTCACCGGAAAAAAGTAATCAACATGGCTTAATGGTGTCAATAATTGCAAAGCATCATCAAGTAAGGAAGCGTTTCCTTTAAATGAGCATAGTCCTTCATCAAGCTGGAAATTCTTACGCATCCATATATGTATGAACATGTGTAATTCGTTTATATTTTTTCTTTAAGTAACTCGTAATTTTCCTTTTGAAAACTAGTTTAAGAAAAACACGAAAAAAGGCTCTAGACAGATTATTTTATCAATCAGTTTTGACGCGGCGCGTTTGAATCGAGTTTGCATTGCATTGCGTCCTAGATTGAATTTGTTTCGGATTTTTGTTATTCAGCCCTATTATGAATTCCGAGAGAACTTTTTGTTCCCCCGAACTTTTTCCTTCCCGGGAGAAAGTTCCTATTATTGTGAATTTCCATCGGAATTTTTTTCTCCCGAACCCTATTCGAAATTTTCGAAAAATTTAAAAGCTGTCATTTATCAGAAATAAGTGTGTTTATTTTTAAAAAAAAGAAATAAAAATGTTTTCAATCGGTGGTATGCTTCTAAGTATGGAGGAAGAAGACAGGCAAAGTGGTGAGATACGGGCAATAAGACGAAATTTAAGAGACAAATCGAATCCTTTGGAATTGCCACCAACCATGTAAGCTTATTCGTTTCTGCAAAAAAAATTTAAAACCATTATGACTTATTTGAATAGATTCCAGCAGTACTTTAGGGTTAACAAAGCTGTTTTCAAATATGTTTTGGATGTTTTGATAGAATCCTTGCTACAGTCAAGAAAATCTTTCGCAATCCCTCCCATAGTTAAGTTAACTTCCTGCTTGCGTTTTTTTGCGGAAGGTGGCTACCAAAAATGAGTTGGAAAAAAGCATGACGTTGGCTTAGCCCAGTCGACATTTTCAATAGAACTTGCTGAGGTGTTAACAATTTTTGAAGATAAGCTGTATCCAATATGGATAAAAATGAACACGACACCTGAAGAGACAAGAACTACAAAGCTTAAATTTTTTGAAAAGTTTGGTATTCCTGGTGTGCTAGGATGTGACGCATGTCTCACTAATACAACCTCCAAACAACAAACATTGTCTTTATAACAGAAAAGGATTTTACAGCTTAAATGTTTTACTCGTAAGTAACTCCTTCCTTTATAAAACGCGGCTTAAGTACCATACATATTCCTCAGGTTTGCGACCATGAAATACGTATTACATTTATCGATGCAACTCATCCTTGAATTTTTGCTTGAATTTTATTTCCGCCTCGATTTCAAGTTTCCGTAGTCTTTCCGTCTCTTGGTTATGGCGCTTAGTTTCTGCATGCAGACTTCCGTTTTGATCACAAAGGCGGTTAATGGAATGATTTATGTACGTATTTCTTTCATATTTGCTTCCATTGTTTCCTGGTAACTTTTTACAATGGGAAATATGTCAGCAACTTTATTACAAAGTTCTCTTTGAAGCGTTAGCTCTTTTTCCAAAAATTCATGCGTTCCTAATTTTTGTTTACGGTGGTTTGTTGATAAAACTTCTGGGTTTTGATGTAAGTTTTCTTTATCAAATGTGTCTCCACTGCCTGACTGAAAATTTTGATTATCCAAAGGGGTGTGGTGTGTCGTCAAAAGAGTTTCATCCAGTTGCAAGTACTCTATTGCATTGTTGTTCTCTTCCACAGTGGAACTTTCATTAAACTTTTGTTTTTTTTAGAACAAGACGGTAACCCAAACTTTAAGGCACTGGATGAACCATTCACGGACTGGTTCATTGCACATATACATATTTATTACCGCTTCTTCCATGGACGAAAATTGGTATTCCTTATAATATCCTCCTCCAGTTACATTTTTCGATTTAAGGAAAAAAGTTCGGGGGAAATTCTGTGAAAATTTCCATCGAAAAGTTGTTTATAATAGGGTGAACTTTTTCCTTTTCGAACATTGTTCACAATACCGGGTTTCCCGATGAGAGAAAAGTTCGGGGGGAATTTTATTCATAATTGGCATGATAGGGTCGGTTGGGGTAAATATAAACGGCCGTTATTTTCACATTTTAAAATAAATTGTAGCAACCCAGACAGAAAAAAAATTAGAATTTGAAATGTCGCGACACCGGTGCATGTAATATCTTTGAGTCGTCGTTCGGATTTCGTTGGAAATTTTAGTCGTGGAAAGAACCTCTAACTGAAAAGTGAAATTCAAGTTGTTTACTTTTACCCAATAGGAGAGCTCCTAGCACTTACAGGACAGAAGTTAGTAGTCCCCATATACCCCAGTATTTTTAAAAACTCTGGGGGAAATGTAAACACTACCCTAAATCACTTTTGGGTTCTTATACCTTTATTAAGTCATCATAAGTAGATTATCTTGCATCAAAAGTTAAAAAAAAATAAAATTTAATATTTTTTACATTTCTGGAAAAAAATGTGCCTTTAAAAAATGCAAAAATTATCACCATTTACCCCAACCGACCCTACTTAAGTCGTTTTAAAAACTATGTGTCTTTCTCCAAAGTAGCAACTGGGAGCATTACTCCCTTTAAGTCTACCTCATGATATGTTTGCATAACGGTAAACTATATTTATGCCTTGGATTTCAGTTGTTGGTTGATTTCGATGATTTTAAGCTCATAGTGGTATTCCGAGCGACAGTGCTAAGTAGTCACGTAGTCAGTTCAAACCATATTAATAGATTTCTAACGAAATGTACGTGCATACATATGTATATCTTTTACCTTAAACAAATTGAAAGTTTTTCTCTTGTTGAAAAGGGTGTCCGCCAATTTTTCCTATTTTAAGGCGAAGCAATTCATGGAGTTCTTCAAAACAATTTGTAAGCATGCGGAAATAAGAAAAAAAGGCTTTTTCGTCTGATTCCAGCGTTCAACACAACCGGTGATATTCTCCAACTTCATTCCTCTTTTTGTTAATGTCGATCACCCAAATTCTTTTCCTTTTTCGGAAATTCGTAGCACGGAACTGCTTGACATTCTGTGGGAAAGTGAAAATCAAGATTCAAATATTTATACACAGTGCTGACAGCTATTTGTTTGACTTTGTCTAACGCGGCGCTTAGAACGTCGCTTCAAAATAACCTTACCGCCGCGCCACGTTAAAAACGGAGCCTTAAGGCATGTACATACTTATGTAGTTCTAATGTCCAAAGACTATGTATGTATAAATTTTATGCAGATATGAAATGAATATAATAAGAAACAATAAAAAATTTACTTACATGAACTAAAACACTTAATTATTGCACTTTCTTTGAACCCCCGGTGAGTTATAGATGCATTTAAATAAAATTCGTTTTTAAACCGTTTTAAGCCTACGTATTGTGAGAAATCTTAATTGAAGTTGATTTGATTTGCATTTGTGTACATACATACATATGTACATACAATCTATGTATTTTTTTGTATATGTAGCTTGAGCAAGTCGCTCTTTTTCTGTCCATGATATGCGGATGACTGCTTACAGATGTCTCAAATGGCAAAATAAAGGTTGCGATACTTATGTAATCAGTTGCAGTCTGCTCCATATTGCCGCACGCAAACAGACGCACACAACACAGCCAACAGCTTATGTTCGGCTGTAAGCGCTCGTGACCTAAAATGAAAACGAAATAAATAACGATATCAAATAAATAACATACCGTCGTCTATTACCATCCAAATTCTGTTGAATTAACGAATGTATGTAGCTGCCTAAATGCTTCTTTTTTCAGCCGAAAATACTTACGGAAATTTACTTCATCGTAATCGTAGACGCAAGACCGCTCATGCATTCGATACATTCGACGAGGAGGTTCACCATCTGCTATTCTAGCAGCTCTCCCAGAAATTCGTCTTCCCTACGATGAAGACATCAAGATTTCATCAACTTCACGAATGAAATCCCTTTTTTTGGTTCTTGTTACTTTCACTTTTCCAGCCTCCTGCGAACATAAAAATTTCAAATGTGACGAACAAAAGAGTCAATATTATGAAATTTTAACTCGAGTTAAAGTACTTAAACTGGTCTCCAGAGGACAGTTTAAATTTGATCACATTAAACGCCAACCAAGTTAATACAATTGGATTTAAGTTCGGGTTTGACGTGTGAATATTATGGACTTGGGTTTAATATTCGGGTTAAACTCACTTTAATCCGGATGTAAATTTTAACCCGGGTTAAGGTGAGTAAATAATACCTATGTATATAGCCGTAAGAGTACAATGCAGATATGCAACAGTATGCATTAAATGCAAACTCCTGAGCATAATTATCTTAAGCATACCAGACCTTGTGATTGCACCCTATACCATTACATAGGGGAGTGCTTGATGGTAAGTAAAACTCTTACTCATTTATCAGAATGGCTTTAACCTTTTGTTCTGGGAACTACTGTATCACCGTCCAGCCTAAACAAATTGAATTTGGATTCGTCTCAAAACACAAATTGTCTCCATTCGGTTTGGGTCTAGTTTTGATAAGTTTTTTCCCACTCGTGCCTTTATATTTCCATTCTAGGGGTCAAGGGAGGTATTTTGCAGGATGCCTTGCTTCTAGTTCCATACTTTTAAACAATCTCTGGACAGTTTGGTCGGTTCCCTTAAAACTATAGCTTATGTCTTCAACGTGTTTAACCGTATCATCCACTGAAGTACGCTGGATTAACCGCTGTTCGTAAGAGCTGTTTTTTTTTAGTCTACCGCTTCTAACTTTCCGGGTTATGGAACCCTCTGAACGATGATTTGTTTACCTTCGGATTCGTTAGTTCCTACTCGACGAGCGAAAACTCGACGAGCTTTTTACCAAACCATACTATCGCGAATGCCAGGAGTCCGCATTAGTGTCTTTGTTGAATGTCGTTGTTCTTTTCTCATTTTGCAGGGCCGTCAACAGGAAGAAAACCCTTTTCCGAGGCTGTTAATTGCTTCATAACAGTTTCTTTTTCCATGATGGGCAGATAATCCCGCCCAAATTCGGATAATCTAGTCAAAAAAAGTCATATAAGGTGTTCACCAATTAGGTCGGCTTAACTAGAATTGTGGAAGCCAACGTTAACTCCGACTCGTGAATTCTTCCGCTGCTATCGACGTATGAAGAGCGCCATGGTGAGAACATCCTCCTTTTGCATGGTAGGGTTATTAGTTACGACATAGTACGCCACTACGGTATGTCGACCTTGGGTGATCCTTTTGGAAAAACAAGTTCTGTGATTGGTTTCACTGCTGTAAACGCATAAGAAATACAGGTGTTCTTTGATAGCTTCCAGGATTATCTTCGCTACTATTTTCGCCACCGCCGGAAAAACACATATGAACTCGTATGCTCCATAGGTCACACCGCAGGGACAAGGATAATCGTATGGAGGGTGGTCTTACTTTACTGCCCTTATATGAGGAGAGAATGAGTCGAGTGTTATTTATTTTTTTATGTATTCTCATTCCCAAATCATTCTATCACTAGGCTTAACATCTTTGACGTATTCGTGAGTGAATACGAAAAGTCCGGTGAATACGAGTCCATATTTTTTTTTTAGGTTTCTGCCCTTAGAACTCGATGTAAAAATAGAAAATATTCTCTTAGACAGAAAATTCTAACGGCCTCCGTGGCGCAATTGGCTAGCGCGTTCGGCTGTTAACCGAAAGGTTGGTGGTTCGAGCCCACCCGGGGGCGGTTATCTTTTTTTCATTCTTTTCCAACAAGCTTTTCGAAAGTTTCGTTAAGTTCTACTCGTATTAAACTTGAACTTTTTGCACATTTTGTTTTGATTTATAAAAGCTTCTGCTTTATATCAAGTAGTACAGCACAATCTTAATCAGTGTCAAGATTAGGTGCGTTTGCCTTGGCAAGTTGCTTTCGCTCCATAGACGTCTCGCAGTTTTAATATTTTTCATTTAGTTCATCGGGTTATTTACGAGTATTTTGCATCCATTTTACATACATAAACAATCTGTTAAGTGTGTTTTAATTCCAATAAAACTATGGCTTCATCATGGTGCGGTAGAAACTTTAGACCTAGAACATTCCAAAAACACCCTCCAGTGATCTGTTACGATAAGCCACCAGCGACAAAAGTATCTAAATCTGAGTACGACGATAAGCGTCATCAAGCAATGCTAGGTGAAGTGATCCAAAGAATTGTAGTGCCTAAACGATCGGCCAGAACATGGACAATGCAGGAGGGTGACTTGTGTCGTATAACAGTGTCCGAGGGATCACAAGTGGGTGATGTGAATTTTTGGAATCTGGAGAACACGAAGGAGAGATTCTACTCTGGAAAGACGAGACAGTTGCATAGCACACATTTGAAAGTGTACGACCGGTTGTGGAGTTGTTTACCTTATTTGCGGCCCATGGCTACGTTCGTTTTTGATTCGCTGTCGAAATATGGCATCGATGAGGACGGTGGTTCGCTGCACGATGTGATCGGTACGAGGTGCGATGATTACACTTATAAACTTATAACAGGAAACGAGCGGTTCGGCAGTTGTCATAGCTATCTTACGAAAGCTATTGAAGAGCGGGGATTGAGCGAGGAAGATGTGCATGATGTGTGGAACATATTCATGTGCACTGGATTCACAAAGGTATGCTTGATATTTTTTGTATTTGTTGTGTATCAGTGTCAAATATCTTAGATGAAATATCAGTGAAATCGGATTGTAGAACCCGAGTTGACGAGACATTTGATTCTGTAACTTTTATCTAGTCTCAGATTATTACTAGGTACTTCCTCTGAAGAAGTAAAAACATCCTTTGTTGTGAGAGACTAATATACACTCCTTCCCACTGAAATGAAAATCGTAGATTTCAACAAATTTTGTGAATAAAAAAAGATATTTGGCACAAACAGCCCATGTAAGACCTAAGACCTAGCTTTTTGTAGGCATTCATGTTAAACGTGTTACTCGTGTAATTATCGTACGAATGGGTGGACATGCAGTTAAATGTTAAATGTACTCACGCCTCGCGCAACTGCAGCCCTTTTGATAGAGGCGTGTGATTTGATATTATCAAAAGCTCCAGTAATGTCCATAAAGGTACAAAGAGCTGATTCCTTGGTACTAGGGGACAAATCGATTTTCCTGACAAGATGATGAAGTGCAATTACCGTCGATAGTGAGTGTTTCTTGAGAATGTTAACTCAGATGTGATGGTTTAGTATGTTTTCCATATCTTTACAAAGAAAGATGTCGGTGTTATTGGTCTGAAGAATTTTGGATCCGATAGGAATCTGTTTCCCGGTTTTGGAAATGAAAACGTCATTTACTTTGCTCCAGGGAAAGGGGATATGTACAAATTCAAAACTTGATTTTAACAGAACTGTTAGGACATCTGGCTATATTTACGGTTTCTGTATCAATATTACCCATCAGTATCGAACAAGCGCCCTGAAATGCTTTTTGATCGACGATTATAGAATGGGTATCTAAGGAGGTTTGTTGTTGTTGGGTTGAAAGGCTGAGATTCAGTGAAGTGGGTTTGTAGGAGTAGCCCTAAAGTTTCACTGAAATTGCTTGTAAATTTACTTTCTTCCTTAGAAGTCCTATCCCTTATCATGGTTCTTAGAGAGCGCCTTCTGAACTCTAGCAGTTGTCGAAAGATCGGAAGATGGATTTTCTAATCGAAATGTTATAGTTTTTTTAGGGCTATTCCCATTCATTTGTGCGTTAAGCTCGATTAAAGAGTTTCCGTGCTTTTGGTTTAAGATCGCTTAACTCTTTTTTGGTTTCTTAGTGATCTAATGGGGGGTGTCATGGAACTAATTGAGGTTTGAATGCGATACTTTATAGAGGTTTTAGTCAGTCAGAAATGGTGGCTTTGTACCATTTGATATCGCATACTAGTTAAGGCACAAATCGAATTGGTTCCTCAGAACTATTTGCTTGTCCTTGACCCACTAAGCCCGGGCTCTAAGTTCAGAAGGAGATTTATCGACCTTTTGGGGATAGACTGTACCACCGCTATATGATACTCCATCGATCCCAATGAATTTCTTCCTTCTCAGTGAATTGAAGATCGCTTGGAGCTCTACCTTCAATATGAACAGAGTTAGTTCAAAGCACTTAACACTGACCCAAACGATTTAACGTACTTTTATGTTCTTTCATTTTATGCGATTTTGAAGATCCCGGAACATTCTAAGTTTACTGCGATAGCGTGCGATAGTCCAGGAGTGAGGCTATCGGACACTGTTTTTTTGAAACACGGTCATACCCTTTTGAACAATTTCAAGTTTATGTTAGCTTAGGTTAGTCGGTAGGATACACTTAGACAAGCTAAGGTCGTAAGGAGGAAAGGGCTGGTCAGTCACATAGCAGATTGAAGGGTGTTTCCTCCCCTTCTTCGCACAAGCAACTGCGACAAAGTCATTGACCGGAATACGTACCCTCCCGACATGACTTCCTATTGCACAATAAACTGGGAGTTGAGTACCCCTATTAGGAAACCAATGTGTGATCTGCTGACTTTTAGCTGCTATTGGCTTTGCGTCGATTTTGCAAAGGCCAGGTTTGTCTCGCATGGTTGTACATCCATACAGGTATCAACGATACTCCATCTCTCATTAGCCTGTTTCAGTACTAGTGTGGAGATTTTATATCTTGCCGTTTCTATTGGTGTGTGGAGTTCCCTTCTGCAATTGGAAGCCCCTGGCTATCGGTAAAAATGACGATAGCTCATCCAACGTCGACCTCTTCGACAATCATTCAGCGGACTTACGATTAGCTAAGACTTTTGGCTGAAACACACTATAGTCCTCCAGTAGTCTAAAAGAATGGCTTAGATTCAAGGCGATCGAAAGATACCAGCTCTTTCTTCATCACCTGTCTCAGTGTAGATTTCCAAAGCATTGTTTTTTGCACAGGTGTAGTGCGACAGCTGGTTTGTTGACGCGCTCTTGCGTTTTCATTTTCTAGGTCAGCTTCCTATCCAATACTACCGAGGTACTAGGGTTGAATTGTGGAATCTTGTGCTTTCTCGAAAAGAGCACTTACTTTGTTTTCAACGGATTGATTACCAAGCCGCACTTGTTTGACCACTTAACTAGTTTAGGCAGAGCTGCTCCCATCAGATTTTTTATCGTTGGAAGATACTTCTACTAATTGCGTAGCTCATAACCTTACACCCTTAATTTTCCAAGTATTTCATTCACCGTCAGGAGCCACAAATGTGGAGACAATACCCCTCCTTGTAGTGTGCCACATTGCAATGACATTCTCTATTTAAAGGAGCCAACGTCTGAGTTGATCGTCCTGCGTTGCAGCATTTGACTAATTCAGTGACTCAATCTACCATTAGTCTCTACATAAGTTGTCAAGTGAAGCTGCTTTAGTCTCCGGTTTTATATTGACTATTGAAAGCCCCTTCTATATCAAGGAATGCTATCATGATAAATTCTTTTATTGGGATAGATTTCTCAATTGTCCCAACAGATAAGTGTATGGCAGTCTCTATTGATCTGCCTTTACAGTAAGAATGCTGCGAAGTTGAGGTCATTTTTACTTGGATATTATTGTGAATATATAGACCCTACAGTCTCCCCTATGTGCTGTATGGTCTGAAATCTTTGGGAGTGGTGCGAGAGGTTTTTTCCCGTTTTCGGTATAAAAACTACTTTTTCCTCCCACCATATTTTTGGAATGTAGCCAAGGTCTTTACAGGAGGAAAATAGTTTAATCAACCAGGGTTCGATAAGGCCATAAACATTTTGCACTTAAGCTGGGATGATACCGTCTAGACATGCAGACTTATAGGTAAGGAAGGAAGCTGTTAACAGTATAGAAGTTTGCATTCGGTTACTACTTCCAGTTTAACTTCTCTTAGATTTGGGACTATACCCATCCAAATCTCTATTTTGAGGTATAGAAAGAGCTTCTGTTCTGATTTAATTCATCGCGACGATCTAGTTTTAATATATAGCAAGTAGGTATTGCAACTTTTGAAAGCTTTATAACTTTATTTTCAATTTACTTTTTTTTTCCCTTTTCCACAGGATACCCAACAATACTTTTGTAAGCCCAGTCCAGCTCAGAAGGGCGACTACATTGAATTTATTGCTGACATGAATCTATTGGTTGCATTAAGTACGTGTCCACAGGGTGATGTTTCAATTCCAGTGGGGCAAGAAGTGCCAGAGGACATTTGTCATCCGCTGACGGTTGAAGTTTTTAGAAAAAAATAAATTTTGAAACTCGAAATGCTTATGGGATAAGGAAATAATATTTCTAATGAAAGAGGTATCCAAATTGCTTTTTGTTATGGTTAATAAAATTATTTTTTAATTGCATTAAGTTTTGGATTTATTTTAAAGATCCGTTCACAAAACAACCCTTAAAAGAACGTACATACATATGTACATCCCTGGATGAGGGAACCTTCAAGGTCAGAAACTTAAACCAATTCGCCCATGCATTTAATTTCTCTGCAGAACCTTAATATGGCCTCATTTTTATTCAAGGAACCAGCCTCCTCTAGATCGTTAAAAAAGAGTCTTCTGAGGTAGATGAGAAATGTCCTTCGCGACATGTAGGTCATCACAGTAGTTGCATGTGTCCGTGTTTCTTAAACCTAATCTATCACAATTCTTAACTTTGATCTGCTGAACTTAATTAATTCTCCAGATTTTTTCCCAAAATCTTTCTAAGGCCTGTAGCCCGAGGACATTTGTCGGGAAACTCTGTGCCCTTCTAAGTTTCACCATCTTACATTGGCCATATTGAAGATTCTATAGAGAATTATTCTCTTAGCCATTGCCATTAGTGGTCTTATGCCTTCAATCACATCATTTACCGGGAGCTTTGCTCCTTTTTTGGCCAGTGTCCATGTACCCAACATAATCTGACTCGGTTCTGCGAACATAATGCCCTAAGCATTGTGCGACAACTCTTGACTAGTTCAGATTTAGTGATATTGGTCTCCAGCGCCTTTAGCGCAGCCTGACTATCAATGCAGATGACAATATTTTTGTTGGATATTGATCCCATCTCAAGCAGTTCCGCAGTTTAGAGTACGGCCATAACCTCTGCCTGGAACACACTGCACGTGCCCAAAAGTCTTAGAGCCACGTGTAGGTCCATATCTCTTGAATATATGCCTGACCCCTTACCCTTACTAGTTTTAAAACCATCCGCATATATTGAGATTTCATTTTCGATCAAAACTTTTTTTTCTTTGCCAATCCTCCCTATCAGAGTACATTACTTCGTAGGTTATGTCCAAGTCAAATGTACCAAGAATTTCATCCGCTTTTTCAGGGATGTTGAAGAATGATCCCTTAAGAATAGAACTATGTTTTTTGAAGAGCCCTGCGTTAGTGAGACAAAGCGCACTGTTACCTGCTTGTAATTTTATTTGTAGATCCCTCGAGTGCACCCGTGGGCGAAGTGCGTAGAGCACATGTGATGGCAATGCAGGCTGTTCTTTGTACACTGGCCAACATATCCCGTCTATTCTTCTTTAATGTAGCCTTCTACCAGACAAGAGCGCCATATGTAAGAATGGCTCTGACTACCATAGTGTATAGCCAATGCATCATAGCCGGTTTCAAGCCCCACTTTTTTCTTTTTTAAGTCAGAAGGAGAGTATGCCAGTTGAGCATGTCTTCTTGTACCTAGTTCAAACTTTATTTTGATAAGAGACTATTTTCTTACATTTATGTAAAATTTTTTTAAGTGAAATAACTCATAATCCACTTTGGATACAGAGATACAGCTGGTTAAAGAAATAGGTGTGAGCCACTGTTTTCTTGCAATTGTGATATGAACTTAAATGTGTTATTTGACGATGGAAAAAAATAGAATTTGTTTTTTTGTTGTTTCATCGTTGACAGTTATGATGACACTAAGATGATTCTGATTTGAGACTACACTGCGTGACATGCTATCCGTGCTAGTGCTGTTATATTTAAGTTAGTTTATATTGGCCACAAAAATAGGTGTGAAACAGTTTGAAATAAACATGTTTCAAAGGCTAAGTGGCACAGGGCAAAACTTACAAATTCATCACCGATGCACCGGAACGCTCTGAAATTTTTTTAACCCCGGCTTTTAAGCTCGTCAAATTCCTTGAGAGACATTACATCTATCCTCCCCGGGCTATGCATGGTACCAAAGGGAAAAGGATTTTATTAAATTTCCAACAGAATTGAATTTGCTTAGTACAGATTTACAGTGACTCAACTTTTTGATCACATGATTAGTATAAAATAGTTTTTTTGTCGCAACATTCTTATTTTGACACAGAACAAACTCAGATGTTTAAAATCAGCACACGCAAAAAAAGGAAATATACCGTTAGGTTCTCGATCCCGTTCAACAAACCTTTTTGAAGCCATGTGATCAATTAGTTAATTGATTAACCGTTTTGGGTCCGATGGTCGCCAATGGACCTGGAAGAAGCCTGATGAGCCAATCAAAGATCGCCATGTAAAAAAAACCATTAAATTTGGTGGTGGAAATCTAATGATTTGGGGGTGTATGACCATGGAAGGTGAAGGTTAATGTGTCAAGAATTCAGGCGGTTCCTAAGGCCAAATTTTTCTACGCCGCCTGATTGTTTTCAGAAAATGTTTGCTAACTTGAAATTGCTCTCCTGAAAATTATATAAAACAAAACTTAAGATGTTTTACCTTTTCAGCACAGATTTCATCGTTTCGACTTGTAAATTGGCATCTAAAATCATGCTTAAAAATTCACCCTTTAATTTTAATTAAAATAAAATAAGATCTGTAGAATACTCGAGAATCCAAATGTTAGGAAAAACAAAGATGAAAATAATAACGGAGCCAAAATGAAAGGGCTTTCTCACTAGTTCCCATCGTTTCGACCGTGACAGGACTCGAACCTGCAATCTTCGGATTCGAAGTCCGACGCCTTATCCATTAGGCCACACGGTCGCTGTCCTTTATCCTGGCAGTATTTCCATAGAAACAGGAATTTTTGTTTAGTTTAAAGAAGCTTTAAAAACACTACGGAACTTTGTCCACAACTTTTCAAAGTAAAAGCTTACCATATACGTTTCATAATAATAACTTGAATGTTAAGCACCCATAAACATTGTACATCCCCTCACTCTGAGTCAACAACGAAAGCTGACATAAAAATTATAACACATTAGGACACATGTACTGGTGTCTTCATTAAAAACATCACAATCATGACTGTGATGTGCATATGCAGACGTAGTTTTCGCACACCCTACATTATCACGAATTATCTGCAATCATTTTTGTTTTTGTAGAGGATAGAGTGGGTTTGTGGAGGGCTCTGAATATCCGTTCAAAGTACTGCGATCTTCAAAACATGTTTTGTACTAACCCCTAAGGGAGGCATCTGTGTTAGAGTTGTGCCCTAACTTAAACTAAGTTCTCCAAGGAAGCTTAGGAGTTGTTGACTGAGGAGGAAATTATATCAGAAAGGGTGGTGAACCTTTGGTGAAAATACTCTAGGCTGCTACGAGCCATAACGGAACATTCGCACATAATGTACTCCGTAGTTTCAGTGCCCTCAAAACAAAGTCAGCCATTTTCTTAAGGCGGTATTTGAGAAAACAATGAACAGCGAGGAAGTCACCCAAAAAGTTTGCATTATGTTTGCTATATAAATGCTATATAGCAATATATAAATTGCTTTCCATCTCTAACATCTCTATTCGCTCACTTAAACCCGGGTTAAAATGTACATCCGGATTAAAGTGAGTTTAACCCGAAAATTATACCCAAGTTCATTCACTCGTTAAGCCCGAAGTTTAACCCAGTGTATAAACTTGGTTGACGTTTAATCCGATCAAATTTAAACTGCCTCCGCAGACCAGTTTAAGTACTTTAACTCGAGTTAAAACGCAATTTCATAATATTGACTCTTTTTGTTCGTCACATTTGAAACTTTTTTGCTCGCAGGAGGCAAGGAAAGTACAATAAATATGAAATCTAGCAAGAAATAAAAAAAATGGATTTCATTCGCGAAGTTAATGAAATGTTGATGTCTTCATCGTCAGAAGGCGAATTTCTGATAAAACAGCAGATGGTGAACCCGTTTCGGTCCCACTGCGCGCTGGTCAGATTCTGCTCATGATTAAACCATTTTCAGTCAGTCAAATGTCGACCAAAAATTCTCAATGCAATGACAATTAAGAAAAACTGCAAAAATACAAAACATCACATTCATATACATACACAAATAAACAAATAAATAAAAACAATTCAATTTCAAATTAAATTTACTCATTTTCAAATTGATTCCAAGCGACACGCACAAATCAATCAACAAGCGCAAAACGAATGGTAAATTCATGTTAAATGTTTTTTTATGTGAAATTTGACAATGCGTAGGTTTAACGGTTTAAAAATGAGTTTAAACTGTTTTCAATCCGCATTAAATGCATTTTTAATCCATGTTTTTGAGTGAGTATTATGAACATTGGTTTAAATTTTTGGGTAAAAAAAAAATACGGATTAAATGGTGGGGTTTAAAATTCACTTTAACCTAAATTTAACCGGAGTGAATAATATGACCGTAAGTGTAAGTGTTTCTCATGTTTCCAATAATCTAGCTCTATTTTTATTTGGTTGAAAGGTAAGCCACAGAAATGTTCAGGTTCAAGTTCCTATGAATTTAGTTGGGGAGCCAGATCTACATATCATCACCGAACTCATTGCGAGTGATACCTTTATAGTCAGGAGCTCAGTTAAGTAATAGAGTGTTGTGAGCAGCAAGCTACTCGAGAGTAAAGAGACAAAGTTTAAGAGTTGCTTGGGTATCTGACAAAATGTTTGTGTGATCTTCGAAGGTCTCTTCTAAGGCATTCTCCTGCACTATAGCAAAAACCTCTGCTTGGAAGATAGAAGTATTCTGAACTAGTGGTGCAGCAGATTCAAAACTAAGACCAATTAGTCCGGCCCCCACCATCAGTGTATCGGTTGATCGGTTGCTCCTAAAGGAGGGAACTCAGGAAGCTGGGAATTATCCCAGTGGGTAAGATTCGGTAGAATGATTTTGAAGGGATACTTTAAATTTATTTTCTTTGGCATGAAGTCAGTAACACATTACTTACTTACTTAGTTGGCGCTACAGCTCGGGGTGAACCTGGACCTCAACCAACAAACCTCTCTAGTTAGCCCGGTCCTGAGCTAAATGCCTCCAGTTGCGCACTGAAAGTTCCTGGAGGTCCCCTTCGCACCACCTTAGACGAAATCGTCCTTTGCTGCGTTGTCACTTCGAGTAAGATTCCGCGGGCCGGATCATTGATGTCTATTAGCTCTACATATCATAGCCATCTTTAGCAACTGATGCGCAGTTTTTTTTACCAAGTCGATATCGCCGTACAGCTCCAAACGAGACTGAATATATTACGAAGAATTTTGCTCTCGAAACGACCGAGGATATCTTCAATCGCTACAGCGCCATAAAGCGGGACTATTATGATTAAGATCTAGTATAGAAAGGATTGGGTCTTACTACTCAATTGCCTTCTCAGCCCAAAGAAACAGTGATTGGCAAGAGTTATTCTTCGTTTTGTTTCAGAATTAAAAGCAGAGCCAAGGTAGACAAAGTCCCTTACTATCTTGAGGATATAGTCAGTAACACATACTGTCAGCGAAAGTAGTAGCGGAATTTGATTAAGGATCTTCATATGCCTTGTTAAATAAAAGTCGATGACATTGCAAATGAGACTTAAGCAAACAGTAAGAGGGAAAACACACACACACTGAAAACAAAACTAACAGAGCTATAAACACATAAACAACTTGGGTGGATTAAAATAACTTAAAAATTAACACAGACACAGCATCATATCAAAACTTCATATCAAAACATAAATAAGAGGATATCGAAATTAAGATAAACAAAGAGACAGAGCGAAAGTATACTACCATATACCTAGGAATGGAACAGATAGAAAAAACAAGAACCAAAGTCCAAAAAAATCAAACATCCTCAAAAGACTAGCAGGGGTCAAATATGGCGGAATAATCGACTTACTTAATAGGATATACAAGGCATACATTAATCCAACATCAAAATTAGGAGGAGAACTGCTGACAATCGTTTCCAACCAAAATGATACAAGTTTCCCACTAACTTTGGACGTGTTATAAAAGGAGTCTTACGTATCATAACAGGACAGTAAAGGTTAGGTTATGTAGTGATATGAGATAATCATAAGACTCCTTAATGCTTAGAAACCTAAACCACTTTTCCCATCCATTTAGTTTCCTAGAGAACTTAAATAAGTCATTATTTTGGGTCAAAGATCAAAACTCTTCTGAAATATCAAAATAGTAACACTGCTACGGGCAACACCCTGGCATTCACAGAGCAGATGCATTATGTCTATTGAGACGATAAACCTAAGCTCATTCGTGCTTCTTCAAAAGGCAATGACCAGAGAGTATCCCGATTGGTTTTCTTAACCTTGATTTACTTAGTTTTAAGATTTCCTAAATTTTTTCGATCTAACACACTCCATTTTTGGTGAGCCAACTTAAAAATTCTGTCGAGAATATCTCTCCTAGCCACACACATTGGTGAAGGCATAAAACACTTCAATTATGTCATAATGAGGGAACTCAGCTCATTTTTTCTTCTATCGCACACCGCAGTCTAGTTTTTTTCATAGAGACTTCGACTAAGCGCCGTGGCTCAAATGGTTAGTGCGTTGGATCGCTGAACGGGAGGTGCGAGGTTCGAAGAGAACACCTAAAAGTTTTTCACGGTCCCACCTCTTGGGAATGTCTGACAAACGTTCGAGAGTAATGAGAAAGCTTCTCAATATGCCTTTTGGATATGGCTCTAAACTGTAGGTCCCTTCCATTGGTGTGAAAAAATATAACACGCACAACACGAATGGTCACGAGAAGCTAGGCTCTGGACTACATACGTCTGTTACTCCAAGTTTTTGTATTTTTGACTTCGACTAGCAATCAAAGTTTTTGGCGACAGCCCTAGGTTGCTTATCCTGTAATAAATCGAATCAAAGGCTGCTTCAAAATGGATGAAGAATGCATATAATTTTCTTCATTTTCCACGTAACCAATCAATGCTTGTTAGTACGAATATGTTATCTGCTGTTGAGTAATCTTTTCCAAAATCAACCTGGAATTCGCTAAGTCAGTCATTCTTTATCCAGTCGTTGAGTATAGGGACATCTTTTATTATTCAAGAGGAATCATTGAAATCAAATTATAACAGTTTGCTTAATCTTTCTTCAATAATATTTATGCAGAAGTTGTAAGAAAACAAATTTATAAAATGAATTGTATATTTAAATCCTCTTTCAATTGACACCAAATAGGTCTTGAGTTTTTAACAAAATCATGCCCTATGTGAATAAGTCTTTTTATAATAGTTATATGTATTTCCACAATATTATTCGCATTTATGTAGCAGTTGTCGTAAATAAAGCAAAAAAAAAAATATTGTGAATGTACAACGGCCAGGCGATTTGTATATAAATAGTAAACTCACAATTTTGTCTCTGATACTGCCTAATAAATCAACACTTTCTCAAACATTGCCTTTGTAGATTATTTGAAAAGGCACATTTCCAATTTCGATGACATGAAAAATAATTCCATCACATCTCTACGCAAGTATAGAAGTTTCACATACCTCATTGCCATGCCTGTTCCATTTTGACAATTCCCTGACAGTAATAGAAATTTTCCCAAAATTTGAAAGAAAATTTTCCCTTTTTCGACGACGGTGGGTGATTACCGTGACACCTCCGAATCAACTTTTTTTTCGGTTTTCACATCAAAGTGAAATGTTAATTCGATAGTTTACACATTTTCCAATTCAGTAGAAACATTAAAACATTACGCTTAAATTAAAATGGCATCGCGTGGTGGACCAATGATCACAGGAACTGATGGCACAGACTTTGAATACAGACAACGAGTGGCAGCTCCACATCAAATTAGGTTAAAAAAAAAATTGCATTTCACCTAAAAATTTGTGCCACATATTGTACTTCCACGTAAAGCACCCACAAATCATTGTGCCTAGCGTATTACTATTACTTAGCATTAGGCCCACACATCTAGACACATAATGCTGGGACGAACTGGCATTCTGCCAGTTTTTGTTTACATTTTTATGTACACTTCATTACACGAAATGAAAGCACGTTAATATAGTTTGAATTGAACTGGTTCTGCTGGTCCTAAAGCACAGTGTTATCTTTTCTTACAGCTTGCTGAATAAATCTCGACTGAAGTACTGTATATTCTTTCATGCGCAGCTGTTCTTCGTGATGCTGGCGAAGTTAACCTCCGACATTCTGGACCGATTGGATATTTTTGTTTTGGAGATCGAAGAACTTGAGGTGCCACCTCCACTATGGTGGGAGTACATTTGGTGCCTGTCGCTACTAACATCATTTATTGGCCTATCAGCTGCACGCGGTAATAAGATACGTGAAATGCAAAAGTATATCGTCGCTATTGGACTACTGGGTGTACTGCCATTGTTGTATTGTTTCATTTATTATTTCGGTGATGTATGGGCATATATTACCCTCGAAGAAGGCATCGACCCCGAAGAAGCTGACATCTTTTTGTGGAGAGTAAGTTTAAATATATTTGATTTTTTTGACTAGTGCTCATGTACATACGTATGTACTCTTCAACTTTAAACACTTAATTGACTTGATTCATAGGCTTCATACACAATGCACACTTTGTAAGATTGAACAGAAATGATGAACGAAAAAAACATTTTAAGCCCCAAAAGTTCAGTTTTGCAAGAAATTAAATACCTTGTGGTTGTCCTGGTAACTCATTAGTTACAACGCGTCCAGATGAGAATATTGGCATCCCATCATGAAGCAATTGCTTAAATGTAGTAACTGCTGGACAGCTTTTTGAAACAATACGAAGCTTCAAGTTCGTTCAAGTCGCTGGGCCGTGATAGAGAAGCCTATACCCAACAACCGGTTGATGAGGATTTCTTGGATAGCTGTATGAATTTTATTTACGAATCAAAATTTCGGATTGAGGAAGAAGTTTTATACTACCTAAAACAGGAAAGGCTCATTACATTAACCCAAAGAACCTCTTTTCTGTAGTTCGTCTCTTTCTGTTGAAAAATTTATTGATATCCGCTTGCTTTTATGCCCAGAAATATGCCTCCGTCGTCTCAATGGGCGTCAGTTGAGTTGTAATTACACTCGCCGTGTATAGCATTGTATATCACTGAGCTTCTTTGATTGTTTGATAAATTACACTCAGATAATCTATTCAATTTTAAATTTTAATCTTAAATAACAAAGACTTCCTCCTTTATCAGCCTGCCAACAGATGTCGAGAGATTTGGTTTCATTGTGTGACTTCGGAGACACCTTTGATTAGTAAGTGCTCCTACCAACCTCGAAAGTGATTTCCTTTTTCTCCGCAAAAGTTTGCTGATTTTGGCTTTATTGTGTATTGGGCAAAGTTTTCTAAATATTTCACAAGTTGTTAAAGCATTCCACCTGTTGTTAGCTTCTTCTTTTCCTGAGATTACAGAGTTGCAGAATGGAGGTTAAATTGTTTGGAGTGTAATGGTCCATTGGAGACTCCTTTCTTTTGAATTCAACGGCCATCTCGTTTCCAGTTATGTGCATGGTACCCGGGACCCAGCAAAATTTTACATTGTGCCGCGAAATTTTTGTTCAGTTCTTTGCGGCAACCACGGACAAGCTAGGACTTTATTTCACTGGTAAGCGCCGACGTTGGCGGCCATAAAAGCAAAATCTATGCATATCCTGAGAGAATTGATTTCCAGCCATGTGACTCTCTAATTGCCAATGCGCTTTTGTCAGCATATTCGTGCATCTAGGGCTAGCATTTTGATATATGTATATTTGCTTCCAAACCCGCTGTTGACTTGTGCATATGCATTCTAGCCTTTGTAGTTTTTATCATAGTTTTAAGATTGGTAACTTGCCATGCGGCATCACGATTGATGTATACACGTATTAAAAGTCATCGACGCATTCATTACTCTTTCATCCATGATAAGTTCTCAATTAAGTCAAGTGTAATTGTCATATAACTGGTGTTACTAGAGGCCTTTAAAGGCAATTTTAATTGTGGTATGATTCTTTTGCTTGTGAACACCCCAAGCTCGGTCTTCTGACGATTGAACCCAAGTCTTAGTGAACTCTTAGTGACTTTTCTAATAATTAGCTTGTTGGTTTGAATTGACCTATGGCAAGCACAATAATATCGTCTGCATAGGCACTAGCATTAACAGCTCTGTTGTTAAGCTTGGTAAGTATTTCATTGATGACCAGAACCCGCAGCAAGAGAGAGATGACTCCTCCTGTGACATTATAAATTGTCACGGAAATGTGACATATAGTACCAAATACACTCTCGGCTGCCGGTGTCCAAAATTTTCTCAAAATCGACAAAAAAAAACAAGTAAAGCGGAGACATGTTTTTAATCAGCGCATTGCGCTATGATAATACTCAAGATGTTGATGTCGATGCTAGAAGAAGTCTGCATTATATTGTTGTTAGTTTAAATCAGGTGTTGCTGGATGAGTTCTATGATTTTTCTTAAGAATGAGAATAGCTATCGCGCTGCACCAGGTTACCCCCCTTAAGAAGCTTGATAAACATCCCCTACTTCAACTCTCATCAAACTTCAATTAGAATTAGAAGTTTTGATAACATTGTAAAGATATTTCTTGCTTTTATGTTCAACCACGCCTCACACAAAGTAATCTATCGGATCAATGTCTCGTGAGTTATGTAGGTGGCCATAAGTTTGGTGTTTTGTGATTATGTAAATCATTTCTGAGTCTTTGTGGCTTGTAGGCAAAATCATACTGGAACACGTATGGTCTTTCTGCGTCCACTCTGTTCTTTTCCGCGCTTATTGACTCGAAGACATTGTGGGAAAATGTAGGAAGGCATAATGACATTTACTGCTCACTACTCCAAAGACCATCAAAGTGATAGGAAAATTTTTGCATATCAAACGGAGAACATCTGAAAGATCTGCAAACTGTCGGAATATTTTTCATCGAATCAAAGAAGGCCTAGATCTTCGGAATACCTACTTCAACTTGTTGATGAGCCGCCTTTCTCGGAGCACGTTGCTTTTTCGTTTCCTCCGACATAAGCTGGCCACTTCTGATGGCATACAACTTTATCGGGGGTTTTCATAAACCACAAGGCGTATAAGTCGCTTAGACACTTGAAGGTGCGCTGCAATCGACCTCATCGAAGTCCCATCCTTTTATGTTTCGACGCATTATTTTCCAAATTAAGTATATTTTGTAAATTATTTGCAGAGTAAGGTGTCTTAAAAGAAGTTAAATTCGTTAATTAAATTATATAAAATTTTATTTATTTTAAGGGAATGCCTTACGGTCTCCTTTGGTACGCTTTCTGTTTCATTGGTTTCCAAATTCATGGATTCACATTGTATTTCGCATGGAATCTAATTCAAGCCTGGAGAGCAAGAACTGCCGCACGCAAATACCAATAAATATAATGTTACCTAAATAAATCGATGCACTCTGTCACATCATTCTACCACCAACTACGTCTACAAACATAAAGAAATTGCTGACATTATGATGAATTCCTATCCCAACCGACAAACAAAAATTATACTCAAGAGTAGAAACAACAAGTAAACAAGTATTTTTTCTATTAAATGTTTTAAATGTTACAAAAAAAGAAACAAAATGAATTGATGGTTAACTTATATAAATGTTGTTGTAAATAATATTTTTCTGAAAAAAAATAAAATAAATAAAGAAATAAAGAAGGAGTGATAGAATTCACAGGAACTCGCACACAATACACATTTGAAGACATTTTATTATAATAACCTAAATGTGCTAGACGTTATTTAATATAACATTTACTTAATTATTTACATAAGGGAATATATTTATAGTTTGTTAAACAAAAAGAAAACCGTTGTAATAGCTCTCTAGTGTGTTAATGGAATTTAACGGAAGGATACACAGGTGTTTTCCTTATTTTTCTACTTACTATTGTTTATAAATAATAAACATGTGCCTACCAACTATAAATGTTGTATTTGTTTCGAACAAAACAAAAAAAAAATACCGAAATCAAACAAATTGCCTGTTAAATAAATCATTTTTCTTTATTTTCTCTTTTTTTATTTCTGCAATGTTATTTACATTTATAAAAAAAAAAGATTTTATTAAATAAAATGTGTTCTGAGTGGGAAAATAAAGGTTATTTTATTTGTAAAACGTATTTGTTAGCTTCTATACTCGCAATAACGTTATTTGAACTTAAATTTAGTTTTTAGGCACATTGTCGTCGGTTTGGTAGACATTGAGAAATCCTTAATGGCGGCAGATCGAAACCCCCGCAGAGCGTTTTTGATTCAACGCTTAGTAAGAAACCAGCGACCGTTAGCTCCATTCTGCCTTTGATATCATATTTTCCACATAGAGTTGTGCTGATTTAAGATAAGTTGTATTCGATAGGAAGGTTAAAAAAAAAGTAGGTCGCTTAGATGTTCGTGTGATATTCAAAGCCTTGTTGATATGTTTTTTGACAGAGCAGTGAGGACTTCCCACCGCCAGACTATAAAAGATAATGAGTTAAAGCGTGGGATACTTGGCTTTGCCTGAGTAATAAGCTCGATATACAGCTGATCCCCGCAAACATTTTTGATGAAATTCTAAAACGTCAAGAGTCATAGGATCCATCCCCAACAAGGACAACCAACATGAAACCCAAGCATACTCTGCAAGAAATGTAACGACACTTTCAATGTTTGAAATGATTTCTGTTTAATAAGACTGGAGAGAAGGGGTTGTAGATTTAACGTGTAAGAATCTCACATTGTTGTTGAGTACGAATCGAGTAGTTTTCCTCAAAGATGTTCCTTTTTCAACGCAAGAAAAACACTAGATGAGTGTCTTTATAGTGGGTATTCTTTTTTTTAATGAAGTTATAAAAACACTCCTTATAGTCGTATGCCTTCAGATATGCAGGAATCAAATGCAAAAGTGAAATTACACTTTAATAAACGGAGACTTCTGAAATTTACTTTAAAAACTACAGTCATGAGCAATAGCAATGATTAGACGTGTTAACTCAACATAATATCGCAGCTGAGGAATTGAATTTTTTTGCCTAGTCTCGGAGACTAAAATTTTTGGACTTACTTTTTCCCTCGATCTTGCTCTCGCCAAAGGGTGAAAATATTCTTGACAGATTATTTGGTCCTCATTGGAGAGTGCTAATCAGCTTAAAGGATATTCACCACCGAGAAAACATAAAAATTTCTGAAGGAGTCATTAGCGGAACACTCTCAATCGTCGTCATGACTGCAGTTTCACTAGTCACTAATCACTAGTCTCCGGTTATTGAATACCCAAACCAACCCATCCAACTTCCTGGATGACCGCAATAAAAACGTTGTTCCAATTTTGGATCTCTACTAATTAGTGGGCTCCCTACAGGCCGCTCTAACTAACTAACTAACTAACATTCCAAGTAAATAAAAATTTAGTGCAGTTTTTCGCAGACACTACTGTTGTACGTGGCATGGAAAGAATACCCCCAGTTTAATTCCGTATCCGAAAGATATTATTGAGAAACTTCTTATGACAAGATATATGGCCGTGAAAAAAATCCTTTTCTGGAATTTCAACATCAAGTCTCCAGCTCAGCAGTCGAAGACTGAAAGTTTCGAGTTTTTTTTTTTATTTGCTTGTTTACTGTAAGGCCAGAAGGTCTACTCGAGGATACTTGTTGGTAGTTCACCTTTCGCAACTGGCAAGCAACGGTTATTAAAAGAACTCTTCATGTAAATTTCTTTGCATAGTTCCCCACTTCCTGGTAAGAAAACTCAGGTTTTACAGTAAGTCGACAGATGAACTCATTGGTCGTCGTTAGTTGGTCTTTCTACACAAGCATGTACGAGTTGGGGACCTACAGTTGGGGACAAAAAAAATAAGACCAGTAGGGAAAAATCAAACAACCATCCCTTTCTCATGGAAAACAATATATGTATGTATGTAGGATCAATGTGACAGCACCAGACATTGATCGAGACCAACTTCACTGACACTGAACTACGGACAGAGCAAGAGAATTTGTGACGGCATTCATTGGGTCGGCGTCCTGAAAGACACATCGTTTCACCAATCTCTTTTTACTTGCATCTAAAGTAAATGTCGCGTTTTATTTAAATCCCACAAAATGCCACGTTTTATTTTAAATTCCACATGTACATATGTACCTACATATGTAGTTACGAGGCCTGTCTGGATATTTTTCGTTATTGTTTACAGTACTTTCTTCCCAACAAAAAAAAAAAAACAAATGAACGTGAACATATGAAGAAAATTTGTAAATAAAAGTGAAGGAACTGCCTCAACGCGCGGATAAAATAAATTTAATTTTATATTTCAAGTATGTATTTAGGTATACCACTGTGAATACGAGAATGAACAATATCTGTCTTTTAGATGCGGCGTGCACTACTCCACAACTGAAAGGGATTTACACAGGAATGAAAGTTTCAGGTGGTGTCGCAGGAGGTATTCAGACTCATAGACAGGTCGAAGAATTTATTTTTAATGCATCACAGCCACCTAAATTTAACATGCCAACAGGTCCACCACGAAAAACATCTCTAAAAGATGATGCCCTAATCAAACGGCTATCTAATAAAGACCTTTTTAAGTCAGCTTAATACTTGAATTGGACTTGAGAGTCTGCTCTCGAACAGTTCAAAGAAACCTCGAAAAATAACATCCCTTCGAAAGAAGTCCCACAGAAGTGTCACTCCTTTCCAAAAAGCGCCAAAGGAACGGTCTCAAATTTGCCAAAGAATATCTGAATTGGATAGGCCAGAACAAAAAAAATGGCGAAATATTCTTTGGTCCGATAAAAGAAAAAAAAAGTTGGTAGGATAAGATTACAAGAGATGGGTCAACTGTCCTGAAAATGAGAATGCTTTTTGTGGTTTGGTGTAGGTTCAATATTCTGGCTGAGTGGGAGATTAAAATGACAATTTATGCACAACAGCGACTCGAAGAATACGGCGAGCAGAAAGCGCATTACACAGACCTCTTACGCTGGCGTGCCCAATCTTCAGACCTCAACTTCTTGGAAAACTTATGGGCGATCGCTAAATGTCTATTAGAGCCGAAAAATGTAAAAGTAAAGAAAAGTTGTGGATCAGAATTCAGGCAGCTTGGTACGCCATATCAACGATTACTTGCAGTACACTGGTCAAGTCGTTAGCTTGAAGAGTCTATGCAGTTATCAGTAATAAAGGATAGCCCACGAAATATTAAATTCTCTATAATAATTCTTTTGTTCTCTCTTTATGTCTGTCTCTTTGTTTTTCAATTAAATTTAAAATAATATTTGGTGGTCCTATTGTTTTGACCATAACTGTATATTTTATAAAAACCAAAGAATATACCCCCATCGCCTTCGAAAAAAAAAATTCATGCGATTTTCTATAGACAATACAATGAACTTTCGGATTGTTTTGCCTGATCAGGCGTGTTGTTCAAAGTCTTGAACATGACCTTACTAAACCATCGAATAAGAGAGAAAAACTGCATATATTTACTTAAATTTTCCAAATGATTTATTTTTGGTTTGAATTTGAAAATAATTTACTTATGCAATCACTTTCCAGGATTACCACCGCCTCCCAAATAACCACCATCTCCTCCAGAGCCAACGATAGATCCATTTACACATCCATCATTACCCAAATTAATGCACGATGACCTTTCAACTGACAAATCATCATTCTCACCTGCTATGAAAATTGGAACTTTCTTTATTAATACATACTGACTTAATACTCACATACTCGTAAACTCACTGATATCTTTGTTCTCAACTGCTATGGGAACTAAGGATTCGTTTAACAACTCGGATTCATGGATTTCATCCCTCAGGGCACTTGTGAACTGTGTGCTAATTTTGCTTTCTATCGGATATGCTCTGCAATACCCGGTGTACAATAAAATCAAACTCAATAAAACAATCTGCTCCTTCATTTTAATTGTCGAGGACTAGGAGTGCCTTTGCTTATGCGAATATACTACCGACATTAACTAACTGGCAAAGTAATTTTCTAGCCTTTTATTACTTTCGCTAGGTGTACTCTTATCGCGTCAAATGTGAAAGGTAATCATGCGTGCATGAAAGTAGTTATGCAAATGACGTCAAATGGGATTGTTTCTCTTTCTGGCAGCTTCAGATTTTCGGCAATAAAGCTTTAACCCAAATACGAGGACCTGATTTCGGAGAGAACAATCAAGATTA
Source organism: Blera fallax (assembly GCA_946965025.1). NCBI lineage: Eukaryota > Metazoa > Arthropoda > Insecta > Diptera > Syrphidae > Blera > Blera fallax. The sequence continues at coordinate 97,062,810 of OX337244.1, forward strand.
ATTACCCCATTCATCATGTGCTGTCCATTGTTGGCAAAAGAGTGGATTATTAATTGGGAATGTACGAGTATGTTTGCTTCTTGTGCTAACGCGATTTATCAATATCACATGGCTTGATATTTACATATTCATTCATTGCAACAAGTTAAGAGTATTTCTCAGGTGTTTCGATTCGTAATAAATTTGTAAAAAATCGGTTTATATCGGTACGAGATGGACTAAAGTACGTAAAGAAAATTTAATGGAAGTGCAACTATTTATTCAGGATTGCTGTCAGCATTGCCACTGGTCTTCAGCACTTGGTGCTGGCGGTATTGCATTTCTTGAATGGTTACGGGATAAGCGATCGGTAAAGGATCTCATGATCTGTTCGGTTACAGCTGTCCGGAGTCATATGTATTTCCTCGCAGTAGTTCTTCGATGCTTTCGGTTGATGAATATCTGCATTTTTACGTTGGCTACAACAAGGTACTGTGTCCGAGTTTATGTTGGCTGCTCGAAAAGTTCAGGCATCCAGAATATTTGAGGCATGTTTTATGTCGATCGCAATATGGACAATGCGGCCGACGGTTATTTATTTAAGGAAACTCATGTACCTTTATGAATATTGAGGTGGGGGAATCTTGACGTTTCATCCACCAGCAAAGTGAATTGTCCTAAGTCCATAAGTCCATTTCCAGACGTGATGTCATGTTGGCTGCGCTTACCGATCACACTACTAAAGATCCACTGCTTTTCTATTTTTGCATTAAAATCACTCAACAGGAGTTTAACGTCATCTTTAGCACATTGCTTGTAGGTTTTGTGGAGGAGCTCGTAGAAACACTTTTTAGTGGCTCTGAAGGTGGGTGAGCGTATATGTTAGCAAATTTTAGCCGTCATAAATGTTAAAAACTAAAGACTCCTCGCTTAAATCTGAAGCGTATAATAAACCCGCTTCCAAATAAGCGCAGCTGCTGCTCTGTACCAGTCACGTTGATAAATGTCATAGTTTTTCATCTTCTTTTCGCTAGATACATCTAATTCCGTTACCTATCTGCTTTACGGCTGTCAAGATGTCAAGAGTTCGTCTCTGCAGAGCTTATATCGGACTTACGAAACATACTCTATACTTATCCAATTCAATATCCATGATAGCGGTCAACTGCGATTCTACATGCCGAGTGGTTTCGATATCCTGGTCATCCTTTTCAGTTTTCCGTGTTATACTTCTTAATATTAAAACTTTCCATGTTCCTTGGAATCCTGACAAGTTTCTGATCTTTTCCAAGCTTAGATCCATACCAAATGTCAATCGAGACATCTCTGTGATCTGACATCCCTCCAATTTGATACCCTGATATCCCATCTGGCATCCATAAAGGTCGTTTCGGTCCTCTATTAACGATTTAGTAAGACCTCTTCTCTTTAGTTAACAATGGTACTATCCTGCACTGCATGATGTGCACTAGCATCGCAACCAATTTTTAGGTCTTCTGCCATATCTTTCGTGCGCGCCCTTTTTACTATAACAATTCTAAATTTTGCATCCTTTTTAAACGAAAAAAGAATAATTTGGATGGTGCAGAAGGTATTATACTTCTCTAAGTATTAATTTTATTTAGACTAGGTGGCCAATATGTTGAAAGTGTGATAAATATTTAGACCGGTATCTCAAGACTTAGAGAAAGGGTTAGCAGAGGATGGTGTGCTATAACTTACTCTATGCAACATAAATAGCTGTGAACTCTCTCCTAGATTAGCTTAAGGGAATTGGCATCCACACAGTTGGTTATGCAGATGATGTTGCAAGTTCATACCAGTCATTGTAGACATCATGAGGACACTCCATAGAGTGGAGCAATAGTACATTATTATCTTTACCAAGAAGAGAAAAAAACAGCATTTTCTGCAATTTTTGGGACGGAGGTGACTAACAAGGTTATATATTTTCTATCAGTGTAGACATGTCTATAGAAATCGATGAAAAATATTGCCGCATACGGGTGATGATCGCATATACCTCGGTGGTATGGTGACCGAAATCGCAAAAAAAGACTGCTACGAAGGATCTCGATAGGGTACAACATTTAACATTTGTAAGCATTGTAATGAGAACCACAACAACATGCGTTATGGATATCCGATATGGGTATGGTTTCCGTGCCATCCATAGACATAGAAACATATGCCTATATATAGAATAAAAACAGTTCGTGTTACTGAAAGGTATCGCAGAACTATAACCGAGGGTGGATCAGTCCCGATCCACGACAGATGGCAGAGCTGGAGCAGAGGTATTCTCAAGAGAGTTAAATGTGATTGGAGTGTGGGGGCAAAAAGTTCAGTATATCAAGCCAAAATGGTCGCTTTGATGAATCATTAGGAAGAGACTGAGGTGACAGGGACAACCAGGCATTTTATGCATGAAGCAGATAAACATTAAAACTTCACAGGCTTTGGGATGTGTCCAAGAACTCAATGAATGTGGAATTCATTACGAATTGACACTGGTTTGGGTGATAAGCCACGTGGCTCTGCACTATGCAGAGGAACTTTGAAGGATTTAACCATTATCATAGTGCTCAACAGTGGAATAGTGTTGGCAGACCAAAACGGCTATAGAAAAATTGAAAAGCTTCTTCAAGAAAAAGATTCTTAGCATGTACCATTACTCACAGAACATGGTAACTTCAGATCTTCAACCTGGAAGACGTGCAGATAATGGCGCGTATACTATTACAATATGCTAGGGATTTTGGGATATCACAAAAATTTGGTCCGTTTTCCAGGGGTAAAATTACTTGCTCAGATGGATTGTTTTCGATATGAATTTGAATAATTTGTAAACGTTGTTCAAGCGTAAGATCATTATAAGCGATAAGTGAGACCATTATTAGCTCAGCTCAGCTCAGTTGTTAGCTGTTATCCTTATCGTTAACTCTTTTTAAGTACTAAAAACACCTTTAACGTAGTGCTACCAGAAGCTTTTTGTTACGAGTACGTACATGTGTGTTATCATCAACGCAAACGGGACCTTATATCTTACGAAGAATTTTTCTCTCGAAGCGAACAAGGACCATTTGTTTTCGACAGTGTCCAAGCCATGCAAGCGCTATAAAGCAGGTCTGGGATAATTAAGGACTTCTATAGACTCTCTTTAGTTGCTCGGGATAGACCTTACTACTCAGTTGCCTTCTCATCCCAAAGAAACAGTGATTGGCAAGAGTTATTCTTCGTTTAATTTCTGCTAAGATGTTGTTTTCAGTGTTTTCAGTGTACTTGGTTTAACCTTATTTACCGCTAAACCCATTTTGGTACCTTCTGCTTCAATACTCACGAACGCACTAGTCACAGCCCGTTTTGTTTGTCATTTCCACTTATGAATGTGCCTTCAGTGCTGGTTTGTGAGTTTCGCACAATTCTCTCAAATATGACTTAAAGAAGACATATGACAGCGCATCACCTTGTCTGAACCCTTTTTTTGACATCGAAGGTCTCGATGAGATCATCACTGACCCTTATGGAACAACGAACGTTCTCCAGATGGATGATTTGGGCAAGCATGCCAAAACTGGACATGGATCTGTATAATTCGTCTCTATAAATGGTATCTATAAGGCTTAAAACCTATAAAAAGCTGTCTGGTATCGATTTGAACTTATTGGTTGCGCGCTTAGCTGGTATGAAATCACCAATTTTTGCGAATAAAAAAATGCGATATCTCATGATTTAGTCGATAAATGTATCAAATTATATTCCTTTGTCCTTATTAAGTTAAAAATAATTTTTTGCTAGAAGTTAGTTAAATAGAAGGTGGTGGCAGACAGAACTACTTGGCCACCGGAGCGAAGTTTACTTACTGAAGCATGAAAAGCCAGCAATGCTTTCAAACTACATATGTACATATATACTGCAAACTTTTGATATCCAGCCGTAATTATTCGTACATGTATGTAGGTATCTTTTCCACAGGTACACACTTGAACATAGTAGTTCATTATTTTCATTATGATTATTTATTCTCCACAAAAAAACTATCTGAACGGTGCTAAGTTCATTACACAATCCAGGTTGAATCTACGAAAATTACACCAAAGCATAATTTAAAAAAAAGTCAGAAAAAATACACACTACCCATTCTATCGCAATAAATTAAGTCAAAACCAAAGGGAGTTAGAATGTATCTACTCGCAGTAAATATGTAGGTCTGCCCAGTTAGTGTATCGCATGGATTCACGTCCACAACAGGAGCTAGTGCCGTGTGGTCAGTTGCAGTAACCACTGCAATAGTTGCTTCTATACCTTAAAAATGACGTCACGCTATTGTTTTGTTGATAAAATCGTTGAAATCGAGAAGTGATTATAATTTTTTCTAACCCTTTTCATTGTGTTGCGACCTTTAAAATTTTGATCTTGCGCATTTGGTACACTCTAGGTACAGCATCACTGGGGGGGACTACAAATTCTTCCCCCACTAACATCTGAATTAGAAGATATGACATTTCCATGAAAAAAATTGCAAAAAGTTGTGTGATATTTGAAAAATACTTTTAGACTTGAATAAGTCAAATTTGAAGTAACAAATAAAAGAACAAAATGCGTGGCGAAGAAACATACCGTCGAGTTACTCGGGAAAAATTAGTTATACGAGGAAACACCACAATAAGGACCTTGGACTCAACAACATCTTTTCTGCCAACTATACAAGGGTGGGTATGGCGGTGGTGGACAACATGTAATGTAAAATTTATGAAGTATAACTTAATCGATTTCGGATGTGTAGTTAAGTACCATTTTAATGTTGCTTAAATGAGAATAGTTTTGTTATATAAACATTTGGTATTGCAGTGATGTGTTCAGCTAGTAGCTACATATGTATGTATCTAATTCAAATCTGTCAGCTGTGCTTTTATAAATACAAATCTGAATTAAAAGCGAACGTTTGTGTTCAATTGCATTAAATTAGCGGATGAACTCTTAAAAATAAAATACTTCGACTTAAATGAAATAAAAGATAGTCTCCCTTGTTCGGGTTTAGCTAGCAAACTGGTACAGATATTTGGCAAACTGAAAATACTAGTCATTTGTTGCACACAATTCTGAACAAATATTGCCTTGACTACAATTAGAAGTCACAAAAACCATAAGTAAAACAAAATTCGAGGAAGTAAGTACTAATAGTTTGTAGTCTGCTCGCAACGTTTGATTGACGCTTTTATTTTTAAATGTTCAGAATTTCACTAATTTCCGTGAATACCTTTCCCGCTTTTCAGACTTCCGTATATAAGTCAAGGAACTCTTTTGCTCTCGCTCGTGCATCCATACGTCTGTCTACCTGTTACCACGTTCTAGCTCCCAAATTATAAAAACTTACTTCCGTACTTACTTAGCTGGCACTACAATTTGGTGCGAACCTGGGCTTCAACCAACAAGTTTCTCCAATTAGCCTGATCTTTAGCTAACCACCCCTAATTGTGCACTTCAAGTTAGTTGAGATCCCTTTCTACTTCAGCGCGCCATCTTCTATGTACTACTGCTACTACTGCGTTGTCATTCCGTGTTTTCTTTTTTCTAAGAAAAACTTGGGATGATAAGCGATTAAAATGGCTTCAAGAAGCACTACGACGAGAAATCTTTTGTCCTACAAATACAAATATTTGGTTCAACGGATCGTATTTGGTCTAGGGCCAAGCCTCTCACGATCATTCGTGCTGTATTAAATTTATTCAAACAAATGGAAGAAACCTACAATTTAGAACCGTATCCGAAAGGTTTTTTTTTTAAGAAGCTGTCTCATAACAGCTATTACTGTAGGACCTTTGTTAGACATTCGCGTGAGGTTGCACCGTGAAAAAACTTCGAAATTCCTGCTCAGTAATCTAACTGCTGAGCCACGGCGCCTACGATCTTTTGTGCTATTCTTCTTTAATAAAAAAAAAACTGTTAATGTTATTTTAGGTACAAGCTAAAATCAAGTAAGTGGATGATGCTCAGTATTGTTTGAGCTGAGGAAAAGGTGACATCGGAAGACGATATAAAGACTCTATGGAAGTATTTGAGCATAGTCCGAGAGCGGGGCATTCATATAAGATATGTTCGGCAGTTTCAGTGTCCTCAAGGCATAGTCGGCAGATGTCAGTTAAAATTTATCGATTTACTTTGATTAATTTCTTGGTATATTTTAAGCCAATTTTTAAGTTCCAGTTAGAGAGCTTTTTTTCTTTGTTCTCAGTGATTTACTTCTATATTTATCTGATACTTACTCAGTGAATTATATAAGGTTTTAAACCGTTTTTTTTTTTTCAAAAAGTCTAGAGCAGAAGGCTTTGGTGGTCTTTTCTGTGGTTCTGTCTATGTGAAGTTTCCCATTAAGTTTATGGTCTAAATTTACCCCGAAATATTTTGTTTCTTTTGAAGAATAAATTAGTGTTAGAGTATGCGAGTAATTGCACAGACTATTATTGTTGGCTCGTGCGCTTTCGAACAATATGTTCAAGGATGATCTTAAAGAAGTCATATGACGGCGCGTCACCCTGTTTTGATCTTTTTGGACATTAAAGGTCTCGGTGAAACCATTACCGACCTCAATGGATCAGCGAGCGTTCTCCATCATCATCGTGCACAGGCGGATGAGTTTGGCAGGTATGACAAAATTATAAATGCTGTCATAGGCGGCTTAGACTTCTTGAATTTTCTTCAGGATACCGATATCCTCTATCAATGCTTGGTCGTCAAACAGTTTAAATATTCCTTTCAAGTGCTCAGCAAATACATAGCTCCGTTTATTCTTTGCCTCCTTTAGCACATTTGGTTTTTTCCGAGCGCTTGTATTTTTTTTTAATGCGTTTCAAAGCTCTGAAATTTGAACTTTTATCCAGGATAAGGCCTTCAAGATGTGAGAAAATCACCTTATTGAGTTTCCTACATACATATGTAGATGGCTTCAAAGAGTCATATGATGACATGAATGATTGTTGCCATATCTTGCGTGTTCCTTTCTTGTGCTTTAGATAGGTAGGTGAATTGTCTAATTTCTCGGCTTCCTCCTAAGGCAACACGCGACTACCACTTGAGCCCTATTTTGAGGCCACTATTCACGATGCCTATACATTTTTTGAGGAGTTGAGGTAGTCAATGATGTCATTGAAACTTATGTCTGAGATGAAGAACTTTTGCCTAGTCCGCGATGTCTTGCTTTGGCTAATTCGGGACATCCGCAAAGAAAATTCAACTTCGACAGTGGGTATTATGTGGAATGCTCAGTTTGACACCGCACGTGCTTAATGGTCAGTGACCCGTACTTATGGACACTGTACATGTTCTATATGTGAGATTCTGAGCTTAAACTGCAGGATCAATCTAGTGCAACCGTTCACTTTTGACTACGTTGTTCAGGACAGTTTCAATGTTTTCTGTCTTATCGAAAGTAGTCATGAAAAGCAGAAGTCCACGCTTAACTATAGTTTCCACTTTCTTAATAATGTTAGAGGCGTTGAAAATTGTAAAGCCTTTGGTTTTGAAGCACGAAGGATGGAGCACTCTGACCACACCATTCAGCGGTTTTTCTGACTTATTTTTATAAGTGTACTCTTGGATGTTCTCGGTACTTAATTTGTGGGGGCCTTTTCAATCTTCTGTGTGTCGACTTCGGCCACAGAAACTGCCTTTCGGTTTTTGTTAGGTGTCTTCTTTGAGACACAACAGATTGGACGTGCTAGCTCTTTTCATAAGTGTGGTGATCGCGGCTAACTGAGCGGTATGCTCTGCCTTCGGTATTTCTTTGGAGTTGAAAGTTCATTAGTCGTTTTTTTATGAGTACCTTGAAGTAGAGTTTGGAAACAAAACTTCGGCTTTGGCCGCTTTCGGTCGAAATTGCACCATGTATAAAAAAATTGGCTCTTGCTAAAATCAGGCCAAAGGTTTGCTTTACCCCACGAAAAACTTGCTTGATAGAATTTAAAGTAGGTATTTGACAGATTCAAGGGCTCTTCAACGTCCCTCTTTCAGAGCAATTTTCCAGCTATGCGCTAAGGACCATTATACGAGTCGAATTTAACAAGCGAATCCAATCACAGCCCCGACCTAAGTAAATATGTAAGCCATTCCTCAAACTCCCACCTATCAGCATAACTTGCCGTATTTTCACATATTATTTTAGCAAATAAGATCCATTAGATGCCTTATCAAAAATCTTGAGCAACAAAATAAAATTCCAAACCAAAACACGCAACATAAATGCAAAGTTCCCTTACTATTCCTTGATATACAGTTTGGCCTTAATCACCAATTGTTGCCTGTTTTTACCAATTACACTGCATGTGCTTCTTTTCTACAAAACTCGCATAATCACTATTGTACTCCTTATGCCGGCGGCTAAGGTCTATAGCAACCGTCTGTATAGCCATATCCTAGAAGAATGTTGAACTGTGATACACCAACAGAAGTAGCCATAGTCGCCGCGTCGTCCGAATGAAACAAATCGATTGGTTAGCGTGCGTTGACCACTCTAATGTAAAAAAAAGAAATACAAAAATTCCACCTTACCCCCATTTAAAGCACCCCCTTTTCGGACAACCTCATTTTTTTGCTCTCAATAGCAATGGCATTGTGTTTCCTGATGTACAACGGTCATTATATACAACCCGCTGGCGTTCCATTACCCTTCGGTCAAAGCAAAAGTTCCAACCAATTTATTTTGTGGTCATAACACCTTTGGTCAGTTTGTAATCAACCCTCCGGTTATGTGGATGTGTCCATTAGTCTTTCAGTGAGTGATTCAATTTTAATTGTGAAAAAAAGGAAAAATATCCTCTTAGAAAAATCCGAAGAGCAATGCTATAAAAATATCAATGAAGATAACTAACCCTCGGAGTGTTAAAAATACAATGTTTAGTACAAGTGCACAAAATTGGATTGGAGCGGGTGAACATTTAAATGGAAATGGTGTACACACTGCAAATGGACACATGGGTTCACATCATACCTTTTTAAGAAAACGTAGTGTTTCCAATTCAAATCCAGCATTGGATCGACAGTCAGATATTCATGTTGAGTATGAGGTTGCTGTTCCGATTGTGCAGTCCTTCCGACACACACCGTACCATTCGCTATGGGATTTGCATCAGTGGTAAAAAAAAAAATTGTATACTTACTCGTATTTTTGTTTATGTGCAGATAGTAAGATAAATAAATAATTAAAAAAGAAATTACTTGCATATTCATGCACGTACATATGTGAAACATTAATAGAGAACACATTTGTATTTTTGACATAAGCTCATGCACATGTACATATGGCTGAATTTTTTTTATTGCTATTTATGTCCTTTCATTAATGAATCATTAAGTAGGTACTTCAGTAGGAGTTCGATGAACTTTTCGTAGATAACACGTCCTTGCCGAGAATAGTTAAATAAATTGTGTCAGTTCAATTTATCGTATCTTATTTCGAGAGAGAAGTCGAAATTAATTTTTTTTATACTTTTTTTATACCCTGCGCGCTAGCAACGCACGTTTTATAAAAAATACGTTAAAAGACATTATTTTTAATTAAGAAAAAAAAATATTTTTAACAATATTTCTTGTAACTGCAAAGCATTTGGGAAGACAGTATATAGTCTTGAGCATGCAACATATAATTAGCTGCGTGAAAAACATGGATTTTCTAAGTTTAATCCAACAGTTATTAGTGATTGCCCTTGAGCCTAGTTGATCGTTATTGTGAAGGCAAGGCGTACTGGAAACGGCAGTCGCCTGATCTCGTGGGGCAAGTGGGTTCAAATCATTGGAATACGTGGAATCAATACATGCTTTCCCTTGCTTTTTTTAATGTGATTTTATTAACACGATAATTTTTAGGAGCCAAGATTGCACGTTCGTAGACCCAGTCATGAAATGTTCAGAAAAACTTTTTTTTATAACATTTTCAATTGACAGTTGAGCTTGACAAAAATCAGACCAAAACGATATCTCACTTGCTGTGGGATTAATTGGAAACTTGTGGTCACCCATATCCACAAATTGCTGAGGAAATTTTCGCGTAGAAACATCTTGAAGTAAATGTACACGCATAATGGCCGTTAGTGTAATTTTGTTCACATGTCTCCAAGGATGTGACGATGTGCGGGTGTTGATCGTGGAATCACTGGCATGGCAATGTTTGACGAAAATCATCGGAAAATCATAGTATAACAGCTATGAGCGAGATGAGCGAGAATCAAATTCAGGAAAAATGTTTCCCCTATACCCCCTGGGGCATGCATTGTATTCTATCGCTATATTGTAGGTGACTCTCTGACTATCAACCAAAACTGAGACTCAATAAAAACTTGTAGCTGAACAACATCGTATTGTTGTTACTCTCGCAGCAGATCTCTATCTTGAACATTTCTTCTGTCACGTGCCGATGCAGGCAATCCAAGTTGGCAAAGATTTTGGATTAGCACTGTACTTGCATTTTGAAGATCGTATTTTTAGGAAGCTATCCATTATTGGACTGCAGCTGCTGTTTTAGAAGCAGCTCAGCCATTGTTTATTTAAAGAATGCCAAGCTGCAGTCTATTGATGGCTTAGGACCCACTCATTAACCCCTCTTGGCAAGAGCATCTGCTTTTTCTTACCCGGCATCTAGGAATGTCCCAGAACCCAGACCAGCGTCACCGAGTTACATCGCCCGAGTCGGTTCAGCTTAATACTTGGCTCCTTCACAATCTTGGTGATAATCACGTAAGCAGAACAACTCTTTATCGCGGACTGGCTGTCAGGCCTATGTGAGGCTCCTCCTGAGCCAAAATCTGCGCTCAAAGATAAGATCCGTTCATATGATATCCAACGCCCCAAACCGAACGCGTGGAATAGGGCTGAGAAGCTCTTCAGCCTCACCTCCTCTGCGCCCTTCGCCAAAGATCTCTGCCCGCTCAAGCAGCGTTCCAATAAAGCATACTGCTTTTGTGGCCACATACTCAATGAATAGATGTAAGGGAGGAAGACTCGGAAGATTGTGGCAGTCGGAGTTCGTCTCATCGCGCCAGTGATGCAGACACAGACAAGGTGCTGCAGTTTACCAAGTTTTACCTTGAACCATACACAAGATACGGTTTGACTATGCCAGCGTATATCCAGTGGAGGATCTGCCAAAGGATGCTGGTGACCCTTAAGTTCTTGATCTTCATGATATAATTTTTGCAAATGCTTTAAATGCTACAAAATTAGAAAACTGCTGTCTACATTGTGTTCGGTGGTTGTGCAGCTCTCTCCGGCGGTTTTGCTTCCGCAAAGTTGACTCGTTGGCCATTTTCCAAGTAAACAGAGAAATGTATGACATTGGGATGGCGTTCGTGAATAGTAAAACTAAGATTTCGCCAGACTACTCTACATTGTCTACATTGCTGATGTAATGTCCCATTTCAAACTATGAGATTTCATCATTTCGCGTACATATTTTGGATAAAAGCATACTTTTTAGTAAACATGCAGATTGACACATTTAAAAATCTAAAACAATTCTAATTAAAATGTTTGCGCACGTACACTTGACAGCGTTTTCGAAGCTGAAAAGAAACAAAGATCTAAGAAAGTCGTCAGCAATTTGTTTTTCTTTTTAAAAATTGGCAAAATTCGCAGTTACTCGAGCCAAAAAAAACGGTGGGCGTCTTGGTTTAATGGTCAGTGCGTTGGATTACTGAGCGGGAGGTTCAAGGTTCGAGTCCCAGAAACCCCCAAAAAGTTTTTCCACGGTGCCACCTCTCGCTATTGTCTGACAAACAATAATCTTTAATCCACTAGAAAACATTAAGAAGGCAGGATTAATGTCATCCTTCCAGTTTCCTTCTACAAGTATAGCAGACAGTAGCACACTAAGATGCTTTACAAAAGGAAAATGTCCAGTGAGAACGCCAATAAGTTGTCTACGGTCTTTTCTGCTGAGAAGCAACAAGAATACCGCCGATTTCTCATTTCCCTCAATCTCATTTCCCTCACGGGCGCATAGTACTTTGTTCTGAAAACATTGTATGCCTTGTAGGTTTATGCATCCACAAAGCTGGAGCCCATACATCCATACTTGCTTTAGTACTTGCTTATAGGAACAGGAATATATCCTTAAGGGCCAATAATACATTTTACGAGTATTGTGACGAGCGTTTGATTCATCATATTTTTTCTTGACATGAGCTTTCCAGCGCAATTTCGCCTAAAGAGCCATGCCTAATGACCATTAAGATGTATCATTTATTGTAGTAGTATGTTTGTAGGGTTTTTGGCGCACACGGAGCACGAAGCAATTTTTAGGGTTCTGACATGTGATAATTTTAGTGGTGTTAGGTTTGAACGTATGCTAGTGTGATGATATCTGATAATGCGATGACGTGGCTCTGGTGTCTGATAATTCGATAATTTTATATCGTGCGGTTTTAGTTTGTCCTGTTATCTAATGCCCTCTTTTGGTCCACCTAACAACCTTCGTCTTTAATATTTTTTGAGATATTTTCGCATTTATCAGCAAAGAAAAATTAAAAAGGGTGTGCCTATGATTTGGGAGTTCAATGAACTGGGGCGAATGCTTAGTGATATTGGGAGGGTAGTAGACGCAAAGTGTGTACATATAAAAATGCATACAAGTTTATGATTTGAGGGCTTAAGCGGTTAGGGCGATAACAATACATTCTACGATCTGAAGATCTTGAAGACCTGGGCAGTGACGGAGAAAGTGGGTTGTGTCCTCGTTAGCTTCTTCATCTCCAAATCCTCGATATAGTTTTTCTTTCGTTTGCAGTTTTGTTATATGATACCGCAAAGTGTTATGATTATTTTGTCAAGATGTTTACTGATAAGTCTATTTGATCTGGTCCAGACTACGAACCTCTTCTAGCCAATTCGTTAGAATTCTTATTACGTGGTAAGCGTTCATGTCCCGGGACCCAACCGAGAGCAACCTTGTGCTGCATTCCAAGAATCTGTAGCTATTCTCAACAGCACTTTAAAAGCTTAGATTTAATTTGTTTAGCAGAAATCGTTTTTATTGCTGGATGGCTATAGATGAAAGGAGCACCTTCTTTTCGTGTTTCTTTTAAAGCAGTCTCACGGGCAACTATTGTCAAAAACATTTGCTGTGGTTGATTATGCTCAGCGGTTCGGAAAGATATTAGACAGAGATCGATTTCGTATTACTTAGTCGACCGATTTTCCATTCATCTCTGCTCGTTTATGTGCTTGAGAAAAGTCTTGCAAAATCTTCCTTTTTTCCTTCTTAATCTCTGCAGGTTTCTATTTGCACTTTGTCGCCGTGACATATTACTCTTACCTTTTGGTAAAACTTTCGAACATCATTTTAGAAGTGGTATCTACATAATCGTACGTGATCGCGTGCTTCTCATGCCTTTCAGAAAAGCCTACATCAGTTGCGGCTTCGTTAAAAGCTTGTCGACAACGTGGCAACTGGTCTTCAGCACTTGGTGCTGCCAGCATTGACCTTCTCGGGAGGTATTCCTTATCGGCAAAGGCTCTATGTGTTTTTATGACATATTTATGACATATTTAGGAAATTATTTACAAACTTACGCTTTTCGCGAGGATTGGGGGTTCGCGCAAAGCGAGGGACGAGTGTGCATAATTCAATTCATGCATATACATATGTATTATACGTATGTACATATGTATGTATGTATGTGTGTCGTAATAAAAAAGTGTTACGACAATGGTCAAATTTTCTAGAATCGATCTTAATTAGTCCAATAATCCGATCAAATCCAATAATAAATATCAGTATCCCACAACTAATACATATGTACATATATGTAACATAACTACAACAAGGATTATCGAGCTGAATCAATTACTAATTCTTTAAGGCTTTGACACCGATAAGATACATGCGCAACAGCCAAATCATTATAGCCAGTCTACGACAAAAAGAGATCTATCAATCTTACGGAATTAAGTCGAAGGGATATCCGAATAGATGTTGGCGTCGTGACAGGACACTGTGTGATAGGTAATCACGCAGCACGGCTAGGATTACCGCACAACGACTACTGTAGCAGCTGCAGGGACGAAGAGGAAATAGAATCCGTTCATCTCCTCCTTTGTGACTGTCCAGCGCTGGCCATTAAAAGAAGACGTGCTCTTGGCAGTTACTTCTTTTCAGAACTGGACGAGTTAGGTAACATTAAGCTAAGCAAACTCCTGAGATTCATACATTTATCTGGATGGTTTAACTTAGCGGTCGAAGATTGATATTTAGGTTCCCAGGATTTTTTAATTATTGGGCACAATGGACTCTTAGTGGTCTAAGTAAGTCGTTGACAATCCTGTCAACAAGGGCGCCCATTTACCTAACCTAACCTAAGGCTTTGACACACGTACGGATGGAGGAAAAATCAGATACTTATCCTTACAGTTTAATAAATACGCATTCAGCGTTTCATTTGACATATGTATGTATGTATGTACATATGTATGTATAGCTCCTAGGATCTATTTGAAAAATCGTTTTTGATTAAGTAACGACCTCTTGAGGTATTTTAATGAAACCAAATGTAGGGAATCAATAATTTTGACAAATTTCGATTAGCCTCATCCTCTTAGGTAGCATAAAAGTAAACCACAGTATATATGTATGTACCTAATGTACATATTTTAATCATTATCGTTGTTTTTAACTATGTTCTCTTGCTCTACTTAATTTTTTTTATTTTGTGAACTTTTCTTTATCGCAGTCTAACACGATATAATTGAGTTAATGAACTCTTTATATGTACATTGATACGCAAATTATTTTACCATTTGAATATTAAAGTAGCCGGTAACCTAAATATCAAGAAAGTGAGAAGAAATCACCTTTTGAGCTGTGGTTTCTTTTATTTAAATTTAGGTGTAACTAATAAATACCGCAGTCAATGAATCACTCCAATTAAGCGTTGATAATTCCATGAATAACTTAATGTACTTTGTTGGTTTTTGTGCATGAATGGGAGCCACTATTTCCGTTCCAATAGACTCATAGGCAGTTGGCAGTGTCGTGACGATAGAAAATTGACGCATGGTAAACTTCATAATAGGAGGTTATTGAACTTGGAGTGTCCATTAGAAGTGAGATATGCACGGACATAAAGTTCATAGACGAACCTAAATAAAAAAAAATCCATATCCTGTCGACTTGGGGAGTTATTTATGCTCCGTTGTGTGTGGAGTTTGAGCGTACTCTATAATTTTCCTTTTTTTGCAAATGGTAATGGACATGAAGAGGTGGACGTCGACATTTGGCTTGATTCTATTTTTATTTTTTTTATGATAGCCTTGTTCTTGACATATTGATCTAATCAATTTAAATGAATCACGCAACAGAGAATGCCTCAGCTTAATAACGATGGGACAGTATTTCAAGCAAATAGTTTGAATTTTCTTCATGCAACAAGCTTTATTTTTGCATAGTTTAGGTGGCGCAATGATATGGGGTGGACCTCGGACTCAGCAAATAAACCTCTCCAGCTCAGCCAGTTGCATCAAGTTGTGCACGTGGATTTGGTTGAGGTTCCTTTTCAACCCCCTTACACGTTACTGGGAATAATGCTCTTGGCATCTGCCAACTGTCCCTTACTCGCTCAATAAAAAAATGTTCTTCATCCCTCTCTGATAGTAAACAATTGTGCTCACTCCGCAACAAGACAAACAAACTTTGGAGAGCATACCTCAAATCGTGTTCTGGCTATGGCAGCTCCATTTATCAGCGCACACCATTTCCGACTCTGTGAAGCTATTTACCAAGATTACTTTGACCGCATGCAATCCAGTTTAATTCCTGATCCTTAGCGCCGTGGCTCAAGTGGTTTGTGCGTTGGATCGCTGAGCGGGAGGTTCGGCGTTCGAATTCCAGAAACATCAAAAAGTTTTTTCACGGTCGCACCTCTCGCGAATGTCTAACAAACGTCCGAGAGTAATAACTGTCAAGAGAAAGCTTCTCAGTTTGCCCTTCGGATATGGCTCTAAACTGTAGGTCCCTTCCGTTTGTGTGAAAAATATAACACGCACAGCACGAATGGTAGCGAGAAGCTAGGCTCCGGACCGTATACGTACGTCTGTACGTCTGTACGTCTGTACGTCTGTTGCGCCAAGTATTTGTATTTTTTTTTACGTTTTTATCATTTCATAAATGCCAAACGAAGATCGGATAGTTATCTATCCAGGTCGCTGACACCTGTTAGTCAGACCCAAAATCTTATTCGCTCACATTTTTAGACATTTGTTTACTGACCACATCTACGAACCCGACCATGATTATTAGACAATTTTAGACAATTGCGCCCAAGCGTCATTATTTTAATAATGACACCGGTCCTGATATTAATTTAATTTTTTTCAATTTTATCAAAGACTGCTATCTCCTTAGATACATATTTTCTCCTACCGATTCTCAAGTTAACCTAAACAGATTTTCTACATATATGAAGTCAGTAAACTTACGCCGAATTTAATGTTAGTGAATGTCAATCCATCATCCACCTCCACCTCTTCATAGGATTTTTTTTTTTTTCAACGATTATCCCATCAGTCTCATCTTTATATGACTCAGTGTTACCTGTGCCTTTGTTTTCGCGCACAAGTAGAAAGAAAGCTCCACCAGGTTGGAGTGCGCAAATGGTGGCAGTTAACTAAGGACCATGTTAATTGAAGAGACTTGTTAGTTGAGTCCCAGATTCACCCCCAACTGTAGCGCCACCTAAGTAAGTAAGTGAGAGTAACAGAGAGTTCGAATATGAGAAAGATTATTATCTAATCTTTTTTCTTTTTGATTACTGTCTGCTTGATAATTTCTGTTACGAAAATAATCCTCCAGCAGGCAATGCAGAGATTCAACGTGCCCATTTCCTTTTTTATTTATTTCCCTTGAGCACACCCATGTTTTCCCTTTCCATTTTCCCAATTCCAAAACGATCCCTTGTTTCCTTTGTTTCGAACAAAGGATGAGATCATAGGGCGATTGGATTTTTTGAGGAGCCGAGCTGTCGCTTAGATTTTTTTGTCTTTTTTTCTTCGTTCTTTTTATAAAAATTAATTTCTTTAACTACGTGTAATAAAGTTTCGTTAAAAGTACTCAAAAAATAAGCAGACGGTTTTATTTCAAATTTAGATTGTTTTCCTAACATTATCTAAAAAATCTAAAGCTCATACGAATTCACGAATTTACGTAGAGCAATGTCGTCGCCAGAATTCCGAAATGCAAAAATGCATATACGGAAGAAGATATGGTGAAGTGCACCAAATGTGAAAAGTGGATCCATTATGCACTCGCAGGCGTAGGATAAACAAAACCGCAGTCTGTGGTTTCTCTGAATATGAGAATCTCAATCGACTTCAACGATCCCTGAAAGGTAAAGCAAGAGAGGTAGTGGAAGCTCAACTCACGATGCCAGAATGCATCGACGACATCATAGATACTCTACAGAAATTATTTGCGAGACCAGAATTAGTAATGGCTCAATAAATTCAACGGTTTCGTACATTGGCAGGTCCCAAGCTAGAAAAAATGAAACTGTAATCAATTTTGCGATGATTGTAAAGAACTTGTGCTCCACTTTAAAGCAAGCTATGATGGAGGATTACCTTCGTAACTCCATGCTTATGCAGGAGCTCCAGGAGAAGCTTCCTCCCACAATGAAGATAAGCTGGGCAGAGCGTAAGCGTTATGCAAATGACCCAAATAACCTGTGCACATTAGCTGAATGGCTGAACGAATTCGCCATAGACGTTTGTAGCGTTACAACAACAACGAGTTGGATTCCCAGAGAACATCTACCAGCACTGAAAGGCAGAAAGGAGATTCAAAACATATATCAGCACCAAGAAGTAAGTTCCAGCGAGTCTTATCACACCATGGGTAAAGTGAGTAATAACAAATATAAAGTGTGCAATGAAACATGTAAAAATGTTAGTAGCTGCAAAAAGTTCACTGCCATGAACGTAAACGATCGCTGGGCCATTGTCAGGGCTCAGCGGTTATGCCGCGAGTGTCTGAAGAAGCATAAGTCCAAATGTCGTGTGCCAACGCGATGCGACAGGGAGAAATGCGAGCGGAAACACCATCGATTGTTGCACAGCGTCCAGGTCAAGCTTTCCATTATCAGGCGCCAGAAACAGCGATGAGTCATCAGACACATTCGTCAATCGGTATTCACTTTAGAGTGATATCAGTAATTCTAGCGTCAAAAGGGAAGTACGTTAAAACTACCGCTCTCCTTGATGAAGGCTCAACCAGGGCTCTCATCACGTACGGCGACAATCGTCTGACGATATCGTTTTGACGATAGTTTTGCTTCATGTAAACTTCAAAAAGCACTATCGTCTGAACGATTTCGTTTTGACGATTCATGGCTTCACGTAACCCGAAAACTGACAATTACTATCGTCTCGTCGATCGTTTTGCACGATAGGTATTTAGCTATCGTTCTGCATTTTATTTTGGTGTTTTGTGTTTGTGAAAGACTTTTGACTGAAAATATACTCAGCAAATAAATGTTTTATCACACTGTTATGGTTTTTTTTTATTGAGATGGAGAATGAAAATGAAAAAAAATTGGAACTGCTACGCAGGCGAAGGACACTTAGAGATCCGTCGGATTCTTTATCTTTTCTAACAAAGATGTAGGCACATTGTGAATAAAATACATAATTTATTTGTTAATCTTAACATAATACATAATAATTTTTTGCCATGCCCGGGTGCGAAAATACGAAAAACACCACAGGCGAAGTAAACACAAAAACAAAGAATGACAGCTAAAGCCATTTTCAAGTGGCGAATATGACTTTCAGTAGCTTTCAAACTGTGAAAAATGTAAACGATAGACTACACGATAATGATGGAGTTATGTGGGAGACAGACTGCTGGTATTGATACCAAGGTTTGAATACCATGGTATGAATATTATGGTATGAATACCATGGTATAGTGAATACTATAACCCCTGACAGACTGCGATTCGTAGTATACGTTGACTTTTGCGTTACGTGGTATACTCTGACATTTGTGTTGCGTCTCATCCAGCTCCTTACACATTTTTTGCAACACTCCAATATTGCGTCTTGCTCCTCGTAGCTCGCCGATATAATTCCTCTAAACTTCTCTTACTTCATTGTTTCCAATGCAGATAAAATTGTCCTCCTTAATCCATTTTCAAAACATTCTTCGCTGTGATTGCTTACTTTTGAATTGTCAAAGAAGCTATGAAGAACCACCAACAGAAAGAAAGTGGCGCTGTAAGCATGGTATACCACCAAAAATTTTGCGAATCTCAATACTAGGTTCTATTCATGGTATACTAGGTTTTAACGTGGTATTGCAGTGACAGACATGTGGTATAGAACGTAGTATTGCTATACCACCATGGTATCAATACCAGCAGTCTGTCTCCACATTACATGAAGCAGACTGCAGACGATAGCGTTCATTGATATCGTTTGACGACAACCGTCTTAAAAATTACGTGATCAGTAGACATCGCGGAGCACCTCAGACTGGAAGGCACAAAGGAGCCACTGTGTCTAGTTGACAGGAACTGTTTCCAGAATTAAAGAGCAATCCAGAAAAGTAGACGTTATCACTTAACTACCCTAAGTTGGCAGCACGATATACACATCTTAGAAACTTGTCAGTTTTTTTTTTTTTTATAATTTACGCGCACTCAAGGGGTTATGAATACCCATATGACTGTGCGAGTCCTGGAATTCTCATCGGTTTGCGTAATTGGAGAGTGGCAGTTCCACTAAGGGTGAAGGAAGGCGCAAACGACGAACCAATGGCGGTTAAATGTCGACTTGGATGGACAATCTTCTGCAGGATGACAAAATCGATAAAGAAGTCACAGGCGAAAACAGCTATCATATATGCGAATGCCAAAATGGAGACGATAGATTGCATGAACTCGTAAAGCAGTTTTTCTCAATGGACAATCTTGGAGTCGCAGGTCCACCGAATGAGTTGCAGGAACAAGAGGAAAGGCGTGCAGGAGTTTATTGAATTCTTCAACCCTGTACATCGGTAATCGATACAAAACGGGACTGCTATGGCGATACGAGAACTTCAAGCTACCGGAAAGTCGACCCATGGCGATGCAAAGGCTGAGGTGTCTCGAGAGGCGTCTGAAGTCTGATCCGGGTTTGGCGGATAACATGAAGCAGCAAATCCAGCAGTATCAAGAAAAAAAAAAAAAGAAAAAAAAAAAAAGGGTTACGTACACAAGCTCAATCGTGAAGAGCTCTTGAAGCCACGAGAGCGGGTATGGTATTTTTCCCCAGCGTAATCCCAACAAACCTGACGAGATGCGTAGTGTATGGGATGCTGCTGCCAAAGTCGATGGAGTGTCACTGAATACATTGCTGATGAAAGGTGTAGATTTAAATTCTTCTTTATTTGGTGTACTTTTACGTTGCAGAGAAAGGCGAGTGTGTATAGCCGCTAACATTAAAGAGATGTTCCATCAGGTCTGCATCGTAGAACAGGATCAACATGTACTGAGATTTCTGTGGAGAGATGCTGACGAAACTAAAGAACCAGACACTTACTAATGAGAGTCATGATATTTGGAGCTACCTGCTCTCCAAGTTCAGCAGAATACATTAAAAATATAAATGCTCTCAAGTGCGAACAGGACTATCCGCGAGCCGTAAAATGTACCATTGACAATCATTACGTCGATGATTTACTCGACAGCGTGGATGCCGATGAAGAAGCGGTACGTCTAGCCAATCGGGTGTCGCCTATACACAATAACGCCGGGTTCAAGATACGCAACTGGATGTCAAACTCGATCAACGTGGTACAAGCTTTAAACTCAAACTCCTCGAATGCAGATGTCAACATGCAGATGAACTCAGGAAACTCAGCGATGAGTTCACATACTCACTGCGTTACAATAAAGGGAGTCAAGCTGTGCTGAATGGCGAGAAGAGACCATCCAAACGCGAACTTCTAAAAATCCTGATGTCAATTTACGACCCGTTGGGTTTGATTCCACATTTCCTGGTTTTCGCCAAAATACTGCTCCAAAACATATGGAGGAGTCACATTGATTGGGACGATCCAATCAACGACGAACATTTCGTAGCATGGTTGCAGTGGCTGAAGGTGCTTAAATATGTTGAAAGGGTAAAAATTTATCGATGCTACCTGAAAGAGATGCCTAATTGGTCTAAGGTCAACGCACAGCTCCACACTTATGTCGATGCCAGTGAGCAAGCATACGCTGTGGCATATCTTCGGATTGAGTCCGGAAGCAAGGTCTTATGTTCATTGGTTGCCGCAAAGACGAAGGTCGCTCCCATCAAACTGCGATCGGTACCACGTTTGGAATTGGATGCGGCAAATTTGGGATGCAGGTTAGCAAGGCATATCCGGGAGCAAATGTCAGTGCGACTCAACAAAATTTACTACTGGAGTGACTCTAAGACGGTTCTCAGCTGGATTAAAGGCGAGCCACGTAAATACAATAAATACATAGCCTCTGGCAGCCGAAATCCAGGACAACTCTGAAGTGAGAAATTGGCGCTATGTGCCATCCAAGTTCAATGTTGCAGATGATGCTACCAAGTGGGTGAAGCCTCCGAAGCTTGAAATGAGCGATCGCTGGTTTCGTGGTCCTGACTATCTGTACCTGGAAGAAACACAATGGCCGAAGGATGTCCCACCGAATGCACCAACGTCCGAGGAACTGCTTAACATTCATTCGATTGAACCCTGAATCATAAATTACCATCGATTCTCTAAGTGGAGAAAGCTACTCAACTGTATGGCTTACGTATTAAGGTTCATTAACAACTCTAAAAAAAAGACTAAGCGCCAGGGAATGTTAACCAGCGATGAGCTTCGGCAAGCAGAGACTGTTTTGCTTCGAATGGCGCAAGCGGATGTCTATTTCAACGAAATTAAAGTGCTCCAGAAGATGGCATCGAACAATCAACAGCCTACTGTCAGCAAGTCTAGTTCAGTATACCGTCTTTCACCATATGTATCTAGATGAGCAATGTGTACTTCGCGTTCAAGGAAGGATCGATGCTGCTACGAAGAAACGAGACGCCCAGTTATACTTCCAAGAGGTCATATTGTTACACATTTAACCATACAACAAGAGCATGAGAGGTTCCTACACCGCAACAACGAAAGTGTGGTAAGCAAACTTCGCCTAAGGTTCCTGATACCGAAACTTCAGTGCGTGATGAAAACAGTCAGCCGGAAATGTCAGTTATGTAAAATTCGAAATGCGAAGCCGCATCCACCGCAGATGGCACCATTACCTCCTGCAAGACTATCCACATATATCGCTCCTTTTACATACGTTGGAGTGGACTATTTTGCTCCTATGGCCGTGAAAGTTGGCAGAAGAGTAGGGAAAAGATGGGGAGTGCTGTTTACGTGCCTGACCGTCAGAGCAGTGCATATTGAAATTGCGCACAAAATGGATGCAGACACTTTTATACTGTGCTTTACGGATGCCCAGCAGAAATATTCTGCGATGGAGGAACGAACTTCGTGGGAGCGGAGAGATTGCTCCGAGAGGAATTAAACGCGGTTGACCAGAAAGTGTTGGCCCAACATTTTACAAGTCCAACGTTGAAATGGAATTTCAACCCTCCAGCATCGCCACATATGGGCGGATCATGGGAACGCCTGGTGCGATCTTTTAAGATTGCGCTTTATAATTCGCTACCAGTTGGAACACCAACAGATCAATTGCTGCTGTTTGGTAGCGGCCAAGAATATCATTAACTCTATGCCACTCACTTACGTGCCTTTGAACAGCGAACTGGAGGAGGCGTTAACGCCCAATCACTTTTTGGGTCTAGTCTCAGGCAACATCAAGTCCGTCGGCAAGTCAGACGTCAGCACCAGGATCCTCAAGCTGAGTTACAAATACAAAGAACGGTTCACCGAACGATGCTGGAAGATTTCCATCAATGAATATTTACCGGATCTTACTCTGCGCACCAAATGGTTTCTTATGATCTCATCCTTTGTTCGAAACGAAGGAAACAAGGGATCGTTTCGGAACTGGGAAAATGGAAACTGGGAATACATATCTGTGGCGAATAACAATCCCCTGAAATGTGTTGGGTAGTGCAAACAGAATGAGTAAGCAAATACGTATCTGAGTACTTTGCAGGTAACGAGTACGAATGAGTACATGGTAATAACGAATACATTGTACCGAATGAATACTTTTTTGACACCACTAGATCATAGGGCGATTGGATTTTTTGAGGAGCCGAGCTGTCGCTTAGATTTTTTAGTCTTTTTTTTCGTTCTTTTTATAAAAATTAATTTCTTTAACTACGTGTAATAAAGTTTCGTTAAAAGTACTCAAAAAATAAGCAGACGGTTTTATTTCAAATTTAGATTGTTTTCCCAACAATTTCATAATTTCAAACATACCCGTAATAAAAATTACGAAATATAACATCTAAAAACAGTGTCTGTTACAAAATATGTAAAACTTTGCCAACGAAAATATTGTCTACTTTACGCGTATTGTAACTTTGTAAATGCATCCTTGAAGGCTATGTATATTGCTCTCTGAGGTACTTCAGAAACAAACTACAATCAAAGACCTATCACAGCGCTCACTCAAATTCATTATAATTCCATTTGCCTCATTTTGAAGTCATCAGCAAATTATCCAAAATTAATTTTTTTTTATCAATTTCCATTCCAACAGCGGCTCTACGCCACCTACGGGTCTATCACACATGGCCAGGATGATGGATTCCTTAATTCTTGACCAATATCCTCCGTTTACATTCACAAAAATAACAACCACTCACCGGCCAACTAGAACTGGAACCGTAAAAAAAACTGCTACTACAACCACTTTAGGAGGACTTGCACCAACTACAAGCAATCTTGGACCAGCCTCAGGTCTTCGATTGAATGCGCAAAAAAACCGCTTACCCACACAAGGTACATAATCCAATATAACTTTACCTGCTTACTCACTCTTATTAATGATTGCTTCTAGAAGTTCCACCTCAACCAAGATCCACAAGTTTCACAATAAACAACAGTACTCCTCTCAGTAACAACAACAACATTAACAATACAAATGCGAGCTCACTTCCAAATCCCACAGACAATCGATGGATTTCATCGCTTCGCAGACGAGATCCTGAATTGCAGCCAACTCTCCCGTCTATTAATCTGAGTCATCATGGCAGTTCCAATAATGTAGGTCTTGGAAATACAGCTGAGAAATCTCGTTCACGCAGCAACAAAGTATCAACAGCTTCAAGAAAGAGTCGCTCAGTTGAACGTTTAAGGGCCCGCAAGCTCAGCTCTCAAATAAAACTAAAAGAGAAAGTCAAGAAGAACTCCGTCGACTTGGATAATTCCAATTCGGATGATCAGGAAGCAACTTCGCTCGAAGAGAACTCAACATCACAGAGTACACCGAAGAGTTCACCGAAAACCAAGACAAAAGTCTTTTCGCCTATTGGATATGAGCCTCACTTAGTAGATGCTCTGGAAAAGGATATACTTCAGAGACACCCAGGCGTTAAATGGGTTGATGTTGCTGGCCTAAATGAGGCTAAAGCTATTCTCCAAGAAGCTGTAGTGCTTCCAATTATCATGCCTGATTTTTTTAAAGGGATTCGTCGTCCTTGGCGTGGTGTTTTAATGGTCGGTCCACCAGGCACTGGAAAGACAATGATGGCCAAAGCAGTGGCAACAGAGTGCGGGACGACTTTTTTCAATGTGTCTTCGTCAACCCTAACTTCAAAGTATAGAGGAGAAAGCGAAAAACTGGTAAGGCTTCTCTTTGAAATGGCACGATTTTATGCGCCAAGCACTATTTTCATCGATGAGATCGATGCATTGTGTGCGTCACGAGGAAGTGATTCTGAGCATGAGGCTAGTCGGCGATTCAAGGCGGAGCTGCTTATCCAAATGGATGGCTTGAATGCATCAATGCCGGATGATAAAGTAATAATGGTGTTAGCGGCAACAAATCACCCCTGGGATATTGATGAAGCTTTTCGACGACGATTCGAGAAAAGGATCTACATTGCTTTGCCAAATGGTTTGTTGAATACCACCATGTTTATTTTTCCAAAATCACAACAAAAATTTATTTACTTTTTGTTTTTTTTTTAGAGGAAACTCGTTCGGCTTTGCTAAACCTCTGCTTAAAAGACGTCAACTTGTCCCCAGCATTGGATACAAACTTAATTGGTGACCAACTCAAAGGATATTCTGGCTCTGATATCAGCAATGTGTGCCGTGATGCAGCAATGATGTCAATGCGACGTCGTATCACAGGTAGATCACCTTCAGAAATTAAGCAGATTCGTCGCGAAGATGTTGATTTACCCATAACGCTACAAGACTTCCAGGATGCTATGGTGCGAACCAAAAAATCTGTGTCAGCCGATGATGTTTGTCGATTTGAGAAATGGATGCAGGAATATGGATCTTGTTAAAGTCATTAGTCTACAAAGCATTTGATCTTTAGTTGCAGACATGTATACAAGAGTTATTGGTTTTAGTAGGAAGTATGTAAACGAGAATGTAAACAATGCTCACTTTTATATACCATACTGGTAGTTAGATATTAACCTTCCAATATATGCGAATACAATAAATTTAAGAGCTTACAGTGTTTTGATTTTATGTATTTATGCCCCCATTATAACTATTTTGTCGTTATATTTCGGTTAATGTGCACTTATGTAGTTTCTACCACTTATATTTATGAAAGATATAAATTTAAATTTAGTACACTCATTGCAAGCACAAACAAATATACACTAATGTTTATATCGTAGTGATCAGGCATTTTAATAAAATAAACCTTTTATATACATACATACCTATAAAACAAATTTAATATTATTGCTAATTTGAATACAGATAACAGTGTCCGATATAGACCGGCAGTTTTAATTTTATGATATAGCCCAAAAAATATCAGTATGTAGAACCATATTTACATTATGTGTTTTTTCCAAGAACTACTTATCCAATTGTGACCAGAATGCTTTGGTGTCTACACTTACTTAATGGACTCCAGACTCGAGAAGGCGCAGGATAGCAGGTAGCAGCACTATGAGCACTCTGTTTCCAGTTGTCAAGATCAAGTGCTCTGGCATCCCCGATAGCTTGGTCTTAAAACCAAGTTCGGTCTTTCTCGTACTTACTGCTGCGATTCGAAGATCCTCTTAGCTGGAGCATTACAGTCCGTGAGCTTGATGTGGCAGAAACAATGTAGTCGACGTATCTTGTGTTTTTGCATTGTTTCCACATTTTGGCAGAGATCGTTGAGTTTGCTGTTGTATTTTCTCCTCCATTCCTCTCCGTATACAGGACCAAGATGTACATATCGTATGATGGCTAAATGCAAAAACCAAAAAACCAAATATCTCAAGATTTCTAAAAATTATGGAAATTAGTGTGTCCGACAAAAAAACAAATTATGAATTTCGTAGTTCTCTACTGAAATTCCAGTTTTTTTTTTATATTTTTCGAAAATGGTTTACGAAATTTCCAATCCTACTTTTTGCCGAAATTATTTACTACAAAACAAATCCGATTTTCGAACTGCCTACATTTCGAATTTTTCAAACCTTTCGCAAATTTCAGTACAAGGAGTCCTTGATATACGTCGTTTTCGGGACCGAGACAATGCGATGTAAATCGAAACAGCGTATATAGAAAATAAAATTATCCAACACAAGTGCAGTCCATATGGAATGAAAAGAGTGACTTCGAATTATTTTGTGCAACAAAGCAAACATTTAATTATGTAGATGTAAAAATAAAACGCTGCAAAAAAAGCCTGCACGTGCACGAAATCGACGAGATATGCATCCGGACTAAATAAGAGTGAAGAGAGAACTTCACCCTAAATTTTTGTTTCGAGAAACGACGTATGTATGTAAATCGAAATTATAGCGACATTAATCGAAATTGGGAGGTAAAAAACCGGACAACATAAATCGCAATAACGTAAATCCTGGCCTCCTTGTATTGCATCACTGGCACTGGGGCATTTTTTCAGGACCCCTTGTTGACAGAATACAACTTGGATTCTGTGGAAGATTTTTTTATAAAACATGAATTAACTCCATATGTGATGAGCCTCCGTATCCTAAGATGCATTGTTTCCATACTAAACCTGTCAAAAGCTAGCAGTGGATGGCACACATAAAAAAGTTCAAACACAACTTGTTTTTTTTTTTTTTGGTTTCGTACAATATCAAATAGCTTAAACAAAATTTATAAACAAAACAACGATTTTTTATGCTTTAAGCTTTGCAATAACTTGTTTATATTCTAATTCAACTTGCTGGTACTCTTGTTGCAGCTGAATCAATCTTTCTGACAACGATGGAAGTGTGGCCTTCATCCACTGCGTGTCTACACTGGCCTTTTCCATTTTCTTTATGTCTTCCATTTGCTTATGATACACGGCATTAAGACGTTTTTTCACTTCTAAACGATATACTTTGTACTCTTCTTCATTGAAAATATTAGTATGATATAAACGCAGAATCTCATAAACTTTGCGGCATTGCTTGGGGTTTATCTTTAAAAGTAAAATACCACTAGGTACATGAAAACGAGATAAAGATGTCTAATCTTACCTTCAATCTGCTTCTGGCTTCTTTGACCATTTCTTTTGAGAAACCCTTTGCGATATCAGCTTTACAAAAGCTGTCTAGCTTCAAACACAGTCGTGCGTCGACAAAATTTCTTAATCTTTGAAAGTCTTCCGATGGATCCTCTACAGTTATATCAATTACAGTTTTATGCCCTTGATAATGCTGGTATATGGTTTCAATGAATTTTGTACCGATTTGCAACTTTTGGAAAGGAGGTAGAACCAACATTTGACTGATTCTCGGACGAATGTTTTGTGGGTAAGCATAATATTCATACACGGTGGTATAACCAGTAGCAGCATACTGATAGGCACCATCTTGGTTTTTGTATTTTTCATAGCTAAGGACGACATACAAAATCACAACTGAATAGCATACAAGAAATTAGCTTACCATACGAAATAACTCCATTGGGGATCATCAACATCTATATACGATGCAGCATCAACGAACCACAAAACAAATGTCTCTAATCTGACAAAGAATTTCAAAAACTGCGTCGACTTGTGGTCACAGTGATACATCTCAAAGAACCTTTCGTTCCCTTCACCATCCACGATTACATGTTCACACAATTTCTCGCCGAACGGTTGGAACTTCTCAGCTTTATCCAACGTTTTCAGAAATTCATCCAAATTCACAAAGTAACAGCCATCGGGCAGTTTAGATGCAATTGTACCAACGACATCATCGGCTTTAATGTCACCAGCAGACATGTCTTCGACTCTGGTTTTATACTCTGTGCCGATATATATTTGCAAAGGACCAGCTGTGTACATAATTCGAACCTTGAGATCAACGTAGCCAAATATGCTTTCATTTTCACCGAATATCTGATGAGCCATGAGAGGGCGGAACTTAAACGAATCATCCGAAATATCTTCTTTAGAGCGAACTGAAAGTAGGGGCATAATTAAGTTTATTTTAGCCATTCCCTAGTCACCGCAGAACTTACTTAATTTGAATTCCACGACATCCAATGCATCGAGAACTAAATTTTGTAAATACTGTATTTGTGTCTGCTCCTTTGATCTGGTTGGCGCCATTTGCTTGGTTTTGCAGTTTTACAAACTAGTAGCCAAATGCAAAATAAAATTAAGTGGTTTCCTACACAAAGCAAGTTCAATAAAAACAGCTATTTTTTTTATTAAATTCGAACAAATTGATTGGATATACAAAGACTACACAACTTCAGAAGCAGCAAAGCGATTTTACCGCAAAAATTAGCATGCGCAAATATGACAGCTGTAGTAGGGATGTTTGATTTGTTGTGAAAGAAAAGTGAATGCATTCAGATTCCTTATTTGAATGAATAATGAGTACTCGAATTCTGCGACCGATTTCAATATAACATTTTCGCAGAAAAATTTCAAAGTGCTTGCTCTCGACGATGGTTATGGATGTCCTCTAATCCGTAACCATGCTTCTCAAGAAGATTAGACGTTTTATAAAAAAAATTATGATAAAGCAACAATTTAAAAAAATTCGATTAACCGTAGCTACGGTTAAAAAGAAGACGATTGCAATTTACATTTCCTATACGAAAACCAGACTGCATTCTTTCGAGGCATTTCCCACGTAACATCTGAATTATTGAAAAATTTTTGGTAATTTTTCATGAACTTGAGTAGTAGCCAGACAGAAATTTTCTGTCAATTTGTGATATTTCGAAAATTGTTTGAGATATTGTTGATTTTTCGTGGTATCTATTGACAGCTTCATTTCTGGACCAGTTCAAGAACAGCGATGTATTTTCCTTTCCAAACGCCATCTTTGATTATTCTTAGTATTATTTCGTAGACAATTCTTTTTAGAACGAAATGTTGAGAAGAAGTGAATCCCAGTATCATTTCCAGTGCTGCTGTGGGACGGGGACTTATAGATACTGTTATGCAGGCTCAATCTAGCCTCCGAACTTTTTCAAGAATTTTCCTCGCTGTGCTCAACTTTGACCGAAGCTACTGCTCTGTACTTCATAATGGCCCAGACCATCATAGTGTATGTCGATTTTAGCGTGGCTGGGTTTTGCTGGAAATATTTCTGCACATTCTACACATTAGTACTCGTGCTGCTTTGACTACCACAGCTTCTTCATGTTTCTTCCAGAAAAGTTTACTGTCTAGTCTTATACCTCGATATTTGACTTGATGTTTTGGTTCTACTCCCGTTCCATTCAGTATTATAGGTTGCACCAGTCTCAACTGTTTTTTTTTTTTTTTGTTGAAAGGTCCCACTGCGTTCTTGGTCGGGGTTATATTAAGTCGTACCGTTAAGTACCAATCATGTACATACATATGTATTACTCTCAGTTGCCCCTGTATCATCGCCTTGACAGTTTATGCCGATGTTTGTTAGCATATGCATGAGTTGGTTTACAACATTAGCATTAGTTGGGAAAGAACCACTCCGTGTGTGCAGTCTCTAGTTGAGTTTATTATGTTTTTGTCATACCATAGTTTCAGCTGTCCTTGTCCTTAACATCCAGTTAGATATTTTTGGATTTAATCTTTTCCTTTCAAGAGCCCTCTTGATTTCCTCTTGCAGTCCAGTTTGTAGTTAGGCAGAAGATGACGTCTACTCCCGGTGCCTTGAACGTCCTCCTATTTTCATGTATTCAGTTCATCCATTCTGTCCCTTAATAGGCCTTGCGTTTCCTGACTGTAGCAGACGTAGATGCAAAATTCTCACAGAATTTCCTTCTTTTAGCTTTTCTAATCTGTGTAATATTGTCAGTCTGTACCCCGCTTGCCTTTGCTAAATAGCCCTCCTATGTCTGATCTCAATTCGCCTAGCGTCCTGTTCCTCCATGAAACATCTTTTTGTCTTATGCTTTTGCTAAGGATGCAGGTAGTTTCATATGCCTGTGTTATAGCCCTGTTGACCTCCTCCATTTAATCCTTTCATACTCCTCAAATTCAACCGCTGCGAGAGTTCCTTCTGGTGGTAGTTTCAAAGCTAAGCCCTTCAATGAATGTGATAATTTTGTGAGTGAACATTAAAATTCATCGGGGTTGTTCGTTAGTCCTTCTGTAGTGTTTCACTGCCTATTGAACCTCTATGGACGGTATTGTCCCATCTTCAGCAAAGTGCGCTGCAGCTACTATTATGTATCTACTATTGTATCAACACAAGTACAAGGTTTTGTTTGTTAAAAAATTGTTCATCATAGATAGCCGAAACTGTTTAGCGTGATGGATGTTGACTCGTGCAATGCTTTGGGTTTTACAATTCCTTATGATAAAAGTGAGGGGCCTGTTTTTACCCCCATCTCCTCATTCTCTTCCAGTAGTTCCTTGGCGTTGACGGTGGCAAAATCAATACCTTCTAGCCCTACCTTACTTAGTAGGATCTCCTCCACCGCAGTTGTTCCCCTGGGTGATTCAGTCGCGGCTTGTGCTGCGACTGTTGTCTCCTTTTCGGATTGTGCAGCGGATGCGAGTGACAAGTCCTTCTCTGCAGTGCCCTCCCGTAGCTTGTTTTCTTAGTTCACTTATGGCTTCTCTCCCAAACCTGTATCGGTATCGCCATGATCTGAATCTTATCATCCTCATTATGGGCCTCTTTCCTATGCTATGGTGGTTGTTTTTGCTTAAGTTTTCCTCTCTTTGGTTTTCTGGGTTATCTCTTCAAGCTTGAGGGCTTAAACTAGGAAGCGCAGCAACCATTCCATGCGGCATCTAGTCGTTCCAGTTGACCGAGAGCTCGTAGGCTAAGACAACCTCGATTCACTATTTGGAGTTTCTTCGTCAATCCTTTGTATTCTTTTTTTAGGGGGTTCGTTCTTTCCTGCAGTGGGCTCTGTTTTTACTACAGCAAGGTCTCTTGTTGTGCTCTTTACTAGCTTCTGACGGCCGCTTTTTTTTTTTTTTTTATAATTGGCGCGCATCAAAGGGGGTATGAATACCCTTATACTGAATATTCAGGGCACGGGCGTTTGGAAAGAGGGGAAAGAGGAACAGAGGAGATACCGGTGCACGTTGGCTTTAAATGTTTGGATGTTGTACCGATGAGGAAATACAGAGCCTGGAAGATCATTCCACATACGTGTCGTTCGGCTTATAAACGAATCCCTGTATTTGACAGTACGTCCGAAGTTGGGCTTGAGGGCTTGCTTTCAATGTAATCTCCCGTGGCTAACGTCTGGCCTGTTGTATCATCCTCTTTCCCCCTAATTTGTCATCGGCCTTGGAGATAAATTCCTTCACTAATTCTTGGTCTGCTGTCTGCATTGTCAGCTCGGATTTCTTGCTCCAGTCCCCGCATATTTTTAATTATAAAACTGAATTAGGGGGTTGACTACCTATTGGTCTTATGACACATCTAAAGATAGTTTCCGAGAATCAGTCAGAAGCTGAATCTGAAAATCATATCAATGGAAATTTTGCTATTTCAGCTCTGAAAAATTAACATTTTCTTATATTTTCTCCTTACAATTTTTGGAAAATTTAACAAAATGAAATCATCCATATTGTCACTAATTCGAAATATTATACTGTTACGTAGTGTAACAGAGCCATCAAAATACGTTTTTCATAAACCCATTGAACACCCACCATGACTATGACATTTCAATCGGCAGCTTTGCCGAATCATAAAAATTAAAAATTCTTTTTTCAAACAAAAATCTTTGCCATGTCTCGTTTTTTGACCTGTTTTGGGGAAATAAATGAACCGTCTTCAAGAGCCTTTTGGGATGATTTTGATGATGAAGAAGAGGCATCCATAAGACACGTAAAGTGAGCGTTTCCAATAAAAAATAGAAGAAAAGTAACGTTAAGATTCCATTTTCAGATTAGAATGGGACTATTCATCAAGTAGGGAACCGACCCCAACTTCAATTGACATCCTACTTCTAATAGAAGGCTTAAATGTCGAAGATTTTGGAAAACAAATCCTTTTGAAAAACTCATCCGAACTTTGTAGCATAAGGGACAAAGGCATCTCCTTGCACAAAGTAACAGGGAAGAACCATGTCATTGGGTTGTTGGAAGAAAACCTATCGGACAGTGGGGAGGTGGCGAGATTGTTGTTACCGTACTCAGATCTAGCAAAGAATGTGATTACAATAACTATTCAGCCAAAGGTTGAGTACAAAAGCGAGGATATGTCAGCTGTAAAGGATGAAATAACTTTCCTACGAGGAGTTAACTCGGGAGTTGCAAGTGTGCCAGAGTTGGAAGCACCTAATTTCATTGCCGGTGCTGCAGCTGGAAGTAAGATAATAATATTATAGGCAAAACAAAGCAATAACTTTGTTCCTTTCAGTCTGTTCAATTAGGGAAATCAAAAATTTGCCGGTAAACTCGTACATTGCCTACACAGACAAATCGGATTTAGATACATTGTCCACTGCACCCATATTGAAGCTGTTACAGGAAATCGGGATTGATTGCCCTACGAAATATGTACCGAAGTTCAAAGATCAGTCACATTTGTATATGTAGGCGCCGGACGAAATAAAATTGGTGATTGGGTTGGAAAAATAAAAAGGTTTAGAGATAAGTCGAATTTTTTTTTTAAGTTGCACAGTGCTCTTCGTTTCCTAAAAAGAGAGAGTTGATTTCAAGGCAATCTAAAAACTGATGACTCTACTTCATGATCCTTAAATTTTGCTCAATAATATCCTTTAATGTAGCTTAGCCCTGTTGTTACTTAGGGCCTGCAATGTTCGCATCTGCTCTAGGCGATCAACTGAAGATCCGTCTCTCCGGGTTGGTGATTTTGCAGGTAGCAAAGCGGCCGCATAAGAAAATGTCGGTTATGAACAGGCAGCAAGTCTCGGATAAGGATGATCTTACTCTTGCCGACCTCTGTGGACGAAAAAAAAGACATTCGTATCTGCACGTGGAATATCAGGTTGCTTAACAGACCTCTTGGTTTGATTGGCCAACAAGTGGATGCCCTAAACTGCCTGCATAAATCAGTGCCATTTAAGAAATGCGATGAGTAAGGTCGTCATCGTTGTCACCACAACAAATCAAAAAATGCCGGTAAGCACATGTGGATCTTGTCTGTTTTATTGTGTGAGCGCCTAAATATTTCTTGGAAAAACAGAAATTTGAAATCGATGCACACCATATAATGGTTCCTATATATAAATGCTGTGTACTCATCACATTATAGGAACGACCTACATACATATATAAAATAATGTCTAGTATTGTCATCCCTGGCAAACTAGTTCGGTTGTGTAGGATGACGATGGAGAAAACAGGCAGATTTTTTAAGGTCGTAGGTAATGATTTCACCGAGGATTTAGACAAAAATGACAAGTTGTTTTGCAGTTTTCCAATATAGTTTTTGAAAGAATAGTGCAATCCTGTTCTGTGTGCATAGACGGTAAGAAGAGAAGAAAATACAACTACGAAATGTAAGAGCTGGACCATGAACTGGTCAAACGACTAAGACGGCTGAGACAAGTACAGCGAATGGAAATCAGCACCCGGCAGACAGTCTTCGAATCCACGCTGGAGAGGAAGACCTATCTTAAAGTGAGTTGTACAAGGGAAAGGGACCTTAACCAACTTAGTGAGCGAACCTGGGGAGCTATGTATAGGTAATTCGATATTAATTCGAGGTTTTCTAATCATACATCAAAGAGGCCAGATTGACTTCCCCATTTCGTTCGATGTGTTATGTAAACAGCCCCACAGAAAAACAGATTGTACTACTGAGATCCTACATAACACGTACGAAAAATATCTAGTGAATAATATTAAAAGCGTGTTTGGTAGAACGATCAGCAAGGTTAGCCTAAACGGCACCGTGTTTGGAAACGGGCTAATTACTTTGCTGTGCAAAAAAATGTTATTACAATCATTACACGGTTTCGTTACTTTAATGATGAACACAGTGCATGAAATTTCATTTAATTTGCATTAATTACACTTACAAGCATCGATTTTAAGACATATTACATATCTATCGTTACTTTTACATAATAAAGTTATCGATAAATTTTCTATGAGCACATACCTAAGGTAAACATGGCCGCGTCCTGTCACGAATGACGGACGCTGTCAAGTACGTTGTTCGTTTTAAGGTCTTCTTTCACACGTTCTAATCGTAAATTTCGGAAGAAAATAAACAAAATAAAGTATATTTCCATATTAAAATGACTGCAGATAATTCAGATAGCGGTAAACCACAAATATATTAAAACAAATAAAATAAGTATCATTTGTAAATACAGGTTCAGAATCGGGCTCTAGTCGCAGTAGGACCCCATCACCAAGAACAGCGCGCACGCCGGGGTATTCTGCAGAGCATCATGCTCCAAGGTATTTCATAAATTAAACTAAATTTAACTTTTCCAACAAATATTTTTCTTAGATCACCAGAAAGTCCAAAATCTGGTAGTGGCAGTGAGCGTTCACGATCTGGCACACCACAGAGTAATAAATCACGTTCTGGTTCTCCAAACAGTCGCCGGTCAGGATCCAATGACAGTCATCGTTCGAACAGTTCTAATCATTCTGGAAGTCATGTTGGCTCTCCGCATACACCACAATCTGATAGTCGACGAAGTCGACGATCGCCTAGTCAACATAGTAGACGTTCAGTGAATCCCAATGTTGATGAAGAAAGTCGTTCACAGTCGCCAAATTTAGAAATAGACGATAGACCGAGGTCGACATCTAGATCACGTTCACGATCGCACAGTGCAAGTCATACACCTGAAATAAGAAGATCGCGTTCGAGGTCACCTACAGGATCGGCCAAATCTCGTTCTAGGTCTAAAACCCCAGCCAAGAAGAAGTCGGTGTCGCGAAGTCGTTCTGCGTCGAGATCTCGTTCGAAGTCTGCGACGCCAAGATCAAGACGAAGCAAGAGCGGGTCTGACTCTGGCAGTGACATCGGTGAAAGAGAAAATAAAAAAAAGCGCAAGACGGTTACAAGTGGCTCCGATGATGACGACGACGGGGATAAAGAGAGTCCAACGAAAGCTAAAAAGCCAAGGATAATCGATACTGACAGTGAGGATGAGGTGAGAATAACATTTTGTGTAACTGCCGTTGGAATGGTATTTCTAAGAGTAAATAATATGCATATAATAGGTTGACTTTTTGTGCATAGATTGTGTTAGATTGGATTGAGCGCTTATATTTAAACATTTCGATTAGAAAAAAGTTCATTTTGATACTACGGCTATAGAGCGATTCCTGATAAATATCTTTTACCTGTAAATAAGATAGTTTCCGTTATTACGATAATGTGATAACTAGGTATATCAAACTCCTAGAGCGTTCCCAAACCACCATTGGTCAAATTTGTCTAGAAATGTGCCATGCACTGCCATCTAAGGAAAATTCAGGGAGACCTGTACGTTTTTTGACTTTTGAGACATTAGCATTTTTTTTACAGGAGTTCGAGGGGAGGAGGATGCCATGGGTCGGTAGTCAGTGCGGTAGACCACTGAGCGGGAGCTTTAAGGTTACATAATGATTGGTCTAACAAATTTTAAATAAAAAGTACTTTATCGGGAAATTTGGCAGGATCTGCATGATAAATCCTACAATTTACTGCTATAAAGGTTTGTTCGTGGTTATTCCCTGCTTAGTTCTCCAAGAGTAGTAGAGTATAAGCAAGCTATAGCAACATCTGCATAGGCGGCCCTCTACTGCACAGTTTTTAGGTTTGAATTATTATGAAAACGTATTTCGCACTGTGACCTTATAGTCTATTGTGCCCCTAACTGACCTTGGAGTTTCTCTCAAATCATGATTCTTCTCAGAATTCTGTTTGGGAGTCATGTTCCCTGACTACGCCTACAAGCATATTTCGCTATAGATCCTCCTCTCAAGACTAGTTTCTCCGAGGAATCTGAAAGTTTGAAGTGAACTTATGGTCAGTACATCGTTATTTAATATAAGTCATTTACCCAAATATCTCTTGTGGATAACTGCCTCGCATGATTCCAGAATATGTTCTGAAGCATCACTAGGCTTGCTTCAGAATCTGCAAAGGCCCTCGTTTGTCATATCTAGTTTCTTAAGTTTATTGTACCTAGTTAGGATACATAGATTGTTCTTGTTTAGACTTGGATTTCCATTTGTTCAACATCGTCGTCAGCAAAGTAACACATTCGAATAATATTAGCCCGTGCCAGAAATGAATACCCAGAAATTCGAGTTTGTGCTGGGCCAGCTCTCGCAACTGCAGATTAGTTTTTACTGGTTTTTTCAGCACTGCTTTTTGCGGACTGTGTCATTGGTTTGCAGGTCTTCCTCGGCACCATATTGTCCTTGTGATGGCTGTTTTGTTTTAAAAGTCATCGCAGAATGTTGGGATGTTTTGGGAGTTTGATTTGTCCTGTAACCTCTTTGCCCGGGAGTAGGGGTGTTCCCACATTCCTTTCTGGCACAACCAAAGCCGGCTACCAGAGCTGCTTTTCGCCATGTGAGTTATCCGGACAATGCTTTGAAGTAGTTGCTTTTTGACGAGTATCAGGTTGTACTCATCTAAAGCTCCCTTCTCGGCGTGTTTCAGACTTTCTATCTACTTTGCGAAAGGAGCAGCTGTTCAAGAATGTGGTGTTGCTAATTCAGACGGCAGCAAAGACCCCAACTCCTGCAGACATACATATATATATTTTTTTTTTTTCGATATGTACCTTTTGTGCTCGAAGGAGAAAATTTTCCAAACCAACGAAAACGCTTCCTCCAAAAGGAACAAAACGCCATACAAGCCCTGATCGAAGGACCCGGTCTGTATTGTAAAGTCTTCCAATGCATCATGTGCCTCCAATAAATCTTGTAATGTTCACTAGGGAAACATGTGCACACCGCAATATGTACTTTTCTGCAACACCGATAGAAGATTTATTTATGAGCGAGGGTTCCGTATGACCGTCTCTTCGTTATCTTATCTGTTTATTTTAATTGAATTCTCAACCCTAACGTTTTCTGTTATATTTTAAAGTGATACAAATGTTTTTTTTCTTAATGCAATATTAAACGAATCTTGTTTTGTTTCCAAATATAATCAAAAATAATTTTCTTTACAGCCAGAGAAAGCAACTGGTCGCGATGATGTTAACGCACTATTTGGTGACGCTGATGACATTAGTGTTTCCGATGAGGATGAGAAGAAATCTGATGTTGAAGACAACGAGGGTGGCTTAAAAAAAAGTCGCTCGCGATCCAAGTCACAATCAAGATCTCGATCGAGTTCTCGACATTCGATAGCAAGATCCCGTTCTCGTTCAAGATCTCGTTCTCGTGATGCACGCAGTAAATCAAAGGAACTAGAGAAAGAAGACGAACCCGAACCAATACCAGAAACTCGAATCGACGTGGAAATTCCAAGAATTGTCACAGATTTGGGCAAAGAAATACATTTCATTAAATTGCCCAACTTTTTGTCAGTTGACACTCGACCATTTGATCCGGAGACCTATGAAGATGAAATCGACGAAGAAGAAACAATGGATGAGGAAGGTCGACAGCGTATCAAGTTGAAGGTCAGTAACACTATCCGCTGGCGTGAATATATGGATAACCATGGCGATATGAAAAGAGAGTCTAATGCACGTTTTGTTCGATGGTCAGACGGAAGTATGACTTTGCATCTGGGAAATGAAACGTTCGATGTGTACAAACAGCCATTACATGGTGACCACAATCACATGTTCATCCGCCAGGGTACAGGTCTGCAGGGTCAAGCTGTATTCCGTACGAAATTGACATTCAGGCCACACTCAACGGAATCATTCACTCACAAGAAGATGACAATGTCATTGGCAGATCGTTCCACCAAAACGAGTGGTATTAAAATCCTCACACAAGTTGGTAAGGATCCGACAACAGATCGTTTATATAATTTGAAGAAAGAGGAGGAGAAATTGCGCCAGGCAATGCGCAATCAAAACAAACCGAAGCCGAAAAAGAGCGGTCGTGCAGGGGCAGGTGGCCACGATTCACACGGAGGAGCAAATACTTCGTATCACCAAGATGATGGTAGTGATGATGAGAATGCCATCTCATTGAGTGCGATCAAAAACAAGTACAAGAAGGGTGCTGCGGCAGAGACTAATAAGGGTTCGGCCATATACTCCTCGGATGAGGATGAGGGCTCTGATTTCGAGGGAAGACGCAATAAAAAGATCGATAAAACCAAGGTGTCGAAAGCATTGCGGGATTCTGATGATGAGTCTGAGCATTCTGAAGGTGGAGACGAAGGCGGTGGCAGTAAAAAGAAAGTTGACAGTAATGATGAGGATAATGATCATGATGCCAGTCGTCATAGTGCAAGTGGCGCCAGCGGGGATAGTGATGATTAATTTGTCTCTGTAATGTGTTTTCTTTTGAATTAGTCTCAATAAATTAAAAATTAATTTAATATTAAAAACAGTTTTATACAGGGTGTCTCAAGCGTGCCTAATCAAGTCTTTTATGCCGTAGTCACTATAAATGATATTATTGCAGATTTCAAAAGCAATAAAAAGGTGGTGAGTATCCATTCCAAATCAGCTGCAATGTTAATGTTTGATCAGTGGGCTTTTCTGGTCGAAATCCCGGACCAATCAGACTATCGATTACAAGGGGTTAAAGACGTTCACAAGGAATGGTAAACAGTATCTTGTGTGCAAAGTTGAGGGTCTCTATTTTTGGTGCACTTCAGAGGGTCTCATTTCTTCAAGATCAGATAAACTATGTTGAAATTCCATATATTCGGCATACTTTCATCGGACTACGTTTTACTATATGTAATCATCTCCTATTGATTTAAATAGCTCGGCATTCTAGTCGACTGCTTCGTTAAACTTTTACTGACAAATATGCCACAGGTCAACTGCACTTGAGGTTCATCAAGAGCTCTGGCAGTCTCTTTTTATTGTAGCCATGGGGTGCTAAATTTTATAATTTTTTTTATGTTCCGGTGGCCTAGTTAATATTCGATTGTAAAAATTCAAATACTGTTGGTGTGCCTTGTATTAGATTAGATTGTTAGTGAAGTTGTTTATAACTTTTTCGTCATGCCGCAATAATCCGACTATGCCTTTGAGTGAGCTTGTAGATATTTCCTCTGATTCAAGGTAAAATTTACCTTAGTAACGATAACTTGTCTTGGTTAGACAGTCACGTTGGCACAATGTATGTACTGCTGATTCTTCGTTTTCGTTGTACGTTCTGCAACTTGTCTTCATAGCAAGGCATTTTTTTTAGCTCTACAATATGTGAGGAACCCTGGAGTTATTCGAATCTCACTTCTAGTTAGTTTTAGGAGATGTTTTGCTCTTCTAAAAATAAATGCTAGTACTCCGCAAATGGGTCTTGGCATCATAAAGCTTGATACAGCTCCTGCTTTGGCTAGCTGGACCGCCATTTATCATGGCACCTAAATGAGATAAACATTATTTGTGCTGATTTTTGAGCACACAGTTGTAAGCATTGCCATATTAATTTGGATGTTATTTCATAGACCGTAATATCATATCATCCTTGCTATCTGACAGGTTACCTAGTTCTTGTTGAACACATGTGATTTTATTTTCTCTGGAGCATTTGTAGTTCTTTAGTAAATATTTCGGCTGGATGACTGGATGTTTGTATCCACACCGTACTTCCCGGTATTGGATCAACGTGTATACCAAGTGCAAGTATATTCTGTTCCCAGTTATTACTGTTCGTGAATGATACCTTGAAGTTAATGTGACATTTGGGAGTGATGGTTATTCGCAGTAGTTCACTGCTGTTTTTTTTTTTGTGCAATTTCGTAACAGTTTGGAGTTTGAATAATCTTCAGCGATTACCATCAAGGCATACATAGCTTCTCTCTTCCTATGAAGAGATGGTAGGTCTAAAATAACCTCCATTGCTATGGTAGAGCAGGTTTCATTGCTCCTGTTGTGCAAAAACAGATAAGTCTGTTGAACCTGCCTTGTGTAGACTTCTGTTTAGTTTTTTCCCACCATACTGCGTATCTGACGATTGGTATTGATATCGTTTTGGGACATTTTTGTGATTTTTCAATCTGTATTGTAAGTTGATGAAGAGCATGGGTGGTTGATTTTTGTACTTGATAGGTTTTTGTGA
Organism: Blera fallax; assembly: GCA_946965025.1. Lineage (NCBI taxonomy): Eukaryota > Metazoa > Arthropoda > Insecta > Diptera > Syrphidae > Blera > Blera fallax. The sequence goes on from OX337244.1 coordinate 97,103,471, forward strand.
AGAGGACTCATAGAGAGACCTTCATGTCTCAAATGTGTACTTTGACCAGCATAAGTCTGCTTCTGGACAGGTATGCTTATCAATACCTCATCCTTAAGGGTGGAATCATAGAAGAAATTAATGATTTTGGACTGAACTCTCAATGAGTTAATGTAAATCTCCTCAAGGCTGTGAATTTTGCCATCACGAACCAAATATCCCAATTTGGTGACTGGAACTTATTTCCTGAGGTCTTCCTTGCTATTACGACCACGGCCTCTATCGCGAGTACATCGTACACAGACACATGCAACTAAACAAGACGCATACAAAGCGATCGTGAGCTCTGCAAACAAACCAGACAAGAAGAATGCTGGCTTCTCCAAAAGAAGAAAGAAGGGTAGAGGAGCGCGCGATTGAAAACGATCGAGGAAAGCCCACAGTCGATCAAATTTTCACACAAACAGGGTGGCAGTGCAGAACGTTCGCTGCTCCATTAAAATCAGGACCGACCTTACCGAGATCTTTGATGTCAAAAAAGGATTTAGGCAAGGTAATGCGCAGTCATGTGAATTCTTTAACATCATAGTCGAAAGAATTGTCCAAAACCTACAAGCCAACACCGGACGCAGCTATAACTTTGACCTAGTAAGGGACTCCGTCTACTTTGGCTCTGCTATGAACTTTGAAAACAACATCTCAGCAGAAATCAAACGAAGAATAACTCGTGCCATTCGTTTTTTCCTCGGGCTGACAAGGAAGGCCTATACCGAACAACTAAGGAGGATCCATACAAAACCTTAATCACCCTAGTCCTGCTTTATGGCGCCGATAAAGATATCCCGGTCGTTTCGAGAGAAAAATTCTTCGTAAGGTTTTCGGTCCCATATGCGTTGACGGGCTTTGAAGGAGAAGATGTAACAATTAAATATACGAGCTATACAGCGACATCGACCTAGTCAAAAAAATCTGTGCATTAGTCGCCTAAGGTGACTAGGACATGTTGAGCGAATGTTCAGCCCGCAGAGTCTTCGAATCTAACCAGGACAACGTAGTAGAGGGCAACTTCGCTTAAGGTGGGGCGCACAAGTAAGGGGACCTCAACCAGCCAACTGAAGAGGTTTATTGGTTGAGACCTAGCTTCGACCCGAAATTCAGTGCCAGCTAGTAGGTTAGTAGGACGTTGTTTCGAAGTAAGTACGTAGATCTTAGCAAATAAGAAATTTCATGGCCGAAATACTCTTGACCATTGTACGGCCGTCACCACCTTTCAATTCAAGTCCATACATATGTCTTTAATTGGGATATTTTGTCGACACAAACTGTTCATATATTTAAGGATGATTTGCCCAGTTGCAAATTTTATGTTTGCACAGACAAAGTACCAACATTTCCACGTCCATGTCAAGGCAAACAAGAACATACAACACCATACCCCCTGTTACAGAACTGATTTTTACCGAAAACTGAAAAGAAAACAACTAAAAAGTCCTGGCTACCAGAGGCGTATTTCAGCTTTACTCATAATCATTTAATCCACCCCTCGTTAAATGACAGCCGCCCTCCGAGGTAACTATTTGCTAATAGTTGACAATCGTCGCGGTCGACAATCAAAGCGACACCACCCATCTGATTGGCATGCACAACGGATAGAAGTGGTCATTTGTAGAAATCGTTACGAATATAATGAACTCCTTAACCACCACCTTGGCGTGAATTCCTTTAACATAAGTATTCAACTTCTTGCTCAGGAGTCGTTGGAGTTGATGTACGACAATAGCGTACTGTAGAGTGCCACCTCGAATTGGACTTAACGTCGATTTATTTATTTAAACGTTACTTTGTCTTCACTGATTGACAGTTGTTAAGTGTCCTATGTCCTATCTCCTGCAGGATTTGCTCCTTATAAAAAGGTGTCGAACAATATCAGAGCACATTAAGCGGCAGAGTCTTGGAGAAGGTTGTTTTCAGAATGACCCCAGTGCTGGGAACTTTACACAAATGTGGCGATGATTATTCAGTGCAACCGTGTCAAGTGTGTGGTGATCATAGTTCTGGCAAGCATTACGGTGTTACCTGCTGTGATGGGTGTTCGTGTTTTTTTAAGCGTAGTGTTCGCAAAGGTTCCTTTTATACATGCATTGCTGGAAAGGGAAACTGCATTGTGGATCGAGCTCGAAGAAATTGGTGTCCTTTCTGTCGATTGCAGCGTTGCTTGGCTGTAGGAATGAATGTCACTGCTGTCCAGGAGGAACGAGGACCTAGAAATCGGGGTAAACAGGTAATGGGATTTCGTAAAAATAAAGGAATTCCGCGAAAACTCAATTCGGTCATATATAAGAGTCCAGTGATGTCCTGCAATAGTGTGCACTATCAAATTTTGGCACAGATTCTTGTTACGTGCATCAAGCAAGCGAGAAGTAATGAACATTTTCGCATGCTCGAGACTAAGCAGCAGGACATTATCTTGGCGAATGTATGGAGTGAGTGTTTCGTCTTGAGTGGTTCCCATTGGTCACTCGACATCAGTGGGATAATTGAATCGTGTGGAGATAATCACCTGAAGCGAGTATTGAACGATGCCCGAGAGCTACGAGCAGATGTTATGGAGTTAAACTTTCTTCAGACGTTGATCCTTTGCAGGAAAGGTATGTTTTTTTTTTATTTATATGAAAATAAAATATTGCATTTGTATTTTTTAAGAACTTGCATTGAATGGAGAAAATGCCATCATATTGGAGTCTTATGCTAATGCTGCATTGTTGTCACTTGCTCGTTACTGCATGCAGCAATCGAATTGGTTTCGTTTTGGATCCTTGCTGCTCGGCCTGCGAAACCTTTCGCTGAGAAAATATGAGAGCTTTCTCTCGGGAATGTTTAGAAGTGTAGTAAAGGATATTCTAAAGAATTTGACATGAGATGGAAATAAAGTCATTACATCAGCTACGTGTACTACAGCTCTAGTTTTTCGGTTTGCCCATTCAATGACATAGGACTTTTGGGTATTTTGGTATATTTTGTAATGATTCCACTCTAAGCATAGGTATATACAATAATTGTAGTCGGAGTCTAATACAGGACTAGTTTACCTACCAACGATTGTTTTTTTTTTTTGGCGCAATTATCACTTGCTTTTGGGAACTCGATTTCCCCTCAATTGTCCTGGGTAAGCGATTTAAACATCTTCGATGCATTCTGCGATGTTTCCTTCCCTTCGTAATGTACATATGACCTATTCACTGCCGCTTCTTTTGCCATATGGTGATGCCTATTGGCTTCTGACCTGTTCAGAGCTTTTCACACCTCGGAAAACATATAGTACGCAGCCTTTCTGATCCTGCTACCGACATCAAGTTCGGTGCCGCCGTCAGCCCAGACGGTGCTTCCAAGAAAAAGAAAGCTTTCTTAACATCCTTATTTGGAAAGGCTGAAGGCTTTTGTTCTGCTTGCATTTATCTTCACATAGGGTTTTGGATTGTGGACTATTTCACGTCGGTCCATAACTCTATATGACAGCAAGCAGACATCATCAGACCAATTGAAGTGTTTAAAGTATGATGTGATTGTACATTCAATTCCCCTGCTTCTTTATGATAATGCTGCGCGGATATCACCACTAAAGAAAAACAGCGGTGACGGCCCAGTCGTTTCAGATTTGAAAAGGATTAAAGCGTTTTGAAAGAGGTTCAATCGATTTTGTGCGTTGATTATTTGCTATGGATGACACATGGGTCCACTACTGACGCCAACAATGAGACAGTGGTCAAAGCTGGTTGCTCTGCTCTAAAAAAGGCGAAGTCGATTTTATCTGTCGGTAAGGTCATGACCAGTGTTTTCTGTGATCTTAAAGGATTTTCTTTGTATTGCTTACCTTCACAAGGAAAGCAATAACTGGCGAATACTACTGGACCCACTGGATGGGGTGACACCAACCGTAGACGGGAGAAATGTTGGGCAAAGTGAATTGAACTACATAAATGAGAAATAAAATGTATTTTTGAATTAAAAGCAAAGTCGAGAACTTTTTACCTTGCCCTCGGAGTGTCTACCCTCCTTAGAAAGACATGGATCGCTTTACTCTTGAACAGCGCTGGGAAATTTGAAAATGAATGCTTTTAGTTGGTCTTGGGCAAGTTTTGGTTCCAGCAAGATACCGAAACATGGCACACCATCCGTCAAATAATCGATCGTTTGTATACTAAGTTCCATAACCATGCTATCAGCCGTTTTGAAGACGTGCCTTGGCCACCGCATATCTGCGATTTGACTCGATTGGATTAGTTTTTTAGGAAGCTATTCAAAACCGTTTAAATTCCAATAATCCATAAATAATTGATACATCTAAGGATAATATTTATGGCTTTATTCCGCGAATAAAGTCACAAGCTTAGGAGGGGCACCCATTTGAATAAAGTTATTCTCCACAAATAATCGGAAAGTGTAGTCTCTTTAATAAAGCACTAATCATTGAATGATAGGGAATAGCGTAGTTTTAATAGCAATTTCACAAAGAAACCACTGAATGGTTTCTCTTACACCATTTACATGTCTGATTTATTTAATTGACTTTGTGACAACGCTCAACCACCGCAGCTGTAGTATTATTCAATTTAAATCCTTGGCATAAGTCGTTGTCTTCATCCGAGTTGTCTACACAATCCTTGATACCATTGCACAAAGCCGATTTTGGCACACAACCACCGTAAGCGCAACGATACGCAAATACTGGACAGTGCTGTGGAACGCATAGATTCTCAGTCTCATCTGAAACATCGGCACAGTTTCCGATTCCATCACAGATTTCATCCGCAGATATACATTGACCCGATTCACACTCCCATTCCTCTTCTGTGCAGCACAATCCTGGTAAAAAAAATATTTAGTCTGTTAATTAATTCCAAATGTATGTGTACAGATACATTAAAGTAGCCTGGGAATCCCCAGTTATGACGAGTCGTACTAACCAGATGAGATAAATGCCAGAACAAATGCGATGCATAGTGTAGATCTTAGTGTTTTCATTTTTTGAGTATGAATAGATGCACTATAGGAATTTAAGCGGCTTTTGTCTGTGTGATACGCAGATATTTATTAAATATCTAAATTGTTAGATCTAGTTGCGATATTTCTACGACCTTGGAGCACCCACGTAAACGGAAAAACAACGAATCGGTGTAAGACTAGTTGATGCACCGCATGCTTGTTCCAAGAGTAATAATATACTGATTTAGTTGGCGAGTGTGAACTACTCACAGTTTATTATCGCATTTAGATACTCGTATGTACGTTTTAGAACTGGTTTGGTTAGTCCAAACATATGTGCTTTGGATCGAAATCACTTATGAATCAATATTGATTCGCAAAAAAAAAAATCGACATTTGTTTATTTGTTGAGATTCAGATTCAGAAAAAACCCTGAGTAATATACACAATCTAAAGTGATTGAAAGATCAAAGATTATCGCAAGCTCGGTTTTTTTGCGTATTTTTTTTTAAATGACCGCACTGATTACAGTTTTTGCATTTGAATCCTTTAAAGCGACATTATTGTTAAAAGCGCAGATTCTGCAGATTGTGCCGTTTATTGTGGTAGACTTGATGTGTCTCCTTTTACTGCTATGTGCAAAGAATCGGCTTTTTGACCTTCTAGCGAGATGGGTTTGATTTGCTACTGTAGTTTGATACTAGTTTCTAATACATTCAATTGACTGAGATACATATGTACATATGTCAAGCGCCTTCTTTAAAGTCATTTAAAGATTTTCATGAACAATTTGTCTTTTTCTGGTTACTTGTCAAAACCCATTAAGAACTTGTCACGTAGTGCCATATCGAGTTATTTTTCAAAACTGCAATCAATTCTAGTGACCGTACGAGAGCAGCCCACTATTAGAGAGTCTCGAACTTCAATTTAATGGCTTCATAAAACATGGGCCTATTCGCAAACCGGGAAATGTGTATTTCTGCTTTGAAATGTGTATCTAAGACTTTCACTATATATTTAGACCTTTCTGGCACTTTTGGATTATACTAAATTCGTTAACAATTTATAAGAATTCTCGGTAAGGGAGTCTATAAAAATGTTCCTCTTTTTATCGTCAATACACAATCATTACACACAATCCAATCATTGCATATGTAATTGAAAGTGGGAACTGTACTCGTACCCAGCATGTATTACTATGCAGCCTTTTTTATGATTTCTGGGAACTTACTTACTATCACGACACCGTTGGTTCCATCTGGGGAACTCGTCGGCTGTCGTGTTTATAGTGCTGCTATTTTTGTCTTCTGATCAGCACTGGCGCTTATAAGTATAGCAAGCTGCGTCCGGGTGAACAACAGCCATTAGCCGATGGCTACCACTTGGAGGTAAAATAAGCACGATTGATGTGTGGTAACAGTTACAACACTGAGCTTTGCCAAGTTAAAGCCAATCAGTGCCTACCCTATTCCCACAGCATCCAGCCATCACTGTGATATACATATGCATATAAGTGAAATAAAATTCAGTTTATTGTTGTTTACATATATATTTGCTTATTATTATGGACATCTGGAACAAAGGCCAACTAGGCGATCTTTTGATGGAAAACGTCGAGGTGTGACTCAGTCTAGTGACAGAGTTTAAGTCGTTGCTTAGTTACGTTAGCCTTAGAGTTAGAATTTGTACTTCGTTGCTCTATTTGCCTACATCAAAAACATGCGTCATAAACTGTATTAGCGTTGAAAGCTTCCTCCCCGGTAGATCAACGGTAAACCAAATCATTCCACTAAAGAAAATTCTGAAAGAAATTTATGAATTTCAAGTCGATACTGTTCATCAACTCCACAAATGACAACTTAGTGTAGACTGTAGATTTGATAAAGACCGACTCTTAAAAACCAGTGTTACTTCCTTTTGGAAAAAATAACTCGAAACTCTACCATTTCCGCTCTATGCCGCTGAGTGCTGAACGATAAGCAAGCTAGCTTCCGATTGATTAATCCTTAGTCGAGTTTTTGGTTCTGTGTACGAGAAACAACTCTACTATCTATGCGAAGATGTAAATATAGTTTAAAAAGCCCAGATATCGGCAACATCGATCCCATGCACAACAACGCTCCTGTTTGCGACAGATATGTGAGCATCGGTACTTCTTCGAACTATACAGTGTGCAGAAGACCTTAGCTTCGTACATGAAAATCAACGTGCTCAGTACTCATTGACTACCCGCAAAGTGAATTTCAAGCAATTTTCGTTGTAGTTTTCCCAAATAGAAGCGAATGAAACAATAGTAAAGTGGGAACAGTATTTTCCACACGGAAATCAAACACGATGCAACATCCAAATATAACATCACTATCAAGTCAAGCCTTTAGGTTATTAAGAAATGTTGTAATTAGCTAAACTGCTTAGGTAGTCAACTTAGGATCACAGTTGCAGGGAAGGAAATAAACGCTCTAGCGAAATGGCCATTTCTAAGCAACTCACTAGTATAAGAAGCCAGCATTTTTGCTGGGAGCTGTAAAGGGAAATACATTTCATTACTTCCTTTGGTTAGTCCACTTTACATAGAGAAGGCTCAATAAATGTCATATCAAGGACAATACGGCCAACTTAAACAAGAGTCGAAAAGTTCAGCGGAGACCATGCAACCAGGAAAAGTATTCCTCACAAGACTTACTGCCGCTGCTCTAAGAATAACAGAGTATCGTTCTAAGTTCCCATCCACATCTTGATCCCATCTTCAACCAAGTCTTTATGTATGTATAAATTATTTCGAGAGATACCGACTCAGACCACAGTTATGGGTCCCTTTTCGTCTCTATTTCACGATCCATCTTAGCCTGAAAGACTCTCTGGATTTCTCAACAGTTCTTCCCTGGCTTTAATTCCTCGCGTCAACGCTAGCATCTGTATAACAGAAATCTAGTTCATCTTCTGGGTTTCTACACAATGGCGTCCCAAGTGCTCTCTTCTTCTGCTAGCTAATGCCGGACAATGACGAAGTATATGTGCCGCACGCCGTCTTAGTTCACAGGTATCATCTTCTAGAAGACCCATCTTTTTTAGGTGATACCCGAAATATCCATGACCTATAGATAACGCTACCACCCATTTCAGTGCTCTTCGCTCCAAGCTTAGAACTTCCAATAAGTGTAGCCAGTCAGCCCTTTAATACCCAATCAAACCTTTAAAGTACATAGCAATTCGTCTTTTGAAAAAATTATATCGAATGCCTCAAGACATTCCCGATATGAACGACGGTAACTTTCTTAGGAAGTATAATTACAACACCAGTGGTAAGTGTTCTTAAATTGCAGCTATTGTGCTAACGGTAAGGTTTACATTTAACATGCAACACGTTTATTCAAACAATGCAGCTTTGTTTTCCATAAACTTTTTCTTTGCTCAGCTTTGTTCGAAATGGAAGTGCAATTAGTAAGAGTTACGCGAACAAGTTACTTAGAACAATTATCAACGTCCCTGGCAAATGGCATGAAAAGTTTTGTTGAATGGGGGTATACTCGTATACTGAAAAACATGCCCGGACTGGACACATAAATATCAGTTGATGCAAAGTAAAATGATTGCCCCTTTTATGTGTAATTAGAGCATAGACATGTCTCATCAAAATTTAGCTTTTACATTACATGGGGTAGCCAATTTTTTTCTTCTTTGGTTTTGGTGACTCTGAAAGGGGCATAGGGCGCCAGTAATGCACGGAGTGAGCATCCCGAAATCTCTCTTTTGTGAACTTTGGTTTTTAGCAAACGAAGTGTGGACAACGATTTTCAGATCTGCACGTTGAATGTTCGGACCCTTGATAGACCACTTGCAGCCGATCAATAAACAGAGGGCCTAGACTGATATAAAGCAGACATTACTACCATCCAGAAAGTGCGATGGAATGGGCCAGGCAAAAGGAGGCCAGACGAAGTAGAACCAGCGTTTATCCGGTGCGCTTTTGTTAAACGCGGCAGACTAAGGCAGGAAGTCTTGAGCTTTCGATAAGTAATCGAGCGTAATATGCGCTCATGTCCCCACGGAGGACAAAGACGGCGCCACCAAAGAATGTTTCTACGAGCTTATCAACAAGACCTACATATGAGCAATTTCCTTAATATGACGTTAAAACCATGTTAGGCATTGTCTATTATAGGAAAGGAAGACATCCACCATGTCTGGCAATGGACATAGGGTATTGACTTAGCTGATGGGGCGAAACGTCACGGAAACACACGGTTTCAATATTCAGAAGGCGACATGGCGGTCCTCTTATAATGAAACGCGAATGCGCCATAGCAAAGAAGAAACACTTCGAAAAACTGCAGTCGCAAGAGACCGCCAGAATCTTCGTCGAAAGTGTACCCCGAAATCTCTCCACAACTCCTATCTGTCTGCTACGCCAAGTATGTGTTTGTTTTTTGTTCGATAGTACCAATAGGGAGTTTATCTGGAGGGCCTTATGTAGGAGAAATATTCCCGATAAATTAATTGCTACAATCAAAGTTACATACATGACAAAGTATTACGTTCTGCACAGAGGAAGGTTGTCTGAGGAATTCGAGATCCAAGGTGGGTTAAGACAAGGCAGCATTCTTTCAACAATACTATTCCTTTTGCGATTTGCTTTCTGCAGCTTTGTCGATGGGAAACGAAGATGTTGAAAGGGAAGCAGGCGTTGTGTCATCGGGCTAAGAATTAATAAGACAAAAACCAAAATTATGAGCCTTGAAAAAACTCATCGGCTCAAATATGTATTGCTGAATAACCGGTAGAGAGAGTTAAGGATTTCCAGGATCTTGGGATTATTGTCTTGATCGATGGTGGAACCGAATTCAATATATCCAATAGGATCGTCAAAGCAATGTCCGCATTCGGGATGTTGTCCAAAATTAGGCGAAGCAATGCAATCACCACGGTAAGTCTGTTTCGCTCTGACGTTAAATCGGCGCTGTTATATGGATACAGCGGGTAGGGAGAAACCGTCATTATTACGAGAAAACTGCAAACGTTCATTAACCGGTGCCTGCGCGACATCTTAAGGATTTTCTGTCCCAATCGCATCTCTAATGAACACATCCACCAGAGAACGGGTCAGGAACCAATGGTCACACGCTTCGAAACGGTGATAGTTCTATAGCTAGTCATGTTATTCGACAGAACCGCTTAACTCAAGATGGCAGATGACCTGGCGGATCGAGAACAATATGATGCAGAACAGTGGAAGAGGAGGTATGGCAGCTGGGATAAAAGTTGAGGCGGGCACACGATACTGGAGCGAGCACTCAGACTCCATTTTACTACCAGATAGAGAACTCCCATTTTACCCGTAGAAAGTCGGGAAGGTGCAGCGATTATCGAAGGAAATGCAAGCTAATCACATAGGAAATGCTTCATCGTGTGATCACTTTTTCCATAGGCGTTGCACAAAGGTATCACTTAAATGTTGCATATTAATGTGTTCTGCAAAGATGTAGTGACATGTAAGAGTTGTCTACAGCCCTTTCAGCTAAGGTCCTAACGCAGGACGATGGCCAACCTAACGTGGATTTAGGTTCTGGGACCCAAACGAGACTCAATGAGTTTAGCTTTCCAACCGAATTCAAAGAGGTTTTGCATTGGTGAACTATTTTGGAAAAGGTGCAAGTACATCGCAATATAGTCCACAGCTATTAGGATGAAAACATCTCTATATGCAAGACAGATGCAAGTTTTTCCCAATGAGTAATGAAGCCTTATGTTGTCGCATTTCACGAAAACACCAGCGCTGGATCCCTGTCCAATTTGCGACTACATCCCTTTCTTCGCTGAGCATGGGGATAATGGACGTCAAATTTGCACCATAGCTGTAATTTTGCTGAAATTGCAGATGGCATATCCATAATATAGGTGTCATAGGACAGCCGTCGTGCAGGGTCATCGAAACTCCAGTGCGAGTTGTGCCAGAAACCGTTTCCTTTTAAGCAAAAGATGGCCCTGAGCATACATCACATGATATAAATATCAAGAGGAGGAGGGATCTTAATCAAAACTCCTAGAGTAGAGTCTGGCGTACTGGGGAAACCTCCTAAGCAGCCAATACAGATCGTTCGATGGACTTTGGCTAAATCCAACGCGGATATCACAGTACTCTATGAGCTCAGCCACCATTTTTGAAGTTTGAACTGATTCACAAGAGAAATAGGAAATAAGCAGAGGCAACGAAGAAGGTTTCCCATTTACCGTCTAATTCGTAGCTTATGGTTGCAGCGATCAAGCCTTGGCCAAAAAACTGTCCTCTGTCCTAGCTAAGTTGCTGAAAGGATATAGAGTATCGCGATATAACTCACACGTCCAAGACTACAAATGCGTTTATTCCAACGAGCAGCTTTATTTGGGAACGGGTCAAGAACATACATATATACATCACCATACGGAGGAGGAAGTTGCAATGGGTGGGTTATACCCTATGGCGTGAAAACAAATCCATTACGAGATAAGTATGCTATGGAGTGGAATCCACTCACCCAGTCAGACTGAAGAAGAACATTCGAGGAGGAATTGATATTACTGGCGAAGAGCTGGAGTGAGCCGAACACATTGCAGATTTCCGAACAAGATGGCGCGCAGGCGCTGTTGACGTCCTATGTCCCTCTAGGGGTGACGGGATCTAAGAAAAGTAAAAAGTAAGTATACATATGTATATATGATCACCCTGTGACTCTCTCAAAACTCACCATAGTAAATCCCCTTCGAATTCGACTTCGAGAGACGATAGTCTTTGTTCGCCGGTTGACGAGAGCAGTCCACTTTTTTTTATTATATTACTTACAACTTTTGCGCTTTAATTTTTTTCTTAAATAAGTTTTTTTTTATTATAAACTAACGGGTACCCGGCGTGCGTTGCTGCGTAGTTGTGAAAACGCAGTTGTGGGCAAACTACTGGATCAATTTCGACCAATCAGACAGAAACACTCTCGGGCCAATATCGAAGATTGACTGAAAATTTCAGCTCAATTGGTTACGTAGTTTTGGAGTCCATATCATAGTTCTAAACATAGGAACAAAGGTGCATTGAGTTTTGTATACATATACAGATGTAGATAAATTATAAGTTTAAATTACTTGCGCGTTATTAATTTTCCCATATGTAGCTTATGTCCTATGAAGCACAGTGGTAGCAGTAGTGCAAATTTTTGTACAATTAACATCTAATTGATCTCTTTGCCGGTGAGATTCTTTATACAGAACCAATAAAAAAAACAAAACATTTTCTGACAGATCTCCGTAAATATATTTCTCTTTTATTGTTATTGCTTATACAATAAGAAAATAAACTTGAGATAACTACATACACAGTTCAAAGTTACACATAATAAATAAATAAATATTCTATTATATTATCGGACAGTTCAACAGTGCATTTCAAATGCATAAAGTAATTTAAATAAAATTCGTTTAAAAATATTAAACAGTTTGATATAATTTATTTATTTCTTAAATTCTTGCAAATCTTTGGTTGCTTTCATAGTTTTCCATATTTAGAATTTTTTTAATTGTTTCTTTTACATACACGCGCACAATATACATAACTTATTTATTAAAAAAAAATGGGAGAAAAGTATTTAACAATTATTATTCACTATAAGTAGAAATCTATTATGTACAGAGGTTTAAAGTGTTAACACTAGATTATGTAACAATTGCCTAACAACATGTAGAACTACGTACGAATACTTAGGTGTTTCTTTTAATTTTTTTTTTAGTTTTCTTAATGGTAACAGAAATTTTACGATTGATTTTTAAATATTTAGTTTTATTTATTAATCAATGAGGTTACAACATCTTTTTTTTTATTTATTACTCTTCTTTGCATTTTTTTTTTAAATAAAAAGTGACAGTTCGAAACTAAATTTATTTATTTTAGTCTATTAGTCTATGTTTAAAAACTTTATGTATTCAATTAAAATTAAGACAGTATTTTTCCAAAATTGTTTGTATAGAAATAAATTAAGTAAACTATAATAGTAATAATATAATTTATATATATTTTTTAACAACGATTGTCATTTTTAGTACTTATTTTGTTTTTAAGAAAAGAAAGGATAAATTGGAACACAGATTTGTACGTCACTGTATTATCTTATTAAATAAATTTAGGTAAATTTTCGGTCTACATAACACCAAATGATTTATAAATCTATGTGTTGAGGGAGTAACAAGAGATTATGTCGTTGCATTTGAGAAGTACAAAGTGCTATAACAGCCGTGGTTGGAGAAGTAGGGGACTCCCTATGTTCCCGGAAATAGGGTGAATGTAAAAGGGGTTGGGTTCGAAAAGCTTTTTGTTCTCGGGTAATTATTTTTAGTTGTAAGTGCTAAGTTACTTTTCTATTTACCAATTAATTTGCTTGCAGTAGTAAAAAAAAAAGTTGAAGTCTGTGGTAATTTTAAAAAGGTCAAATATTGAGTTCAGCGGGGTAATTGAATTCCTCATAGAACAAAGACAAAGTGTTGAAAATAAACAAAGTGAAATGTAAACAGTTTGCGGAACTTCTTACCTTGGTAAAACCATGGTTCGAAACAGACGTTGGTTATTTAACCAAAGCATCAAAAATACAGGGATGTTTTCTCGCTGTCTAACATCGGCGGATGGGACCTGTATACCCTCGAAGGAGCCTGCTCACTTCAGTTTTGTTGTATGCACAGTGTTTTGTTGGTGCAGGTGTTTTCTCTTAAGCTCTCTTTCCGTCTTCCAAATCATTGTAGCGTGTTCCAAGCGGAATTACTGGCGATCAAAGAAGCCCTATCTTGGCTTAAGAAAACCGTGATATCTGTTAGAGATATCCACAGCTTTTCAGACAGCCAAGCAGCAATCAAATCTCTGGAATCGACCTCTATAAATTCATTAGTAGCTCTAGACTGCCGTTCGAGTCTTGTGGAGATAGCTGACTTTTGTAGAAGCTGCATGGATAAAGAAGAGGAGGAAACTATTCCTCACCTCCTTGTTTCTGCCCAGCTCTTTCCCGTAGAAGGAAGCTTCACTTAGGAGCTCCCTATTACAATGATATAGGCGACCTGATGAATACTGACATTAAGAGCCTCCTACGCTTCATAAGAAGCTCAAATTGCTTTGACGAGTAGGTAGAGATAAACTTTCCCACATGATCCACGTGGTATTACAATGGACCTACCATTGGTCTAAGGGTGCTGGCGACTCCTAGCTGGCAGCCACTTCAACCTAACCTAACCTTACCTATGTACCGAAGTCGGGGAGCAGACACTAAGGACGAAGGACGCCAAAAGGAAACTATCGTCAACATATAGACTCAGCGCTCTATCAGAGGCTTTCGAACTATATTAGAGGTCGCCGCCTTTGTGATAGCTAAAATGGTCCTCATCAACATCCTTGTAGAGCAGACGTTCAGTATACAACCTTAAACCAATACGACACCAATGTCATCAATGTGGATGCATGTGCTTTATCACAAATTGTGCTTTATCACGTCGCCGCTTTTGTGATAGCTGAAATGGTCCTCATCAACATCCTTGTAGAGCAGCCGTTCAGTATACATCAGAGAATAAGCTTAAACCAATACGACACCAATGTCATCAAGGTGATAAAAATTTAAGAAAAGGCAGCCCCAGCAGCTTTGAGGCAAGTTTGTTGGGCCAGTACAACAAAATGGAGATGGACATATAAACTAATACCGACAGTCAAAGACTGGCTAGGGAGAAAGCATGAGGACTGCAACTATCATCTTGTAGTTCCAAACTACGTCATAGTGATTACCACATATAGCTCCACCCATTTGGACATGGCAACTCACTTTTCTACCGGAAGTATTTTCTGACACCCTCACAAGGCATGGAGAATTACTCTGCCTAGTCCGTCATTAATTGTCGATCACATGTTCCAGTCAGAATAGAATTGGGTGAGAACATATATTTTCGAAACAACTTTTCAAAATGAGCTGCGTAGAAAAGCCAAAAAGATTAACAGAAGCAGTAGAAGCATCGGAAACATACGACGCAGGTCAGCTGCCTCGAAATAATGCCTAAGGGGATATTGGTATCTGAAGATTCTTCCACCCAAAAAAGTAAAACGATGGCTGACAAGTGGTCTGGCTTATTTAGACAATATAGAGAGTCATTAGAAGATGGTGACTGCCTTGGAAATTGAAGTGAAGTTACAACACATGAAATGTGTCATGGAAAATGGCCGACTTAAACTAAAAGCAATTGCAGAAAGGGTCAAAATATACGAAAGAAGGAGTTTAAAAATAATGCACGATAAGCTAGGGATGTTAAGTTATAGCCCAAGACGGTAATCCTTACGTCACGTTACATTAAAAAGAAAATACTCTGTGGAATCTTGTAAGCAGTTTTCGCAGCTGTGGAGATAAATTAACAAAGGTTGTCGACAAAATTGTTACTGGAGATGAAACTTCATTGCTATGACACTGAGTCAAAGCAGAGTTCCATGTAGTGGTATAAAAGGGGTGATTCAGCCCCCCAGAAATTTAAGGTCGTACCATTGACTGGGGAATTCATGACAACAGTGTTTTGGGACTCACAAGGCATTCAGTTAATAAATTACCAAAAAGCGCTAGCATCACTTGAGCCTACTGAGCTAATGTTCAACGATGCTTAAGTGAATCTGTTAAAGAAAAAGGAGGCGGAAATTAACAAAAAGCTTTCTCTTACTTCATGGTAACACACCGGTTCAGAAGGCTGAAATTGTCATGGCTGCTATGAAGACATGTAGCTTTTAGGAATGAGTTTATCCATCTTACCGTCCTGACTTGGTTCCTTTCCTGGTGTGTCAGTAGCTTGGTCGGCAATTTATGAACAGGCGAAATGAGTTTTGAAGTACATGCATACTCGTATATAGCAAGCACCTGTTATGTAATTGCCCAAAGCTTCAAAACCGCCGCCTTCGCCACATGGGAGACAGGCTTTGACGAATTACGAGATCTCATATATGTCCCACTCAGGAACATGATATACTGCATAAAGAGCGCTGACTGGTTTAAAATAGAACCACAGTAATGGCTCCGTGATAAGCACTTAAGTGAAGTTTCCTTCAACCTATCCTAACCTAGCCTATAGCTACATTTATACTATCAAAAAACAAAGAAAAAAAAGCGTCAATTTTTGATACGATCAAGTTCAGAATACAAGTATGGAGGTAAGTGTGGTGAAGTAGCTTCGGAACGCAGACAGCAACAGTTTGTATACCAGCAGAAGCAGCACAGAAGCAGTTGAAAAGATTCGGATTGGCTGGGTATTCTGCCGACTGCGGAAAAAAATTCTATCTACTAGATGCTTTAAATGCATGAATTTTGGACATACGCAGAGGCTCTGCAAGAGCGAAAATGATTGCTCAAACTGGTGGATACACTGGAAGAAAAACAACAATGACAATACGAGCTAAGATGCCCCTAAGGGTACATGCTATAGGTTAGTGGCAAGAACGCTAGAACGCCTTCGAAAAAAGTAGTGGACGCATGTGCTTTATCACAAATTCAGCCGTGGATAGAAAGACACCATAGTGAAGTAGGGTTTTACTTCGAGAAAGTTGAGGAATTCATCATCAAATGGATGACAGGTGCCTGGGATCGGCGAGGATACAAGGCTGCCGTGGTTCAGGCAAAGAATTTTCACTGTTTGGAAGCCGGTTAGGTGAGTAGTACGAGTATATTGAAAAATAAAATCATAAAATTAAAATGTATCTGTATCTTTCTACATAATTTCGAGGACTTAAAAAAATTACGGCGTGCCTTCAAGACACTTTATTAAATTTCCCATTTAGTTTTTTGTTTCTCTATAAAAGGTAAGCTTATTCGTTTCTATGTATAGCCAATTGGAAGTGATTTTGAAAGTCTTTCCATGAACAACCCGATTGACAAGCCTTAGCAAAGATACGTGTAGAGGTAAATGAAACATTCAGTCGGTGGAGTCGAGCCCCGGAGCCCTGTATTTAACGATAGTGGCTTAGGAAGTGAATCATTTTTTTAATGAAATCCCCTATTAGTTTTTAAAATGGTGTTCAGAACGTGAATAGTTAACGGGAAATATATATAAGCTTATACATACATATGTATCTCTACACCTAAAATATGCGTTTTTCTATAATTGCACAGAGATCACCTTATTGGCAACACCTCGCTTTTGAAAATTCTACAAGATGCTACAGTTCATAGTCCCAACGTTCCTAAAATTTGTACCTTAACCTGTGCGATAGTTATTTGGCCATTTTTCGCCATGTTAGCTCTAAAACTCTTATCAATCAATTTACTTAAAAATAGATCTTAAAATTAAAGTTACGCAATCAAAATCAACAGAAACAAATCATCGAGTGTACAAATGTATGCGTAAAGACCGCCATTAAATTTAAACTGTTTCCTATCTAGTCATTAGGGTTTCTACCGTAAGCGTCACTTCCTGTTGTTTTCTGATATTATTCTCGACAATACGGCTCGGCACCGTTGTCATTCTACTCTCTTCTATTAATGGAGGGCTTCGATTAATATTGCTATCCAAACTGCTATGATGTTGTGATGAAGCAGGCGACAATGGGATCTCTTCGATTTTCTCTAGATCCTGTGCAATTGATGTTGAATTCTGTTTATGCACTCGTGGTAAGGTGCACTTTGGACTACAACGATTTTCCTGTAATGTTGGAATGTCAAGCATAGTTGGTTGCTTGATAGTCGACGTTGGTGGTGGTAGTGGAGCATTTTGCGTTCCATCGTCACGATCCAAACTGAATTGACGACGTAAAAGACGGCTTGATCCTGGCTTACTGTCAAACTTTGAACAACTGTACAAATATTTGCCATCGTAGAATTGTGTAAGGTTACTTTCGCTTGGACTGAGACACTTGTAGTGATTGTAGGGTGAGCTTAGATCGATCATCTCTTCGATTTTTTTGTATAACCGCGATGACGAGCCTCCTGCTGACCCGGGTAGCCTATTAAAGTTTTGCGGATTCAGTAACTGTTCTGGTGTCAATTCATTGATCTTTCGAGATGTCGGACTGGGGCTTGGTGTTTTTGTTGGGAATTCTGGTATTAGGGTCATATTTGGACTTATGGTGTTGGTGGAGTTCGAATCCAGAGAATACGAATTAGTCATCATCGCACTTGAGTCTGCATTTGTGGGCGGAGTGATTTCAACTTTAACCTCGATAGGTTCACCAGCCAGTGAGGAAGATTGGCTGGATGATGGATTTGTACTGTTGCGTGATTTGTTAGCCTGACCCTTAAGGGTAATTGAATTGCGAATAAGAGATTCATCGAGACTGAAAGTAAGTTTGAGAAAGAGAAAGAGATTTATAGGAGGGAGAATAGAATGAAAAGGGGAAAAGGTTTATCCTACCCATGTGATTCCCTGGTTAGCGTTTGTAAATAGAAACAAATTTTATTGTTATGGTTAAAGATTATTTTAAGGGATTGCCATTTTAAACTTACCCGATAGGAGGAGGAACAGGGAGTGGCTTATCGAATCCTTTTTTTCCCAGCAACCAAAATGTGTTCATCAGACCCTTTCCCTTGATTTCAATCAATCCTCGCGGTTCTATGGAGTAATTATTCGTGGCTTCGAGCCGGTCACGAGTCTCTTGAGACATGTGTATTCGCCATGATGATCCTTTAAATAAAAAGGGTCAATAATTTTTTTTTTTATATTAAGCGTAAGCCTCACCTGTTGATTCCATTCGCGATGCTGTATTGACGGTATCACCAAACAGGCAATATCTTGGCATAGTTAGGCCTACAACTCCAGCGCAGCAGGGTCCGGTATGTAAGCCGATACGTAGTTGCAATGGAACACCTGGTAAATGCTTGACATTAAAACGTCCACTCTGGTGCAAGAGGTCCAATGCCATTGTGGCAATTTGTTCGGCATGATCGGGTATTCGAACAGGCAGGCCACTGACCACCATGTATGCATCACCAATCGTCTCCACCTGAAAGGGTGTTTAAAATTTATAGATAGAGGCTCGTTATCTCCTGGATTAGTTACTAACTTTATAGACGTTGTAGGCGTTAATTGTGGCATCAAATATAGTATAAAGATCATTAAGTAAGTCAACCACTTGTACTGGACTGCAGTGAGCGGCAATCGTTGTAAAACCAACGATGTCACTAAAGTATATCGTTACATCTGAGAATTCTTCTGGATCCACAGCTAGTCCCATTTTCAACTTCTCTGCAACGGAGCTGAAATTAACGTGAGATGACATTTTTAGGTGAATTATAAGATTGTAGCTTCCTAGGATTAAATAGGGTTCACATCCAAGGAACTGACTGGCCTTTTGCCTGTTGAATGCGCAATTTGAAGACAGTCTTGCAGTCAAGACATTGTAGCAGCTTAAGTTCCTGACTATATTGAGGGAAATGAGAGATTTATTGTTTCCGCTTCCTTAAGATTCTATGAACCTTTGTCCCTTGAGAGAACTAATAGAAGTTATTACATATATTTGTACGCTGAACTGAAACTAACAATCTCAGGTTGGCTCTAGGTTGTAAGACTGATTCTGAACACTCTCTATCAGGTGACGACCTAGGACAGTGGTGTAATTGGCTTGGTCCATACTTATTAGACTGCAAAGAGAAGTCTGCCTTGAAACTATTGTGACCATTCAACTACTCTTGTTCAGAAGGAGGCAATGTAAGTGTCGGCTAAAGAAAAAAACAGAACACGGCACGATGGTCAGGACATTTCTCATGGACAATATTTCCTACGATTTCAGATCAATGTCATTTATTCATGATGCCTCTCGACAATAGGAATCTTTTCGCCATTTTCAGCAGAATACATAATGTGTGTTTCCCCGAGACGTTCAATTTGGAAAATCCAAATGAATCGTCTCTTCTGGCGGATCTACTAGTACTAGTGGAACAGAGCTAGCTGACTCAAGGACAATGAGACCAAATTCTCTTGTACTCTGGGTAAAATAGCGACTGTCTTCCAGAAACAAACTTGAAAAGGCTTCGTAGAAGGATCAGCATTTGTAGAAATAATAAGACTATACTTAAGGTACTTGAGGCTGCCAAAAATCATTCAAAGACTGTACCAAGAATTTAGAATAGACTGAACAAGCTTTACAGAAGGAAAAAGGTGTGGCTTTCTAAAATAATAGTGTTTTGTGAAAGGGTTCGTAAATGAATGGAGTTTGTTGTTGCTGGGTTGATATATGTCCTTGATTTTTGAAGCTCTAAGATGCCTAAGAGGCCAATTTTCGCCAAACTATCTATTTCCTAATGAGGCGCCGTGGCGCAGTGATAAGTGCGTGGCATTACTGAGCGGCAGGTTCGAGGTTCGAATCCCAGAAAACATCAAAAGGTTTTGTTTTACGGTCACACCTCTATCGAATGTCTGGCAAACTTCGGAAATTAATAACTGTCATTAGAAAGCTTTTTAGAAAGCTTTTTCAGGTATGGCTATCAACTCTAGGTCCCTTCTATTTGTGTAAAAAAATATAACGCGCTCAACAAGAATGAGCGCGAGAAGCTGGGCCCTGGACCACATATGGTCTGTTGTGCCGAAACATATTTGTATTTTTTATCTGCGCCTAATGTGTAGTGTAGAGCTAATAGCTAATCTTGCTCAGTCTGGGAAGTTTGTCTGGTAGTAACCCATACTATCCAAAAGGAGTTTTATATGAAAGATTTCTGGCTGAAAGATGCAAACAAATCTGCTGCTTTGTTTCCAGGGTTTGGCTCTTAATCAGAGCACTACTGCCTAATTATTTTAGATGCTCTTGATAGATCTTTTTACCATTTTGTGGTGTAGTTTTTGATGGCAAAGATACACGGTATATGACAAACTAGCTGACCCGTGCTCGCCTTGCTTCGCCCCCTGACAGTTTTAAGACAAAAATGTATTCAGCTTATGAATTCCCCATGAAATAGATTTGTAGCATTACTGTCAGGCATTAAAGTTCCGATAAGGTGGTAAACTTGACCCTAAATCTTAAAAGTGGGAATAAAGTTGCCTTCTGTTATGCGTTTATCTCCAAAGAAGCTCATTTGAAAGGCTGAGTTAAACTTTCTGGGACTCTCTAAAAAAGTTTTTGACTAAAGTAGAATGCTCTTTGGTAGTTCCGGCGGCGCACCTACAGATTTCTCTGAACATGTACTTTTCCGCTTGAACAACACAATCCAGCAGATTCTTTTGCCCACTTTTATGCACCACAATAGCTACAAACATCAGACATTGTACCTACATGCGGCTCCTTTTCGTATGAAATGAAACGTTCATATTGAAAACATTAATTTTTCCTTAGGCTCCACGGTCGGACAACATTTTCACCGATAACAATAAACCGTTCACTGACAAAACCAAGTCTATTAACAGTGGAACTTTACACATTTCTCAGCCGAGACATCCGCCCAATATCGGGCTTAGAATATCTCTTGCTCATTTTAGTTGACGCCACACATTCGTTGAAATACATACCAACTGATTCGGTTAAACTGAATATAATACTGAAAATGTGCAAACTCAATTATAACATCCCCAGTGGGAATCGCTACCACAGCACACACAGACACAACATGCACACAACCCATCCAGTATGCTTTTATAACAGAAATATAAAAATAAGGAAATACATTTCCTCCTATCGCCAGCCACTGGCCTCTGCTCATAAATTTAGCGAAGAGGCAGCGAAATTAGAATAAAGAACAAAAAAATTATTACCACCACTGAGATGGTTGGGAGACATGATCAACGAAAAATTAATCAAATTCTAAATTTTACAAATGATATTTTTGATTTTGCTCAGCTTCTAGATGACGTAGAATCATGATTTTGTACTTGAAATTTGCGTCTTTAAAAACTCTAAACGACAAAACTAAATTGTATAAAATCGACAAAGGCAAAGTTGATGTTATTTGTGTTTCTAAGTTATTTTGTCTCTTTTCGTGGTCTCCCAAGCACAAAATTGTATAAGTAGCTTTATCTAAACCTGGTCCATGCGATTTCGAATTCAATAAAAAAAAAATCATTAAAATCGGTTCAGCCGTTTTGTTACAAACACCGGGCAAAGAAATATCAACTTCATTTTATAATAGTAGTAGATGTACATAGTAGTAGATACATATAACTACAGAATGAACACGCATAAACACGAACGCCGCTTGGGCACCGATAGTGGCAATGGTCTCCACTGATCGTATTCGCAATACAGTGCAAATAATATATGTTTTATGTTATAACTTTTCTCTAAGATAACGTACGGAGATAATATATATACCAATGGATTTGTTAATAAAAGTTCTACATAGATATGTAAATTAAATTTAGTTCTGTTTGGTGAGAGTTAAGAAAAATTGAGATAAACCACCGAAAAATGTGAAAAAATCAAATTTAATACTTCTTTTGTTTATTTAAAAGGTTTTTGTTAAAAGAAACTTAATATGTGGTATAGAAAAAACTCCGCAGAAGAATTCTGAATCTACAGGAGAAAACTGCACTCAAATCCGTTAGGTAGATTCGGAAATTTCGTGGCAGATACATATATACATCGAATCTGATATGCCTTTTATAGAAGTAAGTGATTATCACAATAATTAATAAATTTAAATAAATTTTTACAATTTCAACGCGTTGTTGAAGCATGTCGCTTTCTGTCATCTCTGATAGACAGTTGTCATTTCAACCATTTCCAGAATTCTGCTGCCAAAGCTCAGGCGTGGGCATTGGAAGACCCTTTATTATTGAAATAATAAAAGCATTTTAGAATGTAAAACTCATTAAATAGCATTGCTGTCAGTGTCCAACCATTATGAGTTTAACACTCATACCTTTAAGTGCATTCATGTGGAATTGATGAAGAATTTAGCTAAGCATGGACTTATAGAACTTTTCCTACGTTTCACCTGAGGCACAGTGACTATCCTCACTTTCCAAATAGGTTCTTGTTTTTCATCTCTAAACTTAAGTTTTGATAAATTGCTTCCGGGTTGGCAATTTATGACATTTCTCTGGGATGGGTGAACTTTGTGGTTTAAAACCATGCCACACGACCATTGTGGTTTTTATGTTAGTGAAAAACAATTTGTGTTGTTGATGAGTTAAGGCCAATTTAGGTTAGGCTCAGCATTATAAAATGATTTATTATTGCAGTAATATCCAAATTTAGTATTTTCAACTGACATTCGATGGGGAATGTCATCTATGTGTGTAGAGTAGGCCATTAATTGATGGTGAAAAAGAAGAGTTTAAATGTTTAAATTTTTGTGACTGAATTAATTACGCATTTCATATGTGTGCTCCAGGAATGTGGATTTTATTTAATTAGCGTTAAATTAAATTGATTTTAACACTGAAAATAATTCATATGATGTACGCCGGTGCTAATGAAATTATCGGTAAATTTACGCCACTTTTGCACTTAGTGGCATTGCATTGGTGTTGATGGTCGTAAAAAATTTGATTCGAGGCCAAATTCCACACAGCAAACTTAATTTGCGTTCACCCTCTGCGGAGAAGTAGGGCGATGACATCTATACGAGCACCTCGACTAAATCAGAGTGAAATGCCTATGGTATGACGTGAAAACGGAATACAAATATTTGATCTAATTTAGACCAGCCTATAGGTTAATTTAATTTGTTACAGGACATAAAATAGTAGTAATAACTGTTATGTGGACCTTACATAACAATATTCCTGAAAGTGGAGCAGTATAGTGCTTAAAAGTTTTTAGCTCATTACCCGAGTAGTAGGTTATGAGAGGTTTTAGTGGCAGGCTGTACTAGATGCAACCACACTTAGATAAGTATAGGTCCGTAGTGATACCACAAGAATTTGGGTGTTCAGCAGAGGGTTAGCCGCGGAACTATCCGCAGCTTGTTATAATAACGGATGTTTATTTTGGGCAGTTCGCGAAGTTTATCGAAGAAGTAGGCTACTATGTGTAGTCAGAGAGAGCCGATCATATACAGAGGACGTGCTCTTCTTCTTCGTCCGTATGTAAATCTTCTGCAAAACTTATTTCAGAAGAAGTGCAGCTTAATGGGAGTCTGCCAATGATGCAGTGTCCTGTTCTGATACCTACTTATGTATGCATGATTGTGTTAATAAGCAAACTTTTGATCCTGAGTAGACAATCCCAGCGTATATTATCGCAGCTCTGGAAAATTCTGGAAAACACCAAAAAGCTTTTTCACGGTAGTACCTCTCGTAAATATTCAACAAACATTCGAGAGTAGTAATCATCATGTCATCATCTAGACAATAGGTCCCTTCCATCTATGCGAACAAATATAACACGCTCAATAAAGAAGCTATAAGTTCTGGATTTCAAGAGATCTGTTTCATTTGTTCATCGATTTCCGTGAAAGGGTATACGTTGGGAGCGAGCAATGATACAGATAGCTTTTGCGTAACCCACCAGCCGAATGAATTTGTTAAAGATAGTGCCTTCTGTGCTCCCTTCTACCATACGCTCCACCAGCTCCAGCACAAGTTTGAAGAAATAACCTTGTCGAAGTTCTGTACACGTTTGAAATAGTTCAGAACTGCTACTTTCAAGCCCCGTAGCTCAGTAGATAGTGGAGTTCTCTTTCACTATGATTTAATATATACATACATAAACCTAACCCATATTCGGAAAACCCGTGCCCCAAAAGCTATCAAAAGAACTCATAAATTCCAGTTCTCTACATACTGTTTTCCTTGTTCACACAACGTTTTAAAAATAATGACTTCTTAAGCCTTTTATCACAACCTAATGACTAGCAATTTGCGACTTCCAATAAAGTATTTGTAAAAAGCCCTGCCACCTTAAGCCGCTTTTAATTACTCCCTTTTTAAATGTCATCATTAAATAGCGCTCATTATGTATACAAACCAAAAAAGCCCTGCCTCGAATGTTGCTCACAGACGAAACCTTTTCGAAGACCTATTCACTTACCTTAAAACGCCCACACCCTTATCACAGCCCCTGGAGCGATCTAAACCAACAAATAAATTGCAAACTTAATTTAATTACTTTCTTCCCTTTTGATAAAACCGATACAGAACGCAACCAAGCCACCTGAAAATCTTGTACTCTCAACGATAACCATTGCTACCCCGAAAGGATTCCCCTTTAGGCATATTAATTAAAAATTCCTTTCTTACTTGGGTAGCATACGATTTAAAAGCTGCTCAGTCTTTTTCCTTTCAATATCCAACTGTTCCGTACGCTCTCTAATTAATTCCTCCAGATTATTGGAATACTTTTCTAGCATTTGAAACATTGTGTCAACAAAGTTCACCTTCCGGCCATGGTTCAGCATCTTGAAGCGTTCGTATACCCTACGGAAGGATAGTAAAAGAAAAAAAAAATCGTTAAAGGTATTTCGATCACCTTGTGCGTAGGAACAATGAATAATGTATTTACGAATTGAAATCCGGTCTCATGTCTGGAGTTTCCGCCCAACACTGACGCATGATGTTAATGGCTTCTGGTGGTGCAGCACCCTTCGATACGGACGGCCGAATGAGCGGAGGCGGCTTTTTAATTTTTGCAATAATTTCTTCCGGTGACAATGACAGCATGCAGTAGGGTTCTCCTCGCACAACAACTTCCTGCATGATGATACCGAAGGAATAGACATCTCCCATGGGGGTTCCACCACGATTGTGTCCCTTCGAATTACGCAAAAGTTCCGGTGCAGTCCATAGTAGTTCTTTGGGGGTTTTGTGTGGAGGCGTTAGGCCTTGTGCTTCGTAAAATGTTGAGAGTCCGTAATCGGTGATTTTCAACACCCAACGTGCATCCACTACACAATTACGTGATGTAAGGTTACCATGGAAGCGTAGTGGTGAGGAATGAACGTATCGCATGCCACGCACTAAGTCAGTCAATAGACTGAGACGGAATGACCAGTCGAGTTTTATTTCGTCCATTATGAGGACATCCTGTAGACTGCCACGGGAGCAATAATCAAATACCATTGCATTGCGATTGGGATCACTTAACCAACCTGGAAATATAGAAATAAAATAGTCGTGAATAATAGAAGTAAGTGAGCAAATGATATAAAGCGTGGCTTAACCCAACAGAATACCGAACAAATTCCCAGAAGTCCAGGTATAAAAACGTGCCCAAGCATCAAAATTGCCAGCAGACTATTTTTAAAGAAAAGTGGACTCATATTGCCATGAAAAACAGCAGATACAACTGAAGAAGTCATACAAGCCACGTTAGCGATTAAAAGCAACAAGACGCCAGAGATTAATGGGATGTCGAAAAGACCAGAGGTCTTGACACAGCTTTACACAACATGCCCAATGGAAGGAAAATTTACATTGCAGTGGAAAGGATGACAAACTACCTGAAAATGGTCGTCGAACAGGTCGTTGTATATCCTAGATATGCTGAAGAATGTGTTCGAGAAAGTTATACGAGCAAGATCAGAACAATATACGGAAAAGGGCTCTGGGCTTTCTAATCGACAAATTGGAATCGCAACACTATCCACGTAATAAAGCACGTGAAGCAATTGTCGGAGAAAGATGGCTTGGACAACAGGATATTATTCTGTCATAATATTTGACGATGAATGCGTTTAAATCAGACGACTGGAACTGTGTAGTAAGAGCGCTGAGCGACCTATAGGTAACAAACTACCTATTGCGTATAATAGCGTTTTCCAAGATTGAACCTTCTACTATGACCCGGAGGAGAGACCGAAAATGTTCAAGATCACGGGAGGAGCTCCACAAGGGTCTGTTATGGGACCAACATTAGAACATAATGCACGATGGTTGGCATAGGGGCAAAGTGGAGTAGTTATCATCGGGTATGTTGACGGTACTGCTGTTGTAGTATCGGCCAAATATTAAAGGAGATGATGCGAAGTTGCAATCAAACAATCATGAATGTTAAACTATGGCTACAGACATCAGGCTTGAAACTAGTGAACCATTAAACCGAAGCCGTTCATCTAAGCAGTCGTAGCAAGTAAGAAGGCCCCCGGGGCTGTAGCGTTACTGTGTAAAATATTGTAGGACCAAGGAAGCCAAATAGAAAAATTTTAACATAAAGTCAATACTCTATGCGGTCCCAATGTGGGCATCAGCTACGTGTCGTGAGTCGTACGGTAGAAGCAATAACTCGGTGGCAATGCACTTAAATAAACACGATGACAAAACAGCAACCATAGAAGTTATAATAATAGAATAGCAGCATATGTATGTATGTAGGTGGAACATCGCAGTCAGAGGTAGATGGACATATAAATTGATTCCAAACATTGAAGAATGTATTAGTAAAAATCACAGGGATCTAAATTATTACTGACAATGGATGCTTCCGCTTCTACGAGTACCTTTGCAACATTATGCCAGCACTATGACGGAAAAACCCAAAACTCAGAGCCTGTGTAGGTGGAATGCCAAAATTACACCAAATTCTGGTCGGCGCCATGGCTCAGTGGTAAGGATATTGTATTACTGGTCGGGAGGTTCGAATCCCAGAAAACACCAAACATATTTTATCACGATCCCACCTCTTGCGAATGTCTGACAAATGCCCGAGAGTAATAACTGTCAAGTCAAGCTTTCAAAAAAAGCCTTTCGGATAGAGCCATAACCTTTCCTAAGCCTTTTCATTTGTGAGAAACTGCAGGTCCCTTCCATTTGTATGTATAAAAATATGTGGTCGCGAGAAGCTGGACCACACACGGTCTGTTCTACAAAATATTTTTTCTTGCATCAAGAGAAATTGGCGGCCAAGTGACTTCAAAAAGACTGATCATATTTAAGTTGGTGACGAGCGAAGGCTACGAGGATGCAACTGAAGTATGATGCAGCAATAGCATATAGAGGGACGGGCAGCGAAAAATGCGAGAAACAAAGAATGTACTGGGTCTGGCAGCTGAGAAAAAAGAGACGAAATTTCAAACCTGCTCCTCAGAAGGAGTGCCTTGACTGACGGTGCCGAATTAAGCGAATACGAGAGAAAAATACGAGTGGTGGTTTTAGCATGCAGTCGGGCATAGCTTGTAGCGCTGGCTGCAGGTTTTAAAGATTTTCATTCATTTTGACTAAAAAAGAAGCAGGTATGGAACAGTCAACGCTTGAGTACTCATTTGACCACTCATTTGCTCTCAGTTGAAAACACGTATTTTAATTCCGCATTGAAATAGTGAATTTTTGTAAAATTTGGAGGTTTTACTCTTTGACTTACAATTGATGTTAAATATCTAAGAGCGATCTTAGGCTCCAAACTTGAGTGACATAAGTACGTTGAGCTGGAATCTACTCGTGCTCTAAGAGTCTTCTGGCACTGCCTAAAAGCCTGCCTTGGTGCAACGACTGTACTGCTTCTGCCGATGCTCTAAACACTTTCTTTAATTTGCTAGCGATGAATATAACTAACTCTTCAGAGGAGGCGAGGAAAGCTATATGTCGACTTAGGAACAACGTAGTTTGCTGTTAGGTTAGCCAAAGTCCTACACTGGATCGATTCTCAAATGATGTCTAAACATAATAAGACATGTTTGAGTCTGAACCCAGGAAAACCACTTGACGACGAGGATAAAACAGAGCACTCTTCTGCCAGTGTCCAACTTTGCAAGTACGAGATAGCACATTTTAAGCCATGATCTTATTGGAATTTGCTTTTTTTCTGGTCAAAAATTCTGCGGTTCATTAAGAGCACTCAGACATTTGGCTAAGTGTGTTTCCAAGGCTGGACCCTTCTTTCCCTGAATGCTTGGGATTTAAATCTCATTTCAACGGCGTTTAAGGTCGCTAAACACCATCTCCTATCGTTCTATATAACTTCACTCACAAATGAGGTTAACTTTTGGGAAACTCACTCTATCTGTATATCTTACTGATGACAGAGGGGTAGTGCCGTTTATCAATAACATTCAAATCAATTATCTAGAATATGCCATTAAAATCAACTGAAACTTGAATTCTCGTTATAACACAGTGGCGCTCGTTCAAACAATGCACCACGACAGCATTATTAATTATACATCTAAAGCTTGTTGTTGATTCAACACATTATAAAATTATGCGGAGGGTACCAGTACGATTTAATACTCTCTCCTAGGATACTCCGCAGATACAAATCACAGATACAAGTAGCATGAACCAATTAAAATAATATAATCCGATTAAGTTCTCTTACCTATCAATGGATTTACGTTTTCATGCCTCAGTCCATGCTCCATTACCATCAGGTCCATTGCCTTCGATTTTAACTCAGTGGAACCATTGAGAGAGATTTCCTTTAGTTGTACCAAGTCCCCATTGTATCTGGCTCTCATGTCTAATAGTCCTGGATTATGCCTTGCCAAACTTCCAGAACCAGATGTATTTTTTCCTCCACCACCACCGCCACCACCAGAAATAGAATTTCCAGGACCGCCACCACCAGTATTACTACCACTACCACCAGCACCACCGGCTAACGCA
Source organism: Blera fallax (assembly GCA_946965025.1). Taxonomy (NCBI): domain Eukaryota; kingdom Metazoa; phylum Arthropoda; class Insecta; order Diptera; family Syrphidae; genus Blera; species Blera fallax. The sequence continues at coordinate 97,132,853 of OX337244.1, forward strand.
AGCCCAAAGTTTTTCAACGAACCAATTGATCCTTTGAGTAAATCTGGTTTATCCACTTCAGGTCCACCGAACTCTTGAAGTTGTTGCAGCCAACAACAAAGCATAGCTTCGATACCCTCGTCCACCTGTGGGAATACAAAACGAAATAGAAATTTACACAACATTTCCACATGTATTTGTGTATCTCCATCAAAGAATGCTGCTGATGGGACTTACAACTTACCCTCCTCGAATCGACTGGAAAAACAAAATCACTTGCCGACAGGACGATTTTATTGGGTCCTTTTGATAGGCGCTTACGGAGAAAATAATTTCTGCAAATAGAAAAAGGAAAAAAAAATATGAAATATGAAAAACGAAACAAGGTGAATTGGAGGATTAACTGAACAGAAGATCAAAGGAAGAGGTCAGAGGGTAACGAGGTCCTATTTAATAAAGTTTATGTTTACATCGGATACCATAGGGCAGATTCATTTTAATATGTGGCCTAGTACGGTATGTTTTTGTGGATTATGCCAAAAAGGAATTCTTATTCAGCAGAATTCGCGTCGATTTATTATTACACACTAGAGGGCACTTATGTTGTAGTTATATTTACAAGTTTTGGGATTGCGCCCAAGGAAATAAGCAATAAGAGGTGGGTATTCTGAACGGCAGAAACAGGAGACTCTTTAGAAGCATGTTATGGCCACTTTATGAATAGCTAATAAGCTACGTGCTTTGGGTACCACTTTCGTTGAGTTTATATTTTGTGCCCTTACTGCATGAGGTAACTTGTCAAGGCTGTAATAAACGAGGAGCTATTACAACAATCATTTCATTTATGAAGTGATATTCATTTCATGTTCAGGAATAGGTTGTCTTAAGGGGGGGAAAATAGTAATAAAATAATACTTTTCCCAGCCTCACAAATCGATGGCAAATGAATAGGGCTAATGCAGGTCACGCAGAACATAGATTTTGGCTTACAAAGCAAGTCCTAATTGCTTTTGCATTTCTTTTAGATACTTTGTAGAATTTCCACAGAAGGAAACATATTTATTGTAAATAGCACTGCAGTCCTTACTAGATCTAGTGGAGACGAACAGAGAAATTTCTCACACCATCTCAAAAGATTTGCAACCATCGGCCTATCCTCCTAGGAAAGTTAGTGGATCTAAATATTCTTAATGGCATACATTTTACTGTCTTGCTTTCTGTTAGGGTATATCTGTAGAAACAGTTGTGGATTCTCTTGCTGGCATTCCCTTAGATAAATGGGTTTTTGAAAGCGAGGGCCACATGCTGTGCTAGTAATCACTACATATGTAAATATGGGCCGTAGGACTATTCTATGTGAAATACCCTCTCCAATGGCAAATGAAATTAGGTGACAATGACTAGTATTCGGCCTCGTAGAATTCGTTTCTGCCGACAGGACTTAGTCTACTAAATATGGAAAAAGAGCCTTTGCAGCCGAATACCATGCAGCTCTTCTATTAAGTCCAACTTCACGCTTCCCCGTGGCGCCATTTGGGAATTTCTTCCGAAGTGAAGAGGACAAATGCGAGCGTTATGTCAAAAAACAAGATAAGTTCCGGTTGGTTTGGGGCCTAGCGAGCCGAAACGTAATGATACATCAGGGATATGAAGGGATGCTTTGTTGACGATATCAAATGCGGACAACGATTGAATTCTGGAACGTGAAGTTCCTCCTCAACTAACGAGCAGAAGGTCATCAAAACTTCAGATTCCTCTAAAAGTAACGAGAATTAATGCGAATCAGGATTAGTATCTTTGGACTAAGTGAAATAAGATGGTGGGACGCTGGTGAGTACACGTCGCTTGCTGGGATGCGCAAGCATCCATATAGGGCCCAGAGCCAAGCTTCTCTCATCAATTCGCGCTGTGCGTGTTATATTTTTCGCACGAATGAGGGAACCTACTCCTAATGGCACGTGCCAAAGGCGTAGTTCAAAGCATTAGCACATAGGAGCATCAAATACTTGGAAACCTAATAGTGACCGGATACTGAACACACAATCGTAGACGACCGCTATACATTTATTAAAAATATTTTCCCGACGGTTGCACGGAGGTTTCTCTGTAAGAGGAAGAGAAACCACAGCACATGGCTATCGGTAGACACCTGGAGACTAATCGAGGAGCGTATTTCAATCAAAGCTTCGCTCTCAAAAGCCTTTGCAGTTGGAAGAACTCAGCTTAAAGTCCAGTACCATCTGAAAAAAAAGAAGTACATAGTAGTGCAGGACGTGACAAGTGAAGTCCCATAAACTTTTCAGCTCGGCTTTAGGTCGAAGATGCAACCAATCGGTCTAACTAAGACAGTTTATTCTATTACCAAGAATCTGATCAGGGGACGCCGTCCAAACAACATCCCATTAAAAGCTTCGGCAGTTCCTTACTAATGTGTGGTTGACAAAATGGAGGGAGCATTGAAACTGGCGGAGTGCTACTCACCTCGCTCTAATAATTTTTTCCCAACTTTTGAAGAAAGACGAAAAAAGGCTTCAGCGATGAAAAGGTTAGATGACTAGCAATCTGGTGCGAGCCTGTTTGTATCCAGCAGATTAACGAAACCAACGACTGTGTTTACGAGAAATCCCGTCCTAGTTAGAACTACTATTCGCTGTGTAGGCAAACCTAGCGGTGGTTCGAGTCCTGAGAAAACTTGCCTTGTCTTGCAATATCATTGGGGATCTCGTGCACCTCACGAAAATACCACATCTTTGTTAGTACGATCGGTAAAAATAACTAACAAGGCACAACGGCTGAAAACTGTGGGGTGGAACTATAGCCAGCATATGGTTTCCCTACCTCAATATTCAAAAGATTCGAAAGGGTATTCGGAGATCTACTGATCAGCAAGCCCTTTAACCAGATTGACTACTTTTCAATCGACGCAGAACAGTAGTATTCTGGATATTTGAATCCAGACCATGAAAAAACTTTTTGGTGTGCATTAACCACTAAGCCTAATAAACCATTCAACTCAGAAGATAATAGCCAAAACTTCCATCAATCTGACCAAATTGAAGTGAGGATAGTAATGTCCAACAAGATTGTTGCCCCTGCAGAACTGTCTGGCAAGCTATTTAAAGCCCCTTGCAATAACCTTGTAGTGACCACGCACCAGCCCATTTTAACAATCTGTTCAAGCCTGTTTAATGGATTCTCAGCATAATTTTTCGATTCACAAGATGTGACACTCCCTCAACCACGCCAGTTCCAAAAGTATTAGCCTCCTCAGCACTGCGCTTGAAATCTGCCCTATTCTGTGGTCGCCTTTTCGTTTCAGGTCACTATCAGTGCGGTCTGAAAAAATCTTCTTAATATATTCGATCCCGTTTGCGTTAACGCTTGTTGGAGGAGAAGATTCAACGACAAAATATACGAGCTGTAAATCGACAGCGACCTAGTCAAAAAAACTGTGCATTGGTCGTTAAAAGGGGCTAGGACATTTGGCGCGAATGAATTCTTTGGTCCGCAGGGTCCCCGAGTCTAACCTCAGGTAACACGCACAACTGGAAATGGATCTCAAGCTCAACTAGCTTAGGGTGCGCAACTAGAAGCAGTGAACTAAAGACCGTGCTAGTTGGAGAGGCTTTTTGGGTGAAGGCCAAATTTACCCCGACCTATAGCGCTGCTTAAGTTAGTAAGTTTTTTTGTTGTTGTCGCTTCTGTCTCTAAAAGTACGTTAGTGTCATATCATAGTGCATCTATTTACCTCAATATGAAGCACTTGAAATCCTTTATATTAACGTCCTCTTCTCCTTACCGATATTTGGAAATGTACTTAAAAATATGGACACTTTTTTTCGTTGTCTCATACGCATATTCTTTGTTACAATAAATAAAGATGTAGCTGTCTTGCAAACTGCCTTCCATTCTAAATTACGAAAACAATTTACATTTTTGAATAAATTAATTTACCACAAGCGTAACAACGGAAACTGCTCTTTGTTACCTTTTTCACAAAAAGATCGTAATTAATATGTATAAACGCAAAAATTATTATTGTTTAGAGATAAAAAAAAAAAAATCTTAACCCTGCTTTACTAATCACCAGTTTTCTGAAGCCGCAAAATCTCCCTCACTTACCTAGTTAAAGCTTCTTTTTTCAAAAATTAATTAGAACAGGAAACACTAGAAGAAGAGTGAGATATAATTAATTCACCACACTAGACTGCGATGAAATTTCTCCTCTTCTTGTTGAGTGTTTGGAAATTTAATGAATAGCCTCGCGATGTTGATCCTTTGGAATAAATTACCTAGTCAAGGCGATGTAAAACAGGAAATTGGTTACCTTCAAAAATCTTCCAAAATAAAATCGAAATTGTATTTCCCTTGGTAATTATTTGGAAGAAGAAAGGCTCCGTAAAAAATCAACAAAAGCCAAGATATCCCATAAATCTTTACACATCCACCATATCCCTTTCGTCCCAGTCCATCATCGGCTAATCGGCCTAAGTGCTGTGGTACATTAAAAAGGAACGCAAAGTAAATACGAAGATAATTTGATGATTTTTTGTTGGCATGTTTTTCTCGCAATAAATTACTGAAATAATAAACATCATTAGCACACACAGCCTCATTAGCAGGACTAGATTTTCGCAAACGACACAAGGCCCATCCAAATCCAAATGACATCAACTAAACGTCTGTATGCTCTTTTTCCCCCCTCTCAAGTGGTCGGATATTTTCACTTAGCTCTTAAAGCGATTATTTATAACCCTTCTAATGAAGAGCTTCTCACTCGAGAGCCCACTTGCCTTGCTTCCTCTTTTAAACGTAAAGGGAGAAAAAAAACAAAAGTATAAAAAAAAGGAATCAAATCGTGTATAACGAGCAGATAATTAAGCCTCTTCAAATGGAATCCTGCATTACATTTATTTTAGAATCCCCTCTCATCCTTGCTTAAGGTTCTCAGCATGCTGGTAAAAATCAATACTCATCATTTCCATGACGACTTCATATGGGTTTATTTGTATGTGAAATGTATGGCTTCCGGTTACAGTTATGGTGCTATGAATGTGGGGTGAAAAAGAAGAAATCAAACGATTTTCCATTTCGTAATTGAATTATGGGAGGGAAAACAAGGAGCCTGGCATCTGTACGTTTTTATGGTTAAATAGAATCTACGTAGGTACCAGTACATCAATCATATTTATATCTCTAGTAGTGTAGCATAGGCAGGAAGCTGTAGCTATACAGAGGCTTCTACCCGTATTTTGTATTGAATTCAGGAGCTTTGTATACAAAAAAAAAAAAAGATTTTGATTGATTTTTTTTTATATTTAGATCCCTAATTCAGAGTCAATAGCATCTGCCATCATTGTTAGTCTAGGTCACCATCCCACTATGCAGCCTTTAATTTTAGAAGTTTTGTCGGAAAGCTTTGTAATTTCCATGACTTTAGGCGAGTTCGTCAGCAGGCACTCTCTTAGGTAGCGCTACATTTCGGGGTGAACCTGGCCTCAGCCAACAAGCTTCTCCAGCACCACTTCTGTAGACATTAGGCGAGATCTTCCTCTACTGAGCTGTCCCTCCGGGCTAGTTTCGAAGGCTCTGTGGGCTGTAGCATTGATATCCTTTCACTTTACATATCCTAACCATCTTAGGCAGCTTGAATATTTCGTCGTTGAATCTTCTCCTCCAAAGCCAGTCAATGCAAACTGAACCAAATATATGGAGAATCCTTCTCTCAAAATGACCTAGGATATCTTCATCCGCTTTTGAAAGATGATCATGCTTCAGCGCCATAAAGACAAAATTCCTTACCACCTCAAATTTATACCTGTCGACTGTGATGTTCAGTCCAATTCGCCGATGTTGTGTGTCCCTTCTTGTTGACAGGATATGCTTGGCTTTGTCTTTATTCACCTCTAAACCCCAATTTGGACCTCTTGGGTTTTCTCCAGGATCAGCCGAAATGTGAATCGACTGTGTCCTCGATCATGCGTTTCTCGTGCTCTTTTTTCTTCTTATGAAGAAGCCGGTGTTTTACCCATTTCATTTGTTTGAAGAGCTAGGTAGCAGTCCTCATCCTTCTTTGCAGCATCGCTTTGGATGCATCTTGTTTAGCTGCATGTATCTTCCGGCATTCTTCATCAAAACAGAGGTTTCTTGGTGGAGATCGGAAGAAACTCAGTACATCAGTTGTGCCATCTCTGATGGCAGCGGGTCTGTGTTGTCAGCGTTGCCACTGGGATGAAGAAACCGCGTGCCTGCCATAGTTATGTAAGTTCTGCACCGCTGCAAAGTCAATAAGTCTAAGTACGTTGCCAGATGTGGTGTCGTGGCTATGCTTACCAGAGGTCCTTTGCTATCTTGGTTCTGAAGTCGGCCATCACGATTTTAATGTCATATTTAAGACCTTGCTCACAGATTTTGTCGAGGAGCTCGTAGAAGCAATTTTTGGTGGGGTTGTCCTTGTCTTTTGTGGGCGCATCAGCGCATATTAGGCTAAGGTTGGCGAAATTAGCTTTGACGCGGATTCCCATAATACTGTGGATCAAATCATGCATGATTTTTTAAAACAGATTCAGGCTTTATATTGAGATAGCACGACGAGTTTTCAGGGATCCGCATATAAGTACGGAGCCTCTACTTTATAGCTCCTAAGTTAAGGTTGGTTCAATTTTTTTTTTTTTAATTGTGTTCTTAAGTCTGTGGCTAGGACATTTATGTACGAAACATAATATCCTCTGGCAACATACGATGCGCATGTCAAAATTTGTCCTTTTCTTGATATAGTACGGGCAGTATGACTTCTTAGTTGACGGCGTCCATGCCTCTGCGCTGTGCAGAAGGACTGGTATGATCAGGTTTTCGTAGAATAGAAGCCCTTACAAAAAAAAAATACAAATTCTTGGCGCAACAGACCGTATGTGGTCCAGGGCCTAGCTTCTCGCGACCATTCGTGTTGTGCGTGTTATATTTTTTCACACAAATGGAAGGGACCTACAGTTTAGAGCCATATCCGAAAGGCAAATTGAGAAGAATAGAAGCCCTTACTGTTACATTTTAAGCTCACAGCGGTCTGCAGGATTGATGTTCGCCATAGAGCCTAAGTTGGGCAAAGAACCTGACTACTTTAAAATTATGTCTGCCCATTTCTGTGCTCTAAACAAACCCCGGTGCTGAGAGTCCGTTTTTGTTCGCTAAACCCATTCTACCTTATTCCGTCTCGATACTATCAAATGTCCCACTGATAGAGCTAAGTTCAATCCTTTCAAGGATTGTGTATTGATAGCGCGCCACCTTATCTGAGACATTTCTTTATGACAAAAGGTTTTGAGGTGTCCTCATCCGGCACAGATTGACAAGTTTGGAAGGAATATTAATGCCAAGACAAGACATGGCTTGGTATAGTTCATCTCTATCCACGCTAACATAGGTGACCTTGAAATCGATGAGCAGGTGATGCATATGGATTTTGTGTGCACGGGTTTTCTTGAATATTTGTTGTATTTGTTGTTTACTTAAGATTTGGTCAATGATGGACTTTCTCAGCCTAAAACCTCACTGAAATAGACATATCACGTTGGTGATCAGAGAACTTAGGCGTTGTTAAGAAGACTTGTGCCTTTGTAGTTGGTGCAGTTTTTCCTCTCTTCAGGATTGGGAAAACGATGACGAGATTCCATTCATTAGGCATAGTTTCATCCGACGATATGCGTGCTCCTTACCAAGTCCTCTCCTCCGGCTTTGTTTGGCAGCTGATCCGTCGGTTTCAAAGATTGGATGGATTTTAGCTTAGATATACATAGCTAATTTGACTTGATTCTGATCCGGTTGGTGGAGTTCTGGGCTATCATTGTCACTGTTGAATGGATCATACTGTTTGGAAAGTCGGTCGCAATTGTTACTAGATTACCCCATCCGTATCTTTAGGCTCCTGTTCTGGCCTTAAACTCTTGGCATGCTCCTTTTAAAAAATCATTCCTGTAACAACATCTGTCTAGCATATCCTTGATCAAGCGCTGCTATGCTATTTTTTCTTGTTTTGAGAAGCCGCAGTTCCTCTTTTCTGCTCTGCTCGAAGACCTCGCGAGCAGCTCTAGTTTTTTTTTAACAGCGATAATAGGCTGCATTAATGGGTGAACGGGACAAGAAAAATATTGCACCCGTCACACTTAGATGAATTTAGATCCTGTGTGAAGCCCTAGGAGTTACAGGAGTTCCATACTATAGGACTTAGGAAAGAGCATATTTGGATTTTCAAGCCATTCCATGGCATTTATGAATTTTTGCAAATCTTGGCTTCCAAGGATTATATTGCTATTGTGGCAGAGTGTTGGGCACTGATAAAGAATGTGTGGAGTGTCCTCATGCACATCCGCTCCACAACATCATTTGCACAGGATATCTGTGTTGAGTTTGATTTTCTTTATATGATATCTCAGCATGTTATGTCCAGTGAGAGGGGGCAATGATTTTTGACTCATTTATAAGATTCTCCTGGTATTTTTGATTATCGTAGAGTGGCCTATTTTTCTGGTTATAACACAGAAGTTGAGCGCACTTTATCCTTTATTTGGTATTTTGTTCCCAACCGCTTGTTTAAGATTACAGACTGGATCATCCTTTTGAACTATGCACCAAGAACTCTTAGCTCTTCCCGACAGCGATATATAAGCTTTGACTTTATTTCAAGCGCAGACATCGCTTAAAAGCTGCAAGCCTGTCCATCTTGAAGTCATCTGAATAGATGTGTATCGTTGATTCACTGACTGGTAGTTGATTTTCGTACCATTCTTCGCTACTGGCAAAATAAGTAGCAAATGGTTTTTTAAGGTCTAGATCGGGAGTTGTGTAGTCGTTCATACATTACTGCCTGTACTCATATATTTGTAGAATCTGCGCGTGCCCCGTCAAACTAAGTTTTAAGTTTCCGGACTGGCTTAGCCAAATAGCACGGTTCCCGGCGGACTCTGGTACGTAAAATTCCAGGAGTTTAAATTGAGCATAGCCTCTAACTCTGCTGTAGGAGTGGTTCTCTTTGTCCCAGTGGTCCCGATACAGGCAATTCTTTGCATCTTAGTCAGATTTTTAAGGCCACCAGACCAGACTCTGAAACGTCAGTATTGGTTTTACTACCACCTCTTACGGCCACCCAGGTATCTTACGAATATCCTGTTGTACGCTTAGAAAGGTATCATAGCTTATGCAGTGAATATAAAATGCCTTTTGTTTGAATTCGTGTGCCTGGGGTATCTTTTTCGGAATTACATTTTGGAAGGTATTTTTTTCAATATGTTATTCTTGCCATATAATTTGCATACTTTAAAATTGGATCAAAATTATTAACAAAGAATGCGAATAAATTTAGGAGAACTGATTGTTGCGGAAATTCTCTAAAGCGGAAGCGAATACATTTATTATTAACATTTTCCCCGAATAAATTTCCGTCTCTTAATTTGCATAATTTTCCCGCACAAATACAACCAGATCCTGGCAATAAAGCTAATTTGCTACACATTTATCTAGCTACTTTAAATTCAAGTCCAATTGTGAAACTCATCACTTGGTGATAATTCTAGAAAAAGTAACTTTTCATTTAAATGCATTTGACAGGATTTTTTTCCACTTGTCTTGTCAACACTTCATTAAAATATGACTGCCTGTGATCTGCAACTGGTCGGGCGTATACGTAACATTTTTTAACTCAGCAATTCATCAGATGAAAACAAGAAGAGAAAGAAAAAAACGAACTTTTCCTAGCAACTTTTTTTCTTATCCTTAAAGATGCCTTTAAGGGATTGTACCTTGTATAAAAGAATGAGAAAAGGAATCAAGAAGGTGACTTAGAAACTCTCACGCGCTAAAAAGAACACGACTAATCTCATCAAACATCCATCCACTTTCTAAAGTCTTCGTCGCCTTCGTGTACGACTTCGTCATCGTCGTCATCTACCGTCGACATTTCCTTTTCTAATTACCTTTGGAATATTTTGAGTTTTATCCGAGTAAACAAAGTGAGAATTCATTTATTTGGCTTTTCCTGGAATTTTCTAGGGCATTGAAGGAAATGTCCTCAGGGAGGTGTACAGAAGAAGATTTTATTAATATACGTAATCAGAATCGCAAGTAAGAACTAGGAGAGTGTCGGTGACGTTTATGTGCAGGACTGTGATTTTGAAATGAGTGGACTTTGAGAACGGAATTTCTCGAATTTGAATGAATTTCAGCAGATGAGGATTGTGATTCTTATGAAAATATAATTATTTAACTGCTAGATAGAGGAATATGGCTTGGAAAATACGTTTAAACGCTTATTTTACCGTATGATGCAAGAGACTTTTCCATTTGAATTTGAAAGCATCATAATCTAATTTGAATTAAATTAATCTGTACTTGGAGTTTTATAACTTAATGCTGCATTTTTAACATCAATCTCCTGTTTATGTATCTCTGCAAATGCAGTACAGCTCTATATATTGTTTTAAATGTTAGGGCTACGTCCATGAGCGTAAGGACACTATAACCAAGGAAATCCATTGTATAATAAACGTTTTAAGTCAGAGGTGCGGTCTTTTTGGATGTTTCGAAGCTGGGGGCTAAAATTCAAGTGTGTGCTCTAAGCAAAGTAGTTGACGTATCTTTTAGACTACAATCATTTCTTTGTATCCCTCACTTCTACAAGTGGATGATATTGACCGTCTTTTGAACATCATCCTAACCTCTTTGGTATTTCTGTAGATATGTAGACTTATAATCGGTATTGTCAAAAACACTCTCAATGGTAGGGAAGGCATAGAACTATATCTTTGGAATGGTAGACGGTTTTAACTTGCGCTATCAAATTATGCCAGGGTCGTCAACAGTAGGGTCATTTCTCTTCAAGGCTTTTGAGTGGAGTCGATAGCTATAACTTGGAGAAATTAAGGGACTTGTCTGCTTTGGCTTTGCTATTAACTCTGACAATAACACCTCAGCAGAAATCAAACGAAGAATAACTGCTGCCAATTGCTGTTTCTTTGAGCTGAGAAGGCCTTTGAGTTAGAAGGCTCTATCTCACAACTAAGGAGACTCTATACAAGACCTTGATCATCCCAGTCCTGCTTTATGGCGCTGAAGCATGGACACTGTTAAAAGCGGATGAAGATATCCTCAAGAGAAGATTCAACGATAAAATTTACGAGCTGTACAGTGACATCGACATAGTCAAAAATTGCGCATCAGTCGCTTGAGATGGCTAGGACATGTAGAGCGAATGGACACCAATGTGCCGGCAGGGTCTTCGAATCTAAGCCGGAAGGACAAGGTAGTAAAGGAAGACCTCGCCTAAAATGGTGCGCACAAGCAGAAGGGGACTTCAACCAACTTGAAGTGCGCAACTGGAGGCAGTTAGCTGAGGACCATGGGCTTTTGAAAAATAATGTTAAGCCAATTGCATGGTAGGCTTTAGGTAGCTCACTGGATTTGTTACCAAGTTTAAGGATAATCACCACATTTACGGCTTTCTCTGTGGAGTGTATTCCGGGCTGAAGGTTGTCTTAAATAGGAGTTAGCAAAGCGAGATTGATACATTCAAGGTCTTTTGGAGTAAGGACTGCAAAACACCATTCCTAGCTGGTGCATTGAAATGTTTAAATGAGCCAATTACTTACGCTATAGTTCGGGGTGAACAAGGGCATCAACTTGAAGTTGCTTTGAGTTACGTTCCCCGAGTTAGTTGAGGTCACTTTCCACCTACGCACGCCATAGGAGAATTGGGCGTCCCCTTCAGTGAAGTCTTTCAGGAATGGAATGAGAGATTCTTCAGGCTAGAGCATCAATGTTTATTCGCTCTATGTGACTTAATAATTTTAATCGTTGTACACGCATCTTTTTGACCAGGTCGGTGTCGCTGTATAGCTCATGGTGACATATTTTCCTCCATAAACCGTCAGCGCAGGTGAGACCGTAAATCGAATGTAGAACTTTTATCTCGAAGATTCCAAGCGGACTTTCATTTGACTTTGACAGAGTCCATGGTTCTGCACCATACAGTAGAACGGAAATGATGAGTGTTTTGCCTATTGTCTTGCTTTGTCTCTTTGGTCCTTTTCGATAGGGCCTTTGTAAATAATTGTCTCCAACAGTCATAGAAACAACGAATGGCGTACTATTTCCTCCAGTACCAGAGTTGAAGAAACTCCATGTCAACCGAAAATCTCTAGGGATATTGAAACTCTCGGTGGGGTATTTCAGGCTTTGATGGAGCAGTAAGCGTTCTCCATCGTCGTCCTACACAGGCGAATGGGTGACACTGACATATGCGCCCTAAAATCTATAAAGAGATGGCAATGCTCACACTGGTCATCCGCACTAGCTTTTGGTGCTGAGGGACTTCATGAGAGCTCAAGGGAAACCCGGTCGGCAAAGGCTTTAGCGGTTGGTTGCGATTGCGTTGTTTTGGTAGCAACATCACAACATAATCTCATTCGTATCTTTGCTGCACCAAAGTAATGGTTTAAGTCGATGTTTACACCTCAAAACGTTCGATCATCCTATGCACTGGACGAGAGTCTTTTATTGATCATACCTTGATCAATTTGGTTGCTGGCAAAGTCGATGAGCCTAAATCAGTCTTCCGATGGTCCTTCCAAAAATATCATCCTTTCCGATCTTAGCATTGAAATCTCCAAGAACGTTTTTAACATCATATTTCGAACATTTCTCGTAGGTTTTCCCGAGGAGTTGGTAGAAACGTTCTTTGGTGGAATCGTCTTTCTCATCTTTTGGTGTGCGGGCACTTAAGTAATAGCTAATATTACAAAGTTTAGCTTTGATGCAAATCTTCATGACTCATTCCTTTACGTCTATTTCTGCAAGGAAAGCCGTAACGAAACAGCCGCTGTCGCTGCTCGTGGTAGTAGATGTTTATTTTTTCGGAAACCCGGTCCCTCCCAGCGTACTTCCTGAAGAACGTTATACATTATGTATTAGCTTTGTAGCTTCCGAGGATCTCTAGCCAAGACGAGCCAAGAGGGTACAAATGTGAGTGTACATGGAGGTGCTTAAAAGTCGACAATGAATGTTGGCAACTGGAAAAGAGCTGAATGGAGTTTAAGTACATTCCCAGGAATCGAACATAATAGTGCGTAGACGTTTTTGATGCCACGACGCAGGGACACAGGGCTTAAGTATGCAAAAAATGGGAAAAAGTTCTACAACCTATGTATATTCTCGTGCAATTACTGGTGTAAAAATTCGATAAAAAGTTCAGAAGAATGAATTATGGGAACGCTATCAATTAGTTTTTGATTCATATTCATCACGTTTTGCTCATTTTTTAAGAACTATTCAAGAGGTCATTTTAGGTAAACAAGAGTAGTAGCCAAACTTTGAAAGACCCTGTTTGGACACCTCTCTTGTTATGTCATTCCAACCATGTCAGGAATAGCAGGTCCTTGCAGATCAAAAACATTACACGGCCCATAAATATCCACATCATTCCTTTGCTCCCCAATTTTAAATGGAAAAATGTCACTTACCTCATAGCTATTCCAGCGGCGACACTTGCCACAACAATGCACAGCAGCAATGCCATGCAAACAGCTACCACAGCCCAACATATTACACCGCAATACCACAATTGCGACGTACTCACTAACAGCCAATCATTATAACCGGGTAGGATTGAATGCGTTATATACGTCTTCAGGTTGATTTCATGTTGCTCCAGAATGAGAAGCGGTCTCCATTTAAACTCATGCGGGCTGGCAGTTTCATTCTCTGCACTTCGCACAACGTCCAGCACTAGGAAATCATACTTCGGCACTTGCATGTTACCCAAGGAAGGTCCTCGTGCATTGGCAATAATGAAGTCGTAGAAATGAAAGAAATCAATGAAATTCCGCAAAGTTGATATCCTTGCAGCGGCAGCAGTGTTGGTAGTGATGTTTTGTGGAAGGTGGCTGCTGTTGGAATTGCACAAATTCTTGAGTTGTACTCGTAGGAGCTTTGCGTGTGTCTGATTTGTAACACTGCATTGTTGCACGAACAATTTAACATCCTTACAAATTTCCGTCATGTTTTGCAATCTGACAGAGACTTTACATGCAGGTGGAAGGACAAGTGGTTCTAGTTGCACGGAACGATCCAAGTGCATAGGCCAGTGCACGTTTTCTGGTAGTATACTCTGCTGTTTCGTGTCCTGTTCCTGTTGCTGCTGCCAACGACGGATTTGATGGAAATTTTGTACGGTCCCTATGCGATTGTCATCGAACGCTACATTTAGAAAGTGACGATACTTATCACTAAGCACGGTAAGAAGGAGTAGATTGGACATCAGTCTCGAAGTGGTTTTCATCAGTGATAGGTTCTTATAGAATCGGTTTTCGGCGTTAAAGGACGTTGCTATGATGTCGATGAGGAGTACTTTCGTGTGATTAAGTGCTTCCAGGAGGGAAAGGATTCGCAGAGTAGATGCGTCATTCATGTCGGCCGTGATGATAATAGCTGTATGGGAGGAGAAATAAATGATAGATATGAACAAAGCATCGTTAGAACATTATTACCTTTTCCTGCCATATCATTGGTTGTCAAGTCGGTTGCAGCACTTGCACCAATCTCGATTCTGTAGGGGATATGCAGGTTTGCCGCTATTGTCAGTGGCAGACCCCAGTTCTTATCTGAAAGAAAAAATATTTTCGCTGATATATTTACAAATGTTCCTTCTGAAGCAACAATTTAAAGAAGAATTTGTGATCAACTTACGGATAAAAAAAATTCTTTGAAATTGATTCGAGTTAACGACGAATGGAAAACCAAGTAATTTTAAAGATCTAGGTATCTTCATGTAAAATAAAACTGTAAGTCCTTGAGACACGTTTGGAAATGTGATGTTTTGAGGATGGAGCAGTGCATAATTCAGCTGGAATTTGTAATAGTTTTTTCTTGGAAATTTACACAGTAGCTTTGGATATACATACAATCACGTGGGAGTTAGAAAAGGGGGACGAAAAACAAATTCTTAAGTCCTTAATCTTTCTGGTAGAGCAATGGACCCGTTGCGTCTGAGTGCTTCACATGGAATGTTTCCTAACCCGAAAAAGTGCTTATTAAGAAATAAAGCTGAAAATCGTCTGCCAAGATGAAAATTTGCTTATTACGAAACCCTTTTGATGGTCACCCGTCCATGGAAGCGTCTTCACTTAGTATTCCTGGATGTACCTATGTTATGTAATTGGCTCCTGACTCGTTAAGAGTCTGTGTCTGAGACTAAGTAGTCTTCCATCATTGCACTCTGCTTCCAGCTGTGAAGGCTAAGCGCTCTCAGATTTTTAATAGTTTGATCTTTAAGGAGGAGGTTCGGTCTTCGTGTTCGTCTCAAACGCAGGGGCTGGAATTGCAAGTTTTTATAAACGGTACGCTGGGAGCGACTGATGATGTCGATATTGTTTGCGAAAATAAACAGTTCCACGGACTTATCGAGAACAGTTTCCTTAGTGTTAAGAGGGGCCCTACAGACTATATGTACCAGTACGTGATTGAAAAAATTTCAAGACGGCGCAGCTAACTAAAGAAGGTTTAAAATAACTGGAATAACTCAGAAAAATACAGCGGAAAAAATGATATAGCAGACCTTTCTGTTAAACGGGGTCAACTTTGGAATTCTGGCTGCACTAGGAAGAAGAATAGTGAATAATCTGCTCGAGAAATGGGTCACTACTGAGCATCATATACAGTGGTCAATAGTGTGTGAGCCTAGTCAGACCAAAATATCGAAAAGTTCTAAAACCCCAGAAGAAGATAGGTCTTCTGGAACATGGCGCCGGCAGACTATGCCTGGAAGGCATGGAGACTGTGCAAATGTCCGACTTTAGCTTGTAAAAGAAGAGGTTTATTGGGCTATCACTGGCTGAAAAACCAAAGGATCGACCAAATAATTTTGAAGCAAATGCTAGCGTTAACGCGTGGAATCTAAGTGTGATTGGTTGGTGGTTGGCAAGAGTTATCTTTTGTTTGATCCCAGCACTGATATCATTATATTATGAATTATTAGCGGAGTCTATGTATCTAGGTAGACAAAGTCGCCGATTTCGTCTCAATACTCAAAGCGCAGTACATCATGCTGCGTTCTTCCGATTATGTCAATACCATCGGCGTTTGCGAAAAATTGTTCCACTGGTGTTGGCGAGTGAGTTTTGCATAATTCTTTCATGGACGATGTTAAAGAAGTCGCATGACAACGCGTCGCCTTGTCTGAATCCTTGTTTGACATCAAAGGTGTCGGTGAGTTCTTTACGCAAAACGCTAGGTAAGATCTTATGTGCGATATTTAGAAGACAGGCGCAGTTCAAATGGTCTCCTCCGACCACATATTATAGAAGAGTTCTTACATGATCTTTACCCAGTTGATGTTCCCTTGATCACTCTCCCAGACTTCAATTCGGGTTTTTTAGCCTTGGCAATCTCTATTTACCCTTTGGTGAAACTTTCGACCTTCATTCCTGTAGTAGTATCTTTATATTTCCTGGATCGCGCGCTTTTTATGCTCTTTTTTTTCTTTCTGAGAAGTCGGCGTTCGTCTCTCCTCTTCTTGTTGTATAGCTCGCGGACAGCACTAGTCCTTTTATGCAGTGCCGCTTTGTCAGTATTCGTCGCCAAAACAGGGGTTTGATTGAGGTGGTCGAATGAAACCCAGCACGTCAGAGGCAGCATTTCCCATGCCTTTTGGCATTGTTGCCACTGGTCTTCAAAACTTGATGCTGGCGAGGATTAAGGGAGGTTCAGTTGAACAAATATTTGGTGATCTCTTGTGATCGATGCCCTCTATTCCTAGCTTTGCGTTAAAATCGCCTGGCACAGTTTTTAAAGTTCTAGTTAGGGCACTGCTCGTATGTTTCACCCAAGAGCTCGTAGAACCTATTTTTGAAGTCGTTGTCGTTTTTCTTTTCTATGGGGGCCTGGTCGCATATTAGGCTAATGCTGGGAAATTTAGCCTTGGTGCTATTGTCGCGAGGCAATCGTTTACATATTTGAAACTTGAGAAAGAATCCTAAGTATGCCTCCAATGTATCGAACTTGCATGAGTGTGATGTTAAAGTTTCTAATCTAAGTAGCGCTGATGTCATCAAAGTGAGTTGCTGTATTCGTAAGGAACTACTTAATTTTGTCTGTGTATATAGACTTCATTCTTCACCTCCTAACTTATTTTTAGATGAATTATCTAACTTTCTGTCTAATGAACGATCTGGAAATCTTGTTATCGTAGGTGACTTTGATCTAGATATTTTAGTTTCTAATTCAACTTTCGATTCGTATCAAGCGCTCATGGCTGTACACGGACTCTTATCCTTCGTGGATGAACCTACCAGACCTATTTCAGGCACCTGCCTTGACCATGTTTTTGCTCGTTTTGATAATTTTTCTGAGGATGTCCTTGCTGGGATTATTTTGGATCTCAATATAACTGACCATTGTATGACGGGAATCTTTTTTGAGAACATAAAATGTACAAAGCCACACATATCTTTTCAAGCCAAAGTTGATAAAATAAACTTTCATATGCTGAACGATAGGCTTCGTTATGAAAATTTTGACAGTGTTTATGTTGAACAGAATGCTTCCAAAGCCTATGATACGTTCTTCAAGATTTTAAAACAATTTATCGGTCTATCCACTTTAATTGTAACTCGTACTCTTAACTCGTACTCTTATTAAAAAAATAAATCTAAAACACAAGTTAAGGAAAAAGTGTTGGAAACATCCGTTAAATAGCAGCTTAAGAGGTCGTTTTATTAAGCTTTGCAAAAAAGTGAAGAAGGAAGTTTTAATCGCTCGGGACAGGTATTACCTCACCAAAATACAAACGGCAAGTGGGAATCTTAAGAAAGAGTGGCAAGTCGTTAACAGTATTGTTAATCGGAAAGTTTGTACGAACTCAGATCCCATCGTCCTTAAAAACGGTAATATTAGCCTTTCGAACCCTTTAGAAATAGCCAACGAATTCAGCAAATTACTTTGCTTCCATTGATCAATCCTCCTTTTCTGGTAGAGCACAAACTTGTTGTAATTGCTGCGCCAAGCCTGGTTCCCTAGGCAACGACTACAGAAACAGTTTCGTTTTTGAGTCTATAACAGGATTGAAATTGCTTAAAACTATTAATTCTCTGCTTAATTCTAATTCCCATGGTAATGATAAGATTTCGAATTTGGTTCTAAAAAACATTGGACCCAATTTGGTAGATATTTTATCTTACCTTTTTAATTGCAGCATTTTTTCTCGAATTTTTCCCGCTGAACTGAAATGCACTGTTGTGATTCCATTATTTAGAAAGGGTAACAAGACAGACAAATCTAATTATAGGCCAATTTCGTTGTTGTCTTCAATTTCCAAAGTTTTTGAAAAGGTAGTTAATCATCTAAATCATCTAATCTTAATCATCTAAATTTTTTTAGTCCCATGCAGTTTGGTTTTAGGACTGACCTTTCCACTGAGGATGCTCTATTTTCTTCTATTTTATATAAGGGCTTAGATGAGAAACTCTTTTGCGCTGGCCTTTTTGTCGATATCACTAAGACGTTTGATATGGTTGACCATATAGTTCTCTTGGATAAATTATATAAGGCCGGTTTCTGAGGATTCATTTACAATTGGCTTGTGTCTTATCTTAACGATAGAAAACAATATGTTAAGATAGGAAGCAGTATAAGCAGCTCAAAAACAAATAACTTTGGAGTCCCCCAAGGTTCTGTGCTTGGTCCAATTTTATTCCTAATATATATGTATTCGTTATTTTCACTTCCATTTTTGGTTTGCGGAGCACAGGCTTATTGTTAGTAGCAAAACTAAATTGATGTATTTCAGTCTTACAGGGCAGGAGTACCCCGACTTAGATATAATTTTTCATTCTCATGATTGTGCAAGTCACGACTTGCTAAACAACCAATGCAGGTTCTAAAATGGCCAAACCTTCAATAGAAATGCTGACTGCAGTATTAGCTGCTTCAAAATAGAAAGTGTAGATAGTTTTAAATACCTTGGTGTCACTATTGACCAAAACTTGAACTGGTCCAAGCATATTTCTTTTTTGAAAAAATATCTACTTTCTTCTATTCGCTGTTTTTTTCGCCTTCGAAAGTATTGCTCTTTTAAAACTATGAAAACGGTTTATTATGGCTTATTCCATTCAAGACTGCAATATGGACTTTGCAGTTGGGGTGGCGTTTATTTAAGTAGACTGCAGCAATTGACTGTCACTCAAAAATCCGCAATACGAAAAGTTTGTAGCTCCCACCGTTCAGCCCACACTATGGATCTGTTAAGGAGTCAGAAAATTCTTCCCCTGCGCCATTTATTTTATTTTAAAGTCCTGAAGGTCTTTCTCAAGAGAGGCGGGTATATGGAAAGTCCGATCTCTGATTTACGCAGCTTACGTAGCTATTCAAACTTTGTTGTGAATGTTCCCGCCTTTCGCACTACAAGTTACAGAAACTTTTACTCCATTGTTTCATGCAAACTATTCAACACTTTACCCTTGGAAATTCGTTCCATAAGAAAATTCTGTACTTTCACAAAAGTAACGAAAATATGGCTTCTTGGTTTTAATCATCAGGTAATCGAAACCCTGTTGCGCTATTCAATTTAAAAAATGATTTGCACTTAACTATTTCTTTAATATTATTTGAATTTATCCTCTTTATCTTATCTTTTATTTATCTTTATCCATTTCTTTTTAATTACTAATTTGATACACCCCACAAGGAGTTATAATTATTAATGTGGCATCACCTTTATTTTTCTTAAATAAAGATGTCACTAACTATTCTGTTTGAAAAATTGTACATTTATAAAACACTAGCGGACCCGGCGAACTTCGTCCCGCCCAAAATAGATTTTTTGATAGAAATTATTTCGAGCATTCCGGATTCCACCCGAAATTAATATTTGATCGAACATTTGCGATCGATAAAAAATGATGCCACTCGAATTTCAATCATTGATTGCATGAAACACTTTTCGAATTCAATTATCCTTTATTTACATGGAATGTAAAGAGGTTCAGGGAATCACATGTCAGGTCAATTCAATGCTTTGTGGTAGACTACGTTCTTTGTTTTGTTGTCCGGCGCGTAAATAAACATGGAGAAGCATGGGAATTCGAGATTGATCTCACACACTTCCAAAGATTGACCTTGTGATTTATTGATTATCATGGCGAGTGCAAGGATTAAATCCACGATCTTCAACAATATTCGCACCGAATGACGTCATTGGAAAGGAATCGTTGTATTTGTGGGCATTCGTCAAGCAATGTCTTGATTCTGGTAAGTCGCCGTAAAGCAAAGAGTGTCTGGTGGTTGCGTCAACGGTGGTAATTTGACTTTACCACCTGCACAACACAAACCTGGTGTCTCCGAATGAAACTTTAGCTCATTGCAATATTGGCAAATCATATTTATGGGCCCAATCGTAACACATGGCGGTTCGCTATAGTAAATCGTGCAGTCATATTGGAAATCGGCGCGATGTAATTGGACATTCACGGCAACTTTTCTCACCCGACGATTGGCGTTCGATTCAACTTGACGAAGCAGATCGCGAATGCGCTGCTGTATCAGTCGTTCAGCAGCTGCGTGTGCTTCTCGTTCCACCTGAGTTTGTCCTGTACGAATTTACGCACATGTACTCGAATCAGTTCATTCGCTTCGGCGCGTTGATCAGGCGTTTGATTTGCTCGGCGAATCGCCAATCTTTGTGCATTACGACTGCTTGAGCCAATGTTTGATCTTCTGATCGGCAGCATAATGTCTCCCGAACACTGAAAGTATAATGTCGAAGAAGTTGAATTATCATCCTCGAAGCAATATTATCTGATTCGCACTGAAAACATTAGAAACGTTAAATTTCCACTTCAATCACCGGCAAAATCACAAAATATGAGCTGACCTTCATAAACTTCACTTGATTGGACCAGCGCACATTTGATCGTGTGGGGGACCACAGTAAAACTAAGTTTATAGGAGAGGAGGAAGAAGTGTACAGTATAAAATTGGGTAAAATGTTCATCCAACGTTGAAATGGTTTAACATCGGGGCAAGCTTCTAGGTGAAACGCATTTAGCTTGGTGGAGCCAACCTCCCAAATGCATCGAAGTTTGCCGTCTAGTATACGTACATATGTACATATGTAGTTAGTCCAAGGTGAAATGAAGAAGCAAAAAGGACACCTGTCAAATTGCATCGTCTGGCAACGGACACAGGCTGATTGATTTTGCTGAGGGGCGAAACGTCACAATAGCAAGCACACGGTTTCCTCATCTCAATATCCACAAGGGGACCTGGCGGTCTCCTGATCATGAAACGGTCAACCAAATTGATCACATTGCGATCGACGCAAGGCATGCCTCCAGTATTCTGGATGTCCGAACCTTTCGAGCAGCCAATATCGACTCGGACCACTACCTTGTTGCAGCCAAGGTACGAATGCGGATATCCCGAACGCCACAAAGAAGAATAACTGTGAGAAGATTTGACGTCGAAAAGCTGCAATCGCAAGAGACCGCCAGAATCTTCGCCGATCGCGTATCCCGAAATCTCGCCACGACTCCTATGCCGCCAGCATCAAGTGCCGAAGACCAGTGGCAACGTTGCCAACATGCCATCAGAGACGCCGCAACTGATGTGCTGGGTTTCAGTCGACCACCACCAAGAAACCCCTGGTTTGACGAAGAATGCCGGCAAGCACATGCAGCTAAATAGGACGCGTACAAAGCGGCGCTGCAAAGAAGGACGAGGGCTGCTCGTGAGCTCTACGAGCGTAAGAGACGGGAAGAACATCGGCTTCTCCAGAAGAAGAAAAAAGAGCACGAGAAGCGCGCAATCGAAGATATTGAGAGATTATACTCCAGGAATAACGTACGGAAGTTTTACCAAAAGGTAAAAAGAACGTGTCACGCCAACAAGACCCGTACGGAAACCTGTAGAGATGAGGAAGGAAACCTGGTAGTAGAATCACAGTCGGTGCTGAGAATATGGAAAAACTTTTTCTGCAGACTGTATAACGGCGATGAAGACCAACATACCGCTGTCAGGCAGAATACTCCATTCAATATAGACGACGATAGCCAAAACTTCCGTCCACCTGACCAAAACGAAGTGAGGATAGCAATATCTAAGCTTAAATCTAACAAAGCTGCTGGACCTGATGGCCTACCGGCCGAGTTGTTTAAGGCAGCTGGAAATGACTTGGTAGAGAGCATACACCAACTCATTTCCAAGATTTGGTCAGACGAGTGTATGCCTGATGAATGGAACCTCAGCATCGTTTGCCCGATCCACAAGAAAGGAGACCCTCTCAACTGCGCCAATTACAGAGGCATCAGTCTCCTCAACATCGCGTACAAGATCTTATCTGCCATATTGTGTGAACGCCTGAAACCCTTCGTCAACAACCTGATTGGCCCCTATCAGTGTGGTTTCAGGCCAGGAAAGTCCACAATCGATCAAATTTTCACACTCCGGCAGATCCTGGAAAAAACCCAAGAAGTCCAAATCGATACTCACCATCTTTTTATCGATTTTAAGGCCGCATATGACAGCATTTATAGAGACGAGCTATACAGAGCCATGTCTAGTTTTGGCATCCCTGCCAAACTCGTTCGTCTGTGCAGGATGACGATGGAGAACGCTCGCTGCTCCATCAAGGTCGGTAATGACCTCACCGAGACCTTCGATGTCAAAAAAGGATTTAGACAAGGCGACGCGCTGTCATGTGACTTCTTCAACATCATTCTTGAAAGAATTGTGCGAAACTCACAAGCCAACACCGGAGGCACAATCTTTCAAAAGTCTGTGCAACTACTAGCTTACGCGGATGACATCGACATAATTGGCAGAACACAGCGGGCTGTCACTGGTGCGTTCGCTAGTATCGAAACAGAAGCCGCCAAAATGGGCTTAGCTGTAAATGAGGGCAAAACAAAGTATATGCTGTCGACAAGAAGGAACACACAACATCGACGAATTGGACAGAACGTCACAGTCGACAACTATAACTTCGAGGTAGTAAGGGACTTTGTCTACCTTGGCTCTGCTATTAACTCTGAAAATAACATCTCATCAGAAATCATTCGAAGAATTACTCTTGCCAATCGCTGTTTCTTTGGGCTGAGAAGGCAATTGAGTAGTAAGGAACTATCTCGAACAACTAAGGAGACTCTGTACAAGACCTTGATCATCCCAGTCCTGCTTTATGGCGCTGAAGCATGGACTCTGTCGAAAGCGGATGAAGATATCCTTGGTCGTTTCGAGAGAAAAATTCTTCGGAAGATATACGGTCCCGTTTGCGTTGACGGGCTTTGGAGGAGAAGATTCAACAACGAAATCTACGAGCTGTACAGCGACATCGACCTAGTCAAAAAACTGCGCATCAGTCGCCTCAGATGGCTAGGACATGTAGAGCGAATGGACACCAATGCTCCGGCCCGCAGAGTCTTCGAATCTAACCCGGAGGGACAACGCAGTAGAGGAAGACCTCGCCTAAGGTGGCGCGCACAAGTAGAAAGGGACCTCAACCAACTTGGAGTGCGCAACTGGAGGCAGTTAGCTAAGGACCGGGCTAACTGGAGAGGCTTGTTGGTTGAGGCCCAGGTTCACCCCGAACTGTAGCGCCACCTAAGTAAGTAAGTAAGTCAAATTGCATTTGAATGTGTGGGCAATGTTGTTGCATGTGAATGAGTGGGAAAAGGGTTTTTCCGATTAAAAATTTTCCAAATTTGGAGTTCTGGCAATTAATTTCATTGTATTATTTCTTTAAAATGAAAAAATGATTGTTCGGGAAACTTTTACCAATTTTAAACCTTTTGAATTGTAATATTTCGATCAAAATGAAAAAAAAGAAAATTCCCCATACAAAATGTATGGAAAATCGATTTTTCCGAATTTTCCAATTTTTCTTCAAAAATTTTAAATTTTTTCGCCGTAAAAATGTTCCTTGGGCGGAGACGAAGACAACAAAAAAAAAAGACAGCTCAAATCGGACCATCCGTTCCCGAGTTATGAGCGGTCTTACGTACGCCAACTCGTTTTTATATATATAGAAGAAGAAGATGTAAATTTTATTTTTCTGTATACATATGATGAATAAAGAGAAATTGAATTTAATTGAAATGATGAATCCACATCCAAACAGGTGCTGTAGTAGATCTCTCAGTTTTCCATTCTATTTTTGCCCGACCCATCCCATCGCACGTCTTAGATGGTGGTGATATCTACTTTACCGCAGTCAAGGGCCCAGGGTCTATTGAAGGAAATACCTTTACACGTATAAACTCGAAATTGGTGGTTTTTGTTTCGTTTGCATGGTTCGTCCTCAGTAAATTCCCCTGTATCCGAGGCTTGTTGTAACTATCTGTTTTATGGCGGGCAGTTCCATTGTAGAAACCCTAGGACGAGGGGAATTCGTGCGCTGTCCTGTTTCATTTTTGTCTTTTGGCCAACACTCGCACTTATAAGTTTAGTAAGTTGAGTCCCAGTGGACAACAACCCGTGCTGCTATTTTTGTCTTTTGATCAACGCACGAGCTTATTGATATGGGTCCCAGTGAACAGCAACCACGTGCGGGTAAAAATAAGCACAACTGATGTTTAGTAGTTTAAAATACTAGCTTATTTGAAACCAATCCCATATCTACAACACAGCCATAGTAGTGGGGAGATTATTCCGCCTTAAGGAATTCCTCTGAATGCGTTTACTTCTAACTTTGTACATCTACATATGTTCAGTAATTATGAGACTGGATAAGTTGAAGTGCGCCTTCTATGCACGTGTCGTAACCTTATTTAAACTGGCGCAATTTACATGTACAATGTATGTATGTAGATCCATTTTCAACTTATTAGCATGGTTTACCATATGTGGCAGGTTGAATATTATAACGAGGTCAGACGAAGCATCAAGCGAAAAAACTTTAAGAAAACTCGCTTAAAGCATGCTGCACCGAAAGTTCCTTAAAGTGATCCCCCAGTGCATATGGTACCGTAAAACCTTACGAGCTTCCATTCGGGACACTCCATTAACCCTTTACGGACCTAATGTAAACTTTTTACCAGCTTCCTCCTTAACATCTTCCGTTCCCTCCTCGTAGAATTAGCACATCCCACGCCAGCATATGTATATACGTATGCAAACCCATTTTTCTCGGTCATAAAGTTTAATTTACCCAAAAACTCCTCACGGATTAAATTATTAAGTCATAATCACATGGTTGTGTAGGGCACAATTTTCATTGAGCGGCAAACCGCACGTACACAAAAATGAACACACATACACCTCGAAGAAAAGCAAACATGCAAGAGTTAAAAAAAGCACTCAGCGATTTCGTTGAATCCAGGAGGAAAAGTCATTGCGCCATCTTATTTACCACAAGCTAGTTGCGGAAGAGAAAGTTGGTCCCAAGCAGGGGATGAGATGGGGGTTGAACAATATCTCGTGATGTGAAAGGATTTGTTTACAGAAGTTTTTTTTCTTGCTGCATGGTCTGATCTATTTTCTCTGCACCCATTGGCGAACTAATCGAATTCGCGACATAGATATCCTGTTGCTGTGTTGTCTACCGCACAACTTGCCCACATAAATCCTTGTTTTGTACAGAACTTACTACTTGCTAACGAACTTACTGCAGTTTGCTGTGTTTATGTAGATGCCGTCCCTGATCCTGTGGAGCTTCATTTTTCCTTTCCGCATTAATTTTGTTGTGTTGCAACAACCAACGTCGCTATTCACCGCGGGTGGCAGGAACTAGATTTGTTTATGCCGATTAATTATAGAGACCTAGGAGGTCGATTTTGTGTGTAAATGAGGGTGGAACAGAGCAATGGGCTGAACAAAAAAAGAAGCTGAGTGGTAGCAACTGTAGGGCTGTTGTCGTTAGTGTTACACTGGCTGTCATTGACAGGATTTATTTTCGCTCAAGGATTGTGATGGTAGGGAAGTATCGCGGACCAGGGCATTAATACTGGTGTTTGGTTGGGATGTATGGAATATGTTTGTATCCCGTAGACCAAGTGTACCATAAAATTAATAAAGTGCTGACATTAATTTCTCATTGTAGTTAATAATAGAATTAATAATTAGTATTTTCATAACGTCGTGAATGGCCTTAATGGAGGTAATTGTAGTCGGGTAACCAATGATAAATTAATAATATACAATAACACCACCACAAAAGTGCCATCAATCAATGCAGTAGGCAAAAAGGAAGATTCCTGCGATTCCTAGTCACAAGATGCTTGTTTTTAGTTCATGAACGGATTCTGTAGCCAACAGGAAACAATAATATTTAGTTGAGTAAAGTTGAGCTGAACTGGAAGCAAAAAGTATTGAAAAATTTAATGAATTTCTGCGACGTTAAGAAAAATCTGAAAATGTTCTTTTGGTCCTACAAACAATCGGGAGAGATACCCTTTCCAGAAAGGCTATTCCTGGGTAGTAACAAATAGGGACATGTACCAAAGGCCTTGTCGAGAGGTCAACGTTTTTTTCATCCTCAAAGCGGGTAAGGCTAGACACAATTGTGCTAGAAATTTAAGACCGATAAGATTGATATCCTTCGTTCAGAAAACCTTTGAAAGGATTGCTGACATACACATTCGTAGTAAACTGAGTTCCAATATCATATCCATCTCCGATTCAGCATGCCTTTACAAAAAGTAAAAGTATTGAAATTGCACTTCATAGCATCATCGAGATCCTGGCTGTATTCTTGACATTGAAGGGGTTCTTGACCGTTGCAGTCAAAAGTGCCTTAAGAAGCCTGATCAACAATGGCATTCTGAGCAGATGGATAGTATCCGTGCTAAGAAATAGGTACAATGTACTTTAACACCGAATTAGGATATGGGATACTAAGAGCATCAATTGGTAGAGGTACTCCGCAAGAAAGTGTTCTTTCTGAGTTTTTATGCTAAATGGAGTATTATAAAAACTTAGATGCAAGAGGCATAGACACACCAACTATCAGATGGATTTGTGCTATGCTGGCCATATCTACTAAATCACGCCACTCATCTGCCGCAATCAGCACGATTAAAGGCTGTCCTAAGGGAGGCCACCTCTCACCACTACTATGGTCTAAACATATTGACCAACTTCTAAATGACCTAAATACCAACGGAAACACCCCTGAATGATATGCAGATGACCAAGTTATTGTAATTAGATGAACTCATAAGGTTACCATCGTTGACCTCATGTAGAACACCCCAGATATAGCGTGGATCATTCCCACACTGGACTGGAAAGCATCAATTTTAATCCTAACAAAATGATCATCATCGCCTTCACAAGAAAAAAGATCAATTAATCTCCCAAATCTAATTTCAAACAAAGTTCAAATCGCTCTTCCATTGGAAGCTAGAGTTCTGGGAATCACACTCGACGAGTGACTAAAAAGGAGCGAATATCAAACATCGTGATAATTTTGTGAAGAACGCCACTTTTTGGGAGAAAATGGAGACTGAGGCCAAAATTGACTGTCTGGACCTACCTTACCATAGTAATTCTGACAGTAACTTATGCATCTGTGATTTGGTGGGAAAAGGTTAAACAAACAACCACCCAAAATGAATTATAAAAAGGTTAGCCTGCATCGGCAGTTCAGGCGCTAAGCGCTCCTGTGCGATAAAAGCTTTGCAAGCCCTTCTGCAGCTACCTTCACTCCATATTAGAATTAATAAAGTTGCAGCGTTATGCCCTGCGAAACTTTATCACTCATCAAATCTTAAATTGTGTCATCTCAAAGAGTATCAAAAAATCGTAAGCAAAATCTCACTACTTTTTACATCAGCGATGAGTGTAACGTTATGATCATACCCCTTATCCTCTACGCCAGTGGCCAAAGGGTAGTGATGCGAATATATGAGAGCACAAGCATTCTCACGATAGCCTCTCATTATCAACCCCTACTCTACACCTCCACGATGGTAGCCGTTGGGTGCCTAGTACCGCGACTGGAGATTGGGTAACCAACCCCTTTGGAAAGTCGTTGGTGGCAGCAGACGAGAGAGAGGGGAAGGAGTGCTTTCTCACTAAGGCAGCTCCTCTTGTTCCAGGCGGAAGCGGACGAATTCTCTAGATGCAATCAACGGTGGCGTCTACCAGTTCCATTTAGGCCGAACTATTAGTGTCATCCCAATATGAGCTGCTTCGATGTATTCGAATCCAATGGTCTATAGGGATCTCCAATACTGAGTCAGGGTGTTGGAAAAGAGTTGGTGGGGGATGAACCCCTAAAAGCCAATGGCAGCGCTCATATCCCCGAAGTGGGCTACTGATCCCGGAAAACCCGGCCCGTCGTCCTAGCAGTATAAAAGGGAACTGGTCCTTGTGCGTCGGGGTAACTTCCCTACCATGGGAAGGGGCCCTACTATTGGGCACAATGAACTCATCGTTAGTCCAAGTGAGCCGTTGTCTCTCTCCTGTCAACTAGGGCACCCATCTGTCTAAAACAACCTATCCCTAAGTCATTCCAGACACCAATGCAATAGCCAAAAGACTCTATCATTCCTTATTCACAATTAGCTGCATGACGTATTCCATTAATTATCAACTGTATTCCACGTGTCATGGAATTTAATTGCGGTGAAAAACTATTTGCAACTCCCCTTCACAAAGTTTACATTGAAATTCAATTAGTTTTAAGCAAATAAGTCACTACTCCATGAATCAGTGCATAAAGTGAACTCATATGGGAAATCTGCTTAATTAGTTTCTAACCCTCATCTAATTTATGCTGGAAGCTCATTACCCCTGTTGATTTAGTTTGTGTTGATTCATTTTAAATTCCTTTGATGTGTATCGTACTTAGTTTGTCTGTACATGAACGTAGTCTACCGTCTGTCGATTGCCAATGACCGATTATAAAAAAATTTAAATAATTCTCATTTAGGATATAAACTAACTCTACGAGGAGCACACATAAGAAGATCCATCAAAAAAAGTTTACTTGTTTCCAGTAATTATCCTATTACAATAAGCTAAGGCACTTTTACAGGACTGGAATAGATTGGATACATCCACTTCATTAAATTGGATGATAAGTCTGATAGAAAATCTGCTGAAGAAATTTTGTTTTATTTTTGTTAGGCTTGATTACCTTCCTAGAATAGACTCTCTCTCCGCTATCGAATATAATATCATGCAGGATGTACACACATTCAGAACGACAATCATCAACTCATTACGACAATCATTATCTTATAGCAACGAGATGCAGGCGTCACCTGTCCAAAGAGAAGAAGGTATGAGTGGCCTAGAAAAAACATATAACGTTGGACACCTAAGCATACTTGGAATCGCTAGAGACTACAACCTACTAACATCAACTGCGATACCAGCCACCTCCAAAAGGGAGTCTCCATGGTGTGATGATGTTTGCCAATATCGGAAAGAGTTGACCGAAAATGCGCATCGTAAAGTGCTTCAATTTAAAGCAGTCGTAGGGAAGAGTATAAGGAGGGGGAGTAAAGGAAAACCTTGCGTAGATAGAAGAGGGAATTCGCAGTCTCTCAGCTCAAAGAAATCGTCAGAGTCTCAAACCAGTAGTTCTATAGAAAAGTCAAGCAAATGCAACCTGGCCACAAGGCCGAAATTCAGGTTCATCAAAATAGTGCAGAGAACTTAGTCACCTATGCTCAGGGCATTGCAGATGTGTTCAAGCAGCGCTTCCATCAGCTGTTAATGGGAGTAATGTCGAGAGGAGAAGAAGAGGAAGTGGGCTTCCAGTCAACGAAGAAATAATCATTTTCTCTTTAAGAGAAGAATTCTTAATTTCGAGGTAGTAAGGGTTCAATTTCAGTTTGGTAAAACCAATGGGGTTTAAGCTCGTTGGGCGCAAGACAAATTGTATGCTTTATAGAATGCCAATCATACCAGTTCTGCTGTACGGTGCTAAAAAAAAAAAACAAATGCTTGGCGCAACAGATCGTATGTGGTCCAAGGCCTAGCTTCTCGCGACCGTTCGTGTTGTACGTGTTATATTTTTCAGACAAATGGAAGGGACCTACAATTTAGAGCCATATCCGAAAGACAAATTGAGGAGCTTTCTCTTGACAGTTATTACTATCGGACGTTTGTCACACATTCGCGAGAGGTGGGACCGTGAAAAAACTTTTTTTGTGTTCTCTGGGATTCGAACGTAGAATCGCCCCGCTCAGCGATCCAACGCACTAATCACATGAGCCACGGCACACACAGTGCCAAACGCTTGTTGATAATCAGGAAAGTGGAGCGGATCCTGGAAACCTTTGGGTGGGAAATTCTCGAACATTTTGTGTTACGAGGACGAATGGAGAAAAACATGTAACCACGAGCCTTACGAGATGTGGATGTAGTCTAAAAGGCTATGATATGACAATTACATTGACTCGGCTATATTGAACCAAAGAATCATTAACGAAAAGGGTAACTTTCTATACCGACGGTTCTGCAATAGACGTTGGCATAGGAGACAGGACGGAGTTTATTGGGAAACCCTAAGAATAAACCATTTTAGAACTTATGATGGCTGCAGTATCTTCATAGCCCAAGACACAGGCTGCAGAGACCATGCCTGTGAACAATATACATATGTATATGTATATGTGGTAAAACCATCACTGTTTTCCAAGCAGTTTTCAAGGCTGTAAAACTCCATAGTAATCAGAATGAGGCTTGTGAAGATCTGCAAATCGTTTTTAAACGAGATATTCAGAACAAATTCGGTGACCCTCTGCTGGGTATAAGCACGTTTGGTTATCGCAGTAAACGAAAACGCTGATGAGCTTACAAGAAAAGAGTCGGCGTTGTATGCAATTCAGGCTCCCCCTTTTGTAGCTTTCTCAATTAAGTAAGGCAGTTAAAGCCACTAATCGAGTTAGCCCACATTGGGTTCATCTAGACATACGTGTAATAGCCAGCGCGCTATGGCCGGTCTTTAGTAAGAAGAGATCTATTTCTCTGGTGAAACTTAGTCATCGCAGAACACGGGTTGTCTTCGACACAATTACTGGGTATTGTACCATTGGTATTCATGCGGAATGCCTCGGTGTATAGCACAACGACTATTGCAAAAGCTGTAGGGAAGGCAAAGAAATCAAATCTGTTCGCCACCTTCTGTGTGACTATTCCGCTATATTTGTCAGAAGAATGAGGACCTTCGGTGGTTACTTTCTTCTTAGAACTGGAGGATTTAAATAATGTTGAGCTGATGGACCTCTTACATAAGTTTCATAACTGATGTTCCAGCGGTTATACATAAATTCGTATTCCCTTTTCACAGTAGCCCTGGGTTAGATTTGTTGATCATAATCAACCCAAACGGGTGGTCTAAGTGAGCAGTAGCTTTATTAGTCACAAAGCACTCAATTACCAAACTTAACCGAACTCCGTTAGATTTCATTTTATGGAGTTAAGCTAAGAGTCGTCAACAAACAAAAGTCAACACATGCAAATCGTTGGATGATTTCCTTAAATTTGTTTTTTTTTTTTATGTTCGGAAGCTCAAATTGGATCACCCTGTATTATTGCATCCGAAAAAAACTTAAACGTCTGCCATCAATGCGTTCAGCACTCCAACTGAACAAGGACATTCCCTCAAATACGAGTATCCTTCGCACCCTGTATTTGAAATAAAATCATATTTGAGTCCTTTAACGACTTTTAGGTAATAATTATCGTAATTTAATCCAATTCCAAACTCTCGTAATGATAAAAAAGAAAAGAGCTACCATCTGATGCAAATTTCATCTGACATTTCATTTTTGTAATTCCCATCAGCAAATGGAAACACAATCGCTCAAATATGTATGTATGTACGTCTACAGATGTAAAAGCCAGTAAGCCAGTAAGCCAAGCAAGCATGAATGCAAGGGGAAATCCCCCCATCCTGGACACACAGCTTTGCTTCAGCCCCAAGGGCTCAGCTTCAAAACACGGTATAAGGACATCCAAACCTATTGTACGTGTAACATAATATGCGGCTCAGCCATAACGTTTACTATTAGCTAGCGTGTGTAAATCTGAAACGAACAAAAAGCTGTTAGTACGTTTTGGGTGAACGAGTGAAAAATCTAGGGAATCCCAACACTACTAGTTGCACAATTACAGATTTTTTTGTTAAATTTTTTGCAGTGTGCTATATGTATACACTCGTTTTTTTTGTGGCGTTGCAGTGTGTATGTGTGTTTTATGTGGCACATGCATATGTTCGCGTTGTTATTGCTAGGGTTTTGTGCGGGAGTCTATCCTCCTAAAAAATGAGGCAGATGGCTTCGATGCCGGTTGAACTGGATATTTGGCAATTTCATGTTCGGAATATATGCTTATATACAAATTTAAATTGCGCAGATGTTGGGAAAAAGTAACACAAAACCGTTTGACTGTTGGCGTGGCAGCTTATAGCTCGATTTAAGAACTAAGCTATTAAGCTTCTAATTTCTTGGTTCACTAAGTGACCCTAAGTCCTTTCGTTGATAACGTCGTAGTCAACGACGTTTTTAATCAAAGACACTAATCGATTTCGGTGAACAGTTTGATAGCTATGAAACAGCGGATGGTCCATTTGTTGGTTTCTTTTGCAGATTGTTATTAAAGTTACACTGTTTCTTATTACTCAATCACTGTTGCTTTATTTAAAAGAATATATCTTCCGATTACTTATAAAAGAAGTTTTATTCAAATGCTTCCGTGGCTGTCTTGGCAGTTGCTCATTCTGCTAATCCAATTTCGCAGAACATTGTCGTTTTTTTTCGGTCTATTTCGCGAATAGCTAGATGGATGCTTTCCTCATGTACGACAATTGTTTGTCCATTGTTGAAATAACAACAATCTTTAACAGTTTTTCAGCAAAAAACTGCTGCGCGTTGGCCAAAGCCCGTCTCTAAAACGGTTGATAACACGGTTGCCGATCTAACACCGCAAAATATCGATTGTTTGACGGCGTGACACGTTGCACCATCAATCCATTGGCAGTAGGCTTTAGTTTAGTGTAAAATAAGTGTACATTGTAAAATGGCTTGCTTCGTTGGCCAAAACTTTCAGGCTTTTACCAATCGAGTATATCTTTACCTCCAGCAAATTTCTGCACCGTCAGCAGCAAATGCGGAACATAAGCACCGTCCGCTGCTGCCAAGAAGCTATCAAAGATGCCACTTTTGATGTACTTTATTGACGAACAATGCCAGCAGGTACATACGGCAAAACAAGTGATATGCAAAACGGAGCTTCATAAGAGGTCATGAGTCCTAAAAGGTGCTTTGCAAAAGCGATGTTCAAAAGTCAAAGTTTTGAAACCAGAACATAAGCCTGCAGAGACGAACATGGTTACCTAGGAGTGGAATCACAGTGGTGGCTGGAGATATGGAGAAAACATTTCCGCAGACTGATCAACGATGAGGACGACTTCACTTCTGCTCTCGGCTTCACACTGCATTTTAACAGTGACGATGATAGACAAGAATTCCATCAACCAGACCAAAATGAAGCGAATATAGGCTTCTATGCAATAAAGCTCCGTAAAAATACGGCACAGACACCATACTTTTCAGAGCCATAAAAGGTGACTTAATAAAGTGCACCACCAACTCATCTGCAAAATTGGTTCGGATGAATATAGATGAAAGAAAAATTTCGTCACAAGATGAAAGAAGGCTCTCTATATTTAGCCAACTATTGAGGTATAAGGCCGCTTAATATCGCATGTATCTTAAGAGAGGGTGATGAACTGGCATTTCTATAGATCACGGAACTTTATTGCTCTGGCTCGTGCGTTCATCTATCTGTCACAGACATGTCTAGTTTTGGTATTCCATTCACTTATGTATGGTGGAGAAAACTCACGGCACCCGTCAAAATGAGGAAACGCATCATAGAAATTCTCAATACCACCGGACTTTTAACCAAAGGCAACACCTTATCATTTGGCTTTTTCAACTTGGTAAACAAATATTTGGCGCAAACAGGCATATAGGACCTAGGACTTAGCTTCTTCCAATCTCTTGTTTTGTGAGCCTTATATTTTTTGTTCGAATGAGGGGATCTACGTAAAATGTAATATCTTCTCATGGCAGATATTACTTCTGGATGCTTGTTAGACATTCTTGAGAGGTGGAATCTTGTAAGAATTGTTGCGAATTGGATTTGAATATCAAAATTTCCGTGCAGTAGTCCAACGCACTACTCAATCTGAGCCATGGTGGTCAATCTGCAACCCGGTACTAGACTTCATGATGTAGCGATCAAATATAAAATAACACTCGCCAATCGTTACTTCTGTTACTTCGACCTTAGGAGACCATTATGTACACTCTGTCAAGAGGAGTGTAAGAGAGGGATGTCTGTCATTTTTGAAAAGTATGTTCTGGATGTTGTTGAAACAATCGACGTTTTAAATGGTGACCATGTCTGGGATTTCGCGGTGATCTTACTTCGCTGCGAAAAACATACATGAATAGTATGAAAATATTGATGTCAACTTTATAAACTGCGATAAGATGAACCCATAAAGTCTTTGTAATTCTTATACAAAAATAAAAGTAATTTTAACTAACAAACTAATAACTCCAACTGGGCACCGTAGCTCAGTGGTAAGTCCGTTTGACTACTGAGGAGGAGGTAAGAGGTTCAAATCCCAGAAAACACCTCTCCCGAATGTCTGACAAATGTCCTAGAGTAATAACTGCCATGATAAAGCTTCTCAATTTAAAAAAAAAGTCTTTCAAACATAGCTGTAAAGACCACATATGGTCTGTTGCGCCAAATGCTTTCGCTAACAACTCTTCCGGATGCTTCAACCTGCTAAGGCGACACTTTTCTTAAGCACACGCCTTGACATTGACGGGCCACCTATTAGACTTATTGGAGGTTTTCATAAACTACTCTTCACAATTCTCACTCAGGCACTTGAGAGTACCTTGAAATCAATCTCAACGACGTTCCAGACATTTGAAGGTCCTGCAATTGATCTCATCGACGTTGTAGAGTCCAGGTGAATACGATGTGGCACTTGTTAAAAAAGTTCTGTGCCTTTCCTGTTGTTCGAATAGATGTTTATTATGTTTTGAAAGAGATATCATATTGCCGCTGGAAGTCTCCAACTCAATACCAAGCTTGTAAGATCAGCCGACTTTGAAAAAGCTCGATATTTTGAGATCACTCTCTTCTGCATACAATCTTGGCGTGCTTTTTCATTTCTTATTGTATTTATTTGTTTGACAATGTACGCGGGATTATATGTATGATTAAACAAGGTTTAAATAAAGACATGTCTTCAAAAAACCTCCGAGTGTACAAATCTCAAAATAATCTCAAAGTTACAATTTCTTAAAAGTAGGGGATTATGTCTGCTATGACAAACTCAAGCAACTATCAGTGCTGTATTTGTGGATCCGGGAGTGGTGAATAAGGGTGAATGCATAACTTGATGAGGAAAGACTAGCCTTGATATATTTGGACAAAGATTAAAGTTCATTCTAATCTTATTCCTTCCAATGGGAGAGTGAATGAGAATATCGTTGTCGAAGTTCATTCAAATACTCCAACTCTATCCTTTTCTCATACGTGATATTTTAATATTCTTTTTCACCTTTTCTTTTTCAAAATACGACAAGGGCATGAACTACATATGTATAAATATTTATTATTTAAACCTTCCCTTGTCATCATTATCCCATTTTATTAGCCCCAGGATACCATCACTATCGTTATTTAAACTTTTCCTTATTATTCTTCCCATTTTTTTTCAATGCCTCCCACACTGAAATCTCACATCTCATTATTCAAATAAAAATCCCAGTAAGAAAGATCAATAGTTTGGATGAAATTTTTTTGCAGAACCTATCAATTCTCATTTCTACTAGGATTGACTGCATTAGTACGCCATTAAATATTCACTAGCACCTTAATACTGCATTTAATAAAGCATTTCCAATCCATTCTGACCGTTCTTTCGTCAATCCAATTCAGTTCATTACTCTAAGTAAGGTCGACTGTATATACCATATGTATATGTATATGTCTGCATGTAGCCCTACCGAAGGCGATAGATAACCAAGGACGAAAATCCAATTTTACTGAACATTAAATAAAAATCGATTTTTCAAAATAAAATTTCGCACACCTCTGGCGTACACGCAATACGAGTATAATCAGACGGGAAAGCAGCGAATTCGACGAAACGAAAGAAAAAAGATACTAAAAATGTGGAAAGGATAATTTTCCTACATCAAGTGTGAAGGGAATTTATTTCCGAAATCCATTAAATTATCTTCTCCGGAATTTAAAGCGAAATAAAATACAAATATTGTGGAGACTTTTATTTATTTTCTGCGGCGCCGTCACAATAGCATCACTTTTTTATGAATTGGAAGTTGTTGTTAATAAAATTTAAGAGTTTCTTCGAGTTTTTGAGGTGGAAAATTATGCCGCAATGAATTGTTGAATATTTGAGATTAAATTTGCCCAACTTGCTGGTTTATGGCAGTTGTGGAATAATTGGTGACTAAGGGCAACAAGGAATAATTGCATTGTTTATGGTTTCTGGTTGCTGGATTCATATCTTGTATTGAGGCTATTAATGACATGATTATGTTATTTCTGAGAGATGAGCTGGTAGCTGGTGGTTGAATTTCAATATCAACTGTGTACACTAAAACACTAAATAAATTTTTTACGGTCCCACCATTTGCGAGCCTTTTAAAATAAAGCAGTTCTTTCAAAAGATAAAACCAGGGCTTGAATCCTGAACACAAGCCTGTAGGACGAACAGGTTAACCTTATGAACGGCGATTACAAACATCTTTCCGGTGGCAGACAATATGAATGATACAATAGTGACGACGATAGACCAAAAGATAGCTATAGGGTGGGCCATTTTAACCTCCGGGATGTTTTTTGGTAATAATTTTAAGAAGCACAAATTAGACACAAATATTTGCTGTGAATTCATTTTTCGAGCCTTGTTTTTCGGCATTTTCCATCATTTTTTGAAGCGTTTCTGGCTGAATAGCGATCATTTCCTGTCGTATATTATCTTTCAAGGCATCTAGGGTCCGTAGCTTCTTGACATAAACTTTGGACTTCAGAAAGTCCGAGAGGAAGAAGTCTGGAGGCGTTAAGTCGTGTGGTTGCGGGGCCTGTCAAAATCACCATTTTTCGAAATTAAGCATCCGAGCAACAAAGAACGCAGCGATCATGGTTGTTGGCGTTGGCGTTATCATTTAGAATTGGCATAAAAAAATCTGCTATCAGGGCTCGATAACGCTCTTCATTGACGATTACGACTGCTGCAGCATCGTCTTCGACGAAAACGGTTCAATGATCCTTTCCGCAAAACTCCAGCCCAAACAGTCACCCGTTCGAGAGGTTTTTCGTGAATTAATTGAGAGCTTTCATTGGCAAAGAATCCAAAATTTTGTTTATTTACAGTCCCATTCAAAGAAAAAGGAGCCTCATCCCTCATGATAATTTTTGCCAAAAATCATCATCTATTTGACCCATGTTCACCACAAAATTCGCATAATCCAAGCAATGTGGGTTGTCGATCGCCAAAAGTCGATGGGTTAATTGAATTTTACACGGGAATAACTTCAAATCAGCAAATATTACTCGAATGTATCGGAGACGTGCGAGGGATGCTCAACTGCAAAGAACGGCGATGACTCGAAGTTTTCTGTGATCTCTCATTCTTGGCCTGTACAGCCTCAGTGTTGTCATCAGACTGCCTGGGGCGATGTCGGCCTTGATGACTGGTATTACCAAGATTGTCGGTGGCTATAAATTTTTGGTATAAACACCTGATGGTGTGGCCTGGAGGCGCTTCGCTCATTCGATATTTTGCACGATAGAATTTAGGTGGGATAGAATTTCAGCATCTTACACCAGATCATGACGAAAGGAGACCCTCTAAACTGCGCCAACTACAAATGTATAAGTCAACGTGTATATTGTATTGTCTACTATATTATATGAACGCCTACTATCTCTGCTCAAAAACGCAATAAGTCAGTTTCAGTACGGATTTATGCCAGAAAAGTTCATTATTAACCAAATCTTTACACTACGGCAGATATTGGAAAAAACTTAAGCTGTTCATCGATGGACAAGGATGAGCTATACCAAGCTACATATGTCTAGCTGATTGGCATCCCTATTATGCTCATCCATCTGTGCGAGATGACGATGAAGAATAAAAAGAGAACTCGCTTTTATGCGTTTTCTTCAAAACGATGCTTTAAATGATTGTACGCAAGTCCCAAGCCAAAACCAGTAGTACAATTTCTTCCAAGTATGTCCAACAACTCGCTTTCGCCGGTGAAGTTAATATTATTGCGAAAACTCACCGCGCCTTCGGTGGGGCATTTATAAGTTTAAGACAGAGATACTTAAAATAGAATTATCGGTGAATGACGGTATCACAAAATAAAAATCCGATCATTTTGAGGTAGTCAGGAACTTTTTTTCCCTAGGCTCTATGGTGAACTCCAGAAACAATACCAAAGACGAGATCACTCTTCCCAATCGCTGAGCTAAGAAGACAACTGAGCAATAAAGGCTTCTCAAACAACTAAGGTAATACTATACAAAAGCCTGATCGCGCCACTGTACGGTGGAGAGACATGGACATTGTCAGCTACAGCTGAAGTTGTCCTTGGTTATTTTGAAAGAAAAATAGTTCAAATGTTCATCGGTGCCGTCTCTTCTCTATCGTATTATGTGAAAATCTACGACCATTGGTTAACAACCTAATATTGTTATGGTTTTAGGACGGAGAAGTCCACCATTGATCAAATAAGAGTGATTATTAAAATAATCACGTTCGGCAGTCACTGCTCCTTTTCGCTGAGGAGACAATAACCGCAGCATTCTCACGAACGACAAATAAAGCTTACATATCTGTAGCACCCTGATTATACTGGGATACTGTCAGGAGCATTGGCTTTATCAAAAGCGAATGAGAAAATCTTATGGCGATTGGAGAACAAAGTTCTTTGTGTAATTTTTGGTCCCGTACGACAAACTTTACTGGAAGTACATCAGCATAGCTGACTGGACTCGAATACTTTGGCTTAGATTGCTTTAACTAGTAGAGGTACGCGCAATAAGAAAATATCTTAATCAACTCTACGTGCGAAACTGGAGTCAACTACCTAAAGGCCCCGACCCATAAAATCCGTCGATCCGTTGTTGCGTCGATTTTAACTGACACTTAAATAGAATACACGCATTCTTATGGAAGGTGGCCTATAACCAACGGATGTATAAACTTCGACGGACAAAGTAGGTTTACTTTCAACTTTTTTAGTCCGTGGATGCGTTGACAGTTCACACATTCACTCATTAAAGTTCACACATTCACATAATAAAGTTCACGCATTCACAAATTGAGAGTAAACACATTCATTCGAGCATTGAGAAACTGTCATCTGTCAACGTAGGTATATGCGACGGATTTTATGGGACGGTTCTTTCCGGCAATACGTGAACGTCAACACTAACTTTCAACGGAACGACGTCGACGGATACTATGGGTCGGGCCCTTAAGGCAGTTATCTCTCTCAACATTGTGCTTTTAATCAGTCCTGAGAATAGGATGACTGTCGGCATGCTGTTCCACTAGTTCTGTCTACGACTACGAGTAGCCCAATCACTCACTTTGAAGGTGAGTTCTTTGTATTAAAGCTGGTGTAGTTCACTTAACAAAAAATTCTGTAGTGGAATCGAATCTATTAAATACGCTGCTAGACTATAAAAAGTTCCAAAGCACTCATTTCCTGGGTTGTTAAACAGCAAACACTCATTGTTTGCACCTTACCCTTTTCTTAGTTCTTTTGTTCCTTTTGCGAACGCGCACAGGTATTGTCAATGTATCTCAGCACTAGCTCTACAGTGATTGCCAATCAGAGGGTTAGACTGCAGGGCCTGATGGGTATGCAATTACTGTAGCCCATTCTTTTATAAAACTGTTCACAAGACCTGTCAGAAATATGACTTAAAGCGGTACAAATACTGGGCGCAACAGACCTTATGTTGTTCAGCGCCTACTTCTCGCGACAGTTCGTGCTGCGTGTGTTATATTTTTTCACACGAGGGGAAGAGGCCTACAGTTTAGAAGTGTTTTCGAAAGTCTTTTTTTTTTGTTTTTAAAAAGTTTTCTCATGACTGTTATTACTGTCGGACGTTTTTCAGACATTCGCGAGAGGTAGGGCCATGAAAAAAACTTTTTGGTGTTCTAGGATTCGTACCTAAAACCTCCCGCTGAGCCATAGCGCCCACGACCTAAAGCGATGGCAGTAATTTTTCTCCCAATAATTCTACATATGTACATATGTATGTATATTACCGTCAATGGGAACTATACCAAAAATTCATCTCTGTCCAAGTAACTGGTAAGACAGGATCTAAACTTTACTAAAAGCTTGTTATACATATGTATGCATGTGCAAGCTGAATATATAACACAGAGCTTGGATTTGGCAAAGAGTCCTCGGAGGCTATTCCTCACAGTGAATGTTTGGTGAATGTAAATGCCGACAAAATATTGAGGGTCGCATCTTGGAGAAAAAACGGTTGGCGAAAAAATGGTCCATATATTAAAAAAACCGTGAAAAGTGTTACTTGTGAATCTGTGATGAAGATAATACCACGATGGGTTATCTATCTTTGTTGCTGAAAGTCAGGAAGTGGTAAAACCCGTGTCAGTAATGGTAGTTGAATTGAAGTTTACAGAGTACTGTTGTAAAGTTTTAAAGCTCCTTAAAGACCCTATGGAGTTCTGATGTAGGCTAGATCGAAAGCATAGTTTTACTAAAGTGGTCGCAGATTTGTAGCACTGAAATTACTTATTATTTTATTCAGACTCCAGACCCTAGACACTGTACGATAAGTTTGCATGTCAAAAAGCTTAGGTCTACGTCATTTGTACCTATCTATCCCTGTTTGTGGGTCATTTTCTTCAACGACCTCCCTGATTTGGCTGACCTTCACTACGTTCACAAAAAGCTCCGATTAATTCATTCAAAATTCGTTATTTGTTAACTAGAATAGCATTACATCTCGTGGTATCATCATGCAGCTTCGTTCGGTCGGACTGTGTATGTAGCTAGATACATACATACAACTACCATAACCTAGCATAGTTTATGAAGAGCTTTAATTTGGGTTTTCACAGAAACAAATGTTTGGGTGTTCTCTGGGATTCAAACACACTCCGAATTCTCTTGCCCATTGCACTTACCTTGGAGCAATGAAGCCCACAATGTTGCAACTGTATCCAAGCGGTAATGAGGTTCTACATTTCTCACTGCATGTTCATGCATTGAACAATCGTGTGAAATCCTTGTGCTACTTTTCTCATCACTATATTGCGAGCTGAAATTGTAGAATATTTTTCGTGTGAAATAATAAGAACCAGCCACCTAAAAGCAAAAGCGTGTCACACTTAAATGCAATAATCGCTAACGAAACAGTGCATTATTCGTTAAATGGTAAATGTTCGCCCTAATTAATGCTTGTACAACTTTAATTGATGTCATAGCTTCGCTGATTCATGCTCAGAGTTCATGAATGTGTGTATATCTTACGATTACTACCAACAAGGATGTTACAATATATTACGGCTGGTTGTAGTAGCAGTATCAACCCTACGACAAACGTACATTCCTTACTTAAGGAGATTATATCATACCCTTTCAGTGCCCTAAATTCCAAGAAAATAGGCGTGGCATTGTGCAACGTTTAATTCATATACCCTTCCATTAATATCTAGGACTTTGTCTTAAAAGAAAATTTAAGGATTATAATAACTTTCCATGACGGTCACTGTAGGAATATGTATCTTGCGGATGTACCTTATTTTGTTTTCTATGAGCTAAGAGCTAAGAATAGGAATAACATGCCCTATGGTTAAGGAATAAACACAAGTAAATGAAAGGCCACTTTCATCCAAAACTACGTATACTGACAAGGATTAAAGGATAAAGGATATTTTGAGTGCAGACTAGTATGCGCACACGTCCGAAAAGTGATTACGTACGTGAAACACATTCAGAATGTAAATTACCACCTCGAAAAGATGATATCATGCCGTCGCTGACCAGGAGCTTGGACAGGCATGCGATAGCGTACAGTGGATACTCGAAGAGATAATAACCACTGCGCCCCGGTTTTTGATGAATGGCCACGCAACAGCCAGTGAGCAGTATTCCCATATCAAACACCGATTTGGCACGAATATTATTGACGTTTATTGCCAGTGTCACGTCAGAAACAGATAAGGACTTCGTTTACAGAGGAGTAGAAGTGTCTGTGTGTTGGAGGGGATGTGATGGAAATATAAGTGAGGAGTGTGCATTCACTGATAGATATTCGTATGTACAAGCAATAGTGATACAGCACAAAATTTCCTTTCATTGCCGCTATGACGTACATATGTATCTATATACATATGTATACGAGTACGTAACTGATTTGGCTATAAAGATGTATCTTTAGGTGAAAGATAGTAACCAGAGATATTTTGTCACATAAACGCTGGTTAGAATGGGGGTAAAAGTTTGAGTGAACGTTATTTAGAGTTTTATTTGCGACAAATTGAAGCATAGCTGGAAGCTATACCCGAATGAATACACTGAATGGGATTTGGACGTTGAGTGTGATTGATAGGTCGTGGTTTGCAGGCTTTAACAATGATAATTTTCTATATAGAGGGGTGGTGGGTAATGGCAAGGCCATTAAATTTAATTGCGAACAATTTACGCTGTAATAAAAACTTGAATGCGTTATTAGACGTGTATGGGAAATATGTTTATTATTTGAGGTGTTACGTTATCATGCCATATTTAATGTAAGATGTCAAGAATAATTGTTGTGTCAGAAAGAAAAGGCCGCCTATGAAATACTCGTAGCTTGTGTAGTAATTACCAGGGCCTGTCTCAACGCTGACGCTTCGTGGTACACTAAGACTGTTGGATTAATGGGCTTCTGCGATATGAATTTTTATATATACCTTAGAGAGATCATAACATCTATTATGTGCAAAGTTTTTAATACAATTTTACAGTGTGTAGTTACAGTCAACTTAGACTCGAGCAACGACCTTATTATAACGAAGATACGAATGTGGACGTCCGTCACGAAACAGCAGCCATGAAATATGACACAAACCTCGTTGTGTTGCGTATCGTGCAACATCGTGAGAAGTCAAATGCCGCCAAAACCAAACTGGTGGGCATGCTGGTGCCAGCATGAAAGAAACAACTGATGCATTGGTTCCACCAGGTCTTCACTGTGGCACCTTTCGTCTGCTATTGGCAGACACACAGCGCTAACAGAGACATAAAAGTGTCGCTAAAAAAAAGGGAAAATACTATTCCCAGCAGAAGAGGCGAGCGGAACATCGGCTTCTCCAAAAGAAAAAGAAAATGAAGGATCAAGGACATCGAAAAGGTGTCGCTTTAGAAATGATGTTTCCAAGTTTAGGCAAAAGGTAAAATGAACATGTCACGGTAATAAAATTCG
The DNA here is from genome assembly GCA_946965025.1 of Blera fallax. Taxonomy (NCBI): domain Eukaryota; kingdom Metazoa; phylum Arthropoda; class Insecta; order Diptera; family Syrphidae; genus Blera; species Blera fallax. The sequence continues at coordinate 97,176,341 of OX337244.1, forward strand.
AAAGGTATCCTAAAGAGGTGAAGAAGGAAATCTTGTAGTAGAGTCATAGACAGTAGGTGCTACGAATGAAAAAAAATCTATTTTGCAGACAGTTAACCGGCAACTAAGACCAATATATCTCTGTCAGGCAGAATGAATCATTCACAAAGACGATAATAGCCAAAACTTTCACCCACCTGATCTAGCTGAAGTGAGGGTGGCAATATACAAACTTAAGTCTGACAAAGCTGCTGGACCTGTTGGCTTAGAGTAGACAGTTGGAAATGACCTGGTAGAGACCATACACTAAGCCATTTTAAGATCTGTTTAGATGAATAGAATCTGGCCCGTATTCATAATTCACGGAGACCCCTTTTCAACTGTGCCAATTAGAGAACAATCAGCCGTCTCAACATCCTGTATAAGACCTTATCTGCCCCATGATGTGAATGCTTAAAAGCTTTCGTCAACAAACTGATTGATTCATATCGGTGCAGTTTTAGGCCAAGAAAGTCCACAGTTGACCAAATTTTTACAAGTCGACAAATCTTTCAGAAAATCCAAGATGTCCAAATCGATACCCACCATCTCTTCATCAATTTCAAGGAGATGAGCTATAGAGAGTCATTTCTAGTTCTAGCATATCATTCGTCTGTGTAGGTTTATGATGAAGAACAGTGACTGCTCCATCAAGGTCGGTAATCATCTCATCAACACCTTTGATATAATATGGGGTTTAGGACAATTTGACGCGCTGACGGGTTTTTCTATCTTGCCTCCGTTATTACTCGTATATCTGATAATAACATCTGCAAAGAAATCAAACGAAGAATAACTCTTGCCAATCACTGTTTCTTTGGGCTAAGAAGGCAATTGAATAGTAGTACCTTTTTCCAAACATCTGAGAAGAGTATGTGTAAAATTCTCGTCATCCTAGTCCTACTTTACGGGGCAGGATCATAAACTGTATTGAAAGTTGTTGGTAAGATATTCAGTCCTATTTGCGGACATCGACTCCACAAATGACACCTTAGTAGCGATTTGATGAAGGCTCACTCTTGGTAACCACTGCTACTTGGGTTTGGCAAAACAAATAGAGTCAAAACTCCTTATTCAGAGGACAAAATATATACTTTTTAAAACATTATTCCTTCCAGTTCTGTTGCCTGGCGCCGACCATATATTGGGAGTCTTCGGGAAAGAAAAAATTTGTAGAATTATTGGTCCTGTATCCGAGAAGGGTGGACGCCGCGCCGTGGCCTACTGGTTAGTTAGGTAGTTTGAATCCAAGAAAACACCACCAATTTTTTCAAGGTCCTAAGTCCCGCGAATGTCTATAACAAAATTTCAAACCAGCTTAGACACAAAGGTAAAGAAAATGTCAGCCTTTTGCGTTACTTGGCTACCTAAATGGAAGTTTCTGTATGATCTTCGGAGGTTTCTTCTGATACACTCTCTGGCACAGAGCTTGACAAGAAGATAGAAGTAGAGCATCCTAATGGCGCATGGAGTTTGTATGTAAGGCCGAAAATTCTTCCCCCTATTGACAGTTTTAAATCGTCAATGCAATGTACCATTCGTATTGAGGGATTTAAGGGATAATTCCAATAACTGCGATTGGGAATGACAGCTTTGAAGGAGCGATAGAGATTGATTCTTTTCGGCATAAAGATCGAGGTGCATACTGTCAGCGGAATTTTTTCAAGAATCTTCACATGTCTAACTAGGTTGGTGGTTTTGTTTCTGCATAGGAGGTGAAGCTTTGGGGCGCTTCCCGCGCAATTTTTTTTAACAGAGATAACGGGGATGGGCGGTCGAGAAGGACTTCTTGAGCACCAGTTGGACAGGCATGCTTTGTCTAAATGAGATTTCCAATCTAGTTTATGGTCTAGCGTTATCCCGAAGTATGTTGTTTCTTTTGAGAAATATATTTGTGTACTATTCAGAGTTTGCAGATTTCATCTTCTCCTCTTGGTGAATGGTGTGTCAGTCATTTTGCTTAGGGCATAATAATAAGGCCACAGTAACACCGATTGGCGAGTGTTTCATTACCTAGAAGTTATAGTTTTGCTTCGTAACGTTTTGGTCGAGACTTTGGTGTTGTGTCTTGGTGTTCGTAGGAGCAACGTCATCCGAAACCATTTCTTTGTACCTCCTTGCATCTGTGGTGTCTGCCAAATGAAGGATTTATACGTTCAAAGCTCCGATTTGTCTTGCTTTCCTAAACAAAAAAAAAAGAAAAGGTCTTGCCATGGGAATAGGGAATACTAAGACCATGTCATCGTAATGGATCATCATTGGTATCTGCGTGTATTTGAACTCATGTTCATATATCTTTATTGCTTCCACATATGTATGTATATATAGTAATCTTAATTTTCGAAGACTGTTTGTCCAAGTACCAACGACGACAAAAATTTTGCCTCTAAGTAACCTGTAAGTACAGGATTCCCTGTATATGTAGACCACAGAACCTTATGGCCCTCACATGTGATTAAATGCTATGGCAATGACACTTCTTATTGATGGAGATAGGGCAGGCGTACACGGATATAAATCCCCCTTACCTTAAATAGATCGGTTATGAAGGACTTACATCGATTTACAAATAAATACATTACAGGTTATGCCACACAATTTGAACGCAAATTGACAAAACCCAGTGTAACTGCCCCCTTTTACGACTTCATACCATCTATCTGGCGACACAATCAAATATCCACAAACAATGCCCTGATCTCCATTAAATCCCCATTATGTTCACCCATAGCCGGGTCCTATCGATTTAACAATTCAATCCAAAATATTTTTTGTAAATAACTCGTAATGGAAATAATTACCCAAAAAGATGGCATCGTTTAGTCAGCTGAATTAATAGACACGAAACAAATTATCGTCCCTTCCTGTTCAAGTAGCAGAGACAACAGTAAATAAAATCCTTGTCGGTGTTACAATGTGTATGTGTGTATGCGTGCTCTCAACGCACATTAAATCAATTGCATTATTGAGCAGAACCGCCGCACAGGACTTCCGAAAATACGAAAATATGCCTACAGATAATTTTTCATCACATCCATGATAGTCCTTGTCGTCTCGTTGTAACCACCGCTAGGCGCGATGTATATAAATTATTTACGATGCAATTACGTGCTGCTCGCGACTAAAAGCCCATTAGGCGGGAATTTTTGGTTCGTTATCGCCTTGGGAAGGAAGCAGAAATTTCGAAAATGAGACACATCAAAAAGATGGATGTATGTGCATGTAACTTGGACATGTGGATAGAATAACTTTCTACGATTAGTCAGTGTGTTTGTTTGAAGTTTTTCATGGCATAATGTAGGTAATGAAGGAACAAATCAACGAGTATGAGTTGGTTGTGAGAAAGTTTAGAAGAAGGTCGAATTAGGGGTTTCTTTAGTTGTGATCCCAAATTTGGAAATCTTTTAACTTTCCGATTCAATTTCGAGTGTCCTTTGACGGGAGCACGTCTCTCGATGGACTAGAGCGTAAAATACATCCATGGATGGTGATGGCAGCGAATACAAGGATTGCATCAAGGCATTGTGAAACGATAGCCAACGTCAATTGATACAGTCGCTATCTTGCATTTCATTAGGATTTGAAATGCTCCATCTGCTTCTGGAGAAATTCTTATAGCCATCTTGTGCTAAAATAGGACAACTCTGCATCGTGATCGCCATTCAAATATCGAAGCACCAAACTAACAGGCACCAGGAAATCCTAGAGGCCACGGCAACAATAAGGAGTAGTAAGGCACCAGGAATGTACGGGATCCCAAAATTCGCGCTTAAAGGAGTCATCAAAGCAAGTCCAGAGATTTTCACGCGGTTATATACAGCATGCTTAGCAAAAGGCGCCTTCCCGCTCCAGTGAAAAAGGCAGCAATTAGTCCTCATCCCTAAACGTAACAAGCCACCTGAGCTACCATCATCTCATAGGTCGCTCTGTAGGCTGGACACAGTTGTAAAAGTGTTCGAAAAAATAATATGCAACAGGCTATAGCCGTACACGGAGCGAAGCACCATAGGGGTGATATATGCAGAATACAGCATTGCGCGGGAGGCAATCGCGGGACGTAGATGGTTAGGAGGGAGCAATCAGTACTGCGCCGTCGTAACACTCGACGTTAAAAACGCATTTAATTCAGTGCGAGCACTACGCAATCTGCACACGCCTTACTACCTGCTGAAAATAATAGGCAGCTACTTCAGGGAAAGGACCTTATATTACGACGCGGAAGAGGGACTTAAGAGGTACAGAATCACGGGAGGGGTTCCTTAAGGCTCAGTACTAGGACCAGTTTAATGGAATATCATGTATGATACAGAGAACTCCAAGGCCCAGCGGGGTAGACATTGGCGGCTACGCTGCTGACATTTGCAGTCATTGTGGTAGCAAAAACGCTAGAGCAAGTGTCTGAAAAATCCAGTTAAGCTATCAGAAATGTGAGGGTATGGCTGCAAGATTCAGGCCTGGAACTGGCAGACCATAAAAAGGAAGTAGTGCTAATAAGCAGCAGGACAAAGGTGAAACGTTTTACTGCGCAGGTCGGTGAGCAAAACATACAGTCGTACCCACACATCAAGTACCTAGGAGTGCTGCTGGATCACGGGCTCAACTTCAAAGAACATTTGAAGTACGCAAGTGAGAAAGCCTCTCGGGCAGTAGTGGCACTGTCAAGACTAATGCCAAACGTTGGAAGACCCAGGCAGCCGACTAGAAACCTGCTAGCAACGGTAAGCAAGTCGATGCTTATGTACGCCTCCCCCACATGGGCACTAGCGGCGGACCGGAAAACGTACATGAGGCGGATTAACTCTGTGCACAGAATCGCATCGCTGAGAGTATGCTGCGCCTTCAGAACTGTGTCAGCGGAAGCGATCAGCGAAATCTCTGCTCGAACGCCCATCGATTATGTCTATTATGTCAATGTCACCGGCGTACGCTAGTATATAGTTGAACAGACTTTTGAAAGTGAAAGATTGTACCTCCGACGTTGGCATGACGTTAAAGAAGTCACATGACAGCGCTTATTATCAGGCATATACTCGTCTGACCAAATTTTGAAAATGAGCTGGTGCATTCCCTCTACAAGTTATTTCTAGCTGATTTGAACTGTTCAGCTGGTAGACCATTAGGTTCAGCAGCTTTGTTGGACTTGGATTACAACAACTTGATCGAAGAATTATTCTAAAAGCATGTGTAGCCTCTCGTCTTCGGTTATTAAATGTAATAAAGCCTAGTCGTCAGCATGAGCAACAGTATGGACAGAACGTCACAGTCGGCAGCTTATAACTTCGAGGTAGTAAGGGGCTTTATCTACTTTGACTCTGCTATTAATTCTGACAGTAACCAGTCAGCAGAAATCAAGCGAAGAGTAACTCTTGCCAATCACTGTTTCTTTGGGCTGTTTGAGCCTTCGAATCTAACCCGGAGGTACAAGGCAGTAGGGGAAAACCTCGTCTAAGGTGGCGCGCGACAGTAGAATGGGACCTCATCCAACTTGGAGTGCGCAACTGTGGACAATTAGCTAAGGACTGGGCTTACTGTAGAGACTTGTCAGTTGAGGCAAGTTCTGCTGCACGGCGCCGAGTGCTGGGCGATAGCAGAGCAAGAATTGAACTTTTTCGAGGGACAAATTCTTCCTCGGACGTATGCGCAGGTAAAGTCTGCTGTTTGTAATTGGAAGTAGCCTGCCTGGGAACAGCGATAATGGAAGCCTATGCAGTCTCAGACAGGAACTTGTCTCAGAAAATGTGCCAAAGGATTTATTAAGGCATTTAAGCACGAAGCTTTTAAGGGCAGTTTGACTGCAGTTAATTCTATATTTGTCAAGTCTGTCAAATATTTGACAGATAGAGTCCATAACGATCAAAATTGCAAGAAACAAGGCCACGGTAGTACAGCTGTTCGTCTAAGAATAGAAAGGCCGAGGATAACGCGTATCAGCACCATAAAAAGAAATGACAAGCCGACAATTCACCCCATCGAAAAGCTCAGAGCAGTATATATTTGATGGCCTCAAGATAAAGACAAACAACCACAATTGACGGGTTTATGATCCTTAAGTAAAAAAGCGGAAGAGCAGTATAAGATAATTAAAACGTACAAAAATAATTGACCTACAGTTCATAAGTGCTCAAAAAGGTATTCCGACAAAGTGCGCCTTCATTTATTCTTGCTGCTAGGTCCTTAAAGGTTTTCCGAAGTTTTCAAGGGTAGTGCATCCACAAAATCTTTCTGTAAGAAGAAAACTCTGCCAGTAAATTTTATAAAGTGAACAAAATCGTGTTACTTTTCTTTCATTGGAGGAATTTATTTCAGATCCCACCCCTATTAGCGGACATGTACTCGACTCACTTTTGGAGGGGATCCAAGCGGAAGGAAGCACAGGAAAATCGAAATAACTTCAAAAGAAATTCTTTATGCGTACTTGTGCTCTTTGTTTGCGTCCAAACCGCTGAAAGCTATTCCATTTCAACATTTAACCAAGGACGACTTACATTTCTATACAAAAGTACGTACACTACACGTGCCTCTTCATTTTCAGAATGTTAATCCGTAAAAATTTCAAGAATATCTTTTCATTTTTGCTGAATAATTCAGTGAACTTACCTCCGACAAAGATGTCAACTTGAGTCCAATTAAGTTTAGCGGCCACACTTTTCACAGCGAAGGATATCGCCTCGAATGATGGTAGGAAGTTGCTTGATTCCTGAAAAGAAAATATTTTTTTTTTATTTTAAGTGAAATGTATCTAGGTAGGTAGTGCTTGTTTTGTATTATCTTTTCCAAAATGAAAATGTCAATGTCAATGGTTGGCTGATTTTGTAGGAAGACATCAAATTCGATGGTGATGGAGAGGATAATTGAAAAAGACTCTGACGATTGTAGATTTTTATCTAAAAGATATCCTGTCATCCATCCACCCTGGTGGGGGTGTCAGACGAAATGTATAAGCCCTAAGGAGTCGGCCAATCAACAGAGAGGGCAAACATTTGTTGAACGTTTAAGCCTGCCGGCGAGATAGGCAGTCAGCTCTACGGACAGATACAGTACGTGTATCTGCGTTTGGGGCTATTGAAAGCAAAAATCGATTTTGATTTTATCCACCATCCACATATGTATATGTACATACACCCGCGTGTGTAGGAATTTACTTGCGCTAAGACATTTTTTTGTGTATTCCTGTTTTTCTTTTTTTTTTGTCCTTTCAACGACGGAAACAACATAGCGATGAGAGAAGATTTGTATTCATTTGAACATCCTTGCGGATTTCAATGTGGACTGTTCTGTGACGAAGGAAAGCAGGCCATGGAATACTCACTTCTCTTTTGGTTTTTGTTTGTTTTATTCTGGTGAATTTTACCAAAAGCGATAAGAAGGACTGAACTCTCAATCTAGCTCACAGGCGAAAGGCAGTTGAACAATGGAATGAGGATTATGAGCTTACCAGAGATGTCCTTTGAGAATATTCCTCTTTTGACTGAAAATGGAGAAAATGACTGTGGAACTGTCACAATAAACTTGTGACTTTCAATGAAAGTCCTGGCAACAGGATATTTATATGTGGGTGAAATATTATTTTTGGATAGAGGGAGTGGCATAGGGTAGTAGTAGTAGTATTTCGGGTGCAGTGGAGAGTGTACATCAAGGGCGTAGATTTGAGTAAACTCATAAACGTTTAACATTGTTTACTCTAAAAGGTTTTTCTTTTTGGAAGCAAGCCTTATGGTGTTTGCTTTTGCAGATTTGAGTGAATACATTTATTATCCAAAGAAACTGTGATACGGCAAGTGCCCTTGAACGTAGAGGAGACTCATGTTGAATAGATCTTTGAACTTTAATTACACGAATGATCAAAAAAAGAATCAGCAATTTTATTGTGCCGATACATCTGTACACAGTATGAAAGGAAATTACGAGGGTTTGGAAAAAATCAATCGCTTAAATTTTCGAGAAGGCTATAATAAAAAATAGACTCATGCAAATTCTCATCAGAAGTTAAAAAAAATCGTTTCGAAGGAGGATGTGTGTGTGTATTCTTTCGATGAAATCAAGGGTAACGTTTAGCAACAGTTTAATGAATGGACACATTCTTAATCTGCTCTCAGACAACCACTATGGGTTAGGGGCATTGGTCTAACCAGCCGGACCCTCACTATTAGGGTTTAAGCAATGAAGCTTACAGTTAATTTTGGCTTTTGTACCGTTGCCCTACCAGATAAAATAAAATTACCACAAGTCTACCACATAGTGCGACAGGTTTGACCTAGAAAGATGGAAACCTGTGATATTCATTACGTTTAATGCTACTAACAACAAAATTATTTTTACACAGATTTATGATAAGATGTACATAGGCTTAGGCAAGAAGTTTTCAACTTTAGAAGCAAAAGAACACACAAATGAAAGCAAGGTTTATCAACATCAGCTTTACATTGGTTGAGAAAAACGCCAGCTCCTCGGAAAAACGCCCGGAGCATAATGACATAGGAATGGTAGTTTTAGTGTCAAAATAGGAACAGAATCTTTTTTGGTGGATGCAGTAGACAAATACATACCGCCACATTCCGTAACGGTATTAGCTTACTTGACTCTGTCGTACCCAGCAGGCGATTTTACATTTTGTGACTTCAGTCACAACTTGGTTGCAACTAGAGTACGATTGCGAAAACACATCACCGGGGATGCACTGTAAGGAAGTTGGACGTCGAACGACTTCAGCGTAAAATGTACCTATACTTGTTAATCTCACCAACTTTAGAGGCATTACCGACGAATCAGCCCTTGGCGAGAGACCGTCAAGAACCTTGAAGATCATGTGTCTCCTAATCTCTAGATGGGTTGAATGTTGACAGTACAAAAAGCGGAGGACCAAAGAAAACGTTGCCAAGCGTCAATGCTGCCTCTGACCTGCTGGGTTTTACCAAGTTACCATAACGAAGAGTGCCAGTGCAACGCTGCAAAGAAGAACGAGAGCTTATTGTTGAGATCTATGAAAAGAGAAGTATTGAGGAGCATAAAATTCTCCACAAAAAGAAGAGACAGAATAAAAAGTGCGCATTCTTATCGATAGAATTGAATTTTTGCAGGAGTTCTGGTCGAGAATGTAATCCAAAATAAAAATATTATGTCAATGCGACGTTAGCTTAAATGGCCAAAAGCCTTCGTGGAGAAGACAGTACTGAGAATTTAGGGAAAAAAGTTTGCAGATTGCTAAAGGGGCCTCAAGCAGCAAGACTCTCCAATCAGCCCGGTTCTTAAATAACTGCATCCAGTTGCGCACTTCAAGTCGGTTGACTTCCCCTTCTACTTGTGCGCGCCACCTAATGTGAGGTCTTCATCTAGTACATTGACCATCTGGGTTGGATTCGAAGACTCTACGGGCATTCGATGGCACATACAGTCTGCTGATATGTTTTTTTTTATAGGAATGTGTGCAATCAACACCCGCCACCCTTCTTTATTATTACTTCACGGGGTTGGTTAGTAATTCATGTTATGCTTCTTGTATTGCTGCTTCTGCTCTCATTTCTTTCACCATTATTCAAAGTTTTTTTTCTGCACATTCGCTACGAGTCTGCAAATTTTCACGCAATTTCCACTCACTCTGATCGCAATGTGGTGTGGAATGGTGGACTCGGCAAGTTTCTTCTCAATTCTGCGATACTATTGCAGTGGGATACTACGTGCTCTGTGTCTCTCTTGATGTAGACAATCAGGGCAGAGGGGTTAGCTATCGCGCCCAAATCTGCATAAATATTTGCGATAGCCACCGTGACCCGATATGAATTGCGTATAGGTGGATAGTTGCAGTCCCCATTCGCTCATTTGGCCTACAACTCGATGGTAGGGATCAGATTACAAGTCCATTTGTCTTTTTTTTTAAGACTCTGGATAGTAAAATCCGTCTAGAGTATCCAGATCCACTAATGTTTGGTAGCATTCAGGGAAGGACGGCCTGCAGTTGTGCATTCTTCTTGCTCCAGTATTCCATATGTGTTTGAAACTTTAGTCTACTGTCAATGATCACTCCTAAATCTCTAGGTATATTTAACTGAAGCAATTTTTCTTAGAGTAGCAATATCGTTGGGGGGAGAGGAATGGACGGTAGTATGGCTACCACCTCTGTTTTATTGTTGGGAAAGTGAATATTTAGAAGTAAGCCGTCTGGATCTTTGATAAAACTTGTCATGGATGGACAATTCTCCCCCTATCGATGGCAGCTCGGTGCACATTTTCACAGATGTTTCCAAGACCGAAGACGGGGTGGGATGTGGTGTTTTCTCCGAAAAGCTCAACCTAGAATTATCGTTCCGCCTCCCTGATCATTGTGGGGTTTTCAGGCGGAAATCATGGCGATTAAGGAAGCTCTGTCCTGGCTGAAGTGTAATGTACTATCTGTCAGGGATATTACCATTCTCACTGACGGCCAAGCGGCAATCAAGTCCCTGGAATGGTGCTCCTTTACTTCAAAGGCCGCTCTCAGCTGCCGTTTTTCTCTTATGGAGATGACAGAGCAGTTCAACATTCATCTATGCCAGGTGCCAGCAGGTGCTACTCTAAGGATTCTGTCTGATAGGCAGTCCCTAGGTACGCCCCTAGTTACATGTAAGCATCTACTAAAGCCGAATTATTAGCAAGACCAACCTCAGATGAGAAAACGGGTCAACGTGTCTCATCTCGAGACAGGCACAGGCTGCACCATAAACGTAGTGCCGAGTTGGTCAAACTAAAGCGATCACAGATCAGCTGCGTTGACGGTCTTCTCACTGGACACTGTCTTATAAGCCAACACGCCAAAAGGCTTGGCCTCTTTTCTAACGACATCTGCATCAGAAGCTGTAGGGACGACGAGGAAGAGGAAATTATCCTTCACCTCCTATGTAACTGCCCAGCTCTGTCGCATAAAAGAATGCTCCATTTAGGGTCCCCTTCCTTGAAGACCTTGGTGATATAGCGTCCTTAGGCGCTATGTGCATCCATCGCTTTATAAAGAGCTGCGGCTGGTTCTGTTAGTCTCAGGGCCAAATGGTCTTGATCCATGGTATCACAAAGGACCTTTTCTGGTCTAAGTGTGTCTGCAAAATATTCCATAATATCCAAAATTTTCATTCCAGTCCATCAAAATTCACATCCTCACATATCCCAAACCAATACAACCCTCCAACGACTCATATGATAAATAAATCGTCTAAGATAATAGCAATAAACTGAAACCGCAAAAATCGAACACACATGCAACTCGAACATGTAATATTAAATTTAAATATTGACGGTTTGATGTTTCATTACGCATATTAACCGACATTAAACGGGGGCGTATTCGTGTAAACACGCCTCGATTTTATCCCAAAATTAGCACAGCATAAAGGATGAGACAGAAGCATTCAGGACACACATGAATACGCACTTTTATGGGTGGATATATTTGCCTTTGGTTAAGGCCCAAAAATCAATACACGGATGGATTTCCTTTTTAAAAAAAATCCCTCTCCACTAGCAGGGATACTTATCCACATAACCATTGACTTGCCCCAGCAGGATGAGTAGACGTGTTGAAGGTGTGTTACAAGAAACGTACGAAACACCAAAGTGAATTATTGTGATCGTGAAATTGCTTTTGATTTATCTCGCACAATAAACGTAAATAACGTATGACATTGAAATGTTGGAAAGTTCATTTGCTGGTTAAGTGGGCGCGGGGGAGTTAAGCTCGTCTATGCTTAACGTATTTATAGCCACAGGAAATACCAAGAGAACGAAGAAAAGCGTTATCAGGAAAATCTTAACATTCAAGGATTGCTTTTCTATTGAACAGAATGAGATCTATGGAAACGTGGAAAATTAGATTTTGACAAATTTCAAGTCTTCCCTCGGGGTACTGCTTCATTTCAAACGATAAATATAACATTCTGTCGTTGACATGTTACGAATTCATTCAGATATAACGTACATAAGGTAGCAAATGTGTGTAACACAAAAGGGGCTTAGGCGAAGATTAGATTTTGATTGTTCTATCAAGGAACGGTTAGGGGTTTTGAACGTTGGGTGTGCCATACGTATGAGTATGTATCCTACAGGCATAAGGCGTTAAAAATATAAAACTAAATTGCCGAATAGTTCATGTATAGCTTAGCCGCCATCATTTTCGATTCTGATAAGGAACATCCTACTAAAAATGTTAAAGTCGAGAAGTGTGAGTGGTGTGTGTCGAAGAGGAATGAGAGTTCAACATGTTATAATACCATGGGTAATCTGATCGCCATGCAGGAAGAATAGCCCTGAGGCAAGGTATGTCTGTCATAAAAGGCGACTTAAATCTATAAAACCCGATGAATTGGTCTGGAAGATAAACCTGAAGGAAAAATCCAGTAGCGTCCTACACAAATTTTGTGGCACACCAGTCAGTGTTTGATCCCAGAGGGCAGCTGAATTTAAATTGTGAATAGAATCAATTGTCATATATTCGGTTAAAAAGAAAGTTACAGAAATAAATGCAAATGAGCAATACAAACTCAATAATTACTCAAGACGGCAAACCACAAGGTTGACGCATGCTATCGTGACAGCTACAGAGAGCAAAGGCAGTGCTTCTTCGGATGCGATTTTGTCATACGGGGCAGACTTAGGCAAGAAGTCTAGAGTTTCGACACGTGAGCGAACGTCTTATGACAATCCACATAAATCTAAATTAGCCAGATTTAGCCTAATGTCCCAAAGAGGACAAGGACAATTTTAACGCCAATATAGGAAAAGAGGACATCTTTGGCTGAACAGTTGGTAGGCATTGTCTACACCACACCACGTCTGGCAACGGACTTAAGCTTATTGACTTAAGCAAAAAGAAGAATTACTGTGAGAAGATATAATGTCGAAGAATTGCAACTGCAAGAGACCGCCAAAAAGTTCACCAACTGGGTATTCCAAAATATTTTCACGACTCATATGCCGCCAGAATCAAAAAATCAGTGGCAATGCTGCCAACATGCAATCAAAGACGTCGCAACTGATATGCTGGGTTTCACCTAACCTTTGCCAAGACAACCCTGGTTAGACGAAGATTGACGGCAAACTGCAAATAAGTAGCATACAAAGCGGAGCAAGAAAAAAAGGATGAAGGCTGTTTGTGAGCTCTACGAGCAAAGGAAACGGGAAAGCCATCAGATTCTCTTGGTAGAGAGCACACACTGATTTCTGTCAAAGATTTGGTCAGACGAGTGTATTCCGGATGAATGGAATCTCAGCATCGTTTCCTCGACTGAGAGGAAAGGTGACCCCTCAACTGCGCCAGTTACAGGTATCAGTTCCTCAACATTCGCGTACAAGACCCTGTTTGCCATACTGTGAAAATGCCTGAAATTCTTCGTTAACAACCTGATTGGTTCTATCCGTGTAGTTTCAGTCCACTGGCGACCAAGTTTTAATATTTCGGCAGAGTATGGAGAAAACACAAGATTTTAAGGCTGCATATGATAGCACTTATAGAGACAAGCTTAACAGAGCCATGTCTAGTATTAGCATCGCTGCCGAATTCTTCGTCTGCTCCGTCAAGGTCCGTGCCGGCCTCACCGAGACCTTTGATGTCAAAAAAGGATTTGGAACATGCGCCGTCATCTGAGTTCATACTTGAAAGAAAGAATTTTGCGAAGCTCTCAAGCAAAAGCTGTTTCTTTGGGCTAAGAAAGCAATTAAGTACTAAGATCCTAACCCGAACAACTAAAGAGATTCAATATAAGACCTTCATCACCGCAGTTCTGTTTTATGGCGCTGAAGCATGGTCTCTGTTGAAAGCTAATGAAAATTTTCTCGGTCGTTTAAAAAGAAAAAATTCTTCGTTAAATATGCGGTCACGTTGGCGTTGACGGGCTTTGGAGGAAAAGACTAAGCAACGAAATATACGAGCTGTACAATGATATTGAACTAGCTAAAAGATTGCCTCTAATATGGATAAGACATGTATAGCAAATGGATATCAATGCTGCGGCCCGCAGAGTTTGCGAAACTAATCTGGAGGGACAACGCAGTAGACGATAGTACGAGCAAGTGCTCGAAAGGATGCAGATAGCTAAGGATCTGGCTAACTGCAGGGGCTTATTAGTCGAGGTCCAGGTTCACTCCGAACCGTAGCGCCACCTAAGTAAGTAAGCCAGCTAGTTTCAGGAGCAAAGTAAGTGAAGTTCTTCAGAAAACACTGCTACAGAATATGAGCATTTTATATGCTTGACGTTGAAACTACGACCACGGACATAACACTTTTAGCAAGAACCTGGTGCCTTCTGATATGGGCTTAACGGATAGAAAGGCACTGTTAACTGGTGAGTCAGATTCACATTTAAGGATATTACTCAAATAATCACGTTTGCAGGAAATATAATGTACGGAAGTGCTTTCCTACTGCTCCAACTAAATTGCAGAAGCACCCAGACTCCATACGTTCCATTGTACTTCCAGGCAGCAACTCCTTTTTGGTGTAGTATTTGGAGAAACTAAGAGTATATTCGTTTGTCTGATATGCTTGGTGGGTGTGATTGCTAGACCTATGGTGTGACTTGAACTTACACCGGACAGGTCACAAGCAAACACACTACCTACTACACCGTGAACACCTGTTCTAAAGAATAGCCACAGCAACTTTCACTCTAAGCTGTTATGTTTGAAAATTTATCACTTCTTCGGTTGCATTACAGGTGCACAACAATTGTACGAGTCTATCAATATAAGCAACATTCAATGGATTCGACGGGATATATACATACACTAGCTGTTTGCCCGCGGCTCCGCTCGCGTGGGCTAAAAAATTAATGTTGATTTTTTAATTTTTTTAACTAAAGCTAAAACTTACATTGCATTAATTATAATAAAATAAAAGACATTTTATTCAAACATATATGTATATTTATTCAAAATAATAATTAAATGTTCGCGTTGAAAAGCACAGTTTAGGAGATCGCACTAAAAATTGTTTTACTTTTGCTATCTGGAGTATCGCGAATAACTCGATCTTATTGACCCGTTCACGCAAAAGTGTTAAGCTACCGTTAGTCTAATGGAGTTTTAATAATTCCATTCACACAATCGCAAACAAATATACCTGCTTCATTTTTCACAAAGAGATTTTGCGCATATTCTTCTCACTCTATTCGTTCATATTTTTTCTCACTCTCACACAATATCTGCGTGCAGAAGTGTGAATGAACGACCGACAGTAACAAACCAATCCAATACAAACAGTCTGATTGGGACTGATAAATATTGTATTAAACCAATCCAAAATGTTTTTCTCTGTCATTGAATTGTCTAATGAGTGCTGAAACATCAAAATACAAATACGATTTTGGGTGGTTTTTAGCTTGAGGGAGCGAATCTGTCAAACGACCCGAAGACGACTGTTTAATTTGGTTCGACCATTAGTCTAAGAGCCCGGTGCATTTTTTTGGAGTGAGATATAACCAAAAAATTTGCAAATAAATATAAACCTCTGAAATATGTAAAATCAAATACGACCGTCTGGCAGCATTTTGTGTTGCTTATGTTAATAATGTTATGTTCAAAATGGGTTTTTTTCCAAAATGCGGATCGCTGATATAACCACTTGAATTTAGTATCAAACAAAAGAGCAGAACCGTTTGAATATAAATGTGTAGGTCCCAGACGATTCACATGGTGCTATCTCTTTGCCAGACGCACTAATAGTACGTAAAAAATCAGTTTTTTAAATAATAAGTATAACCACATACCGATTACTCTAAAACAATGATATGAGCATCCTGATCACGAATACATACATATATAGGTCCCAGACGTTTCAAATATTTTTTAAGCCGCAATATCTGATAAATTAAGAAAAATATTGGTTCTTTTGTACATTACTCTTATTTCCTCAAGCTCTACAAAATGGCGTTTTCAAACCGAAAATCGTAGAAGTGCCAAAATAAACAATACACTCACGCTACCTATAAATTTTTTGCACTGAAGTACCTTTGATAACTTTTTTTATTGAAACAAAATAATTATTCACGTTAAATAACACGGTTTATAGGTCGCACTAAAAATTGTTTTACTATGTATTACCATTGTATATGAAACTTATAGTACTATCATCAAGCAATATTTTTTAGTATTTACTCCAACCGCTCAGGCGGCGTTTTCTCATTCTTCGAGAGCGAAGTAAAATATTATTACTCTCTAAGAATGGAGTTATAATCAGAGAATGAGTAATGAATGAGAGAATGGGTAACAAAATCTTTCTTGGGTTTTCATTCCCATTCAGAATTTTTGCACACATGTTACGCAACTGAGTGAATGACTTTGCCAAGAAAATGAGTAAAGAAACTGATGAAAAAAAGGTATAAGCAGGTTATTATTTTTTTTCTTGTTCAGTGAAAAGATGTATGTTTTTCTGATTAGGGAGTGGAGTGGTGGATGCATATTATGCGTTTCATATACAATGGTATTACGAATAACTCGATCCTATTGCGCCAGCGCACACTGGTTAAATATTCTCCCGCGGCAAACTTGGGGTAACTTCTACTTCAATCGCACACTGAATGAATAATTCGGAGTAAAATAAATAAAAAGTATACATGAACCCATTTTCATTGTTTTGGTATTTCTGATGTATCTCTATAAATTGACAACTTGTGTATATTGGTTTACCCCAATGTTAAACTACTTCAACGCGGGATGAATATTTTACCCCGTTTCATACTGTATACCTGCCCTTCCTTTTCTATAAATTGAGTTTTTCTCCGGGGGATGTAGTGTGCGCTGGCCCATTGAGCCGTTCACCCAAAAGTATGAAGCTATCGTTAGTCTATCGGAGCTTTAATAATTCCATTCACATAACCACAAACCAATATACCTACCTGCTTCATTTTTCACAGAGAGATTTAGCGCACAGCCTTCTCACTCTATTCAATAATATTTTTTTTCTCACTCTCACACAATATCTACGTGCAGAAGTGAACGATCGAGAGTAACAACCATTAACAATCAATCCAACCCAAACAAAGTCTAATAAAAACTCACGCACACTATTGCAACGATATCCACTGCTGCTCGACTGCTGGCAGTGGTCTCCACTGAAGGAAAATTGTGGGCGATGATTTAAATAATTGTTTTGAAGATTGCTCATCTTCAGGACAACGTAGAAGGATGTTTTAATTCTCAAATGAATCAGGGGCGAATTTACTAATTTGACCTATTTTTTTGTTTTAAAATCCGATAAGCCATTATTGAGTTAGAGCTGTAAAATTGAACTTTTTCCCCACTTAATTCACTTTTATCGTTACTCTTTATTCGCTATTTTACCTAACGCAACAAAACATATCCTATAACTATAACCTGAAGAGTGAACATATCTATGAAATAAAAAAAAAATCACGTAAATCGGATAAGTGGTTCTCCGGCTAGGAGGCCACTAACAGAAAATAATTTTGGTTTTTATAAGTATTAGGGATTAGGGATTAGGGATTATAATCTACTGCCACTGACTTTAAGCAGTCTTCTGATTATAAAGTTTTCGGCCGTTGGATCCAGAACGTCTGAAGATGCAGATCTTTCGTGAGAATTTGCTATAAGGTGTTACTTTTTAAAGATGACAAATTGGCGACCCTGGGATTTGAGTAACTTTTTCCCAAATTGTGGCTTTGTTTTCGAATGAATGTTCATTACGAGGATGCGTGGGTGACTTATCTGTCAGAATCAAGCCACTTTCTTAAATTGCTTTAATCAGTCTTAAAATTTTTGACTCATTTGAAGCATTGTTTCGACTGAAATTTTCACGAAGTTTACAAATTTTTTCAGCAAAGCTTTTCCCATTTCTGTAAAAAAAATGTTTAACAATAATAACTCACTATTCTTTCGTAAAACGTTCCATATTCACAATCGTGTCATTGGTGTCAATTTTGAATAAAACACCTCTCCGAGAAGGCTTACATTTTTGCACATTCCCATAAGCACATGCTGGATTGTCTTCTCTTGGTCAAAAATTTATTCGAACAAATTGACAAACTGTGTATCCGTTTGCCTCCAATCTTCATAGATGATCACGTCACCTCAAATATCCTTTGGGTATACTATTTAAACCTGAGCACATGTGCACGCTTCATCTTATCAATCAAAATTTAATTCCACAACTGTTTCGAAAATTCCCAATGTGATTTAGTTTGGCGACAAATTGCATGTCATTTGTAGTGTGGAAATATTTGAATATTTATTTTAACAGGACGCATTCAAAGGACGTAAATTTGACATAACTCATTCATTTGCAGTATTGTCAAATTGTAGGATTTCTTGTGAAATTAGTTTGACCAGTCGTTAATCAATCATCGTCAGATTGAATAAGTAGATGATTCGTATTTCAATCAATCATAATCCTTATGGCATTTACTGTGGACAGGCAGTTGACATTTATAGTTGACATTACCGTGTTCGTGTTTCTTATTAACAGAGCGACACGAGACTGCAAACGGTTAATTTCGTGCAGGATTGTTTTTTTTTTGCAATCATACAAGTGAGTAGATACATATGTATTAATCCGTGGGTGTGCATCTACTCCGCTGTTTTATAATGTCATTTGGGGAGGCAAACCAACCGATAGTAAAGAACTTTTTAAGATAGTTCTCTGGAAAGTGCTAAACTTTTTCAGTATACACTTAACGTCAACATGGGATACTGAAAGTGCATTGACCCAAGGCATGCTAACTGGAAATTGATTGTTGAAAGTTCGTTAAATGTGTTTGAGTAGAAGCCATTAAAAATGCAAACTGACAGTAAGTGCTCCGAGTACAAGTTGTGAAAGTTGATGGGCTGGAAATTACTGCTGGTAACTGAATTCATTTGAAGTATTCCTCCTTTCTCTCGTCTCCAATTTGGATCCTTATACTAAACTTTAATAAATCACATAGTACAAGCTTCTCAGCAAATATGCAAATTAAAGTTGAGGTGACAAAAAATCTGCTTAGGTTTTAACCGGTTCTCTGTTTGTACTCTAAATGGTCTTGATACTTTCAAGAGAATGCGGAAAAATACGATTCTTTCATTTAAAGCGGGATGAAGATATTTCTGACTAGGTAGATATGAATACATTTTAATCAATTTTTGCGAAAATCAAAAGAATACCAATATGTTCTTCGACAGATCTCTCAAAACTGGATGCTGTCTAAACTGTGATGCAAATAATCCAAAAAGTGCAGGCGTTGGAAAGCTGGTACGAAGTAGTACTGTGCAGTAGTGAAATTGGACTTTAGAAACACCTTTAATTCAGCAAACTGGAGACACATCCACACTTCACTCCAGGGAATAAGGGTACTTATACATCGGACAGAAATAGTTGTTGACGACATCAAGAACCAGTCATTTTGACTGCGATAAAGGCACACAGGCACACAAACTGACAGGAGGAGGCCCCCAATGATCAGTTTTAGGCCACTTGTTATGGAACGTAATGTACGATGGAGTTTGCAGGTGGCAGATTTCAGAAGAAGCCAAGATCATAGGACATAGGTGTTAGGAAATTATATGGCAAATCGTTTTCCTCGTTGGGCCTAAGCCTGGTCGAACAGAAAACGGTTAACGTTGTAGTAGTTGTAGTCGCAAAACATTGAGGTGGAGTGAAATCGATAAGGCAAATGGCTTTCCTCGTTTGGTCTAAGTCTGGCTCAATCAACTCGAGGTTGAGTAGAAGCATAAAGGAAATCATTACAAGTGCACATCAGATGATCTAGTGTGGCACCTGAAAATATTTGACTCAGTTCCTAGAAGAAGTAACTTCAGGTAAAAATAATCCCAGACCACAAAGTCTGGTTCACCGATGCGATGATTCGAATATGGAAGTCTATGTACCTATGAAAATTTGTGTTTCAGGCTGGAGTGGACTCCGAGATCTCTATGGAGTGATCATTACTGTACCCATGAGAACACAGTGACCGTTCTGGGTCCTGAGCACTACCCTTCTGCATACCCATGAGAATATGCGGATATCCTAGAAGGCTAAATGAATAGTAGTGAAGACTGTTCATGCCACGAGTAGGTCGCTTACAATGATAAACGTTTGCGACTAAAAGGGACTAACACGACACTTCCTTTTCCGGCTCCCATCTGAAAGATCGTTCGCGACGAGAGTATCTAATTCGTTCGGTTTTCTTTTTTTTATCTTTTCTTTCTTTTAGGAAAAATCTACGGTCACATATGTACATATAGCGTATATGCAAAAGTGAAATGATTAACTTTATACTAGCCTGCCTGATTTGCCTAATGACAGCTGAAGGGTTGCAGATATTTAAATACAGGGCCCCCCTTATTTCCATCAAGGAGGCTAAAGCATGGGTAATCAACGGCAATTTCAACCTCGTCCACGTAATCGACCTAAACCGGTTCGAGCATAAATTAGCAGAAGTCATTAGTTCCATTGAGAAGAGCATCAAGGATCGAGACAAGAGGACACTGATTAACTTTTACCTGACCAAAATAACAGACCGCCTTAGGCTGCTAAGGAGAAGACCACAACGAGAAAGTAGGTCCATGAACTGGATTGGCTCCGCATGGAAGTGGGTAGCAGCAAACCCAGATGCAGCGGATTGGGACAAGGTCGTCGACAGCCAGTAAAAAATAGTGGAGAACAACAACCATCAATATAAAGTTAACGAGGGACTCTTTGGGGTGATCGAGGATATGACGAGAAAGATTAACTGGGTCATCGTTACATCCACCGACAACATAGGAGTGGCGGGTATTCAAAAGCTCAGACAGGATATTCTACACCAGGTCTTGCTAATTAAGGGAGAAGTCAACGAAATAGTGCGAGCTTGTCAGATGGCGAAAAGTGGTTTCATCAATGCGAATCTTCTGGACCATGACAAAATCAACATGCTGGTCAATGAGCTAGAAACTCTTCCTTACGAGAACGGGATTGAAGCAATCGAGTTTGGAGCGCCCTCCATCTACGCCAATGATTCGACGCTTTTATATATCTTGTTGATGCCAAAGGTGAGGAGAGAAGACAATAACCTGCTTCTAACGAAACCTTCCATCATTAGTGGCGAGCATGTCAATTTCGCTTCGACAGAGTCTTAATCAACCAAGATGGCACTTATGATATGGTAAAAAACTGCCTCTTTATATCAACTCTACGGTCTGTAAAGAAGAAGAACTAGCAAAAATTCCAGATGACCACTGCATGGTTAGACTACTAAGAGGAGGTCACCCAGGTTGAACGTATCGCACAAACACTAACGAAGTCTTCGAATTGATCAAAGAGGACACCATTTTCGTGATCAATTTTAACGGCCAACTTACCTTAAATAACTCAACACGATCACTTGCGGTGACCTTTATTATTATTTTTTGACTGTAGAGTTACTTGTTTGCAAATGCACGGGTAGACGTGGCCAGAATCAAATATAGCTGGTCTTTCATTTCATTTTTATGATTCAAAAAATCTGTGGGTGAATGCCCGAATAGTATGTGAAGCAAATACCAAATTGGCACTAAAATGACTTCCACTGGAAGCGAAAATAAAAAGAAATAAAAAAATATATTGCTTCAATTTGAAAAACTCTGGAAAATACTCATTCTTGTCAAATGAATCAGTTCATTAATTTGTACGTACGCATAAAATATTATCTCTGGGTAAATTGTGGTGAGTTATAGACTTCAGACAATAAGAACCTAGTTTAAATGTTATTTAGTTGTGATTAAATTTCACCCAGAAATCTTTTTACTATCAAATGACGTACATACATACATACATACATATGCATACCTATACAGAAGTAGGTTTGGTTAATGCTCCCCAAGGGAAACACTTAATACTCAACAGACCTATCCGTTATGCAGAGCTCCTAAAATTTTAAGACATTAAGAGAACCATTCGGGAAATAAAATGCCAAGCGCATACATTACCATTAATTTCGAATTTTAACTCCCTTACCATCTACTGTCATAACTCTTAAAGTTATTTCACGATAATGCTGGCAATCACATCAGATTCTCAGCAATTTGAAAGACATTAGAGCTGCGCTTATTTCCATCCATCTTCAGAAGTGCTCTGTGGAAGAAAACGCATAAAACACAGATCGCTCTCTTTCATGTCCATTTCAAAAATTTCCAGTTACACAAAACACGAAAACCTGGCATCGTATCCTCACAGCAAGGAGAAAGGATGAAACGCCTTTCGGTAGCTCTGAAACAATAAATTATTTCTTCCCTCTTGTCGGGCTAAGGGTATGAGATGTTTGTCCAGTCATTTGGTTAAGAGTGTTTTTATCCTGTTAAACAAGTGGTTGTGCACATTTGACTACAAGTGTTCTCTACGGCACAACAGAAGGACTGGTTGCCATACCAACAAGTGTGATACTCCAACGTCTCACTCAATGAAATGGATTTATTTTTGGTGTGGCAAAAATTATCCACAAGGATAATTTTCTTTCAAGTTGAATAACATTATGTAAACTGCAAGAGAGATGTTCATGTTTTCTAGTATCTCATTGACTGCTGGACTTATCCTTACAGTTGTGCAACAATTTTTTTCAACTCATACGTGTATCGAAACCAAGGTTTAATTTTTCGAAACTCCGTATTAAAAACAACCGCAGGCCCAACAACAACAGACCTTTGGTTTGCAGTAATGGAATGTGTGGTTTAATGTTGAATGCGTGCGATTTTTCCCTTGGTACACATATGTATTTCTACACAGGTAGGTATAAATGCTTGGACTAAAGCTACGAGTATGTGATGTTAGTAGTATTGTACAAAAAATAAACAACAAGGTCGAGGCATCTGCACGTCCCTGAGGTAGAAATTCTTTATTCCATCTTAACACAATAATTTTGCGAATTTCTTTTTTAGAAAGCTAAACTTAGAAGGATACTGTGAGAAGGAACAATTGAAAATTTATTTATTTAAAATGGAAAACAGAGTTCGCATGTGGGATGCAGTTTCAACAGTGTTTGTGCAATGTTAGCAGTCGGGCCTTTTCTGATAAATGGTTAAAGTCTGCGAACACCTCCTGAATCAAGGAATTTAAATGCGTAAAATGTCGTTCCTTCTTCCTTTCTTTGCAGATCTTGAGAAAATTTACCAGAATTTACCATATTCGATGTAAGATTTAATAGTGTTGAGGATCTGAAACGTTAGTTTAAGTCGTTTGAGAAGGCTAAGTATGCAGTCTTAGGTTCATGTCCAGTTTAAAAAGAAAACTCATCAGGCGTGGAAGAATTATCATCTATCTAGTCTCAAAAACCGTAGACTGCTATAAAGCAGATATCACAGCCATCCAGGAAGTGCGATGGGATGGGCCGGGCAAAAGGAGGATGAAAAACTGTGACATCTATTACGGTTATTGCTATAGAGAACAAAAACAGCGCTTATTCGGATGAGGATTTGTTATACGCGGCAGACTTAGGCAAGAAGTCTTGAGCTTTCGACACGTGAGCGAACGTCTTATGACAATCCGCATCAAGGCTAAATTCGCCATTTTTAGCCTAATATGCGCTCACGCCCCCACAGTAGACAAGGGCGACGCTACCAAAGAATGTTTTTACAAGCTCCTCGACCAGACCTATGAGCAATGTCCTAGGTACGACGTTAAAATCGTTCTAGGTGATTGACAAATAATTCTAGACCCTCCCAGTTAAATATTTCATAGTACAAATAATTGTATGCTACTAATAAAGGTATTACATTACATGAGCTATGTCTAGTTTCAACATCCGTGCTTTCATGTGACTTTTTTAACATCATACTTGAGAAAATTGTGCGGAACTCTCAAGCCAACACAGGAGGCAAAATCTTTCAAAAGTTTGTGCAACTATCTACTAGCGTACGCCGATGACATGGACAAAATTGGCAAAACACAGCGGGCACACTGGTGCGTTCTCTAGCATTGAGACGGAAGCTGCCAAAATGAGTTTAACGGTAAATAAGGACAAAAGCAAGTATAGCATATGCTGTCAACAAGCAGTGACACTCAACACCGACGAATTGCGAATTTATACCAACGATCCGGCCCACAGAGTCTTTGAATCCAACCCGGAGGGACACCGTAGTAGAGCAAAGGGACCGCAAACTATTTCAAGTTCCTCGGCTGGAGGAGTGTCGGGAAACTCATGAAAGGGGGTGTGGATTTAGTACACTTATGTGCCATGAACTGTGCCCTTGGCATAGATCCTGACAAAACCAAAACTATACTATTTGTCACTAAAACCAAAATAAAAAAAATTTCATCACATCTAAACTGAATGGTAGGTCACTATTTTTTGTTCTGGTTTAAAATATATGTATATGCACAATCTTCGACCCAAAACTGGAAACTTAATGTTGAAAAAGCGAGTGAAGAAAGCAAGCATAACTTTCAACGCGTGCAATAAACCTTTCCGCAAAAAGTGTGGTCTTCAGCCAGGATTTACTCTTTGGATTGTGGTCTGATTCTCACCTATGGAACTATCGTTTGATGGGTCCCCTAAATAGAAAATACGATGTTGATCGACTAAAAAAAGTATAAAGAACGGCATGAATAGGCATCACGGGCGTTTTAAGATCATGCCCGACGGATGTTCTCATTATGATCTTTCTCGAACTACATATGAAGGATATATCTTAATATTATGCCTCACCACTAGTCCTGAAAATGGTACCAGGACAACAACATGGTTGCAGCCTCAATTTTGAGCTTAATGAAATTGTTCCCCGTAATTTTCCCAATCTAACATTTGGACATAACTATCTATTCGGACCGATTGACTGTGGACTGTATTGTGGACGCGAGTGCATTTTTTCAGTACATTGCAAGTTGCAACCGAAGCTCTCCCGATTAAGGAAGCGTATCGCATGCTGCATGCTTTCCCAAAATTCAACCACAATCTTGCTATTCTCGCTGGTAGCCAAGCTCATATGAAAGCCATTGATTCCGGGTTAAAAGTTACAGTAATTTTGAGGGCAACGGTCAAGCGGACGATATGGCCAGGTTAAAGTCAATGCCTCGCTAGGAATCTTTTAGATTAACATTCATAATCACTTCTTAAAGCTGGCCACTTTGGGCACAACATGCTTTCTAGCTACGCTAAATCAGAAAAAACATGACCCATCCACTATAAACCTAAATCTAATGAGCTACGAAGCAGATTCAGGCTAGATATTGTTAGAATTGTAGGCATAAGTGCAGACCTTAGGCCTAAGGCCTTACACCCAAACTTGGCATCTCCCACAACACCTTCTGCAGTAGCTGTGGAGATTCTCACGTGTAAGGATTTCTTCTTATGTAACTTTCTTTGCAGATGTCTAACCCTAGCAAGAGCCAGACAACCTATCTTTGTACGTAAGCTCATCTTTGAAGTCTGAAAGAGGCATGGTGTTTTTAGCATATTTCTCATCTCAACCGGAAACTTTACCACACAATAAGGTTGCAAAAGTTGTGGTATCAAAATGGCACAAAATAGCACTAATTGGGTTGTCTTTTCAATCGCCACCTGCCTTCTTTTTAGGGCAGGGTAAAAAGAAGTGTACTTGTACCACCATTGTACCACGAATTATTACCTTCATGCTTAGCATGAATCAGGAGTGTGCTCGCCCAGTACTCCTAGCCTTCTGTGAAAACGAAAACTTCCTTTTTTGCCAGGTATACAACTATGTTGTCGTATAACCCCTCAGGCGAACCGGGAGGTAGAGGTTTCCTTGTTTGTACGTTATTCTGTGTTATTATACATGCGTTGCTCGAAATACGTATTGGATTTCTGACATTCGAATGAACTGTTTTGTGAATTTAATTTGAGCACCACTCATCGGGTTTACAAGCAACAAATTAATGGAAAATGTAGAAATCTCCATTTCAATGAATGCTGATGGCCAAAACCTGTCCAGATATTTTCATAATCACTCATTCATACATATTAAAATCAGAAGGCAAAAATAATTCGGGCAATTAAGAACGAAATCCGTTCACATCATTATTCTGGCATTAAAGTCAATAGGATGTCGAAAACGGCTTTAATTATGAATGATACTCATTTGTTATGCTTTCGAATTCCTGTGAAAGTTCTAGCATGTGTTTGTTAGGATGTTGTTGCAGTGAAATTATTATTGTTTACTTGAAACAACGTTCGACCTTTAGGCAGTGTACACCAGAGGAGAATATCTCTTCACTTTGAATTCATTAGAATGGGATTGGGGTTGATAGAATGCTTGAGCTTGATGGGTTGACATTTGCCATTTCTCTTTGACTAATTGGTAAGAATTATCGATTCGTGTTGACCATTTCTGTTGGATGAGAAGTTCTGATATTGTGTGGATGCTACTATTGCTAAGGATATCATGAAGTGTAAGTTATAATTTAAACATATAATACACATTTGTGCGTTCATTGGAGACGATAAGATGTACAAGCAATACAAACTTATCATAACGCATAAGCATGATAATCCTGTCAAAATAAATTCATAGTGATTTTTGTGAGTCCTAAAAAGATTATATTAAGAATTAGTATTACGGTATGTCACCTATTGGGTGGGATTCCCGAAGTGGTCTTCTATAATCAGTTAAGTCGGCTCCCTGTCCTAAGTGTTTTTCTCAATGGAAATCCCTCCAAGTTGAAGTTTGTGTCTTCGGGGTAGTTTCCTAACTACGTAAAAATATTTAGAGAGAGAGAGACAATGCCTTGTTAACCACAACCTCTCTCAAATACCAACAACAACAAGGATGCAACGACCAACTCGTTATTTGAGTCTCGGCTTTACTTTTACTTTTTCTGACACAACTTTTACTTAATTTCTGACACTCCTTTTCGACTATCCTATGTGAAACATTTGCGCTTCTGGCAGGCTATGAGCTTATTATCTCTTCGCGTGGTGTGACCAGTCTATTGTCACTATCAGTGGTAAAGCAATTTATTTATCTCTATAGCGCCTTTTGTGTTTCTACCTATTTTATGTAAAAAACTTCAATACAAACATCACATAGAAGAGAGCTTCTGTGTCATAGTTATCCTAGTTCCCTTTTTGTCGCAGCTTTTAAGCACTAGAAAATGAAAGGCGTGTGTGTTTGTTTACTTTTTCAATTTTGGGTAAAAAATTTTATCAACATATTTGAAAAATTGGACAAATATTTGTCCTTCTAACGACATAAGTTGTGAAATTAAATTTGCTAGCATTGGGGGGTTCAAATATTAGATAGATTCATTCCTAGCACCGGTGTCTAGCAACTTCCATTCTCACCTCCACGCAGTGAACCCCGGGGTAATAGAACGTGAACTGAAGATTGGGTTTCAATTCCAGTAAAAGGTCATGACAAGAGGAAATGAGATAGAAGGGAGGAGTGTCCATCTTTCAGATGTAAATATGTAACTGCGGCGTCTGCAGCTTCAGTCAGGTCGAACTTTTTAGTGAACGCCTTATGAGCTATTTCGTCATATTCGGTGCCCAAGTCTCTTCCACTCGTTGGGTAACCAAGGAACCGGTACTCTATGTTTAGGAACGTCCCGTGGGACTAACTGTTCACACACGACAGTAAATGCCGGTTAGAAGGCGACAACAAGCTCCGTTGATCTGCAAGTGGAATATTAAGTTCGATTATGGAAAACGTGCCACCAGGCAGCTAACGGAAGCTCCAAAGTGCGAACTGCGATGTAACGGGCCGGAAAAAACTCGCTGAACATAGCATATTATGTGCACATACCCTTGCAGAAGAAAAATGGAAAGATACCAAAAAAGACTTCACGAGCTACCGGGGAGAACGTTTGAGTAATGCGTTGATTATGGCATTAGACCCGGACAATTTTGACTGGTAAAACTGTCAAAAAATATAGCTTTCACGACACTACCTCCAATATTCAACATTGCAGCAATTATTGCATCTCGATATTATTAAAGGGAAATGAAGGTCCCGGGATCAAGTAAGCGGCAACCAGATTGATCATATCGGGGTTGTCGCAATACACTTTCCCATTATGACGGATGTACAACATTTACTTGGACTCTACCTTGTTGTATGTAAAACTAGCTGTTTGCCCGCGGCTCCGCTCGCGTGGGCTACAAAATTAATGTTTTTTTTTTTTTTTTTTTTTTTAACTAAAGCTAAAACTCACATTGTATTAATTATAACAAAGTAATTATTAAATGTTCACGTTGAAAAGCACAGTTTAGGAGATCGCACTAAAAATTGTTTTACTTTTGCTATCTGGAGTATCGCGAATAACTCGATCTTATTGACCCGTTCACGCAAAAGTATTAAGCTACCGTTAGTCTAATGGAGCTTTAATAATTCTATTCACACAACCACAAACCAATATACCAATATAGCCTTCTCACTCTATTCATTCATAGTTTTTTCTTACTCTTACACAATATCTACGTGCAGAAGTGTGAATGAACGAAGTGTAAATACAAACAGTCTGATCGGGACTGATAAACACTGTATTAAACCAATACAAAATGTTTTTCTCTCTCATTGAATTATCTAATGATTGTTGAAACATCAAAATACAAATACGATTTTGGGTGGTTTTCAGCTTGGAGGCGCGAATCTGTCAAACGACCCGAAGATGACTGTCTATTTTACTACGACTATGGTTTGCACTGAAAGGGATGACCACAGATTAAAGTTCAAAACATGATCACGTTAGAGCGCCTACATATGCTCACGCACACTATTGCAACGATACCCACTGATGCATGACTTCTGGCAGTGGTCTTCACTGAAGGAAAATTGTGGGCGATGATTTAAATAATTGTTTTGAAGATTGCTCATCTTCAGGACAACGTAGAAGGATGTTTTATATCTCAAATGAATCAGGGGCGAATTTACTAATTTGAACTATATTTTTGTTTTAAAATCCGATAAGCCATTATTGAGTTAGAGCTGTAAAATTAAACTTTTTCCCCACTTAATTTACTATTATCGTTACTCCTTATTCGTTATTTTACCTAACGCAACAAAACATATCCTATAACCTGAAGAGTGAAAATATCTATGAAATAAAAAAAAAATTACGTAAATCGGATAAGTGGTTCTCCGGCTAGGAGGCAATTAACAGAAAATAATTTTGGTTTTTATAAGTATTAGGGATAAGGATGCAGATACTCTGAACAAAGCAAAAAGATGAGAGTATTGTGAGGCAGTTTATTATTAAACGGCTACAATCGAACAAGTGTCCTTAATTGCCATGAGTTTTTATGGCATCAATATAAAGTACACAAGACAAGTGGCAACACTGCCAAAAAGTTATCAGTGATGCCAGCTCTAATGTCCTGGTTTCTCTCATCCGTCATAATAAAATTCCTTCTTTGACCGTGCATGCCGGCGAGCAGATGCAGAAAAACAGAAGGAATACTGAGCGACGCTACATAGTACTACCAGAGATACTTTCCGAGCAGAAGAGAAGAATCGGCTATCGGCTTCTCAGAAGAAAAATGAAGCAGCACCAGAGGTGTGCGATTAAGAAGAGCTATTTCCAATGATGTTCGTAAGTAAAATGAACGCTCCAAGCCTGAAAAGGCCAAATGGTAGCCTACAAAAACGAACAAAGAAATCTAGTAGAAGAACCGCTTTCAGTGTTAAGGACGTGAGAAAACGCTTCTGCAGACTAAATACTGGCGACACTGCAAATACAAATACTTGGCGCAACAGACCGTCCCAGGACCTAGCTTCTCGCGACCATTCATGTTGTGCGCCTTATCTTTTTTACACAAATGGAAGGTATTGAAATCTTTGTTGTTGAAAATGGATGGAAGCGGTTTTAAAGAGGAGAAAACAGCCACTTTACTTCAGGAGAGTTTATTAAAGAAGAAGGAATTCAACTCCTTTTGACAGTATACATAGATCGCATTTTAAGTATTGCCAGTATACATAGTAACATTTAATTTGTAGCCATATCCGAAAGTCAAATTGAGAAGCTCTCTCATGACGTTTATTACTCTCGGACGTTTGTCAGACATTCGCGAGAGGTGGGACTGTGAAAAACTTGTTCATGTTTTATGGGATGCGAACCTCGAACTTCCCGTTCAACAATCCAACGCACTAACCACTGCGCCACGACGAGGTTATGTAGTATAGCAATATTTTAACTTACGTCCAACAAGTTTGCAGGAGTTGGAGGTGGATGAATACGAAGCAAGCCTAAACTCGGAGGAAAGTATGTCCGATGAAAGGAACCTCAGAATTATGTCCTCAACATCGAAAAAGGAGATCCCCTAAAATGAACCAACTTCAGAGGCATAACTCGTCTCAGCATTCGCGTACAAAATCTTGTCTTCTGCATTGTGTGAGCTCCTTTAACTATTTGTAAATAAATCAGTCAGGCTTGGGACTAAGGGCCAAATATTCACACTACTGAGATCCAGAACGCAGAACACAAATGATTAAACCCCAGGCCCTTTATGCGCTATTTGGCCAATGTTTCTTTATGTTCAGGGTAGGATATGAAGGTTAAAGTTCCACCTTTTCCTTATAAGGAGAAAATGAGGGAACCCAAAGTAGCACTATGATGCGTCGGTTTAACACCATAACTCGCGAAATCTGTGTGTTTGAGGGTAGTGTTTAACAACCAATATTTAAACCTCGAAAAGGACGAATTGGACGACTACGATCTGGTAGTCGTTTTGTGCGAACATCTGGAAAAAAAAAAATGAGTTAGGGATGAAACAAAGAGTGCTGTGAGAGGTTCTTAGTTTGGCGACATAGTTTCCTACTTGCCAATCGCGCGGTCTTATAGCTATATTACTTGTTATATGTAATTTTGATCTGTTTATTAGCTCTTTTTTTGGTTTCCTATAAACGGGTAACATTTTTTTAAATATGACAGAATTAGTCTGCCTATTCCACCAAAGTTTTGGCAGCTGGGAAAATTGATATTTGTATATATGCCCTTAACGACTTCCATCGGACTATTGGCTTTTTCGACTCATCGAATAGCAGTTGTAGAGACGAGTTTGTCTATCAAACACATCCGGTGCTGCATGCTGATGGAGAATGCGCCCTATTCCACCGCTGTTGGTAATGAGCTCAACGATATTTTCAATGTCAAAAATTGATTTTGACAAGATGAAGCGCTCTGTTGCGATTTATTTAACAACATCTTTCAACAGATCGTAAAATTACTTGCATACTTCAACCCGGAGGAACGCCTCAGAAAAGAAAGACTTCGCCATAGGTGGCACGCACAAGTGAAAAAGGATATCATCTCGCTCGGTGTGCGAGATTGGAGGCAGCTAGTTACCAATCAAAATGTTTAGAGATGATTACTGATTGAGGCTGATATGCACCGGAGCCTGTAATCCCATATAATTAGGAGAAGAGAAATTCGTTTAATTTAAGCTTAACAGAGGTTTTTAGCAACACACCTCGTTTTCTATAGCAATATTGATTCGACTTGCATTTATTCACCAACCATTTCAAAATTGTATAGTACTGCGCTTATAAAAAAAATTATTCCTCACATGAGAAAATATGCAAACAGTTTCTGATTAAACCAAAGAAAATAAGTACGGTATATATACTTTAATCTGAAATGAATTTCCATCGCTGCAATGCTCATTCAATGAAAAACTCAGAAAATCTGGTAAACAATCTTCTTTCTGTGAGGATATCACGTTTGGATCAATATTGGAAGTCAACCACTAGTGCGTTAAATACCAAGTCAAATCAAAAGAATTTTAATTGCACACATACCCACTGCTTTCACTCCCAATCCAAAGCGAAAAAGTCGTCGAGCAAATGAAAGTTACATACCTAAAAAAAAGAAGAAGCATTCATTGAACAGGATCCATTACTTTTTCCATTATATCCACTCATTGTTCCGAACGAAATTACAAAGTATCACTTCCTTTTCGAGAGCATCCGTCTTATAGTGCACCCATCTCTCCGCATCTGTATGACAGAACTACTAGTATCTACATATATGCTTATATTCATGAGTAAGTATGTATACGTATTTCTTAGATAATCGTTATGTGTGAGTGATTCGATGTGTGTGCTATTCCATTGCTGCATCCCACCAAGCAAGCTAAAGTCGACTTTTTTTATGACAGAAAAATTGCAAAGCAAATACGGAGGAACGAAGTACGTTGCCTTATTGCAGGGAGAGAGAGAGAGAGGAGAACAAGACAGGATGTAACAATGTAAACAAAGTCGTATTTTGAAGGATAGCAATCCATTTGGATGAACATTTTAGATTCACTTCCACCTGCAATGACAGTTTATTTTATGTGACGTTCCGCCAAGAGGAGCTGATTTAATAAAGTTGGATTCTGCAGATGACACGAACGATGATCCTCCTATTATCAAGAGTGTTATTGCTAAGCTTAGTGCTCCTCTTATCTCGCATTCCAGTCACAAAAAGTTCATCAACTCAACTTTTACGAAATTCGATAATTCAAAGATTCAGAAGAAAAACTGCATCAAGATATGTACGTGTACTACATATACATAAATGGGAGATGTTGTTTGTCTTCCAATACGTGCCAATATATTTCTGACAGATTGCTTCGATGGAGATGTTTGTTGTTTACAGTCTATCCGTGAGGGACGTTGGATAATGCTTGGACAGAATAGAAGGATTTCACTCCTTAAAAATTGCTTAATGCATGGAACAACGTGATAGACAAAGGATATAGAAACTGAAGAGTATCGACTTGAATGGGTTTTGGAAGACTGTCTCCACAGAAGATGGCTTCTTTCTTTTTTTTGTGTTCTTTATAAGTACGAATTTGGGATCAAAGTGTATCATAACGTTCAATACATCAGGTGTACAAATGTCTAGATGCTTATTGATGAATGGCGAAAAGGATAGTTCAGGGCAAATAAATGAAAACTGTGCACCGGATCTGGCAAGTTCATCAGGAGCTTTGTTGTGGAGTAGGTTTTTGTGCCCTGGGATTCAAATTAGTGTAATTTTATAGTGTACGGGCAGCTACATGAGAGTTTGAAGGTAATTCTGAACCAGCTTAAGCTTAAAGTGAATGGGCATGAGAGCTTTTAGGGTGCTGGGCTGTCTAATAGGATGTCTATGTGTGGTCTTCGGAGACATTTATACTGATGTACTCTCAGGCACAGTACCCACTTCTGCCTGAAAGATAGAAGTAAAAGGCCCTAATGGCGCAGAGATTTTATAGTTGTTGCAAAAAATTCCAACTCCTACCTGAAAACTTTGAAGGGGCAATAGAGACTGATTGTTTTCGACATGAAGCTTGCCGGCGCAGTCTTCATAACACTTATATGTAAGGGCTGAAGTTAAGAAGGACTTCCAGCACAGCATTATCTATACAGGCCAGCCTTGCACCTTTAGACTTCATTAGCCTTTTCGCACCATATCAGCAAGTTAGATTAGTCCAATGGATTATTTTACGTTTCGAACCACATTTTTCCCGAAAGTTTAGAGCAGACCCAGAAGGCTTTTTTCAATGAGGTTTTTAATCGAATTTGTGGTCTAGAGGTACCGCGATATATTTTGTTTGTTTGAGGAATTAATTGGTCCACCATTTGATGTTAGTGTTTGGAGATTTAGTCTTTTCGTCTTGTTGAATGGTATGATGACTATTTTATTGGGGTTGATTTTTAGTCCTACTGATTGGGTTGACTTTAGTGGTGCAGTCTTTTATTTTGTGTGGGGCGTATTGGATTTGTCCTATAATGTGCTTCTTCTTTGCTCCTTTTCTCAGAAGTGTTTAGGTCGTTCAGAAGTGTGTCCACTAAAATGGATCATAGAACTTGAGAACTTGGGAGCCAGCTTTAGTAATTTTAATGCAAATAGAGGATTGTCAAAGTTTTTCAGAAATGATTCTATTCCCAAGATATCCACATGGTATAGAGTAAGTCAATGCCTTCGGTATCAGCAACGGTTCTGATGGATGATGATGGCTCCACAAGAAAAATTTAAACGCCACTAGAAGCTTTTTATGGCTTCTAGGTGAAAATGGCCCATCTGATGAAATCAGGAGAAAAAAATTCTCTTCAATTTGCCTTGTGTGCTTGTTTCGAGGGTTTTCAATGAGTTTTTGATACACCAACCAGGAGAAGATATATTTTTAACGAAAAATTCTATCCACGCTTGAGCCAGCAAAGACGATAGGACTAGATCAGTTTAAGGATTACTTTTTTAGAAGTACCTCACAGCCAGGGCTTTATTGCGAAGTATTAATTTTTTTTTTTTTTGCCATGTTGTTGACATCTGCCCGTTGAGGTATGGGATAGTCACTCGTTTTTGGTGGAATGCAGCTTTCGTATCTCAAAGTAAATGTTATGTGGGTAATTTGTTTTCATTTATTTTTATTTATCATGTAGACAGATGCTTGAGGAAAACTTTTACATTCAATGAAGAAGTTTCGATTCCTTAGCTAGCTTAGCAGGATGGTACGTAAATTTGAAGGTAAGAACTTTCTAATTTTATACAAAAGGCCTTTATGCTAGACTTTGTAGATAGCTTCACCAATATGTAGGAATACTGGGGAACACTATCATTTCTACGGGCTCGTTTGATTATGCCATTTTTTTTTTTTAATGCGGCCAAAAGCTGCCAACACCAAGTGTCATAGGTAACTTGCCAACAAGCCTCAACTGATGTGCTGGGTTTCACCAGATCTCCATCAAAAGCTCGTGGTTTAACGAGACGAGGAATATCAGCAGGCGTACGCAGCAAAATAAGCGCCCTACAAAATGAAGCTGAAAAGAAAGAGGAGGGAACGGATTCTATGAAAGGAAAACAAAGAACATGAAAGACTCCAAGAGATCAAGAGGCATCACTGCAGAAATATTCCTGCAGAAGTTTTACCAAAAGTTTAAAAGAATATATCACGGCAAAGAAAACCGCACAGAAATCTGTAGAGATAAAAAGGAAACTTTGCAGTAGAGTCATAGATACAAAAAAAAAAAAATACAAATTCTTGGCGCAACGGACCGTATGCGGTCCAGGGCCTAGCTTCTCGCGAACATTCGTGTTGTGCGTGTTATATTTTTCACACAAAATGGAAGGGACCTACAGTTTAGAGCCATATCCGAAAGACAAATTGAGAAGCTTTCTCTGGACAGTTATTACTTTCGGACGTTTGTCAGACATTCGCGAGAGGTAGGATCGTTGGTGTTCTCTGGGACTCAAACCTCGAACCTCACGCTCAGCGATCCAACCCACTAACCACTTGATTCATAGTTAGTGCTGAGAAAATGGAAAACTATTTATTCAGACTGACAGAAAGACGACAGACCCCAATATTCCGCTGTCAAAAAGAATGAACTATTCAATCTAGAAGATGATAGCTAAAACTTCACTTCATCTGACCGAACTAAAGTGATTTTGACAGATTCCATGCTTCTGCACCGTGCATCAAGTCGAGGATGGTGAGGATCCTACATAGTATTTCCCTGGTTTTTCCTTACACAGCTTTACTAGACAATTGTATTCTAAGACCAAGGTAACATCGCTTGATAATGAAGGACTTGGTTAACCTGAGTACAGCCAATAGATAAACTACGTGTACTTCCAGACCATACATAATATTTAATAGAATCAGATGCGAAGCTAAATCCAAAGAGGGGAACCATGTGCCATCTTCTTATAAGCTACTTGGCAGTGGGGAGGTAAAATTAGTAGCTTCTAGGCTAGAGTGAATTTTCAGACATCGATAACTTTTTAATTTATCATCTACCCTTCAAATTGTCTTTGGAACCTTGTACGATTTATAGAGAAAAAACACTATTCAGAACGAAACAAACAATTCCAAGTTTTTTATCATGCTATAGAAGAGAATAAGGTCACGTCTCATTTTATTAAATCTTTATGCTATTCCCTCTAAGAACGTTAAAAATCGTTTTTTATTCAAAGCAGCCTTTCACATTCATTAAAGCTCTTTATATCCATGACCCTGTACCTCCTACCTCCTTTACACCTACTGTACATGGGATAGTCGCCTGTTGTCAAGCGATCAGCAGAGTCCTAAAATCAGGACGGGATTAGATGTCACGTATAGAATATGAATCTTAGCCTCTAATTCAGATGGAAGCTAACGAGCCACTTATGTTTGTAACTCGATCTGGAAGGAGTGTTAATTTTTGACATATCATTACCCCTAATACTGAAGGGCAAGCCCTGTGGAGCCCCCCGCATAGACAACTTCATATTGTACGAGTCTATACAGACGTTATTAATCATCACTCGTTCTATAGTAACTGAATTATGTATAAGCCTAAATTCTGCTATCTTATTTCCATAATAAGGACCAAGTCCTCAATAAAGTATGCTGTCGGCTGAAATAGATCAAGTTAGCAATCAATTATCGCCTTCAGCATAAATTCTAGAATGATAAACTGTGTGAAGCATTTCACTCCATTAATCGCCTTTAATTGACATCAGAAAATATTCAAATCTAATGCAGACTGTTAGAGATAAGCTACAAAAAAAAACGAATTAGCGTACATCGAAAAGCCCACGCCTGTTTCCACAACTAAGCCCAAAGTAGAAAATCATCACAATCATATTTCGTCCTTCCACTCACTACTAAAGGATTTGTTGTTTTCCAACGTAGAGATCTGCTATTCATAAATTGGACAAATATAAAAAAATTAAGTCGTGCTCAAATTATGGACAATAAATGAGATAACATATAAAACCGCTCAGGGAGGACGTAAATCATTCACCTTAAATCCTTACTCATTAAAGCTGGTTCTCCACATTAGAGTTCAACGTGGTCAGGAGGTTTTAAGCTTTAGACATGTAAGTCAACGTCTAGTAATAATTCGTGTTATAGCCTAATTTGTGAAGAGCTATGTATATATATACCTACGCCATTACAGGGAGAAATATGAAATCATATAGAGCTTTTACGAGTACCGTGACAGGATATACTATGTGGTTGATATCTGTTCAAAAATTTAAAGTCTTAAAGTTCCTCTGATTTATCCTTATGCCAGATGACCAGTTGGTAGTAGGATTCCCGATCGCTGACCCAGATTTGGCCGTATATCTCTTCGTTGTTTGCTATATAGAAGCATTGGTAGAACATACCAGACTCAATGGCTAAGAAAGATTATGATAATTTCATTTGTGTTGGTGATCGTGCTTCCCAAGTGTTGCGTTTTTCACGACCACCACAAAGAAACCTTTGGTTTAGAGGAAATTGCCGGTATTCACATGCAGCAAAACTAGATGTACAAAAAAAATAAAAAATTAAAAAAAATAAAGAAGCGAGATCGAAAGGTTGTACCACAGGAAGGATGTTGGATATTTCAACTGCGGATTTTGAACAGAATCGAGCCACTCACACAACAGATTCCTTCCGATCATCAAAATAACTCGACAAACTCCTGAAGGTGTGACGTTTTTCAAATCATTACGACTAGTAGACGAAGAACAGAAGTATTGCTCATCAGATACTATAAAAAAATTTGCACACTTACCAAACGAAAAATAAAGGATATTGGGCAAAGCTTACTTTCAAATACCTTTTTACTACGTGGTGTGAATGGTAGTGACTCTCATCATGGCAGTCAAATAACGTAGAGTTATACCGAGTTATAAACAATGGTAAAAGTCTAGCTTCTCGTAACCATTCATGTAGTATGTGTTATACTTTCTCACACAAATGGAAGCGACCTACAGATTAGAGCCATATGCGAAATGTTTTTTTTTAGAGGAGTCTAGAAGAATGCCAATAAAAATAATATCACTCAAAAAAAATGAGATGCCTGGTGTGGATGCAGTTTTTGGTAGTCAGTGACAAAATATCCTTAAATATATGTATGAAATACATTAGGCAAATCCAACACCTAAAGAATTTTGTGCTAGCTCAGAGGAACAGCATGGTACGGGGGACGTAGGAAACACTTCACTGGGGTACTCAGACGCAACTAGCAACTATAAGCACAACTTTGCCGAATAGACACTCAAGTTATTAGCATTAGCACTCAACACACCTGCATTAAAGACCGTCTATCTATCTGATCCAAAAAATTGTCATATTTTCAACAAGCATTACAGACTGTAATGTGAAATAAGCACAATGAGTTCCTTAGCACAAGGGGAAGTAAGAATGATTTCTTACACACGTCCCGAAGCCTTCGTTTGCTGGCCGCATTTTAGCCTTTTATAGCAATCTCACGAGAGATCTCATACCTGGACATGAGCCAAAATATTCACCCTTGGGACGAAATTATATGGGTTCTAATATTATAGATAAAACAAGTTAAAGGATTTGAGCAAAGCCTTAAGCGTAGCCTGGCTTTAGCTACAGAAGTATATATTACAACCCCTCCATACATTCCTTACAGCATAGTCCATGGCTACTAGGAGATCATTGGTCTCCGCTTAAAAAACAAGCGCATGCTTGCCTTACAAGTAGTGAATGATTTTGGAGTTGCCAGAGAAAATTCAACTACTAGTTTTCGTCCTTTATCTATGCAAATAAAGCGAAAATGAATTCTTTGAATATGCAGATGGTTTTTTACTAGTGGTGAGTTCATACTTTGTGCAGCTGCCAAAAGCGCGATCCGTCTTAGACAGTCAAGCACAAGGAGCCATAACTCCTATGGACAAGGATCTATACTCCACAGATATACATATGTAGATCAATTGATCTCGAAAGAGCAACGGAATATGCAGTATCATACACAGACTTTGCCCGCTAGCTGTTTGCCCGCGGCTCCGCTCGCGTGGGCTACAAAATTAATGTTAATTTTTTTTTTTTTTAACTAAAGCCAAAACTCACATTGTATTAATCATAATGAAATAAAAGATATTTTATTCAAACAAATAATTATTAAATGTTCACGTTGAAAAGCACAGTTTAGGAGATCGCACTAAAAATTGTTTTACTTTTGCTATCTGGAGTATCGCGAATAACTCGATCTTATTGACCCGTTCACGCAAAAGTATTAAGCTACCGTTAGTCTAATGGAGCTTTAATAATTCTATTCACACAACCACAAACCAATATACCAATATAGCCTTCTCACTCTATTCATTCATAGTTTTTTCTCACTCTTGCACAATATCTACGTGCAGAAGTGTGAATGAACGAAGTGTGAATACAAACAGTCTGATCGGGGCTGATAAACATTGTATTAAACCAATACAAAGTGTTTTTCTCTCTCATTGAATTATCTAATGATTGTTGAAACATCAAAATACAAATACGATTTTGGGTGGTTTTTAGCTTGGAGGCGCGAATCTGTCAAACGACCCGAAGATGACTGTCTATTTTACTACGACCATGGTTTGCACTGAAAGGGATGACCACAGACTAAAGTTCAAAACATGATCACGTTAGAGCGCCTACATATGCTCATTCACACTATTGCAACGATACCCGCACTGCTGCATGACTGCTGGCAGTGGTCTTCACTGAAGGAAAATTGTGGGCGATGATTTAAATAATTGTTTTGAAGATTGCTCAGCTTCAGGACAACGTAGAAGGATGTTTTATATCTCAAATGAATCAGTGGCGAATTTACTAATTTGGTCTATTTTTTTGTTTTTAAATCCGATAAGCCATTATTGAGTTAGAGCTGTATAATTGAACTTTTTCCCCACTTAAATCACTATTATCATTACTCCTTATTCCTTATTATACCTTACCCAGCAAAACATATCCTATAACCTGAAGAGTGAAAATATCTATGAAATAAAAAAAAAAATTACGTAAATCGGATAAGTGGTTCTCCGGCTAGGAGGTCACTAACAGGAAATGACTTTGCCTTTTATAAGTATTAGGGATTAAACAAAAACCGATTGTACCAAATAGCTGTTATTTCTTCTGAGAATTAGTTTAAAGAAAATGTTTTTAAGATTCTGTTCAATATTCTAAGTTAGCCGTTTTGAAAAATGTTTTTTTGTTTCAGAAGAATTGGTTGGCTCATTCTGCCATAAGCAAAATCTAAGATATCGTAACGGTTATAGAACATAAGCAATTTTAACTCAAAGAAAATTGGCGAATTTTAAAAACGTTAAATTTGGAAAAACTTCCTTAGCCAAAATAGTTCTTTTTCTCTTTTTATGAAATTGCGTTTAATTAAACTTAGACGTAAAATAATGAATTAAGACGTTATTCCAAATGTTAATTTATTCTTTAACAATATTTAAGTCGTTTTATAAAGTTTTAAAACCGACTCTAGAAGAAAGCCGATCAGGGAAAATTGCGGGTAATTTTTTGCTCTCTCCAAAAATTAAATAAAATCGTTTTTGGCTTACAAATACTTGGGGCAACAGACCGAATTGGTCCAGGGCCTAGTTTCTCGCGACCATTCGTGTTGTGTGTGTTATATTTTTCTCACAAATGGAAGGGACCTACAATTTAGAGCCATATCCGAAAGGCAAATTGAGAAGCTTTCTTTTGACAATTATTACTCTCGGACGTTTGTCAGACATTCGCGAGAGGTGGGACCGTAAAAAAACTTTTTGATGTTTCGAACCTCGATCCTCCCGCTCAGCGATTTAACGCACTTACTACTTGAGCCACGGCGCCCACTCGTTTTTGGCTCATATCGGCATACATAAATCGCTTTGCCTTATTTGTAAATAACTATAGGTACCCAGTGTATTAAGAAAAGCAGAAATTCAATAATTTTCCATAGAAACAAATATTTTTTAAGCCGCAATATCTGAAGAATTAAGAAAAATATTGGTTCTTTTGTACATTACTCTTATTTCCTCAAGCTCTACAAAATGGCGTTTTCAAACCGAAAATTGTAGAAGTGCCAAAATAAACAATACACTCACGCTACCTATTGCGTAGCACTGAAGTGTACCTACCTTTGATAACATTTTTTATTGAAACAAAATAAATATTCAAGTTAAAGAACACGGTTTATAGATCGCACTAAAAATTGTTTTACTATGTATTACGAATAACTCGATCTTATTGCGCCAGCGCCCACTGGTTAAATATTCTCCCGCGGCAAACTTGGGGTAACTTCTACTTCAATCGCACACTCAATGAATAATTCGGAGTAAAATGGAGTATACATGAACCAATTTTCAATTAATTGGTATTTCTGATGTATCTCTAAATTGGCAACTTGTGTGCATTGTTAAACCACTTCAACGCTGGATGAAAATTTTACCCCGTTTCATACTGTATACCTGCCCTTCCTTTTCTATAAATTGAGTTTTACTCCGGGGGATGTAGTGTGCGCTGGCCCATTGCGTCGTTCACTCAAAAGTATTAAGCTATCGTTAGTCTATCAGAGATTTAATAATTCCATTCACACAACCACAAACCAATATACCTACCTGCTTCATTTTTCACAGAGAGCGCACAGCCTTCTCACTTTATTCAATAATATTTTTTTTCTCACTCTCACACAATATCTACGTGCAGAAGTGAACGATCGAGAGTAACAACCATTAACAATCAATCCAACCCAAACAAAGTCTGATAAATACTCACGCACACTATTGCAACGATACCCACTGCTGCTTGACTGCTGTCAGTGGTCTCCACTGAAAATTGTGGGCGATGATTTAAATAATTGTTTTGAAGATTGCTCAGCTTCAGGACAACGTAGAAGGATGTTTTATATCTCAAATGAATCAGTGGCGAATTTACTAATTTGGCCTATTTTTTTGTTTTTAAATCCGATAGGCCATTATTGAGTTAGAGCTGTAAAATTAAACTCCCCACTTAATTTACTATTATCGTTACTCCTTATTCGTTATTTTACCTAACGCAACAAAACATATCCTATAACCTGAAGAGTGAAAATATCTATGAAATAAAAAAAAAATTACGTAAATCGGATAAGTGGTTCTCCGGCTAGGAGGCAACTAACAGATAATAATTTTGGTTTTTATAAGTATTAGGGATTAGGGATTAGGGATACTCCATTCTTATTCCCGAAAGACATGAGTGGGAATCCAATCCATTAACCAATGTACAGGACCTTCAACTCTATACTGGTGGGTCTAAAATGGACATGGAAACCGGCGCTAGAGTTTTCTGTGATTCACTTAATATCAACGATTCGTACAAACTTCAGGACGACTGTAGTATCTTCCACTGCCAAATTCTTCGCCATTGAGAAAGCAGCACAGACGATACACGCTAAAGAACTAAATCCATCCAGAATTACAATCTTCGTGGATAGTCAAGCAGCACTCAAGGGACTGGACAGCGGCACAGCTAGATCAAAAACAAATGCGGCATGCCGGCAAACTATAAACAAAGTATGCAACACTCACGAAGTCACTCTCTGTTGGGTTCCCGGACATAGGGATATAGAAGGAAACGAAGCAGCAGATGAACTTGCATGGAAAGAGTCAGCATTATATGAACATTTCTCCCAAAGAACAATAGCCATCCCTATCGGTGTACTGAAAAGAAGAATAGACCTTAAAACAAGAGAAATGGTCAACCCCTCCTGGACAACTGGAGGAGACTGTGTCACATCTCTCAGTTTATGGCCAATACTGAACGATAAGAGGACTAAAAGCTTTTTATCATCAGCTTACTAACAGGAATACTAACTGGACACTGTCCGATAGGGGCAATAGCCGTCAGACTGAGTATCAACTCACCTGACTTTTGCCGAAGCTGTCATGACACAGAAGAAACAGAACCCATCAAACACCTGCTTTGTGTCTGCCCCAGCCTCCAAATCCGTCGTTTCCGCTATATGGGAAACAGATTATTTGAGGAATTAGAGGACCTGGTGGAAGTCCCACTCTGGAACATTATGAGTTTCGTCAAGAGTACAGATTGGTTCAACCAAACAAACCGATAGAATTTAGTTATGGTGCCACTACATAATATGGAAATATAATTGACCAATTGGCCCCCGTGAAAGCACCTTTTACAGGTGCGCGTCCCTCTTATCATACTAGTGGTTTTATCCGCATGAGCGATCCGTAAGAGATTTCGCGACCGAACGCTGTACTTGGAATCGTATCATCGCCTTAGGGGTTGAATCTCAGAAGTATTTTCTTTGGAGCCTCCAGAATCCTTTCCCCAGCCCCAGGAAGGTTGCTTGAACAATGATAAAAAAAAATAATATCATAGCATAGTATTGAGGGTACAGGTACCGCAGGGCTCCGACACTTTCTCAATGCTATCATTTGGGTGGTTTCTAACTCTTGGCTGGGGCAGCTATCTAACCTAATGTAGCCTTACAGGAGGACCTATAATTTGCTCGAGTTGTGAACGCCTATTTTTCGATTTTTTTCTGTGATACTCGTAGTTGCTAACTTATAGCAAATTATCTTTATTTATTACCATAGTATCACTGGCTAGAGGTACATACATTGATTAGCGGAATCAGTTCCACTTGAAATTAATAAATTTCCGAAACTGATGTAATTTTGATAACATCAACTGTACTCAGAAATTTGATTAACCAACCAGATAGATTTACAAAACCCAGCAGGTGGTAGCGTCAGTATGTACTGAAGTTCTCGATACCCCACAAGTACAAAGCAAATGTGAATAAATTTGTAAAATTTCAGAAGCTAGTCTCTACTAGCGACTCATACATGTATACTCGTCGGTGTATGTCGAAGGATTCTCCGCAATCACCATTCCTGGTTAAAAAAATAAAAAAAATCTCGAACTGATTGTATGGCTTTAGACGCATCTATCTATACATCTTTCTTAAAATGAAAAATGTTTTCAATAGAAAAGCAGCAGGGGCGCTTTTATTTCTAAAGGTGAATAGGTTGATTCAAGATACTTTTAAAAAAGAAAAAAAAAACCGAAAGGGTAGTTTATGGTTTTGAATTTCATAGTCATTCAGCTTTTTTTCTTTCAAAGCTAAGGTCGAGATTATTTTTAGGAATTCAATGTAACAACAGATTTGCATTCGATAGATGCGAAATGGACTTTAATAAAGAAACCGTGTTTAGTATGATACGATATTCAATATTGAAATTCAAAATGAAATCCAAAACAATCGTATCGAAGTCTTTAAGAAATTTACGAGTACTACTTATTAAAGCCAGAACTAAAGTTTTTTTTTTTTTTTAATTTCTATTAATTATAAGTACTTCCGTTTAAATGTTAATCAACCGAAGGACATAACATATAACACTCAACTCAAGCTATATCCTGTTTGTCTGTTTGCTCGAGTAATAACGTTCCAGTTCATTGGTTATTTCATGCCACAAATTGAGCATTACACTTGGCATTACAATGGTTATTTTACGTGAGCTAAAGCCCGTAGGTTTTTGTTTAAATGCAAGTCTGTGCAATCACTTGCGGCAGATGTATTCGTGCATACCAGAACCATTCAT
Source organism: Blera fallax (assembly GCA_946965025.1). NCBI lineage: Eukaryota > Metazoa > Arthropoda > Insecta > Diptera > Syrphidae > Blera > Blera fallax. The sequence goes on from OX337244.1 coordinate 97,220,538, forward strand.
GAACGGTTCTGGTCAACCAACTGAAATTTATTGAATACGAAATTGGTTTATCGATTAGTGATATTAAATTTTGAACATATCAGATGGGTTTGCTATTAAGTAAAGATATCCCTGTGGAATTAAATCGCACGAAAGCATATAAATTTAAAGATGAGAAGCTTGCTCAAGGCAATCGATGAGCCGAGATATGAGGATATCCACATCTGAATTTTTTGAGTCCATTCTCGACTTGATTACGTTTGCTTCTGGCATGATGAATGATGAAGTAGATGAAGTGACTACAAAGAGAAAGGCCTTGAGTTTTCTTTCCTCCATTTCAGAGACTTTGATCATCTTCAAGCCTAGTATGACTGCCGGGATCAAATAAAGATCGATTTTCACCGCTGCTATTGTAAAAGATCTCAAAGAACTCTTAACATCAGCCTCAATCAGATAACTCTACAGCACAGCAAAGTTGTTACTGCCATTATATGCAGCAGGTTTGTGCCTATTAGCATCCTCCCAGGGTGTGGAGAATACACAACTGTGAGAGTGTGTCTCGTTACAGTACTTTACGATGAACTGTGTCACAGACTGAGGACTCAGGTCTAGTCGTATCAAATTTTCTTTAAGGAACTAAGCTTGGACAATTTTCTGAGCAAGATATGGTAGCTGCTACTGAGACGAATAATAATTGAGAAACCAACGTCGTCGCATCAGTCTACTTCTCCCACGAGTTGGTACTTCAACCACTACCAAGGACACTAACTAAGGTTGCAGGCAATGTATAGTGCAGATCCATAAATCGTAAAAGTATGCACAGAAAATTCTGCGACAAGGTCGAATGACTAATCTCAAACTGGATGTATAATACTTAGAAAAACGGATGACGAAAGCAGAGACTCAAAGACCTTTTCGGGGACTTACTTTCCAGGAAATCAAGCTCTCTGGGAGTTGCGGTACACAACCCAAGGCGCAGCTATTTCACTGCATCTCCCGTAATGAAAATGAGGCTGTCGAATATGTTCCCGCACACTCAATTCCGCCAGACGATACAGCGTGGAAGGATCATTAGCCTTGGTAAATTTTAATTCCTGATTCCTAAGACATGAAGATGACAGAGATGAACAGGGTCGGCAACGCAGGACAGCAATTTGGAAACTCCCTGCTTACTGCTCTCATTGCTTCTGGCACCTATGTTCTGGCTTATGCGGATGAAGTAGATATACACTTTGTTTGTTCATGTGACAAGGAATGGAACAGAAACGACCCTTATTAAACCTGCAGTTGATGGAGCCAACAAATTACTCGCTGCAGGAGGTATAAAGATCGGTTGGGTTAAGTTCAGAGTTCGCAAGCACATCACACCAATAAGATGCTTCAAATGCCTTAAATACGGCTCCATCGCTAGAGCCAAAAAGTGTACTGGCGATCCACAGTGTGCCATTTGTGAGCCGAATAGTAAATGTGAGAGACAACCGCGCGACTGGAAACTATAGATGCGCCGTATACAAAAACGGCAAAATGGCGGCAAATCTAACACCGGGAGCGAAAAAGAGAAGGCGAGATGGTGAAACCTGCCCCTACGAAGGAATGCTTGGTCCGGTGGTACCGTAGGGGGCAATAAGATATGCTTTGGGGAGGGGGTTGTTTAACAACGTTAGCATGCAGGAGTATGGAGTGGGGCATAACTCGTAGCCGGGGCTACCGATATTCATAAATGCTTTCACCCCTCCAGTTCTTAAGAAAGGTGCATATATTCCATGATTGATGAGTTTTTTTTCATTTCAATTTACACGCATTTTTATTGTTTAATTCATAATTTCTTATCCCCCCGGAAAAAACGCTAAAACTATCCCCTTCGTGGGCGCACTGGCTCAAGTGGTTAGTGCGATGGATCGTTGAGCAGGAGGTTCGACGTTCGAATCCCAGAAAACACCAAAAAGTTTTTTAACGGTCCTACCTCTCGCGAATGGCTGACAAACGTCGGAGAGTATATCCTTTCGGATATGGCTCTAAACTGTAGGTGCCTTCCATTTGTGTGAAAAATATAACACGCACAACACGAATGTTTGCGAGAAGCTAGGTCCGGGATCACACACGGTCTGTAGCGCCAAATATTTGTATTTTTGTATCCCTGACTTTCTTATTTATTCTAGGCCTTCAAACTGAGAAAAGCTATAGAAAATTTGGAAAAAACCTTAGTACATAATGAGTGGTGCACTAGGCATGGACTACAATTAATTCTGTTAAAACTAAAGTTCTTCTCTTTATAAGAAGGAGGAAGTTGACCGATCTAATTCAGTCAGTACTGAGAGATGTCAGTTTTCAAATCTTCTTAAAGTATTAATTGGAAAAGCCCTGTCGGCTTACTGGAAGTGCAAAGGTGCATTTGGCAAGACATGGAGTTAAGGCCGAAAAGGGTCATTTGTATCTGCACGACAACAGAAAGATTAATCCTCGTATACGCATCGGTTGCTTCTTAGCATCTTAAACTTAACTTAAAAAAACGGCTTGTCTTGCATGCAAAGGGTCCTTCCCCTGCAACGCTGCAAATGAAAGTTATAAAAAACTTGGCAGATAAATGATTAAAATTTAGTCTCGGAAGATTTAAAGTCTTTCGTTTGCCAACTTTCTCTTTCAATTCGCAATCCGATGGAAGCTATTATTTAATTGATCTCTATAGCACTCTAAAACTGATGAATGAAACCGAATATTGCTGAAGAAACTACACATCTAAAACTGGCAACTTGTGCATAAAATTTTACTCCAGACAGAGTTTCGTGAAGCTGAGCAGATGCAGGCCAATAACAAAAACTATACTTAAAGTTTTGTGCCAACAATATGAAGTACATACCAAACGATAAATTTTAACTGCTAAAGCTAAATTGAATACCATCACCGGATGTGAATATCTAGTGGCAGTCATTGCCAGGAGTTACAATAACCTATGTATAGGTACTGTGCAGGATTATCATAAAAACCACGCATAATCTGAGCAGGATACAAGCGTCTGTCCCTTAAAAGTTTAAAGTTATCAATATTTGAAGCGATACGTAGACAAACTTCATGTATGGTAAATGTGATAGTATCCTGATGAGTTTCGAAAATTTAAACAAAAGCTGCATAGTGACAGATTTTAGCAGCTTATTTGACTAGGTCGATGGCGCTATGCAGCTGTGGCCGCTACTAGTAGAACTTTCATGAGCTACTTTTTAAGTGGTGGAGCCCATTTCTGTTTATATTTCCCAGTGTGTCAAAGTTATCGGAAAAGTAGTTTCCTAGCTGTATTCTTCCTCGAAAAGAGTTTGGCACGTACATACATTTCTGCAAAAGTTGTCTAGTGATGAGGCAACGTGGTACCTTCTGCCCATCTACGGTTGGTGGTTCTGACTGCATTTTGCTTCAGTAACAGTTCACATGTAGCGAAAGGCATACAGATATTCTATACCTTATCCGGTAGAAAAGATAGAGTTGTGCCATTTTTGGCAAGTTCGTGGACCTTATACACCAGCACACAAGTATGGTAATTTTTTAATTGTTCAGACATCTTGTTAAGAGACAAGGGTTAAATTAAAAAAATTTAGAAGACACTTGAAACAATGTAAATACATCAGCAATTAAGGATGCACTGGTAGACCTAAAGGTGGACAGCCAATTCAAAGTTGAGTAAGACGTCCATTAGAATATCTGTAAGTAGAGGCATCCCACAAGGTGGTGTCCTATTCCCTCTTCTTTGAAAAAACGCTAGTAGTTAACTAGATGAGCGGTCCGGTACTCTATTCAAGAAAATATAAAATTCCGTTCCTCGACCCTCCTTCTCTCAATGGAATAAGCTTAAGGTTTGTCACCTCACAGACTCGACATCTCGGTAATAAGACCGATTTTCTCACTATTCTCTGGTGGGCAGCCTTAGGTAAAGCTATAAACCGCTATTATACAAGGTAGCGCAAAATTAATCATCCAATTTTGTTTCTGCATTACTTTTTTGCTAGATAAAAAAAAATGATTTCGAGAGATGGAAATCTTTATTTGGGCCTTTAAAATTTTTTGCGTTAAGTGGAAAAGATGATATCCGCCAAGTGGCTGCCGCCAGTGTTGATACACATTTGTGCCCACTTTATCGCATTTTCCATGACTTTCCGCAAGATTTCCGGTGATAACTGTTCGCATTCCTGTCGAAAATTCTCCTTAAGGGCTGCGATTGTCTGAGGCTTGTTGGCATAAACCCACGACTTCAAGTAGCCCCAAAGAAAGAAGTCTGGGATGGTTAAATCGGGCGATTTAACTTAAGTGGAAATGCTCCTCGTCGCTCATGATGATTTTCGACACAAAATCGTCCTCTTCATTCTTGAGATTGTTGAGATTGATAAGATTGAGTATAGCGCTCCATTGCTTGTCTATTTGTATACTGCAGCTGTCTAGTTCACAAATGTCAAATATGATTGACGTACGACGCCATTTGAAAAATTATAACATCTTCCGATAGGATGATTAATTTTGCGCCACCTTGTATAATTAAAGGTCAGCGTACAGCTTGTTATCCTCTAAAGTAACTGGAGAGTTCTACGAAATGCCAATTGGTCATAGAACTTGGTGAAGGTGAAAATCCCTATTTCACACCACCCCGTGGTAGAGGATGGGCAACGTCCTTGTCGGCAGAGCGAGAGGGGGACCGAGTGGCTGCCGGAATATACAACCAAACCAGTTTTGCTCGCCATCAGCGCAATTTCTAGTCCTTAGGCTTGGGAAACCAACCTTAAAGGCGCATGAAGTACAGGCAGTGGTCAACGGCATGAATCATAGCATGGTGGCAGATGAGCCTTTTTCTATAAGGCTAACGGCAATAGCTAGTAGCGTCTGTTTTCCCACAGTAGGTGGCCTCAATTCAGTATGTGTTCGACCATCCAAAGGGCTGGTGTGCCTGTCGAATCTGAGCTTATGGGGTTATTAATCATATCTTGGAAAACACCAACGGTGGAACGATAAATTTTATTGCATGAAATATGACAACAAATGGAACTAGGTCCCCAAGAGGTAACCATGTCATGGAGAATCCTCCTACTACCTCGGCTGTAGTCAACCGCACATCGGATTTGGGGGTGCGGCATCTTTCGTGTACTAGCGTCAAACGAGACGCCATAATAAATGAATCATCAACAGATTTAAGAAACCTTTCTGGTACTGCGGATGGAACTTTTGGCTACCGTAGACGTAAATCAACTCTCTTAGCAGAAGTAGCGACCCAGAGGAAAACGTGGCCACAGCTGAAATATCTAGCTGCAGATCGGAAAAGAGGGAAGAAATTTGTTGACGCCCTATGTTGACTCTCTGCAACTTCCTCTGCAGCACGGGACATTTCATTTCACCTGATGCCCTTTGACATCTTAAGAAGGCAAACAGCAGCTAGTGAAGCCGTTCGTCTTGAAGCAAACTCACAGGGGTATAAAAAAGATTTTCGTGACGCGCACATTCTCAAATTTGTAATCTTTCGAAAACACGAACTACATAGCAGATCATTCTGGGAGGAAGATATATTTTAAGAAGAAGAATCGATACATTTTCGAATCCACGGCTAAGAAACAAGGCCAGAGTTGACGGAGGTATTTTCTCTGAGAGGCTGAATCTTAGCCAAGCTGCAATAAAATCGTTGGAAGCGGTTTCGCTAAATTCAGTAACCGCTCTAAACTGTCGATCGTCTCTTACAGAGATGGCGAAGATCAATATTCACCTCTGTTGGATGCCAGGGCACTAAGTTATTTCGGGGAATTGAAAGGCTGACAAACTCGTCGCATAAACTTAAGGTGGCGCTACAGTCCGCGGTGGACCTGGGCCTCAACGAGCAAGCGTCTCCAGCCAGCTCGATCTTTAGCCAGCTGCCTCCAGTTTCGCACGCTAAGTTGGTTGAGGTCCCCTTCCACCTGCGTGCGCCACCTGAGTCGCGGTCTTCCTTTACTGCGCCGTCCCTCGGGAATGGATTCGAAGATTTTCCGGGCTGGAGCATTTGTGTCCATGCGCTCTACATGACCCAGCCACCTCAGTCATTGGACCTTCACTCTTCTGGCCAAGTCGATGTCGCTGGACAGCCCATACACTTCGCTGTTGTATCTCCTCCTCCATTCACCGTCTATGCAGACGGGACCAAAAATCACCCGAAGAATTTTCCTCTCGAAGCAGCCAAGAGCGACCTCATCCGCTTTTGACAGGGTCCATGCCTCTGCGCCATAGAGCAGGACTGGGATGATTAAAGTCTTGTATAGGGTCACTTTAGTTGCTCGAGAGAGGGCTTTGCTGTTCAATTGCCCTCTTAGCCCAAAGAAGCAGCTATTGACAAGAGTTGTTCGTTTTCTGAGTTCTGAGGCAAAGATGCCAAAACTAGACATTGCTCTATATAGCTCGTCTATATAAATGCTGTCATACGCGGCCTTAAAATCGATGAAAAGGTGTTGAGTATCGACTTGAAGTTTTTTCCAGGACCTGTCGCAATGTGAATATTTGGTCGATGGTGGACTTTCCTGGCCTAAAACCACACGGATATGGACCGATAAGGTTGTTGACGAGCAGTTTCAGGCGTTCACATAATACGGCAGATAAGATCTTATTGCGATGTTAAGAAGGCTGATGCCTCTGTAGTTGGCGCAGTTCAGAGGGTCTCCTTTTTTTAAGGATCGGGCAAACAATGCTGAGGTTCCATTCATCGGGCATACTTTCATCCGACCGTATTTTACAGATGAGTTGGTGCATGCTCCTTACCAAATCATCCCGGGCTGCTTTGAATAGCTCGGTAGTCAGACCATCAGCTTCAGCAGCTTCATTGGATTTCAGCATAGATATCGCTATCTTAACTTCATCCAGGTCGGGGGACGGAAATTGTTTGGTTATCATCGTCCAGATTGAATGGTTCGTTCTGCCTGACAGCGAAATTTTGGCCGTCGTCGCAGTTACACAGTCTGCAGAAATGGTTCTTCCATATCCTCAGCATCGACTGCATACTCGCTGCATATGGAATATCTATACAGATCCTTCCAGAAAAAGGTATGTACATTACGTATACCAGTCGCTGCTTGAGAAGTCAAATTTAAGCTGGGTGCTATCGAAAGAACAACTCTTAGGTAGACAAATGGTATACTATGCCCAGCGACAGAAAGGAATAGAATTTGATTTCTATCAAAAAAATGCATATTGGTCCTACGATAGGTAGCATCATTGAGCACTGTCTAATAGACATCTTCACTTAGGAGTTACAGATATTAGGAGCCTCTTATGCTTCATCAGAAACTCGAAAGCTCAAATTACTTTAACAAGTAGGTACGTAAATTTTTACATGATCTATGTGGTATCACAATTGACCTATCTTTGGTTGAAGTGTGTTGGCGACAACCACCTAACCTTACCTGGACCTTCTTTTTGTTTTGAGCTTATTGTAAGTCGTCGAAATTTTCATATCGAGTCATGTCCCTGCCCTAGTGAATAACACTATTCACAATTCCCAGACCTTGGCTTGTCGACTCAATTAGTAGAAGAGGTGCGGAATGTAATCGAAGCACGAAACAAATTCCTAAAAAAAATTAATAATTTAAGACTTTTCGGATATTTTTCCAAAAGTAAGGCACAGGGCTCATGGTCGGATGTGAATACGAGTATTATTTATTGTTCATTAATTCCATTTTCATCTACTTGTATCCTGCCAAGGTCTAATTAAATTTATTTCGCTCTGATTTAATTATGTTAATGGAAACTAATATGCCATAATTAATATAATATTAAGCAACTGTACTCTGACACATTTCAAATTAATGATGTTAAAGGCATATAACAACATCTGTTGTTGACTCTTAAATGTGTAACTGTATCCTCGGTATACATGTGAAATAATTAACTGCGGTAATAACAGCAAACTCTGTAGTTTAACTGTCAATTAATGGTCCCATTTATGGGCAGAGATGTCATCCTTAGCATCTGTCGGCTCAAAGGATAAATATTAAATTTATATCTGTCAACAATAACAAATGATGTTCTAGATAAAATCCCTGGACGTGTCCTCTTTTGGCCTTAACTCATCAACTTTACAAATTGTTATTTTCCACAGCAACAAAAAGAAAACCACATTTGGCCGAAATGAGGCTCACCTACATATGTATACAAGTGAACAATAATCAGTTGCCAACTCTAACACAATTTTTCATAAACTAAATTTTTGGGATCAAAGCGGAGACCTACATACATATTTTGAAAGTATGGATAATCACCGAGCCCCAGGTGGATTGGAGAAAAAGTTACATCACCATGAATCCTCGTTTAGTTACGGTTTCGGTCATATACAAGTGAAAGCATATAAATTCACAACTCACTCGAGGGGTGCGCACCTCATGACGCGTTGGTATTGACAGCAATGTAGTTCATTAAATAAGTTCTAACACTATGTACTCCTAAGGGACCACATGAAAAAGCACTATAAAGTTTGTTTACACCCTTCAAAGCTGTTAGTTTATAGTGCTGTGACCGCGAAAGGGATGTAAACATATACGAGTACTAATAAAAATTTTAAGTATCACTTAAATTTATTTTAACTTGCTTTCTTACCACTTTCAAGTGGTTGTGAAAGTGGGGGCTTATTATATTTATGTACATCCTTACAGCAATGTTTTAAAAATCATAACTACTTTCTGTAGACCCATGCTGTACTTTCATGTACATATGTTAATCCTCCTTCCAAAAAAAAATCAAATTAAAGTATCTCCCGGCAATAAGTGAATTCTGAATAAATTTTCTGATATACAGAGAAGGATATTCTAAATAAATGCACAAGGCCTACGCATTGTGTAAAAGTAATAAATTATCCTTCTAATTTGCCCACGATTCTTTGCCGTTAAATTGTCCTTTGTCTTAAAAAATTACCAAATGTCCTTTTTGCAAGTCAGCTCAATTAATCTATTTGTCAGGCTGAAAGAAGAAAGTCTATTTGTAACTAATTTAGAACCCTTGCCATTAACCTTTCAGTCAAGCATTCATTTCATCAAGTTCACCATGACCCACAAAATGGAAACTAAGAGAATTCTTTTATTCAAAGGACGTTTATTTTCACACAAAAAGCGAGTTTTAATTGAATATGGTGGTTATTATTTGGGGGTAGTTCTATAGCATTCGCAAAATCCCTTCTTGTTACTGTTGAGAAGGGTTTTAATCAAAAAGGGTATGCTAATCTCTGTTTCTAGTTTTTGGCAATCATAATGGATGAGTATGGGAGTTCCTGTTCTATAAATTCATGGAAATAATAAAGGATTTTTAGGCTTATAAAATATTTTGGTAATTTGGTCCATAAAGGACACGTACATACATACTTAACGAGGAAATGTGGTGTCTTCTTTATTATTTACTTATAAAGAATTCATGAACGTTTATGTGCATGTGTTCAAGGTATCATAGTATAAGATGGAGGTTCTCCACCTTTTCTCTTCGCTGTAGACTGAGGTACATATGTAGAATGGTAGACAATTTATTGTGAAAGAGTGTCCTTAGTGAAAGTTTTTTTTTTTATAATTCCCACGTATTATATTTTTCTTCCAGATTTCGATACCTTAGATAAACCAGTTTGAATCTTTGTTTCGGAGCACTCATAAACTATGGCATGGATTTCTTTATCGGACGAAAATAGCTTAGCTTAGGACTCTCTCTCCAGTACAAAATCAGGCTGGTGAGGATATTCCTTGTTTTTTCCATGCTGATGAAGATCTTGTGAAAGGTACTACCGAATACCGACTATAAGAGTGAGATTCCTAAAACGACTCCTATTTCACTTCTCTCTTTCCCCGCGGTACTAAGCATTTTTCTTTCCAATGCTTTTTAATGTCTTCAATACGTGGGTTATATTCCCAGTTGCTCTTTGGTCCTCCAGCAATTATGTTCCCAGAGATTTGTTGTATGACAGGGCTACATCTCAATGATTCTCTTTTCCTTGCAAAACGTGGGCACTGGTATGTTACATATTCCACAGATTCGATGAAATCTGCACATAATAGGCGGTATAGGCTATCCTGGCACTTGCATTGAGCTTGACTTTTTGAAGATAATGAGGGTCGGACAGTAACAATTAATGGTGAGCGCATGATAACTGAATATTTCTAGCACAAAATCGAAGATATTGATGTGGAAGACATGTCGTTCTAACAAACGCCGCCTATGCGTAAAAAGTCCCCAGATCGAATTCTTTCCCTTTCCGGGACGTCAACTGGCCACCAAGGTGGGATGCAACTTTTGATATTCTGCGTTTCTTTCGGCCAACACAACGAAAACCCTGCTTCGATGAAGATTATTAACATGCACATGCAACAAACCAAGACACGATTGGCAGTACATAGAGCGAATACATCGGTCGTGTGTTCTACGAACAGGAAATATGTGTCCACCAACTTCGAAGAAAAAAAAAATGAGCATAAGTAGCCAGCATTTGAGAATGTAGAGAGAAGTTGTATCGAAAGTTTTACAAATGGCTAAAAAGTCGGAACAGAAGTTTGTAGGGACGAACAAGAGAACATACATAGTACGGCATTCTCGATGCTATGTATAACCGCGGCATAACCAGCCAAAATCAACTATTCAAAATGTATAAAGATAGCCAATACTTCGTCCATCTGATCTGTATGAAGCTAAGATAGTAATATCTAAACTTAAGCCGAAATATTGCTGTATGAAACAGCATACAAATTGCTGCCCAAAAGTTGGATGAACGTAAAATTGTTAAAAATAGAGGAATCTTCAATAGTGCGTACTAGATCTTGTTTACAGTGAAGCGGAGCGCTTTTAACTTTTTTTTAAAACCTGATTGGTTCATATTAAATCCAGCTTTAGACCAAGAGAGTCCACCATCTATCAAATATCTACGAGAAAACGCATGAATGTCAAAATCACCCATTTATCGATTTCAAAGCAGGATATGCTGGGATTTATACAGATGATACGTCAATGTCGGTAATGACCTCACCAAGATCTTCGATGTCAAAAACGGATTAAGATAAAGTGACGCACTATCCAGCGATTTCTTGAATATCCTCCCTATTGGATTGTGTACAAACTCACACTCCAACACCAAGGGCACCAATGAGCAAACCAAAGCACTACTTTCGACAAAGAAGGACACTCAATACTAATGTAGGATCCTCTATTATATCTAAGTATATAATCAGCGCAGAAATCATACAAAGAATAACCCTTGCCAATTAATTTGTAAGGCCCTATCTCGAATAACTAAGAATACTTCACATGAAACCCTTATCATCCTGCTTTTACTTTATGGCGAAACATGGACGAATGATTTTTACATTGGTCATTTCGAGTGACAAATTCTTCGGTCCTACTTGCAAGAGGAAGAGAAGACTCAACAACGAGTTCTGTTTAGCGATATCGTGCACATTGGCCATTTGCGATGGTGAGAACATGCACAGTGAAAGGACACCAAAGCTCCGGCCTTGTCTTCGAATCCAACCCAGAAGAACAATGCAGTAGAGAAAGGAATATTCTTTGATGCAGCGTACAACTAGAAAATGATTTCAGCCAACTTGAAGTGAGTAAATAGCTGTATGAAGTTACCTAAAAACCAGACTTATTGGAGGGGATTGTCGGTTGAGATCCAGGTTTATATGTATAAAGAGTGATGAGTGATGGGACTTCCCTTCATATCGTCCCAGAATGCCCAGCTTCAGTACATATAAGAAAGCGGACTAAACAGTTCTCTTTAAAATCCAACGGGACAATGTAATAGTAATATGTGAGACGGTGGCCATTCAACCACCCTCCATTTATTTATCATTTGCTAGAAAATCTAGAATCCTGAATAGCTAGTGGCTTCATTAATTAGGCTTTAGTCAGAGATGGATGACGTTTGACTTGTAAAAGTGCATATCCATACCCTGTCTAATAATCATTGTTAGGACACCGCCTTATCATAAACAACTGTAAGTATCCTATTGCATATACCAAATGCCAATTATTACAATGGATATCAAAAGAAATCTCGTCTATAAAACAAGAAATACCAGTGTAAACTATGTATCTTAAACCCGCGCATCAATATACATATGTATGTACAACTATTTGCAAAGTATGTGCAATAATGATACGTCCAATTAAAGAGGATACGACTACGAGTAAATAATAAAAAAAATTCAATCCAAACAATCGCTGCTATTTGAGCGAAGCCATCCTTTTAATTTGTTCGTTGCTTAAACAAAGCTAAAGTGAAATTCCTGATTAAAGGATTACGCTGAACTTTTAAAGTACTTTTTTCTTTTCAGTTTAAATGACTTGAATAAACCGTTTTTAATCTTTCTTGTCTCTTACAGCCAGAACCAAAGATAACACAAACAACTTTGCACCTCACCGGACAAGCAGGATGCAAAGGAATAAAAATTTTACTCACTTTTATCCTTGGACAAGGCCACAGCAGTACTGTCTTATTATAGTTCTTTGAAAGTCCCTCCATTAAATGACAGTAGCCAACAGCGTTGCCAGCACGATTTTTTTCACTAAAGCCGTTGTGCTCCATATCGACGTCATCATCGTCGTCTTCGTTAATACCATCATCGTTGAGAGTTTTCACTATTGTCGTGTACTCGTTGCCCTCTAGCTGCTTAATGAAGCCACTTAAACCTGTAAAAAGAGAGGAAATTATTAAACGTTCAAAAATACTCCTTATGAACAATATTCTGAACCAAAGAGAACTATAGAACATTTAATGAGGAACGCGATGGCCCCACACTATAAAATCCACTCATTCTACCCACCAACACTCTCATGGTACTCGGTCTCATAATGGAACAATGAAATCTCTGTTAAGTGGTTTTCTTACAGGACACAATCGACAGTAAACCCTCCCTTGCTAAGTAAACACACACTTGCTCTTGAGGGTATAAATCGAATAATAGAGGTCAATAGCGCCAACAATGGAAAGTAGGGTGGATCCTGTGCCAACATCCTTTGTGAGCATCACTCAAACCCTAAGGTTTCCACTTAATTGAATTAATGTCCGATGCAAACTTTATGGTGGTCTTTGAAAGATGAGTTAACTCAGCAATAATTCTAGGCGGTATCTACATCTTGGGATCTGATAGCATTGTCGGGGAATGTCCCCCTGCAAGCACAAAAGAAACCAACAAAAGGCAAGAAACCCAAAGTAAAATTTTCAAATATAAAAAAAGACCGCACTATGACATCTGTTAATTGTGTAGCCATTTAAATTGCCAAAAAGCACGTCTCTGGCTCCTGCCTTGTTGATGCTACTATTTCTTTCCCGACTGGTGCGAGTTGGACAGTGGGGTTATGCTAATGCAATTTCGTCGAGGAAATTGAATTTCATTGAGAATTTGCATACCCCATTTGAAACCATTGGATGGATACGTGCAACGGCAGAGCGAGCTTATGCGAGGGATGCTATGCTTCCTATGCCGCTTTGCATTTCCATCCGTCTGTGGTATTGAATGTTTCAATGCTTTATTGTAATGGTCTTGGACAGGGACGAGAAGTTTTTCCACAGTGGACAGAGTTTTGTTTACATTGATGGAAGAGCTTTATGTTGATCACAGTCTCTGGGTGATTTCGAAGTGCACCATTCGTGCTGTACTATAAATTTTAGCAGTATACACACCGTCAATAACAGGGTGAAACGGAATTCGCTAAAGGGATGCAGATGCAATCATGTAAAAGGTTTCTCTTAGTTGAATCGAAAAATTGAATTACCTTAATGGAGAAATGTATTTTACACTTGCTTAAATGTGAAAAGGTATTGTGCTATAGCGCGATGGCGTGGCAATATCGTGAAAAGTGGGTATGATAACCAAGTATCTTGCAGAATCAAACTAACCATGGACTACAGTGATTTTTGCAACGTAATGGAAGCAGTATACATTCATATGTGCGAGGATGTTTGAAAAAACTTAAAGGGTCAAACTGAAGATGACGTTGTATGTCAAAACTACTGAACTCAAGAACTCAAGGCAAATAGCCTATACTATTCTATTCTTTACTAAGAACAGTCTATCCATACATTTTTAGGTCACTTTTTCGAACGAAAAACAAGAACAATGTTGAATTCCAAGGCGTCAATTGTAGCTGGTCTATCTATAGCAACCTTACGCAGCCCTAAAGAAAATATGAAAGAAGTTTCAAACTACCTTGGAGTTACTTTATGGCACGTAGCACCATCCAGATAAAACCACATCTCATCAGGATTAGAAAAAAGTTCATTGATCATTATATGGCAACCAGTTCAATTTTGCAAACATAATATGGTGGACGATGCCACCAATACAGAAACGGTGCAATTTCTAGATGTAATTGGCAGATCTTAGAAGGTCTTTTCTAGATCTTTCTGCCTTAATGTGTGACAATTCTGTTTATTAAAAATTCGCCAATGGATTTCTTTGCTAATGTTCTAGAGCCCAATCAGAGAAAGAATAACGCAAATGATGGTCTTGTGGCTCTAATTTTTGCACCAGTTGAATCTTATATGAATGGAGATCAAGTTTTATGCCCTAAATTTTTCATATAGTTAACAATCAGAGCCCCAAATTTTTATTTTCTGGCGGTAGATGCAATATTTATTCAGTAGTGTTGGTGTAATTGCATCATTTAGAGAGTATGTGGTATGGAATCTATCACCTTATTGCTTGCGCCAAAGTTGTCTACAAGTTCGACGAATCGAGGAACGATTTTCAAAATAAATCTGAGTAATTTGGTAGTGTTCTTCAAGCGTGAGCTTATTCATAATTATTTACCAGACTTAACTGAATATAAATGTCAAAATGAATGGACATAATGGCAGGTGTATTTGATAGTGTATCGTTATGTCTATAAATGCCTTGAAAAACATCTCCAGAAATGCTAGCCTTTTTTGGGAGCCCATTTGTTGTTTGACAGTCGTTTGTATTCAACTACGCCTGCCTGATGATGATACTTCAGAATGGCCAGCAAGCCCTTCGCCAGTTTTAAAAATGCAGTCTGGGGCCTTTTCGCATAATTATCCACGTTGAGAATGGACAACTCCTAACAAATCTTGTACGACGTCATAGTGATGTAGGGAATAATTTGTACGGAGGGGACCTACAATTTAGAGCCATAGAAAGGCAAATTGAGAAGCTTTCTCTTGACAGTTATTACACTCGGACGTTTGTCAGACATTTGCGAGAGGTGCGATCGTGAATCGTGATCATGGTGTTTTCTGAGATTCGAACGTCGAACCTCCCGCTTTGAGAACCAACGCACTAACCACTTGAGCCCCGGCACCACTTATGTTTTAAAACATGAAAATCATTCAACACGTTCGGAGAGCAAGAAAAGTGGTTATTGGAGGGAACATTCAGATGGCTGAGTCACTAATTCTAGGTGTGGTTTATAAAAATCTCCCATAGGAAAGTGGTCGGTTTATGTTGGAGAATATGAAAAAGTAGAGTCTGCTGCGATTAAGTTGGCATCTCAGCAACTTGAAGCATCCGATAGTCGCTGGTCCTCTTTTTCTTGCAACCAGGACCAGAAGGTCAATAGAACTCCTTTTAGCAGCATTTAAATGTTCTCCATGTGATTCACACCAAGCTTTCCCCTTAATTTTTCCCACAATGTATTCGAGTAAATGCACATCAACGTACAAGAGGCAGCTGTTAGCAGTGGATTGGCAGTGTGAGGAAAGGAAGACCATAAGTGTTGAAGTATGATTTTATGCCAGCGCACAAAGCACAAAGGTTTTAATCTTCTGGATTATTTTTGTTTTTTGCACCTTTTCTGGATCACCAGAATTAGGCTCTGAGGCAGCTTCTGCGTATCCCTAGGAAGGCCATCTTGTGGTAGTTGAGTGAACAGTGCCCGCTGACGACTTCTCTTGCTATCAGAAGCGTTGATGAATCTCTTGGCTTGACGTAGCCCGGTTGTTGAGTTCCAT
Organism: Blera fallax; assembly: GCA_946965025.1. NCBI lineage: Eukaryota > Metazoa > Arthropoda > Insecta > Diptera > Syrphidae > Blera > Blera fallax. The sequence continues at coordinate 97,236,442 of OX337244.1, forward strand.
TTAGAGATTTTCTCCTGATGATCCCATCAGTTAAGCTCCATTTTTATGTGGCTGGTGGGTAAAACGGAGACGGGCCAGTGAATGAAGATTGCGATTCTAGTCTGGCTAGCTCATCAGCAATTTCATTGCCCTCTATTCCTTCATGACCTGGAACCCAATGAATTGTAATTTGATTATGAGCAGCTAGCAGCTTTAGAGCGTCCAGGCAGTTCCAGACGAGCTTGGACTCAAAACAAAAGAAGTTCGGAGCCTTTAGCGCCACATGACTGTCGGAAAAGATAACAATTTGTTTTCTACGAAGTTGCATTTGATGCACTCTCCGGAACAGAGCTCAATTACAGAAACCTCGGCTTGAAAGACAGATGTGAATCATGTGATGTGATGTGATGCTTGTTTGAAGTTGGGCCGTATATGCCTGCACCAATTTCGTTTTCCGAGCCATGGGTGTACCACACATAATGGAAACTGAAGGAGGTTGGAACCCCATAACTCCATACACTGCATTCCGGAATGATGGCTTTGAATGGGGTGGCTGGCGAAGTTCAACCGCTAGGGGATAAAGTCCGTATTACAAAGAGATGGACTGGATTACTTTGTATGGGGCGTAGTTCAATATAAAACCAACAAACATCCCTACAATACCATCCAAGCCCTAAAGTTCAAGTGGTGACCAACATAAAACAAAAAATATTTAATTGAGACATGCTCAGGTTTCCGGTCACGAATTAACGATGTTTCCGATGCTGAAGTATTTACGTGCCAATATTCTACCTTTTTTCTTTGTATAGGTTATGAGCATTTCGATTTTTTAAATAGCATCTGCTCCCTGTATACCACGGCATTAGTATATTTTCTTTAATTGAACGGTTTTTGATCTAAAAAAATGCCAAAATGTCCATATCAATCGGAAAATATAAAATGATCGTATTGTCATGCTGTTACTCTTCCACAGCAGAATATTACGGTTGCATCCTAGGGACGCAAAGGACGAGTATAAACCGCGGCATTTTAAATTTTCTGTTGAACTGACACCATCCCTTTAAAAGGCGTAGATTGACGTACTTTTGTTGTAATTCACATCTAAAACAAATAAACCTAATTTCGCAATACCATTGCGCGAAAAGCCTTCAAATTGGAGAATCTATCCTTACTCCGCTCCTGGGTTAAGATAAATTAGAATTTTGCATTCATATTAAAATTTGACACCCTTCCATTGCCATCACCCAAAGGATCATCTGCCCTTTCTACTCACCGTCATCCCTAATAAAGTCCACAGTCACGTTATCCAAGTTCACTTTAAAAAAGTCCACAAAATTCTCAAAGCCCTGTTGCATTTTCATTGTATTGAGAACTCTGGACGGCATCAGTATACCCACGCGGTGCGACAACGTCCGGTTCTGCTTCCGATATTGTATACTATCCAATGTATCCGTAGTAACAATGTCCAGTTGTAGTGACTTACTTTCAATGGTTGGTTGCGACAATAACAACAACGAGGCTGACGATGGTGATGATGGTGAAATATCTTGTACGGAATTTATCGTAGCTCGGCCAGCTTTAAGGGATTCAAGGAAGGAGAAGGCTGTCAACAGCAGAAATAGTTTAGAATATTGACAGATTGGTAACTTCATTTAGAAGAGCGCTGGTGGCGGCGATACAGGATGATAACACTTCGTTGGTTGGTTGCTCTTGTCGGCTGCCTCCACTGCAGTGGTAGCACCAATGCACACTGCTGTTGATCCACTTATACGTTCTATAGTTTGTTTATATCTCTGTTACTATAGCTATTCGAATTGATTTCAAAATTACGAATTTTAGTTAGTGTCGATGGAATTTTCATCGTCAGCCTCGAGTCTGGTTGATGCTCGAGGTTGATTTGTTGATTGCGATTTCAATTGTGCCTCCACATGAAGTCGTCCCCACGTCACAGCTGCTGTCATCCTGCTACCGGTATCTGAAAATGAGATACATTTCGTTGTTAAATTGGAAAAAAATTAGTTTGAATAAAAGTTAATTGAGTTAAAATATTTATTTATGTAGCGACAAACGAATGCAATCAATCGATGAGTAAAAATGGTTATCATCGTCAGACAGGTAATTTGTATGAGAGTCATGTGTTCATAGATGTACATGTTTCTACTACATACTCGAGTGAAAACATTTTTTTTTTCCTTTTGTAGAAACTAAATTCGATTTTCTCCGGACGAGTGTGCAGAGTTCAAACGTCAAACTTGCAGATACACAAGGATCCGAATGCTGATGCATATGCAAGTGGATGGTAAGGGAAATGTGGCAATTACAAAGCGGATATTTGAAAAAGTTTTTCGTTTGTTGATTTCCTTTTGTCTTGTCAGACAGATACGATTTTTATTTAGATAATTTCAGAGAAATGGCATGCAAAGGAAAAACAAATTGGTATTTGAAAATGTGAATGATTGAAGGATTCGAGGCTTTCAGGATAGGAGTGAAACTAGATACTCAATGGAATCACATTGATGTAGGAGTATCTATCTATTCGGATTATTGGTTATCATTTTCGACTCAGTAAAGATTTGAAATACAAGGAACTTTTCTGATTTTTCGAATGTATGGTCCAGAAATGAATGCGGTTATTAAACAAAAATTTAACGTTGTTAATCCTACCCATCCTTGAAAACACACTATTAGTACCTTGAAAACCTCCTTAAAATAAATTAAAGCTTTGAATCGAGGCACTCTTGGCACCCAGTCCGGCTACGTTCGCCGCAAATGACACCTGCCACACATGATTTTTCTCTTCCGGTTCTTATCCCTGGGACAGATTGCACATCTATTTTCTTGGTCACAGCAGGATTGGGCTCAACTAATAGTCGTTTCATTTTTAAAATATCTCCGAAAAGAATCTATAGATTTACACGTAAAGTTTCCCAAGTAAATTTTTATTCCCTGGTCGTGTTGAGATCCAGTGCGAATGTTTTGAGGAAATGGCACCTTTTGTGGGGTTAATTTAATGTCATTTTCAGGAAAATATATCGCACTAATTATGTAATACTGTTGTAACTCAAAGTACGAATTTCGATCGTAACTTAAGTTGATGCAATATCGGTTGGGGCTTACTACAGTCAGTCAATCATGAACAATGACTCATAGTGCCATCTCTTATTTGTTTCTTGCACTATTCTAACGACGGTCTTATTGAATATAATGTTATCTCAAATTTGAAAAGTTTTGAGTTACAACAGTATTGCATTATTATTTATGAGATAACCTTACATCGTCCATTTCTTTGTTTGAAAAATATTCACAAAAGTTTAGTTTAAAATCAATTTATCTTAGTAGTCAACCGACTTCTGTGGTCAGCACTACTGAGTCAGTAGATGAACAGCAATCGCTTTATTTATAATTTGAGGTTATAACAATGATTCAATAATCAATATTTTCAATATGTAAGTATTTTCATTTTCATTTACTGGGGTGGTTGAGAATTTCTCGTCAATAAAATTATAAAGCCAAAGGAGACTTGAATGAACTGCAACTGATGGAGATATTTTGTATTTATCCCTAAAATCCATTACGATTTGTCGTTCTAAGAAATCCAAACTATTTAAAACTATGAAGATACTATTGGTAAATTTTTGTCTTACGAATATTTCCTTACTATCGGTTGGAGAGATGAACCTTTTACAGAGCGTACGCACAGTTTGTGCTCTGAATTTTCTCCAGTTTCAAGCAGAGTCCAGCGAATATCAGAAGGACCTTGACGTATCTTCATAAGGAGGTAATTGAGGTAGCAATGGCTAATAAGGAAGACCATTATGATCCTTAAGTTTCGTTTTCTCATAGAGAATACAAGAAAGGGGACCCGCTCAACTGCTTTAATTACAGAGGTATCAGTCTTTTCAACATCGCGCACAAGATCTTATCTCCCATATTGTATCTCTACCTATTAGCATGGAATGTCCACAGTCGATCAAATTTGCATACTTCGGCAAATCCGGGAAAAATCTCAAGAAGTCCAAATCGATACCCACAATTTCTTATCGATTTTGAAGCCGCATATCTCAGTATTTATAGAGAAGAGCTACACACACCCATGTTTAGTTCGTTTTTGCAAAATGATTATGGAAAAAGGTCTATTTTTTATCTCACTCAGACCTTGGATGTAAAAATAGACTTGTGCATGGTAATGCGCAGTCATGCGCCTTCTCCAACATCATCCTTGATGAGATTATTCGAACCTCACAAGCCATCACCGAAGGCACAATCTTTCAAAAGTCGCTAGTATTGAAATGAAAACTGCCAAAATGGGCTTATATGTAAATGAGAGCAAAACCTTGTATGTATATGCTGTCAACAACAATGGTCACACGACATCGGCATATTGGACAGAATGTGACAGTCAACAACTATAACTTTGAGGTAGAAGAGAACTTTGTCTATCTTGGCTCTTCTCTAAACTCTAGAAACAACATCTCAGCAGAAATCAAACGATGAAGCTAAGAAGGCAATGGAGTAGTGAGGCCCTATTCCGAACAACTTAACAGATTCTATATAGGGCCCTTATCAGCTCAGTCGTGCTTTATGGCACTGAAGCTTGGATTAAGATTTAGATTTCGCGTTGACGCACTTTGGAGGAGAGATTATAACGACGAGATTTACGAGGTGTACAGCGACATCGACTTAGTCCAAAAATGGCGCATTAGGTGCTTCAGATGGCTAGAGCATGTAAAACGAATGGACACCAATGCTCTGGTCCGAAGGGCCTTCGAATCGAACCCAGAAAGACAACGCAATATGGGACAATCTCGCTTGGGTAGGGAAGCGCATTTAGAGGCAGTTGGCTAAGCACCGGGCTAACTAGAGAGGCTTGTTGGTTGAAACTCATGTTGAGCCCGAACTGTGGAGCCACTTAAGTGAATATCACCTCAGCAAACAATCCCTTAAGAATGTCCTTCCGCCTGCACCTTTCATGCCATTGCTCCCACCTCCTAGTTCATATAATTATAGTTCTCAATAATCTTAATTAGTTGTAAATAAGCTTTAATAAATGTTTTGAGATGAACTGAGCTTCATATACATATGTAAAAAAATATTTGTTTCGCTTGAAGAACACAACTTAAAGCAGCTGTTTGATAATTTTTCCCAGTTTTTTATTACAGCCTTACTTGGTGTTGTTTTTACTTCAACGATTTAAAAGTTGGTATCGAATGATTTCCACATACATACATATGTACATATATACGAGTATGTATGCGTGTACATAAATTTATACATTTATTGAACCTTTGTTATGAAAAAGGCCGCACACATTAATTAAAATTTAAGCGCATAACCAGTTTACCGCAGTTAACCCTATCTGCTTATGTATATTTTATGCAGGCATGTAAATACATGCATTGTACTCGTTGAAGATATGATAAATTATTTAATTATAAAGTAAGAAAAAAATATTTATCCAAATATAAACGAAAACTATATCAATAAAGCAATATAAATGCAAATGTTCGAAATTTATTTGCATTTACATACGAATATCATGGAATAGGAGCCAAAAAATTGCAAACTTATGATATAGGAAATACTAAACAGATCTGTCATAATTTATTATGACCATTTGCATTTATATTGCTATAGGTCTAACAAATAAATTATAATGGTTTACAATGAAATCCAAAGCAGTAAATGACGAGAAGCCAAATAAAACGAATCGAATTAAGGAAATGTTAAACAAGCAACATGCAATTAACAGAAACCTAATTAATCACTTCACCCTATAAAAGTTACACAATGAAATATCCGAAGCAGTTAACGAAACATTTAAAATTCCAAACCAATTTTGCGAAACAAGACTCCTAACCCCCTCGACTCTCATTTTACCCACTTCTACATATTAAAGCTAAGGAGAGGGTTACTCACCTCTTATGGTTTGTTTTAAATAAGACCTTAAATCTAGCTTTTTATATTTTATTTTATTTTTACTTTCTTCTTGTGTGTGTTTCGTGAAAGGAAAAACGTTGGTACATAAACTTAACCGAGTCATGATGGCGTTCCGACTTCCAATTAGGCCGTGCTATGGGTTGAACCTCTTATATGGGCTATTTAATGTTCAGAAATGTCTCGCTAATCCGAATCACCTTTAATCCGAATATCGCGCTAGCCCGAATCTCTATTTTTTCTCTTCTGATTTGATGGCATATCTCACCGAGAAGCGGAACCAATCTCTCCATCAGTTCGGCGAAACAAAGATGTTTGCGCTTGATGTTTCAAAGGCTTTTGACAGTGTTTGCCATCAGGCTCTTTTGCGATAATGCGTACATATGACATCGATGAGTCTCTTCTTCAATGGATTAGGAATTACCTTTCAGGGCGTTCAATACAAATTGTATTAGACGGCTTCAAATACAATATAAACCACATAAATGCTGGTGTCCACAGGGCTCAATTTGGTCTCCGACTCTCTTTCTCATTTTTATAAATGATCTTTTGTCTGGAACCTCCAATCCAATCCATTCCTTCGCTGATGACAGTACCCTCAGTCTCAGTTTTTCATATTCGTTCCGGCAACATATGTTAAACTCATTAAATTTCGACCTTGGTAGTATAATCAAAAGGGTCTCAACTAACAGAGTGGTATTTAATGCATCCAAAATTCAGTGCTGTCTTCTGTCTCTCAAGCGAAACCAAGACTCTCAAATATTATCCCTGAATGGTACTTGCATCGCAGAAACCGAAAGACTTGCCATTCTCGGTATATGTATTAACAGCCATCTTTGTTGGAACGATCACATATTCGAGGTCGCAAAAACTGCTGCAAAATGTCTAAGATTCCTTATGCGGTGCAAGAAATACTTTACCCCGTCTGATCTGGCCACAATTTATGAGGCATTCATCCGCCGAAAGCTGGAATATAACGCCCACATCTGGTCTGGTGCACCCAAGACCGTTTTCCAGAAGAAAGAGTCCACAACCGCGCTATAAAACTCATAGGTGGTAGAGACATTGTGAGCTCCATAGTCTCATTTGATAATTGGTACTTGCCCAAGTATTTCAGTTTTTTATGGGTCAGTGTCCCACAAGATTTCAGAAGGTGCTCCGGAGACTCACTTGACTCGTTACAGAATCTGCAAAGGTCTTCATTTGTTATTCCTAGTGTCCTCAAATGCTCCCTGAGTTAGCAATGCCCCGTTAGGAAGCCTATTAGGATTTGTAGGTTGTTCCTGTTAAGGCATATACAGGTTTCTTGCCCTGTCTACTTTCTCTATTTTTTTGAATTCTTCGCGGATGGTATGTTCCCGTATTCCGCAGAATGGTTCAGGGCCAATGAAGGGTTCTGCAGCTTCTTGTCTTGCCAGGGACTTTGTTGTTTCATCCTTTTATCCTGGCATGATCGGATATCCAATAGAGTGTTACTTTATTGTTTCTGACTAATTCATTAAGTTTGTTTAAGTATTCCCACACAAGTTTCGACTCAACGACATAGGAGTCGAATGCTTTGATAGCTGCTTGACGGCCTGACAGTATTGCTATGTCACAGTTTCTATTTTTGCTTTCGAGATTGAGTTGGATACATCTATTTATAGCAAGTATTTCAGCTTGTGGGATGCTGGTACTCCTACCCATGGATCCTGAGTGTTTCGTCCTTGGCTCAAATGCGCCTGACCCTTCCTCGGTTCTCGAGTCGCCTGTGTACCACTTTATCGCGTGGTTACTCAGTCTATATGTTGTGGATTCGTTGTTCCAATCTTTCTTGTTACTTAACTTTGTACAAAAATTGTTCCTAAAGTTAAATTTTCTGATATTGTTGTCCCTAGGGATTGCCAGAAGGCAATCTGAGAATATTTGGGCTGAGTCTCCAAGCCACCTATATAATATCATTAGAGTGCGGGTAGACTTTTTAAATAACTCCTCTGTGTGCTTTTCCACATAAGTTTGTCTAGGTGTAGCACTAGATACTTGGCTTCTTTTACCGGTGTCAGTATCACGCCCGACATTCGGATCGATCTGTATATCTTCGGCTGTGGTGGGTCTTACTTCCCCATTTTTGGTATGAACATAACTTTTGCCCGCCTTCACTGGTTTGGTATATAACCCAATGCGAGACTGGGCTGGTGTGATCCCATCCACACTTGGTGACTTTCAAGGCTGGAAGGAGCTAATTACCCATTCAAATCTCCCTCTGGAAAGATATTCCCTGGGATCGTCCAATCTTTTTTCCGAAGTCTGGCTATGTTGGTCATCCTCCCTTCACAGATGTTCCACGAACTTCCGGGCTTTCTAAGAGCAATAGTGCTCTTTGTTCCTCATTCTCAGTGAAACTGCCATCTGGTTGTTTCGGTGATGTTGACATTCCCCCCGTCTTTGCTAGGGCTTTGTGTAATCTTGTTGCAGCGGGAGTGTTTATTTATAACCAGTAATGGGTAATTTAAATTTTAATTAAATTACAATTACTTGCACAAGTAATTAGCAAATAATTAAATTACGTTGCAACTACACAGTAAATGCAATTAAAATTTTAATTACAATTACAAGTAATTGCATTTAACAATTAACAATTGTGATTCCACCAATGTGATTAGGGATGTCCTTAAAAGCATTTTATTAAGATTAAGTATTAAATATGTAAGAAAACAAATGTAAGAAACAAACATGTAAAAATACAAATACACATCAGTGAAGTAAAATCAGCTACAAATGTGGCAATCAGTCAAATAAAAAGCTGGCTAGGATCCGCCCGTCTAGAATTAGCTGACCACAAAATTGAAGCTGTTCTAATAACCAGTCGGAAATCTGTGGAATATATGAATGTCCAAGTTGGAACCCAAATCATCTGATCCAAAGAAGCCGTCAAATATCAAGGGTTAATGATCGACAACAGACTGCAGTTTAAACAACATGTTCATTACTCGAGCAAAAGAGCGTCAAGACTTCAGGCAGCACTCTCCAGGATAATGCCAAACATTGGAGGACTTGGATATGCTAGGAAGATCCTGCTATCCAGAGTTGTCAGCTCAGTTCTTCTTTATGCGGCTCCGGTTTGGGCGGAGGCCCTCGCGACCAAAGAAACAAGGAGGAAGTTGACGCGGCAGCCTTCGTTATAGCAGGAATGGTTCCGATTGACATCCTCGCGAACGAGATGCAGAGAATCTACGATAGAAGAGGTTCGAGCCATCAAGAAGCTAGCGTAAAAAGAAGAATTAAAGAAGAAGAGAAAACAAATTCAATAGCTGTGTGGCAAGCTCGATGGGATAACACGGTTAAAGGCAGATGGACCTACAAATTAATCCCTACCATCGAAAATTGGATAAACCTACCACCTCACACAGTTCCTGTCTGGCCATGGAGGCTATTGCAAATATCTTCACCGGTTTGGACACGATAGCTCCCCTTTTTGTCCAGAATGCCCAGACTAGGAGGAAGATACGGAGCACGCAGTTTTCTATTGAAGATGATTTCAAAATTGGAGGAATGACCTTCCCAGCCCTCCATTACTCATAGACCACATGGTCCGATCTGAGGGAAAATGGATGGAAATTTGCGAGTTTATTACGAACGTGCAAAAGGAGCTTCGAATTCAGGAAAGAATAAAACGGCAAGCAGAAAGTACAGCATAAATTGCTAACCAGCCCCGTGAATTAATATTTAACGGCAGTTCCGCGGGGAGAGTGGTTGAAGTGTGTAAGGTGTAGGTTAGTACGTAAGCGTATTCCTGAAATCGAGTAATCGTACATGCTATTAGCCCGGGCTAGTAGTATCTTTAGAAGATTACACATCCGTTGGCGCAACAAAAAAAAGGGGCACATGCAGGACCACATGCGTCTGTTGCACCAAGTGCTTGTTTTTTTTTTTTAAGTTGACCTACATATGTGTGTCATACGGAAATTTCCAGTTTCATACTATAATCGTGCAGAAAAACTGGCTTGAAATCTGCATACCTTCAGGGCATGTGGAGGTTGACGAAAAGCCGGTACAATCGACAACAAACTAACTTTTCATATTTATTTTGCATCCCAACGTTTCTGCCTATCTTATTTAAGACTATGAAATTGAAATTTGAAACGCATCCATTAACGTACTCCCATTGCCACATTTAATATCATATTCAGCAAAAAATTTAAAAGTCCCCAGGTAGAACACTTATTCTATTACAGACCAAGACCGTATACGTTTGTGGTTCAAACTGGGTTCAATTTCAGTACCACTCATATTCGTAACAAGACCTGGCGTCATACTATGCTTTGCTTACCTTTAATGTGGTAATTTAATCTAATTACATTGCATGCACTACTTTCCCATTATTACCACTTCACTTCACGCATCCTCTAAATTAATCCTGCTGAATGGGTCCCAGCGCATGCCACATTACTTGGCATCAAGAATTCCCCACGGCAATTAGATTGCTTTTAGACTCATTTTCTGAAGGTTTCAGCAATTCATAGACGGGCTGTTCTGTGTGACCTTCTTTACGTTGATTCTTTAAGAATCCACCCACAAAATAGGAAATCCTTAAAAAAATATTTTTCATCCCTATTCATTCTGAGAAAAGGATACACAAGCCGTATGAATTGGAGGCACATAATTTTTGTGATGCGGTTGTTGTTACACTTTTGCTGTTAGGTTGATGCTGCTGCTTTTGAGGACGATGTACATATGGATATGATGAGGAGCATGACGGCACTATAGTGATGCTGTTGAAAAGGAGAAACAGTGGCAAATGTGGAAGTGTGTGAGATTCATACGGAGAGAATGCTTTTTTTTCTTTGTGTTACTCGCTTGCTGTCTCTGATGCTGATGATGACTCTTTAGGCGACGTCAAATTGAATAAAAATATCCTCTTTATTTAGTTAAGTCTATTCACATGTGTATGTGAGAATTTTTGTGTGTTCATGACGCAGGTTGAACAGAAAAAAAAACTTCGAGTTGTATTATACCGACGTAAACCCCCTGAGCGAGTCTATGTGGGTAGTTGAACTGATGCGTTTCCACATGACAACGATGTATCCTTTTCGTTTCGTCCTTTTGTAGTTATTATTATTCACAATTGCATTGTTGTTTTCTTGCTTTTTTTAGAGACTCTCATGTGTAAGTATAGAAATGTTGTTTTTTTATGAAATACATCTTTAAGTGCGATAACATTTCGAGGACATTCAGGCAATTGAAGGAACAAAATATTATTTTCTGCTGCTATTGTTGGCATTTTATTATTTTAGTATAATATAAGCGGACGTAAAATAAGAGAGAGAAAATTTACTCAGTGACACAGCTCTGATTGAGAGCAAGAGTTTGCTTCTGCATTTATGTTTCATTTTTTTTTATTAAATGATGGTTGGATGGTTTAACGCTCTTTGGCAACGGCAGCTTCCAATCTGTGGTGTGTAAATTAATTTTTAATTTAAATTGGGGTTTTCCGTGAGAAGTTAAATTGGAGATAATTTTGGTTTTATTTGATTTAGTTTTGTGTGCTTTTGGGTGTTTGGTTAATTTTGCGAACAGCAGGGTGCGTTGAGTTAATTATTTTCGAATTAACGCGTTAAAATGAGAAGGATCAGTGCTACAGTCATTCAAGTTAGCAACAAATGCCGAGAATTTGTGAAACGGCATGCTCCAAGCGAGGTCAAGATGAACATGTTATTCAAAATATGTATGTACTCTTAAAACTATAGAAATAGAAATTCACAAATTCGTTTTACTCAAAACACTTAACCTACAAAATGACCGTTGAACATCGGCTACAAGAGACATCACCTATCTGCGAGATAGACACTCTTACACCTTAATACGAATACAAATACTTGGCGCAACTGACCGTGAGATGTGGTGGACCGCGTTGTGCGTGTTATATTTTTCACCCAAATAGAAGGGACCTGCAGTTTAGAACCATATACGAAAGGCAAATGGTGAAGCTTTCTCTTGACAGTCTTGGACGTTTGTCAGACATTCATGAAAGGTAGGACCGCGAAAAAAACTTTTTGGTGTTTCTGGGATTCGAACCTCGAACCTCCCGCTCATCGATCCAACGCACTAACCACTTGAACCACGGTGCCCACACCTACTATTGAAGTAATCAATGGCGAATCTGGGTAAGAGCAGTTTGAAGTGATTCACCGCTTTAAAAAGGTTATCCCCTGTCATAACTAAAAAGATCCGAAGTAAATATAAATATTAAAAAGCTAAGGACCAGGCTATTTGGAAAGATTTGTTGGTTGAGCCCCAGATTCACTCAAGCACCACATAAGTAAGTAAGTAATGAACTAAATTGCGTTAAATAGTATTTGCTTAATATCAATGTAGTGGGTACAAGAGCTAATGCCAAAATGCAACCCCCAAACCTCTTCTGGATGTCCAATCGATGCAGATTTGGAGTACAATTCCCTGTCGTAAGTATCATAAAACGAATTCTTGTATTTTTATTAGAGAAGGAAAGTTAGTGTTAAACAGAAGCATTTGGTATCGTGGTCGCTTTAGGGACATCCACATTGTTAACTCCGAATAGTGAGCAATGTCCGGAAAGGAAAAGTGACTTGGCTCCTGAGCAGCAAAAAGCCGATAACAACAATGAGGTTTCTAAAATTGAGACAAAAATTCTGGCAGGTTTGTCCCAACCTTTGGTTATCTGAAGTAAAATATCAGTAACTCAGTAACCTCAGTAACGTAACCAAATACCACACAATCGTAACCGTTACATTATGCTAGCCCATCAAAAGAAAACCTGTACCAGGTGCCAAAATTCCGTAAACTTCAGCTAGAAATCAAACTCGGAGATAAAAAAACCGCCTTCCTTGCTAAAAGATTTTTTAGGATGTTGCTCAAACCAATGTTGACGACGAGTTGTGAAAATCTCTGTGGTTACAGAGTCTACCGCAACACACGAGGAGGATTAATTTGGTAAGCAAAGAAAATTGTTCATGCTTGCTGAAATGCTTAATTCAGTCTTACAGCTGTTACATCTGGCAGATTATCCTGTTCAAGACTCAGGCTTCGAAACGATTCGCATGTTTAAACGAACAGCATACTGGCACCATGACACACACGGCGAAAAAGCGAAAAACTGCCGTTTTGGGTATATTTTCTTCCATTTTTGTATTTTTTCTTAAAATTCAAGAACATAACAAGATTCCTACCTGCACTGTCTCTCAATATTAACGAACCGAAAGTGACACACCGTAGATTCACAAAAGGCTCTCAAACATTTTCCAATACACACTATTCACACTTTCCTCCAGATCGGACAGACACGCTTTCACACTATCAGATATACATACATAACTCTCCAACCACCAAAATATCAAGCATTTTTGTAAACCATCCGACATACCTGATAGACCGTCTTTTCATGCCTTCACAAAAACCAATTTAAGTCGTTCAGATCATGTCTGCCAGATATGTTGGACAGTTTGAACTCCCCTATTGCGAGACGATTATCACCAGAAATGCAACAAATTGTAAAACGTAAATTCCAGTCAATGTTGGAGCAAGGTATTTGTCGACCATCGAAGAGCCTTTGGACTAGTCCTCTCCATATGACACCGAAGAGCAATGGAGAGTGGCATCCATGTGGCGACTACCGGCAATTAAATGCGGTAACTATTCCTGACAGATATTCTGTACCCCACGTGCACCATTTCACTTTCTTACTAGAAGGCCATACATTTTTACAACGGTGGACCTACAACACGCCTACAACCAGATTTCGGAGGATACCAATGGCATCCCGAAAATAGCCATCATCACTTCGATTGAGCTGGAACGTGGGAAAAACGGTTCGTTAATGACATGTAAAACGATCGCTTCGCACAACAATGCAGATGTTTCAACGCCATTAAGAATATGGGATGATGATTAACATTGCTACACATATGTGTGTATATCAGCTAATTCGCAACCGATGTTGGGTACATCGCACGGGGCGAGAACATCTTTGCCGATGAATTGTCCCGTATTGAAGCCATCAGTACCACCATCACCATTGACCATCAAGATACGAGTTAAAAGACGAGGAGTTTCAAAAATTTATAAACGTTAACTCTACGGCCATTATTCTAAAAACATTCCAGAGACCAGGCAGCGACAACCTTACTATCTTCTGTGATGTCTCAACCGACCGTATCCGATCGTATCAGAAAGAGTTTATGCAATCAGCACTCAACAGCGTGCACTCCGATACCGTAGTGTTAGAGTGAGCGATTCATCTGGCCGAATATGAAGAGCGAGTATCGAGTTTGGCAAAAATATGCCTGAGATGCCAACGCTGGAAAGTTTCACGTCATAATGTTACGCATATCGGTCAGTACAGTTTAGGACTTCGAACAGTTGTCAAGGTGAATATTAAGGTCAGCGTTGCGGAAATGCTCTATGCAAGTAATTTGACATTTCCTGGCAAATTTGTGCATGCTTCGAAACCGAATTAAGCAATATCTGATTTTGTCCCATCTTTGTACTGCGCAATGTCTCAATTGAAGTTCCCTTAGACATCGACACATTATAAGGAAGCATGAGTCCAAGATTCGAGACCTGAGAGCAAAATCAAGGAACAACAGAACAAGTTTAACCAGAAAAAGGGACTTTCTCATTTAGTAAAGATCACATCCATGGTGGTGTTGTATATAGGGCACACACTAGATGGTTACTTAGCTGAATCGGACATCCACAAGAGAGCAACCATTAGTGAACTAATCAACATCATAACCATACATTCTACTCTAAATTGACATGCTTAGGAGCTGGGTATTCCGCATTATTTAATAGCAGTGCAATGGACATTGGACCTTAGAGCTACGTTGGTCCGATTATGGTTTTTTATACATATTTTATGCACGTTCAATCAACTTTTTTCAACATACGACACAATCACCATTTTTGCTGTAGTTCCGCACAAAACAGTGACTCTATTGCGAGTGTTGACAAATTGCTTCGTAACCCTTGATGGGTTTTGAAATTTATATATGTACATATATGCACGTGTATACTGCTGTCACTCGGTAGTAGCTGACGAGCCAAATGTATTGTGTGCCGGGACATAGAAGTTTTGTTGAAAGAATTTGATTAGAGAAGTAGAAAGGGAACTCAACCACCTTGTCATGCACAACTAGAGGCAGTTAGCTAAGGACCGGGCTAGCTGGAAAGGCTAGTGGATTTAGGCTCAGTTTCACCCCGAACTGTAGCGCCACCATAGTAAGTAAGTACATGTTCACATATGTAGGACCAGAAAAAAAACAAAATATCTGACAACTAGGGTGGATCCACCCACTTCGACATCGGCCATAGACTTTTTTCAGTGTTTTTTAGAAAATTTTCGACAATATTTTACGGATAATAAAGAAAACAAATTTAAGTGCTACATAATGCTTTCAATAAGTTTTTAAATTGCGTATTAAGATAGTTCACCATAACTTTTGCAGATACATTTAGTCAAGTACCAGATCTGCCGACAATTTGAAGATAATCCTTCGTGCGTGAATTAAATCTACACAAAAACCATGCCCTCACATGATTTCTTACGAGAATAGCGCATAATGTAACACTTGAATAAATACACAAAAAATACCCTAATTTAAGGATATGGTCCTTCGAGCACGAATTTCTCGTAAAATAAAGTCCTTGAAGTTCTGTTGAGCATTATCATAAAACAAATATGTAAAAACATCAAGCTTCTATTCGAGGCTATCACCTTTTAACCCTTTGACGCGGCTTTAAATCCACACGAACTGAGTCCTCCTTGTTCTCTTTGAAGATTGCAGACAAATTGATTACGTCAATAAAAAAAATCCTTAGAAGCAGGACCGAGAAAGACGGGATATACTCTTGATAAATATTTACTTGAGCCTCAATCAATTTTATTACAATCCACTTCTGAAATAAAAACAAGTATGGGAGAAAAAATAAAAACCGAAACGCACAAAACAACAAAAGGAAATGAACAGTAAATAAAGCGTACGCTAGGGTCGTATGAAGTTGCTGCTATAAAAGAATATATATGTAGCTACATATATGCTCACCGCACAAGTGAAAAAACCTTAAAATGTTGGGACTGGAATATAAATTTCCGCTTTACCTCCAACTATCACACACGGACCCCAGACGTTGAGTTTGAAGAAAATCCTTTTAGCTTCTTAGGCTTCAGTTAAGCTAATATGATAGATAGAGAGAAGTTATATACTTTCAAACGGTTTAAACTTATCTATACAAAATCATGTTCGAATTGCATGCAATTCTATTGTCAATAATGTTAGTTGATTCGATCCCTTAAGAAGCATGGTATTCCTTTGTTAGGATTCCTTACGATTGGCAAGTACCATCTTTGGAGTTGAATCTTTAGTCATGCTGTCGGTTTCTTGCGTAGCCTTTGATGAGATTATCGATCTAATTATTCAAAGTTATTAACTAGTTTGGTTTTGTAGCAACTTTCCTTTCGAAATACGTCAGTGCCTTCCTTTCACAATAGCCCACATTCATTTCTGCTTTCAAAACGTCTCGTTGTTTTTGTTAAAATGGCCACAATTCTCTTTTCTTATTTTCTTTTCATTATGAAAAAGGCCACATGCTTCGTAGTGGTGCATTAACTGATCCAATTTGAATTACTCTGCAACTAATCACAATTGATTTATCTTCGAAGAACAGTGCCGAATTTATTAGTGATCTCGCGAATAGTTTTAGAGTAATATGGTCAATTTTTTGGAGTAATATCCTGCAGCCCACGTAGGTAAGGTAAGGATTGCTAAAATGGTTGACCTAACCAAGAGCTGGAACCTGCTTAAATTAAAGAGTATATTTACGGCGCTAACATTGAAAAGGAGCTATTAACCCTAAACTCTGCATTATAAAATTTAATTTCACTTGCTTAAACCATGATTAAGTTAGTTCTTAGCTAAGTTTGGCTGCCCTTATAGAACTGTTTAATGGAACCAGTTTGACGTAGATATAAAACTTCTGAATTTACAGATTTCAGATTTTATACAGAAAATGGGCTGTCATCTCATCCTCCTATTTATTTTTAGAGCTTCTACAGAAGTCGCTGGAGAACAGTGTTTTCTAGTGGCATATCTTCCTATCAAACAATGTCCTTTGAGGACTGCAATTGTGTAGCTGGTACGGAAACAAGCCTCTGTCTGATCTGACTGGATTTGCCTAGACAAGCTAGAGGTATTGATACTATTCCATCTGGTGTTGACAGTTTTTATCGCCTTAGTTTACAGATAGAATCACGTCAATAGGGGCAGATGGAGCATCGCTTCAGTGAGGTCCTGACCGGCACACGCTTTGCTAGCTCATCCTTTTGCCCCAAAACCCGCCTCTTTCTTGATATGGCTATCGTTGTGTCATCTACATATACTACGAGTATTAATTTGCACTCGTCCTTGTCTAAGATGTTATTAACTACTAATAGCCCACATAGTAGAATGCAATTGTACCCAGTTCACAATGGATGGCAATCGTTCAGGTATTATAAGTTCCAGACTTAAATACTATACGAATAAGATTTCCAAGAGTGAGATGACTACTACTTTTCCAGCGCCTTTTCTTTTAGTGTCCGTTGCAATAGTATAAAATGTTCTGCAAAGGAACCGAAGAGTTAAGATTTTTCTTTTGATGACTAACCATTCATCTGGTTGACCACTATATGTTGGAAGCTCTTTAACGAGAGAGATCATAAGGTGCCGAAAGTTGGTTGCTGTCACCTTAGTTGTTCCATCAGACCTCGCAGATTCACAACATGTGTTCACCTTTAAGTATTACTTCATAAGGATTATTAGCCCCACCACCACTTATCCAATGTACTCTTTGTTTGCGTTCGATTATTAAATGCTTTAAAATAGGAGCAACATATTTGTAATAAACACCCTTCTGTGGTCAGTATTGCAAGAAGATCGTATATTTTTAGCTAAGGACTGCGGCCCCAGTCATTTTCTTATCCCAAATTTTAAAGCTCACTCCTGACATTTCGCCTACTGCCTTTATTAGAACAAACTTACAGTGGATGGTGCTCCTCCATCAGAAATGACGAACAGTAATATTTTCGCTTAATTGTTTGCTTCAGACATGCCAATATCTTGACCATGGTCTAGGGGACCACTATCAATTTGCCGCTTGTTCAGAACATTCTGCGATTTATACTGTTGCACCGATTGATGGAAGCAATTGACTGTTCGTACCTTGAAAACCAACCTTTTCCGCAGATATCTGGTCTCTTATCTCGATTCACAACTTTATTTTGAATTATTTTAATATACCGTACAAATGCTCTTGTAGCAGCTGTCTTTTCTCAGGCACCATTTTATCCTTTTTTCATTGTTTTGTCTGTCAAGTTAGAAAATTCATGCCTTTCCTGTCAACCCTATTTTCCTGGGTTCCGTGTATACATATGTACGTATGTAGGTCACGGAACCCCGATGCTCGATAGTGTGTTCGTTCGGCCGTCTATCTGTCGCCACCTTCAAGATACAGATGTTATATAAAGTTATGACCCAAATACAACGTGCGTCGGTGGGATTTACAAAAAGCTGTTACTTTGAAGGCAGCTCCAGTACAAGCAAAGACGTCAGTGAAATCCTTTGTCCGCTTATACGTGGGCACATGATGCAACGTTAAAAAGAACAAAGGTTCGATAATAACGAGCTACACTTTTATTAATACTGATAAAACGCTAGAGATTTAAAGTCTTTCGAAACCAATACTTGCACTTTAAAGGACCAAGTAAAAAGGGTAAAACATGTGCACTCAGGTGGAAGTTTAGTAGCACACAGGTTGTATGTGTGGTAAAATTGTCATAAAAATAGAAATGAAAGATAAACAGAAAGTCCGCAAGAGTTGAAGCTCAACATCGAATATGAACATATGAACACACATATACGCACGTGTCAACGCATTCCAAATCTGGAATCCTTTTCTTATAACAATGTTTATTTTAGAAGCAAACAATAGCAACCTAAATATCCAAGGACACGTCGTCGTGTGTAAATGTTTAGAAAAGTTTCCGTTTGTGGCCGAATTAAAGTCGAAATATGTAAATTTCCGGTCGTCCGCACTTTATAACCTCTTTTTTTTAAATTATCCAAATTTATGTGTGTACAGGGGCGGACAGAGAGTCGACAGTTTGTCATTTATTTTGGATTCGATTGAAAGAAAAATTGAAAGTGGATACGATGACGAGTGTTTAGATTTTTTTTTTCAACTGAAATTGTTTTTTTTTTTTTTTTTTTGTCATCGCCGGACCTTTGAGTATTTTTTTTTTCTTAGGGAGATAGTACTTAATGAGTGTCATGGTATCTATTGGTTGCCCCTAGACTGAGTATCCTGATTTAGTGTTTTGTTATTTATTTCCTGTGCGAGGTTTGTGTTTCACATTTATCGGATGGAAATAATCTGAAATTGATTTCTCAAGCTGTGCTAGAGATGGTGCTTGATGTCAAACGACACGATGTCGTTCGAGATTTTAGAAATCAATATAAAGGGGATGTGTTTTTTTTTTCCATAGAGACCTAGAGATGGTGGACAAAATACGGATGATTTATTACACTGATCTTATCGTCGCTTAATTTGGGAAGTGTCAGTTGTCCTTGAGAGTCTTTTTTAATGACATAGACACTTATTGGTAGTGTCGATTTCACTTTCGATTTCATAGAATTTTCGCCACAATATAAATTGAATTTATTTTTAGATAATCTTGATAAAGAAAATTAAATTAAAAAAAAATGCAGAGAAGGGGATCAAAATCATAAAATGCAATAAAAGGAATTAATTATAATAGCTGTCATTATTAAGGCTTTAAAAATGACCTTATCTGTCAGAAGATGTTTAAACTAACGATGAAGTGACGCACATCTCAATAGCATGCGAGTATTGTTAACATTTAAGTTAGGAAACGCAAACAATAATCGATCTATCGATCCCTTTGACTTTTTCGAAAAACTATGAAAGAGATGCACTTCATTCGTACATTGTTTGCAGTTTGAGCTTCACTTTAAGATTTTCGTATAGGTTTGTGTTCACAGGATAGTACATGCGTATCAAAGTCCGTTTAGAAGCTTTCGAAACTAAGACGTTCATAGATCAGTCAGACTAAGAGATAGTTCCTTAGTTGTCAGACATTCGTGCGAGGTGGCACTGT
Source organism: Blera fallax (assembly GCA_946965025.1). Taxonomy (NCBI): domain Eukaryota; kingdom Metazoa; phylum Arthropoda; class Insecta; order Diptera; family Syrphidae; genus Blera; species Blera fallax. Next base: position 97,256,522 of record OX337244.1, read on the forward strand.
GAATAAAATTGCTTGATGTTTTCTGTGATTCGAATGTCAAATTGAAATTAAAAGTGATTGATGCCTCGGTCAACATTTTGTGCTTCTATTTTCATAAAAGAAAAAAATTGATAAAGAAGGGTGAAAATGATCTTATGCTGACAAAAGGTAGGGACTTTCAGGTTTTTAATTTAATTCTATAGCCGTTTTGTCTGCGTATGTGGCAAATAAGTTGCCCTTTTCTTTCGGTTTCTCGAGTGTATCGTGGGTATAAGACTGGAAAAACAAAAACACTTACTTGCAAAATGCCGCAAGGATTACTTTAAATCTGAGTATTCAGATCCATGTTTAACAAGAAACATGTTGGCAACATAGGATTGCAGAATTTTGTTTAATGTACCTACTTGTATTTCCTTACTTTAATTTTCAGTTATTTATTTCAGTTTCAAATAAGACTGTAATCGCCTAACACTTATATAAATATGCACTCAGAGTGTATCTATACCCCAAAGTCTACAGTGGATTAAATCACACTTATGCAGCATTAGTGGACAAATGCACATAAACTTGTAAGCGCTATGGGGATAGTAAGCGAGGTTAGGTTAGATATAAGACTGACTTGTGACTATCCTCACTGCTCACTTAGACCAGCAGCTGGATCGACCATGTCTATTAAAAACATTTTACACTAGAAAACTGCGAACTAAAATAATGAATCTCTGCTCAAAGTTACATCGGTCGTCCAGCTCAATGAAGAAATAACTTCTAAGGGTTCACAGTCTTTTTGAGAGGGCAGGACATTTGCATAGCGGCGACTTCCTCATCTTTTCAACTTCTACAGTAGTCGTTGTGATGTATGGTATGTATGCAGAGTTTTTTGCGGTATCAGAGGCAGCTATGTAGTATGGTGTCAATGTTGGCATTACTAATTTATTGACAGCTAGACAAGATCAAATTCTGCTACTGAAGTAAAGCCCAAGCTTATGCAGTGCTCCTGTGTCTCAGGTCACATGAATATAACTGACAATTTGATGCATGACCAAGCACTTTAATCATTTAATCCTCCTCTCTGTACTATCTATCAGGGATATTACCGTTTTTACTGACAGCCAAGCGGCAATCAAGTCACTGGAATCGTGCTTCTTCACTTCAAAAGCCTCTTTCAATTGCCGTATATTTCTTATGGAGTTGACAGAGTAATTCAACATTCATCTATGCTAGGTGCCAGGCCACAGAGACATTTCATGAAACTATAGGACGGACAAGCGCGCTCTAAGGATTCTGCCTGATAGGTAAGCCTTCGGTATGTCCCTCGCTACATGTGAGCATCTACTAAAGCTGAACGCTATCAGCAAGACCATTTCATCTCGAGACAGGTCTGGCCTAGGCTGGACAATAAACGTAGTGCCGAGTTGGTCAAACTAAAGCGATCACTGTCGTATAGGCCAACATGGGCCTCTTCTCCAATAACTTCTGCAGGACGAGGAGGGGGAGAAAACCATCTTTTACCTCCTATGTACATGCTTGTACAGCCCGGTCTACCTTCCTTGAACCTCAACTCATGGACGCTTACATCGGGTGCAGATCCTTAACCACTTGTGATATATCAACAAAAATTTGGCGATGTTACGATAAAACTAGAATCGATGCTGGTATGTGCTTATACATACTAGTCACCACTAAAAAAAGAAAGTAATGCAAAAAAAAGGAACGAAAATACCAGAAGAACCAAAATAGCAAAAAAAATGTATCCGGTATCTACTGAATAAACTATGTACACGCTTTCTACGAAAGGAACAAAATGGACACTCCATGGACGAGAAATTTCCTATCCGTATCCCCACAATAATAAAATTCGCAAAAAGAAATAATATAACTCATTGCCGGTATGCACAATCCTCCTCAATTAGTTCAGACACCACCCATAAAGTAGCAGGACCAAAAGAACACCAAAGTTTCAAACAACTGCGTAAAAATACTGTTTTGACCTCCTTAATTTAATTTTTAGTCCCCATGGCTAAAATTTGAGACTTAAAGTTTAATATTCGGGATGAGTTTCTGCATATACGTATGTAAGTACATGCCGTTTAGTTTTCAAACAAGTTTTTTTTCGACTGCTTAAGTAAGTATGTAATAAACTTTGAATAACTGAAAATAAATAAACACGGCATGCATAATTAATTATTGTAGAAAAATATCTTGAACAACCAGCTTCCTAGTTTCAGTGAAGCCCTCTGAATACATTAAAAAAAATAAAAGTAAGTCTCGTATGGTTAATGAAGTGTCCGTTGCAATTTCACTAATTTAATATTCATTTTATAAATCTGTGAAGCATTTTACATAGTTCGTGCAGAATAAATATTTGGACTATACATATCTCCAAATATTCGAAATACAAGCTTCTAATTAAATTTAAATTGTTTGTATGAAGAAATTTTGAAAACCACGTTTTCGCAAGTTTATATGCATATGCAAATATGATATTCAAAATTACATAAGTTGTTTACAAAAGATAAATAAATAAGAGCACATGATATTTTGGAATGGAAGCAGAATTTTAATGGTGACTCTGAGAAATGTTTTATTATTGTAGGTATGTAGAGGGTACGTTTCATGTTTCAACCCGATTTTGTTTCACTCCAACAATACCAACCCTACATATGGTACGGGAGTAGAAACTTTTCTTTCTATTTCATCGGGTTTAAAAGTCACAAGTATTTAGACTTGTGCAGTATCTTCCAAGCGGAAACCATTGCAATTCGAGAAGCAGCAGCCTGGCTCTCTAACAATTCAATAGAGGATCTTAATGTTCTTATTTACAAAGATAGTGAGTAGCAACAAAAGCCTTGAAATTGCAAGCTTTAATATCCAAATTTGATTAGTAATAGCACAGATTTTCTAACGAAATCGTTGCGAACTATCCTTCTTCTGGGTTCTCCAACTTAGAAAATATTTTTGACTCACTTAGATCGAATTTCATAATTGGCGGATATTTCAATACAAAACATAAATACCTTCTCTGGTTCTATATCAACTTCACAGAGCACTGTGAAAATGGTATGGAATTTAGCGAAGATTTTAATTCTACAGAAAAACAGACGTATTGTATATTTTTCCCGAAAGGGGTGTCTGAAAATGTTATTAATATTCAAGAAAATTTTGATCCCTCTTCTCGCCGGTCAATATCTCATTTATCGGGTATCCGGAAAAATAAATTTCCACGTAAGCTAACTAGCATAAACTTAACTTAATGGCACACCTTCGGAAAAGATTGTGAAAATTCTGAAAGTGAAGTGTCTTTAAACCACCATACGAACTTGAAAACAAAGTCGATCGATTTTTTGTGATATTATAGCACATCCAAAGCACATTTTGGAGCAACAAGTTTTATAAAAAAAAGTCACAAATGGAGAAATTAAAAATCCGCGAGAAGGAAAGGAGTTAGTAAAGGATAAGCGACGCTCTCGCAAAAGTTGGCGACAAATCTGCTCTCCGCAGCATAAAACTCACTTAAACCACCTAGACTTTGAAAAACCGCGAAATCTTTTAACACCTTAAAGACCTACTTGCGGATAAGAGTTCCAATTAGCCATTAAAAATCCAAAATGCTAGTGTTATTTATCAGTGAAATAAATAATGGCCCAAGAGTGGGGAAGGAAGTTTTCTGAAGTTTTCATATACTTTGACGTTTTAAAGCCTTGATGGAGGAACTTGTTTTAACCATGATACCTGAAAATTTTGAAACGAGAACTGAACCGATCGCTGAATGAAATGAAGAAATGTAAAAAATAAGACCTGTGGATATGATTCAATTATAGACCGGGTTCTTAAGGAATTGTTTATGAAAGCTTTAATCAAGCTCATCTGTCTTAAAAATGCTTCAGTCCGGTTACGGAAAGTAGCTGGCAACGGAAACTAGCTGAAGTTTTCCAAGCGACAAAAAATCGTATCGGTTAATACCTGATCACAAATTTAGTTTTAGGATCAAGCACTTCCCAACTGAGAAGGTCTACAAAATACGGACTAAATTGAGAAGAAAGAAAATATGTTTTTGCGTTTTTTCTGACGTTTATTCGACATTGTATGGTTTAAAGACTTGAGTCAGTATTCAGCTAAGTCAGCAACTCACAAACTCCAACGAGCTATTGATAAAATTTATGACTACAAATAGTTAAACAACTGACTTCGCAAATTAAAGTTGTACATTGGAAACGATGACATTCACAGAGATCTGGGTATGGCAACAGTCGAAGATGAATTAAAAAAAATTCCCGCGTAAACAATGGATTTGCCTACCCGTTACTTACTTATTTACTGAGACAGGGTGCCGTTTCATCTTCGTGATCCTGGGCATACCACTTCCAACAATAGCTTGGTGTGTAGAGCTGAAGTCCGGTCAAACCGTTGTATCATCTGATGACCATGAGGTAGATGAACTATAATTGCATCTTAAAATTAAAGCTATCAACAGTGACGTTTAGACCTAAGCAGTGGATATATGGTGTTTTGTTTTTTGACTGCATATACACGACAAGGTTGAAGAAATCGCATGACAGCGCAAGAACTTGTTGAAATCCGGTACACGTTTGAAATAATTCAGAAGAGCTTACTTATTCCAATCTGCACATTGCATTACATATTTTCCAGAATTACTCGACACAGCTGGATTTATTTTGGCGGGATCACGGACAGGGCCATCGCCCAATAGAGTTCGAGTGGGCTTTGAAAGGATAATGTGAGTTCATTGAGCATTTGAGGGATGTGATTTATGTAGCGATTTCTTCGGGGCGGAAACCACAGTGGTATTTCCAGATTAACATGTTACGCAAAGAACGTTAGATAGGACTCGATAGGATTTTATGTTCGACATTAAACATGGATATGCTTTGGTTGTTGATGCAGAACATAGGATCGCCCTTCTCGAAGATGGGACATATGGGAAAGTTATCGTCCAACCATATTTGAATTATTATTTGGTGGATGCATTCTACCAAAACATCGCCTTCATATTTGAATCTGTTCTCTGATTAGCCATTAGACCCGTCAGCTCTGTTTGTTTTCAGTAACTTCTTTATTGCCTGGAAGTAGATCCTCTTCTTTCCTATCACTCTCTCCACACTTTTCCTATTTACCAGCAGCTGAAGTGCTCCTCAAGCACATCTTTATTATTTGTGCATGGGTGACTAAATTCCTCTCACGATTTCGAAGAGTCCGTGTTCCGGCATTGTGACCACCTGCCAGTTACTTGGCTAAAAAATTGCTGATAACTCTATCACTTGAGTTGAAATTAATAGAACACCATTTATGTGTAAGAATGATGCCACAATTTAAGTAATTACGTTCATGACATTTATGGTTTTCATTTTCTATGAAAACAATCCCTGTTTGCGCAAATATTACCTCAACATAAAATCTAAATCACTAACCAAGAAATTCCATTACACACGAAAGGCTCATACTTGGAGAGCATGTTGTCATGCATGATGTTAAGCTGTTGTCTGGAGCACCCCACTTGTGTCGTCTGGTTTTGACTTTGTTTTGTGAGCTTAAGTATTAGGGATTTTCGAATCTTTGTTTTCCACTTTGCACACAAAAAAACTTGACAAATCCCTGTAGATACCTTGTCTTTACAAACTAGTTGAAAATTTCTCTTCTGTGGAAATTTATTTCTGGGAAAGTTTTCACGTTTTAGCGAAAATCAATTTCACTTACGTTGGCATTTTGTTAAAATTTTACGAGAAAACTTTTCCTTGTATCATTTTGTTTGTTTTGACATTTAAGCTAAGAAGATTTTTTACTTAAAAATTGCAAAATATTAGTCTGTGTGATAGATAAAAATCTTTAAAAATTGCATACATGAAAGCAATTTCGTAACTATGCATGCACATGAAGCATATGAAAGTCGTTCAGGACATCCCATGCGAATTGGACAGCACAGGGTCTACTGATTCTATTACTTCCAACGGCTAATTCCTAAATTTTAAATACTGCTGGTAAAGTTTTTATCTATTTTGATTATGAATAAAAAAAATACATAACTCTGATAATAAATGAGATTTACGAGGGTACCCCTTAGATAGTATTGAAATTTTGTTAAAAATACGCACAAATTGAATATAAACTCAAAAACCACAGATGCAGGAGAGTGAACACTTACCACTATAGAGGACCAGCCATTGGTATCCTTTAATAATTGCTATTTAAACTACAACGCTCAATATTTTGACTATAAATATATCCATTGCTTGTTGCTCTATTAATTAATTTCAGCTCTATGGAAAATGTTGCTTCGTCAATTATGTATAGGTTATTTGGGAAACAATGGTTCTGAATGGTCACAGTTGTGCTGTGCTCAAAGGATGTCTCAAGAAAAATAGTTTGCGCTAAAGATCTTTTGTTTGACGGCTGAACTGAAACCAAAACCCGTCCAAGCCCAAATCGTCCAATTGCGGTTATAATGTCTCTGTAGAATACTCTAATCACTCTTACGTTATGGCGAACTTCAATAAGGAGAGACCAATAATTCTGCCAAAGGGTAAGCCTTGTCGCTGTGAGCTGGATTTTGTGGCCACTGCACTGAATCTCAGAGCTATGCAATCGCACGCAAGTCGAAGTGGAGTAGTAACTCATAACCCTAACACACAACAGAATGATGCTTCTCCCAACGTACTCTTCATATCCGGGCAGTAGTCAGGCCGAACTAGTTGGCGAACATCATACATATATGGGCTACTTCGACATATTTGGATCATAGGCCAGTATTCGGATAGACCAAATGGCTCCAACAAAGTCCCCATTCGAGACGAAGATGGTTCAGTCGCCCACCAAAGAAAAAAAAAATCGGAAACGGGAAAACTTAGTATTGACGGAACTAGACAATGGAAGAAGGATAACGACGTTCGCATTTTTCCATGGAATGCTGGGATCTATAACATGCCACGTCTACATGAACCAGTAGTGGAGACCCTAGACTGGTATAACCGCCATCTAGGAAATCTGATAGAATTGACTGGATAAAAGGAGAATGAAAGAAAAACTGTTGTATGCGGTAAACTTAGGCAAGAAGTCTTGAGAAGTCATGTTAGTGAACGTCTTATAGTAATTTTATCAATGCTGAATTTGTCAACATAAGGCTAATATGGTTACTAAAGCGTACATTTATCGGTAGTCTATTAGTCTAGTAGTTTATCAATCGACGAAGGACAGGACTCCAGTATTCTACGTACTCGGGCCTACCAAGTGGCCAATATAAGTAGATTCGAAGAACTTCCTTATTCTAGTCAAAATACGAATGTGAAAATCTACATACCATAGCAACGAAGAATTACTGCGAGGACATATAACGTTGAGAAGTTGTAATCTCAATAGATCGCCCCAACCTTTTAAGATCTGGAATTTTGTGACCTTTCTAAAAGTATAATGCAGCCAGTGCCAAATGCTATAGGCAACTCTGTCAGCAACTGACAACCAAAAAAAAACCTTGTCAGCGGGTACATGCAGGAAAGTAGTAGAAGATGTGAGGAGCAAATCGGCTTCACCGAAATAAAATGAAACAAACGTGCGATCGAGGACATAGAGACCTGTAAATCCAGGCCCGACTTGCAAAAGTTTTAGCAGTCAGCTAATCTCAAAGAGATAAAGACGAAACCCTATGGTAAAGTTAGAGTCGATGCTAAAAATAAGGAAAACTATTTCTGCAGGCACTTTTCTGCTGTCACGCAAAATGTACCATTAAAAGTAAATGATGAGTGGCAATATTTCTAACTAAACTGAAATGAGGATAGAAAATTCCAAACTTAAGTCCAACTAGGCTCTTGGCCTTGATGGCCGATCTGCCGAGTTAAACAAAGCAGCTCGAATGGCCTGATAGATAGCATGCCCCAACTTATTTCAACAATAACGTGAAAGGAGTCTAGACCCGAGGGATTAATTCTCAGCATCATTTGACAAGAAAGGGGATTACTTCCACTGTACCGATTGTAAGGGAATCAGCCTTCCAAAATTCTTCGATCGAAGGTCGACCAAATGTTATACGCCGGCATATCCTGTAAAAAGGCAAGATGTGCAAATCGATACCAACTGTCTCTTAATGGCAGCTGTTTCTTACAAAGAACCATGCCTACTTCTGGCTTCCTAGCAAAAATCATCCATCAGTGCAGAGAACGCTAGCTGCTCCATCAAGGTCGGTAATGATATTACCGATTCTTTTGACATCTGTGCAGAATTTAGACAAGGTAACGCGCTGTCATCTGACTTTTTTACATCATCAGCCAAAGGCAAGTCTTTCAAAAATCTGTACAACTACTCGCATATGTAGCTATCGACAATATTCACATTATTCTCGGAAAGAATGTCACAGTCGACAGCTATAACTTCGACGTACTAAAGGACTTCGTCTACCTTCTACCTTGGCTCCGATGTTACATATGACAACAACTGCAGATCAAAAATCAATTAAAGAGTAACTTTTGACAATCGCGGTTTCTTTCCGCTAAGAGTACAATCGAGAAGTAAGGCCCTCATCCTGAATAACTAAGAAAACCCTATGTAAAACCCTTATGTCAATAATTCATAGCCCATCCTTTAAAATAGATATTCTTGTTAATGAAGCATTCAGATGTTAGCACTTTCGATATTTCTATCTAACGAATTTGAATTTCAACAATGCTGCATACCGATTAACTCTAACCAACCATTGTATCCCAGGATCATACGGCCAATCTTTGAACAAAATATGAACTGACATTGGGCTCACTCAACGTGATTTAAATTTAACGACCGCATACTTATTCTCTATTGTCTTCCATTCCATTCAAATTTCTGTTTCATTTTCCACCAGAATAACTTCTTATATTGCTTTACGTTTCCTTTTAACTTTTCCATTTTCCACTGTTTGAAGAATACAGCCGTGAAGGGCACAAGATAAATATTTGTAGGCGCTCCGGAAATAACGAGAGAAAACTAAGAGAAAAGTTGTTTTCCCCTAATTTATTTATATATACATTTCGACAACCACGCACAAGAAAAATTCCCTTCTTCATACTTTCAAAAGCCGACAGGACCAACCTCTTGAATGAGCGTCAGCCCAGGATGATTGGGGCAGGCAAAGAAGTCACCTTCAATCCATAACCCCCTCGACCATAATGAAAGCCAACGAGTGGAGGGTTAACCCACCCCTAAAGCATTAGTAGGACATCACAACTTGTTTTTTGTGTTTATTTTTATTCTTTGTTCGCATCTCCACAGTTAAGGACAACGGAAGACGAATTCATCGTACGCATAGATGTAGAGTTTTGTTTTGACACCCTTACACTTCCGCTCCTATCTTTTTAATACTGGCCTACCTCCATATCCACCCAACTATTGATTTTCTTCACTCTCTGTTATTTTATTTTAAAAATATTCTTGCAACTTGGCCGCACCGTTTAGGTAAGGGTTGTTGGCAGCGTGTTGTTGGCAGCGTGTTGTTGGCAGCGTGTTGTTGTTTAGTGGTTAATATTGAATGTTTTTTGAAGAGCATCCTTCGGGGTATTGTAAAAGTTTCGCGACTGCTCCTGCAAGGATGAATAACAATTGACTTGTGAAAGTTGATTTTTCAATGTGACCGAGGTGTAGAGATGGACTTTTTTGCTTTGAGCAGATGAAGATCAACAACTTAAGTCCGACAGTAGCGAGGCTGCTGTGTTGATGATGGGTTTCTTCAAAATATTAGGTATGCCTGTTGAATTTTAATCGAAATTAGTTTCCTTAGGCATTCACAGTGTGCAATAACTAAGGTCATCTTTATACATAAAAAATTAATCAAACCAAGGGACTGACTTGTGAACGCGTAGAGAAAGGAGTTCGTTTGGTAACGCCTACTGTAAAGTATTTCAAAGAAGAAGGAGCAAAAGGAAGCGTTCATTTTGTGTAATTTAGTAATTTTCCTTGGGAAAATTTCATCATGAAGTGATGAATTTTTTTTCTCTACTTAGTTCCTTGCAAAAGGGAAAAACTTTTCCCATTTCTCTGTAGGCATCTGTTGAGAGAAAATCAAATCAATGGCGTCGACTACACAGTTTGGAAATTAATTTTTCCTCCGACTTGATGAGGGACAATTCAATATCCTTGAAAGAAACCAATATATATATTTTCAATACTTGTTTGGAAATTAATAACTTTCGAAAGATATAAAGGGACTCTTAATTGCCTCTAATCATTTCAGAAAATAAACGTGTACATATGCATATAAAAAAAGGACTATGTGGACGTACAAAAGTATTCACACAGATAACAGATATTTATGTATGTCACACTGTCATGACAAAGTGACATTCGGTGAGCTCTGAAAGTCAACATAGAAAAAAACTTTGCAAAAGCCCAGAGATATACGTCCATGTAAACGGTCTGAAATCGATTGGACTAATGAAAACAAAGGATTACTAACTGAAGTATTTACCAAGATTGTATTATATGAGTAAATGTATTAAAAACCTCGATGATTCGACCAATTTAGGTACAGGTGAAGTGAAAAGGGAAAATGCCTGGAGGACATTGTAGTAAGCCGATTAACAAAGCTTTAAGAAAAACACAATATTTTGCTATCTACTAAGACAGTTTTCAAAAATGCGAAAGCACAGGAAACACCTTTCGTGAACTCTTGAATGCTGTGACCATGAATAAGAACATAAGAATAACCACATGCTTGTTATGCATTTAGCAAAGCGTTTGACAGAATAATTCATGACAATTATACAGAAAGTCTCATTGGAATGGGAGTAAGAAAGTACTAGGAAAATGGATTGACAATTATCTACATATGTATAGGAAAGCACAATGAGAGTTAAAGTTGCAAGTACACAGCAAGCCTAGTAAAAGTGCCCCTTTATGGTATACTTCAAGTCTCAAAAAGAGAACCAATTCATTTTTTTCTTTTGACTTATGAACGTCTTCGTGTCTTAAGAGGAGTACTACATTTGCCTACGCTGGCAAGGTTGTTGTCAAATACAAGTATCTCAAAACAAAAATACCAATAATGAAAGATGAGTTTGACCAAATAATTAGTTCTGAATAAAAATGCTTAGTAGCGAGCTATAAGACAAGCCCAAAAGCTTCCGACGAAATCGAGTACTCCAGGTCAACGGTCGGACTTTCACTTACAGCAGCAATGTTTTTTGCTGAAAGGACAACACGATGATCCACAGCCTCTTTAATTTTGTTCACTACATCGGGAATTATTCACTCAGTAAGTCAATTAAATTGACCAAAATCTTCTCAAAAATTTTAACACACAGTTCGTACTTACTTACTTACTTAAGGTGGCGCTACAGTCCATGATGGACCTGGGCTTTAACCAACAAGCGACTCTGGCTGGCTCAATCTTTAGCTAGCTAGCAAGCAGTTCCGCACGCTAAGTTGGCATGCGGTCTTCCCCTATTGTATCGCGCCGTCCCTCGCGAAGGGTAGGAGCATTGGTGTTCATAGGATACAGCCATACATGACCCAGTCACCTCAATCGTTGGACCTTCACTCTTCTGGTTAAGGAGATGTCGCTGTACAGACGATATAGTATCTACGTCGTTATATCTCCTCCTCCATTATGTAAAAGGGACCAAAAAATTTCCTCTCGAAGCAACCAAGAGCAACCTCATCCACTCAGCAGAACTTGGATGATTAAGGGTCACTTTAGTTTTTCGAGAAAGGGGTTTGGTACTCAATTACCATTTTAGTTCAAAGTAAACGCTCACTGATCTGATCGCCAATGCGTCAAATCAGGGGTTTCGTTGGCGTGATCGAGTTAAAACCCATCACGCCAGAGGTGGCATTACTGATGGGTTTTTGGCAATATTTTCACTGGTCTTCAATACTTGATGCTGGCGGCATAGGATGCCTTAAGCCTGAAACAGACGTGCAGTGCTGGATACAGCAATGCACGCGAGAGAGACGTGCAGTAAATTTTTGACTTTTGAGCCCATCAGTTTTCTGTCATTTCTTCTAGCGTCTTTTTGGCAGTCCATTTGAGGTCCTCAAATGGTAAAATACCACTAATACGAAACGTCATATCACAAAAATTGTACTAAATTGTACCACTTTACTGTTCTACTACTGAAAGTTTGCATCAAAATTAGAATTAGAGACGTTTTGCCGCAACGCATGGTAGTGCACCAAACACATGTGTCCTTTTACACATAAAGTAATGTTCTATAATTTTGCTGCACGTCTGCTTCAGATCAAAGGAGGCTCGATGTACCTTGCGGTGGTAGCCGTTACAGTATTTTTTTTATCTTGGCGGTGTTTGGGATATCCGTACCTTGGCTACAACCCTTCGGGAACGTTTGGACATCCGTTCCACCGGAGGAGTGCCTTGCGTCGATCGCAATGTGTTCAATTGACTGATCAGGAGATTTCCATGTTCCCTTGTAAATATCGAGATGCGAGAACCATGTACTAGCTACGACAATATTTCGCCCCGCAGCTAAGTCTATCAGCACAAATCCGTTATCGTGCAGGCTGTGGTTTACGACCAAAGATTCCATCTCTTTCTAGCTCACTGTCATAGCTAGGGCACTGCTCGTATGTTTTGTCCAAGATTCGTCCGTATCCAAGGCTTATTGCTTCTTCGATACTTCTGCATGTTTTGTGTGGTCGGGCAGTTACCCCATTGGCACAACCCTCAACCTGGACCAGTTCGATTGTAGAAACCTCTAGGACGAGGGATAGCTTAAACCGATGTCGGTAACCTACTTCGGGGGTTTGAGGGCTGCCTTTGGCCTCCTATATTCTTGGATTAGTTAGATCTTATTACCTAATTATTATCAGCGTCTAATTATTATGAATGATGACATTAATAGCAGCTTAACTAATTGCGCAGATATACATATAAGGTTGCATCTTTTATTTTTTTTCTAAGATCTGAATTTATGATCGGAGAGATCTCGGTCTGAAAGGAGGAAGTCTACCTAAGGATGCGGACTTTTTGGTTAAAACTTAACTAGAGTAAACTTGGGCTCCAGATAGGTTATCAAAAAGGATCCAACGCCCACTGCCCCGATCTGCGTCATCTTGACGACACCACAAAAACGGCACTCGAAGAGGTATTTTAAATATACGGGGTACCCCTTATCGGCTCGGTATGTTTCTGAGAATATCTTTCGACATAGTACCCTTGAGTGCCTCACGAAAATTAGACGTTACAGAGCCTTTTGCTGTAAGAAGACAGCTTTTATGTCATAGACTTCGCTAATTAAATCTGATTTTTTTTAACTGAATTTGTAAATTTTTCTACCAGCGGCTGATGTTTTGAAGACAATCAAAGACCAAGGACATGTGATCGGTACTTGCAAATTTCAAAAACGAAATTAAGAACATACATACATCACAAAATGTTGCCACACTAAGCAATAATCAATGGATACTTTTCGCAGACTATGTTTTTGGAAAGTTAAAATAGGTCCTCTGAAACAGACGCTCCTTATATATGAAGATATGACATATCGGGTGAAGATATTGATTACGTGATTTTCCCAAGGGTGTGTACATAACTATTACTTTCAAGTACGAATTTGCATGACAAAATTTAATAATTTTGCGATGGTAAACGATTTTGGAACCTACCTACTTTAGACACTCCTCTTGTAAAGGTGAAGCAATATGATAAAATATAAACAGACTAGACATGCTAGTGTAAGCATCAGTTTGTGTTTATTAATTTTCCCACACTTCATTAAATCGTTTTTATGAGATACATTTCCACACATAGAAATCTATTTGAATATTTCAAACGAACCAACAGCACAATCACTGACTCATGGTAATAGGTCTATCTCTCTTGCTAATTGTCTAAATTATAGCAATTAATGGATTTAATATGTAAATAACTAAATCCACACCTTGTATGAGTTCAGAGCACCCATTTAATTGCCTGCTAATGTTGCGGATCAAAGGGCTTGGGCTTGCCATATCTGTGCTCCGTGGTAATGGAGATATTTCCATTTCAATGCGTACAACACCCGCAAGTGGAAATGCCAAATAAGTTGTTAATTAATGCTAATGAAAGGAAACTGAGAAAAGTTCCTCAGATTTGTGGTTATGTGCTTATTATTCGTAGAAAGGCGATCACGCGTTTTCGGGTCGAGAATAGGGTTTTGCTTACTCGGAGTAACAATGCCTGAGATCATGATTGAGAGATTTTCCTCGGCATGAGTGTCGGGTTTCATGGGATAATTATGCAAAAGGTAATTTCTTTTGAAGGAATTTCATTATAGGCGAAATGGCTGGAGATATATTTCTATCTTATGGCGCCACAGAAATGAGTTCACGTGTTTGTCAGTGCTGACTTTTTAGTGGCATATGCTCTTGATTTGAAAATGGAAGGTTTAAGTGTTTACCCTTACCGTGAGAAACATATTAAAAAATTATACTGCTTGGTACCTATTTCAAAGGTTGTTACTTAAAGAGTAAGCTCATATGGTATGCTATAAGGTTTTATTGCTAGACTTACTTTTCTGTGCTACAATTTTAAACTATGGTGAAGCATTGCCATTTTTCAAAATGACAAAATTGAGCATTTGCCATGAGAAATCTATAAAAGAGCTTGACAGTGACGTTAATGAAAAAATACCTTAAAATAAGGTCTTAACCATTCCAAAACCCAGTAAATGTAAATAGGTTGAACAATAATTTGAAATGTGACGTTCATAAAACTTACTATAAATAACGCTACAGTTCCGAATAGGTACACATTGGCCTTAGTAAGCAAGCCTCCTCAGTCAGCCCAGTCTTTAGCTAGCTGCATCTGGATTTGCTGTATAACTTGGTTGATTTGGCTTTCCAACTCATACATGCTCTGATCCCATCGAGGTAGACTAAAAGGCTTGTCGGATTACTTGCTGGATTATCATCCATTGACCAGGTGTGTATCGATGTATAGCACATACAGTCTTATCTTCCTGTACACACTCCGAGAAACCAAACTAGACATCACGTGAAGAAACTTGAGCAGCGAACAACCAGTTATACTGGTGTGTGTTCGTGACCTCATCTTTGGGCCAAATGTATACATTTGTATATACGTATATAGGGATAGTGAGGATCTTACATAGTATCTCGGGAGTTCCTTGAGATGGTCGTACTTCTCAATTCTCTTTTTATCCCGATGAACATTGCTTGGGAAGAGCGATCATCATTTAATTTCAGCACTGAAGTCATTTTAAGAATTGACTGAAACTAGGAAAATGAAGGGAAATGCAATAAAAATTCAATAGAAAGGACCGAGATATATCTGCGCTGATAAGGTAAAACATCTTAAGTGGACTTAAGAAATATGATTTTAAGATTTTTCGTGCGGTAAAGTATCTTAAATCGACTTAGGCTTTTTTTTATTATTAGGGAAAATTAGGGAAATGCTGTAGACTTGTAGAGGATGTTTCACTTCAATAGATTTGGATACATTTTCAAAAAAAAGAGGGATATGTCTACTTAAGATGTTTTACCTCTTGATACACTTGACTGAAGATATTTTACATTACGCAACGTGCTACACCTGCGACTTAAGTTATGATGAAACTAAAAATAGTTGAAGGAAAGGGCAGTTCAAAAAGAGTTAAACAGCTAAAATCACTTAAGTCGACTTAAGATGATTTAATTTTTGGACACAGATATTACTATCGCAGGCACTAAGATACAGAAGTGTTTATTTTATTTCACTCTCTGGAAAATATATCTTGCTAAATTTGTGCGTATTCCCAGTGAACTGCAGAATTTCAAAAAAAGATTGAATAAAATCTATTCAAAAATTATCATCATGTTCTCAAAAATGCTGGACATTGGCGGAGCAAGTGTTTCATCGGTGACTGTCGTTCATGTCTGACAGTCGTTCCCCATCGAATTGAGGGTGAATTTTGCAGCCATTTCACGAAATATTTAGTGGTTTTACATTTGTCCAGATCCGATCATCTAGAACCATAAGAGAGTCAATCCATTCTACGACTTTTGCTAAACTAAAAAGAAATATTGGCCTTGGACAAATGGGAAAAGTCTCTCCTTTGCAAGTGCCGCGGAGATTTCTCTTCTACAGCCCCGAACTCAAACAAGACAGACCATATTCCATTTAGAACATATTGTCAGTATATTCTTACATTCATCTACAGTCTTTGAGTTATTTGTGGGAGTCTAAATCGCCTTGAGTACAGTCTAACTTTCACTACGGATTGTGATCCTTCTACCATTCATTATCATTTTGTATCGTTTATTTTGTGTGCGCCTTTAAGAAGAGACCTTAGTCTGGGAGACAGTCATTTGGTCTCATCTTCCAAAAACTAGCCAACTCCAGTACCTCTGCTAGTACTAGAGCGGTCAGTATAGACTAACATTCGTAAAAATTTTAGGAAGTTGGATTTTTCCAATTGACCATACAGTTCATATCTTCAACGAAATATGACTAAAGAAATCATAATTCCGATAAAGACCAAACTATGACCAAATAATATTGTCCCTAAATCTTACCAAATAGTGCTCCACAGCGAATTTCATGCCAATCGCGCCAAACTTTATTGTTTCTGAGTCGACATATCGTTTTATTGCCTTCTTCTGAATAGTTTATATCCCTCGCTGTCTGATAATTATAGATCAGCTACTCTTGCGGACCATTAAACTATGGACGCATAAGTGGAAATTCATCTATGTGCAACAAGCGTACAAAAGCAGAATGCGGACCTCACGTTGTTTCGAAATATCTTCGACACTTTTAGAACATTCTGAGAGACTGAAATTTATTTATGCCACTTATGTCCTAGACAATGTATTTTTAGATATTGCGCATCAATAGTAATTTGAAGATTAACACTTTTTAGCCCAAACCTTGCTCAAAGACTTACCTGATACAAGTACACAAACATCATTAGCATATGCTTGGATGTGAAGTCTCATATTTTTTTAATTCGGTTGCGGGTAGCCTACTCAGCCTCTATTATCACCCTATTGCCCCACCTGGTCCGAACAGTTAGTATCCTACGAGACAGCATAAAGTATGCACGCCTGTCTGATGGTCTGATCTACTATTTTTCTGGAATAGTAACATAGTCAATTTCACCATCTATGTGCGTCCACAGACTCTCCCGGAGATAGCTCCAGCACATTTTCGATCTTGCAAACGAAGTCATGCAGAACAGATTCTACCGGTCTACATTCAACTCAAGTGTCACAAGTCCACAAACAGAAAATTGCGTCGCAGGGAGAAGGTCATTACTTGGAAAGAATGTAAAACCATCGGCCTTACCGTCTTTTTGAAAGTCTTCACATAGTACGCCTAACGTTTTCCTCAATTTCCATCAACTCGTCACATTACTTTTAAATAAAGTCCAGCTTAGTTTTCTGATACTTTATTTTCTGTACAACCCGACAGTTAGTGTCGTTTTCCTTGGACATAAAAACTCCTTGAAAAGAGTTTCTGGACATTTTATTCATCTTCTGAAGTTCAGTGTACCGCCAGGGCACACTTCTTCCTTTTTCCACTCGATCGGACACTTTGTGATCGAGCCACAAATGGATTCGAGCTGCAAGTTTTGTATAAGCCATCCAAGTAGGATGCTAAAAAATCGTATGACTTCAAATTATACGGATAAAATTTTATTGACATTGGTGGAGCAATATGCATTTTCCATCGACATCCGACAGTCGCTCGTCAATGTTTAAGAATCTACAGAAATTTTCTGTCCAGATCAGCATCTCTGACTGCGTTTCCACCATAAGGCTAACATTTACAGCTTCGAGGGCTTCCGTTTGGACTTTATAGCCTTGGTACTCTGCTTTCACCTTTTGGTAAAACTTTCGAACATCATCTCTGCAGTAGAATGACATCTTCAATGATAGGGACCATTTCTAGTTCGGCGGCTACATAAACAAATAAAATTGTAGAATTAAAGGTTCTGAGAATCCATGTGTTATCATTTAAAGGCTGTTGAATCCACCGCTGGTGATAGTTTGATAGGCGCTGTGGACTGGCGTGATCGAGTTATTTAAAAAAAATAAAACTAGGAAGACGCAACTGTTTCGGTTAATTCTCTGCGGTATGGACAAATAATAACCAACTTATTTGGTCTTCTAGTGACGATATTAATGTCAGCGACATGTGGTTCTAAAAGAACAGGGCAACATACCACAGAATAAGGTAAATTTGAGGTTTGGCGACATCAATTGGCTACCAAAACCATGTGATCTGACCGCGTTTGATTTCTTTTTGTGGAGCTATGGTAAACATGGTGTCTATGCAGACAATTCGCATACCTCAGAGCCCTTAAAAACCAACATCCGTGAAGTAATGGCCATAGCACAGCCAAAAATATGCACACCAATCGAGGTTTACAAAATCCCATGCGATGGCCATTCAACCATTTTTGTATTCCAATTGCACACATAATGGAGTAGGTATTTGGAGTATTTTAATGCAGCTAAAAAATTCGTTGAAATCCTTAATACTTTTTATTTTAATCCTAAAGCACAAAATAAATAACCCTTACTAGCATCCTATAATTTTTGTAAGCAAGGAAATTTGAATTCCCTCTGCAAGCACAGTTTTTTCATCAAAAAAATTCAAAAAAAAAAAAGTCAGCAATTTAGCGTCTTTAAATTATCCGTATATTGTTACAATCCCAGCTATGTGTCCTTAGGCTAATTGCAAGGACATACGCCTACAAAAAAGTTTATTGTCTTTCCCTTCAGTCCCCATAAAGTGGTAAGGCGTTAACTTGTACTTTTTTTCTTGATCGTATTTTATTTATTTTTTAATGAGCAAAAACTCAATATGAATAAATGTCCTTTATTTTACTGCCCATTTTTTTTTTGCTTCCCACATGTTTCCTTTTTGATTTTCATTAAAAACGTGAATGTTACGTATCAGTTTTATTGATTGAACTTAATTTATTTAAAATAACATAGAAGACAGGCTTATTTTACTAACATCCATTACAGGGGGAAATTGGGAAATCTTATTTGACGCAACATTAAATTCAACTCGAAAATATCCCACACAAATACAAAAAAGCAAAAGAAACATCTGAATAACTTTCAAGCATTTTCGCTGTGTGAATTTCTAAGAATCTATCAAAATTTTATTATAAAAAGGTCAACACGAAACTTTATAGATACTTGCACAATACCGCCCGCTGTTTATTCCCACCAGATGCTGCTGTCATTCAAATTCAAAACGGTGTCCTCAATATTACATGAACTTTAAGCAAACAAAAAAAAATCATATCATTGGCCCTTCTTATCCAGTCCTCTAGATATTTTTTTTACACAATTAATATTTAGAGATTTACTTTTGAACAAATTTCTCGGAAATTCTTCGAATGAGAAGAGAAAATACTTTTCCATCCATCGGATATGAAGTCAGCTAATATTATGTATATACGTGTTGGTCCCTTATTGGCTCTTAACGTCACCATGAGATTTGCCTTCGGTCTTATATACATATGATATGAATGTTTCCTTTCAAGGCGTACATTATGTTTGATTCCAGGTTTAAAGGAGAGAAATAATAAAAGAGAAATATTGGGCAATGGTTCAGTACATCGATAGACAGATTGAGACTAAGACAAAGAGGCCTATTATGCCGTTCCGGACGCTATAAGGTCTCTTTTTCGTGACAGAGACTTAATCTTCTCAGGATGTAGTACAGC
Organism: Blera fallax; assembly: GCA_946965025.1. NCBI lineage: Eukaryota > Metazoa > Arthropoda > Insecta > Diptera > Syrphidae > Blera > Blera fallax. Next base: position 97,276,156 of record OX337244.1, read on the forward strand.
GAGGATAGTAAGAGGTTAGTAAGAGTATATCCTTGAATGTAATCAGCTTTCTTACAGCGACGGGTTTCACCATAGAGAGAATGTTGGCAGATACACGCAGCAAAACAACAGGTAGCGGCGCTATAAAAAAAACGCGAGTAACGCGTGGCTGAGGGCATAAAGAGTTGCGACTCCAAGAATGAAGTTCGGAAGTTCTATCAACGAGTAATGGAAAATGTCACCACAAGATAGTTGTAGAAGAAACTTTGTAGTAGAATCACAGTCGGTCCTCAGAACATGGAAAAACTAGTACTGCATACTGTATAACGGTGACGAAGAATGTCAAGCATAATACAAAGAGTGTATTTTCAAGACAGTCTGCAAAAGAATTTAAAAAAAAAATACATTTATTTAAAAGTTAATTTTTTATTATTTAACATTTAAAACTAATTTTTGTCATATGAACACCGCAACTGGCAATTACAAAGCACACTTTGTTAGAGGGTGCCATGGCTAAGTTGCTAGTACGTTTGACTACAGAGCGAGAGGATCGACGTTCGAATCCCAGAAGACACAAAAAAATGTGTCAATGTGTCAACTTTCGCGAATGTCTGAAAATATCCAAAAGTAACAACTGTCATGAGAAAGTTTCCCAATTAAAGAATTAAAAAGCATTTGGAACATGGCCCTAAGCTGTAGACCCCTTCCATTTTTCCTATCGGTCCAATTTTTGGTTACTTTTTCAAGCATCTGAGGCCGTATAAATTCACCATAAATTATCTTCCAAAGCTTCAGTCGTTCCTGGTCAATCCACATAAACAAGCGATTTTAGGTTTCCCACAGAAAATATTCGAGCGGCATTAGATCGCAAGATCTTGGTTGCCATTCACAGGTCCCAAACTTGAAATCACTCTCTCACCAAACTTTAATCTTAATAAATCGATGATATTGATCGGTAACACGTAGTCCCATCCTGCTGGAACCGCATATCGTCCACATCGACGTCACGTAAATTTGGAAACACATATTCGCTGATTATCCTTCTGTATCGGTCACCAATGGCTGTAACGCGAGCTCCTGCTTATTTTTTTTTTTTTTTTTTTTCAGAAATAGTGCGCGATGGTACCACCAGTGTACAAACTGTACATGCAGGATATTTTTGTGAATGTAATGGTGTCTGAAGCACTTGGGGATTGTTCACACAATCACAACAATTGCGCTTATTGACGTATCCGTTGAGCCAAAAGTGAGCATCATCGCTTAGCACAATTCTGAAATAAAATTCCTGATCATCTTGCAATTGGTCCTGACCCAATCCTGCGAAAGTTTGACGCATACCATTATACATCAGCTTCAATTCTTGCGCCAATTGAATCTTGTAAGGGATTAAGCTAAGATTCTTTTGCAGAATGTTCCGAATTGTGGACAGACAAAGCCCAAGCTTCTATTCCTGCTTGCGAACTGAAAAGTTCGGGTTTTTAATAACACTGGCCTCAACTGCGGAAATATTTTCTTCAGAACGCACTGGTCTCATTATTGTTGTACGCATTATGCCATGTACCATTAAATAAGTGCGAAAGGTGGACGATTATTCGGTCCATAAAATGAACGAAATGCTCGATAAGCTTATTTAAGTGAATACTGATTTCGGAAATAGTATTCCACTATTTTGTGACGTTGTTCCCCCTGTAAATATATCCACGACGAATTGTAAGCCTTTACTGAAAACAAAAAACATTGACCCTTAAGAAAATGACAGCTAGTTTAACAGTTTTCTCTATTGGAAACCTTTCGTAAACACCTTTAATCATCCTGCCTAGACGATGAGAGCCAAAATTGGAATCAGGATAGCAATGTCCAAACTTAAATTACTGGGCTGAACAGTCTATCAGCGAAGCTAATTAAAGTGACTAGAAATGACCTAGTAGAGAGCATTATCCATTTCAAAAAGTCAGATAGATGCGTGTACGAGAAGACCCCCTTAACTGCGCCGATCATTGAGGCCACTTCAAAATCCCGCTTCAGCGCTTCGGATCTCATGAATGAACGTCTGAGACTTGTCGTCAACAACCTGATCGGACCCAATGAGTGCAGCATTAGGCCAGAAAAAAACAAATATTTGGGGCAACAGACTTTACGACTTCTCACGACCATTCGTATCGTGCGTGTTACATTTTTTCGCACTAATGAAGGGTAAATACAGTTTGAAGGTATGAGCGAAAGACAAATTTAGAAGATTTCTTATGACAGTTTTTCTGTTCGACTATTAGTAGACATTCGCGAAAGGTGCGACAGTGTAAAACTCTTTTTTGATATATTCTGGCATTCTGTCGATCAGTAGTCCAACACACTTATTACTGAGCCACGGTGCCCTCCAGAAAAAAAATAAAAAACAGTTGACCGAATTCTTACACTTTGGTAAGAATTAAAGATCCTGGATACACACCATCAATTTATTTATCGATTTTGAAGCCGCCTACAACAGCATTTATAGAAATTATACACAGCCATTTCTAATTGGGGCATCATTGCCAAACCTATTGGCCTGTGTAGGATGACAACGGAAAATAATCGCTGCTCCATCAAAGTAGGTAATCACCGCGACCTTTCATGTCAAAAAATATGAAGACATGACACGCGACTTTTTTAAGACCATCTTTGAGAAGATTATTCGAAACTCACAAGTCAGTACAGGAGGTGCAGTGTTTCAAAAGGATATGCAATTATCCGACCTCAATGGGTTATCTCCAGTGAGTTTGCCAGAATAGAGATAGAAGCAGCTAGAATGAATCTAGAGGTAAACGAGAGCAAAATAGAGTACAAGCTGGCAACAGAGAAGCATCCGCCACATAGAAAAATGGAGCAAAACATAATTGACTCTGCTATGACGCGTCAAAATAACATCAGCGTAAACAAAGAGGAATATCTCTTGTCAATCTCTGTCTCCTCGGACCAAGAAGGCAATTAAGTAGAAAGAATCTGTCCCCGCCAACTAAGGAGAGCCCATATAAGTTCCTTATCATCTCAATCTTTCTTTTTGGTACAAAAACGTAAACTTTATCGAATGTGAATGGAGATAACTTTGGTGGAAAATCAACGACGACTTATACGAGCTGTATAGCCACATCAACGCTCCACTTCGAAGAGTCCTCGATTTTACTGTGGACGGACTACGTATGTATGTAGTAGAAGTAGTAGTAGATCTCAACCAGCTTGGAGAATGCAACTAGTGGTAGTCATCCTTTTTAAAATTACTCAACGAATGCAAAGGACCATCGAAGTAAATATTGAGTGAACTGAATCGTCTACAATCTCTCTGCAAAGATCACCTTGCCAATCGCGATAAAGGAAGGAACTGACAGACAAGACCTAAGATTATTTCGAAATCTTAGAAAACACACCTTCGGACAACATCTGATGTCACTACTGGTGCCTCTTTGCCGAGATAGCTAAGTGGCAGTGGAACCTCTCTATCTTTGCCTGTTGCTGATCCACCTACCATCAGTCTTCAACTAACTCCTGCTTCTGTGAGTAACATTTCTTTCCAACTTTTGCTTCACTTAACCTGCATGCTGAGGATTGTTCTTGCCTAACATCTCCTTTCGGGAATTTGGCAGTAGTAAAGATGTCTTACCGTAAATTATTTTACAATAAACTGGGGATCATTTCCATTCGTCAAAAAATATTATACGCACAGAAAAATGACTACCAGTCGGTGAGTAACGCACCGTTAAACATGAATACAATTTCCACTTTCTAGTTAAAATTATGTTTCAAATTAAAGGGGATTGAGGAGGCTTAAAGTTATGCCAGCTCATTGGTGCAAGGCCAGAAGTGCAGTTTCTGGAGAACTTTCAAATGTGCTACTGTAGAAGTTGATAATTTTACAGCATTAATTCGAATGCACATTGTTTGAAATGGCTTGGACATTTCGTTTATAGCTTCATGAGATCCTGAAAATATTAGCATAGCTATTCAAATCCAGGTAAAGCGCTTACACAGTAAACACGAGATATTCATCTGAACTGAATACTTCATTTCTATTAATTTTTAAGGTAAGACGAAAGCCATATTCTAAGATTTTTTAACCCTCGTGTCAATACGAAATTGATACACGGTTGGTCAGCGCGACGGGTGCCCGGGTATCCCCATACATTTTGTATGGGCTGGGACAAAAAAAGGAAGAATTATGTAGATAAAGTAATAGAAACATAGTCAAAAGTAAATTCAACGCAGTTTAGAAGCTATATTTAGAAAATTTATGTTTCATTAAAACACCGTACAGAATTTTATTTATGCATTTTTTGAGCAAGTATGGCATTTGTTGATAGTTATGTTATGCTTGTCGCAGATAGGCTTTTCATAAGAGTTACAACATTTTCTGGTTTTCATGCCATGATACTTAAATTTTGAGCCGTCCATTTGGCCTCCATGTTGTAATCCGTGCTGGTGATAGCTCATTTGTTGCAGGGGTGCGTGAACGTATGTTCTCACCGATCATAACATCAATGCCATTTTTTGTGTCCAAATTGCGGTAAATAAGAAGATTTTCGGATCTTGCTTGAATACTCGGCATGCACAAATGCTTTCCCAACTCTTGAAGGAATTTTTGGCGGTTATATTTTCTCATTGTGGCTTCCTTGTTGTGCTCAGTATAAAGAACGTAGGCCGCCAATCCACAAACGTGGAGTACATTATAAAACATGGCAACTGGCCATCGTTAAGTAGCTCGTTTTGTAGTAATATGTCTAACTATTTGTTTCATTACAGCCACCTGCACCTGCACCAAATAACGTATGTATGTATGAACTGCACAACCGTAGGACACAATCTAATGAAATGATTTAACTTTTCAAGCGAAACACGGAAACACAAGTATTAATGTTGAAACACTTTCAAACGCGAAAAACATATACGAATCAATACAATATTAATAGAGGTACCTGGGTATACTATTCATATACATAACTCCGTATTAGAGTAGAAAAATGTATTTTAAAAAATTAACTGATCGGATTTATTTCAAATGGAGTACATTATTCGAAGCAGAATTAAATTTCAATAAGGTACTGAAAATATTAGTATATGGTCCTATGGACGAAATTCATTTTTTATTGGTTTAATAATCAAATGGATACCCGGGTACCCTCGCATTGACACGAGGGTTAAGTCTATAAATTTGATGAATTTTCTTATGAGCATGAGAGCTACATATAAAGTATCTTATGGTAGTAGTAAGACGTCATCATCGTAATACATACTCAAATGAAAAAATTTATAATATCACGCTTGGTTAGGGTATTCTTCGATGCATTCCTAATGGAATGTCAGCAACAAACTATGCAAATATTTCACTTATTGGCTTCGATAGATTACAACATCCTTTTTGAGATCTCACAACCTGTACACACCCGCCACACCCACTCCGCGCACCCACAAGCACTTTTAAGATTATGATCGAATAGAGCGTTTCCTTACGCCGCGCTGCTTCGCTATTTTACGATGGCTGAGGTCGATTTCGTGATGAGGAGCGATGATGACATGGCTGTGTAAGGGTTGGATGTACTACCAGTATACTCGCAATATTTTGGGCGATTTCCAAGAAAGCCAATATTTATGAGATAGTAATTTGCTTTCCCGGAGACGTCAGTAAAAATCTTTAGGAAAAAATACGGTAAAAATAAATTGAGAATTGAGAGAAAGCAAGGAAAAAAGGAGATTTTATTTGGAGATTAATTTTCCATGGTTAAAAATTTCGTAGAATTACGTACTTCCTTCATGAAGATGAAAGTGATAGATGTTGTTAAGGAGCCTTGGCGTTGAAGAGGATGGGCTTTGGTGAGTTTAACTTAATTATTTCTCATTATTTTTACGCTTAAGATCGACCTTTGATTTTGCATAGCTAGTTAACCAATTAATTTGAGGCAGAGAATGGGTAGGTATTTAAAAAATAAGCCTTCAGAAAATTTATTTTTGTTGGCCTGCAGATACTTTATGAAGGACATTTTTTTCCAAATAGGTTACAATCTCTTACGCATACTAATGACATTGGGTAAATGCACCAAAATGAGATAAATCGATTTTGTTCTGATATGACATGTGGTATTTCAGTATTCGAGGGTTTTTCTTATCCTTAGGATCAGAGATACATTTGTGTGCGTAAGTCAAATGTATTAAAGAATAGTAAGGAATACAAAAGTAAAGAAGCAATGATTAAATCACGCTACCCAGAAGGAAACCATTTTCACCCATATACGGGAAATAATACACATTTACACGGTCTGGCTACTCATGCTGGAATGCTTTACCACAAGGTTAAGGTATCAGATGATAAATGACTGAAAAAGTCTCGTAGAAGTACATAGTATCTACCAATGGATGTGGTAAATAAGAGGAAGACCTACTCTTTCAGCTTTACAACTATGTTAATACTCCAACTTGGACCACCTTAAAAACTATGAACGATGGACTCCTATCCTACTAAACCATATCACTCCAAAATGCAAAAAAACTGCTGTTAATACAAAAATATACCATCATAATGAACTTTGGCTACAGAACTAGAACCTCGATAGGATTTTGGAGCGAGATGTATCTACTAAATTCTATTTAAGGAGGCTACTAAGACTTTAGAAGATGAAGGAAACGTCAGGCTAGGTTCAAATCAGCTATTTATAGCTAGAAATGCCCGAATAAGTATCAGTCTAATTGGTGCAAGGCACTCATCTAATGAATGGAGCTTTGAATCTACGAACTTGCGAAGGAGCGAATATCCCTTGGATGTATTTATTTGTGGAACATCACATTCATATTCGTTGAATCCGGTATCACATGGAATGACACATTCAATGTATAGTAGCCAAATCTTCCGCCGATCTGACAAAAATTAAGTGACGGTTATTCGAGGTCACTGTAGCGCCACCTAAGTAAGTAAGCAGGTTATTCGGGGTCGCGTACAAGGTTTATCTACCATATACGCAAATGCCTGAAACCTTGCTTCATCATACCGGTTGACTTTTATTAGTGCGATTATTCCAATAAAGGGAGCGCCTTGACTGAGTGATTTGGGCATGGGACCACTGAGCGGGATGTTCGAGGTTCGAATCCCATAGTGAAAAGTGCCATGAGAAAGACTTTTAATTCGTCTTTCGGATATGGTTTCAATCTCTACGTCCCTTCCATTTGTGCAAAAAAATAAAACGTGTACAACACGAATGGTTGAGAGCAGTTGGCGATAAACCCCAAAAGGTGTATTTTAAACAAATATTTGTATTTCCATAATATTCACTGATACTACAAACCTATAGATACCCAGCATACCTTAAGCAATTTTTAAACTGTCTGTCTTAAAATGAAGAATGCTCTCTACTTCCTTATCAAAATCGGATATAAATGCTTTAAAAAACTTAGAGTTCTGTCATGTGTCTTCTTCAACATAGAAATTCACAAGCCAAATCCAAATCTTTCCTTTTATACTCGTTTGGAAATTAATTGATGGAGTGCGTAATTGCACTTTCACGTGGCAAAATTAAGACCCTTTATGGTCAAAATACAAATACTTGGTGCAACAGACCGTATATGATCCAGGACCTAGCTCCTCGCAACCAATCGTGCTGTGCGCGTTTTATTTTTTCAGACAAATGAAAGGGGCCTACAGTTTAGAGCCATATCCGAAAGGCAAATTGAGAAGCTTTCTCATTACAGTTATTACTCAACTTTTTGGTGTTTTGTGGGATTCGAACCTGGAACCTCCCGCTCGGTAAATCAACACACTAACCACTGATCCACGGCATCCACATGGTCTTATGGTCAATTATATAAAAAATGGTTGAAAGTCCAATAGCTTTTCAACCATTCTATGGCTTTGGACAAAGTTAATCACAAGGCATCATAAAGTATTCAATTACAATATTTGGATACAGTACTGGAGCTGCTTGGCTTATAGGGAATTACTTAGCACGTAGAAAGTAAAGAATGGTTGTCAAACAGAGGATCTCTAAATTAAAAGGTGTTTTGCAGGGGTAACACAAGAGTCCATACTCAGTCCTATTGTTTTTCTTTTGTACATCAATGACTTATCTGCAATTTGTTAATCTATTCACATCTGCGGTCAGTACAAATGGATGGACCTGGAATTCAACCAAGACCCAGGTTTTATTATCCTCCAATAGACCACACATGAAGGGCATTACCAGCCTTGGATACAAATTGAGTTCAAACTGGTCTTGTATTAAATATGTACACTTAGCGACGTTGAACGCTTAAATAGAGTGCTGAGCAAACTTGGAAGGCAGGTGATATTATTCTGCTTGAAACAAAATTTATAAACAAAAAGTCTTTGAAATGATATTACTCAGCGGGTTGCAGCCGATTATAGAAGCAAAACGTCTTATTCGTGAGCATCAATTCAGATTGAGATCCAGGCACTTAACAACTAATCAAGTACATAGAATAACAGATGTACATATGTATTTGAAAAGCTATTTGTTCATTGTCACAAAGTTATGAAGAAAAGAAGATTCGCTCAAGCGTATTTCTAAACATTTTTCAAGCATTTGACAAGGTGTGGCATGAAGCCTTGAACATTTTTTATCTATCCTGCTGTGTCATCTGCATAGACAAAATTAAATGAACAGTCCAACTGAGTGAAATATGTATACATACGAGGGAGATTTTTTTTAAGTTCGCAAAATAAGTTATTAAGGCATACACAGATATAATCCAGTTTTCTAATTTAAATTTCCAATATGATCTCCTTGGAGAAGAATTCACTTTTAACGAGTAGATCTAGGCCTTAATTAAAATATTTCTCCAGTTTGCTTTCGAAATGCCTTAATCGTAAGATATCAGGTCAAGACCGTAAAGCAGATGACATAAATGCTTTATCGCCATAAAGCAGGACTGGGATGATCAAGATAGGGCCTTACTACTCGATTGCCTTCTCAGCCCAAAGAAACTGCGATTCGCAACAGTTATTCTTCTTTTGATTTCTACTGAGGTATTATTGTCAGAGTTTATGGCAGAGCCAAGGTAGACAAAGTCCCTTACTACCTCGAAGTTATAGCTATCGACTGTAGCGTTCTGCCCAATTCGTCGATGTTGTATGTTCCTTCTTTTTGACAGGATATGTACATTCGGTTTTGTCCTCATTTGATGGGCTTCTGTTTCGATACTAGCGAACGCAACAGTGACAGCCCGCTGTGTTCTGCCAGTTATGTCGATGTCATCGGCGTAAGCTAATAGTTGCACAGTCTTTTGAAAGACTGCGCCTCCGGTGTTGTCTTGCGCACAATTTACGAAAGTTTAAACCTTACAAATCAGTGCGTTGATATGAAGTAAGATAAGACCTTTTATCCTCTTTTTTACTTTAATAGATTGTCTTAAGCATCTTAGAAATCTAGTCCATAACTTATTCTTTGGAATAGTGCAGGGGAACAATTGGTAAATGAATATGAAATTTCACATTTTTACCTAAAAAGAGTTACCTGACAATATAGAAATAATTTTGGCGCCATTCGTTTATACATTCACCCCTACTCCGCGAACTTGAAAAACCCCGTATCGTATCGTATCAACCTATCAAATATGGCTACACTTATTACAGTATCTTACCTACATTCGCTCTGAGCCTCGTATGTGCTTTGAGTGTTAGTATCTAGTTCCAAAATATATTCCTTGCTAAAATCAAATTTTCCCGACAAACATGCCACTCAACTGTCACGATTCAAAACACATTTTCCTCAAATCCCGAGTCTTTCAATTACGCAACAATTATTTACCGAGTTCTTTTCCAGTGAAATAGGTGTATTTATAAATATATCTATTACGTTAAATCTCAGTGCCCATTCAGAAGAAAAACCTCTTCCATAAGTTTTCGCAACACTCAGCACAATTTCTCCGATAATAAGTTCATTTGCACTTAATTTGGTAACTTGAAGCCATTTGCAACTTTATCCTGGCAGTAGCTCTAATCTACGAATTTCGTGCGAAACAACATTTTCGCGTAACATTTCCTTGTCCCATGATACGAGCAAACAAGCTAGAAAGAGACGGTAATGCCTCCAAATTACCACTAACATTTTACTGTGAAGGACATCATCCCATCGACCTGCAGAGTTTTCATCTTCATAAAATGATTAGAGAAGGCAACGAGGACGAAGAAGGTATACCATGCTTCAAACCTCATCAAATTAACGACAACGAACGAACATGCAGCACACCAGTAGTAACAGCTTCCTCATGAGTAAATCTTACCTCCATAAGACCTGGCGCAGAAGTGGAAGATTATTCAAAGGATTTCATGCCATACACACATACACGCACACACCAGCTAGATGTCTCTATAGGCTGGACAAATTTGCAATTCTAGTTTCATTTAAGCGAAGAAGTGAGAAGTGAAATTTGGGATATGGGAGTAGAGGGTTTTTACTACTTCGGAGATAAGCAATTTGGTGAACATCATGAGAGTAATAAAATTGGGAGTGCAAGACTGTTCCACACAATATGACCGATGACAACAAGGATCAGTATATTCACACTTGAAATGTAGGCTGGGATTATGGGTCGAGGAAATGTTCATCGTTTGCTCGGCCGTAGGCCCTGAAAGTTCATTAGATTTGATTGCGTTGTGGGGATTAGCATGACCCAAACTGTCTTTATGGAACCGGAAATTCAATTAATCCAATTGCTAGAAAATTCAGTTGAATCTTAGCAACATAGAACGGAAGAGTGAAATGAAGCTAATTTTATGTAGGACATTTGAGACTTTTGTAACACTAGAGTCCTTGAACCTCATTCTTTTTAAGGGGTGGTGCTTGGAGTATATAAATATTGATGAATTACTGAATAACGTTTTAGGCTGCTTTCATTTATCTACTTATGTTTGCACAGAAATTAATTACCCGTAGGTTGGCACGTCGAAAAATACTCATAATAAAGGAAATGATTTAATTGGCGTATTATACAAGTGTATGTATGTATGCGGGGTTGTCCGGTTGAATAAGTTGCGGAAGAATTGCATGACGTATTTCAAGCGTCTCAGAACTGGCGAAAACTTCAATGTACGAGTATTACCTCCAACTTAAATCTTTCAGCCTTTCTCTTCTGTTATATGATATCAGTAATATTAAAAAGAAATCATCAAAGTAGACACCAGTCTGACCATCAGCGTAGTAGATCCTGCGAATCTGACCCCGAGAATGGGCTGAAAGAGGGAGGTTATGCTGACATAAGTTGCGAATTTAACATAAGTTCACTGAATTACAGAATATAGGACTTCACATCCAAGTGCATACATGCTTCTGATGCATGTGCGCTAGTATCTTGGAGCATGGTTTGCAATCGAATTCAGAATACAAATACAAATACAAATACTTGGCGCAACAGACGTATGTGGTCCAGGGCCTAGCTTCTCGCGACCATTCGTGTTGTGCGTGTTATATTTTTCACACAAATGGAAGGGACCTACAGTTTAGAGCCATATCCGAAAGGCAAATTGAGAAGCTTTCTCTTGACAGTTATTACTCTCGGACGTTTGTCAGACATTCGCGAGAGGTGGGACCGTGAAAAACTTTTAGGTGTTCTCTGGGATTCGAACCTCGAACCTCCCGCTCAGCGATCCAACGCACTAACCACTTGAGCCACGGCGCCCACGAATTCAGAATACCTTGGATAAAATCGATGACTGATGTACTAGATGTAGATGTCATCGACACAAGGAATGCCTGCAGTATTCTGGATGTCTGAACCTTCCGAGCAGCCAACAAGGTAGGTAGGTAGGTAGGCTGCAGCAAGGTAGTGCCAAGGTACGAATGCGGATATACCAATTGCCACAAAGAAGAATAATGTGAGAAGATTTAACGTCAAAAAGCTGCAATCACAAAAAACTGCGAGAATATTCGCCGAACGCATATCCCGAAATCTTTCCACGACTCCTATGCCGCCAGCATCCATTATCAGAGACGTCGCAACGGATGTGTTTGGTTTTACTCGACTAACCACCACCAAGAAACCCATTGTTTGACGAAGAATTCCAGCAAGCACGAGCTTTACAGAGCCATGTATAGTTTGGCATCCCTGCCAAACTCGTCCATCTGAGCAGAATGAAGATGAGGAAAGCTCGCTGATCCATCAAAGTCGGTGACGATCTAGCCGAGACATTGGTTATCAAAAAGGATTTAGACAAGGCGATGCTCTGTTATGCGCCTTCTTCAACATTATCCTTGAAAAGATTGTTTAAAACTTTCAAGCCAACACCGGAGGCATATTCTTTCAAAATCTGTGCAACTACTAGCGTACGTCGACGACATTGACATAATTGGCAGAACGCAGTGGGCTGTTACTGGTGCGTTTTGAAATGGAAGCTGTCGAAATGGGTTCAGCTGAAGGCTAAGAAGGCAATTGGGCAGTAAGACCCTATCTTCAACAATTTTGGAGACTCTATATAAGACCTTTAATATCCCAGTCCCGCTTTATGGTGCTGAAGCATGGACACAGTCGAAAGCGGATGAAGATATCTTTGGTCGTTTCGAGAAAATGGAGATAATCGATCACGTTTGCGTTGACAGGCTTTGGAGGGGAAGATTCCATGATAAGGTATTTGAGCTGTAAAGCAACATGAAGCTAGTCAAAAAACTGCGAATCCGTCGCTTAATATGTCTAGGACGTGTAGGGCGAATAGACATCAAAGTTTCGGCCCTCAGCAGCTCAACCAACTTTGAGTGCGCAATTGGAGACAGTTAGCTAAGGACCAGGTTAATTAATCGTCCAAAAAAAAATCAGTGTGTAAGCCGATAATGGGAGCATCCGCACAGAGATAGTTGGGTTTATATTCCTGATGATGAAAAAAAATTAAAATTTTATTGTTATAACTATTCAATACTACATCTCGACTCTAGACTCTTTATTTGGCGTACAGATCATGTAAAGACTCATCATAAGACTTCCAAACCGCACATACCTATACATACTTTCGCAGGTTATAGCTGCTTTTCAATTCTATCAAGACAACCGGGCTTTCTAGGGTTTGTACCCAGGAGTGTACACAGGTACAGACACACTTAGACCAAAGAAGGTTCATTTTAATTGTTAGTGTTCAGGTACCAAATCGCAACGGTTTTTAAAAGAAGAGCTTCTAGGTGGAGTATTCTTCCATAGAGCTGTCCAGATAAAGAGTAAATGGATTCAGTACAGTTCTTCCTCGTCCTTGTCTCCGAAGTTCCCACAGAAGTGATTTGAGAAGAGTACCAGCCGCTTACCGTGTAGATCTATTGGAGAGTACTCTGTAAGGACACCGGTCTTCTGGTCTGCAATCGCTTTAGTAAAGCAATCTATATCAAGGTTCAACACGTCGCGTCGTGCCATTCTCCCAAATGTGTTATGCTTTTCTGATTGCATGCTTGAGTAAAATTTTACAAGCGGCGAGAGATATAATTAGAGTTTGCCTATCAGACACAATTCTGATAGTGGTACTGATTCTATCAAGTTCGCCAGTTCTGCAGTTAGCTAAAATGTCTTTGGCATCCAGCCAACAATGAATTACTTTGTCATTTCCGTGAAAGATGAGTGGTAATCAGAGGAGATCCTTCATGTTAATAGACACCATTCCAGAGACTTGGCTTGGCTGTCTATGAATATGTTTATATCGATGGCAGATATTACATTATATCTCAGTCAGGACAAGGCTTCTTTAGTCGCCATTATTTCCACCTGAAAGATGCTGCAGTGATGAAGAAGGTAAAAGAGTATGCTCAAATTTAGCTTTTTGGAAAGACACCTCCACCTTTGGTAGTATAACAGCCAGCAACTTATTGGTAAGCCACCTAAAAATAATGTACTTATGGAATTACTACAGGCCTATGCGGAGACTGCATACAAAGAGATGTGGAAGATTGCAAGGTCCAATAACCCTGCGAATTTAATAGCCGTAAAAGTTTAGGAAAAATTTCCTGGAGAATATTTCTTCAAAGATCTGGCCAAATTGTCAACAAGTCGCAAATTGATTCTGAAACAATAACAGGGATCACAATGGATTCAGGTAAGCTTGAGCGGAAATTCAAAAAAAAATTTGAATCTTCTACCCCCTCTTTTTAATTCTACCACGACTTAGTGTTCGACCCCTATGCAAACAAACAGGGCTAGGACTAGGAAATATGAATGCTGGGGTAAATTAAATAACGCACGCTGCTCTTCTGTGGCTTAAAATTACAGCACTTCATAGGGATCTTGTCTTCTACTTGGGTTTCCTTTTAACTTCAATCAATCATATACCACACACTGAAGCTGATGTAACGTACTTCTTTGCTTCTATATAAAGCCTTTAATCAAAGAGAACTGTGTAGAGACACAAATAAAAATACTGTTAAGAGTTTATTTGGAAAATTTCCTAATGACATCCTTGTTGCTATATACAAGCCAGAAACGATAAATCTATCAATCGGAACTGCCCACCAACAAATACGCCCCTTTAACTATATCCCTCGAAACTTAAGACATAATGTAACATAATCAAATTATTTTTAATGTGTCCTTTAATACCCCCTTTATTTTATGGCTTAATTTTATAGCTAAAACACACTCAGTTTATGGGTCAATTTTCGATCGAAATTACTTGCAAGAAAAACCACGACATGAAAACCTTCAAACCGCAATCATTTTAAAGATACTTGTACTTCGTACCCGAGTTCATTCAATCACAGTAATAAAATTAATTTCACTACGTTAGCGAATTAAAACGTGATACTATAGTACAGAAACAGTATCCTTCCAAGATACACATACATATTCTCCGTAAAGCCTTCATTTTATTATTCATTTCAAACTTGTAGACAGATACTTTCACGCCGTCTTCACTGTTCACTGTTTATATATGAATCATAACATGCTCCATTACTTAGAGAATTAGAGTTGAATAACATCAACAGTTCATCCATCCTGCTGAATGAGGATTTATGAAATAAATTAAGCAATTCACAGGCATCCAGTAAGTCGTACAATTTCATGAAGGAAAATATTACACATACGCCTGCGATTCGCATGCAAAATATTTCATTAAGAAAAAAACAAAATAAAAATAAAATTATATATTTCAATTTTCTAGCCTTTCTCTGAGATCTTCTTTTTACATAGTGTGTCAGTTTAAGTCAGTCAAAATCTTTTAATTTACTCCCAGCAAATACCATCACTGAGATTTTGATATATTATTCAACGGATACGCTGACGTTACGATATTAAAATATTTACCTTTGTTATTTCGGAGGCGTATACGCAACATTTTTTGTGCTTTTGTTTGACTTTTGAAATAAAAATTGCGTAAACCTCTGACATTTTAGGTAATTTGATAAATGGAGTTTCAATTTTACACAATACATCACTCGGGTTGATTGGATATGTAAAATAATGGTTTGAGATGAATTTTTTGGAAAGAGTTTGGTTTTGGTTTTCTTACTGAAGGCTAAGGAGGTTTTTTTTAAAGAAAAGAGAGGATTAAAAAGGGCTGGAAAGGTGATACCAAACTGTTTTAAAGAAGGAAATCTTTTTAAGGTTCAAAAAATAAATTTTTGTTAATAGAGAAAAATTAATTTATATAAGGATGGGTACATTGATATTTATTAATCTTTAATAGGACACCTCTCCTACATGCACCTTCATATATAAGTGGTGAATGTTGCCGCAGAGTACTGACAGAATAGCTTAAGGAGAAGCCATTGAATCCCCTTAATCGGTCAAAGGAAATAAAAAAAGAAAACACCCAAGAGCATATTTTTTTTAAGATAATTTTTACAAAAATTATGAGAATTTTTGTTTAATTGTTCTTTTTCAAGCTGAGAAAAAAAACGACCTTACTTTGCTTTTCTAAGTCAATGCCCTTCCGACAGTTTTACAGCCTTGAAGACTGTCTTGAAAAAGAAAACGTGATGGAGGTGCCTTTAATGGACCAAATGCAGCGTTCACATCCGCGAAGTGGAATGCTGGCATCGGTTTATCCAGCCACTATTTCTAGAGACTAAAGCCAAGGACTTGGGTCTCCATATTGAGGGTTGTATATCGGGGAACTTCCTTACCCCTTAAATAACTAGTAGTTACGAAGCAGCAGAAAAATTCGGATATATATGACCCCACTGTTTATGACTCTAGCCAACAAAATAAGGACAACGACTTCCGGATCTACATGTGTATACGTATGTGACCTATACATATATGAATAAGACTACTGGGTCAATATTAGCCTAATATGCGCTCATGTCCCACCAAAGAGTCTTTTTACTATCTCCTCGACAGGTCCTAAAAGCAATATCCTCAATATACACATTAAAATCATGTTAGGCGGCAAAGAAAAGGAGAACATCTTTGGAAGGATGGTTTGCAAGCATAGCCTACACTACACCACGTCTGGCAATGGACCTATGGTTTATTGACTTTGGGCCAATCATAAAACGCCCATTAGAAAAAAGACCGGCCCAATTGCGTCAGTTGGCTCTCCTCAATATCCCGTACAAGTTCTTATCTGCCACATTATGTGAATGCCTGAAACCCTTCATCAACAACCTGATTGGCCGCTATCAGTGTGGTTTCAGGTCAGGAAAATACAGAGAGTGAACACTTTTTTAGAGGCCTAATGATTCTAAGGCCTTATATGACAGCATTTATAGAGACGAGCTATACACCGTCTAGTTTTGGCATCCCTGCCAAACTTGTTCGTCTGTGGAGGATGACGATAGAGAACTCTCTCTACTCCGTCAAGGTGTGACTTCTGTAATATCATACTTAAAAGAACTACTACCATATGTCGACAACATTGACATAATAAACAGAACAATTAGGAACCCACAACATCGCCAAATTAAACAGAACGTCAAACTCGACAGCTACAACTTTGAGATAGTAAGGGACTTTGTCTACCTTGACTCTGCTATAAATTGTACCGACAATACTTACATATACCACTCAAACTGTAGTGCCACCAAAGTAAGTAAACTGCCAGTACTAATTGTCTTTATAATAATGGGTCATATCTCAAAGGAATCAGTTTTTCCCTAATTGTAGCTGATCCGTGAATTCAAATATATTTTACCAAGCGACGTTGAACACGATCCAATTCCTCGCAACGAGCAAAGCATCCACATCTTTCCTCTTCGCTACAAATCTTTGATTTTGACTCTGAACAAAACGTAGTCGATTGTCAGAGCCTCAGATCATACATACACGTATGTACCCTTACTGGGTTACCTCTATTTTTCAGTCAGATTTTGGTGGTGGCAACTATACAGATTGTCGGGTAACGTCAATTATATCTAGATGAAGGAGTTGTGTCAGGAGACAGGAGGGTAGTATCTTATTAGCCACTCTGTGGAGTCTCTCCTAGATAGACTGGGGGGAAATTGGCGTACACATAGTTGATTATGCAGACGATGTTCCCCGAATGGCAAGCGGCCCTTAATCTCTTTTAATAATCAAGGTGTCTGGCAGTTAAGTATTTGGGGGCATACCTAGATGCCCCGGAAGGCTGAGACGTTATTGTATTGGTGTAGAAGGGTCTGTGGACAATAATGGAAAATCTCACCAGAGTCATGATGATGTAAAAACCCATGATCGCATATGCCACGGTGTATGGTGGTAGAAGTTGTCAAAAAAATTCTTACGAATCATCTCGATACAGTACAACGTTCAACATGTGTAAGTATTATAGGTGCGAAGAGAACTGCATCAACATGACCTATGGAAGTGATCTTAGATAACTGCCACACAGTATTCTTAAGCGATGATGTGTTTCTGCCTCTAATCTGGTTGAAAAATCGTGAAAATGGCCAGTTATTGGAAAGCAAATGCCTTCGTGGTTGACGATTTTATCAAAGATTTTCAACCAATGTTTTAGGTTGTATCTTTAATTGTATACTGCTTAAGGGTTACCATTGCCTATGGATATAATAAATAAAACAAGTCCGTACTAACAAAGTGTATCACAGATTGTTGCTCCGCCACACGTGCTGGATTAGTTGAAAGCCTACCACTGACTATACAATCAGAAGATGGGTCAAATGATTTTCAAGCAAATGCTAGCGTTAACGCCGGAAATCGAGGACAGAGTGGAACTCGGGAGAATCCAGGGAGTATATCTGGCTAAAATGACTGATGGAAGGACCACCAAAAAAAGAAGAATTAGCGATTGGTTAGAGAAGGATAAAAAGATAGGTAACAATGAAATAAATTTCGAAGCTTTAGAGACTACGCTACCCCGGAAATAATGATGAGGGTAAGTTATTCCACATCCGTGTTGAGTAGTTAAAAAGTAATCGCACTGTGTAGCAAAAAACGGTTAAAAATATAGGGATGCACGAAAGATGCCGCGCGTATGTTGAGATGTGAAAAAAAATCATTCTTTCCATCAACACGAAGAATCAGTGCATCTAGGAACCAAATTTTAACTGTTATAATAAATTTTTTTGCATACATTTATTACATAGGCGAACAGAAGGAAGGCGGCATATGTAGGTATATAGTTCCATAGAGTGAGTTGCTTTTTTTTGTTCTTTGAGGTACATATCTACAATCTAATCGCGCATCAAACGCAGCTACTGATCCACTTTACTAATCATACAGACACATAGTTGACATATTTCTCAACTTTCAGAGAAAGACCAAAAGGAGTTCTAGCGATGGAGAGAAAATCAGCATTCACCATATAGGTACAAAGGATCTGCCAACTGGTGCAAATATCTATTATTATTTGTGTGGGGTCATCTTGCACTGCGACCTAATGGTCTATTGTGCCCCCTGCTATTACCTAAGAGATGTTTGTACCCCCGTTAGTGTTCCCCTCGCATTGTGATTCCATCAGAATTGTGTTTGAGGGTCATATCCTCTATCTTTGCCTTAGCGAGAATAATTCACCTTAGAGCTATCTCTTCAGACCAGTTTGAAGAATCTGAGTATGAGAAGCGGGTCCATGGTTGGCATATCCTCAGCTGATTGGTACTTGCCCAGGTATTGCAGTCTTTTGTGGGTCAGGGCCCACAAGATTCTAGAAGATGCTCCGGAGACCCACTTGACTCGTTATAGAATCTGCAAAGGTCTTCATTTGTTATTCCTAGTTTCCTCAAATGCTCCCTGAGTTTGCTGTGCCCCGTTAGGAAGCCTGTTAGGATTCGTAGGTTGTTCCTGTTAAGGCATATACAGGCTTCGAATCTTTCCGGTTATAGCGTCCCGGTAGTTTCTTAGCTTGTCTTAGGACTAGAGTGTTGTTGTTGTCTTCTTTCTTCATTTTCTTCAATTCTTCGCGGATGATATGTTCCCTTATTCCGCAGAATGGTTCAGGGTCTTAACTTTCTACAAAAATGGTTCCCAAAGTTAAATTTTCTGATACTGTCGTCCCTAGGGATTGCCAGAAGGTGAAGTTTTTTAAGAAGTATTCTTTCGAAATGACACATTTCTCCCTTCCAATACCTTCCTTTGCCATCCTTAGGATTGTTCGCTTTGCACTTTGCTCCTCTACAAGATGGAGTGAAGTTAGCTCTAGGAGTACTTCCATGGTAGCAGTTGGACATGTTCTCATGGCCAAAGTGATGCAGAGGCACGCAAGTCTTTGCACTTTTGTGAGTTTCTCCCTCGTTGTGATTAGACTAGTTCGTTTTGCCCATGCTATCGCCCCATTGGGCTGAGTCCCCAGGACTTGCCCGTAAGGCTTCTACATATCATTAGAGCGCGGGTAGCCTTTGGATATCTCCTCTGTGTGCTTTTGCAACATGAATTTACTGTCTAGGTGTAGCCCTAGATACTTCACCTCTTTTACCGGTGTCAGTGTCACGTTCGACAGTCGCATTGGTTTTTGTTTTATTTTCATTTTCTTTGTGAATGGTACCATTGTGGATTTAGGTGGGTTTATATTCAACCCAGCCGTATGGCACCATTCTTGATTTGCTTTTAGGTCCCTTTGCGCATATGCGGGAATTGAGCTGACTGTTGCTGTATAGATCCAAAGGAACATTTTTGGCGATAGGTACCATGTCTTGCAAAGGCACATTTGCATTATTAGGCAGCCGGGAACACTTTGGCGGTGTTCGACTTGAGATGTGTTGATTAGAAAAGTTTTTTGTCCGAGATATTTAACTTCATAGGCGATTTGAAAATTTTAACCCGTGTAAGATTAGTCAGAATCCGCCTTCTTTTAAGGAGAACAGTTTTAATTTATATACGATTAACTGGGAGTCCATTCCTAGTGCACTACTCATCGATCAAGTAAGGCCGACATCCGCACATCAGATACCGACAGAGTAGGGCGACGTCATCCGTATAAGCTTAAATGTAGAAGCCAGAAGCATTGAGAGCATTTTCCCTAAAACCTTAAACATTATGCACTAGGCCGAACGAACTGAGCATTTATATATACAACTTAAGGATCTCATCCCATTATTTTTCTACATAACAAACTATGCATTCAAATGATGCAACACTGTGGAGTAATGTATTTATTTAATAATATGTTTTTTTACGTGCAAAAGCTTTGCCATATCCATACCCTGCAAAGGAAATAATTCACTAGTGACAAGTAGTGAAATCAGATTAAATTGAATCCACAAAATCGCACAGGACGAAAATGTTCGCAAAAGAAAAAACCAAATCTAAGTGGAGGAAGTAAATGGTCTCATGCCGGCAGTGCTAATGGGCTAGCATCTGAGCCATCTAATTTATCCTGAGAATCATTGCGAAGGATCTGAAAAAGTGACATGGAACGCAGAGAAAAGAAAGGATAAAATCACATCAAGATTAATATACAAATCCAAAAATAAGTCAACGCCACGCGTCTGTTCATTTAGCTCTATAACATGGTCCTTGATGTGTTCTTTTATTTTTGAGATCACAAAAGACTCAGTATTGGCAAAAGAAAAAAAATAATTATAAAACCGTATCTCCATTATAATATCCTTAGGAATTATCTGTAGAAAAAGCCCACAACAAGAAACAGCTTTTATTAATCCATTCATTGAAATTCCATTAGAAGGGATTATCTCACCTTTCCTATTTTTCATTTCGTAAAAAGACCTGTCCTACTTAATCTTCGAACTCCGACAAAAAATCCACCAACAAAGTGCAACAAACAAACTCTTCGACCGTTAAACCTGCAGATCTGTCGCAAAATACAAGCGACGGCAAAACAAAAGAATGATATGCGGAGAAGTGTTGTGCTCTTCCTCCCACACACACTCTCAACCTTTATTTTGGTTCATAAATTTTCGTATAGAAAACTTACCTCCTACTTGGGGGAACATGCTACTATTAATTCCGTTGTGCTTTTCTCCCAGGCGACATTGTATCCTTGTTATTTTTATTTTGTGTTTTCCTTCCTATTTTCGTCGTTGTCCTCGTTGCTCTCTTTTTTTAGTCTTTTTTTTCGTTTTCTATGCGAAAACAGAAACCAACGATGTAATCCCAATACAAATGAAAGCGATTGCTGTGATTATATCCTTATAAGCAGTTTTCCGAACTTGGTGTCCCTTTTTTCTGGTTTCGTCACTTTTTGGGGGTATGCACGACTCGATGTTAACGACAAGCCTAAGAGACGTTGTGGAATTTTCTTTTCTTTTTTTTTAGATATGCGTACATATGTGTCTTATCCTTTTTTCGGAGGAACTATGTTCAAAGTTGATACGGAATGAGATGCCTCCGCGCATTAATTAAGGTTAAAAGGACTCTTGGGCGGCTATGCAGAGTTAAAGTTTATACGCGAAATTACTCAGTTTGGTTTCATTAGTTGGATGGATATAGATACATACGTGTGCTGAATATCCTGATAAGGGATAAACATAATAACACCAACACTATACTACACTTTCCCACTCCAGGTAGTAACCAGGTCGAGATTTATCTTTTCCAGATTCGTTTGACTATCACCTTATCCCGGATAAACACGCTGCACACACAAATGAGTAACACACAATAATTTCTGCAGGAAAATTCTCAGCAAGGATGATATTTCGCGCACGTTAACAAGTCCGAACGTTTTGAAAATTTCTCGCAGACTGGATGGTGCAAAGGACTCCTCTCGATATGGCCGGCGCTTTTCATAGTGAGTAGGCTCATTGAAAGTGGATCCTATGTGGAACCTATACTTTTGTATGTATTGGGTAACCACCCACTACAATAGAAAAGAAAAAAAAAATCCTGGGATGCTTCGATTCAAAGATACGTAGTCATGCCACCCACCACCGCTCATTCTCCTTATTTTCTTGAATTTTGTTTTTGTTTTGAATCCTCACGACCGCGTGTTTCCTTCAAAAGCTTTTCTGGCGTCCATGTAACATGCGTACAAATTGGTCTACCACGAGAAAAAGAAGAAAAGAGAGTGAGAGAGCTTTTCTTCTATTTTGGTTTGCTAAGGATGTTTTCAGGATCTATAATCAGTATGAATTGAATATGGAAAATCTTTCAAGGAGAACTAATCGTAGTCTACTATCTCCTTCCTTTTATTTCTTGGAGTTTTTCCCTTTGGGGGTGTTGTATTGTCAGAGCTTTGTGCCAATTACTTCTGTGTGAAGGGTTAATGAGACACTGAATGGGGATATCCGAGTCGGTGGTAGGCAGAATGAGGTTATGGAGGGATATGTTGTGGATAAAGACCGGTTGTCGGTGTGGTACTGACTCAGTGGGTCATCGAATTCATTGTTTACACCGGGATTTGTTTACCCAATGATAATGGATGTAATGACCGATTTATTAGCTCAAAGAGGACTGATGTAGAGAAATTGTTTTGTAGATTGAAAGGTGAGATGCGGAGAATGGAATCGGTTGGAATGCTCGTTATTATTCAATAAGTTTTCGAAGAGGAATGTAATGACTTTTAGGTTAATGAGAAATGATTTATTTTCCAAAATGAAAGATAAAAATTACTGTTATAAACAGTAACGATTCTTTAAATTCACTTTACTCGAGCATTGTTCTGAAAGTAAATAAGAGTCAGAAATGGAATTTGAATGGAAATCGAAAAAAGTTGCATATTCTCCTTAACAAGTTCAAAATTTAATTAAATGCCAAACTATAAACTTGTACAGTATATTTATATCTACTAAATTAATGAATGAAAATTAAGGGGATAGACATTAGTAGATACATGTACTTAATAATTTGGAATGACAGAGGTATAAGCAATAAATACATAAACTTTATGCAGTATGATTTCCTCAATCTTTCGTTGAAGAAGAGAGAGTGTGAACACGAAAGGCAAAATCTTCAACAAAACCGTCTAGCTGCTGGGATATCCAAACGATGTCGATATCATTGGTGGTTCTCAAGTTGTCGTAGTATGCATGTATGTATATATATGCCATCTACAAAAAACAATATCATCTATTCACCGCCTAGGATAACAAATCAGTGGTGAAAGTTTCAAGTTTGAGATATTATCCAACTCGGAGTTCAAAAATTGCACTTTAGTGGAGTTTCTTTGAATACTGATTCAGTACAGTTCGCTTTAGCAAAACAAAGGTTAACCCCCTTCTTACTCTGAGGGTGGAATGTATGCTCTGTATAACGTTAATTCTATCACTTTTGCTTCCGAGAGCTGAACGATGAACATAATACCAGAGCAGATAAAGAGAACTCTGAAAAGAAAAATTCTTCAACTACCAGTTTTGAGACGAGCATTTCACTTTAAATGCTAAGCTAATGTGGGTGCCAGAGTAATTGTTCGAGACAACTAAGAGTAGAGTACTAAGGATCGGCGAAGGTGAAAGACTATCCTGACTGATTGAATGTGTCTCCAGAAGGCCGTTAGTCTTCTGTGGAATGACTGTGTCATAACAGAACTTGATGCGAGGCTACAACGAACATAATTAATATTATTTAAGTTCGTACTTTTTTAGGATTTTACGAACTGCAAGTTTGCAACCTCACTAAGACCAATAAGGTCCGTTGTGTTACTACAGGATCAGTATCTCCAAAAAAGCTACACATTAAACTGGGAAGAGCTAGTTATGAAGCGCTGGAGTCTGCTAATTCTAGCATTGGCCAGTTTGCTAAGGTTGTCGAAGAAGTAGGCTCCTAAATGCAGATTTCTACGAGCGGAGAAAGCTTCGCATGTACAAAGAAGATGTTAAATGGTTTCTTCCTCATCTGCATCCATGCAGCTTCTACTGAAGTAGTTAATGAAGAGGCCCAGCCTAGTGGCGTGCCTTCTGATAATGTAATCCCCTGTAACAACACCTACTATGCTGGAGATAAGCTACCTGTTATGTCTTATAAAACAGTTGGAGCGTTTGAGATCCAGTTTAGGCCAGATATATCAGGTAGTACCCTTTGGAATTCTGTTTGTTGCATTACATGTATCGATAGGCATACCGAGATTCACCTTATCCGGTGAAATCTACCCCGCCTGGCGAGCTCGTCAGCCATGCGATTTCCTATAATGCCACTGAGGCTCTGCACCCAAATAAGGTTTGTATTGAACTGTTCAACCATCTAGTTAAGAGACAGGTCACAATTTAGCGCAGTTGGGGAGTTGAGGGTGGCAGATTCCAGAGATTTGATCGGGACTTGGCTGTCAGTAAAAATTATGATATCCCGTTTAAATATCACATTGTACTTACTTGTGAAGCAAAAGAAGCAAGGCTTCTTTTATCGGAATGATCTCCGCCTGGAAGACGCTACAGTGATTTGGGAGGCGAAAGGAGACTTTTAGATTGCAATCTTTGGAGAATCAACCCACCTTTACTCCTGATTGTGTCTTGGATCCTTCTGTATATAATCGAATGGGTTCCTTTTGCAAGCCGTGATCCCCTTGCCATTCTTCTCGGGTAGGTATTCTGGTTTCAAAATATTTTTCGAACAAAAGTTGAGGAAGGATGTAGTCGATACTAAGACTAGAACTATGTAAAAGACTGGTCTAATATGCCAAGATATCTATGTGACAATGATTGGAATACGAAGTGCCAATGAATGGAAAGCAGTGTCAATAATTGGTAAAAATTGACTTTCCCTTATTTTGTTGCTTTTTGCTTGTGTTTCAAAAGAAATTTAATGTTTTGTTTGTTTTTCTTAGTAAATATACTTTAAGAAAATTATAAAAAATATTTTAAGGCTGTTAGGGTGTTTCAATTAGTTTATACAACCAGTATAGCCATGAGTTTGCATAAGGACCCAATCATTGGGTGGTTTACCCTATTGCAATATAAAATATCGCTGTGTGCTATTGCTGTGTCAATGTATTTTACATCACACCAACTATCATTTGCTGTGGAACATGCTGTGTTGCTGAGTTAATGTGTTTTATAAGTAAAATGTTAACCATTTAATGGTTCAGCTTTAATGTTCTAAACTTTTGCAGGATATTTCTGAGACTTTAGAGGGCTTTCCTTTTCGCACTCAAATTCTTTACATATCTTTCTGGTACTACGAAAGCTTCAATTGGTAAGGATTTGCTTTAAATGTATAAAGGTTCCTAAAAAGACTAAATCCAAACGACTTTCTATAAAGGATTGCTCAAAAAAAATATATAAATACATTAATACATAAATCGTGTACCAAACCCCATTTCGCAAAAGCTTTAGCAACATGTTAGCATCAACAAAGTGCTTTTCTACACCGTTGGTTCTCAAACAGTTTTTCAATCGATGTAAGTAATTATTTTTTCAGACTCAGCATTTTTAAAATATAGTCAAATTTTTGCGGGAGGTCAAAATTAGTTCGTTAGAGGGATTTTTGGAAAGATTCGAGTTAGAGGAAGGGATTAATATTGCTTTTATAACACATTAATTCATTAAATTATCAACATATGTAAATAAATTGTTTTGCACAAATGCACTTAAAAAAAAGTTGTAATTATTGACTGCGACATGACAGAAGTCGTAGGTTCACCGGTTTAAGAAATGATTCAATCTTAAAAAGGTGAATCTCATCCACCGACGATTTTGCTTTTCCAGATGATTAAAAGCATTACAGCAGCGGCTGCACTGTACCTTTTACTAGTGGGCCTACAAATAAAATCACAAACAGGCAATAGCTCGCTTCGGCTCATTAATTCAGACAATGTAGTGATATTGGACATAGTTCTATCCGTAGGGAATCATTTCACTATATCCCAGATAGAACAGAAATTCTGGGTACTCTTGACTTCCACAAACCATGTGAAGTAATGTAGCCGGGTAGAAAGGACCGCCAAAGGAAGGCGGTGTTTTCCCAAAATGAAATTGCAGTCTACGAGGATGGTTCCGAAACCAGTGAGGGTATGGGGTCGGGTATATGTATACTCGAGGGATGTGTAACTACAGGTGACCAAAACTTTCAGACAAATGCATCGTGTTCCAATAAGAGGTTCCAGCTGTGCTTAAAGCCGCGGAATGAACAGTCTTCATTTATTGGCCTCGAAGCTTGTAGGCTACCTGTAGACTAGGTAAGGATAAAGCTTAATAACTGTGATCAAAAATAAATCTCCCACGGAAACTCACAAACTGGCTTAAGCCATGATAAGAAATTCATCGATTTCTCAAAAAAAAAAAAAAAGAACGAAGGAGGTTCAAGGAATGAAGGATACTGAAACTGCCAGGTACGTCTTATGTGAATGTCCCACTATTGTTTCGACTAGTCTCAAAAGCTGTTTGAAACTAGTTTTATTGCTTATCACCAACTATTATATACAATTGAAGACTGTATTAAAAGCTTTTGGTAGCAATGAAAGCCCTCACTTGCCATCCTAAGCATGTACTTTGCATGCTTATTATCTTGCAAATTTATCCCCTTTTACTTTCCCTGGCTTACTTAAGAAATAGAAAAGTTTTTCAAAATCATTATTTCAAATTACCTGTACATAGTCTTCCATCTCCGGTGTACATTAACATTTCTTCACCAAAAGAACTTCCTTGTATACAGCACACCTATTAGCAGATGGAAATTTAAATTGCCAAATCGATGCGAAGCTCCAAACAAAAGCAACTGAGTTCAGGCTCTGGTAGTCCTACCTGAAGTGTTCCCAGTTGCTTTTATATACAATAAGTCTTGCGTGGTAAAAACATCTCCCCTTGAAGCCCACGATTTTATAGGAATTCATGGCGAATGCATGTGTTCATAGCAGTAAAAATTCTTTCTCAGAAGTGCACTATTAAACTGTTGCATGTATTTGTCATGCTTAGAGCATAAGGTTAGCTACGCTGAAATTTATAAAATGGAGTCGACACGTGACGGTATATATGTACATACTTGACGACTATAAGGAACGAGTGTAAAGTAAATTACATTTTCTATCTTGTAGACATCATACTACGTTTTATATTGTATTAGTCTGACTTGGATGGTGATGTGATACGTGAGCAGTATAAAGGTGTCACTTTGGAAACCGGTAGATAATGAGGATTGGTGGATTAGATATTTAAATATACGGATACATTCATATTTCACTCAGTTGACACATTCAGTTAATTTTGCTTATGTGATGATAACTCCGCAGAATTCCCATGTCTCCCAGACTTTAAACTGATTTCAATATTGGATGCGAAAAAAACGTTTGGATTCAGAAAATTGAAATGTTTTTGAGGTCGGAGATCAATATAATGATGTAGATTTTAGCCTCTTTTTTCTTAACTTACTTATGTTGAGTTTCCTCATGTGCCATTGGGCCTGTTCTACATCTAGCGTCATTTTGCGCGGTTTCTGCTGATGTGTTCTAGCTCCCTAGTTGCCGTTTACAGCTTACTCGTGATTTACGGTTATTTTTCAAGTGCTTCAACCATATAACGCTATGGATTGAATATTGATGTTCAACAGTCGTAGCTTGTTGTTAAGGCTAATTGCATTGCTTTCCGTTTGGTCGACACAGAAGGGCCCAGCACATAAGCATGCTTATTGGGTATGGACTGTGTCTTCGAGATATTTCCTTATTCACTCTAATATTACGTTACCTATTACATTAGCAACAGCAGGGAGCACATACATAGGTAGATACCTCCACAGTTTTCGTAATCCATATGACTTCCATTCTTAAAAGACGCTTGGCATTCGCTTTTTCCACTCATCAGGTAAACTCTCTGCTTCCCAAACTATCAAGTCTTATCGCCTTTTTGTTCATCAGTGCTTTAATAGCGGTAGTGACCTCAACCTTTCTGTGTAGCCGAGATCTGATTTGGGGTGTATCGCTAGCGAATATAGGACGTAAGACAAAAGCCAAATGCTTCTTCTATCGTTTGAGTAGACAACCATTTAGAGCTTTCACCAAATATTAGCAAGAGCAATAACCACTTGACAGCTCTTTGTTGATTCTGTAATTGCAACTACATATTCGCTACATCATCTGCTTCTCTGCCCAGCGCGTTGATGTCGTAACGCTGGCAAATCGATATGGCCACCCTAGCTCATTTCTCCCTACTGCCATATGCTGTGTATTCCATGCTATCTATCTACAGTATCATCCGCTGCAGAGGAAAAACATTTATCACACCAATCTTGGATGGTTGACGGTAATGAGATGCTGAGTTTTTCCACTCCTTGCAAGAGATGTTCCCTTTATTTTCGGCGTGCTAAGCAATTTTTTAGCCGATCGATGTTATTTCTCCGAGTAGGTATTATGGCGATATCTTGAAGTTTTCGCATCATAGGATTGCAGAAGCTGTATCATCATCCATCGTCTCATATCCACGGCCATGACTCAGCCATGGAAATACTTACTGACCTGAGTTCCGAATATGTCAGAGAAGCTCATACAAGGACTGCAGTTCCTCTTTCTGAGAGCACTTGCTAGACCTCTAAGACGCAGTGCAGCCAATCATGCCTCATCTGGCTTAAAACAAGTGTGCTTAGTGTTCAGCTACACGTGTTCAGTCAGATTTTGAATACTCTCATCATTTTTCGTAACGTGTCGCACTATACCCGAAATAACTCAGATGTTCATGAAATTTGAATAATAACGGATAAGCATTGGCCATTCCGATGGTCTGTTTTGATACCATGCGACTTATTTCTTTAACAGCAGCCTTCCATCCTCTTCGATTCAGAGCACGCTGCTTTTCCAATTTTCCAGACCAAGCATACTGACATCCTCAATAGCTTGGTCCTTAAAATGGTGGTTCGGTCTTCCTTGTTGTTTCGAACCTGGGGCTGGAATTCGAAGATCTTCTTAGCTAGAGCATTATTGTTCATTGGCTCGATATTGACGAGCATTATTGTCGACAAGTTTTGGCTTTTCGGACAACATCCACATCTTGGTACAGCTCATAGAGTTGCATTTGGGACCGAATATTCGAAGAACAATTTAACACTTATCTACATAGAGCAAAACTGGCAGGATCAATGTTTTGTAGAGCAAAGTAGCCAGTTGTTTCGCCAAGTCTTCGTCGAGTCTCTACTTAAGTGTCATTCGTGGATTTGTTGTTTATTCTGAGGTAGGTAAACTCCTTAATCACTACTGATGTTTTGTCCCAGACGGTGGACAGATGCTGCTTTGTTTGTTAATAACATATACTTAGTTTAGCCCGCGCTTACTTCAAGACCTACTCGTTTTGCTGTGATCTTCAATTTCCGTGAAAGCGTCTATGATGGCATGCTGGGAGCGACCGATGATGTTGATCTCATCTCCGTATCCTAGTAACTGGATAGATTTGCTAAAGATAGTGCCTTCTGTGTCGATGCCTGCTTCTTCAGCTTCAGCTTCTTTGATGGTTGTACCGACCTCTTTTTTACTTGGAGGGGGAACTGTTTCTCCATTGGCTGGATATGGATCCTCTTCTTCCCGTAGCACTCTCTATACATAATATCCATTTAGCAGGTGCTGGAACTGCTACTTAAAGACATCTACTATTCCACGTACTTCGGTGACTAGGTTTCCTCCACTGTTTTGAAGAGCCTGCAAATCTGGCTTGAAACCAACTGCCAGTTGCTTGGTTTTCACAGGACCGGTTGCCGTTCCTATCGTGGGAGTTCTACCCTTATGGTTTTCTTAAAGTCTCCTGCATATCGCAATAGACTACAAAAAATGGTTGGGCTTAAGGCAGAGATTCAACTTGTTATTGCCACTACTGATCCTTAACTATGCAATTATGTCATTGAACATATCATAAAAAAGTTTTCTTCACTGTCCCACTTCTCGCGAATGTCTGACAAACGTTCGAGAGTAAGAATTTGCCTATCAGATATGGCTCTAAACTGTAGATCAGCTCTGATATCGCTACTAATAGCATTCTCGCAATCAATAAACATCTGTGGTAAAGGATTAAGGTAACAAATTTTTACTACACATCAATTTTTTTCCGTTCCAAGCTGCCCTTCTTATTTTTATCTAGGCGCTTCATGAGCTGGTGGGCGCCGTGGCTTAAGTGGTTAGTGCGTTGGATCGCTGAGCGAGAGGTTCGACGTTCGAATCCCAGAGAACACCAAAAAGTTTTTTCACGGCCCCACCTCTCGCGAATGTCTGACAAACGTCCGAGAGTAATAACTGTCACGAGAAAGCTCCTCAATTTGCCTTTCGGATATGGCTCTAAACTGTAGGTCCCTTCCATTTGTGTGAAAAAATATAACACGCACAGCACAAATGGTTGCGAGAAGCTAGGCCCTGGAACAATTCCGGCTGTTGCGCCAAGTATTTGTATTTTTTTTTGCTTCATGAGCTGCACTGTGCCCACCTAAAGACTCAGCCGGAGAACTGGCCTGTACTTGATTAATTTACTTTACAAAATGTACAATAGTTGGTACACTAACCACGCCTGATTTAAAAAAAATGTCCCTGTGCAAGTTCTTCTCAATTCCTCACAAGAATCTACAAACAGACGTACGACCGTAAGACCACGCAATACCTTTAAAGCCGGTAATATCCGCTCGAGTAGCTTGCATCGCGCAAACGTCAACAAAGGCAAATTGTAAATTTACCTATCCGATCAAAGGTTTACCATTAATCTTCCACATTTTCCTTTTTGCTAGGAATGTCGACATTCTTCGCGTGAATTAATGACTCTACCTATGCTCGGAGTCACTTGAGTAGATTCCACATTTGATAAGTCACTTTGGTGCTGGACATCGCTCTCTTTCTTGAACAATTCAATTAAAAAGAATGTCCTTTATAAATATATAAAATTATCAAGGAACATATGCAAAATTTCATGATCTAAGAAATGTCTTCCTTCAAACATCAAACGCTCATTAGTATAACCTCTTTATCGGACTAGGTTCGTATATCCTTTAGAAACCCTTTCAAATCAACATGAACCCGATTAACAATCATCAAAACATATTTCTACTCTCGGTGCAGCGAAGCTCAACATTTCACTTTATAATCAAATCCAATGACCAAATATCGATTCCGCCTTCATTATCCTGATCCCACTGTCGGTTCTAAAACTCCCCTAAAAAAATCCAAAAAAAATTTGCAAAATAAATTATCCGGAGAAAGTTCAAATGGCATTTCCCAACAGTATCCTCATTTTCTTGGGTTTTGCACGCTTATCTCCCCGTAATGGGACAAACTTTCCTCACAAATTCAATCCTCCAAAAATACACAGCCAGAGAAAGAGATATCATGAGTAGCCGACCCGACCAGTGACAGCCTGTTCCCCTTCAGGTGTTGTGTGAAATACTTGAGATTGAGATTAGATTTTGTTTCTGTGCTAAAATATAACAATATCCTTCGGCAAAAGGGGTATTGTATTTATCAATAGCGCAATCAATAAATTGTATTTAAGGAGGACGACGACGACGACGACGTTTGAAACTTAAAAAAGGATACGAAGTATTTCTTCTCCAAGTTATGATAGATCTCGTTCTTTTTCGTTTTCCATTTTCAATCGGATGTTGTTAGTTAATGGGATCGTAAATAATAAAATTGGCATTAAAATGGTACGGAGAATGAGAAAAAATACTGCGTCTGTAAATACTTTACATTTCACGCGGGACACTAGGTTCGCTAGAAGGTTAAATTGTGAACCGGGAGGGAAATAAAATTAATAATGAAAATGGTTGATAAAGGATTTCGGGGTCAAATCCAATTTTAGCATGAGAAATACTATTAAAATGGCAAATTTTATGGAATTAGCGAATCCTGTTTGGTAATTGAATAAATCAGTTACCAGGAGTAAGGAAGCAAAACGTGTCAAAATTAGCGAATTAGTCCAAAAAAGACAGAGCACCTGTACTGCCCATTCTCTGATCCACTCCGACCTAGTCCAGACAGTTATTTGAATGGAAAAGTGATTCCCAAGTGCGAAAATTTCAAGTACCTGGGATCTATGATCAATAGCGAAGCAACTATTGATGACGACATCAATCATCGCGTAAGCGTAGGGTGGATGAAGTGGCAGGAAAACTCTGCTATCTTCTGTGATCGAAAAATGCCCCCTAAGCTGAAAGTTGTTGTTCGTCCGGCGCTCACATACGGTTCACAATGTTGGACAATGTACAAAAAGTATGAGAGCAAATTAACGGCAGCTGAGATGAAAATGCTTCGCATGACAGCAGGAGTAACATAGCTTGATCGAATTAGAAGTTCGAAGATCCGAGGAAGCCTTCACGTCAAAGAACCCATCTCAAAAAAATTGGAGCACGATCGACTCAGTTGGTATTGCCATGTTCAAAGGAGGGATCCTACGAACCCTGTCAAAAGGGCAATGTTAATCAACGTTTCTACAGAAGCGCGGAAGAGAGGCAGGCCAAAAAACTCCTGGATCACCCAAATGCAAAAACAGCTGCATTTGATCGGCCTCAGTGACGAAGTGATCCGAGTCCTGCAGATATTTTCTGAGGTCGAATCGGCGAACCCCACAGGTGGACCAGTAGGAATGCAGTAAAATGGGAGGGTTATGATCCCTATAATCCTGATCATAACCTCGCCGAACAAAGAGGAAGAATAAGACATATTTTACTTCTTCGTGCGGTTCATTTATTAAACTGTAACGTTACAACGTCTTAATTCAATTATTATATGTATTCTAAAGAGCTATTCGTTTTGCTATGGCTTTTTCCTCCGACATTTGTCAGATAAATGCAAGTCAAATCGCTGGTTTTATAGAGCACGAGTGAGTATTGGACCTTCCGCTTAGTAAAGTAACGCTCTTACCACTAAAGCACGGTATTCAAAATGATCTCCCAAATATCACATATGTACGTTACTGTTAAACAACTTACATTGTTAATCCGTATAACTAATAACCCACATAAGGCGCAGGCACACCAATAAACTTACACTCGCGCAGGCATATCCACGTTTCTGTATATTTCACGTTTAAAAGAAGGAGTCTTTCCAGACTAGTGGAAGTGACATCGCCTCGTTTTGCTCAAAAGAGATATCATGTCGTCCATTCTGCATGCTGGATTTGGCCGGGAACGTATTAGTACGTATCATCTGCAATTAATCGTGGCGATTCACCAACTTTTATAACAACCAATAGATGGGAGGTTTTTAATATAACACACCAATCTGGTAACAATAGCATAATGAATTGGATAGTTCCCAACAAGGCATCACTATCTGATCTTCCTTGGATACTTTTTGACTTTCATTCAGATTCCCCCGACAGAAAAAATTTTCGAAACCCGGGTTTGGCTAACTGGGAAAGGTTTAACGAAGAGATGGGGAGGTCTCTTGAGCTCCCACCTAGAGGAATCCCCAACTCCTCACTAAGATGATAGATGGCCTTACCAGTAAACTCCATCGCTCGTTTAAAAGGGCCTGCAAACTGAAAATATAAGAACGTCTGCTCACCACAAAATATAGCTGGAACATAGCTAAAAAGGGATGTAATGTTTTAGGATTGCCATGTAATGTTTGGTATAGGATGGCCAGGTTTTACTTTTGGATGATGCACTACCTTTTTTTCGGAGCCTACCTCCTAAGCTATATGAAGCGCAGCACGCTCTTCTTTAGCTGTATAAAACGCAGCTCGCTGTAAAAGAATGGCAAATTACTCCGCAGTTATCTGAGTCTAGTTTTGGATTAAGACTATTTTTATTTGAGCATTCACTCTCCTTTTATACTTAATACTAGGTTTCACTACGCTAAGCAATAATAATTCCAAACTAATTGTTACAATGTCACATTTGATCCCTTTAGCCTACTTATGATTGATGGGTGCAAAGAATGAAAATGTGAACAATAACAAACACATGAACTCAAGTGAACCTCTATGTAGCATAAATCACTGTCGATACCGCTACAATGCCATATGACCCATATGACACTCTTGATTGAATGTGGGGGGAGACAATGTTACATAGTGGTTCTTCATACTTTGTGTGCTTGCATTGAATTACACTACAGGGAGCTATCGAGTGGTCAACATAGAAAGAAAACGTCCAGCTTTTCAAAAAAGAAATTAGATTCGCCAAGAAAATTCTTGGAGAAGCTTCCGCGGTTCTATCAAAAGCACCACAGAAGCAGCTCGTTTGAGGAAGATCCTTGCTCCGTTACAGGTTTACTCTGTCAAGATCTATGACCTGGACAGATTCCTACGAGAATACGCTTGACGCCGCGCCGTCCTGAAATGTCATTTCCCTAGTTGTGTGCAGGAACCCCTTGTCCGGTAGTTACACATACCCTAGATACCACGGTGACCACAATAATCGCCGATACATAATTGACGATCAGAAAATTGTGTGGGCTCTTAATTCGTTCACACTCTACAGAGTACCCGATATAGACGAGATACACCTTATAATTTTACGACAGTCGGGGAAATCTATTAATCCGTGGCTCAAAAACATTTATCGCTGGTATCTTAGAATGAGTTACGTTACAAAGTTTTGGCGAGAAGTTAGAGTGATATTTACACCGAAATCGGGTAAAATAAACCAATCTAGTGCCAAAGACTACAGACCAATCCAATATCGAAATCTTATAACGCATACAGGAAAGGAAAGGAAATCGAGTTCTCTTATACAACACTGACGGCGGCCTAAGGAAGTACAAAGTGCCCGGATGGGCTCTATATTATTCGCTTAACGGGTTTACCAGTAACAAAATTGTTACACACGGATTGAAACTGTTGAAAAGACCCTATAGACTTCATTATATCCAAAAAAATGCACCTTTTGGAATAGTTTTCACGCCACGCTGAAAACTTCAAGACCACGACCTTTGACCCAGTCGCATACTAGAAAAAGTGTGTGGCTAGGTCCTTTTCTGATCCCGGAAAGGAATTTTCCTGATACCAGAATGGCGACATCATTAGCTTAGGCCACTACATTGAAGCCGTTTTTTTCCATTATTTTGACCACAAGGTTGTAAGGATGACTTAGTATTCACAATCGAATCAATTTCCTCAATTTTGTTCAATTATTTTTCGAATTAATAATTCATTTTGTAGTATTTATTTACGAGTAAGTAATGAGTTTTAACAACAATAAAGCGTTGTTTTTTCGTACAGCGTTTACCAAACAAATGGATGGAAGTTTAAATCCGGTACTCTTATTGGCACGTACTTCATATAAAGCATTTATTCATCAGAAAGTTGCATAGATTTTATTCAATACAAAATAAGGGGAATAGAAGGGCGGTTAAAAGATTAGGATTCAGACGGTTTAATTATAGCCTACAATCATTAATTAGACATATCTGTAGGTAAGCTATCTTTCTGTTTAATAAAAATTATCTGAAAAGAATACACATGAAGATGGTTTTAACAAACAAAACCAGTGTTGTTGTTGACAACATTGTAATACAAAATGTAATTTCATCAAATAATCCTGCCGATAAGACCTTCTTTTTGAAAAATATCACTACAGTGAATGGCGGTATGAGAACAAAAAAAAATTATATCCTTATGTACATATGTGTACAGCTATAGTACATAGGGTATAAAAGACGGATTTTTGGCATTGAAATGACATGTGGCACAAGCAACAAGAGATTATCCCAACGAATACCTCGAAAATGTTCTGTATTATCTACAGGAGGCAACGTGTGCGACACCAAACGTTTGTGACAAGTTCATCCAGAAGGTATTTGAATTTCCTTTTACCATCGCGGTACCGTAATGACTTTTTGACAATGGGAGGCCAACACATGGCTTTCTTTTCTGCGGGTTATCCTAATTTTATTCACATTACACGTAAACATAAAAGATACGCATTTTGTTCGAGATCCTACAATTTTTAAGGAGATGGGCGTCATACAGAAATTTAGCTTTTGTACCAGGTACAGTACAAATACTTTTGTAAATTGAAATTGAGCTAGAAAGGTATGGTGAGTAGCTAAGAAGGATATTTGTAGCTTCAATGCAAAAGAATAATTACTTCATCACTAATTCAAAACACAAGCCAGCAACGTGCTTTTTTATAACGCAAAATATACAAAATCATTTATATTTTGCTTGAGGTTTTAGGTAGACAAGGTAGACAAGGTCATCTTAACTAGCGAATAACTCTCCATCCAGCTGGTACAGTTGCAGTCTACTACAAGGTGGCTCAAAAATATTAGTTATATTTTGAATTTTCATAGCTTCTTATTTGATTGACGAATTTTTGCAAAACCAGAAGAATATTGACGGTTAACTTTTTTTTATGATCACGCTAGACGTCAAAAAAGTCTTCAACAGCGCAGGTTGGAAAAACATTCCCCGAGCACTCACCGGCAAAAGAGAGCCAGACTACCTGCAAAAGGTAATGATGGACTATGTCAGAAATTGAATACTGCTCTAAGTAGTATGTTTATGCCAGTTGGGGATCACAGGGAAGAGTAAAGGCTTTTGATGCTTGGTTCGTCTATGAACTGGAGTAGAGAGTTATTTATAGATTTCTTCGTCATTGTTTA
Source organism: Blera fallax (assembly GCA_946965025.1). Classification (NCBI taxonomy): domain Eukaryota; kingdom Metazoa; phylum Arthropoda; class Insecta; order Diptera; family Syrphidae; genus Blera; species Blera fallax. The sequence goes on from OX337244.1 coordinate 97,312,838, forward strand.
TGATTTAAGAGTTCAATGAACTAGGGTGATTGTTTAGTGATGCAACTGAGACACGCTGTGGCTAGACTACACTTGACGTCAATCAAGCTGTGGATGTCAATTTATGTCAACCTATTTTGGGGCCTTTATGGTTGAATTCCCGCGCTATTTCCCATTTGTCTTCTATGTACACCTTATTGTATGTAAGTTTTAAGAATAGTTCTGAAATAAATCTCGAATTGTAAAGACATATCACTTAAGGATATCAGGAGAGTAGAAGACGCATGGTGGCAAAAAGTTTATACATACGAGTTTATGATTGGAGGACTCAAATGGCTAGGGCGAAAGATTAGAGTAGAGGGTAGAGTTTTTATGCATGCACAAGTATCTAGTTAATTTTTGTTGATATATAGCAGAGCGGTAAACGCATAGGCACAAAAAAGTGACGATGTTTATAATAATGATTATTATGAGGCGATTTGGAGGACAAAGGATTTCTGAAATTTAACGCACAAGCTTTTGTTTTAATTTGGTGTTGGATATGATTGAACAGCGCTAACGATGTTAAAAAAGAGTAGGAAAGATTATGAGAGATCATTTTACAACGAGGAGGAACCAAAAAAAAGGAGGCAACCAAAAATTCAGTATAAATATCCGAGATTGAGATTCTTTCAAATCAAAGATCAGAGAAATTCAAAATACTTAGTTATTAGAAAGAGATTTGGGAATACCCCATGGAATACAGCATCTGAAGGCGTTGGAAGCGGAATTTTGTTAGTGCAGCAAGCTGTCAGATGTAAGGGCCTGCTTCCCCCAAGCATTACGTATATATTATACGGCCTTCAATGACGGCTTTGAAACACCCTCACTAGGTGTAATAAATATTGTAGAGCTATTAAAGCTCATTTAAACATTAAACATTAATAAAAGTATAAAAATTGTATATGTAGTTGCAAAATATACCGATGTTTCTATTTATTAAGTATATACATATGTACATATATCTAATTTACATCAACTGCAAGCAAATTCATTGCTCTTGTTACGGGAAGTTAATTTTTATTAGATATTTTCGTATGAGTGGTCATCTTGTTCGAATTTTCTTTTGGTTCTTGTGTTATTGGCTGCGGACGGTATTGCCGTCTTTTAGTCCAAGTGTTTATCTTGCGTGATTTCAGCTTTTACTGTTATCGACTGCGCCCGCAGCTGCCGCTTTTGATATAAAAGATCTTTGAATATTTTTGGTTTTTTTATTCATGGTTCCTAGGGACGACGATGCTAATAACGATATCTAATGGATTGTGCTGAATGATCAGCACACAAATTGGGTCTTGGATCTTTAGTTCTTTAGTCTTGAGTTTTTATGCATGTGCAAGTGTCAGAACAGTAGTCGCATAGTGACAAAAAGTGTATGCATACATACATAGGTACATATAAAGTTTTATATGAGTTTTTTTGGGAGTTCAAGTGACTGGGGCGAATGGTTAAACATTCTATGATTTAATATTTTTTTTTGTTTAGTGCATGCTTTTATGATCGATCCGTATGAATTGGAAGGTCAAAATCCTAATGTATGATTTGATTTTTGTCCCATATTTTTGTGTATATCTGCTGTGCTTACTCCTTCTGCAAACTCCTCAGTTAAAAACTGTTTCAGCTCAAACCATTTGGTGATATTGGGATCGCCAATTTAGTTGAACCGGTTATCAACCTATTCCCAAAAATAGTTTTCTGGAACTCCGACCACTTCATACTGCTTGCTGCTTGCTCGACATCCAGTACCCAGGTCTCGATATTGCATTCGTCGTTACCATTGAACTCGGGCACATCCGCTGCAACATCTTGGATGGTTACTCGAAGTGATGGGAACTATCGAATGAATTGAACTGTCGATAGTTAGTAACTGAATGATTTCAACTATCGAATAGTTTCATTCATTCATTAATTTTCATTCGTCAGCATTTTAAGAAAAGCGGTTCGGGGGGGGGGGGGGGTGTAGTTGCACTTTGATACTTTTGAAACATTTCACGCCTCTCTCTGTTTCCACATCACCTACAATTTGAGGTAGGAACCAATCCTTTTCCTTAAAGAGGTTTCCCTGTAAGGCCTACTCCTCTACTCATATAACATATAAAGAACATATAAATAAATAAGGTTGTTTTTTTATCTGAGTTCCCTCTGCCTCTCACAAAACAAAAAAAAAATTAGAATTACATATATGTACATATATCAATGTTCATATCATGTTATTCATATTGCATAAAAATTACACCTCATTTCTATTGTCTAGATTCTTAGACATAATGCGCTCACATTCACAATGTGTATAATCATCCTTCGAACATTTTTACCAACCGACCCAATAGTTCAAAGTCCAAACAAGTGAAAAAATCATTTATTCGATAAGACACCATTCAATAATTTTTCTCTACCGAACCGATAGTCCAAAGTCCAAACGAGTGAAAAAATATGACGTAATACACTATACACACACAAAATTCTCTGGAGCGAGCGGATTGAACCAAAATGTCAATGCAAGGCAACAACAAATTTTTGGGAATGGAGCCGTCGACAGAGTCAGACAGTGTGCATTCAAAGTAAACTATCGAAACATTTAAATGATTTTTTCATTCGATTGTTTTAAATTAATTATTTTTGAAAAATAGTAATTGAATGATTTTTTGATAACTATCGAATAAATGAACATTTTGCAACCATCGAATAAGTCGATTGTTTTTATTCGATAGTTCCCAACACTAGTTACTCGTTACTCGCATTCCTATGACTCAGCATTTCTTTTTCCATGGACGTTTGTAAAATTGTCATATCCTGTGTAGCACGATCACCAACCAGGGTATTTTATAACCTGGCAGGTGTCGCTCCTTCGTGGCGTGTACCACGGCCACCATCCACGGTATTTTATTCCTGTGGGAGCTAGGTGTCACTCTTGCGAGATGTACACCACGACCATCAACCAGGGTATTTTATTCCTAAAAGCTAGGTGTCACTCTTGCGAGATGTGCACCACACCCACCAACCAGGGTATTTTATTCTTGGAAGCTAGGTGTCGCACATGCGAGGTTTGTAGCACGATCACCAACCAGGGTATTTTGTTCCTGAAAGGTAGGTGTCGCTCCTTCGAGGTGTGTACCACAAGCACCAACCAGGGTATTTTATTCCTGAAAGCTAGGTGTCACTCTTACGAGGTGTTTAGCACGGTCACTAACCTGAATATTTTATTCCTGTAAGAGCTAGGTGTCGCTCCTTCGAGGTGTGTAGCACGATCACCAACCATGGTATTGTATTCCTGAGAGGTAGGTGTCGCTCCTTCGAGGTGTGTACCACGAGCACCAACCAGGGTATTTTATTCCTGAAAACTAGGTGTCACTCTTATGAGGTGTTTAGCACGGTCACTAACCTGAACATTTTATTCCTGTAAGAGCTAGGTGTCGCTCCTTCGAGGTGTGTAGCACGATCACCAACCAGGGTATTGTATTCCTGAGAGCTGAACTAGGAAAATTCTAAATCTAAACAGAATTTAGCTAAGAACGGTAGTAGGAATCTTGTCCGGGCACTGCCTTTTGCCCACTCCAGTTCATACATGCCTTGACATTAACATCGAAGCAAAATCACCTTTTAATCAATGTCTGCAGTATGCATATGAGAAGGCAGCAAAGACAGCGGCAGCACTGGCACAGATTATGTCAAATGATAATAAGATTGCTCTTAGCAAGAGTTTCGGCTTCTATCGTGCTGTACGGCTCCCAACTATGGTGCGGCATGTTCCAATGGACCTTCTTAGTGAAGAATAACAACAGAAAAGCTAACGCATAAGCTTCTGCAGAGTAGCGCAGACCTTCTAGTGCTCTTATAGACTATACCCAGCTTCATCGAAGTCTTTGAGAGATTCTGACATTTTGCTAACTCCGTAATATTCGCTAACATTTTTCCATGAATCATCCTTGAGAGTGAACGTTATTTTAGTCCACACGCTTTCATTAACTTTAAAAATTCCTCATTACAAACAAAAATAAAATCAATGCCCGTCTTCTTTCTTCACAAGCAATCGATTTTAAGAAACCGAACAAAAAAACAATACTGCTGATTAATCCTTGACAAAAGGACGGATGAGACATTATATCACACCACCTACAGTCCTTTGTTTTTGTACTGCGAATATTTTATCTTTTCTTTGGTTCTAGGATCTTTTGAAAAACTCATTCATTTCACACTAGCGCAGGAACACGCTTCGTTAACAAAGGTTCTTTTGACTAAAAGGGAAAAATGCACGTGGTGCTGCCAATATAAAAGTTGCTCGCATAAGGATCCTTTGCTACGAAAAAAAATACAAAATTTGCCCTCCCGCTGCAACGACTTAAAAACGTGTCTCCCCTATTTTACATCAGCATAATTAGAATGAGTACATAAAAAGAAATGCTATCTTCTCGCGAGCTCATCTATGTTACATTATTTTTTCCTGTCTACGACAACCTTAGAAGCAGGATCTGAGCCATTGTTCGCGGTGTATGTATTTTAAATTCTGATACCACAAAGAGAACGTAACGAGAATTACTCGTACTGAACAAACATTTTAGGATGAGTTAACTTTAATAGGTGGGATTTTAGTTAGGCCAACATAGAGTACGCTCCTGTGCTCGTTCTATTAACTGATCAGTCTATGTGCCGCGGCTCAGTAGTGGGTGAGCGCTCTCATGAGCGCTTTTCAGATACACCATTAAGCTGTCCCTTTAATTCGTCCAAAAAATATAACACGCACCATGCAAATGACTGATAGAAGTAGTGCCCTAGACTACACGAATATAAGGACTCCTTGCGCCTAGTGTTTATTCTTTTATTTTTAAACATCGGATCACACTCGATGAGTTCATGTGCGAGCTGGAAATTAAGCCTGTCAAGCCCATAATATTACTCTTCGGTAGAAGGTACAACGTAGACAAATTCCGGGCTCCATATTTTGAGGCGTAAAATTTTGCTTGGAGTACATAAAAAGTTTTGTATCTTGGGGTCATTCTAGACAAGATTTTATTTTTTTTTTTTCTTTAAGTTGCAGAGAGAATAATAGAAAATAAAGTAATGGAGTAATGCGCTAAATTTGGAATTATTTTAATTCATAAGCAATAAACAACTTCAGCGATCTTGACTTCGCATGTGATATGTTGGAACGAGACCAAGAGAAACCAGTCTGGATGTCTTGTGCGTACATACATTTATTCGTCGTATAGTCGAGGTAACTTTATATTAACTTACATATTTCCTTAATGTAATAGAGAATCTATACTCAACTTTATTATTTATAACAAGCAACAATTTGGCACCGTGGCTTAGTGGTTAGTGCGCTGGATTGCTGAGCGGGATGTTTGAAGTTCGAATCTTAAAAAACACCAAAAAGTTTTTGCACGGTTCAACAGACCACAGACGGTCTTTTGCGTCAAGTATTTGTATTTGTAGCAACAAGTTTACGAAATGACTTTCGCCACAAAGCTAACAGCCAGAAACTAGATGGCATCTGCACATATAATAAGCCTTATCACAGCGGGGGGGCTTATACAACTACTACGATTAAACCTAGAGCAATGCAATTGCAGAACTTGTTTTTGCAGAAGGGACTGCCATGGTTGACAGATCGAAGTGGAGTAGTATATCATAACTAATTATCCTACAATACAACATTAATTCTTCTACCTAGGCACTCTTTCTACCTAGAGGGCAGAAAAAAAATTCACCGGAAGAATCCAGGAATCAGCGGTTGCGCCCACAGTTCCTGTTATGTCAAACTACTTATTAAACACGTTCTATGGGCTAAACAGGACAACGACATTAGTGTTAGGGAGTAGCTTCTTTCAACCATTCGTGTTGTATGGGATGTATTTTTTGAACGAAAGAGTGGCATACGTTTTAGGCCGTATCCAGAAGGCGTGGTAGAGAAGCTTCTCACGACAGTCATTACTTTTGGATGTTTGTCAGATACTGGCGCTGATGGTCTGTCTGCCGTACTATTTTGAACAGCTGGAAATAACCTGGTAGAATGGGTGTATGAGTAATGAATGGAATCAGCGTATGCCCGATCCACAAGAAATGAAACCCCCTCAATGGCACCAATTACGGAGGAATCAACTTTTTCAACAGCTCTCGTAAGTTCTTATCCACCATATTGTCTAAACGCCTTAAGCCTATATTCAACAAATGGATCGTCCACAATCGATCTCAGCTATAACTTCAAGAAAGTAAATGATGGTTATTTACATGTGCCTTGCTATTACATCTGACAATGACCTCAGCGCGAAATAGAAACAAAGAATAACTCTTAGCGATCTCTGTTTCTTCGGGCTAATAATGCAATTAAGCAGTCCCGAACAACGACACTATGTATAAGACTCTCATAATCCCGTCGTAATTTGCGGCGTGTAAACATGGATTTTCTCGAAGGTTGATGTACATATACTTCGTTGTTTCGAAGGATAACTATACGAGCTGCGTAGAGAGAGATACGCACATTAGACGTTTGAGATGGCTAGAACATGTAGAGCAAATGGACTCTAACCTTCCGGCCCGCTGTGTGTAACCCGAATGGCTGACTCGGTAAAGGAAGGCCATCTTAGATGGTACGCACAAATAAAAAATGATCTCAACCAATGTTGAGTGTGGAATTAGAGGAAGTTATTTAAAGACCGGGCTATTTGCAGAGGCTTGTTGGTTGAGGTTCAGATTCACCCCTTACTGTTGTGCGACCTACATACAAAAGTAAGTTAATAAGTATAAAAGTGCGAAGAATCTGGTGGAATTTATACTACGATTTCGAAATGGTTTAGTGTGCTTCACATCCGAGCAAAAATTACAGCTGCAGTCAGTTAAAGTAAAATGGAATACGCTATGCCACAAAACACCTTTAACCTGCCTTAATTCAGCTCAACTTATGAATCAAATGCACCAAAGCAAACTCCATGACCATAACGATTTCACTGAAGCGAAAATTTGATGGTTTGACTTACACTTTGATGTGAGTACTTCAGACCCTTAACCCTCTTATTGCCGTTGGTAAATCTAAAAAGCATAACTAGCTGTTGAATTCCCCAAGCAACAATCCTTGCACAAGCGCTTCCTTGATCGTTTGTGTTATGTTCAGGTCCATCGCCCAGCAAGGAATGTCAACTCAGCGACAACGATTTTCAACAAATTCTACTCTAATTAGGATCTAGTAATCACTTTTGTCAACATCCTTAGGACAAAATCACGAAAGATACTCACAACTACTCCACCGTAATGGAAATATCCATGTCACGTTTCGTCCTTTGGTTCGGTGCTGTGCAAAAGGCCAAAAACAAAAACAATTAAGACAATGTTCCATTCAGAACCGGCAAGACAAAATGAGTATTAGTCATCCCCCTTAATTACGAACTAATAGCGGAGGTATGTGTATCCCAAAACACTCTGGGCTTGGTTTTCACTTCTGGGAAAAATACAAGAAGGCAACAATCGTCGTTGTCTTCGTCGTTTCTAATGGGACATTGAGGTAGTAAGCAATAAATAAAGCTGACTCTGGAATTTTGTTAATGAAACAAAAGGTGGGAAACGATGATTCTGACTAAAACAACACGTTTAGAAGGCGGAGAAGTTAAATGTGGTAATTGTTTCATTCCCACCTACACACAGACACACACACACACACACAGATTATTTGTGTGAAGAAATCACCGAAGTGAAAGCACAGATACAATGTGAATGGTGGGCGAATACGGAAAGATTTATGAAAGAAAATTTGTCAGGTAGTCCACGAGGCCTCTGGAAAGAATTTCAAATGACATTCATACATAAATACTTGAGAAAGCAATACATACTTCCATTCAATAAACCTAGTCGTGCGTCTATTACAAATTGAGGGCTTTTGTTTTCGCCAAAAAAAAATAAGAGACTAATTTAATACTAATTTCTTAAAGGAGAACTGCACATGGTTGTAAGTTTGAACGAATTTAATGTCTTTAAAGGCGAATGACAAGGTATTGTACTTACTTACTTACTTAACGGGCTTCCGGTCCATGAAATGCTTTGCCTCAGACAAAGCAGCTTTCAATTCTTGCCGATCTCGAGCACGCTGGTTCCAGTTATTAAGACAAATCACCCTGACGTCTGCGGTGGGCAAAAACGCATCATCACCTCCACGTGGGGCCCACTGGATAGGTATTTAATATTTAACGAATGATGAGCGTATGCTGAGTCTGACTGTACTGTGGAACTGGACACTGGGACCAACGCAAGCTCAGCTGGGATAACTATAGCACGCATGTGCCATACGAGGCTACTCTTGCTAACCTGACCCGCATTTTACAAACTCAGACGTCTAACAAGAGGTCCCCAAAAGAAGGACAGACCAGCGGAACCATACTTGAGCTACTCCGACATATTTGGAGCTCAGGTCAGTCAGGAACTTTCACGACTAAGGCATGGTCTTGAAAAAGAGATGGTGGCGGAGGAGGCCCTAATGGGCCAACGGCAGCGCTGGCATTCCCGAAGTGTGTTACTGGCATCAATTTAAACGCTTTCTAGGGGTTCTATAAAGGGATCTGGCCCTCCAGGTTGGGGGTTTCGCATCGGGGCAGCTTCCCTACCGCGTTAAAAACCGCTAGCAAACATGAGCCTCTTAAAGGAATGATCCTACTGTTGGCGACCCTGGCAAACGAAATAAGGATTTTCGGATCTGCATACAGTCAAACAAACAAGCAAAGGCCCTAGATTGCTGAAAAAAAGACTAGATGTTACCATCCAGGAATTGCGATGGGATGGGTCGGACAAAAGGAGAGCACTCCTAGTTTAACATTAAATAACAGCTCTCAACACTGTCACTTCACAAAATTAACCCACATAAACTACACTAATCCTCATTGTAAAGGAATTGTTACGACATGTATGCAACAACACATGTATACAGATGCTACCATCCATTAAAAAGATGTGCATACATGCGAATAAACTACTTGTCACCCTACCTTCGTGTAAATCATTAATAATGAATATATAAGACGAAAGCATTTAAGGAATGTCTCCCCTTCGTATAACTTTAAACAATTGTTATCTAGGATTAAGCTAAACCATACTAATAATGTCACGCTCTATAAAACAGTCAAGCTGACAGCTCAATGGGGACATCCATGTACGAAATTCACAGACTTAAAGGGTTTGCTCTGAAATAGAAGACAAAAATAAAGGAAAATAAAAACCGGAAGTGATACTATTGTTCACTACTACAGCTTTTTGCCTATCTCTGAACAAAGTCTCCAAACGATAATAGGGTTAGTTCCTAAGGCTTTCTAAATTGTCAAAATGATGAGAAGTAGAAGTTATTTTACTCCGGAGACACTGTCCTTACTAAAGCGTTAAATTTTTGTACTTCTATTCTTTCTTTTTTGTGTTTGTCTACTTTCGCAGCGTTTTTGTATCTGAAGGGGAAATTGAAGATAATATACAACTGAAAAGGGTAGATACTTAATTTCCTTCAGCGTTCTTCCTATTAGAAGACAGCCTTGAACTTTAACATTTTATTATTATTGAATGTGGATAGATTCTCTTTGGTACGGATAGTGTCACAAGGTGCCGAAGTGACTAAAGTACTCACAGACGGCCTGATGGGAATATATTTTTAAAAAAGGTACGTAGATGTGAGATTTGAAAGGGGAAGAGTACATAGTCCAGTGGTAAATAAATATTCGTTTCAACGTTTAACAGGTCTATTTAATGGTGGCATAAACATCGATTCTTAGATCCCTTGTGGGAGTCACAACTAAATTTTAATTTGCATAAAAGAAGTCTCCTCTGTGATGTGCCATACTTGAAAACAATTTGCCCTAACCCAAATCTCCTTCACAAATACAAGCATTTATAGAATTGGAGCTCAAATTGAATTAATCTGTTATCCTTTCCACAACCTGTTGCCACAACCAGACTTCATTAGTTATGTCATCAACACATCCGAAGCCAATCATACATACATAGATTCTTGTAATTATTACTTAAGATTATATCATCCATAGGATTCAATCATGATTCCTTAGTTCCAGGAATTCAGAGAATTATATAAATCAGAGAGAATCTTTAAATGCAATTACAAGACAAAAATAGTTTTAATGTTCACATACCAACTGAGTTTTGATAGCTAGTTACTGCTGTGGTGTTGAAGATATTAGATACAATACTCTTCAACAAAGATTGTCTTACACATCTGCCATGAACACTGTTAGAACAAAAGTGCTATGAGTTGTATCTGCGGTACCATAACATGGGAACTAAGGAATGTCACCTACACCTTACATCACTCAAACTTTTCAGAAACTGTGCTTGTGATATTTATTGATTTCTCTAATGACATCATGACTCTTACGTCTACTGAAGGATGACTTTTGTGGTTGAATAGAAGTTTTTTTTTCTACATAATATGTGAAAAATGGTTGTTGAAATTGTTCAAACTTTTTTTTAAATTAAGTTTCTTTTAAAAACGGGGAAGTTTCTGCGTTACTGATTAGTTTTTTTTTTTATAAATCAACAATCCCACTCTCAATCGCATAAAACCTATTCGAAACCCCCTTTGTAACAAGCTTAAAGAAGCGGTTCGGGACATCAAAAATCGCGCGGTCTATACATATATCGAAGGCTTGAGTGCCAAAAAAAAATTTAAGCAAATATATAAACACCTAGAAGAAACGTTTTAGTGATTTGACGGACAGGCATTGCCGGAGGAGCTTAGTGATACGATTTTGTCACCTAACACCTTCACTACAGGTTAAGTAAGGTTGCTGGATTGATTAAGAAGAGACGAACTCGACCTCTTCACACCTAAGTCCTTGCCGACTCATTGTGATGTCCAATTGAGAGATTAGTCTCATAGCATACTGGATTTGGGTTTCCTACCCATTCGCTCCTTGGTCTAATTTAGTGTCTTCAGCCATCATGACGTCTTTAAAAAACTGAGAAGGTAGTGTGATATCGGAAAGTTCTTGTATATAGTGGAAGAAACAACATCCAAGTGTTCTATTACCCAAATAAGACAAAATTGGACAGCGGCACAGAAAGTGATGTGTACGAGAATCCTCGTGGACCTGTATGTATCATCGTAGCCACAACAGATGTCGACGGCAATGAGATTTAGTTCCATTGTGTGACTTCTGAGAAGTTTGTGCCTAATAAGCGCTCCTTTCGGCATCGATGGTGGTTTCCTACTTCTCTTTAAAAGTTTGTTGGTTCATAAGCGGTTAAAGAGTTCCACCTAATGGAAGATTCCACGAGAATCTTATTGTCAACAATCCGGGGTTTGTCTGTGAGTTTATTCAATGTAATAAGCTGGGACTAATAAATTCAAAGGCATTTAAATCATACTTTACTTACTTTTGGCAATATTAGGCGGCTTGCGTCCGGACTTGGCAGCTTCTGTCAATTGAATGTGACACACGAATCCTCCTGAAACGCTTTGTCAAAATGATGGGCTCCGTTCTCCAATTTCAACGACAAGCGGCCTAACGCTCTGATTACATTCCATGGAAATTATATTGTTTATTTAGCACTTATGTCCCATTTTTCCCTGAGATTTAAGAGTGAAGGCTTGCTAACCAATTTTTTGCGATGTTTCCAGTTATGTGCATGCCACTTGGGAATCAGCAGAGTCTTATATCGTGTTGCGAGCTATTGACCTTGAGCTGTTCGCATCATCGTGGCAGCGTCAAACAAGCTTTCTTCACTCTTACAGGATGAACCTGTGCCTCAACCTATAAGACTTATCTAACTGCTTCCAGTTGCGCACTCCAAGTTGGTTGAGGTCCCCTTCTACTTATGCGTGTCACCTGAAGGTCGGAGCATTGATATCTATTCGCTCTATATGGTCTAGCCATCTTAAGCGACTGATGCGCTGTTTTTTGATTTGGCGTTAAAATCGCCTAGCACAGTTTTAACGTCATACTTAGGACATTGTTCATATGTATTGTCGTAGAAAATTTTCTTTTGTAGCGTCATTCTTGTCCTATGTGGGGGCATGAGAGCAAATTAGGCTAATGTTGGCGAATTTAGCAGTGATGCGGATTGTCATGAGACGGTTGCTCACTTGTAGCAAACTAAATACCTCTGGCCAAGTCTTCCACTTATAACAAACAGCACTTCTTGGATAACTGTAATATCTGCTTTATAGCAGTCTAGGGCCTCTGCTTACTGATCACGCGGTCTGTTAAGGTTCCGAACATTCCACATGCAAATCCAAAAATCGTTGTCCTCATTTCGTTTAACAGGGTCGTTTACCAGTAGGGTCATTCCTATCTGAGGCTTTTGGTTACTTCGTAACTAGAGCTTGTTTACATGGTAGGGAAGTTGTCCCGACGCACAACCACCAGCCTGGAGGGCCAGATCCTTATGTGCAACCCCTAGGATGATAGGCAAGATAAACCGACGTTAGAAACCCACTTCGAGGATGCGAGCTCTTTCGTTGGCCCTCAAATATGTGGGAGTAACTCAAGTAAGGCTTGCACTAATCTGACTATGGACGTATCCATTGATTCCATCGAGGGAATTCCTCCGCTGGACGTCATACTTTCTCTTGATAGACATCTGAGGTTGTAGGTTGTAGGTTAGGTCAGGTACGTGCTGAAGTTAACTCGAATTAGGTTGCGCTATATGTAGATGGTAACGGAACACCAGATGAGCTGGCATGGAAGGGATCAGCATTAAATGAAAACCTCATTCAGACATCAATAGCCATCCCTATTGGTGTTCTGAAAAACAGATAAGATCTTAAAGCAAGAGAAACAATCAACACCTCCTGGGCAGCCAGAAATGACTGCGTCATATCTCGCAGCTTATGGCCAATAATGAACGACAGAAGAACTAAAAATCTTTTATCAATAAACAAAAGAGAAATCAGCATCATGACAGGAGTTTTAACTGGACACTGCCCGATTGGTCCAATAGCCGTCAGAATGGGCATCAGCTCTCCTGACTACTACAGAAGCTGTCACGATACAGATGAAATAGAAACTATCAAGTACTTGCTTTATGACTGCCCCAACCTCCAAATTTGCCGCTTCCGTTACATGAAAAACAGAATCTCGTGGAATTCCTCCTTCTTCCTTCTTCCTTCTTCCTTCTTCCTTCTTCCTTCTTCCTTCTTCCTTCTCCCTTCTTTCTTCCTTCATGAAGGTGAAGACTTGGTTTTAACACCGCGGACATTGAAAGGATGCTTCAACCACGTGGGATAGTCGCCACTTTATGAAATGATGTTCCAAAGACTTAGCAGTAAAAAATGCTTAATCTTCCCAAGTAAACGAGCTTCCATTCATTTAGTGATTAGCAAATAACCTACACACTCTCTTTCAGTAAAGAGAAATATTAATAATGGGAATTTCTATTTTTGCCTTGCTAAGAGCATAAGCTATTCTTGAGTTTCAGAGAAACATTTGATTCTCTTCATTATATCAGCAACAGGTGGTTGGGAATATTTCTCTTCTATTGAACAACGTTGCCAAAAGGGAATTTACATTCGCAAGGAAATTTTCTTTCGGAAGTAAAATAAGGGTGGAACGGTACTATGCTTTATTAAGCAGTATATATGTACCTTTTAAACGGATGAAGAGCACAAAACATTGTTTTAAGCAAAGGTCTAATTATACATACATATGTATGCATTTATACTCGTATGCGTCCATCTCTGATGCATCTTAAGGATTCGACCGGAAAAGACGACGAAGATGGCAATGGGACGACAGGATAAAAAGAAGATAACATAATTCTGCGATTAGAAAGGAATGTCTTATTCTATTGTTATGTTAGGTTAGGTCAGGTATATGGGGGCCCCTGCTGACTGTGGCTTACTTAGACCTAAGAGCTAGGTTCATTGTGTCCGGTTTTAGAAATAACCCTAGGAACCTGTAAAGAAAAATGTTGACATAAGCAGTTACAATTGACCGCTAACTAAATCACCCCGTTAGATACATGTAGATTATACGAGTTTGTTTAGCTCAATGTTACGTATATTGTTCATCTAAGTAGCTCTGAGAAGTATCGACTGCCAAGAGTAACATTTCTTATATGGACCAGCGCAGAGCAGTCACATATGTTGCAAGTGAGGGATAAATCATATTTCTTCTTTATTCCTGCAGCTTCTACAGTAATCATTGTAAGCGCCAGGTGGGGATGACATTCTTGCTGTCTTGGTGCAACAAGGAATAGAAATCTTGATTCCCTTCACTGCAGTTCTGTTAAGATCAAGTGTTGAGTTTTGACATATCCTCTACCTGGCTTCGTTTTTAATCCCAAAGCTGGAAATAGATTCCTATCAGATTCAAACTCCTTTAAGGCAGTAAACCTAACATCCATCTTTCTAAATGTAATAGAAATGTAATATCATATCATAGCTGATACACTCAAGAAGCACCCACTAAATAAACTCCAATTCACCTATCTGGCCGGTAAATCGACTGTAACTGCACTACATCATCTTGCCAGCAAAATAGAAGTATGCAATACATGCATTTCTGGACATTCCTGGAGCTTTTGATAACACCTCCCATGCCTCCATCATTACCAAAGTATGTATGTATATGTATGTATCTCTGATTAGGTGGGAAAATATTGAACAAAGAACCACCTAAAATGCGTGACAAAAAGTCCAAAAGTTAGCATGCATCGTCGCTACGCTCTCCTACCCGATAACCACTTTAGAACCTCTGCCACAGCTTCCATCACTCCATATCAGAGTCAAGAAAGTATCAGCGATAAGCACTGCGAAAATTTAGCTCTCATAAGATCTTAAATTGAGAAATCTTAAAGGACGTCTAAAAGTCCTAAAACGCCGAAATCTACGCCAATGAATTATGCCCCAGAGAATGCATTAGGTGGAACCTCCTCCAACATTACCTTCTTGTCCGATTGTCGAGCGGCTACAAAATCCTCCAACTCTTTCTCCTTTAGGTCCAAGTTCCTAAACACCTTAAAGCAGGTAACTGGTCACTAGAGGGGTTCAGCATTTGCTGCTTCTTCCTCATATTGTGCTGTTGCTATCGCTTCTATCGTCAGCCTGACAAATTCTCGTGGACATTGTACGAATATAAATACATAAGTAGACCTATTGTCCTTTCGATACTTTTTTTTTTATAATTCGGGCACCAAAGGGGGTATGAATACCCTTATGCTGATTTTTAAGGGCACGGGTGTTTGAAAGGAGGGGAAAGAGGAACGAACAGAGCAGGTACCGGTGCACGTTGGCTTTGAATGCTTGAAACTTGTAACGATGAGGAAACACAGAGACTGCAATATCATTCCACATACGTGTCGTTCGGCTGATGGACGAATCCCTGTGTTTGACAGTACGTCCGAAGTTGGGCTTGAGGGTGAACTGATATCCATTCGAAGTATGCAAATGGCTATTTCGCTAGAGCATTTTTTGTGAAAGAAGTGATAAAATAAGGAAAGACACGAGATACTTCGGCGCTGTTCTAGTGAGGTGAGACTATGGAGCTCACAATGTCTCTATCACCTTTACGATTTATGGCGCGCTTCTGGGCCCTATCTTGAATGTCCAAGACGGTCTTGAGTGCAGCAGACCAGATGTGGGCGTTGTATTCCAGGTTCGGACAGATGAATGCCTTATAAATTGTGGCCAGATCAGACGGGTTAAAGTATTTTTTGCACCGCTTAAGGAATCCTAGACAGTTTGCAGAATTTTTCGAGATCGTTGCAACAAAGTTGAATGTTAATACACATACTGAGAATGGCAAGCCTTTCCATTCAGGTACTACTCAGCCATGCTGTGTGTGTTTTTTTTACTCCGTCATTCCCTAAAAGCATTAAGAGTTCCCTGCATATTGGTGATGTGCAATATTGGTGTTCTACTTTTTTGTCACCCTCGACGGAGCACGGTTGTGCTGCATTAGCTTCCATACATACATTGTAGTAGAGGCTCAGATTGATCATGATGTTCTGATTTAGAGACACTGAGTTCTCATGCTGACTGTCAAATATTGACATTCTATGCATTTGACGATGCGTATAATTGCAGATTTGTACTCCAAAATCTCTCTTTAGCTCTAATAGGGATTATACTAGGCACACAGTCTAGCTGAGAGGATTAACCTTTGTGTCTACACCCACATACCCGGGTGTGTTTTTCATTTTCAGATTGATATATTTTGAGTTCTAGTTGCCGTATCGACTTGAAATTTTGAAAAGCCTCCTAAAATATTGTTTTTTATCATATTCGAAAAAAAAAAATTTTTCTTTTTGGGTCAAAATTTACAAGTAGTTTTTGCGATTTACCCCTTCTATCTATAGCCAACACACCCGGGTGTGCATAGAAAAATGTATGTAAATTGTAAATTAATAAATATAACTAAAAAAAATGTATGCTTACTTCTTAAAATATATTTTCTCAAATGCGTTGCGTGAAAAATAAAAGCGTCTTTGTATCCAAATGCCGTAACAAATGTTGTAACAAGAACAAGCACTTCAAACAATTCTAAGACACAATTGGCACAAACACAACCAACTCCTTCCGACGCCCGTGTACATACAAAAATGTATGGGACACCCGGGTATGTTGGGTGTATGTTTATGTATAATTTTTTGGCTGTAGACACAAGGGTTAAAATTGATTCCATTTAGTAAATTTCTCCGATGCCACCTAATCTCAAGGTAGGCCCCTAATTTGCACAACCAGTTACCACGGACTACTACTAAGATAATTACGCTGCAAACTTAGTTGCTTCTCTATTGGCTGATGCTGCAGCTAGTGGTTTGCCGATGAGCTTTGATTCTCATTCTATGCATGTGATGGAGAGAGCACACAGTTTAATGCCATATTCGAAAAGCAGGACTAAAAATCTTTCTCATGACATTTATTATTATCATCATCACACACTCGCTTCACACTCGTATTTCAACAAAAAACTACAAATGAAAATGACTGCTATTAGAACTATTCGTCACACATATGGTTAAAATCCTTTTGCTTTGTCTCCTTCGTCTCCTTTTATAGCACCTATCCACATACCAGAGAATGTTAGACATTTACAAAGTATGCTCTGTAGAGATTGCTCGCAGCCAACATTTAGAATGAGTGGATTCTTCAACGTATAAGTAAATAAAAGTGCAAGGGCAAGTTTTGGCACTTCCTTGCAGTTTATTACAAACGCCCTGCAATTTATCGCCAGACTTAATGAGAATTCTTGAAGACGTGATACAACGTATTATATATTATCCGCAACATAATGCAAGATTTCGTGTAACACTGCGAATGAAATTTTTAGGTATCTAAACGCATAAAAGAACTACAACCACCACCTGCAGACGAGAATAGGGTTTTGAGAGTAAAACTGTTTGTTCCATATCGCGCTACATTGTAAAACGACGGCAAAAGTAACCATTTGATGATGAGCACCCGAATGTCATGTAGTCCCGAGGGCTTAATAAAATATCCAT
The DNA here is from genome assembly GCA_946965025.1 of Blera fallax. NCBI lineage: Eukaryota > Metazoa > Arthropoda > Insecta > Diptera > Syrphidae > Blera > Blera fallax. The sequence goes on from OX337244.1 coordinate 97,330,277, forward strand.
AAGCACGTTTTTATCAACAGTGAATTCCAGAAACTTTTGTTGTTAAAACTTTCACAAGTGGTTGGGGTGGTATTCGATGTCCTTAAGTGCAGTCCTAAATACTCGTTGCATACACCCAGCGACTAATTTTGCATAATGAATGCGTAGGCAAGTGGAAAGGCCTTTAAATAACAGACATAATAGTTATGATCAGTACTAGCAACCCATTGGATTAAGCCATTTCGATAACCCCCATAAAGCGTAATTTAATTTACAAATTTCTAGTCTCACATCCACGTGGTTTTGGTGACCGAGAAGGGTAGCCTAGGTAAAAACCTCAGCCCAGGCAAGAGCACTCCCAAAGAAAATTTTTAACATGAAGGCTGAAGCTGCTAATTGTCTGTTACCTGAGTAAGCAGGAGGGAATCTTGCTAATGCAAGAATCAATCCGTCAAAACCCTAGCAGGTCTCAAACTGGATGCTTACATGAGTGAACCAAATACCTAAGGTTTAAGTCACCCTTCGCGATAAATTGCTTGACGGCAGTGCCGCAAGGACCGGACACACGCAGTTACCCCACTCAAAAAAGGTTTGGAAGTACGATAAATGATTCGTCGCCGAGAAATTAGTGGGGTAGGTAACATTCCCAACATTTTAAAGAAGTGCAAATCAATGGGAGTCACCTACGAAAAGAAAGGCGACGCAAAGGTCGACCGATTAACTCACATGCAGTTTGGTTTCCTCAAACCAGCTGAACAAACAAAAAGATTGGTAGTAATGCTGTAAGATCCATTCGATCTAACAGGCCATGCATGACGCCATTAAAAGAATCAAATCTCTCTATAACCTTTCGACTATTCAGTTATACGACGAGAAGACAAAGGGTACGATTCGTAAACATAGCAAACTTGCCCTGCTATCAGCCACAACATTGTTACCATAAGTGCATGGTATTGCGATCTCAAAATATCGCGATTTTTGTCAGTCAGTTGTCCGATCGTTCACTCACAAGCTTCGCTTTGAGTAAGAGTGCTTCTGGCGATGTGTCGCATGTTTTAATACTCAGAAAGTATCCAACATCTTTGAACAGCAGGAAAAGTATGGAACTTGTTCAACAAGTTCATCATCATATTCAATTGCACCTGACCCTGAAATATCAATGAGATCAATTAGAAGAAGCCTTTAAGTGTCTGAGCGACTAATTAGCTATGTGGTTCCTGGAAACCTCCGATAAAAGCGTTATGCCATAAGAAGTGGTCAGTTTATGTCGGGATGAACGAAAGACAGCGTATGTTCCCTTAACCGTCAATAGAGGGAATGGCAGATGGCTGTGTGCAGAGTCTACCCCCTAAGTTTCAAACTCAAAATATGATGTCATAGTTCAGCTAAAAAAATTAGTTGACCCACCTCTTCGCCACTCTAGAATCTGGTCGTAGTTCAGCGCGTACGGCCTGCGGCCACTCGTGTTGTGCGTGCATTATTCATTCATACCTGACTAATTTGACGATGTATGGAAAAATGATATTGAATACATTTTGTTTTTCTCTTTCCGTTATATCAATCATTTTTTCGATATTCGGTGAATCCCCAATTTAAATTTTTGAAGTTGCTTAAAGGCAAAGGGTATTTACAGTCAGTTAACATCGAAGGAAGAGTCAGTCGATAAAACTTTTGATTTATAATTTAGAGTAAGTGCTATAAATAAAAAAATAATAATAATGATATAAAAAATAATAAAAATGAGTAAGCGTTACTACCGCGAGATTCATTTCGAAAATAAATTCGAAGTAATGAAGTGTAACGTAGAAGAACGTTTGTTCTAGAGAGGGCTTGTACAGAAGTTTGATTATAGCAAAAGTCAAAGAATTTTGATTGCCAATCAGTACATTAAATTGTCGATTCAAAATTTGCGGTGTTAAGACGAGAACACATAAACTCATGCTTATCTTTTGTCGAAGTAGATCTCTTGACATTCCAGTGCTAAGCTCAACCGGAGAAAAAAATCGAAAAGCTTTGAAAATCGAAACAGCATTAGGAATCGCCTGGAGAGGTAATAAGAAGTTTTTAATGAACCCTGTTTCTTCTTTTCAAGAGTGGCTTACGTCTTTCGACAAAAAAATTGTAAGAACCAAACCGAAAGGTTCATAAAAAGTCGTAAATCCGACGGGAATTTCAAATTTCTTTTAGAAATGTGGATTCATCGCAAAAAGAGAAAATAATACTCGAACCTTTCTGACAATTTTTCACAGTGGACACCAATTTTGTAATAATCGATTGCTGGTCGGATAATTGGAAAAACGAATTTTTCAACTTCATTCAGCCAATAACGTCTGATGCTGAAGATCGTGATATTTCCAACGAATCTTCTTCGGAGAGAGCAACTGAAAGTCCTGGTCCTTCAATTTTCTCTCATACAAACATACTACTTCTCTGCATGAAATGTGGTCATCTTTAAACAGCTGTACTCAAAGGTCAAAGCTGTGTTCAAAGCCAAACAGTAATTCTGAAAAAAAAATGCTTGATAAACAGACAGATACTCAAATATCCTACAAATGTAAAGAATATCCAAATGTACCTGTACAATGGACAGGGCGACCGCAATCGGTACGAACAGTAGAGGTCATCAATGCTGTCAAAGCAAAAATAAGAAGAAATCCACCAAGAAAGCAAAAAATCATAGCTCGCGAGATGGGGATTAATAAAAAATTTGTAAGTCGTATTATTAACAAAGACTTAGGCCTTGGTGTCTACAAACGTCGTATAGGACAGCTGCTCACAGCAGATCTTAAACGGAATAGAGTCGAAAAATCAAAGGGACTATGTTTGAACTACGCAAACAACCTTTACAGGAAAAATTCTGTTTAAAGATGAAAAAATGTTTACTGTACAGAAAAAGTTCAATAAGCAGAATGACAGGATTTATGCCCGGTCATCTGGTGAGGCTTCACAACTGATTTCATGAGTTGAGGAAGGTCATCATCCAGCCGCAGTCATGGTTTGGTGGAGCGTGTCCTACGACGGGGTAACAGACCTCCAATTTGAGAAAAGGAGGTGAAAACATTGGCTAAAGTGTACAAAGAAACCGTTTTGGAACAGGTCGTTGCTCCACTTAATAACACTTTGTTACAGACCAGCAGTGAACCTTTCTGCAAGACTCTGCGCCGGCACATAAAGATAATGTTCCAGATATTATAGGGACTCAAGACTGGCCGTCTGTAAGTCCCGATTTGAATCCACTAGACTACAAGCTACGGTGTTTGAGGGCATGGTATGCCGTAAAAGATACCCTAACATTGATTCCTTAACGACCGCGCTGGTCTCAGCTGTAACCAATTGCTTTTTTTGTATTTAATATTCAATTGCGGTGCGACCCGCAAGGTCCACACGACTAACTTCCCAGTGGGAAGAAATAAAAAAACAATATTCATTATTTAATTTATAAGCATTATTTTTTTCACCTGATCATACGAAAAGGTTTAATGAAGCTCAATCCCAAACACTAATGGCCTACACATAAACACTTGCTTCTACAATTACTACAATGTTTGATGAACAATGAAATTTTCTTCTTCACGTTATCAAGAAACCATCAACTTGGAGATATCTCATCAATACCACACATCAACTAAGAATGCTGAATTAACATTTCTTTACTTACAAGTAACTAAACAACAATATTGATAACAGACTACGCAGCTGATAGCACAATACAATTTACTTTCTTCATGAATTGTTCAAGACTGACATCACAAAACTACTGCTTTTCACCTTGAACCGTTCAAAATCATCAGTAGGAGATTATTAACCATATCCTCAAGAATTTGATCATCTTCAACAAACATTTCCATATTGGCTTGTCACAAAAAATAATAACTAGCAGAAATTGATGAAGCTCTCATAACATCAATCAGCCCATACACAACATATGCAATTAAATCGGACTTAAAATGGAAGAAATCATAAGACTTATCAAAATATGAAATAACAATATTTTTTCATAAATACTATTTATGTGTACTTATAAAAATGAAAAAAAGCATTGTTTCATCGAAAATAACTTTTACGGTTAATAACTTCTACTTACAACCATGTTCCACGTCATAATTTATTTTTTAAATGTTAAATGTACATCATACTATAACCTCCAAATGTTTTCTCAAACATCATATTCTTGTATTAATTGCATATTAATAAAGCAACCTTGAATTGCAAAAAGATTGTTGATTTTTTTATATCGAAGAACATATTCACATCCCATTTTTTATTATTATTATTGTTATCAACGTCATTTTTTTATTATAACTGATTGTTACGAGTTGGCTAGTTTGAAATCTCATTATTCTCCTGGCCTGATAATATACATAAATTTAAAATTCTACACGTTCATCTAGTTTTTGTTCATAAGTATTTTTTTAATAATATTTTTTTTAATACAATTATAATATTAAAAAAAAATCACTACGAAGGTACATATTTAGAATCTGCACGAATGAATAGTACAAATCATCAATTTCAAAATTCAGCTAGTTTGCCTTTAATTTTTAGTTATTTAATTACTAACAAAAACTACTGGACCGATTTTTCTGGTAACTTAATCAGTTCGTAGTTACGTAATTACGCGTCAAATGAACCCGGTCCCATGTCCATATCATCTTTGGTTCTCGAGATAATCGACGCGAAAGATAATTCCGAACGCACATACGCACATACGCACATACGTACATACACACACACAGACATATCTGTAAAAACGTTGGATTTGGATTCAGGTGACCTTAAAACGTGGAGATATGTCAAAATTCGCGATTCACAAAATCGGCCCCATTACAACAACTTCCCATTGGGAAGTTAATAAGATCAAACAAAACCAGCTTATCTATCACTGGGAAAACCCAACCACTAATAAAAAAAAATATGTCTTACGAACCTTTGCCTTATTCACATCTAATAACAGAGATAACGATGCAATGCAACGAGAATTAGAATACACCAATGACCAACAAGAAAAACAAAATTGAAATTGCTGTAGCTGCGCTGCGTTGATATGACGGTGTGTTGAGTTTTTATTTATTTTATAATATACTTATGTAGATCAAACTAAAGTACTGCAAGTCTGATACTCCGCTCATAAGTAATAGGGTTGCACTAAGTACATTGAGCTGAACTACTCCATACAGAAGTCGTGTATGAAGTCTCGATACGATTATGTAACGTAGACGTCGAAAAAGCCAAGACTGAAGAAATGAAATACGAAAATTAGTGTGAATATGTAACACTGCCGATGTATGCAAAAGAAAGCTAGTTTTGCTATAACAAGCATAAGGGGATACATGATTTTCGAAAATCGGGGAAGCCATCAAAGCATTCCACGTGCCAACTGCGGAAGCCGGAGAAAAAGAGAAGTTCATGAGATCACTATTTGATGAAGAGCACGTCAATTATCATTTGCATGATTGATATTGAATCTATCACATTGAAGTAAATAGTAAACATTACGAATTTGTTTTTTTTTTTTATTAAAAAAGAGCAACCGATTCCCAGAAACAATCAGACTCTATATGATCCATTCATTGTACTTCCATGCTGGAACTCCTTTTTGGTGTAGTAGTTGGAGAAACTCCGATTTTTTTCGATTCTCGGATAAGCTTGGTGGCTGTGATTGCTGTTCCCCTAGCGGGCTTGAACTTACAACATTATGAAGCTGAAGCACCAAGTCTGAAAATTAGCTTCAAAATTCGGTGGGAAAAGTACACGATAAGCACAAAGCTCAGCTCCGGGCATTTTGAGGAGTTGCTGAATCCATGGCTTGAAAGATGATACTTTCATTATGCTGCATCTAGTCTTTTGTGAATATGTGAATTTTTGTATTGTAAGGTACGAGGAATACTCGTACAACTAGTCGGTAACAAAGATCGTAATTCTAAGTCAAAGAAAGTGAAAAGAAATTTACTCTGGTAAAACGGTGTTTTGTTTTTTGCGAAGTAAATTTTTTTAATTTTTTGAACATATAAATTTTCTACAAATAATGACTTAACAGATGGATAAATCAAAAAATATCAAAACGCTATATTTATTACAAAAATTGTATATTTTAATGATACTAAGTGTCCGTATGAAACTGAATGTTCCTGACTGTACATAAAACGAGTACAGAGATGGATACGTTTTTAATTGCGGCAAAACTAAAGCACTCGTTTCTGCACAAGTATAATAAAACCGTCTTTTACGGGTGGCAATTTTTTTTTTGTTTTTAAAAAGGTAGCTTAAGCAATTATTTACTAAAGAAAAAAAGTACGTGTTGTTCTGAAATGCTCACTTGGTGCTATCAATTTCACTGTTCCACTAGGTGGTAAGACCAAATAGGAGGAGTTGGCACGCGGTAGCATTGTATCTATAACAAGAAAAATTCACGACAGGGGATATGCATATGTACGAGTACGTCTTGATTATCATTGACGCATGTTTTGGTGTTCACTTGATATTAGTTTTTTGATGCGTCGGAATCTCATACACTTTGAGTAAAGTTACAGCTTTTCTTCGAAATTTAACTTGCACTGCTTGACGTCTTTGGACGTCTTGACCTCTCTCTAGGATCTGCCGTTCTCTTAAAATGTGTTCCTGAAATAAAACCGCATTGATAGGGGCCGATGAGGTTCTTGATTAAAGTTTTCAGACGTTCAAAAAATATGGCAGATAAGGTTTTGTAAGCGATGTTGAGAAGACTGATACCTCTGTAATTGGCGCACTTAAGTGGTCTCCTTTCTTGTGGATCAGGCAAACTATACTGAGATTCCTTCATCAGGCATACACTGTTGGTGAGTTAGTTTAAATAGCTTGGCAGATAGGTTGTCAATGCCAGCCGCCTTGTTCGATATAAATTCGGATGTTCACTTCTGTTTGTGTATTTGGACGGAAATTTTGACTACCATCCTCTATGACGCCCCTTTCTTGTTGTTTTGCATGTGTTTATCTACATTCATTCCCAAACCATGGGTTTCTTGGTGGAAGTCTGGTATATTACTTGTGGCTTTCTTGATGGCTCGTTGGGAGCGTTGTCACTAGTCTTCGATACTTGGTACTCAATCGGCGAAGGTTAATTTAATTAATTTGTTTTCCTTGCTGTGCTATGACCACAAAACATGCATTGTGTCGATCGCTACAAGGTCAATTTTGTAACCGGTTTGTTGATCAGAGGACCGCCATGTACCTTAATGAATATTGAATTGAGGAAAACGTATGCTAGTTATAGTGACGTTTCGTCCCGCAGCAAAGTCAATTATTCTAAGTCCGTTTTCAGACATTATGCCATGTTGGCTATGCCTACAAATCGAACTTTGATTGTATAACCTGTAGTTTGGTTATAGGGGTGCACTGCGACCTATATAGCTATATTGTACTACCTCGACTTAGAGCTCTAGTCGATGAGATTCTCGACTTAGAGGTCCTCCTCCAGTCCTTGATGAATCGGAGTATCTAGAGTGGATCTAACAATGATAGATCTTCTTCAAAGATGGCCTCCTTTTTTATTTGAGCGTTAAAATCACCTTACACGATATTAGTCTCATACTTAGGACATTGTTCACAAGTCTTATCGAGGAGCTTATAGAATTTCTCTTAAGTAGCATCGTCTTTTTTCCTCTATGAGGTGTGAGTGCATATATATTAATCCTACAAGCCCTCTAGCCTTGGTACGAATTGTTATAAGGCGTTCAATTACATGTCGAAAGCTCAGGACTGCTTGTCTAAATCTACCGCATTTAACAAATCAACACCCGAATCAGCGCTGATTCTGCTGTCTATGGCAGTCACCATAAAAAATTGACCATCCCATAGCATTTTCTGGCCCTAGTTTTTTGTGCAGGATATACATATGTATGTATGTATTTATGTATTTGTGAGAGCTAAAATAAAATTGCAGAGCACTCTGACTCATTTCGGTTCATTGTACGGACAGAAACCTCTTCTTGACGTTGTGCTTGCATGAATTTCGATTTTAAACGTTTCTGAATGTTTCAGTGCTGTGGTTGCTGCTCCCCAGTTAAACTTCCAGTTACCCTTCCTGCTAAACTGTAGATCACAAAAACACATTGATTAGTAGTTCTACCATGGGAAAAACCGCTAAAGTAACATTTATTTGCAGCAAATCCAGATGCGATAAGTTTGCGAGTTTCAGAGCTATCTTCGACAATTTCTAACGAATTTCAGCCGGTTGTTATTTATTTGTATGTGTGCAATGTATAAGTTGCTGTCATATCATCAATATGAGATTCACATTATCTCAGCTCTCAGCTCACCTATGAGTAGGTAAGTAACATTTAACTTCAATAAAAATGCTTATCGAACTAAAGTACGATTTTCTACTCCCTAAGACACAATAACACATCTGCTATTAAAGTAAAAAAATTTCTCGCAAATCAAATCAGTTTCTTCTTAACCACGGAACGAGTGTGTTGAATATAATATCAAGCTCAGCTCACTTCTTAGTGACTGCGATTAGTTTTGTCGCTGTTTTTCGATTCAAAACTTGAATTTAAGTTGAATTCGGTTTTTTTTCAGCCTTTTTTTTGTGTTCTCCAACAAAAAATTGAAAAAATACAAAATAAACACTAAACAATTAGCGGTGGGTAGCTAGGTATTTAAATTCATGAACTCTGTTCGAATTGCATTCTTATTAACAGTAGTACTGTTGTCAATAATATTATTTTCATAGTGACTCAAGCGAATTTAGTCTGCGGGATTCATTGGAGAGAGAGAGAGGATTTCGAAAAGCGTGGCTAAGTGAACATTTACCCTCTTGAATTTTTTAAGATGCAAAGCTTTAAGCTTTAATTCTTCTAATTGAAAGCAAGTGCAATAAAATGTATTTACAAGTAGTTTGTGTTAAAAAACCATTCGTACATACATATGTGTATAGTCGCTGAATGATGTTTATACTTGTCATGCAGGTTTTTCCTAAATTTGAATCTCGTGCGTGGATATTGGTTTTATTATTATTTTATAAATTAAAAGTTTGTTTTCTCTTGATAACCTTGAGTTTTTCCCTAGAAGCCTGTAGAGTTGTCTGAATTTGTTTTTTTATTTGGTACCGTTTGTAAATTATATGTATGTGGTTTCCTGGTATTTTTTTTATTTATCAGTATACCCTTCAATGACCGGCAGTACGGTTTTCGTAGCAAAAAAAACACTGGTAATTTGATGGCATATCTCACCGAAATGTGGAACCAATCTCTTCACCACTTTGGTGAAAGTAAAATTATTACTCTTGATATTTCGAAGGCATTTGACAGAGTTTGTCATCCAGCTCTTTTGTGGAAAATGTGTGCATTTGGTATTGATGAATATCGTCCTCAATGGATAAGAAATTACCTTTCGAATAGTTCAGTTCAAGTTGTCTTGGACGGTTACCAGTCTTCAATCCACCATATAAATGTTGGTGTTCCCCAATGCTCCGTTTTGTCTCCGACTTTCTTTCTTATCTTCATTAATGATATATTGTCAGCTACTCCAATACACTCCTTCACTGACTACATTATCCTTAGCTTCTCATATTCGTTGGCAGATTCACGTCCCTGGTCTTCGACTGTGGAACTGGAGCGGCAGTATGTTAAGCTTATTAAGTTCTAACCTTGACAGCTTAATCAAATGGGGTACAAATAATAGAGCCGAATTCAATGCTTAGAAAACTCAACGCTGTCTACTGTCGTTAAAGTGAAATTTAAAACCCCAGCCATTATCAATAAAAGGCACTTGCATCCGTGAAACCGAAAGGCTTAGTATTCTCGGTATGTTAATGACAACCTACGTTGGAATGACCACATATTCCACCTCGCCAAGAACGCTGCTAAATGTGTAGGATTCCCTAAACCGTACTAGAAATATTTCACCCCCTCAGATCTGGGGGGTGACAATGCCCTGTCTAGTCCGGTGTACCCAAAATTCCACTGCACCTCCTAGATAGGATTCATTAAAACTGATAGGAGACAGCAACATCGTTCAGTCAATAGACTCGCTTGAGCACCGCAGATATGTTTCTTGCCTTTCATTGTTCTATCGCTTTTCCCACAAAAAATGCTTTAGGGAAATAGCCAGTTGCATTCCGCCCCTTCAACAGCACTCACCGCCCGCGCTGTGTTCTAACATTATAAAGGCATTCACAACCCCTTGATGCGCGTGTGAATTATAAAGAAAAATATCCATGTATCTAATAGCTTCTTTGTCAAGAATAATTTGTTTAATCTTCGGCCCTGTCCTGTTCTATTCTGACTTGTTGTGCGGCTAATATTAAACATTTGCTTGAAGATAGGATTACAGATAGGGCGGTGTCGTCCGCAAATGTAGCTAGCATAGAGTTGTTTGATTTTGGTATGTCCGCTGTATAGATAAGGTAGAGCGTTCCTCCTAGAACACTTCCTTGAGGGACACCAGCTTCTATTTAGGATAGCTCGCAGCACTCATCGTTCTATTGCTTGTAGAAATGTCTATCGTTTAGATAATTTTTAATTGGTGCGAAAAAGCGCAATAGCATGTTGTTTAATTTATGTAAAATTCCTTTATGCCAAACATTATCAATAGCCTTTACAACGTCGAGGAAAACTGATACACAGTAGTTTTCTACGTCTAAGTGGTTTAAAATTTTATTTGTTACTCGATGTATTTGTTGTATAGTATGAGTTTTTGTTATAAGTAGAAACTTTTCAAATATCTTGGATATAATTGGTAATAGACTTACCGACCTCTATGATATAGTCTTTGTGGGTTCCTTGCTAGGTTTAGGAACTGCGATTATTTTCGATACCATCCAGACTTTTGTGTGGGTTCCGTGGTTCAAATATTCTCTGGGATTCGAACCTCGAACTTCCGCTCAGCGATCCAACGCACTAACCACTTAAGCCACTGGGCCCACATTGATTAAAATGCTCACGATTATTTGGACTAAATAAACAGAAAGAAGACTCGCCTTGAAGATAGTTTTGCTAAAATCACGATCGATATTGTCTTGAGACCACTTAAGTCGTTTTTGAATGTGTTTTCCACCAAATAGGTGAAAATCAATCAATCAATCGGAGTTCTTTTTCTATCTAAATAACTTCGAAAATTTAGTTGAGTTGGTTGCACTTGTAAAAATAATTTCATTCACAGATTGATTGGAGTCTCAAATATTACCTGCTGCTGCTTCATTGTGGAATGACCCTCGCTATACCTACAACTTCCAAGACTAAACTAACTAAAAATGTTGTCAAAGCCTATTCTATGTATCGCATTAATAGCGGCGTTTGTGTTGTCTGGTAAGTATGCCTAAGCACCCCTTGAGATTCTCCAAATATATTTCATCATCCATTCACGTCACTTCAGTCTTGCACCATTTTACCCGAGATACGAGTATGTACTTGTGGATCAACTTGACCAAGAAAGACACACTAGGATGTAAATGTTTTTGTGAATGTACTGCGCTTTTAGTTAAGATATCGGATGCAATTCGCATAGTTTGATGGGATACTTTTCCTGAAGCGATAAATTCATCGACCAACCCGAAGTAAACCAGACGGGGCTATATAAGGAGTTAGATATAAAAGTCAGTTTTTACGGAGTAAGTTCATTCCATTCCTGAGAGATTTGATAATACCTAATGATATCTGGGCACATTTGATTAATTCGGTCTTTAAAAATAAAACTTCTTCAGATAATAATGGTTAAAAGTAACTAGCATTTGCAGACGAGCGATAGCTTCAGATAGTTCTCAATTGAGCCAATTTCAGCAGACCGAATATTATTCCAGAACTTGAATGGGATCGAGGTTAAGATTTCCGATGCTCAAATTTCTATAAATACAGACCATTCCTTGGGTAGATCTGAAAGCTAATTCAAATCGATTGAAAAGACTGCCCAAGTAAAGACTTTGGGTCGGTTTCTTATAATAAAAAATTTATTTGGTCTATTAAACGAGTTAAAAAAAAAACCTTCAAAGGAGCAACCTATTTTCTATTTTCACCCCATTTCGAGTTAGAGCCCGTCAAAATGGGACACCTCCGATTTGGAGGTATAACCACTTTAAATGGTGTAACTTCTGAATTATTACAACTACAAAAACAGTTTTGTATATTTGGAAGAGACAATTCAGTAGCGCATAACTTTGTATAATTTTATGCAGCCACAAAAAAATGATGGCTTGTTGTTCGAATTTTTAACTTAAAATGTATTTTTCTCAAAACTTTTACTCAGTAAAAGACTTTTTTTTTACGAAACTATTATCTTTGACAAATTTTCTAATAATTATGTTAAATAACTTTTTCACGTGTGGTTAACGTAAGTTGTAGTAAAATCCATTTTTGTCAGATGAAAATGGTCAACAAAATTAAGGAAAAATCCATGGGTGGTATGTCAGGAGATCTGAGCGGCCAAGGGTCAAGGGCCAAATCCACCAATTCACCGTTCATTAAATGTTTGTTTGAGCAAAGAAGTTACCCTGCTGCTACTGTCACAAGGTGCTGTAAGAGAGCAATAGGAAGTAAATTAGGACTAACTCGCCCGGCACAGAATTAATTAGTTGTGCAAACAGATTCTTAATATTATTCTTATTTTATATAAATTTTATCACAAATAATTACTGATTAAGTCATTTTACTTCACCAGGGGCTTACACGGCTAAAACAGATGGCGTAACACAAGGCACGAGTGACTCTAACGGGTAAGTAACACCTGCACGAAATTTTAAAAATCATTTTAATTTTACATTTGTACTATTTTTGTGATGGTGGTGAAAGTCTTCCGAAGATACTATTGACCTCGTAGGCTGAAGTAGTGTGAGAATTTTAGTGCACTTGGAACACCCTGAATACCCTTTCCCCTATCCTGCGGTAGTGCCGTCTAACATTTAGTGCCGTCCGAACCACAGGGTGGTACATAGTTTCTTCAAAATGCGGCTGGCGTACTGGTATATTGCTAATGCATTCTATCTTCATACTAAACTCCAATTAGTCTTTGTTTGCATTCCGAGGTTGCTTCACAGCGTTGATCTTTCACTGAGGAATCGTGGCCATTAAAACATCACATGCGGGAAACGCACCGGAAGTAGTAAGGGGTATCGCCGCGTTTGTAACAGTCATATCCTGTCAAGAATGGTGTTATGTAAAAATCAAAATGTCATTGCTGCAAGTATTAGAGAGTCCTTGCCATTTTCATTGGTGGACAAGCCTTATGGTAGCGTTGCCAAGATGTTCTACCTCTCCTACTATTTTAGCTGTACCTACAATTGCGATATTATTCACAAAGCCGACCGTCTTTGACTCTCCTGGTACTCCATTTTACATAATCTTCTAAAATAATGGGCCCAGCACTGATCCCTGTCACGTTTACTCCTTTAGGCCGTCAAAGGTGTTATATATATGTCACTTTTGTGGTTAAGTGAATCGGTACTTCTAGTGGTTGTAGTATATGGCTCCAGCTACATGACGTTTTTGATGTCAAGAGTCATAATTGCGCAGTATTTCTTCGAGCCCTCTCGATCTTTCTCCCTCTATAACCTTTTCTGCTACGTCGACTATCATCACCTGTATTGCTTCTATCTATTTTTATAAAATTACGATCAACGCCAAAATATATGTACATATATATGTCGATCTAGTCATGTCTGTCAGTCGGTTTATAATGTCACCAGTTTTAAAGGAATGCGAAATACGGTATGTAAACTTTTCTGAAAACCCAAAGCAGTTCAGGTTAGAAAACTCTTAAGAAATTCCTAAGCTTTTCAAAAAATTGCAGTATTTCGAGATTTCAATAATAACGTTTTTTTAAGAAATGTGGAAATCATTTTTCTTTCATTTGTATATTTGTCTTCTTAGTACTGAAGAGCTGAATCCAATTCGTCAAAATTTGTTTAAGAAAGTGTTTATAGAGCAATTTATTTCTTCGTTTTATTTCTGCGCTGATGTTTTTTATCAGATGTAATAGCGGAGCCAAGGTAGACAAATATCTACCATTACTACCTCGAAGTTCTAGCTGTCCCCTAAAACGTTCTGTTCGATTTGTCGATACTGCATGTTTCTTTCGGTTGAGAGAATGTACGTACATTGTATGTACATGTTTTCCCCTCGTTTATCGCATTTAAAGCTAGTGCTGGTTTTACCATCTCTGCCACTTCAAGTTATAGGCATTACGAATATAAAGCTTAAACTAGGAAACCATGCCATTACAACTGACTTCACTTACTGTCACATAATGTCGAGTTTCTTATGACAACAAGTTTTCTTAACTCAAAAATCAGGAACTAAGTAAATTGAATTCATGAACACCTCGGGGCAGCGTTTTTTTTTCAAAAAGGTGAAAATAAGGCACTGATAGCTCGGAGACATCGGTAGTGCCCATTCTTACCAGCTTGAAATACATGCCTTTACGGACCGAATATAATCATTCGCAGAACCACTGTTAGGTGTTATTTCAAGACGGTCGGTGTTAAGCAGTCGCTGTTTCTCTATTGCATGTTAACGTTCCACTATATGTTATGCATCTTTCTTAAGCTTTCGATACTGCATCGTTTGAGTTTTCACATTGACGCTCTAGATGCCTAGATCGCTGAATATGCGCACCACCACGTTACCTACTACAGTCTAGTTTTCACTTTTTGAAGCATGTATTTTACGGTATCGTCAGGAGTGGGCCATTCCCTAAATTATTTCCGTAGGGGGATCCTCTCGTTTTTATATCGTAGGCAATGAAAAGCATTTGTTCCGCGTTTTCCGACATTTTCGTATTGTGGACTGTTTGGGATATTAATATTTAAAATAATAAACACTGCAAGGCACTTAATAAACGGTTGAGAAACCTCTTTGTGCACTCAGACCTTAAATGTTATCGTTTCGCGAACATTCTTACATATAATAAGCACCGCTTCAGTTTTATGGTCGGAAAGCTGCAAACCCACCTTAGATAGCTAACGACGTGCAATTGCCATTATATCGTTTTACTCGAGTTTAACATCGTGAAGACAACCGCAACATTATCCGCAAAACCTATAATTGATAATTCTCTTAGAATCAGTATGTTCAAAATTTTATCATATATACAAACGTTCCATAGCAGAGGGCCTAGGACTGAGCCTTGTGGCATAACACCAGTTACCTCGCTACTTCTTTTTACAGAAGTCTATTGCAAATTATTTTTCCAAGTATCTTTTCGACCATGCCAAAGTAACAAAGAGGACGATAGAACGAAGATTCTTTTGGAATCCCTTCCCCCATCCTTTTTGAAATACCTTCGAATTCCGGAGCCTTTCTATCGCGTACGTTGTTACTCGTACATGCTTCAAATAAATCTTTGTGTGTTGTCATTTGTATGGATGGCTTTGTCTAGCCAATTCCTCTCTTCCTTGGCACGGAAATAATAATGTTCTCATCTATATGTTATAACAACACCGGACACGCTAGCCTCATTGATACAATTTTGTAAGTTTTACCCCAAACATCTTTATTGAGTTGTTCACAAAGGTTCTTAAAGCCAAGTTGCTTGTTACACTTAATCGCTTCATTTAACCGGGTTCTCACTCTTCGGCATATATTGCGGGTAAGTTTAAATTGCTGTTCCTTCACGTTTCGAGCCCAGGATCGCTAAATAAATCCTTCGCGACATATCGATCTGAGTTACAGGATTTTGGAAGCCCACGAGTATACTGGAGGTCGGTGGTTTCATGTTTCCAGCCTGGACATGTCTACACTGCACGCAGCGACTAATAACCGTGACACCTAGGTTACGAATACCTCTACAGCTCTGGCTTCGCCTAACCAAAGTCGAAACTTAAAAGTTTTTCATCTTAAGTATTTATATTCCACTTTGCTCCCTTGAGTGCTGTGCTGTCCAATGTGTATTGTGTATTGCCGGCCCGGTGCCATTGGTGAATAGAACAGTTAATCCGCTTTTTACAAAAGTTATGTCGATGATAGATTCCCTTTCTTATTAGCTAAGGCAAGGTTTTAAGCTAAGGCCATATATTAAAAAGAAAATTCTTGCAGTAGGGCTCATTCTGTAGCCTATGTGATTATGACAGATTATTAAGAAATATCTTTTCATGTAGTCAGATATTTTTAAATTCTGCCTGGCGGTTCACCACCTTTTGTACACAACCCACATCTATACTGATTTGTAATGAACTAATTGTAATGACATCAGAACTTATTTCTCTAACAGCCTCGGTTCACCAGGCTGCAAAGCACCTAATATTTCCCACCTACGGTTGGTATACGAAGAAGATCCTACAAAAGCCATAGAGCCTGAAGAAACTGTACCAAATGCAAGCGCTATAATATATCAGTGCAAAGCTGGATATGCACTTGAAGGATCGCGGTTTAATTTATGTTTCAATTCGGAATGGAACAAGCAGCATCCCAATTGCATGAGTAAGCTGATGTTGTTAATTTACTAATTTGAGCTAATCGTTGGTATTTCAATTTAAGAATACTGCCCCGCCCAGATACTTAATGGTGTTACTTTTAAAGCTCAATGCGTATTCAATGGTAATATTGTTGAATGCAATGAACGTATTAAGCCTGGAACTGTTGCGAGACTATCATGCCGAGTTGGGTACAAAAAACCAGAGAATGCAAATGCAAAAGATTTCGTGGCATGCTCAGAGGATGGGTATTGGGACTACGAACCAACTCGCTGCGAGGCTATCTGTGGCGAAAAACCGGTACAAACGACACAATTTATTTCAATGGGCGCTTCTGTCGAAACAAATGAAATTCCCTGGCATGCTGTAATTTATAAGAATCTTAGTTCGGACGGCTATAAGTACTATTGCGGCGGTACCATTATCAGTCCGAAAGTCGTAGTATCAGGTGAGCTATCTATATAGTTAATAATGCAGAATATGTTATCAAAGAGTTTATTTATATGTATGTTTATCCGTCCATTTCCAAAAATATTCTACCTCTACAATTTTTCATTGCTTGCCTGCCATCATACAAATCTGCTTAGTCATTCCCTGAATATAAATAAAAATTACTATTTCATAATATATATGTTATATGTAGCACAAAACATATTGGGTTAGGTTGGGTTGACGTGGCAGACTAAAATATGCAACCTCACTTAGTTAACCAATTGTGTTAATTATTATTTGTGAAACTAATCGGCAAGCAGAACAAAGAGCTTAACACCCAAAGCTGGAAAGTAATTTCTTCAGCCACAGGTAAACGCGGCACCGATAATGAAATCCTGATTACTATTGACCAGACGTCCTTCTACGTTTTAAAGACGAATGGGGGAAGCATCAAGCTCGGGCTGGGCTCCTTGAAAGCGAGGCTACCCCATGGTCATGATGGCAGCAATCAAGGGGAAGTTAAATGTAAAGCAGCTACCGACGATAAGATGCTTTTATGACACAGAAAGACGTAGATATACCCTTAATCCAAGAACCCTATCTTTTAAAAGATTAATTAAGGTCCAAGATTTCCTGCGAACAGAGGGACAAACACTTGTTTCTATCATCCGCCTACATGCCATATGAAGTTAATGAACCACCACCAGAGGCAGTCCGAACACTAGAGGCGTACGCCAAGTCACGTGGACGAAATCTGGTCTTTGGATGCGATGCAAGTAGCCACCACGACATCCAATGGGGAAGTAAAGATATAAATAAAAGAGATGAATCAATTTTTGAATTCTGATCCTAACGCTAACCTGGTGGAGGACTGGAGAGTTTCCACTACTTGTTCCTTTTCGGATCATAACCGAATTCTCTTCACTCTCAACTTGAGCAAAGATAAACCCAAACCCTTCAGAAACCCCCAACAACTCAACTGGGATAAATTCTCTAACCTAGTCGCAGGAAAACTAGCCCCGCCTTCAGCCACGGCTGCTATAGACACGACTAACATCGAGAAGAAAGTAGACGACTCGTTAAAAACTCTGAAAGAATCGTTTAATAGTTCTTCCCCTATCAGTCGACCCCAAAGGAAAGCCAATGCAGTCCTTTGGACCACGGAGCTTCGACAACTTAGAACAAAAACTAAAAAACTTTTCAATAGGGCGAAAATAAGTAAGAAAATTGAGGACTGCAACCTCTACAAATCCAGTTTTAATGAATATGAAAGCAGCATCAGGACAGCGAAATTAAAATCATGTAAATCTTTCTGTGAATCCATTGAAGATGAAAATGAAGCCGCAAGACTCCGTAAGATATTATCCAAAGACCCCTGTGTTCCCAGATACTTTCGAAAGTCTGATGACACATGGACAGAATCCAGCCAAGAATCCATCGAGCTATTAATGGAAACTCACTTTCCCAGCCGCAGAGATATTGAAACTGCCACCCTTTGCAGAACAGCAGTCTCTTTTGAACCTACAGAAGAAGAAGTGATCTCCAGCATGATAAGTAAGGACAAAGTAGCATAAACTCTATAAAATCGTTCAAACTCTTCAAATCTGCAAGACCGACGAGATTATATCAGCAATGCTGCAACAGTCCCTACAATGGTTGTACCACATCTCATAAACATCTTTACAGGCAGTTTACGTACGGGGTACATACCAAGCAAATTGAGAGAGCTAAGAAGAGTGGTTTTCATTCCGAAAGCAAGAAAACCTAACTACTCCACAGCGAAAGACTACAGACCACTTAGTCTCTCGTCAACAAGTGTAGACCAAAATCAAGGGATCACGATCTGTACAGACGGCTCGAAGATGGATATTGTTACGGGTGCAGGCTTTTACTCGGAGGCTCTGCAAAAACAGGAGTCGTTCAGACTACCAGAAGCATGCAGTGTTTTCCAAGCTGAAATCCTAACTACAGAAATGGCCGCTGTATGCATAGAAATAGTCACCTCCCTCCGTTGGATATAACTATTCGACAGTCAAGCAGCCCTAACGAACGAAAAAGCCGATGCCTTGGCAAGAAGGGAGTCAGAAACGAATATCGGTCCATACTGCCACCGATTGTAGATTGTACAACTAAGTAGAAAGAAGCTAGAGAAAGAAGCTAACTCTTCCTACTCATCCAGGGAGGACTGTGCCACCTCTCGTACTTTATGGCCGAAATTAAATAAAACCTAAGCAAGGAGCCTCTTGGCACTAGACCTCCATCCGCATGTTAACGGGAGTAATCAAAGGACATTGCGCTATCGGAGCTATAGAATATGCCGCCTTGCCAATGTGGATTGTGCAGTTGATGTTTGGGATCAGCTATGTATTCAAAAGTAAAATAGTAATCATTCGATACTGCTTTTCTCCTGGTGAGGAATGACCTTAATTGGTGAATTGTAGAGATATAAAAGGTGGGTACGGGTACGGGTAACTCTAACTATAGATTGGTTCGTTCGTGCTTGTCCAAATTCCTGCTCTACCCGTCGTTCTGACTTCCCAGCTCAAGTCGATCGGGCCAAAAAGAGAATCATATTTCTTAATCAACACCAGGCAGGGTGTAAAAAGCGAAAAAATATATCGTTACCCATCTTTCGCTCTATCTTTATTTTGCCTTGTGCCGAGTGAACGTGGTTTACGCCCCAACGCTTTACTTGTGTATCGCCTGCCACTTTTTTCCGATATTCTCAAACATCAACATACCACGGACTCCTTTTTGGATTTGGTTTGTATCTCAATGTGGTTTCGAGTACTTATTTAACGGTGCTGCAATGCAGGTTACACAGCTTATTCTCTTCCAAGCGTGCGTTCAATGTCAACTCTTATTTATCTTATTCTTAGCCATTCGCAGCTTCTTCTTGATGGACAGTAAAGCTTTGAATCATCGGCTAGGAAATAATGGTCAGAGTCTGTGATAATGATGCGTTACTGGCATCGATTATCATATGGTTGGCGTTTCGACCATCTGGAGACAGCCAGATTGCTCTGCGGATTTATAGTCTTGGGAACCTTGTGATCGTTATCACTGTATTATGACCTGCTGCAAACTCGATAAGTCGGAAGTCGTTATCTATTGTTGTATCGTAGAGGAAGTGATTTCCAACTGATCCACCAAAAACGGAAGGAAATACCGATTTTAGCATTGAAGCTCCCGAGTACGATTTCGACATCGTACTCTGGACAGATTTCATAGCCACCATTAGGTCACAAAATTCCACATTGACCGGGTGTTCAGCTGGTAGAGCCGTGTACGCATATAAGCTAGCACTAAAATAAACGACATTATTTAGTTATTGAGTAAAGATATCTCATTCATAGGAATACGAATTGAAGTACATACTTGATACTCGTGACCTTTGATCGAGCTCCGCAAAATGATACTTCGCTTTCTTAGCAGACTGTTTTTTTTTTTGTTTTTGTTCTATTAATTGCTCCAATTTTTCTTTTTTTTTCTTACAGCTGCACATTGCTTTTGGGACATGGCTAATGAAATGCTGTTCGATAAATCATCCTACCTTGTTGGAGCTGGAAAACATTATCATGCTTATGATGCACAAGAAATACATGCTCAATTCCAAAATATAAGCGAAATCGCTATTCCTCTTACGTAAGTAATATGTGAGAACGACACTGAATCTCTTTAATATACGAGTACGTTTTAATTTCTAGATATACTGGTAATGGTGTCGGTGACATCGCTGTTCTAGTTTTGAACAATTTCCTTATACTTAATAGATACATTGCACCCGTGTGTATCAAATGGGAAAACGGGGCAGATAAAACGATTGAAAGCAATATCCACGGCATAGTCCCTGGCTTTGGTCATCACAAAACTGAACTTCGAGCTGTGGACATGCCAACGAGTAGTTATTATGATTGCAAAAGCGAATTAGAGTTACCTTTCGCAAGCCTTTTGACTTCAGACAAATTTTGTGTTCTTAACGAAAACCCGAGTGATCAAATAATATGCCAAGGTGATAGTGGTGGAGGTTTTGCGCTGAAAAAAGTGATAAAAAATGGTAAAAATGTGTACCATCTGTCGGGCGTGATCAGTGGCGCTTTCCCACTCCAGGTTTTCGATTGTCAAGGCTACAAGGTTTTCACTCACACAAATATTCAGTACTACAGTGATCTTATAATATCAAAGACAGTTAGCAATCGAACAAAATAAAGAGATATGTATAAAATATTGATGTGTCGATGATAGTCGGTAATAAAGCGTAATGAATAGTAAAGAATAAATACCAAGACGTGCATAGTCTATGCAGTCGTTAGAGCTTATTGATGATTGTAACTTCATTGGCTTTTGTCCACCTGACAATGAATGCGTAAGTAAGTGTGGGTCCTTCATAAAATGGGCTGTAGAAATAAGATCTGAAATTACCGACCTATTGCTAAGCTGCAGTGCATTCCCAAGGTCTTTGAAAGTATTCTTTACGATTCCATGTATGTATAACTATCGCGAAGTTATATTCTCCTCTGTATAACAAAGTTTTTTAAAAGGTATGCAGTAGAGGGTGGTAATAAAATCTATTTTATTATTACAGACCACAGTAAGTATTCGACAAAATTGCTCACGAAATTATTTATCTGTAGCTAAGAGCACTTGGTTTTCCATCATATTTAATTTCCAAGACTATGTCTTATTTAGAAAAGGCCAGTTTAAAGCACTCTTTTGGCATTCAGTGTTCCTCTAGACAGTCATCAAGGACCGCTGATCTTCACCTTAACCATAAACAATCTTGGTTTCATCTTTAACCAATCTTCCCTATCCAGGCGTACTTATGCATGTACATATGTATATGTATGTGATAAAGAGCTCAACTTCTATTCGCACATTGCGTACTTACTTAGGGAACTGCTTAGGGTGAACCTGGACCTCAACCATTAAGACTCTTCAATAAGACTCTTTTCTTCTATATGTAATGGATTATCAGTCCCTTCAAAGCTCAGGCTTAGACTAAGAAGTCGATAGCGATAGCATACAGTTTTTCTTGGCACAAATGCAATATTAGGTGTAGGTCAAACCGTAGAAGCATTTGTCAAGTGTCTGCGGGAAAGTTGATTTCCCTCAGATCCGCTTTTGCACCCTCTGTTGTTTCTTCTTCTGACGATCTTGATCACGTCAGCGCAAATGGCGTCACAAAAGTGGCAATCAGACGGGGCACACTGCCATTTTAATGGCAGATAATAATGGCCATCTAATGGTAGGTTTATAAACAAATATGTACAGTTCCCTTACTTCACTCCTGCATGCTAAATTCACGTGCAATTGTTTACTGTATTTTGACAAATATTATCATGCTAACTACTCAAAACAGCACAAACACGAATTAACACCGTTGGAAATAGTATAAATCACGGATTGGGACTAATTTGTCCGATATCTACCACTTATTTTTAAAGTTAAGTCTTTTTGAACATGTACCGCAACACTTACATATGTATGTATGTCCCATGCGGACCAAAAGTGTTAAAGCTGTAATGTGTTAACGCTTAAACTAAAAAAAACTTTTACTTTTAAACTAAGACTTTTCAAATACCTACTGTTGGTTATCAAATTTGGAAGCTTTGAGTTCGATTTTAGTCATCTGAATACTTTCTATTTAACTCTCGTCGCGACACCTTTTTGTCAATTACATCAATAAAATATTCATCTACCATGTTAGTATTTCAATGCAGTGTAGAAAAGTGTCCTGCAACAAATTCCCGTTTATACAATACGCACAATACAGCAATAAAGTGTACAAGCATTGAACTTGGCGAAAAGTATAGATGCAAACCACGAATACTATAAAATATCCCAATATCTTCTAACCTTTTTGTACTCGTACTTTATTTGATAAACTTCGCGACATAAAGCTTTTTTTAGTACATATTTTTTGAAGTTAAATAAGTTGCATTTGTTTTCGGAGTAGTGCAGCACAATGATGTCCAGCGCTCATATCTAACCATGTTACTCCGCTCAATTCCATTACGTCCAATTTATTCCATATGAATTCCTTTTGAAGAAAAAGAAATCTGGCGTTCTGAAGTTTTCTTTTTACCGTAGATATCGTTGATTGGGATATTGACATCCAAGTTATTTGATAACATACATACCTAGCTGCATTCATAACAATCTGTAACTTTTATTTTTCTAACCTTCATGTGTAGTAGAAGGCCCATTTTGAAATCAAATGTCATTTCATTACTTATGCTCATAGATATAGTGGGCGCCGTCGTTCTATGGTTTGTGTGTTGGATGGAATTATTTCATCCTTACGTAGGTTGTGACCTATCCACTTCTGCTTTTATATAATCATTTGGCTAGAATACTTGCAACATGTTTTTTTAGGCAGTGATGAAAACGCATCGTCAATCCTCGTAGTGCCCCTTGGAAAAACCTGAAAGTGTTGGGTTCATGAGACCCACTATTCACGTCACCTGCGCTTTCTTCTCAGGACTAAGCAAAGAGCGCCCACGAAGAACGGTACCACCTAAGTTCTCTTCTCAGGGAGTGGGAGACTGAGTAAAGAGCGCTCACGGAAAAGCGGTTTAAGATCCCCCATCATGTTGTTATCAGGCGTCATTTATCTGCCACGAAAGGGAATATCTCTAGTGATGGAACAAAAATGATTTAAACCGATCTAACTGTTGACGATTCAAGCAATGTACAAACGACAACGATTTAAGGATCTGCACTTGTAATGAACGGTCACTGGCGAGGCCCAACTATGACATCTCGCCTAGAACGTTACGATGGTAAAAAATAACTTCGAGGTAGTGAGGGAATTCGTCTACCTAGGCTCTGCTACAAACTCTGCCAACGAAATCAGCTTGAGGATCCAACATAAAATAACACTCGCCAATCGCTGTTACTATGGTCTTAGGGGACAACTTTACCGAACGGCCAAGGCGACGCTATGCAAGACTCTTATCATCCCTGTTCTGCTATATGGTGCAAAAGCATGGACTGTGTCAAAGTAGAATTAAGGGGCGCTTCAAAAATTCGAGAGAAAATTTCTATGTGCAATTTAAGGCCCCATCTGCATTAATAGTTTGTGGAAGAGAAAATTTAACCATGAGCTATACGAGCTGTACAGGTACAATGACTTGTTGAAAGGATACGTGTACAACGATTAAGATGGATAGATTATGTTGAGCGGATGAACACCAATGGTCCAGTCGGAGGAATCTTTTCATTTCATCTCCGATAGCGTGCGTAAGTGGAGGGAAACCTCAAACAACTCGGCGTACACAACTGGAGACAGATGGCTAAGGATCGTGCTGGCTGAAGAAGCTTGTTGAGTTCGAACTTAACCACTGCTAAAGGCGGTCAGTTTATTTATATTTTATAAATAATGCCAAAGATATAATCAATCAATAAAATATGCACGAATTACAATATTATTTTTCATTTAAAAGTTATTCAAAAGAAGATCAGCCTATAAGTATTTATAATCCTTTAACTGGAGATTGCTGAAGTTCCGGCGAACAAAAAATCGTATGGCAGGGGGGGTCTATTTTCACCCCACTTCGAGTTATAGCCAGTCAAAGTGGGACACCTCCGATTTGAAGGAGCTTTAAATAGTATAACTTCTGAACTATTACAGTTACAAATACGATTTTATACGATTTTTTTTTGAAGAGACAATTTAGCAGCGCACAAAAAATGTTAAGACTTTGTGTCATTTTATGCAGCTACAAAAAAGTTATCCCAAAACAAATTTTCTTTGGCTTGATCTCTTGTCGGTAATGTAGATCTACCTATTGTAGGTCTGAACTCAGTCAGCGATTTAAGTGACATAGGTCGGAAATGACAGTTTCCATCTGACTGACGTTTATCTAAATTGTTTTGTGGGAGTCCTCTAACTTCCTAATAGAAATTAATCTCGAAACTATTTGCACCACGTCTTATTATAGTAATTTCTTTTGCGGTCAGTTTTAGACAATGTCATGGATTACTGGCCTAGCCGATAAGGCCGAAAACATTCTCAATAAACTGGATCAGAATGCTGCTACTGCATTGCAAACGCCAATAGGTGCTCCAAATACAACAATTTATGCCTCCGATCTCCAAAGTGACTCAGTTGATGTGGTAAAAAAGAGTTCAACAAGTTCCTTGACACTTGTCAAATCGCTATCCCCAAAGCGAGTACCGTCCGTGAATGAAAGTCCATTAAAACAAGCTCCCGACGCGAACGAGTTCAATGAAACCTCGAATTTCTCCTCGCGTCGCAGTTCGATTAGCTCTCGTCCGGATTCTGTGGCAATTGACATGCCCTTAGTTTCGGAGAAGTCCTTGGAACCTTCTAAACTAGATCTTTCATCAGGACAAGAGTTAGCCGCATTTAAGATAGCCTTAGCCGAGGTCTCCAGCGAACGCGACGAACTAAAGGCGAAACTGCTGGCACTTACTGACAGTAGTCAACAGGCAGCAATAAAAGGACGTCTCACAGAAATGGAAATTCTCATACACCGCCTCACTAATGAGCGCGACCAAATTCAGAACGAACTTCTTGATACTGTAACCGCAAACAAAGGATATATGCATTCCATTTCGCAACTAGAATCGAACATCTCAAAAATTCAACAAGAATTCATCGACGTTTCGCAGAAACTGCAAATGCAAGTGAAAGAAACTGAACAGCAACGACTTGATCTACTAGAATATCGTAAAAAAGCGCAGCTGGCTCTGCAAATGAAGGATCAAATGATTACTGAATTGAAAACGTCTGGCAGCAATCATCATGAGGCTTCTGATAATTCCAATGAACGCATTTTGCAATTAGAATTGAACACGCTTAAAGAAGAGAATAAACAATTTCAGGAGGAGATTCAGAATGTGCGGGCGCAGCTGGAGAATTCCAAATCTAATCTATATTCCATAAGTCGGCAACATGAAGAGACTGTGATGATGCTCCGTATCAACGATGACACACTTCGCAAAGACATTCGTTTTGAAAAGGAGCGTACTTTGCAACTGGAGTCTGAATTGAGGGTTGTGAATCAAGAATTGCTTGCGACACGTCAACAGGTTGCCACTCAAATGGAGACATTTTCGTCGAAAATCCAGGAAAAGGATGCGCAGTTGGAAAGGATGAAGGCAAGCTATGCAGCTGCACAGGCAGACCCAACGACTTACGAAACTCGCGTAAGGTCACTAACGCAAGCGTTGGTTGAAAAGCAAAATTCGGTGGAGGCCGTAACGGCAGAGAGGAATGCCCTTAAGTTGCAATTGGAAAAGACAGAGGTGTCATCAGTCTTGCTTTTCTGTATTAACGGTCTTATTCTTTTCCTATTTTTTATAGAATCAATTGCGGCTATCAGTTTTCAGCAACAGAACCGAGAGAAATCCTTTAACCCTCGTGAACCACACGGATGATGGTATAAAATGATCATCAGAACTCATGAAGAATTGACTCATAGTTTGGTCTCACTCTTATATTTCAGCTAAAGCACAATTTCCACTGCTGATGCGAGAGAATCCCTTTGACAACCGTGTAGCAAGACGAGTTAAACGAGCTTATTCAACACTGGACTCTGCTGGGATCCGTTTAGGTGTGTTCTTGCGGCGATATCCCTTAATACGGATTGTTGTCCTCATGTACGTGACATTGTTACATCTTTGGGTGATGTTTGTTTTATTGTCTTCCACGCCTACATAATGCTCGTAAAAGTTGAGGCGAGGTATTAAAGTTTTGTGAATATATCTTGCAAATAAATTATAGCGCATAGCGCATTCAAATACGTTTCTTTTAAACAATATCTCAAAGAAGATGATTTAATAGAAAGGACTATGCCCAATACTCAATGCAGTAATCACCCACAAGGTTGACAACAAACCTACCAGGTAATACGTATATAAAAAGAACAATAACTCGTACGCCTTTTGAGCACTGTGCGGATAGACGCATATCGGGTTAAATAAGTGCGTTCGGTTACATGATGCATCTGCTAAATAACCGTAACAGTTATGGCCGCTTGCGCAGCTAAAAATTTTAAATTGAATACCAAGTCATAGCATTGCAGATAGCGCAAAATATTTTATTGGTGTTAGAAACCATCTGGACAAGTGTGACGTTTTGTGGTGTCTGTAAAGTACATGATTACAGTTCGGGACTAGACAAATAAACCAGGCTAGCCAAATACAACTACAAATACTTGGCACAACGGACCATATGTGGTCCAGGGCCTAGCTTCTCGCGACCATTCGTGTTGTGTGTGTTATATTTTTTCAAAAGAGGGAAATGATCTACAGTGTAGAGCCATATCCGAATGGCAAATTGAGAAGCTTGCTCGATGTTTCGGTAAAATATTATAGAGGTAAACTTGTCTTCCAACCGATCTCCGGGCTAAGATTTTTCGGGAAATATGCATTGTAATAAATTACAATCTACATGCAGAATTCATCAATAGAAGCATCGAATTCAATGTGAACCTATGCTATGTACATATATATATATATCCATCAGCGCCTGCAGGGAAATAATTTGCATCTGTTGGTCTCAAATGAACTAACTCCATATATGCGTCTTTGTTGCCCTTGCTACGAACTGCATGCTCGATATCGGCCCAAGGATGGTCTTCGTATGGCCAAATTTGGCTAGTAGAAGGGTAAATCGATGGTGACCAATGATCACGATTATTTATGGCAAGAACTTATTATGCATCTTAACGTGCACAACGTGAATTGGTTGCAATATTTCAGAAGAATTTATGTCGCCAAAAAACAAGCTGGAACCTTTACCATCGTTGCAATCCCACATTTCTGGGTCTTTCTTGATTTCGCAAATACCCTAGATTTTGTTCTTTCCCGAGCTAGACGACTTCAACATTTCTATCACTGAAAAACGATCGGATTTTCGATAATATGGGTGCAACGCCTGCTACCAGCACTTCTTTTTCACATGTTTATTATATTATATTCAATCTTTTATATCTAAATATTCAAAGAAACATTTTAAGAATCTTATTTGTTGACCTTGATGCTTAGGTACATTTTTCCTTGGATTGTCTGCTTTACTGGATTGATTTTCTTCAATATTTGTGTCATAGTCTCGACCAAACGCTCGCTTGATACACCAGTCTTCTTATTTTTAAACTTAGTAAGAAGTTCAGTTGCAGTCATTGGCTTTCGCATTAAATATCTGCGAACTGCTTCTTCGGTGATGCCATAATCGCTACAAAAATTAACAAAACAGTTAGTGACAAGTTACAGTAACAAAAAATAACAACTCACTCCTTGCTATTAGCATTAACAACGCCAGCAAATGTCGCTGGCAGAGCTGGAGCCGCTTCAACCTTCGAGCGCTTCGCTGGTGTACTCAATGGACTATTGCTATTTTCAGATCCAGTCAAATCAGAAGGCATGCTATTGCCTTTACGCTTGTTATTGTCAGTCGACTGTGCGGTAGGAGTTCCTGCACGTGATGGATTTTTTGAGGGCTCTTTGCTGTTGGGCTTTTTCTTATTATCTTCATTCTCAGAGTCGCTGCTATCTGAACTGAAATCACTTGACGAGTCTGATTTGGAAGGAACGATTAAACGTAACACAGTCGAAAGCTTGATTACCTAGAGCTACCTCTACCTTTCTTTTCATCCTTTGCTTGCTTCTTTGTTTTTTTCTTGTCCTTGGTACCCTCTTCTTTTTCCTTTTGCTTTTTCTTCTCTTCATCTTTTTCGGATTCATCGGATTTCTTTTCCTCCTCGTCCTCTTCATCTGATGTCAGTAATTTACGCAGGGCATCCTCTTCGGCTACTGACTTCATGTCCTTGTCTAGTTTCGATTCTGGATCTGGTTCGCTATAAATAAATGTATAAGATTTTTATAGCGAAAATTTATGGTTATATTTACTCCTCGCTAGATTCTGTATCATAGTCCATCTCTCGGCCTTCCTCATCACCGTCGTCCGATTCTTCGAAAGCTTCATCATCGACGTCTTGTTTTTTCTTCTTCTTTTCTGGCTGACCCTTTTTGTTTTTTTTCTTCTTGGCATCATCATCACTGTCTTCTTCTTTCTTTTCTTTTTCATCTTCCTCGGAGTCGGATTCATCATCAGAGTCAATCCATTCGTCCATGTCACTTATTTTTAATTCCTTTGCTTCCTTTGATCCTCCTTTGACTTTAACTTCATCAGGATCCTGTTCAGGATCTTCTTCATCACCCTTTAAACGCTTACGCAACATAAGGGAAAAGTAGTTCATCACTTTCTTCCTTCGTCCGAATTCATGTTCAGCTTCCTCAGCCGATAGAGATTTATATCTATAAACGATAAAGAATTATCACTTTTCTTGGACCACTTATGTATATCATTTGTTGGTACAAACCTCTGAATTGGTTGAAAGTTGTACCACTCGTTGAGTGGATATGCTTCTATAGCACCATCGGGAGCATGTGTGAAGACATAAAACGCGGCGTTTTCGCTAACACCACCCTCACGAATTCCCTTAAATTTCTTGCCACTTTTACCACCTACCTTGAGTATCCATGGCTGAGCATCTGGTCGATATTTCTTTGCTATAATACCAAATTTCTTACGACGCACTTCTTCACGTAAATCACGATTGTATTCGGAACCAGCACCAAACTTCGGCATGTCCTCATCGAAACCTTTGAACTCCTTCATGTTATTTTCCCTTTCCAATTTCACCATACGCCATTGGGCGAAATCCACGTTGAGTGTGGCATTGAAACGCATAACGTGGTGTTTTTTGCGAAGATTTTTCGGTACACGTATATTAAATTCCTGGACATTGGATGGCTGCGCGGCACTAGCGCCTGATGGTTGCTAATGAAAGGTTTTTGTAGTTTTTATAGTGATAAAATGGGAAATAGGTAACTTACTGCTGGTTTTGACATGGAAGACATTTTCTTCCACTAATTTTTTTTCAATATATTTGCCTTAAAACTTCTTTTCATTCCCGACCAACCGTAATAAAAATCAAAGTACTTTCTAAAAAAAAGCAAGTTTGTTTGACAACCGAAAACAAAAACATATTTGACATTCGAAACGTCACGCAAACTGTGTTCAGCAAAACTGTGTGCACTCACAATAAAAGCTGATTAAGTTCATATATAGGGTGCGTTTTATGTTCCAGGCCGATGTTTTTTCAAATATCTCTTAAATAAAAAGTAATTTTACAATCCATATTTTATTGTTTGATTATATCGCCTCAAACATTATGTATTCAATATGATGTCGTTCAAGTGGCCATCGCGGAGCAAAAAGCAAAGTTTTTTTTCATAACATTCTCCAAAATATCTGATGTTATTTCGGCAAATTCTTTTCGAATGTTGTTCTTAAGCAACAGGATAGTAGTTGGTTTGGATACGTTGGACACGTTGGCACCCTTCGTTTTTTACGAAGCAGACGCGTATCTACATATTTTGTTTGTGAAGTTAAATTGTGAGTTTATAGCACCCATTGATACAACTTGCCAAAGTCGCGTGATCGTTATGTTAAAAAGTCAACGTGTTGACAGTTTGCGTTAATCGTGTAATAATAGCTTAAAAATCACTCAACTTTCTTCGCGTATTCACAATTGAACAATTAATATAATAAAATATTTTGATAACTTCACCACGTTGATTCGGCGTTAAATGCTGCATAATAAATTATTTTCTACCACTATCGACGACTGTCAAATATAAAGTGACAAGTGAAAGTCAAACCAAAATGATAACCAAATAAAAGGCCGGAAACATAGAACACAACCTGAATAAATCGAAATAAATGAGTACAAGAACAAATTGCTATTTTTTCTTTGAGGAAATAAAATCATAAAAATTGTTTTGATTTTCTTCACTTTTGGAGCCTGTAATAAATAAAGCGACACTTAAATAATTGACAAGACAAAGAAAAAATGGATTTTGTTTCGTAAAGTTTTTTTCTTTATTCTTCTCGACAGTGCCGCTGATTGACTTGGCTGC
This sequence comes from Blera fallax, assembly GCA_946965025.1. Classification (NCBI taxonomy): domain Eukaryota; kingdom Metazoa; phylum Arthropoda; class Insecta; order Diptera; family Syrphidae; genus Blera; species Blera fallax. Next base: position 97,361,019 of record OX337244.1, read on the forward strand.
ACACTCTATCGAATTAAGTGAAATTGGAAACCAAAAAAGGCTTCTTAAAATGTGCAGTTAGCAAAAACATTAATTAATTCTAAACTGCTAAATTGACATTATTAAAATTGTGTCATGTCAGTTCGTTAGCCTTAATAATTACACGTCATTTATTTTCAATATAATCGTGCCATCAGCAAGTTTTTCAAATCCGTACTGATGGGTATACCGACCATATTCAGAGAGATAGTATACTATTTTGAAAATAGCAAAAGGGTTAAGCGTCGCCTTGAGTGCAGCTTGGCTATCGATGCAGACGCCTATGCATCAACCTATCCACATTTTCTTAAAGCACGTGGCCATTAGGAAAGCGTACATTTCTGTTAGAAGACAGAAAAACAATGACCTGTCGGAGAATGAATGTTCTCGCTCTCCAAGAAGACACCAGCTACTGTCTAGTTTTTAGCCCCCTGAGAAGATACGATGACATTCTTCCCTTGTGGGCCAGCCAGATAGCTATGGATAAACTAATTTATGACAGATGAATGGAATATTGTCTGTGGGGGTTGTATCATCCTTATCCGAAGGTTGGCGTTTCGTAACTGGCACTTTTTTTTGATTCCGGAGCGCTACCCCTGCGGAACAACCCCTAACCTAGATAACTGTATCGTTGGTTGATCCTTATAGACATAGGCGATTTATTCACGGCCTTACCGTTCGCTTATTTTTAACAAAAGAGTAATAACTCTCATGAGAAATAGCTCCCAAATTTTGAATATTTCCTAATAGTATCAATCTTAAACTGTAAGTCCCTTCCGATAGTGCAAAAAATATGTATAGCATGCACAACACGAACGCTCGGCCTTGGGCCACATAAGATTATTTTTTATCAGTATGGTGAAGGACACCGTTAAATAAGTTAGGTCGTAAGAGAAATAGTGTACGTATTTGATTTGCAATTGATTTCATTTATTTTTATTCAGTTTCTACAAATATAAGTTTTATTCTGCTAGATACAACTCAGACGACTTGCTTATCCCTAGCATCCACAATCGCTCGAATCATAAGGCACTTTGCGATGGCGTACATTCTCGTACAAGCATTTGATTCGCTTTCTAAAATGAGTGGAAAATGTTACTCTAAGTTTTATGGGCACATAAAATCAATTTACTTCCTTCTTGCTCACAAACTTCCACAGAATCACCCGTGGCAGGCCACATTGTTTGCTGCAAGAGTTCTTTATTCAGTTTCCAATCATATATTAGTCCAGACTTTTCAAAGAAACACCTTATATAGCACTGAAATAAGCAGATCGTGTAATTTTCGGATGGAGATTTTTTTCTCTGGAAAAAACATACCATTCCAGTTTTGTCCGTTTCAACCGGTAAGGTTCCAGTGGTATTGAATTCCGTTATATAAGCTACAAAGATCAAAACCAAAAATTAGATAAAATACTTATTTTACTTTAAGAATGGATTACAAATACAAATACTTGGGGAAATACACAATGACATTTGTCAGACATTCGCGAGAGGTGGGACCGTGAAAAAACTTTTTGGTATTTTCTGGGATTCGAACATCAAACTTCCCGCTCAGTAATCCAATGTACTAACCACTGAGCCACGGCGCCCACTTAAGAAGGGATTAATAGCAATATATGTAAGTTCTTATTTTTAGACTAGCCATGGTTAGGCAACCCCATCATAAACTCTTTCATTCTTCTCAAACAGATTTAGAATAATGAGAGCTTTATTCAATAACTGGGAAAAAATTGGTTGAAAAATAAGAACGGAAAATGATTTTAGAGCGAAGATAGGCATATCGTTGGCTTATTTTCTAATGATTGTGCTCTATACAGCTCCATCAAACCTTTCGACCACAGAAGTATTTTTCTATCCAATGTCTTAGAAGTGACGAGGGCCGCCAAACTAGACTTAATAGTAATCGAAGCTTGTTAAGCATAGCGAAAATCTCAAGTTTCTTCATTCGAAGCACATTTTCCATCTCTGCGTCACAGAAATTAAACTGGTGAGAAAGAGATCTGCGCTCGATAGTGAACTAGTGGACCAGTAGAACTTTACGTTGTATTCTTAGGGAAACGGATAGAAATAACTCAATTACAATTTGCCCACGCACCGTATCATCATCATCGATCAGCCATCTACAAATGTTAACTGTTGAAACTAGGATTCGTCTAAGTGTTTCAACTGACCTCGATTTTTAGCAAAACTCATCCAATTTCCAGCTATTATCCCATAAGTCATCATTCTTATTTCAGATGAGAATCGGTTGAGAAACCGGTAAGGAAAATTTTTACACAGGTTTAAACCGTGTACTATTTGTACTAGGTAAATGCAACAATGGCAGACTGATGAGTTCGGGGTAAGAAATGCACCACTAGTAAGGATGATAAACTCAACTATAGGAGATGCAAATAGCAGGCAAAAGTGCACGCAGTCCTTTCACCACTAGTGTGGCTTGTGGTGGACGAGTATTTGCCAATACTGAAGAACAATGACTTCATTGATGATGTACTCATCCTAGTTTCGGTCGGATTTCTCCCAGTCTTAAGCGAAAGACTCAACTACGCGCTGTTACTAACGCTGGCTCAACAGTGAAGTCCTGGGAGTTAGCACCTCAAATACGGAGACTGTTCTCTTCATCAAGAGGAAATCAAGAATTGGAGGTGTTGAACTTAGTCTCTCAGACTCAACGCGTTAGCTGAGAATTATTGAATACAAAGATCTAGAGGAGGTCACAACAAAAGACAAGATATGGGACGATTTCGAAACACAGAAATGCAGGGACTGCAGCTATCTGTAGTTAAGTCAGTTAGGAAAGCCTTCGCGGGGACACAAACCTCCAAGAAAGTGCTGGCAACACTGTGATACTTTATTCCAAGCACGCAGCTCTACAGCGTATTGGTGGAATGACTAAATCAGTATGCAACCGAGCTGGGTGACTCTGCCAGCGATACAGGGAAAGACTCGTCATTTTTATAGCAACGACGCCTGAGAAAGCCCACGAAGTAATGCTTGACGGTAGTCCCGCAGGGTGGAGTCAATCAGTCGGTAGATATCTTTCGAAGATTACCTTCGAAAAAAACTCATTTGTTTTGTACAAATGTGTTTGGCTGTTCACAACGGCTCTTCCAAGATGAAGTTTCATCCTCCATAATATTGATCCCTGTAGTGGATCAGAGTCTTGGTAATACTGAAGGAAAACGCCTTCAACGTGACTACCTATTGCTGTGGTGTACTGGATGTACACAGTGGTTGTAAGACCCATTCTTACATACTGTTCAGTGGTATAGTGGTACTTGAGAAACCATGCCCGCTTTCGAACCACATAAAAATACAAAGAGCAAAGTGCATCGGTGTCATGGGATCTGTTAGAACAACGCCAACAATGGAAGCTTTGATAAGTTTCATTCCGCTGGATCTATACTTCAGCAGTCTGGCCGCCAGGGAGCGACAAAAACCGATCACATGAACCCGATGCTGTGGGCGCCGTGGCTCAAGTGGTTAGTGCGTTGGATCACTGGGCGGGAGGTTCGACGTTCGAAACACCAAAAAGTTTTTTCACGGGTCCACCTCTCGCAAATGTCTGACAAACGTCCGAGAGTTATAACTGCCTTTGCCTTTCGGATATGGCTCTAAACTGTAGGTCCAGGTCCCTTCCATTTGTGTGAAGAATATAACACGCACAAGGCGAATGGTCGCGAGAAGCTAGGCCCTGGACCACATACGGTCCGTTGCGCCAAGTATTTGTATTTTTCTTTGTTTTTTTTTGAGCCCGATGCTAGGATTTGAAAGATCAGAATAAAAGCTACTGGGAAAACCATAGAATCACTAGCAGAAGGAATTAGCCTTCTATACCAACGGTTCGAAAATGGCTGTTGGCACAAGAGTCAGAGTTTACTGCTAAGCACTAAGAATTAACAATTCGTTTACAATTAACAACGGGTATAGTGTCTTGCGAGCCGAAATCACTGTTAGCCGTTAAGGCTCTTGGCTCTGTAGTGATCAGATCTATTCTTGTAATGAGATATCCAGAGCCAATGTGGTGACCTTCTGCTGGGTACCAGGGCATATGGATATCGCAGGGAACGAAAAGTCTGATGAGCTTGTAAGAAAGGGGTCAGCGTTCCACGTCTCTTAGGTTTTCCCTTTTGTAGTAACCTCAATTAGATTTGAGATGATGCCACCGGTCCAGCAAGTCAACGCTGGGTTCATCTGAACACATCTACAAAAGCTAGGACGCTATGATTGTGCCATTGGTATTCATGCGGAATGGCTCGATAGACTCCTCCAGAAGCTGTAGGACAAGGAAGGAATCGAATCTGTTCGCCATCTGCTGTTTGACTGTCCCGCCGTATCCGTCAGAAGAATAAGGGCTTTTGCTAGTTACTTCTTCTCGGAACTGGAGGACTTAAGTAATGTCGAACTGACGGACCTTCTTAGATTCATTTCACTATCTGTGTGGTTTTAACACAGCGGCTATGTCCACTTTCCGGGAGCACTACCAGGTTAAATTAATGGCGCAATGGGCACAAACTGGTAGTCTAAGTGAGTTGTGGCTAATTCTATAACAAGGCAACCATTAACCTAACCTAACCTAATGGCTGTTCACTGTGAGCTTAATAACTGAAAACCACTTGAAAAGATTCAATGAACAGTATCTTTTTCTAGCTGAAAAGAATGTTACAGTTAAACAAAATTCCAGGATATCCTTACCTTGAATGCGCTCAATAAAAAAGTACTTACCCATGGGTATAGAAAAACTGGAATTACAAGTATTCACAACCGAGTTAAAATCAACGACAACAGGACTCTTTGTTGGCGTACATTCCTGCTGTCCCTGGCTTACTCCCAACAAATCCGTCGAAAGTACACAAATTAAGAGAACTGTTACCGAAAACATTTTTTGCCTTTTGCATTCAACACAGTCATGTGCATGACTTTTATATTCCCTCATCAATTCAATTTACTAAATTGTATCACATCACGCAAATACAAATCGTTTCCGTTTCCTGTAAATCGCCCCAAATTAAAAAGACACACAACAATAGGAACAATTTACAATAAATAAATACTACTTTGTTTATTGAATTAGTTATTGCAAAATTACAATTTTTAAAGTGCCTAGAACCCATATACGTGCTTTTCTACTCGCCCTCCATCTCTCTCATTTTCTATTTGGTTCACTTAAACTCTATGTACATAGGTAACATTAACTGATCTACTGTCTAGCGCCCCAGGCTCGCTTTATTAAGTGGGAACCCTTTTCGGCGATCATCACTGCCGGCGCATGTGTATTTCCGGCGGTCACCTTTGGCATTATTGAAGTATCCATTACACGCAAACTCCGGACTCCATGTACCTTCAGTTCATGATCCACCACAGCGTATGGATCGCGTGCAGGTCCCATTTTACATGAACCGGCTTGATGATTTTCGGGTCCAGTATTTTGTCTAACGGCACATTCCCAGTACTTGTCAGTGCCAAATTTAATTGATTCACATCCTTTAACGGGTGTTTTATCCAGACGCATTCCGTATGCCTTCAACGGGCTTGTTTCGGCCAATCGAATAGCAAACTTAATTCCTTCGATGAGAGTTTTCACGTCGCGTTCATCGTCCAAATAATTGGCGAAAATTTTTGGTGGTTTTAATGGATCATTGGAGGCTAGTGTAATATAGCCTCGACTTTTCGGACTCAGTACAGCGGGGAAAATTTGAATACTACGCGAGTTGTTTGAGAGTAGTTCTCCTACTTGACCAGTTTTGGCACAACTAGCTAAGTATCCACCGAAGAAGTATTGAATGTCGGGAACATCGGGCCGTTCCGCGTATGGTGAGGCTACTTTTGCTGTGACATCAGATACTCCTGTACCGGACATGAGGCCATCGCGAAACAGAAGGTACTCCATAGCAGTTGCCCAATTAAGAGGCGAGGTATCAGCATCATCGATGAAGAAATTTGTAAAGTATGCGACGTGATTGTGAAGATTTTTGCCAACGCCAGGTAAATCATGCACTGGGCGAACGTTAACCTGGAAGAAAGATAGAACATTAAAGAGTCTTTAACAAACCTACGCATGTACATAAATATATTGACAATGTAAGAAGGGAGTTGCGGCTGTCGGTCCACGTCTGTGAGCTGCTATTGATTCAATATAAATCTAAACTGTCGTTATACTCTTAAAGGAGGAAGTTGTGAATAAGGTTGCCTGATTTTTTCGCGAGCTCTACAATTTTTGAGACTTAGTTCTTAAAGGGTATTAACTCAGTAATGAGGAGAAACTGAATGGTTTACGAGTATGTGTGTTGTGATTGAGCAAATGGTAGGACGGAACACTACTATAAAATGCATCCGAACAATTGTGGTGGAATTGTCGGTACGTGAATACATAGTATGTTTATGTCAGAGTCGTTCATCCGAATTAACAGGCTATGTGCAAACACAAAACTAGTGAAGCCGTAGCCTCCTATAAAGCAGATAGAACCGCTATACAGAAAATACGAAGGGATGGGCGGGGCAAATCGATGATAAAAAACTGTTTCGCATTTGTTATACATGGAAGATTTAAGCAAGAAATCTTAAGATTTTGACACTTTTAGTATTCTGGATGTCCGAAAATTCCGTGCGGTACGAATGTCGATATTCGTCATGCCATAGTCGAAGGGCAGTGATAACGTTGTCAAGAACCCACCCAGGATGCCAAAACGTGCTACGTTTCAGCTGACTTCTAGCGAGAATCCCCTGATTTCATGAGTAATGTCAGCAGGCACACCCAATAAAACAAGAGGCATACAGAGCGTTACTGCGAAGACGGACTAGGGCTACTCGCGAGCTTTACGAACGAAATAGTCGCGAAAAACTTCAGGAATGATGTTCCGAAATTAAGAAAAAAAAATATTTAACGCAAAAGCCCATATTATGACCTATGTATCTTCTCATGACATTTATTACTATCGGATGTTTGTAAAACATTTGCGAGATTTTTCTGTTTTCCTGTCTGTTTTGTTAGATTCCAATACACTGCGTCATGGCATCCGCAACCAGTTGCAAATCAAAAAAAAGGTTTTATTCAGAAATGGTACGATTACACGGTCAAAGAAAACCGTCAACGCGTTGAGACTCTGACGTTATAATGATGTGACGTGAGAATTTTTCCCAAAGTGGTCGAGTAATCGGTAACGTAAGACCCTGTCAACGCGTTGACGATGCAAATTTTTGGGTCAACGCGTTGATAGAATTTTTCGGAATACTTGTCAACACGTTGACGGTGTCTCAACCTTGACATGGCAAGATGTTCTGCTGCGTCGACGTAGTCTGTGTTTAACACTTTTTGACGTGGTTTCTTTTTTTTTTTTTGTTCACTGTGTTGACGACGATCTTGACGATTGAGAGCACAACCATTCAGCTGGTGTGTGGTTCAGGCTTTTCGTTCCTGTCAACGTCACCTCAGCGCTTCGCTGACAATCATCGTGTTCGGAAGTAGTTAAATCGTTTGATCGTCAACTTTAAGCTTTGGCCGTGTAATCGTAGCTTAAGTAACACTTGTGGAGGGAGCAACAATTCCTCGGATCATTTTATCTGCGATTGTCATACCTTCGCTCGCATCTGGTGGCAGATCTTTGATACTTATGTGGTGAATGCTGATACCATAAGCTGTTCATCACTGAAGTCGATAAATACTCAGCTTTCAACGAAAGACGAGCAAATTCCAGAAAAATGGGTAAGACAGAGGTTTGGTTCATGGTAGTACAATGTACCAGTTGCGTCTGACTGCTTCAGTGTTTACTGTCCCTACAAACTGTCTTCCAACATACATACATATGTATGTAAGTGCTTACTACATAGGCCATTCGGAAATGATAAAGTAAAGCAGTAAACTTTTCTGCCTGCCCTGAAAAGAGCCCGTCTTTATAAAGAAGAAAATTGCGAACAGGTCCTGGCTTCTTGCAGTCATTCGCATTTTGCGAGTACTATATTGTAACTAGTCCTAAATAAAATTGAGTTACACCTACGCAGTTAGGAAGCGTTTTGAAGCAATCTACATGGATCTACCTTTAAATCAATTAAAAAAATTTGTTAATTTGTCTTGCCTTCTTTAGATCATCCTTTGGTCCAATTCCACTCAACAAAAGAATTTGTGGTGAATTTACTGCTCCACCGCTCACGATCACCTCTTTTTTGACTAAAATCTTTCTCATGCTGCCGTACTGATCGATAACCTCTACACCATGAGCGCTCTTTGTTGAAGGATTCACCAACACCTTTGTTACCGTAGTATTAAGTAAAATGTGTAAATTGTTCCTTAGTCTTGCTGGACGCAGGAAAGACCTAGCTGAACTCATACGCACTCCATTCCTACTGGTCATTTGGGCAATCATGAACCCAGTCGAATTAGCTCCATTTAGGTCATGAATTCCAAAACCTATAAAAAGTAAGGATTCCTTTAGTATTTCATTAGAACTTATTTAAGATACAAAATTATACCTAATTCCTCGCCACCCTTCAGGATGGCGTATGACAATGGAGGATTGTATGGGAATTTTGAAACTGGCAACAGACCTCCAGTTGCATGGTAATCTGTACCAACTTCGTCCAGTTGCATGTTATTCTCTGATTTTTTGAAAAATGGCAACACATCCTTGTATTTCCATCCAGGATTACCCATTGCATCCCAGTCATCGTAGTCCTCACGATTGCCACGAATATACATCATACCATTCAAAACTGAAGTGCCTCCAAGTACCTTGCCTCTGGGCCAGTAGCAACGCTTCTCCTTTGATGATAAACAAGCGCCCTTCTCCGGTTCTGTATTATAACGCCAGTCAATGTCGCTTCCAATAAAATTCAAGAACATCGATGGGATTTGTGCGCCAACCGGTTCATCTCCACCTTGCAATTGAATAAAAAAAAAACCTCATTAGGTAAAAGTATAAAACCAAAACTCGTTACTGCTGCGGAGTAAGTGATAACACTGTGATCTTTATATCAAAAAAACTCGGACTTGTGGCATTAATTTCATTGTGAGTGGTCTGCCAACCTCACGATCGGTTATAAAATCATGGAACATTAAGATATTAATTTGCAATTTTTTTTTTTTATGAAAATTTGTCGCGCTGAATTATCTCATACCGGGAGTCCGGCTTTTAATTAGAAATTAATCAAAGGCATAGTGACAGTTTTACTGAGTTCAAAAATATTTGACCCAATAAATTTCTGATTTCAATAAAGGATTCAATAAAGTGTGCCTTTTGAAAGCTGCATAACACCTGTTCAATTGGCATGGTACAATTGTCGTAAATAACTACTCGGTTTTTTTTTTTGAAGATGAAGATTATATGCAGTGCAGGTGCATGTGAACATTTGTTTTTTAACGACTTTTCGCGGGAGAGTTATACGTGATTTCGCGTTAAACACTCTTTTTTTTAATGATAGCTTAACATCTTAAAAATATGTTTTAGCCCATATTTGACTCGTTATTGGAATATTAATGCATTATATGGAGAGAGATTGCAGAAAGTTGAAAGAAGGACATTTTGAAATTAGAATTTTGAATGCTGAATATACATGTGTTCAATGTCTCTGCATCCCACCTTTAGCATCGATAAAAGCCTCAATTCAAAACCGGAAACATAAGCATGGCTAAGTTATGTGACCTTTGTTGTTATTGGCCATCACTTGAACAATGCCACCCTTTAGAGCTTTGATGGTACTGTGGGCATATTTGTCGGTTTTATCTTCAACTAAACGCCACACAAGTAATTAAGGTTTGGTGAGTTAGATGGCCATACGTTTGGTGTTACTTGATCATGGAAATTGATATCCATCTATTTCTGAGTCTTCGGGACTTTTTTCGTTAGAACATGTATGGTTTTCCTTCACTGAGAATGCATAGGAGCATTCAGTGCTTAAGAATTGCCTCTAGCAACTCTAATTGTCAGGCAGCATTCACTTGACTACCTTAAAGGAAAAAGTAGAAAGACGTACACAACTTGACCTTCACTGGTCCCTTGGTGCGCAATATATGGGAGACATATGGAGGCTCTACACACAGGTATCTGCGTTCCTTCTATTAAACCTTTGATTCTGGTCGAATTTTTTTTTTCATCATAAAAAACCATAGAAGGGGTGAATCTTCCGGATGCTTCAACAAGTTGAGGAGCCGTGTTCCACGAAGCGCATGCACCTTTATCTATTTTTATTTTTCAGTCATTAAGTGGCCTCTTCTCATGGCATAAGACTTATATATGTATATCGAAACTTTTCATAAACTACACCATGAATTAGTCGCTTGAAGGTTTCTTGCAATTGAACTCATCAACGTTACAGGGTCCTGACGAGTACGATGTTGCACTTGTTGAGGAAGTTCCGGGCTTTTCTTGCTGTCCGAACGTGTTGAATCTTTTATGCGTTTCGAATCTTGATAAGAAGTTTGTGAATAAATAATTCAAATAACTCGTTGATTCAACTTTGATGCTGATTTTCCAACATCGGCCTAGTGAGCCTTTTCTTACTTTTATTGGCAAAACATTCAAAGTTGCACCATCATCTCGTGAATTACATAAAGATTTTCCTTGCCCCATATGTGACAATTTTTCTTACTGATATACCCAGAGAGGTGAAAATGTGTCTCATCAGTGAAAAAGTTTTTTTTTTAAATCAGCATCAATTGCCTGCTGTTCTACAACCCAATTTGCGTACATTTTTCGTTATTCATGGTTTCTGGGCTTCAGCTCTTGTGTTAACAGAATTTTATACGGGTGTATGTACAAATTCTTGGTCAAAATACGTCAAAAGGAGCCACAAGACAAGCCCAAAGCTCCAAACAATAACAAAGGTGTGCCGGGTCCTTAAGCACACTTTCACTTACAGCACCAATACTATCCTTAAGCCAAAGTGTTAGGATAAATAGGAACAACTTATTATTTCGTATGAACATTTTCAGACCGTCAGAGACAAACGGTGACCCATATAGTGTGCCAATATTAAAAGTTCACGACTTGGCACTTACAGTCAGTCACGAAAGTCTACATACAGCTCTGAAAATTGCTTCCCTTGTGACTTGAATTTTTAGTTTTTACTTATTTTTTTTCAATTATTCTGAGGAAAAGGCTTGTTTTTGTTTGGAATCGTGTTTTTAAAGCATAATGTTTTATCTAGTAAGAATATTAAATTTAAATCTTATCCATAAACATTGATCTAGCACTTTTTAGGGCTATATATACACTAACTGTAGATGCCTATTATTAAATTTGTTTTTACTGGTTCACGTGTCACAATAATTGACGTCAAATTGACGACCTTGCACCAAAAAGTAGGCTTGGCCTACCATTAATAAGTACTACCAGGGTTTGAACTTACACCGTCTAAGTCGCAAGTTAACACACTACCTACTACTCCGTGGCCACCACATATAGTATACCATTAGGCACAAGTGGAAAACTAATACTTTGGTGGTATTGTAGATATAAGTTTGTCTTAATGAAAATTGACATATGTATAAAAGAGTGGATGGCTGATGTATGGTCACCCGAGAGCATGAGAACGTACTTGTACAGAATATCCATAGGTACTCATCGTTGTTAAAATCAATCATCATTATGTATTGACTTATCAGAGTGTACCAACCGCGTTTTAAAAATACATGACTGCTAGACTAGAAAATGTCTGAAGTTCCTGCCCGTCTACGCCGACAAGTGTAATAAATGCAGTTAGTGGTAATAACAGCACGTGCGTTACCACGAAACGAGATGCTACTATGAATGCTAAGCAGTACAAATATAAAAAGCACAACATGAAAACAAATGTATGTACAAGTATACATAAAACAAAAATATGGATGCAAGCCGCACATACATATGACGACCCATTAGAACTAGTTCACTACTAATAAGATTCACGAGTCGTCCCGCTCTGTAAAACTTTTTACTGCTGCCGCAATTAAAGTGATCGTCAAATATGATTTTATGGGAACTTACTTATTCAAATCAATGCGATGGATGGAAATCCTATGTGAAGTACTTTTTTTTAAACAACCATAAACTGATGTTGTAACAAGCATGTTAAAACTAATCCAATTCAAACTTCCTATATGTGGTACTTAAAATCAAGCTTACTGTCAATAATGACCTGTTTTGAAAGTGTCAGATGTTAGTTTGCAACAGACTTGCGAAGTGGATCGTTTAACCACCGCTCCAAATGCATTCAATTGTTGTACAGAAATAACACTTCCGTACGAACTCTGCATTGAAATTTATGGAAAGATTTTGGTCATCGCACTGAGTGTTCGCTCAGCATTGCAGAGAGAGTAATAGTCGCACTTTTGACCAACTTACGATAACATTTGTCACAACAAATGTGAATTCAAGACGGTCGCGCATCGGGAGCTTAGGTATATGACAGAATTATCAATTAGCAACTAAAATTGTTTACATATTAACACAATGACTTATATTGTTGCTAAAATCGAACAATCCAAAGAATAATGTCAATCCAAAACAGCTGTGAGCTGTCAAAGGGCGCGACCATAGTAGAAAATAGTATGGAGTAGCTCTGCTTCGACGTTGAAGTCGCGCTTACGATATTTACGATCAAAAACCGACCAAACGCCTGAGATCACATTTGGTTTTAACTTATGGAGTAATCCCATTGTTTCTACGTATTCCATCAAAGTGGGACCCCGCCAGCGCCACATTGTGCCCCTACTTTAAGGCGTGTGCATCGTGGTGGCGTCCGTTTAGCCGAAAATATTGGTGCTGTAAGTGAAAGTGTGCCTTTGACATAGTACTTGCACACCCTTATAAAATTCTGTTAACACATTAACTGAAGTACAGAGACCCAGAGACAGCTAGTGGTCCCTGTTTTTTTTTTTAAGATGAGGTTCGGAATGAAATAGTCAAGAGTGAGTGCTTTAGAAGCATGATAACTGAGATGTGTTTCGGAACAAGATGGCGTAACTTGCCACACATCGGCCACAACGTTGAATGTTTTGCTTGAAAAATGCCCAGGGTTGCACTATTTCGAGTTCTGGTGACGTTGATTTTTTTTTTTCTAGGATTATGCTAAAAGCCTTGTCTACACCAGCCAACCCAAAATGTTGGAGCAGCTATAAACCAACATGGTCGGGTTTAAGTCTGGATATTGCTATCGTCCCCTAGACCGAACCTCCGGTACAAAGACCAAGCTGTCGCGGATACCAGAAAACCGCAGAGTATGGAAGGCAGCCATGTCTCAGGCAGACACTCTCCAAGGGTCGGGAGCCCTTTAATAAGAAGAAGATTGCTATCATCCTTTCAGTTTGGTCAGATGGACCAAATTTTAGCTATCATCATCTAGATTGAATGCTCAACTCACTCAGCAGTTGAAGCAAAATTGCTGTAGTTGGAAAATTATGGTTTTGGTTGCAATACAATCTTTACGGACGATGTTAAGGATTCACCCGTAGTCGTTAAGAATCTAATACATCCTGAAAGAGTGACTGCTTAGTGTGGGCTTGGAGCAATGGCTGGTCCCTAATACTTTGAAAATTAGTCTGGCATAACGTTGTTGTTGCTGAATGGAGTACGCTACATGAACTATTAAGAACCGTTGTTACTCCCTTGACTCGCAAAAAATTAGAGCGCTTTAGGAAGATATCCATCGAGGTATTCGCAAAATTCGTCCACAAACAATCGACAATCTGCTGAAAAATGTGATGATATCGTATGTATGTACTTTTGGACTGTTGCGCCATCTAAGGTACAAAATAAAAGTCAAATTGTGGTCACAGCACACAACTTAAGCCTCGCAAGTCAGCACTTCATTGAAAGCATTCAAATGATTTTCACTGATACTTGAAGACTGTTTTGTTCAAAAGTTTAGATTCGCAAGAATTGTTTGATGATCTATCTCTTCGCGTATAATGATTTGGCTTGATCGGTTCATAAAAGTGTTTGACAGCTATGATTGATTTTCTATTAATTGTTTAATTCAAAAATTTTATTATTTTTCCATGTCACTTTATTCTATGCTTGCTGAAATACATTCTGTTTATATCATGCACGCATTTTTCAATTATCAATGACCTACTTGACTTAGTCTAGTTATACTTGTTATGCGTGACTAAATTTGTCTACCGGAACACTTGGTATGCTTGGAAACTGATCCAATTAATTTTTACTTCTTCTAAAGGAGTTAATCAGTTTACCATCAGACAGGTTCAATTACAAACCAAACAAAAGCCGCAGAAATTCGATCCATTGACAAGTTTGCCTTTATAGCGTTCTTCGTCGCACAGAAACATTATCTATCATATGTTCCGCAATTAAAATGATGACATAAGAACAAGTTTATGACCCTATTTTGAAAATTTACTAGTTTTAAAAAATGATTTATAGTATGACTAAGGAAGCAGATGGTTGTGAAAAATTTCTAATATAACGGAACTAGAAAAATAGTCTATTAAAGTGTGCTGCTAATATGGGGTGGGGTAGACCACGAATACTTCATATGCCTTGCAGTGAGCACTACTCGTATATCCGTTTGCACAGAAAGATTTTGTACAAAGAAAACAACCAGAATGGTAAGGTTTATAAAGCTTGTTCATTGTATATCTCGCACAGGTGCTGATAAGACTAAGTAATATGTTAAACGATAAAATTGTTGCATTACCTACATACATAGGTTTTGTATTTTAATTTCGAATGAAACAGGTGTGCTTGTCAAATCGATTTATTTTACGTAGACCCAGCTTAAGTAAATCAGCAAAGAAGTATGTATGCATCTACTTTTGTTAAAGTTTGTTACCGTATGTGGTTCTCTACTTTTTTAATTAAGTATATGATTTTCATGTCTTGTTAAGGCTTAGGGCTGATATATGTACATATGTACGTATATACATAGCTCGACTTAAATGAAGGAATGCATTGTACAATTGTTCTCGATCGATATGTCCAAACTAAGATAGTCATGGCGTTATAGCTTACTAATATTTTTATTTATGTTTGGACCCCTACATTAACTCGCCATAAGTACTGTCATACAGGATCAGATATCCAATGAAGAATGTATTGTTTCCGACATTGCGAAGGAGTCACCCTTTCAAAGAGTAGTCCTTGCATTAATACTGAATGAGGTTGTCAACTTACACTATTTGATTCTAAAGAGTGGGCCATCTGTTGTTTTCTCGACCCATCTTTTTTGAATAAGTATGTTTCTGACGTTCGAATCTCAGAAAGACCAAAAAGTTTTTTCACGGTCCCACCTCTGGCGAATGTCTGACAAACGTGCGAGAGTAATAACTATCAAGACAAAGCTTCTCACTTTGCCTTTCGGATATGGCTTTAAACTGTAGGTCCCTTTCATTTATGTGAAAAATTACATTGCGCACAACACAAATGGCCGCGAGAAGCTAGGTCCTGGACCACAAACGGTCCGTTGCGCCAAGTATTTGTAATTTTGGTCTGACCAACTTTCGACAGTAATAACTGTAATGAGAAAGCTTATCAATTCGCATTTCGGTTATCACTAAGTGTAACGACAGGTTTTACCAGGAGACGACAATGAGCCCGATAGTTTGCTAGGAGAGCATATGCAGCTAAACAAACGGCGTACAGAACCAAGCTGCAAAGAAGGAAGCGAACAGGAGGATCCTGTTGTGAGCTCTTTTGTCATCCTTCTACGAGTCATTTTAGCAAGAGCTTCCTCCTGGATTCCTTCAGAATTGCATACTGACTTTGATTACTACTTTAAACGTTAACATTTTTTTTAAAAGTTTTAGCAGTGATAGCCCAATATCTCTCTTCTTCTGTTAGCTAAGGCCGGGTATTTGCACAGCATTTGGAGACAAAGGCCTCCACGTCTTCCAGACAAAGTCCAAAAGTATCATCTTCTAGAAGACCCAATTTCTTCAGGTAATACCTAAAGTTGTTATGTCCTTTGAGTAACGCTACTAACCATTTGAATGCTCCTCGTTGCATTCTTAGAATCATTCATTTGGTAGAGCTTTTCGACATTTGTATGCCATTTTGGCACAACTATAACCATCGAGTATTTACCAAAGTTTACGGGCTTCGAAGTTGCCTCTTTTTTAGGTCTGATCTTTCTCCGTTCCTCTGCCTAATGCAGCAAAGGGTTCAGGACGTAGGAATTCCAAAGCTGATTAATATTTAGCAAGTATGTACATGTATGCATATGTAGGTCCGCTTTTTCATTTCCTTTGATCCTTTTCGCGTGGCCTTTCCCCCAAGACAGTATCAATTCGTTATTAATTGCATATTCATTGAGCATTTCGACACATTCCAAGGCTAGTGAGGTGTTAATGTCCATCTGCTTCATACGCCTTAAAAAAAATTAAATATTCTTCTATGTCACCTCAGCCTCTTATAAGTGATCTAGCGTACGCAGCAGAGTGACCATCTAGGCTTGATACACTGAGGTTTTTGTACTCAGACGTTGGCAAACCAGATTTCCTTTTTCTTAAAAGGCACCTACTTCAGTTCTGTCATCCATAATGGATTCTTTTGTGAAGATAGTCATTGCTTGCATCTTCCCTTCCGGAAGTGAACCATTCTTGATCAGAGTTCTTTGATACCTTTTAGTAATATGAACGTTTTTTATGTCATCCATCGCCATCATCGGCGTAACAACCGCTGAGCGGTACTAGTCTCCCTCAGCATGTCTACCCACCGGTACCGATTTTGAGCCGATGTCGTCCAGTTTGGCGGCATCCCTAAGCTCTGGGCGTAGTTGGGCGTATGTAGTTTGAGCATTGTCGGCCTCGCTGTCGTGTCCCGCTGCGAAGGCTAGTGCCTCAAGGAATATGGGTAAATCATCACGATTCGTGCCTGTAGCAGCAACCGTGAGAGACAAAGAGAATATGTCGACGTCATCTGCGTAAGCCAGTATCCGGGTGGACTTGTTGACAGTAGTCCCCATTAGTCCATAATCATAGATTGCTTTCTCTGGAGCTTTGTTGAAAAGTATGCAGCCCAGACCGTCCCCCTATTTAGAGTCGAATTCATATCCCTAATCTCATTGTTCATGAGCTCCAAAATCCTTCAATGCTTATGACCGCAGCCATTTTATTTATGTATGTATGTATAAATCCAGTGGCAGGATACCCAAGATCACTTCTAAAGCACATGTTGGTATGGTTCAATCTTTGCGTTACACATGTACGAATATTAGAAGTCTTTCCGCCAACCAACCGGTTTTCAAGTCTTTGGCAAAATATTCACAGAGCGATAAGTAAATCCTCATCCACCTTCACCTGTGGGAAATAACATGGATCACTAAGAGATGCCATTAACCCAATATAATCGACTTCTATTCAAAATTTAGAATTTGGCGAGAATTATTTCAAGGTTATTTATTTGCATATCAGGTTTTTTCGGCTAACTATTTGCCAGTTTTACCACTCCTCATAAATTTTATACCAACTTTTACTTCCCTGCCAGTATTTAATATTTTCATTCAATTTTTCTCACATTTAATTAAGCCCCAACGTAACGATGCGCGCCAACACTTTAATGCATCTTTAATTTAGCATAAATTCTGCTAACGTAATTATGTACCTTATTGCATCTAAATATTCACAACAATAAAACACCAAAGCAAAGTAAACACAAGCTTTACAAAGAAAACTATTTCATAACATCATTCGCCTTTAGATGCGTTTTGCACCCGATTTTGTGAGTCGCACTTCGCCCCGCAACAACGTCACTGCTTAACCGCGAAGCCGTAAAGTGCTTCTGAAGGATACAATGGGGGCCTATACAATTTAAGCGTTATGCTTCGTTAAGGAAAAAATCGTTCTGCACTAGCACGAGTGCTTTGGCGTGCACACATTAAAAATAGCGTGTCATAATTGCTTCCAGATTTGAGCAGCAGATACATATTACATTGTGCCACTGGCATGGCGTACCGGCAAAGTGACGACTACAACCCGTCATCGTTACTCACGTTGACTCGTCAAACAATTCAACGCGATTAATTAAATTTATTCCCTAACGATTTAGTGGCAGATGAATATTAGCGCCAATTTACACAAATTAATTGCAAATTATTTGATTTTCGGACTAGCAGCCTTGTCGGCCAGATGTAATCGATAGGTACATAGGAGTACGAAAAAATTCCGGTTTATGATTGCATGAAGGACATTTAATGTACTTACCAGCTTCAATGAGAAGAACTTTCCAATTCGGGATTTCGGATAAACGTGATGCCACGACAGAACCAGCTGATCCACCACCAACTACAATGAAGTCATACTCGTAGTCGGGCTCTGAACGGAACTGAAACGAGATAGCATTGAGAGTTTAAATTATGTTTTTATTTTTTCTCTGATTTGGAGCGGCTTTTTCATAGGTTCATCTCGATTTTAAGCCCTAAAGACACTTTCGACTTAAAAGTATAAAATCTTAATTTTGTATGCTTTAAAAAACCAACTTCATATCCATATGTATCTACTAGTACAAATAAATAAAATAGGTCAGGTCAAGAGCGAACTTTACTTTCAGTGTTATGCTGCTTAAAATTAGTTTTACTTGTGTCCAACATTTGTAGCATCTATCATCGTTGTAGCAATACACTCTTATAACTATTTATAGATTCCGATTAGTCGGGAAACTAGTGAATGCCCAAAAAGTGGTTTTGAACATATTCGTAAACAGCTTCGAATAAAGATTGATTAATCGCTGATGACTTTCAGCCATCGTACACGGGCAAGGATTGGTTTCTGACGTGTGAAAACCCTTCTAGACTCTAGCAATGAAGGTCGTCAAACATGCCAGATGAGATCAGAAATGAGGGGAATGAGATCTCCGACGAGCTTACTAGACAAGGTTCAGAAGAGGTTTTCTCAGGATCTGAACCCACGTTTGGTTTGCCAACGTCCTTGGTCAGGGCTTCCATTGACGATTGGGTTTTCAATGAGCACAATCGAAGGTGGCATAGCTCTCCAGAATGTAGTAAGACTAAACGAATTGCCCCCGACGTCTGTAGGAAATCGGCAGTTTTCTTGCTATTCCTTAGCAGGAAGGATTGTAGACAACTTACTGGCTTAGTCTTCTAGGTTTAAGTGATACCCCTATCTGCGATGCCTGTGGAGAAGGCGACGACACGGCGGAACATTCCCTATGTGATTGTCCTGCCTTTGCTCGAATCAGGTGGTTGATTTTCAGTGCTAATGTGGTGAGTGTTGATGATGTAAGCTCCTCAGCACTGAAGATCCTTCTCCGCCTTCTACGAAAGACGAAAAAACTAAAGATTAAAATGGGGTTCTCTACCTGGTAATACAATGGAGCATTATTTGAGTCTGAGTGCTCCAGTCGGGTGTGCCCGTCCGAATGATGAGCATTCTGCCCCATAAAACAGAATAAGTATCGGTGAGCCGCAATCGTAAAAACACCAAATGCTTCGAAACAGAAACAAACACTTCGGATACGGACGGATTACTTTATTGACGACCATTGACTATTAAATACGGACAACGTTTGAATTCTAGAACGAGAAGAAAGTCCTCAAATTCCTACAACATGAGTGCAAATTCATGCGGTACAAGATGGACATCTTGATACTGAGTGGAACTAAACGGTGGAACGAGTATACGTTACGAAATGGAAACACTGTTTCACTGACCGCTTGATCGGGACATTGGAAACAGGGATTTCATAGCAAAGGTATGAAGCGACAATACTCTGTTTATATATGCAATGATGGCTCATGGCCTTGCAGACACAAACGACCATAGCGAACGATTTCTCGATTTTGTAATTCCTATAAGCCCCTTCAAGTGTTGTCTCTGCTTATTTCGAATACGCCTTCGTAGTCCATCCGTTAGTAGCACTTATACCAACATGTTTACCACAGATAGGCATAATAACGACAGACTTCGGGATCCTACAGTGCATCAACAATTCAGCGACTACGTTAAATGAAAACAACCAGCATCTCTAAACAGACAAACGTGGAAGACCCCTGGAGGTCTGTGATAAATGTTTTTGCGATCAGGGCACAGAGGTTTATTGGTAAGAGACAGAGAAACTACGGGAGAAACCTGGAGACGGATCGAAGTGCGCATTGCAATCAAAGCAGCAGCCTCTGCAGTACCGTGTCAAAAGGTGGTACAGCGTAGTGTAGAGCGTAGCACGCGAAACCACACGAACGCTTTAGGTACACAGACTGAAAATGCAACAAATCGGCGCGGTACGAGGATGGTTCATACTATTACCAAAGATCTGAGTGGAGGACGAAATTTCAAGCAACACTACGGATGCGGACCAGCTTAGGAGATAAAAGGAGCAGTGCTTAATCATACAGATCACATCGGGATGATCCCGAATTTAAATTAGCATTCCGAAGCAACAAATTCATCCCATAATCAAAAGACCAGGCAAACAGAGTAGGGCTGGACATAAATGGAAACAAGAGAAAAGCTTTTTAACTCATTCACTCAACTGGACAATGGCACCTAACTTGATGTTGGTAACAGAATCAGGAAAGCTAAGCCTGCGTTTGATATGCTATCAAACAACTACAGCAAACTGCTACTCTTTCGCTTCAACGTTGAGTCGGCGTAGTACTTCGAAAATGACCTCCACAGTAACTCATAAGCTGGATCCCATTGAAGGTGTTCTTGGTGCGAAATTCAGGTCATTTGTGATGAGTTTGAGAGAGCTAAAACGTGTTGCAGAACTTCCAAAAGATGGCACGAGGTGTGGGTGCCATATGCCCCAAGAATGGTAATGGGAAGCTGCATCACATTGAGGATGTTCTTGATGTAAAATCAAGACCTTTTAGAATGACTTGGAAGGAGCTGAAGAAGAGCTGCAGGACTCGCATATAACGCGGAGGCGCTGTTGGACGTCGTATGTCCCACGCAAGGTAACAATAATACGATACCCAATGGGTATATCGTAATTTTTATCCAAAAGTAGGCAACAAGAACGCAAACCTCCGACATATCATAGAAACTCATAGCCTTGTTATTCATAATGATAACTGTAAAGGGTTAGCCGATTTCTGCAATATCAATCGCCTTGCCATAAGGGGCATAAGACCTATAATTAAATCAGCTGAGTATCTCCCGATCGAAATTGTCCAATCTTATTGACCATCTTGCTATAAGCCGGCGTTTCAAGGTTTCCTCCAAAACATTCGCTTTTGAACTGTAGCCATCTTGCAGAAACCAGGTATGATACCGTCAGACTCTGGCATTCCGTAGGCCGCCAGCAACTCAAGGACTATATTGTTCAGAAAACAGAAATTCTTGTCAAAAGATCAAGGAAGGGACATGTTACGTGGACTGATACCTGGAGACGGATTGTAAAGCGAAACTTAAAGAAATGGCATCAACGCACTGTCCGAACAAGGTGTAAGTAGATGCACCAGCACAACCGTATACATTATCAAAAAGTTGATAAGTGGTCACAACTTGTGCTAAAAAGCATACAACACAACAACTTGTCATGAAAAAAGCGAATGGGTCCCGCTGATTGCTGATAAGGATGAGTTAAGATGATAGACGGAGCACTAGTAAAACTAGGCGACAAAATTTGACGGCCTTCCCGCGGAACTCGACAAAGCTTCGCTCGTAGTGAATGAACTTTCAAGATAAGGTTCTGAGGAAGTTTTCTTAATACCCGAACCAGCAATAAAGATAAGTAGTTCCACCAAGGTCGGGGCTTCTTGCGATCACAATAATCGGTGGCATGACTCTGTTAGATGCAGATAAATCAAGTGAATATGTATGTACGAAAAACCACGCCTCTTCTTCTGTTCGTCTAAAGAGTTGACTGCAGATTGTAGGCGTCTTTACTGGCCACTTCGCTTTTTCTAAGCACCTCAACCATAAGGTTCAGTTTAAGCGGGTTCAATGATGCATCTAAACATTATCTCTGTTATTGTCCGGTCAAGGCTTGCAACAGGTAGCAGATGGTTAGTATAGTTTGCTTGGTTAGTACAATTGATCAGTAGTTGAGTCTGAGTGCGCCAATAGATAGCAGACTTCTCTTCACAAAAGTAGTCACTTAAGTTTGTTCAATTGCACTTCAGAAACAGCGAAGTTGTACTCATAATACGGTGCTCATGAATAACAATATTTAAGATTCTGTCTCATAGCTTGAAGTGTCCTTTGCAAAAGTGCCTTTTATCTTCTCTACATGGGTTGACTATGGATATGCCTAAGAAAAATTGTACCTATATAAATACACTGAACTGGTACAGATTGTTTATAACTTTATAACTTAGCAAAACCATCGAAAAAGCGGTCACTGAAGATATGAAGTGACTTTCACTGGTCTTTTGACGTACATATATTCAACATAGAATACCAAAAAAGTATTTGAAGTAAAACAGCACTCACTGTAGTATGCACATCATATTTATGAATTTACTTACCCTAGAACTAGCTCTGCCGCATGGATCTTCAAGATCGCACTGTGATCGAATAAAGACTTCCAATAGTCCCATAAACAGCATAAACGCGCTTCCACCACATGTGGATGCAAGTGTTGGACCTGTTGGTACCCCAACAAGACAGTCACAGGTGGTCATCTCAAAGATGGTCAACTACAAGTAAGTATCTGAAAGGAAACATAAAAAAAGTCGTTAAAGAAAAAAAACATTTAGAATGTGAAATCTATCATGGGGAAATCTTTGAATGGAATTGCAATGTGATGGAATTGGGCTGTCACGGTTAGATCCGAGACAAATGCTGACATACTACCATTAATAATGGAAATATTAAATTATGCGATTGCTAGAGATTTATGCGGGTATCTTATGCATGTTCTAGATCAAGATGATGTAAAATGTGTGTCTGGATGGCTGTATCATCTTAACCCACTACCGATCCTATGCACTTCAAACCAATTTGTTTTCTTCAGCATGCATGTGATAAATGTGCTGTGAGTACATCACAGAGCAAAATGCGGCTTCACATCGCCTTATCCTCCTCGTGGTGCCCGCTGGATAGTGAAATAACGATGAGTATATACAGGTTAACTGAACATATGTAGCTGCATATCTGCGCAAGCATATCTAGATGAATTTCAGTACACTTGTATTCAACTGACGAGGCATTTCTTGTTGACGTTTCAGAATCATCATCTTGCGTGACCTACATTGACATATTCAAAGCTCCGATCAGTAAGGATTTCCATGACTGAGTTGGGACCGTGGAAAGGAGATGATGACGGATGAACCTTTAAAGGATCAATGGCAGCGCTCATATACCTGTAGTAGGTTACTGATAACAGTTTAACCGACTATTTTTACGGGAGACATGAACCTCTAATAATGAGATTCCCCTCAAAAGGCAAAACGACACGCAATATCAAAGGACTATGACACTGGAATACCAAAACTAGGATACCAACCACTTTCAAAAAGGAGTCCACGGTATGTTCATCTTGGCGAATACGGAAGAAAGGTGACAAAATATGCATATCGTAAAGCGCAGCAATGCAGCAATGTCGAGCAAGAGCAGCGAGTGAAGAATACCAATCGAGGAGAAAGTAGAAGAAGAAAATCCTACATAGGAAGAATATTTCAATCTCAGTCTCTCAGCTCAAGGAAATCAAGAAATTGCGCGACGGGAACAACTTTCGGCAATTCTATAGGATAGCCATGTCAGCAGCTGGCTGCAAGATCGGAATGTAGTGAGGAGAACCCACTTCCAGGCGTAGCTATTAATAAGCTAAAGAATAACAACGGTGCCGGCTCTGGTGGCTCATCAGAGGAGGTTTCAAATACGGAGTTGATGTTTTGATAGGGTACATGCACCAAATCATCAATGAAGTGTTGGTGTTCGAAAGTATGACCGATGAATGGAATATAAACTCTATATGCGCCATCTACTAGAACGGCGAATCTGTTTCATTGGCCTGGCCGCATGGTCAACTAGGTTTCGTATCCCAGCCCTCAAGTTCCAGACGACGAGGAAGATTTCGACCAGTATGAGTCCATTGAAGACAAAGCTATCGCGGATGCCAGAGCTTAACATTATTCATGAGTCGGGGATTAATGCTTTCAGACTTTGAAAAATAATTCAATTTTACTATGAATTTAATTGTTGAACTAATAGTAAGGACTGAGCACACTGATTCCAACCAATCTTCAGTAATTTGATCTTCTAAAAATCCTTTTAGTTTCGTTCGTAGAGCTAACGAGTTCCGCAATTGAACTACAAATGTCCAAAAAGGAGTAAACCATGCCAACATCTGGAAGGAAAAACTGGAATCATTTTTACACTACCGAGTCGATTTGATATCTTGTTAATTCAGCTGATTGACGCTCATAATAAGCTGTCGCTCCATAAGTTTCATAACCGCCTGTTGCATCCTATACTCGTATATGTAAGGTAGCCTGTACTATTCGGTCAGTGTTATTTTCATTGAGTCAGGATTGTTGATTGAGAAATCGCAGCAAAATTTTATGGACTTTTTTAACGATTTCATTGCTTTAAGGTCTTCAGTTGTAGGTTATTAACCTTTAAAAAATTATTTCAACAAGTTTTTAGTATGCAAGAGACATTCGTAAGCTATACTAATTGATTTTTTTTTATATATGTACCTATACACACACATATGTGAAACATATTTTTACGTCGCATAATATTTCCAGTTACGTTGCCGTTCATAAATTCATTTTCGTCTAGAACAAGAATTAAGAACCAGTCATAAGGCTACTTCGGATAAATAATCTTTCCGATACCGTTAATTAATTCACTTTTTATTAATTTATATTTTGTTGTTTACTTTAAATTTGGTTCGTCTTGCTTATGATAAAATTGTAAAATCAAGATCCTGAATGGCAGCATATCGTGGATCACGTCTTAGGGGGTTTCCACAATTGCAACATCTGTCAAACAACCGGTCAGATGCCGACATTATCTATCAAATGGTGTCTATGTTCAGACACTTTTTAACTCTGTTAATAGACTGGAATCATGCTTATTATGTTGCCATCGGGATGGAAATTAGCTAACCCAATTGTTGGCAGTCAACTTTACTACGTTTACATCTCTACTTCCATCTGGCCATTTGTCATTCCGCGATCGCGTCATTTAAATCAAAGTTTGTACATTGCACTTTATTTACTATTTCATTCGGTTGGCACGTTGTTTGTCAGACATCTAGGCAGATGTTGGCTGTAGCACTTAAGTTCCACTTTCATTGGCAGACGGAGAAATGGAAAAAGAGAAACAAAACAAATGTCTTGAGACACCAAAGACACTCCATTACTTCCTAGTTTTCACTTTTCCATCACATGGCAAAGCCGTGGAGTGTACATTCAATGAATGGTGATAAAAAGTTAACCGAAAGAATATTTTCATTTCGTGAAAAGTCATGCACATCGATTTTGCTTAACTGTCATTCATGAATAAAAAGAAAAAAAGATTATTATTAAATCCTCAGCAGCATTTATTTTTTTCTTTTTAAAAAAAATCAAGGCAGATGGGTAAATAACTCTTAATTTGGCACTACTCATACCATTGGACCGTTGACATTTAAAAAAAAAATAAAACTTAAATTAATGTGCCAATTCCGCGGTTACGCGATGCCAGAGTGTAATGTTGTCGACAAAAAACTGTAGCGGATTGATTTATTGGTACATACATACCTATAGTTTCGCGGTGTGAATTTTAGTTAGCTGTATATTTTATTTTGGCATAGATAGCTTTAAGTTGTCAGCATTTTTAAAATATTTGTCGTTTTTTATTCTTCGGGGAATATCCAAAGTAAATGTCACAAGCTAAATTCGATTTGTGTGTCAGACACAAAAAGACTTTGACATTGAAAAAGAGTCTTTTTGTCAAATGACGTTTTGCTTTTGGTGCAGTGATTTAATAAATAACCTTCACTTAAGAGATTCTTTTTAACTGTTACTACAAAGGCGTATTTGTTGTTTTTTTGTACCACATGAATACTGTTACAACTCTGAAAGCACCCATTATGAATGAAAGTCCCATTGTATCCACTTACATATAGCCTTGCCTGCTATATGACAGTTGAGGCTAAGAAGTTAAGGTAGAAACACAAAAGCCTTAAAGATTCAAAGATTAAGTGATACAATACCTTCAACGTGCTGCGCAGGTATTTGCATGCATAATGTATGATATGGTGCAAAAGACTACAAAGCTATTGAACCGTAAATTCAGTCCATTGTCGCAAGTATCAAAAAAGTAAAACATTCACATTTTTGTGAAAGTGTGTGGTTAGTAATTTACACCGATCATCGCTCATAGCATGCAAACAGTGGGTATGCATTCTTCAGCTTAGAAGAACGCTATAAAAAAATTTAACAACGTCCAAGCAAACTTCCCACCTTGCACCGAAAGTCGATATGAGTCAAGGAATTAAAGTCGGAAACTTGGTTAACTCAAGCATAGGCGCTTCCGCTCAGACATGCAAGTTACGAAGGTGGATTGAAAAGTTTGCTCATTCATAAATTTGTATTTAGCTAACTTATTTCTCACGATTCTAAGAGTGATTCTGCGAAGTTTAATTCCTGTTTTGCATTTATGAAGTTATGGTGGCAAATTTGACAACTCTGTCTCATCGAAAACAGTATGAGAGTTAGAAAGTGAGTAGCCAAGTTCAATGTGTATACGAGAGTGTTGAAGACGACCCGCGCTGAGGAAGACCATCAATCTCAAATACAGAGGAAAGCATCGAAAAAAATTTTGAACTGATCATTGAAGACCACAGTTTAAAAAGGAAGATAGCTTTAAGTTAGGTTAGGTTCTAGAACCAGGCTTTATTAGATAGTCACATTTAGATCAGTATAACTCCATTGTGATCGTGGATCAAAATCAGGGAGTGTTCCGAAAAACTATATGCTTTCAATTAAACAAAAACGGTGTGGACTGGCGAGATCTCGCGAATGTTTACAATTGTTTCTGACTGATCCGGTGGATTTTTTGAGCAGATTTGGACACAAATAAAACCTGGGTTCACGACTATTCCTCTGAAACCAAACCGCAATAAAAGAACGGGGGAGATCCGGATCACCAGTATAAGAGAACCAAAGTTAACTCATCAGGGGATGAGGGAACGACATGGAGCCCAACAATAATCTTCGACTATCACTACGGTCTTTTGCACTGAATGCGATAGGAAATGCTGGAAAAGCGTTTATGAATGCACATATAGGAATAAGTTTTGTTTCATCAGGACAATGTACACCCAGTCATTTACAACTTTCTGACGATAAAGCGGAAGCACTGCACTATTAGAAGTCGGATAGTTCCCGAAACGATAACACTTAGCGTCAGAGGCTTGGAAGTCGTTACTCAACCGTTTCTTAAGTTCTTGGAGTGGTTTTTGACGCTCGTATAAGTTTCACAGATCACTTAGAGTGTGCATGTAAAAAATCGTCGAAAGCTATTAGTGCATTTTCGAGGGTAATATGTCAGTTAGCAGATGTATGGTCAAATGTTAAAGCGTACTACGGGTCGCCAGTGTCTTTCGAACTATTTCAAATGCCGTACTCGTCGTAGCTTTAATGCTACCCATCGACCAACTCGCCGAAGAAATGGAAAGACTACTCGTATTAAGAAAGTAAGTCTCAAGTGGCCGGGTAGACGACGAAACCAGAAATTACCAAAGGAATCGCAATATTGCAACCTGGCTACATCAACGGAACAAATCCCTATGGGGAGAATGGACAAATATTCTTACACCAGTGAGCATTGTAGGGATGAAATAGAATCACGGCGAAACGAATTTGCTTCAGAGAATATTTCTTCAAACTCGGTAACTCTCAGGGAGTGTGATGCCTGTCGGCACATGTTGTATGTCCGCTAGGCAGGATCGGGTATGTGAGTCATGCATGCCAATACCTTGAGCTGTTGATATCTTTGGAAGATTTCCACCTCCTTGGCGTATCTAAAAACACGTCTTATCAAACCATTCATCTTTGTTTCAATATTTGCGGTTAATAATCATCTTTGTTTCAATATTTGCGGTTAATAATCCACTAAAGTGTCAACCGGCTAATAAACTCTTTGTTATTATTTCACGCAACCGTTAAATGTCCCAACTTATTATAAACAGTTTAAACTTTCAATTAAGAAGAAGTTGTTGACCTCTTACACTTGGGCATACATTTATTTTTTTAAATCTGATATTTGCTTGATTTTTATGATTGATTGACCACTTTACACCTTTTGACAGTGCCGTCATACAAGCAAATATTTTCAGTGTAAACAAAGACGCCAAACATTATCATTGCGGTTTACTTTTCTTAGTACTTGCTAAAATTAATTGTACGTTTTATAAATCGTGAATATTTGATTTGGGTATTTCTCAATGAACGCGGGAAAACCATAAATCAGCATCACAGACTCATCAGCTTCTGCCGTGCGTCACAATGATGATGGTAATGATCGGTGATCGAAAACAAATTAATAATATTTTTTTTTACTCGATTACCATGACTTGACATACCCAACAATTGAAAGAAATTAATTTTACAAACACATCTGTGTAATGCAAATGAACTACTGAGCTCATCTTCTCAAATGATCGTTAGATGTGAATTCCCTTTCTTAACAATGGACCAGAGTTGCACTGCTAAGTACATTTTAAATTTTGCAAAATACAAAGTGTGGGAATTTCTTTGAAATTTATTGCACAATTGTGATGGTCTAATTTTTCAAGCGTGTGTGAACCATTTTATTTTGCTGCTCCTGGCCTTGATGGCAGCCTGGATTTGCGCTTCATGGATGTGAAACATTATGCGGAATAATTACATTAGTTTTTGGTTTTTTTGACTTTCCGTTCTTCTTATTTATGGGACTCCTCGCTTTTATCGTATTTTAAGTGTCATTTGCATTTTGTATACCAAGAATTTGGCAATGAAAAACGGTGATTTTGTTTTACCACAAGATAAGATCTTTGAAGAAAAAAAAAAAAAAAAAACATCGGTTTTATGCTAATGCTATGGGAAGATAGTAGCGATTACTTTCCAGTTTATTATCATTTTAGAGAGGGATTCTTCAGAAATCCACGCAACGAGAAGTAAATTCAAAAGATGATAATGATGATGAAGAAGAAGAAGTCAACTGTATATTTATGATAGTTACCAAATTTACTGAATTTGAGATGTTGAATCAGATTTGAATCTCGTTTAAACATCGTGATCTTTAAATGCCTCTTTGATGCCTTTCTTTGCGGTCACGTTTAAGTGATGCTACACAGAATACATATGTACATACTTCGCGTGTTTTTTTCTGTTTTCACAATGATTAATGAGAATTGTTGACCCTTTTTAAAACACTCCGAAGATTAAAAGATGAATAGAAATTATAAGCATGCCATTTGTCATCATCATCATCATGAGAGTTACCATCCCAAAGAAGCTTCAAGAGACTTTTTTCATAAAGTTCAATTGTTTTATTTTCTCTTATGTATTCGATAAGTTGAGTGAACTGCCGACGGAAGGTTTCACTTTCTATGTACCTTGTACTGGATCGATTTGACCCTCCTTTGAATCATGCGAATCTATACTTCGCTTTCACTTACTATGCTCTCCGTTAAGAACGTCATCGAAAATGGAACGTGTTTGTTCTGTTTGACACGTATTTAAATTAAGGCCTTTATGAGAACACCTAGGAATATATTAAAACCATAATTTAGAGACGAAAGTGGTAGTGGATTGATCGGATCTTTCAACGTTGAAACGAGGTAATGTAGTAGAACACAAAAGAACTAGTGGGTTGAAGAAACACGAAATAAATTTAAGCGGGAACAATTTAGAGTGGTGAGCACTCAAGAGTGACAAATGGTAGTCAAGTGTCACCTTATATTACTTTTGTTGACAATTTAAGCAAACGCCACACATGAGGACATAGTATGATATCGTCATGATCATGGCAGTAAGTTGAATATCTTTAGTCAACAAAATCTTAGCGATGTAGCGTACGGAGCGGTTAATCAACCCACCGCCTGCAAAGCGGCTTTGAGTCCTAACAATTTTTAATCATGGAGCTACCTGCATACATATGTACATATGTAAGACTATGTGGACGAGTATAAGACTGCAATTAACTCATCCTATGTATAGGACTGGAGAGAAATGCCAATACTGGAAAATCATCACTTAGTTGTGCGGATGGGTTTTTTTTTTAACATTCGCGGGGAAACAAATCGAGTTGAAATTGTTTTCTACAAAACAAGAAAAAGTGCAATCTCGTCGATACATCGTCATCTTCCCATTATTACCGACTGCTGAAATTGTTTTCATTTAAGTTGCAAGAATTCGTTATCGAATACAAGAATAAATAGATATTACGATGTCCTTTACGTTCAAGGACAGACCAGCTCAAATAATTCTTCAACTCTCGAAAACCTGTAGCTGAAGCAGGGAAGCTGCGAAATTAAGACCTTAAAAACCTTATCGGTCATTTCACCGACTTTGAAAAAATTGTGTTTTGTAAGAAAGTACTGTCTTTCACGCGTGTATAAAATGTTTTTACAGGATGTGTGCTTTTAAATGGGGTACTAGCGGTTTTACTTCCACCAAAAAGGGCAAGAGTAGGTCAATTTTGTCATATACGCTTAATTGAAAATAAAATAAACGGCTGACACATATTTTCTACAAACTCGGTATGAAGTGGAATTGAAATTTTCATGCTAGCCTCAAAATAAATGGTACTTTATTAGGGTCCAATTTTTGTAAAAGTCGATCTCGAAAAAGGCTTCAACGGACTTCAAATCAATTTTAAAGTTTTGTGTACTTACACTTTCTGTCTCAGGATTGGCAAATGTATCCGTTACTGGCCAGAGACCACCAAGGGCGATAATAATAAACCAAAGCAATCTCATACCTTAATTTAAGTCCATTTGACTTCAAAAAATTAGAATTTTTGGCTTGTGCTGTACGAAGAAAATAATAATTGTGTTAGCTATTGTAACAAACTCCGTGATTCCTTAAGGGTTTGTGCTAAAAAAAGTGTGATTTTAACATTTTTTATAGAATATTTATGTAATTCTAAATAAAGGTGTCTAATTAGCACAGTTTCTATTTAAATGTTACACGTGATGAGTAATTTTTAAAAATGTTGTTTGGCAGCATTACACCAGATGTACATGCATACTTAGGTAAACTAAAATATTCTGACTTTTCTGTAAATTGTACTGAATTTCTAAAGAACAATGTACTAAGGAGCTCTTAAACGCGAAATCTGAACCTTGAAATTCTAAATGAGGACCAAATAAATAGAATCAAGATTTAAAATTAATTAATATTTAATATAATTTATATAATTAATAATTAAATCCTGGAAGTGATGCCAACCTAACTGATTATTTTAAAAAAATAATTGGGTTTACGTATTAATTGTTATAATGATACCCATACGCAATGCAAGAACGGACCAACATTTTTGAACTACCTTTATACTTCCCTCCGATTTTTTGTAATAGATAAACGCAAGAAAGTACCGTGAGCAGTTAAATGCTGCAACAGCTTCCAGTGCAGATATGATTAGAAACTTAATCACCCGTTTTGAGGAGCGGGATGCAGTATCTGTTCAGCCGCGACCTAATGTCGTGGAGAACAGATTTTAAGACTTGAACTGAAGATGTTTGCGCACAAAATTCAATTGATCCAAGAATAATCACCACGATGCCCATAATATGCCAATATATTCGTACAGCCAGCCACCAAATATTTAAACAAGCTATTTATGAGCGACAAACAGAATTGCTTGATTCGGGATCTGGAAAATTTGCTCTCTCTTAGTTCACCCTTTTTTATTGTGGAATTATGGCCGATTAAGTCATCGGTTCATATATGTACATATGACGATCAGTATCCATAGTGGCAGTATATCGGACCATGATAGAGAAATTTGTAAGAGGATGGAGCTACAGCGTACATTGCGAGGACAATGAAGATCTCTTCGGTGATCGAATTATTTCGAAAAACTCAGATTTGACGTCGTCTAATTTTTTCATGTAAGGAGCTTATTCGGGAGCTTATTTCGACAGATAATCTTTCTTTTTTTAAGTAGATGAAGAAAATGTTAACAAAGCACATTTCTAGTCAATGTGAGGTTTCAAATTCATTTGATGATACTTAGTGTCGTATTGATTTTGTTATTAAATTAAATGGAAGTCTTTTGCATACTGAATTGTGTCGAATTCGGTGCAATTTAATTGAAAATTCATCCTTACTTATTGCTTATAAGGTATAATTAAGGGATTAGACCACTTGCAGAAATTTGAAAACTGTTTTCGAATTGTTTTATTCCCTGATTATTGGCCAGCTATAATCATTTCCCATTTTAATTCATGAAATATGTACATACCCGAGTATCTCATAGGAGAAAGCGATATCTGTCAATCTCCCAAAACAAGCTACGTACTTATAAACACGTAACGAGATATTAAAAAATAGGAAACCAATGCATATATGGCAGCCTCTTATCTATTACCCTACATTCACAAAAAAGCAGACCACTAGGTTGCCTTAAACACCTTTAGCAGACTTCTGTTATGTAATCATGTCATTAATTGAAAAAACATGTTACTATTGAAACCAAAATCACTTACTCAGGATGTCAACTGGTACCGGCAAACTAACATCCTATGCTCCAATCGAAAAAGTGTACTAACTTGTTTAGTAGACCAGTTGAAGAGTACAAAAAAAAAGTATTGAAATTAGTAAATCCGCCAACTGATTAATGTCTGCTTTGCGGACTAAACTTGTCATCATATTTTTATAGAAGTAGAGAGCAAAGTTTGAGACTCCTTACTCTCCTTTTCGTTCACTTATAATCGAACGTATTGCGTATTTTTTAATTGCAAACTACTCTTATCTTTTTTAGGTGCCATAAATTCGATCTTTTTTAAGCATACATACATACATATGTATATCCGAGTGGTTTCATGTTATTAGATTAACCAAACACACTTAGCAAAATCTATCTTATTGCCCACATCAAATATCCTGGCCAATAGAGGAGGCAACAAGTACGTGCACCGTTTAGATATAAAGGGAGTCACTTTGGATTAATCTTTCATGATAGTCTAAAAACCACACCCGGAAATATTAAGAAATCCATAAAAGCTTTGAGTATTTTACTTTGGAAGCTGAACTAAAATAACTCTCCACGGTTAGTTAAGTTTTATTACATCAACTGCAAGATGCGTCGTTCTATACCCAACAGACGTTGGTGCCATAAAATGAATTCTATAATCATAAGGTTTTTTTGTGGTTAGCAAAGCTGGAAAAAAGTACTTCTAAAATATTTAGAAAAGAAACTAAATACGATGTGGACTATTTCTTGACATTTTTTTTGTTCATTCGTAGGTCGCGGTGAAAGCAGACGTTTAAATTTATGGCAGGTACAATGTCAGAAAAGTACCTAAAATGAAACGACACACTGCGATTGTAGACATATATATGTATGTATGTATGTGCAGGATTTAGCGACTCCGAAATCTGGAGGCTATGGCTCGACTGTTTTGTAATGGAAAAAGCATTTAACACATTCGGATGACAAGAAAAGCCCTTAAACGGAGATGAGGTCAATTTCAAAGAACCGTTTAGTGACTGCGCAAACACGAATCCACACAACAACCTGGCTGTATCCAGATGGTCGAACGTCAACTCTGACCATTATTTCCTAGCAGTCAGATTCAGAGCTCAAATGCCCAACGAGAAAAAATTGTGAATGGCTCAAAAAAAGAGATTTAGCTCAACACTCATTTGACTCAGTATCGTAACATCAACAAAGAAATAGTCGAAACCACACTGGGATACTAAACACCTTCAAAAATGAGTCCATGGTATGATGATGTTTGTGAATACCGGGATAAGGTGACAGATGATGCACGTATCAAAGAGGTGCAAAGTAAGCGCTGACTACAAAACGGGAACGCAGGCTCTTGGAAATAGTAAAAGGAACTTGAACGCCGATACACAGGGAATGGTGTATGTGCTTTAACAGTATTTTCAGCAGCCCTTAAATGGACATGATATCGAGAAAGTGATGGAGAAAGAAGAGAACCCACTTCCAGTAAACGAAGAAGTAATACTCTTCCTTACTATAGAAGAGGTTGAAGCTGAAGATGAACAAGACAGCTGGCTCCGTTGGCTTACTAGCGGAGCTAGTCACATAAGGAGTTGATGTTTTGGTAAGGTGGATGCATCAAATCATCAAATAAAGCAAATCCTGGAAAAGTCCTATGAACTTCAATTCGACACACATCATCTTTTCATCGACTCCACGGTCTCATATGATGAAGCATTCACCGTCTACAGCTATATTATTGAGTTAAGTAGGATGATCCTGTACTAACTATTGAGACATATCTGTGCCTCGGGCCGGCCTTAGTACAGTACACAACAAAAGTGTAGGCGCCAAAAGGATATGCGTGTCCTTATTTTGAGTTTCGTTTCCATATAATGGTCGAAAATATTGCCAGATACACATACACATATGTACACACTCGCAGCTCTGTGGGGACCTGGGGGCTTTCGTATGGCTCTCTGATGAGTAGATGAAAAAAGCTGACATCAGTACTTGCGAAGAACCGATGCGATGTCGATTAATCTTAGTGATTATCATTACCATGGTGGAAAATATGTATATAGTAGAGGACTGAAGTGACATGAAAAGTGCCAGATGGTATAACAAAGGGATGGTTGTTCACAAGTACAGAGGCGAATCAAGAAGGAATAGGTATAAGAGTTCATATAATATTTGGAATGCAGCCACGTAAATATGCGTTTGGAACGAACGTAGATCCTAACACAATATGCAAGGCATTGGCTGGTAGACTAAGAATTCAAAATGCACCTACAGTTCGAAATCAAAGGTAAGAGAAGGGCAGAGTTTAGGAGTCTTTTTTTCAACCCTAAAACGTATGACGTTTTCTGTGCGCATAAAATGATTGCAGTGAAAGAGGTGTCCCTCTACCACTTTTTTTGGAAGCCATTGGTAGTCCTATAAATTATATCATCGCACTTTGCAGAATATCGACTTTGCTGCAGCAAAGGCTTCTTTTCCAATCAATCTTCTTAAGGGTGTCCTAATACGAGCGCTGTCTATTTCTTCTTCAGGGTTGGCAACGCTAAAAATTGTTTATAATGACATAATTACACATGTTGCAAATATTGCAGGTGTTTAACGCTACACGAAATAAGAACGCGTTTTTATTGCTAATACTCAAAAAAATGGAAACATTTTTGTTAACACAGTCGGTAGGTACATAAACTTCGGGGAATTTTCTATCAAAATAATGCTTCCGTTGAGTCATCAATTCGAAAATTAATTAAAAGTTTTAAAACTGGTTGTGATAAATAAGTCATCCATTTCAGTTGAAAACATAGCCTCTGTGATAAAAAGTGTTGCTGAAACCCAAGGGACATCAATTCGTCATAGTTCACAAGAATTAGACGTTTCGCGAGTTCTGAGGAAAAATCTACATCTGTCAGCCGATAAGATCCAAGTTATTCATGAACACAAAGGTTTTAAGTGAAAAGATTTTGTTAATTATTAGATGGAACATTAGCCAGTAAACTATATGTTTGCCAGGAAAGTTGTTTTAAGTAATGAGGAACAATCAATGGCTACGTAAATAAATGAAATTGTCGAATTCGGGGTACGTAGAACTCTAGAGTTATTCGAGAGAAGCCAATATATTCACCACGAATCACTTCTTGGGCCACACTTCTTTGAAAATGCGGTTTTACAGTGAAATAGTTTGCATTACAAAACGATGATAACTGATTTCTTTGGCCAGAACTGATGTGATTCCGGTACAACTTCTCAAACTACGCGCGAAAAAATCGAATTGATGTGGAAAAATTATTCAGGTCGTGTAAACTCAAGAAATGGGGATACGAATTGGCCAGTAGGATCTTATGATCTGACAGCGACAAAAAATTCCTAAGCTGAAGGCAGCTGATCCATCGTGCTATTGCCAATATCGAGCCACAAATATGCAGTGATATGAAAATGTCATCAAAAGAGCAAGAGATTGTCAGCAGGACCGTGGGATGCATTTGTCATTTTGTTTCTTACTAAAGATATTATCATGTTTTAAACTAACTAAAACCGGCGCTCTTATTGGGACACCTTTCAGCAATTTTTTTCTAATCCTATAAATAGTAATTCAAACTGTTGCGAGACGAGGACAAAACAGATTATATGCTGCCAACATAAGGGGCATTGAACTTCGATGAATCTGACTGAAAGTCACAGTGAACAGCGAAAACTTTGCGGTAGCAAGGAACTTTGTTAACTTGGCTCGGTTATTACATCTGACAAACACAAAATACATATAAAACCACTATCATCAGATTGAGACTGCTAGGAATGCAGAGTTATAGATTCTAACTCAGAGAGTCAACGCAGGCGAAGAAGACCTCGCTTAAAATGGCATTCGGAAACAGAAAGACATCTCAACAAACTTGGAGTGCGCAACTGGTGGCAGGTTGAGAGCCAGGCTCACCACGAATTGTGGCGCCACCTTAGTAAGTGAATAGTAAATAAATATCGAAATAAGAGGGAAAGTTCTATTTGAAAACTAATTTAGTCAAATCTGATATGAATTCCTTAACAAGCAAACGAAACTTCAAATTTTGAAGTATAAGATCGTTTCGATCATTAGAACAATCATTATCTCAATGTAACAAAGTTGGCATATGTAGGTACTTCAATATACGGCATGAATTTGATGTATCTCTGAAATACTCGATAATGCCAATGTATTACTATAGCACACAATCAAAATTTTTTTAAGTTACTATCAGGCGAAGAGATCAACCTCAAAAAAGTTGAAAAATAAGCCTTTTCTGTGGTTTAAGTCAAATGGTCGTAAATCACCTCGAGCGCTGCAATTCGTTAATAAATTCCATCAACTTTTAAACATCAAACATGACACCTAATAAAAAGATACGAAAATAACATAGAAAAACGAACAAAAGATAAATATCTGAACCGCAAAACTTCGAAAACCACAAGAGAAAGAACAACAACCGACTTAAGACTCATTATTATGAAATTTAAAGAAATCACAAACTAGTTTCAAATTTAAATAGAAATTTCATTTCCAAACAATAAGCGCTTCTCAAAAGAAAAGGCAAGCACTATGTAGGTATGTACATATTGAAGGTACCCACTTTAGGGTACAAAACACTTTTTTTTTGTTGCCTCCTCTTGTAGGATTATCAAATCATCCGCGCCACAAACAATAGATTTCGAAATGCCACCTACTTCTTCTTCTTGCATGAATTGTATCTATAGGCATGTATAATGCCGCACTGTGCTGCCACAACCTTTGTTGCTATTGCTACCGTGATGTATCAATAACAAGCGCAATGAGATACATTTTCGCTTTCGTAGATACAATCATCAGCTGCTACAATAAAAATCTACTGCAGCTGAAGTACACACCATCTCAGCATCCGTTTAGAGTTGGAATGGACAAAAAAAAAATAAATAAATCGTGCAGCATGTTTCTTTGGACTGAATATTTGTTAAGTTAACTTTCTCATTAGAGTACAAGACCAAACAACAACAAACAAATAACGACCACGACGAAGACAACGACTACAACGATGTACATACGTATCTACAAACAGTTCCATGCACCACTCAAACCATACACACTGCACTTACAAATCAAAAACTGTTTTCATTTTAAATGAAATCAAAGCACACTTGAAAAAAGCAAAGATGATATCAAAACAGAAAAAAAAAATGCTCAAAAGTTCAAGGATCCCATGAAGAACTTGCAGCATTTCGAAACCGAACTTAAATACACTATGCTAGTGGAAGAAGATCGAATGAAAGAAAATGCACTTCGTGGTACTTACATCGATCAGAAGATTATCGAGTTAGCGAGCTAAATGTGTCACACAGAAATTAAGGTATCTTTAGCACTAAAATATGTATACACGGTTGCACTTAATTATATGCCTTCGACAACAAGAAAATTGGCCAAAAGGCTAAAATGTATTAAAAGTACATGTACGCGTAACTATCGCGCTCTCGATAGACCTTTTCGTTTGCCGGATAACAACTTAATGGATCTACTGCTAGCATGTTAACATTTATTTATGAGACTTGAATGCAGTTTAGCCACTGAAGTTGAGACTAGTTCGACGAGATGGTTTGAATGGTAATCAAACATGTTGTAAGCGAACTTATCTCATTCCTTACTGGAACGAACCGAATCCGTGCCGAATTTGGTTGAAATTCTCTCTGACGGACAGAACTCTTAAAGTTTAGAGGAGAATAAGCCACTAGGCGAAATGAAATTTTTTTTAAAATAACCTGAAATTCGTTATTCTAAAAGTAATCGTGCAGCATTGTCCGGATCTGCGCGCTACCCCTATCGTAATGAGAAGGTTAGGTTCGAGTATAATGAATGGCTTCGGTCTGCTAAGTGATGATTGTACACAAATACCCGATTGTAACTCGTTGCTCTCCTTAAAATAATTTTGACCTTAGAACGTAGCTGCTTAATGGGTTTTACTTAAGGCAGTTGAATAACTTTTGCTGGAAGGAAAGTGAGTGCTGCAGTTTTCTTTGATTGACGGGATCGTTATTGTTTGTAACTCATTAGGCTGACGATCAGTAACAGAATACCTCTCTTTCAATGTCATGAACCAGAAAGTATCTGGTATCACTTTTGAGAGAGAAATAAAAGCAATAATAAATATAAAAATACAACATTTAAAAATTGAGGGATTGGTAACCTGATAACCTCGCAGGGCTTAGACTTATTAAAAAACTTGCTAAACTAACCACGCACCTCCAACCGAGTTATGCAGTTATTTACTTAGGTGGTGCCACAGGTTGGGAGTGAACCAACAAGCCTCTTCAATTAACCTGTCCTTTATCTAACTGCCTCCAGGTGCGTACTTCAAATCGGCTAGATCTCTTTCTACTTGGACGCGCAGATTAAGGGGATGCTTTGCTCTACGGCGTTGTCTTTCCGTGTTGGATACAAGGTCTCTGTGGGCCAGAGCATTGGTGTTCCTTCGTCCAACATGTCGCTGTACACCTTTTCGTCGTTTAACCTTTTCATCCAAAGCCCGTCAAGGCAACAGAACCGAATATCGTAAGAAAAAGGTTCCGTGCAAGATATTATCGAACACCTTCGATAAAATCCATGTTTCCAATGGAGGACTGTGATGATAAGGTCTTTATACATATACTCGTACATAGGCTCTTCTTAGTTGTTCGAGACTGAACATTACTATTTAATCATCTTTTTAAGCATCCAGGCGGCTCTGAAATCGAAGAAAGAAATGGTTAGTATCGAATTGGGTATCTTGGGGTTACTCTAGGATCTGCCAGACTGGAAGAATGTGGTCTTTAGTGGGTGTTCTTGGTCTAAAACTGTACAGATAAAGGCGGATCGAGTGTTTACACAATATGGCAGATAAGATTCTATACGTGATGAATTGGAGGCTGATGCTACCACTCCTCGGCCTGAGCGTTGAAGTAATCCGAGAATCCTGCAGACGGATACTCAGGTCCACAGTCTTAGAACCCCATGAGCGGCGCAGTAGCAAGGCAGTATAAATGGGAGAACTATATAGCATTGGATGTACTTGTACGCGCTATATAATTCAAAATCTATAAACGTAAGAAGGAGGCTGATGCCTGTGTAATTGCCGCAAATGACGGAGTCTCGTTTTTTGTTGATCGGGCAAATGATGCTGAAATTCCATCCATTTGATATCTTTTTTTCTTGTTGAGTTACATTCATAGGTAGCACTCCACTGGAAACAAACATTTTATTGGAATTTCTTCGACTTTCGGAGAAAGCTGAGAAGGCACTTCAGTGATGCAGAGCTTGCTGTCTTAGCACTCATCACATCAGGACCGAAGCTCCGCCACCTGATCCGAGCAAGGGCAGGACAATAACAAAGGAAATGACCCGAAGATTCTTTGCCCTCTCCACAAGTATCGCAGACAGTGGTGTCTCATAGGCCTTAGAAACGTTCAGGAACAATAGTTTAGTCCACCTTCATCCTGTAAAGCCGTGCACATTTATCCGTGACAATTTGACTACAGCCCAGTCCAAGCTCAGACTCTGGCCTAGATCAGTCCAGAACGCAAAGAAAGTCGACATTAAATTTGAACAGTAGTCGAAACTCCGGTTTCATTCCATCAGACTGGATATCCATGGAACGCGATTCGTAGGATAAGTGTCGCACAAGCTCATCGAAACTGCAGTGCTAATACCAAAAGCCACCTCGTCCAAAACGATAGATTGATATGAAAGTACAACCCATGATATACGTACCTATCAACGCGAGATGCATCAAGCAGAGCGTTTGGAGTAGAGCTTGGCGTACTTAGGAAAGGTCCCGTGCAGCTGAGACAAACCGTTCTTGGAAGTGTAGTGCAGAAGTCACTTACTTACCCGAGGGCTCCCTCAACCAAATAACTGACGCATGAGAGAAACTTTCCTGACAACCACATCGTCTGGGTTCACAATCAACTTGATCCTCTCCCTGTCTAACACTTATACTTTATTTACTCCCAGTAACCATATTAGGAAAGAGATACCGCCACCCTGAGTACAGTAAGTTCCTGTACTTACTATCTTAGTTAGACTGCCAAGTGTTGCCTGAATAAATATATTATTTAGCATGGATGCTATCCATTGGCTAATATATCCTTCTACACCTAACTCGATAAGCGATTCTTGAATAGCTTCAGTGTTAACGTTGTTGAAAGCACCTCCTATGTCTATGAAGGTATAAAGAGTGTGTTCTTTATAATAAAGCGTGCGTGCTACCTCATGTAGGGCTGTCTCTGTGGATCTACCCTTGAGATATGAGTGCTGGGATCTCGGGAGGCGATTACGTGTAAGATATTGCGGATGTGAATTTCAAGAATACGTTCAGGGATTTTTAAGATAAGAGAGGTTAGGCTAGTAGACTAATAGGCCTCATTTTCGGAGTTAGACCAAGGAATAATTCCATGGCCGTAGTTGTTCTCTTTCGAGTTAATTTACTCTCGTCGAAAATATTATACTTTTTCAAAAATTTAACGGGTTTTCAATGTACAATTTCGCGAATTGTAATCGTTTTGACGGTTTCTCTGAAATAAATAGCTTCTTTCTTGCCGCTCTTCCAAAGATGTTCGCAGAATGCAACAGATTTCTAATTGTTAGCGAATGGACAACCTTACCTAATGTTGTTACATGGTAAGCAAAATTTTAAGCACTAATTGGCGGTTGTTTTTCTGTTTCTCTAATTTCATCCCTTCGTTGTCTTACAGTAAGCTTTCTTAATCCCATTCTCTTGATATTTTTAACTACATAACTGCTAAAAATGTCAATTTCCGGGTAACTTTTTCGAGCTTCACTCAAAGCAACAATTCTTTCGCGTATCGATAACGGTATTTCACTTTTCTTGGGACACATCTTGTAAATATTTGATTAACGATCGCACAGAGAACATTGGTATAATCGTTGAATTACGAACTATGTGCAACCATCACAAATGCGACGTATCTAAATTCCAGATAAATCAGAAATTTGGAAAGTTGTGTGCAAATATCTTTTTTGAGGGCATTGGTTACTGGTTACGTAACGGTTTTCTGCATACGAGGAGAAAACTTGATATTATCTATTCTAATTACTACAAAGCTAATATACAATTGGTACTATTCCACGTTTCCTCGTTAGTAAAAAAAATGTGAAAAATTTTAATGTTGAAATACTTATTTGATGCACTGTATGTCTTCAGCTTAGACTTGACAGTTGATCCCGTGGTTGGTGAACTTACCAAGCAGTTCATCCACAACATCTTTATATCCATTTACAGCTCAGCTACTTGCGATTGCGAATACAAATGAGCGAATATTCAAAAATTTTGACATTTCAATTGCAGCAATCTGCGAATTTCTCTTGTCATTCGTTGTATTTTAAAAGAATTGCGAAATCTCGAATGTGGATTACGTTCCACAACTGTGGAATGTGAATAAAATTTGACAGTTCATAAGTATTATTTGCCTGTTCGCGGGAAAATTAGAGAATTGTTTATTGCTTCGCAGAAGTTAATTAAAATCTAACTTTTTTTTTGTATTAATCGACACAAAATTTAAGCTCTGTTCTTTTGGAATAGTAAAGTTGTCAAATGTGTGCCTTTAAATGTAGGTACTAAAAATGGTTTGTTCGCAGTTCGTCCATTCGTCGGTCGCTGAGCTGTGAATGGACCTTTTGCTTTTTTGTAGGATAATTTATTGGATGTCGTTCTTTGCTGGCCCTTCTACAGAACAAATTCTGCGATCACATATGTATGTAAGTAGCTCTAAGCTTCATTGCAGTAACCGCGTGGATGGGGGGATAACATAAAAGACTATTATTGTGTGACAGTAAGATTACTATTATTTATTTATTTCATTTTTGAGTAAGATGGTTTCTTGTCAATTTATTTTATATCCACAATACTATTTAATATATAAATTACAATATTACTGCTTCCTGCAAACATGTATACCTTATGTATTAATACATTTGAGTTATATTATATCTTTTGATCAATTAAACAATCGGAAAGGAGCAGGGGAGAATGGAAATCATTTAATAATAAATAAAATATTTAATCCTAACATCATTTAGAAACACTACTCTTTGCATTACATTACGTACCGCTAAATTCATTTTATCTTAAAATTTTCAAAAATTTTCATTGTTTTTGTGTATTTTTGTGTGTGCTTCCAAAGCTCTAATAAAGCAAAACTAATTACATTTAGTAAAATAAACGTTTGGTAACAGTATGATTAAAGTACGAAAAACAATTTTTAACATTCTAACGAAAGTTTTATTGTTAAAACTTTAATTAATCATTCTTTTTAATTCAATTAAATTTTTTTTTTATTTTTCGTCTGACCACAAAACTCGTCATCACAAAATATTTATACACATACATAATATATATATATATTTTGTTTTGTGAATTCTTTTCATACATATACATATTATATAAAGAAGAAAGAGATAGGCTGTGAGAATTTTGAAAGCAAAATCTTAAATTTAATAACCTTATACATCTTTTTCTAAATATTATTGTTTTTTAATTTATATTTTAGTTAAGTGAGTTTTTTTTTCTTTCTTGGGTCCACTATCTATTGTATGCCTACAATAAGTACATTTACATCAATTTTTAAAATTTAAAGTGTTTTCTTTTTTTTTTCTTGTTTAGCTTACAGAAAATAATTTAAGGTACCTTGATATATGTATGGTTTTTATACATAATGTTTTGTTTATAAAAAATTAAATGTTGTGCAAAATTTTTTATAAATTAATAAGAACATATTTACGAGATCTATTTTACAAGAGCTACACTGTAAGCGAAATATTGAAAAAACACCGAAATATTATAAGGTTGCTTGCATATTATACTGTGGATCGATTTTCGTGTAAGCATGGACAGGAAAGAACTCCGAGCTTAAATTTTTATAATTTAATAGACTGGAAATCCTAATGACATCTGACTTCGTGTTGTTGAATTTCACGTAGTTCTTATATGATCAATTTTTGAAACCGAGTCAATAATTATAACTACCGCGTTTTGGTTTTGATTTTAAATTAGGCTTAGCTTTTTTTAGCGGCTACCAATCTGGCATAATCCTCTGTAATCAAATGTGACTTTTAGAATTGAAAAGATTTTAAGTATTGTGTAAAAGGTAGACTGTATGTCAAGCGTTTAATCTAGAATATTTGACTTAAAATTGAGTTCTTTGAAAGTTTTTTTTAGTTAGCTCGTAATACTGAGGGCAGAATTCGATCGGTTTACGACCCACATGAGAATCGGCTACAGTTTGCAGTCGATGTACAGAAAGCTTGCAGTCTCATAGTTAAAATTAAAATCTTAAAATGATTTAAATGAACGCCTTAACGATCAACCGTTTCTGTGGAACGTGTTCAACTAGGCAAATGAATGTCAAAGTAAAAGCAAGCTTTAGGACTTTTGGAAGATGGGTTTCCACTAATGAAAACCTGATGCCGTTAAACTATCAACGGGAAGTTTATAAAATTAAGAAAAATTACTGGAGCCCATCTGCAATGATTTTTTTGCAATGACTTTGGATTTCCTCGGAGTGTATCCTGTCGTAGCTCAACTACTTCTTCTTCTTTTTTTTTCTATCATAAAATGAAACACGCAGATCGGATTGTGTGCCGAAGTGAAATGTATGTTTTTTTTTCTTATAGTGTACGAAATTTTGTATTTAAAGTGAAGACTTAGTTGTAGGGGATACGTATTAATATATGTACGTATGTGTTGTTTTGAAAAAAATTATTCTTATATGTATGTTTATATGTTTCCTTCCGTACGATTCCATGTGTTTTATATGAGATATTGATTTTACATTAAAATTACTATTATTTTTTGTTTTAAGCTACACTGCCATTCTAACAAGGGCTTACGCTAAATTTTTTTATTTATATTTAGTTTTAAATACTTTTTTGTCATTTATAAGCTCCAAATATACATATACATCTAGTTGTTATTTAATACATTGGTGTAGCTAATTTAATAGCATATATAGCATAATAGCATGAGTATATAAACATTTCATTTAAGTTTTTATTATTTTTTTTAGTGTTTTATATTTATCTTTAAGAGTAATTTAGTTTCTTTTTTAGGTGCTGACGGAGGTTCCAAAGTATCAGCTGTGACGACGATTATAGTCCAGATAACTTTTATACTTTTATCAATGTGTATAGATTTCGTTTTTTTTTTTTAATTTGCTTAAGCATATTAACCGAGTAATGTTGTAATTTGCTGTATATGCGCAAGTGAATTAAGAGGTAAAGTGGCATTTGATGTACAGATATCAATGCCATCACCTTCGGACACATTGAAGTTTTTTTTTTTTTTGCTACTCGTTACATTTAATAATTTCTGTTTTCCTTATGATTTTTTAGTTTTTGTTTTTAGTTAATTTTTATTTTTTATTTAAAATTA
Organism: Blera fallax; assembly: GCA_946965025.1. Lineage (NCBI taxonomy): Eukaryota > Metazoa > Arthropoda > Insecta > Diptera > Syrphidae > Blera > Blera fallax. The sequence goes on from OX337244.1 coordinate 97,405,955, forward strand.
ATCATCTTACTCATTAAGCTTATGCCATTCGGCAATTTGTCTTCGCGGTGAATTACATACTTCATTCCAGTGGTTAAGAGCAGTACCACCAGAATTGGGTCCACCGAGTTCAAGTCGGCCAATTACCTGGAAGTAGAATTGTATTGAGAGATAAAAAAATGCTAAAGTAACTCCAAGGGAGAAAAAAGAAATTATCCATCACAAAGCAAATAATGTCCACTTTACTTCTCATAGTGTTCGTATTCAAAATATTCATCTGATATGGTTGGTGGAGGTTTGTTAAGCTCGTGGAATAGGGGTGATGGTAGAAAAGCTTGGAGGATTATTTTGCTTGAGAGGTAATCTTTTTTAGGTCTAAATACAAATTTCTATTTTGATTTACCTATAAGTTGCAGTAGTCAAAAGAAGAAGCTTAATTCTATGGTAATCTTAAAAATGCCAAATACTGAGTTCCGCGCAGTTTTTAAATTCCTTACAAGGCAAGAAAAAGCGTGGAATATATGCTTAGTGAAGTACAATCAGCTTAAGAAACTTCCTATTCTTCTAAGACCATGATTTACAAGTGATCGGGTTTATTTTAACAAGGTTCAGTTAAAAACTCAGGTGCGGCACCTTGCGGCCCTTTGTGCTAGAGAGATTGGATTTGAAGAGGTGTGCCAAATTTAATTTTTTTTTTCTATCTCTCATTGGAGAAGTAGGTACTGCGTTGTGCAAAATTAAGAAGAAAACAAGAGATCCAAAAGCATTTTCGCATTTTCGTGCTCGATTTGGATAGACCAAAACAAGCATTTGGAAATATAGATGATGGAAATACTTCGGGGAGATTTTATCAAGAATCAGAGGTAACAGCTCATATAACTGGGATCAGTAGACAGGTAATAACGAGGCTTGCAGTAATACTTAATGTTTTGAATTGAAGTGAAAAGGTTACCACTGTCAAGTTTGGGGTGTACGCGAAGAAAATAAAGCAACGAAGTTATTAAAGTAAAAATATCCCACTCTTCATACAATTTTGGCTCGTAGTCAAAATATAATTGAGTATCAATTGTTACCACTTGGAGCATTGTCAGAAGAAGCATATCTTAAAATAAAGACTACAAGATAATATATGTAGATATCAAAATACATGCAAGGTTTCAAAGATGCGACAGAATGAAAACAAATATTTGGCGCAACAGACCTTATATGGTCCAGGGCTTAGCTTCTTGCAACCATTCCTGTTGTGCGTGTTATATTTTTCACACAAATGGAAGGGACCTAGAGTTTAGAGCCATGTTCGAAAGACAGTTTTTACTCTCGGACGTTTGTCAGACATTCGCGAGAGGTGGACTGTGAACAAACTTTTTGGTGGTTTCTAAGATTCGAACCTCCTGCTCAGTGATTCAACGCAGTAACCACTGAGCCAAGACGCAAGTTTATTAGATTTTACCACGGATGTTGACGAAAGTTTCCAAGAAATCAATTTTTTTTATTTAAATTTTTGGTAAGTTTACTTTTTTCTCCACTGCTTGACATTAAATTAATCACTGAAATATTTTATTATGTACTCTGACGTGCCACAAAATAATAAAAAAAAATCTTAAAAAAAAAACTTAAACAATGGTTCGTTTGTTCACCACTGTTTTGCTCGGATTAGCTTTTAGACACCATGGTATCACTTCAATTATGGACTTTTGGATATTTTTAAAGTAAAATATAATCTTTATCCACTGTGGTGAGGAAGTCTTATTTAAGAAGAAAATTCTGAAACACCCTGTGAAGCATTTTTGTCAAAATTCACTAATTTCAAAGCCCTGGGAATTTCCTTCAAGCTGAAAAAAAAGGCACGATATTTTAATTCGATAATTCGTTAGGAGTTATGAATTTTGCAACCAACAAAGTCAAGATGAGCCACTGTGTGACTCTGCACCTGAGCACCTGAGTTTTTCCCAGTATCTCTCTTAAACAGTATCGCTTAAACCTTGTACTCGTATTTTGATGGTAATGAATTACTATTGGTGGGCGTAAACGAGGATTTGGTAGGCCAACCGGAGAATTATTTTAATGAAAGCTTAGAAAAATTAATATTTACATCTAAGAAGTACATACATTCATTTTCAAGGAGATGATACCTATGTACATAAAATTAAACAATTTAATTACTTCTTTTAATTTCTATCCTATTCCGGGAACATAAAAAAATTGGCATTGGAAAATTGTACATATGTATTTGTACATAATAATATTCCGTTGAAAGCGTGTTCTGGTAAAGTTCTTGTTTAAAGGCAGTTATTAATGAACCGTGTAGTTCTTAATAGCAGTGTTCAAAAGAAGTAAGATAAGTGAGGTGAAAGAGTAAACACATTTTTTGGGCCATTCTTTGGAATTGAGGAAGGCCCAAAAAAAGGTAAAACATTCGCTTTCCTTTCTAACACCTAATGACTCACAGAATTAAATTAAAATCGCCCAAGGTAAAGAAACTAGAGGCACCCATAATTATTATGAGACTTTAGCTCTAGGGGCCAGTCTTACAGTAGTCGAGACAATCACAACGAAGAAGCGACTAATCCTGCCTCAAAATGGAGTTTAGTAAATTAATCGCATGCAGCGCTTTACTTACCCATTGATGACCGGTATACAATTGTTTGCAATAAATTTCTTGGTTTTAAAAAATTTCTTAGTTGCAAAATTAAATACATCTACCGAGAATTAAGTATACATCCAACAGTAAGCAAGTACTGCACTTTCGCAAACGGTATGCCATCAACTATCAGGCCGGCGCCTGAAGCTAAAGTCTATTTGTATTTGTGCTTTAATTCGCCCATTTTTTTAACAAATGATTTGGTTCAATTTCAAACATAATGATTAAAACTTTCCAAAAATAAAATAAAAAATCGACAACAATTTTGTACGCGATTTTTTTTTTTTTTTGCGATGCGGAGTTCTAAACTATTATTTGCGGTGCCGGTCACTTGCGCGGGGTAAACATTCTCAACATATTCATCGTATATCTACCCAATGCGGTCCGCCTGAAAGATGGAATAACATATGTACATAGGTAAACCTGCTGGGCGTATATAGCCTACTTTGCAACAATTTCCGTTTGCGTATTTTTGAACACCCTTTCTCTTAATCGGTTATTGTTCGGTTATTAACAGCAAGTTAAGCCCCAATCAAGCGGCTGTCAAATGACGTTTTTGGGGTCGAATCGCAATGTTGTATGACGCGAGAGTGGCCTACTACCTTCGACTAACGGACTGAAATTGTACATATCTGGTTTCTTGAAGCCTGCAGAAAAACAATCGCAACTGAGTGCTCCAAGAGGATAATGATCCAACCATCGCCGTAGACTTTGTACACAGTGAAAGGAACAAAATAACATCATTGTCTATTTTGGACGAAGTCACCGAATTTCGATCCAAAGAAATTGAATGTCTTCAAATAAAGCTTAAAGCCGCGCAAAAAATTGGCAATGTGACAACTCATGGAAAATTAAAGCCGTATGTACTCTAAAGCCTATTCATACGATCATTGGCGTTGTGCGTGCTATAATTTTTAGCAGAAATGGTAAGAACCTACAGTTTACAGCCGTATCCGAAAGGCTTTTTTTAAAAATTGGGAAGCTTTCTCATGGCAGTTATTACTGTCCGACATTTGCCGGATATTCACGAGAGTTGGAACCGTGATTCGAACCTCCAACATCCCGCTCACTAGTCCAACATATGAGATATTGGACTAAGTATAGGGTCATCCAAAAAGAGGGGTCATTTTAAATCAGTAGAACCGCAACATTTTTATGAAAAGTGCGGCTGTATTTCGCGCAGCTCTGATATTTTCTTTCAGTGACTTTATCTTTACCATAACCCAAAAAAAAGTCTAATGGTTTTAAATCGCACGATTTTGAAGTCTCCATTTACATTTGCCTCGAAATAGAGCTATAGTTTCACCAGCTATGTGGCATGTGGCGCCGTCTTGCTAAAAATCGACGTCATCCATGTCCATGGAATCAATTTCAGGCAATAAAAAGTCAGTCAACATCGTTTGGTAAAGCAATCTATTCACTGAAACGGTCGCGCAAGACTCATTTTCAAAAAATAAAACCGCCAAGCCCAAAAACCGCAGAAAATTGTCACTCGTTGTGAATGGATAGGTTGTTCCACTATTTCTCTTGGGATTTCGGAGCTCCAGATGCGACAGTTTTGTTTGTTTACGTACCCAGACAAATGACAAATGGAAATGAGCCTTATCACTCAGAATAATTATGTGTAAAAAATCATGATCATTCATTTCCAGCACCCAACCAGGGAAAGTACGGCCTTGTGCGTCGTCTGCTAGAACTTATAAGCATATCCATGCAAGTGGTTGCGAATAGGTCCAATTCCTATGATCGTTTTGAACTGGACACCCCTGGGTTTTTTGACAGACGAACATGAGTCGGAGTCTTCACATCACTAATCTGTCCGAGACGTTCAAATTTATCGATAAAATTCACTATGACGCGAAATTTAAAATGACACCTCTGTTTGGATGACACTTTATTATATGCTACATGAGGCATTGGTACATATACTATGCATCGTTTTTGAATAACAATTTCCTTTGACTCTCAACTTCTTGCAGTGTCTTATTGAACAGAATGTACATGTGTTTGTATGTATCTTTTGCTGAAACTTACCTCATTTTTGGTAACTCGATCCCAATCAAGAAGCATTAATTCAAGTGAGACACCATCCAGTGTAGCTCCAGTGCCCTAAAAAATGACAATAGTTTATATTCTATTCCGGAAGACAGGTTGGAGTACTATACCTCAGCTGTTGGAATATCAAAAGCAAAACTTTCATTAAACACCGGACTCAAAGTCCTCTTTTTGACATGAGTTTTCTTCTTAGCAATCCTCTGTCCATTATACAGTAAATAAATTTTCACATATGGATCAGCAAGACCTGTAACATCCATTCGTGGTAAATTGCGTGCCTTCAGGAGTACAACAGTCAAACGTCCAGCAGCTGGTTGCCAACACAACGAGATCAAAAGTTCTCCACGACCTTGTGCCCTTATCTTCAAGCTCCGTGGCTGAATCTCCTTACTAATGGACATGTGTTCCTGTTCGATTTCTCTCAAACTAATCGATGACAAGGGCCAGACCACTTCACCGATAACATCATCACGAGAATAACGATCGAAACTTAAGATCACGAAATGCAATGTCATCGCAGCAAGCTCATGAATATTCAGTCCGTAGAATGTGAAATCTTCATCATAGACGGGATTTCTGGTATTGCGCACCACCCTTTATCCAAGAAAAAAAAATTATATTTATTGATTATAATCATTTGATAATTGTGCATTTCTCACCTGGTCTTGACCTTGTGTTGTTTGTCTGGCAATAGTTGAAGTTTCACATATGGGTCTGTGGCAGCCTGAGTACGTCCGTTCATACCTGGTGGAATATCATGGCTACCAGATCCTGTGGTCGTCTTACATGGTAGACCGCGACAGCGTATTATTGAAACTACCAAAGCACTACGTTCCTTAAGATATCTTAGCTTGAAGAAAATTGTTCCCAATTTGCCATATTCCCAACCTTCAGGAATATCTTTTCCAGGACTTTCAACTTCAACTGGTGACTTTTTGACGACTGCTTCATTTTCGGTAACAGTTTTTGGCTGAACTTCATCTTCTTCAACAAATTTTATTGTCTGCGGAGCTATAGGAGTTGTTGTATTGGATGCTGTTTGATCTTGTACTGACTGAAGGATACCGATTTGTTTGGTGCCAGTAGGTGAAGGTGATTTTTTTAGATAATGTGGCGGCTGACCACTTGGAGATCGTACAGCTGTTGGTCGGCGTGTCGGCTGAAATGGATAACTAGTATCATGCGATGTTTTCTTATTTCTGGCACGTAGATGCTTAGCGCAAATACATGCTACCGCAGAGAGGACAGCTGCCGCAGTGAGGCCCAGAATTGCTGGAAGCACTGAAAAGAAAATTTTAATTCGAAAATTTAATAGGAATGGTACATGGCTTTTGATTTTAATGCTAATTGCGGTCTTTCACACATGTTGATAAAAAATTATACAAAAAAAGAAATGAAGTGTGTTTCACACACATTTAAAGCTCATAGGTCTTGTAGATGCTCTTAACCGATCAGTGTGTCTGCATTGCGATTGATCGGGAAACTATTGACTGCTCAAAACTTTTTTGAGCCAGTAGTGCAATAGCCAAGTTCGTAATGTAGTGCTTGCATTACCTCCAAGTGGTGATCCCCGGGCAACTGCATGTATAAATCTTTACACAGGTAGACTAAAATTGCAAGTGCGAACGGTTTAGCGTTTCTATTCTAGGTAACGTGGGTTAGCACTCTGCGTAACCAAAAAATGCCTGCGGACTAAGATTGGTTTCTGGAATTGGAGGACGCTCCTTGACTCAGGGAGCGAAGGACCTCAAAATGACTCAAATTGGAACGTGAGGTCCTTCGATATAATGTGGACATATTGGAGTAAGTGAAGTAAGATGCCTCGAAGCGGGAGAGTACCAATCCCTAGAGGCGGATCGAAGAACGTAACCTAATGAAAGCTCGTATGGTAGATACCCTAGCAGTAAGAAGGAACGAGCTAGAATCCCTTTATCGAAGGAAAATGAGTGCAGCGTAGCATACGATGTGACAAGCGTAACTATATAAACGCCCTAACTACAGAAGCAGAAACAGCGAGCAGGTGCGACAGCAGAACCGTTTAAAGAATCACCAAAGAGCTGACAGGTGGCCATCGCTCTAGACAACATTCGGTGAAAAGCTTAGATGCTTCCTTACTCGTTTCGGATGAGGATCTGTTCAAGCGATGGAAGAATCATTTTGCTACGGTCCTTAACCGTGTATTTGCCGATATGCACCCAAATCAAAATGAGCTGCCGAAAGCAACAATTTCCCGAATTCGCTCCTCCATTCCCAGTAAAGATGAGATTGCTACCGCGATCAACGCGCTAAAAAAGGGAGTCTTATGGAGTGCGAAAACTGGTTGCGTTCTTCCCGCAGTTGCTAAGGTAATATCCAAAGGAATCCTTGAGCGGATAAAGGGACATCTGGTGGAAGAAACACTTTTTTTATTTTCTTTTGCCGAACAAGCAGGTTTCCTCTCTTGATCCTCCTGTATCGACCACATTTACGCACTGCGGATCATTATTGAACAGTGCGTTGAATACCGGTCACCACATAACCTGCTGCTCATTGATTTTGAGAATGTGTTCAACAGTGTCAACAGCCAGTTAATCCGGCTTGCCTTGCGCAGGAGAAGTAGGAACACCTTAGGAAACAGAGTATGGAAAAACGCGGAGACTGCAGATTTTGCAAAAATGTTGATCAAAGCCTAAGGACACTTATTAGGAAATGTGGAGCATTCCAGATACTGCGGTTCAATAAGGAAATCGGACTGAAGGAGATGCCCAAAGTCAAGTATCTAATCGACTAGAGCTCAAAGTCGAGGGAGCACAATAGATCTACAAGGCTTACATCAGTAAAATCAATCTATAATTCCTTCAAAAAAGCACGATTTTCAGATCATTTATGAAGGTAGCACTTAACGTTGTTATAATATGAACAATGCCAAGAATTTAGTACGTCCATATATGGAATCAAAGTCACAACAATAAATTTCGTTTTAAAAGGAGTTAAAACCTTCGGTATTAGTTAACTAATTGAAGACGTTTGGGTATCGAGCATGGAATTTAAAGAAGGTCTCATAAACATCAAACTATGGAAAAAGTAACTTAAAATGTGGGCGCTGTGGCTAGGGCATTAAACTACCACGCGGAATGTCGATATAATGTGCCAAAAAGCACCAAAAACTTTTTAAGGGTCCCACCTCTCGCGAATGTCTGACTAACGTCCGAGGATAACTGTTAGGAGAAAGCTTCTAAAAAAGCAAAGCCTTTCGAATACGGCTTTAAGTTGTAGGTCCCTTCCATATGTGGTGGTCCCTGTACCACACAGGGTTTAACTTGAAAATGCATAGAATGGGTCAATCAGTTTACCATTGGTAGTAAAAAAATGTAAGCGAAATTATAATACTTGTCTTTCAGTTCTAACTAACTAATAAGGGCCATCTGTTGGATGTATTTGAAACTACTGTTACTTTGTTTACGATAGTAAATCATCCGATTACTTAAACAAAATAATTGACAATCAATTTTATGTTGTGCTTTTTCACGAATTCATAAGTACCACAATTATTTGTACCTATAATTCCCCTTAAAAACAAGGGGTAAAGGTGTTAAATCCCTCTGCCAGTTCCTGACAAAAATAAAGTGAAGGCCAATGCCTGTGCAAGACCAAATCTTCCAGTTGGGGCCACGAAAAACTTTTATCTAGTCTATAAATTGGACTCTGTTCATTGTTACATTGTTGTCAGCCGCATTTTCAAATCAGTAGGGACGAATTATGCCACCACTCCAAAACCCGCACAAAACAGTCAATCTTTGAGGATGTTTTGGCTTCTCTACGCCTGCGTGTGGACTTTCGGAATAACAAACCCTAAATGTTGCTTTTTTGATATAGACCCCGATATGAAAACGCGCTTCGGGATCATTTTTTATTCGGACCTTGTACACAAATAAGGCGTGGTTTTTATGGAATGTTCGCTTCAGAGAAGTGCATATTCACATTTCACTACATAAGCTCTACGACGAGTTGGGGTTTTGAGTTTTCACGCGCAAGTTGGCCAACAGCAGCAACTTATTCGTCTAAGCACACCAAACGAGCACGCGGACAGCCTTTGTTATCCATAAGCATGCCAAATTCTCGTCACTGAAAGGATTTCACCTCGACCAAAATTTTTTTTCAAATTTCGCGCAGTTTCTGGAACTTCTCTATATTTCCCGTATTTTGTTTAAGCTCAGAGCAATTTTTCTTATGGCGTAGACTCTACCCTACGTCTCTGTGCCGAAATAGTATGCACTTTAAAAACAAACCAGCAGATGAATTGGCAAGGTATGGAGGAGTATTGCCAATTGGCGAAGCCGTGGATATCAAACCACCTTCGTGCGAAGTTAAGGCTACCATTAAACAAAGTATACAAAACAGCCAACCAAAGGTGGTCAAATATAGCAGGTCACAGGGTATCCGAAGCCTTGTGGCCAGAATTCGACCGGAAAAGAACTAGGGAAATTCTTAATCTTAACATAATTCAGCTAAGAACAGCAGTAGGAATTTTGTCCGGGCACTGCCTTTTGGGAAAGCACGCCAGGAGACTGGGCCTTACAGACACGGATGTATGCAGATATTTTAACGACATATGCGTCGAAGAGGACATCACACATATACTGTATGAGTGCCAGGGAATAGCTCGAAATCGTAGGAAATACCTAGGTAACTACCTTGACCTAGAAGAGGTAGGTTTTATTAATCAAAACAAGCTACTTAGATTGTGTAGGCTACTTAGAGCTGTCCCTTAAAAAAAAATAAAAAATAAACAAATTTACCGACTTTGGCAACTGCCTTGGTGTGCTACTATTTAAACTTAATATTCACCGGATATTCCTACATAAGTACGAATGAGATCTTGCACTATTTTAACGTCTGTTTTCGGTATTTTTTGAGTTCCCATTGTACATATGAGATATCTCGGAGCCCTGTCGAAAGTTTTTTCCCAAATTCGGCAAATTTGATGTGCATTTCTTTCGCCACTTCGCGATTGGTTTCCTTTTGTATCTTTAAACTTTGAATAGCATCGTAATTAGATTACGTCCAAAAAATTGATTGACTATAGTAAAATTGAACATTCTTCTTCTATTTATTGTGTAGCCTTTTGCTTTGTAGAGTATGGAGGATAAGGAATCTTTCCCATATGGATTAGGCTTTCGATCTCTCGCATCATTTTGTATTTTTTTTGAAAATAATTGCGGGATATGTTTAACTTTACTTCTGAAAATAGAGATATAATACTGTTCGACGGCCGTTTACTGCCAAATTTTTCCACCGCTTGGCTCATTTCGTGAACCATATTTTCCAACAGCGGAAGGAAAGCTTCTATGAGGAAATCCTTCTTTAAAGAATGCAACGTTCCTACTATTACAATTTTTTTGTTCTTTCATTATACGAAAAGCATATTGGGTGTCCTGTTGGAACGGATTTTGGTGGAATTTTTCAATTGCATAGATCAAGAGATTAAGTGATCTTCGGATAGAAATTCAGTTGTTTTTTCAGGATAACCCATAGATCTGAAAATGCTCTATTGATATGATGTTTTCTCGAATAGGTAGGTCGCATGGTTGGAGCACAAACGACGGTTTGGGGAGAGGTGTGTGGCATGGATTAGTTATGCTGCGGTTTACAGTAAGCAAGTCAACACTCTTGCAAACGGGCCCAACATAGACATCAGCGACGTATCGTGAGTCGTACTTTTAGAAATATGAACTCGTCGCAAAGAGTTACATTTTTGAGAGTTTTTAGAACTGTCTTTGGATTTTTTTGTGCACATACTTATATGGCTCTGCGACTGACGCATGAGACACTTGCACCTAAAACAGACTCTATTGTGCCGGGAGCCTGTTAGACCACGAAATTTTCGACCTTTCTAACAAAGTTGAGGATCTCTCCCGTCGTAGGGTTTTTTATGTCCTCAGGGTGTAGATTATCGTTAAGGAGAAATGTAATAAAGAACCACGCACTCACAAAGTATGTGCTCGGCTAATTAGCCTTAACTATATTCAGTTTGCGTGATATTTGAGGCTGCAATGTCCGGAGAGGAAACTCGCAAGTCTTCCTATATCGTCCTTTTTGTGGTTAAAGATGTTTTTGGTATTTTTTTCGAAGGGTTTGATGAGCCATTTGGCCTGTCTAAAAGGAGTATTTCCGTTTTTCCCATCTGTCTAGACTAGTTCTTAATGCGGGTGCGGCCTTTATGTATTTTCCAGTGGGACATTTTCTGGCTAGTTGGTCAACGATTTGCTTTCCTTCAATGGAAATATATAAATGAGTTTAAATTTCTTCCGCATTGATAGGCCCTGGAGAGAATTAAGGGAAACAGCAACTGCTTTTGAGAACTCAGAGCTTCAAGCGCTGTTTGACTATCGGTGAGTATATTGATGGATGCCAGAGTCAAGATTTATGTTGGCGCAAGTGTCAATGGCATACAGCTCGGCCTGAAAGACACTATGACACATTCCAAGTGCCTTTGAGACTTTTTGATTTGGATGCCAAAAACCGGCTTCAACGCTGGTATCCATCTTTGATAAATGTAATTTCAGGCGAAATGTCTATCGATTTAGAAGCGATTAATAATGCGCCACTAAGCAAAAATGAGTATGACAGAAGAACGCAGAGCATGTGGTGATGACACAAGTGCTAGAAACATTTTAGAAACAGAAAGTTATGTGAAATTGGCGACGAGAGAAGACTGCAAACCTGCAAGTGAAGTTATCGCAAGCAAGATGCACCAACAGCCTATAGAGGATCGAGCAGGGATAAAGGCGAGAAACTAGCTCTAGACTAAACTAGAAACCTGTCTCTGACGGAGGAAAGCCTTGATTTACGGTGTCGTAGGTTACAAACAGGGCAGAGCTAAACGGGGAACGTTTTTAGCACGCAGGCATGCAGGAGCACCGAGTTGGGCATAGTGTATACTATTTACCGCTACCTACACATTAAAAAAACAAATAAAAATATAATCTCGCTATAGTCAAGGATTTTCACTACACAGGCTTTGCTGTTAGTTTGTAAATAATCCAAAAAATGACTCACCTCGTAATAGAGCTTCTACTGAGAAGATCCACAGAAAAACCGCACAAAGCCCTAGTCTTACTGTTTAGTTCAGATTGGTTCTGGTTGTTTTTATCTAAGTTAGAGGCTAAGGGGGATTGCCGAAGGCAGTTGTTAAAGACAGTTGCACAAAATGATGACCCAGTTTAAAAATATTTGGCGCAACGGACCGCATGTGGTCCTGGGCCTTGCCCCTAGTGAACATTCGTGGTATACGTGCTGTATTTTTTTCGCACAAATGGAAGACACCTAGAGTTTTAAGCCATATCTGAAAGGCAAATTGGGAAGCTTTCTCATGACAGTTATTACTCTGGGACATTTGTCAGACGTACGCGAAAAATGAGACCCTGGTAAACCTTTTTTGGTATTCTCTGGCGTTGAAATTTTGAGCCAACGCACTAACTACCAACCCACGGTGCTCACGATAGTCATCTTGATAGCGATTTAATTGCAACGACAATCTCTGTTTTCTGAACTATAGTGCCATCAAAAGAAAAGTGTCTGAACTTAACGTCAGGTGTGTATCAACTGACAAGAGACTTACAGGAATTTTCAGAATTCCTTAATCTCGAAAAATAAGATAAATAATCAAAAGGAGCATACTTAGAAAAAATAATTATACCAAGGAAACAACGCAGCTAACACTCAACCTCCCCCTGACGCCCACTATGAAAACGAAAGCTTATCCTTGCCACTATTTGCAGCAACCGCGCACTTTCTTCTAATAAAATTGGTTTCCAACGAATGAATTAACTCACGTTTTATTCTGGAATGAAAGGACTAGGGAAATCCTAGACAGTAATATTAGTCTCAGTCTAATGCATACTCCTCTGTTAAAAATCAGAAAAACAAAATCATAATAATAATTTGCGTACTATTTTTACATCACAAAGTGAGTGATGATTCACCGAGTTTTTCCCAATGACAAATATCCTTCCCATCCTTGCCAATAACCCAATGTCCACATTCACACCTTCACATTTTCACTTTTAACAAATAAAACAAGATTTACCAGTTTCCATTGCGTTCATATCTGGACTATAGTCGCCCATATTGAATTCGGATTTCGGATTTTCTTGCTTTCAGGATTCGGGAAGTCCCAATCGATTTTCAAATATTTTTGAACTCCAAAGGACTGAACAATAATACAAATCCCTTCGAATGAATTTCTTCTGGTTACTGTTCTTAGTTCCAAAGCAGATACACTTACGATATTAAGTGCAAATATTTGGTGCCGTATTGGCTTATAATATAATTTTTTTTTTAATTTTTAGATTTTATAACACTTATAGTTTGTATCTTTTGGATACCATACTCGAACTAAACGTTTTTCGAACAAAATTCACTGGTTTTTCGTTTTTTTCTTAATAAACTCTTCCACGAAACTACATTTTGTGTGCAAAATGAAAGGAAGTTGAATTAAATACAAACTTTGGTGGGAAGTTTTCCCATTGTGAACCGTTTGGAAGCGACTAAAGTACTCGAATCTCCGCAGCCATAAGCAAAATCAATAGTTTCGAGTCGACGCTGTCTGAAGTGTTGTTGTTATTCTGTGCGTGCAAAAGTTCGAGCACCACCCCCGCTGCCTCCTTCGGTTTTATTATTCCGATGTGTGTGTGTGTGTGTATGTCTAGGAGGTACGTATGGGAATTATTTCTACATGAATAGCCCCTTTAAGGGGTGAAGAGAGAGTATCACTGATATGATGACGAAGAATCTCTCCTTTTGAATTAAGCGAAGAGAGACTTTGTTTTCAACGCGTGCCGAAGGAGCCACAATTCCTGGTGGTGAACTGATATGCGCTTTAGCTGTTCAATGAGTCATAGTTTTGTTGTGAATGTGGGGGTAGTTCAGGAATGTCCAAATTGGACTTTTTCATTACAATGTTATTATTATCATTATATACGCGTATAGAGCAGGAATGTAAAATAGTTTATATATCAAGTGTTTGCATATTCTATTGCGTCCTAGATGGAGCCATACTTTTTTCCATTCGCTTGTGGTAACTAGGAGAAGCTCACAACAGGCAGGAAGGAGGCACAGTACGTAACGTACGTACTGGGTGTGTGATTTTTTTCTTCGATGAGAACCACGTAGGACTTTGGAGTTTTTAAGGAGTTTTTTAACGATACATTGAAAGGAAAGGTGAATCACGAGGTGATAATCGGAGTTAATTTTGAATCTTTGCAGAATTTTTTTTAAGAGAGAGAAACCCTAGAAAATAACACATTTGTACCTTTGCAGATTACAAGTTTATAAAAATGTTTAGGATGACTCGTTATTTCTCATATATAAATCCTTATACTTGCAGTCTAGAAATGAAAATAAGATGTTCTTGAATTTCAAGTCCAGATAACTTGGGTCAATAATCATGTTACCGAATTCCACCCCCTAACTTAAACGAGATTACCCCTCAAATAGTGAATAGTGAAATGACGATTTTTAGCAACTGTCCCAAGACTAAAATTTAATTCTGAAATGTGAATTCTGGACTTTTAGAGCGGCAGTTCTTAGAATGCTAGATTCGTCTAATTAAATTGGGGTGGCGGCTGGTATCAAGGCATGTCAAAATTATCGCCTACGCTGCTCATACATCGAAAGTTCTCTCCCAAATCGCCGTCTCCAATTTACAAACTAATCTAGATAAGGAATGATCGTCAACCAAGATTATGCATCCTTGCGAAGACCCACCTAAATTTTATTTTTCTCTAATTACAGCAATCAAATTAAAGTCGTCACCAATCTGGCACTCAGGTTGGTATCGGCCTATTTGGGTCACGGTGAAGTACATGTGGAACCAAAGGATATCTTCGTCGTATCAGTCTATCGTTCTGCTGAAAGGGCTGATTGATATCCATCTGCGTCAGAGCTTAAATTATACCATGATCTCAGCATCCCAACATGCGTATTGCAAAGGCCAACCCTATCCCAAAGAAGACTGCTCCATTTAGGGACTCTTTTCTTCAATTGTGTCTAGAACAAGAAAATTATGGAAAATTAAACCCATCACATCACGGATTATGGTTGGAAGACGCCGCTCTACGCTTATTGTGTGTCCTTGCACTTGATCGGTTTGGTGACTTTGTTTCGGATCGAGTTGTAGCACTAGTAAGAGAAACTTGTGCTCAAGTCTTAGGTATCATCGTGCGAGATATGCCCACAGAGAAAGTTCGTGAGACTGTGACTGTTCGTCTCAAACTAATCAAACAAACCGAATGGGAGGTCCGTCCCGGCGGACTATTGGATCTTAAATATATATTTGTCGTTTGTGAGGACTTGCTGCAAATATTTCTTCCTTTGACGATCTCCGATATATCGATTGCTTTGTTTGATGGAGCGGTTGCAGCTTTTACTTTGATTCCAGTTGCTTCTTGGCTTCCGATATTATTGAATCCATCACAGGTGTCACCTATTGTAAAAATGCTGTGGGATCTTCTGCTAGATCAAGATGAATTGACTTCGGCTTGCAATAGTTTTATGGGATTGTTGGCTGCCATACTTTGTTTGTCAAATGCCTCGCTGTGGATTCAGTAAGTAATATTTTAATTTTAATGGTGGGGCGAATTTTTTTGCTGAGGTAGACAGGGTATGGAAATGGCTGCTACTCTGTTCTTTTACCATGGCATTTTCCCATTATGGTTCCCTAGATATATGTATATCTACGTCTTCTTGTTCATTCTTGCCTCTAAATTGTTCATTTTAAAAATGCTTTTGCAACGATCCCAGCCATGTTGCCATTGGTTGTCCTCCTTGTTATGACGTTGATACTGGGAAGATTAATCAGATTTTCTTTCAGGATTGTGGTCACGAACAATTGAGCTTAGGAAAGAACTTTGGAAAATGTAGAGTGAAACTCTAATGTGATTAATATGACTTATGGAAGAAAAAGAAGAGGACCCAACTAGGTGGCCTGGTTCAATGTCTCTTCGAACACATCAGATTTTAAACTGTAAAATCCCTCTCCTTGCTTAGAGTTACACTAGATCGATGTCAGTGTACAGCTTGTATGGTTCGTCGTTGAATGTTTTCTTCCAAGGCCCATCAACGCAAACGTTACCGAATATCTTAAAAAAAATGTTTTCGTTCGAAACAACCAAGAATATCTTCATCCACCGTTTAAAAAATTTCCATTTCCGTTCCATAAAGAAGGATAATATTACCAGGTCATTTCCTGCTGGTGGTTTAAATAGCTCGGCAAACAGGCCGTCAAAGCCAGCTTGTTTGACTTAAGCTTTTGGATGTTGCTATCCTCACTTCAGGTAGACATAAGTGTTCGCTATCACCGTCGAGGTTGAATGGTATGTTCTGCCTGACAGCTGAATGTTGGTCTTCGCTGCCGATGACTGGTAAACGATAACCTTCGTACGATAACCTTTCACAACACATCAGGCCTTCTTTGGAGATACTGCTTTTGGTGCGTGAAACAATTCGTTATCCTCCAGTAGATTAAGGCCATAACCTGTCAAAATTAACGAAAGTTCCTTTGGCAATGTTCTTGATTTACTTTTATGTTTATTTTTAGAATGAAGCCTATGTCAACTCGAGTTCCACGGTTGTGGCCATTCCTCAGTCACAATACAAGTTCCGTTCGTAAATCCACTCTTGTCACTCTCAAGACACTGACACAGGAAAAAAACAAATGTGAGGAAGATAATTCCGCGTCGCCTTGGATTTGCCTGGCAATGCAACCGGCACGCCTTTCATTCGATACGAACGTGCTTATTCAAACTGTGCCCAATCAAGTCAGCGAAAGGCGACGATATCACGACGATTCGGGTGGATGTTCCGGCCTCCAGCAAAAGCTCTACCTTGGTGGAAGTGAAGCAACACCATTGGAGGTGAGAGGGAGCTCGTGTTCTGGGAGCGCTATCGCATTTTCTAGTGCAGCCAGCACCTGGAGTAGAGTACACTTCATTTACGGAAAGCCCAATGGAGTGCTATACTAAAGTGCTGTTAGGCCATTTACAATCCCGATCAGCCGTACAACGCATAGTTTGTGCATTGATAATTGCATTTTGGGCACAATCGGATTCCACAGTGAGGCCCAGCTGTCCTAAACTTCAGGAGAAACTTCTGTCATGGAATACGTTTACTACAAGGTTGATCTAACGAATGCGTTTCCCTTCGATATTAAGGTTCTAATGTATTTCTATTTTCCTTGCAGACTTTTACAAGCGGCACATGACTTTATTGCAACTCTTAAGCAATATAAAATTCCCGTAAAAAATTCAACAATACCAAAATCCTTACGCTTGATCAAAAAGATGCCTTAAGCACAACAATGACTGAAAATCTTAGGTTGAAACCTAATTTAAAGCCGAAAAGATTTAGGTGATATGCTCGAAGATAGACGTAAATGTCTGCAGAATTCCATTCAGCAAACAAATGCTGAACGTAACACATATGATATTAGGTTAAGCTAAATGGCGTGGTATGAGGAATAGAGCATTAATTTTACTGAGCATCTTTTTGGGTACACCAGCTGCACCAGCAGGAGCAATTGTATGCATGCATTGTCCCCCGGAAAAACTGAATCCAGTTGTAAAACCTCTCATGGGAATCAATCAAACGCGAAGAACGTGAATTGCTGCAACAGTTGTCTGCTGAGTTTTAGTATATCTGCTGGATCAAATCAGTGATCGGAATCCTAGTCCCAACAATAAAATAGTCGCTAATCTATGTACATTACTGTGAAAAGCGATATTTAAATAGACTTCACCGAAAAAACGCCACGATCTCCCTCTGCCTCATTAAAAGATCCGGCTGGTTTGATTACTGCATAGCCAAAAAGACCTCACGAAGGAGCTCTTCTGGTCCAAGTGTGTCCGCTATCCTGTTACAGACAGCCAACTTAATCATATTTTTGGAATAAAGTTAAGGTTTGGATTTTATCCAGCCATTACTCACTGCACCTCCCTTTCTCTCTTGTTACACTGAAATACTGTTTAACCCTTATGATATCATACCAAGTGCCCCGGGTAGTTTTTCATGTGTAAAGTGTCACCATTTGTATAAAACAAATTTTTTTTTATACCAAGAACACGTTTTATAAAATAAAATCGAGTAACCGCTACATTGTGGCTCCTTTGCGTCATTGATGGAACACATAAATCTTTTCCTAGGTTTTTCAAAAACAGTCTACGTTGATCAGTTTTCGGAGCTATCTTAAAATTATTTTCGGTAAAAATAATGTATGCTGCCAAACGTGCTGCATCCAGTGTTCCACCTGAAATAAAAAGAAAATATTATTGGCTGTAGTTGAAAGATAAATTATGTATTTTATCTGATTCTCGAAGAATATTGTATTACCGCGTTTGCGATGATGGAAGCGGTAATTTTTTCCAAATCGCATGATATCGTCACATGTATTCGACTGCAGATTCAGTTGTTGCGGATTTTTAAAATATTGCTCAACAATGAAAATGCGTTGTTCTTTCGTATAGCGCTCCATTTTTACTAACACCGAAACGTCAGCTGTCACATTGTTTTCTTTTTTTCCGTTGGCATCACTGTACTATTAAATGGCGCAAAATTCAAATTTTGGGTGAATTATGCGACTGAATGGTTTTACCAAACGAAAATTTTAATTTTTCTTGTAATGAGTAAGTAATAAAAATTGATGATTGGGTTTCCCCAAAATATTGTCAATCAACGCAATTGTAGGGAAAACCCTTTATAGAACTTGTAAATATAATTTTCTAAAAAAAAAGACTCTCATTAGTCAAGCAACGGTAATAAAATAAGGCCGAATGCCAAATATTTTTGCATGAGTACCCGGGTACTCGTCACGGGAGATATACGGTGTGAAAATGTATGGTATCATAAGGGTTAAAATTGTTTTCTACATACATATACAGTGGACTCCACCTAAGTCGAATTTTCACGGGATACCATGATTTGTTCGAGTTAGAGGCAGTTTTGGAAAAATTCGAGTTAGAGAGGGAAACAATTTTTTTTGTTTTAAAGCGTTTATTTGATAAAAAAAAGGGTTAACATAATTTAAAAAAGTTAACAAAAAAAATTAATAAAAAATAGGAATGCTAAAATATGGCGAAAAAATTCGAGTTAGAGAGAAATTCGACTTAGGGAGAGTCCACTGTATGTATATTTCTGAATAAAATAAAGTGTCACTCCTCTTATAAATTTAACGAAGACAACAAATTTTATTTGAACAAGATATTTAGTTTTCTGATCTTCCTACACAAAGCTTTTTTTACTGCTGAAGATTTTCTTTAACAAATTCCTCGTAAAATTGTATATTAACAAACTTTTTAGAATCCTTTTTACCAGTGGTCGAAGCCTCAATGCCATAAATATAATGCTTTACTTCATTTTCATCTGAATTTTGTAACGTAAAACCACTTCCGAAAAATGGCAAACAAAAGCCCGGTTCGCACTGAATTGTGGCACAGAACATGTCTATCCCTTGGTATTTCTGATCACAGTCCTTAATACTTTTTGTTGTCTTGAGGCTAGTGAAATTATATTTAGTTAAAATTGAGTTGTTCTCATTACTACCACCATAATTAAGTATTCTGCCGAATGTATTGTCCGCAACTTGTTTTTCGGACATCCACTCCAAGCAAACGGGCGCAATTGAGAGTGTAAAGTAAAGCGGGCTCTCCAGAACGACCATAGCAATATTGTTCTGCAAAGTTTCGAAATTAAATCTACAAAAAAAAATTTTTTGTATTGAACACAAAAGGTACTTAAAGGAACTCACGATGGGGGTACTATAATCCTATAGATTTTTCTGAATTGAGCTTTTGGATCGTTGGCACCAAAATCACCAAAATGTTTTCCAGCTCCAATATCAAAGAGTGACTTCTCAAAGAATTTGTTTTTGTCTTTATCCCAGTAACAACTTGCAGCTTTGAAGAAATTAATAAAATAGAAATTAAAGTAAAGAGTAAGGATATCATATTCAGCCACTTACTTGATATAACAACTTTGGCGCTTAATATAGTTCCTCCGCAGTGATACTCTTCAGTTTTGTAAATAGAAGCATGCCAGGGTACAAGCGTTATTGTGGTAGATTTACCATCTATTTGGTTAATTTCAGTCGTCACTAGTTCTCCACAAAGCGGTTCACAACGCAACGGTTTGGAATCCCATTGGCCGTCGTCATTGCAAAACAGTTTATCTGGTATACTCGAAATAGGTTCTATGTAATTAACTTGGCAACTTATATGTGCCCATGTTCCAGGTCTAATGGGATCATCACATGATACTGTAAATCCGTTTCGATGACAATTCACTTTAAATGTTATATCGTGGAGAATGTTGTTTGGACAGTACTCTGCAATAAATTGAGCAGGGAGATTCTTGTGGTTTTGCTTTTTGTTTTTTGTATTTTCAGAGGCTGATCAAGCTTACTTATGCAGGCAGGATGTGAATTCATCCATTTTCCTCCTAAGCAATAATTATATTGTGCATCATCAAGTTTGTATCCCTGTTCACACTTATAAATTATTGAACCTGAATGTGGCAGGCGGTCTCCAGGCTTTAAAACAATTTCGGGTCTTACTTCATTTACAAAACTACCATTTTTAATGTTTGGCAGAATACATCCCGCATTTATTGGTGGACTGGAAAACAGTAATCGAATATATTCCTTAAGCCAAGTGAACTAGACTTATAGGGTAATTGTTGACATAAATTTACAATTATTTTATGCTTAGGATTGTGAATAGGACCCATTTCTAGACACAAAATTTTTAAAAGCGAGAATCCTCAAAGCACACAAGAGTTTCACAAACTGCATTTTTCTGACTAAAACATACAAAAACATGCGATATATATCTACAGAGTTAACTAAAAGTATTAGGCACCCTACGTTTCTCATACTATCTTTTTCATTACTACCTAAAGTTGTTACCTGTTTGTAAAACTGGGATTTGCACTTAGGAAAAGCCACTTATGAATGCGATAATAGCTTTGGCGATATTATGCGTATTCTGCAGTATGCAATAAGTGTTCGTTTGGGATACGATTTGGTCAAGACAACTTTTCACTAAGGTCTGCAGCTTACGAGTGACTATGACAGTCACTTTCCAAAGACCACTCTCATATAGAAGTTCTGACTCAACATTGGAGCGAAATAGTCGCAGATTGGTTTTAGTGCCCTTTTCCAGACTTTGGATAGCAAAGTGCGAAAATAGCGAACATCAAGGTCGGTACCACCGTCAGACGCGACAAAAGTTTTAGTTGAGTGAACGAGTTGTAAAGCCAATGGCGCAACGTACCGTATGTGGTCCAGGGCCTAGATTTTCGCAAGCATTCGTGTTGCGCGTGTTATATTTTTTCGTAAAAATGGAAGGACTTACACAGTTTAAAGTTTTTTTTTTTCATTTTAATGAGAAGCATTGTTATGACAGTTATAACACTCGGAAGCCCGTAAGACATTCGTGAGAGCTGAGACCGTGAACAAAACTTTCGGTGTTTTCTGAGATTCCAACCTCCCGCTCAGTATTTCAAAGCACTTACCACTGAGCCATGGCAATAACCTTTTTCAGATTACCATTGTGAAAAAGCGACATTTTACACATTCATACGCAGCCTTTGTAATAGCAATGAGTCTTTCTAGAATGCCTCTGCTACGTAAAGTTAACCAAATGACCTTCGCGAGGTTCACAGCCTTTTCAAAGCCTACGGAAAGGGGGGCCTATACTCGTCATAATGTGGGCAATAGAGACATCAAGAATTCAACACAGGTGGTCAATAATCCTTTCTCGGATTATATTTGTTACTATTTTGGACACCGCTTGAAAAACACATACACCTCTCCAGTTTCCGTATTTCATCAACTTCTCTTCAACTCGTCTGAAAACGTTTATTTTTCTATGTGGTCGCTATGAGAGGATTCAATAGCCCTGTCGATTTACTTGGTGCTGCTTGAAAAAAATTCGCCAGGGATGCTCGCCGCTTTGTTCTTCTTGAGCGTTTTAGTCGCTAGGTGTGCAAAATTCTGAAGAAGAACTTGAATTGTTTGCGACAAGAAAGCTAATATTAACTATTACATATAATACACTCACTAGTTTTAAAAAATTTATAGATATTCGATGAAACGTTTGACCCATTTAAAGAGACTTGTGATCTGAGAAAGTTTCTATCCTTTCACAAATGTTAGGCAGAATATATTGGGGAGCCGGTTAATTCGCGAACAAAGGTAAATTATAGATGGATAATCAGCTTGCCTTCAAAACAAGATCGAAGAACTCATTAGAAGGCTTAAGTAGAGCATCAGCTCTATAATTGGAGTCCTCACAGGACATTATGTAATATATAGATATACATACCAGCAGATTCTATATGGTTTTAAACAATTTTTGTAGAAGCTGTAGAACGAGAATGAAAAGACGACCTTCTATACAATGCCTTATGCTACCCGTTCTTTACCAGTCATTATTACTTCAATGATCCAGGCGACCTATCAGGTATCTTTTAAGATCAGATTTTTTTATCTCCAGGTCAAACTGCTTTCATTAATTATTATTATCAAGTCAGCTGAATCTAATTTATCACCCCTTATTGAAAAACATATGAAGGATGGCTTAGTCATTAGGAGAATTAAGTCTCATTATAGAGGATTACTGGTTACGAGCACCGAACGGCTCCGCCAAATGTCTAATGGTATCACAATGGACCTAATCTTTGGTATAAATGATCCTTTGCACTTATTTTGACAGCCATATACCCAACTGTACCTAAAATATCTCCAAAAATACTTTTGTTTAGCTTTTGTCCCCATATATAAAAAAAATGTTTCGCGCAACGGACCGTATATGGTACAGGGCCTAGATTCTCGCGACCTTTCGTGTTGCGGGTGTTTAGAGGCATATCCGAAAGGCTTTTTTTTAAATAAAAGAGCAGCATTCTTATGACAAATATTACTTTCGGACGTTTGTCAGATATTCGTGAGAGGTGGGACTGTGAAGAAACTTTTTGGTGTTTTCTAAGATTCGAACCTCGAGTCTTTAGTAGTCCAACGCATTCATTTTTCTTAATTTTCATTTTAAGTTAATTTGTTATTTCAACACATTGACCACTGAGCGGGCTTGTACTTTAACCCTTCTGTAAAATCCCAGGAAATAACCTTATTAACAATATGGAGTTTATTTTCTTTCAGTGCCTTTGGATGTTTCGCTCGAAGTACATCATCATAAGGATCAGTTTGGTTCGCCAAATCCTTTCGAATATTGATCTTGCCTGTTTCAGACTTTTGACATTATGCAATACATTCCATGCACCATTTAGAGCCTTCATCTTTACGAATATTGTTGCAGTGCGTACATTTCTACCATGAATTCTGTATGTAGACTCTCCTTCGTTGGAGGCCAGCAACAACAAAGACTCCGCAATGTATTCCTTTCAAAATGATGTAGTTAGTGAAACGTAAGGTGTACAAAATATATTTTTATAAACGGGCCCTCAAGTTTACAAGCAAAGTATTCATATGTGTTGTACCTTTCAGTTGGTATTTCTCTCGAACTCATATCACAGAAAAGGGCGGATAAGACAGATCCATCCGAGCAGTTTATTCCCGAGTTGATCCCAATGTTCGCTAAAAGTCAAGAATAAAAAAAAAATTCGTTACATTCAAATGGTTGATTGAATTTATGGATTGGGTTGTTTAAAATACCATCAAGAAAGGATTACATAACTATGTGCAGATATACATTAATCAATTAATCAATCAAACCAAGCAATCATTAACTTCCAAAAAGGGGTTGCACAGTTCCATAAAAGTAGTTACTGGACTAGACCTATTGGTTAATTTTAAGAATTCCTATAGAGTTGTAAGGAACGAGTATAAGAAACTTAGTAACCAGGTTAAGAAAAAAAATATCTAGATCTAAGGACCAATAGAGCACAGAAAATTTGAACAACCATGATCCGATGTAAAGTAAACATTACTTCTTTCTTAGGTGGCGCTCAACCAACAGGCCTATCCAATTAGCCTGGTCCTTAGACAACTGGCCCTAGTTGCACACTGCAAGTTGGAGATCTAATCTGGCATCATCGGCAGATGTAATAAAGGGCAAATTCCCTTACTATCTCGAAGTTAAAGCTGTCTCCTGTGGAATTCCCTCCCATTAATTGATCTCTTCTTATTGACAGCATACTCTTAGTTTTGCTCTCGTTAATCACTAGACTTGTGTCTTTGTACTTTAAAACGCCATGGTGACAGCCCATTGAGTTCCGCCAATAATGTACATAAGTATCGTCGGCGTATGAAAATAGGTGAACAGGCTTTTTAAAGATTGGGTCTAAATTAACCACGCTGTGATTGACGCAAGACATGTCTCCACTATTCTGGATGGCCGAACCTTCCGGGTCGGATACGATTGCGGATATCCATTACAACACAGTAACGAAAAAATATTGTCCAAAAGCTACAATCGCAATCGCTGCAGTCGCAAAAGATCGCGTAATCTCTAAAGAAGTTCAATGTAACCACCAAATGTGAAAGACCAATTGCAACGCTTTCAAAAAGCCATGAAGGAAGCCGCAACTGATGTGTTGGGCTTCAACAGACCTCCACGAAGAAATCCCTGGTTTGACGAGGAATGTTGGCAGGCCCACGCAGTACAACAAGAGGTAAACAAAGCGGCGCTGAAAAAAAAGACGACAGTTGCTCTTGTGCTCTACGAGCAGAATAGACGGAGCCAAAATCGGATTATCTGAAAAAAAAACATTGCAAGCATACCAAGGTGCCCCTCCAGGAATGATGTTCAAAAGTTTTACTAACAAATCCCCAATAGAAACCCGTAGAAATGAAGAAGGAAACATTGTATTAGAGTAACAGTCGGGGCTGAGAACATGGGGAAACTATTTTTGCAGACTCCTTAATGATGACAAATATTAACATTTCGCTGTCTGGTAGAATGTATATGCATACCTAGATGCCAATAGCCAAAACTTCCGCCCAACTAAACAAAACGCAGTTATAAAACTGCCTATGTATAATAATATAATGCTCGGCCTATCGGTCTGGAGCTGTTCAAAGCAACTGGAGATGACTTGGTAGAGAGCATACACTAAGTTATTTTTAAGATTTGGTCAGATTTTACGGGTATTAAGAACTATAATGATAATCATCTCCGCCAATTACAGAGGCCACTCTGTCAAATCCTTGAGAAAGTCCAAGATCTCACACCGATTTCAGAGCCGCCTATGACAGCATTTTTAGAGACGAATGATGCAGAGTCATGTCCACTTTCACAACCCCTCCCAAAATCGTCCGTATGATGACGTCTTTCAAAAGTCCGTGCAA
The DNA here is from genome assembly GCA_946965025.1 of Blera fallax. Taxonomy (NCBI): domain Eukaryota; kingdom Metazoa; phylum Arthropoda; class Insecta; order Diptera; family Syrphidae; genus Blera; species Blera fallax. The sequence continues at coordinate 97,430,962 of OX337244.1, forward strand.
TTACCTTGTATTCGTCGATGATATTGGCTTGATTGACAGAACTCAGTAGGCTGTGATTGTTACAAGTATGGAAGCAGAAGCGGCTAAAACGGGTCTAGCGGTGAATGAAGCAAAACAAATTACATACTGTCAACAATAAGGTACCTACATACGAGTACATACAACATCTTCAAAGTGGATAGAACGTCAAAGTGAACAGCTTCGAGAAAGTAAGGCACTTTGTCTATCTTGGTTTCGGTGTTACATCTGATAATGACAGGATAACCCTTGCCTATCGCTGTTTCTTCGGATTAAGAAGACCATTAAGTAATTAAGCCCTATCCCGAATAGCTGAGGAAACTTTATATAGAGGACCCTTATCATCGAAAGCGGATGAACGTATCCTCTGTCGTTTTGAACGGACTCTTCGTAGGATAATTGTTCGTATGACGAGTTATAATGTAATATGGAATTAATCGAGAAACAGCGTGTTAGACGTTTGAAATAGCGAGGATAAGTAAAGCGAATGTCATCAAACTCTACGGCCCGAATCTAACCCAGGTTAAAGATTAAAGCCCAGGTTTACCTCGAACTTATTTTTTTTATGTTTATCTTGATATTTCCAACTTAAGCTATGTTCAGACGATTGCCAGATCCGACAATATTGTCAGGTCTGCCAATGAAAAATGTGTCCCAAATGCCTTACAATCGTGTCCTGGACTCCAACACTCCAGAAACAAATTCCTCGGTAAATACTTCTTCCACGACCTTAAAGAGCTCTCTGGCGTTCCTACAGATAAGATGCTGAACTTTGCCAAATCATCAAAGTGGTTTGTACTTGGAAACATGTAAGTTATTAGAATAAGAAACGTTTTGACATTTATAGAGTTTCAATTAGGCGGAGGGCACCCTTTTTCCCCCCCCCTATGGGTAACACAATGGGTCAACACTGACCTGAGTGCGGCAGGAAGTTTCTTTCTCTGCCAGCCCGCTTACCTAACCTAACCTAACAATCGTTTGAACTGCCAACTTTTGTCTGACAACATTTTAAGAAAAACATTGTCCGACAATTGTCAGACAGCGATCTGATCTGATTTCATTGGCAGACCTGACAATGTTGTCAGATCTGGCAATCGTCAGCTGGCAGCTGGACAAGATAAACGTAGATAAATAAAATAGCTTGATAGAGAAAATGGTGAATTTGACTTACGTACATATGTACTTCGGAATAAAATGAATTGATACATTCTTGTAACTCGATTAAATGTCCTTACACTTGGAAATTGTTTGATACACCCGTAGACATATTTTTATGCCATTGAGATGGCGTTGTGACGTCACGAAAAGTGGGACACACGCACTATTTTACATGAAATTAATTTGCAGTGGTTCAATATAAAAAAAATTACGAAGATATGATGTGGAGATGTGCCAAATCTTGATAATGAGCCAAAGAGACAAAAACGTAGTATTTGGCAGAAGAAATGGTCGGGTCGTCGCGAGAAGCACGTTTTTTGTGTACAATTGTTTCTCGAGTTGCGAAGGAGTTCAACGACATTTGGCAATATCCGAAGAAAGCACTCCGCGTGGTTTAACGTCTCAAATAAAATGCCCTGCCATTTAGCATTGTCGACGAAAAGTGGCATGTCACGAATTGGCGCCATGCCAGTTTTCGGAGCACGCAATTTAGATGTCACAGCAGCTGCCACTTGTTCTTGCTGTCATTGCGGAGTTATTACACGGGCATTTTTTTCTGCCACTTAAATGGCTCGAAACTCGGCGTTACAAAAGTGACAATTAGACGGTGCACTATTTAAATAGCATCTTGTGACGTAATTTTGATATCACACTGCCATTTTAATGGTAGAGTATAATGGCCGTCTAATCGTAGCTTAGGAAACAATGCGGAAGAGTAGAGAAATTTCACACATTTCTTTCGAATAAGCTCGTAAATGCCCCGTTATTGACGTCTGTAGCTATCTTAAACTTTTCCACGATTAGATGAAAACAAACTGATTGGAAAGAAATCAAAAATGTCAGACCACAAAGTAAAGCGTTAAAACTCATAACATAATGTACAAAATATTGTATTTTGCTGAATTTCAAGGATTGAAAATCTAGTTCCCGAAACTAGCGCATATTTACCAGTGAAGACAAAAATACGAATGCACACTATAAACCAGCGACTTCGCCTTGTTGACATTTTTTTTAATACGCTTTACAAGTAAACCGAATAAATTACTTATTTCCAACTAAAAATAATTTTTTGTACTCTCTAAATGAATGAACGAACACGCTAGATTCTGCGATGGGGCTAGACTGAGTATCTCTGATAACAGAGGCTTGTTCTTTACGAGTGCAAAGATTCTCTCTTGCCTTGCTGATTCTATGTTTTACTTGGTAAATAATGTTATCTGTCTACGCATCATTCGAAGTAAGGAATAGGGTAAACCAGTTAGTCATCATGTTTATATAGTCTGCGATTTAAAGCGGTTGATTGAGATTATGCAAAAGTTGGTTTTATTTTGTTATAGCAACCTGACGACAAAAAAAGGAATTATCCTTATGACCTTTAAATATTTTTAAGAAAGGAAAGGCTAGGTTCTTCAGGCGTCCCTAAATAAAATTTGATAAGGTACGCAAGCAAAAAACAGCGCTACCACCATAATGGCGTAACGGACTCTAAGTAAATTTCCGTATTGGGAGCTTCAAGCAGGAATAAAAAAAAAAAAACATGTAAAGCAAAGGTGGACGTGGAGTGATGACATTCCGATAGAATTTTATAAAAACTGAACAAGCCTCCGTGTTCCATAGCAGCTTTCGTTAATAGAATACCATTTAGTGTTACAAAAGGAACATTTGTTGTTATTTTTGAAAGTGTTGTTAAAATTATTATTCCTGGTCCTTAGCTAACTGCAAGTCTAAGTCGCTTGAGATCCCCTTCTACTTGTGTGCTCCGCTTAAGGCGAGTTCGTTCTCTGCTGCGTTATCCTTCCGGGTTTGACTCGAAAATTCTGAGCAAATTGGTGTCCATTCGATGTACATAGCCTAGCCATTTATTGACTAGATCGATGTCGATTTACGGCTCACAAATTTTGTCGTTGAACCTTCTCTGCCAAAGCCTATCAATGCAAACAAGACCGAATATCCTACGAATAATTTCTTTCTTTTCCACATGACAGAAAATATTTTCATCCGCTTTTGATAGACAAGTCCTTTACTACCTTAAAGTTGTAGCTGTCGACTATGACTTTGTTTCCAAAATGTCGATGTTGTGTGTCATATACTTGGTTTTGTCTTCATTTAGCGCTTAATACAATACAGTGACAGCCCGCCATGTTCTGCCTGACTTTTGAAAGATTGCGCCTCTTGTGTTGAGGTGTGAGTTTCGCACAATTCGTTCAAGTATTATACGAAGGAAGTCACGTGAAAGCGCATCATATTGTCAAAATACTTTTTTTTTTTTATCAAAGGCGTCGGTAAAATCGTCGCTAATCTAGAGCAACGAGCCCATAAAATGGGTAAAAAGATGGTTGGTATCAATTTGAACTTCTTGGGTTTTCTCTAAGATCCGCCAAAGTGATCGACTGTGGACTTTCCCGGCCTGAAACTACACTAAGGGCAAATCTTGCTATTGGCGAAGGGTTTCAGGCGCTCACACAATATGGTGAATAAGTGGATAATATTGTAGAGGATGTTGTGAAGACCGAAAGCTCTATAAATGACGATTTCCGCATGAGCCCCGATGGGTCAATGGCCAGTACTAATTGCCAGAACTCTTGCAATATCTGCAAAGTTTAGCTCTTGTGTTCTGTTTAAGTATTATTTGGGCCACATCTGCCCAATATGGCACAGTTCCGCACCGCCTGTCATCTACAATCAGCCTTTAATAGATAAAGCTCAAAGATTCTGCCCCTAAGAGCAGTTGACTGCCTCCGCAACGGAACCATTAAGGGCAGATCTCCACCTGGCTAGTTGATCAGCTCGCTAATTTCCCCTTAATGTTACTGTGACCCGGTTCCCAAATTAGACTAATCTTGAACCCATGTTTCCATGGCCCCCGCTGCGCCGAGAGCTGCAGTTCTAGAGTCTCCACTTCTTGCCGAAGATTTTGCTGCAAGCCACGCCAGCTTTCTTTACCCGCTGCTAAATGTTTAGCTTCCAACTTAGTTCTGAATCAAGCACCACACCTAGGTACTCAGCATTGGAGGATAAGGAGAGTAATTGGTTATTTACCCGTGGAGGAGTAAAAGTCGGTATTTTGGTTTTAGTGGTAAAGAGCATCAGTTCAGTTTTGCTTGGGTTAATGCTGAGTCCACATCCAGTGGTCCATTTGGTATTCTTGTCTAAGGCACCTTCCACAATCTCACTGATTATTGAAAAAAACATCCCTGATATCAATATTACCACATCATCCGTGTACGCGCCAACCTTGACTTCATCTCTGTCAGATCCACACAGGATTTTTATTTGCTCATTACCATAAGCCTAAGAAGAGTAGATAAGACCCCACCCTGGGGAGTTCCACTTAGACAGATATAGTGGGACTGCTGTTACCGAGGGTCGATTGAATGATTCTAGTTTTGAGCATAGTCACTTGCTAAAAAACTCTTCCACACTCATTTGGATCAGAGCTTCTTGAATCGATTCTGAGCTGATGTTATTTAAAGCACTTTCAACGTCCACTTCGTGGAGTGCCGCGCTATCTCTGTCGATCGCCCCTTAGTGTACGCATGCTGAGATTTGGAGAGAAGGGATTGATCTAGAGTATTTTGTATGTGTGTATCTAGGATACTTTGCGCTGATGCATCTGAATCCCTTTGCGGATTCATGTCCATGCTACCTAACTTTATGGATGAGCACAACACGCACACATCTCTAGCTCAGAGAAACGTAGCTTACTTTTATAGTTCGATGCTAGCCTTGGGATCACCTGGTCCAATGTTTTTTGCATCATAACTGGAAGTATGACGTCAAAGTCAGCCGATTTATAGGGAGAGAAGCTCTTGTTAGCCCAGGAGTTATTAACTTCTGTAATTGTTGTTTCAGGATGGGGTTTGCGCGGTCTGAAGAACTGGTGGATGAGCAATCTCAATTTTGCATCCTGGAAAATATGATTGCATTAAGAGCAAGTTCGTTCGTCCAAGTCCCATCCGGCCTTTTAATAAACTACGGGCTGGAGTGCTCCTTAGGTAGTATCTTACTCAACCTGGCAGAGTCCTTTACGGTTTCAATGGATTGACGGTAGTCCATCCAAGCCAGAGACTTGGCTCTTTTAATAGGTTTCTTGTATTCTTTAAGACATCGTATATGTTGAATGTATGAGTGTATTGGTAACTGGGATGAAATCCCCCACCGGGACGCGAAGATTGTGAAGGCGCAATCAAGATAATTGAATTGGAGATAACAATGGTCTATACATATGGTAACAATCTCGGCGTTTTTTTTTTGTGATAGATATTTATCTGAATGTTCTTGGCACTCATTCTCCATAGCTAATCAGCAATTTAATTGCCTGCAACACTGTTATTGCCCGGTGCACCTCAAAGCTTGACTTTATTGTGCAGAAATAAGTCTTGAGGAGTATTGAAGGAGGACGCAATTGTAAATATGTATTAGATTTTATGTATTGAGAATTTATGGCTTTGAGTGCCGCTTAACTATCTGTGATAATATGACATGCTTAATGCCAAAATGCAGATGTAACACATGATGTCTTTAGGTCAAAACACTGTCCGTCACTAGCCCAGGTGTCACGGCTTCTATCAGAACAGAGCGACTTTGGCATAGAGCGTGTAGTTCGGGAAATTCAAATGGAGAAAGGCCATGTGTTCCAATTGTTTGTTTGGTTCTATGCTATCTAAGTTTTGGAGGTTGAGTGCAATGCGTTGTTCCACTTTTCCACAAAAAGTTTGGTGGAGTTAGTCCAATTATAGCCTCTATGGACGTCATAATGCCAAGGACTCGTTGCAATTTGGAACGTTTGTTTTTCTTAACTTTAGTCGACCATATGACGGAAGCATACGTTAAGATTGAACAAACGTCTCAGAAAACGAGAAAGGCCTTCGCTTTAAGGAGTTCACTTTGGCTGCTTTTTAGACATAGAAGTAGCATCTAATTATGTGAGATCGGATTGACTCAGATAGCAGCTCTTATTGAACTAAGAGTAAATATGACGGTAATAAATAGGATTGATGAAATGCTTAGTAGCAGTTTAATTTATTCAAACCTCGGAAAGAGTGTCGTAAGAATAACGGTTACAAGAGGAACTCCTTAGGAGGAGTGTCCTTGTTGTGACTTATAGACATGCTATTAGAGATGCCGCCTGACATGCCGCGTTTCACTTGACCACCGCAGCGAAACCCCTGGTTTGACGACGAATGCCGGCAAGCACATTCAGCCAAACTAAAGGCATACAAAGAAGCGCTGCATAGAAGGACTAAAGCAGACTGTTCAATCGCGACGACGAACCGAATCCAGCTATCCGGCAAAATTAACAATTCAAAATTGACGATGTAGACCAACAATTCTGTCTACCCGATCTGGACGAAGTGAAGAAAGCCAGAACATTTACATAAAACTTACATAAGTCCAACAAAGCTATAACTTCGAGGTAGTAAGGGACTTTGTCTACCTTGGCTCTGCTATTATTTCTGACAATAACATCTCGGCGGAAATTAACCGAAGAATTACTCTTGCCAATCGCTGTTTCTTTGGGCTGAGAAGGCAATTGAGTAGTAAGGCCCTATCTCGAACAACTAAGGAGACTCTGTACAAGACCTTGATCATCCCAGTCCTGCTTTATGGCGCTGAAGCATGGACTCTATCGAAAGCGGATGAAGATATCCTTGGTCGCTTCGAGAGAAAAATTCTTCGGAAGATATACGGTCCCGTTTGCGTTCACGGGCTTTGGAGGAGAAGATTTAGCGACGAAATCTACGAGCTGTACAGCGACATCGACCTAGTCAAAAAACTGCGCATCAGTCGCCTAAGATGGCTAGGACATGTAGAGCGAATGGACACCAATGCTCCGGCCCGCAGAGTCTTCGAATCTAACCCGGAGGGACAACGCAGTAGAGGAAGACCTCGCCTAAGGTGGCGCGCACAAGTAGAAAGAGACCTCAACCAACTTGGATTGCGCAACTGGAGGCAGTTAGCTAAGGACCGGGCTAACTGGAGAGGCTTGTTGGTTGAGGCCCAGGTTCACCCCGAACTGTAGCGCCACCTAAGTAAGTAAGTAAGTCCAACAAAGCTGCTGGTCGGTAAAGAACTCACGGAGACTTCTGATAATAAAAAGAATTTAGAAAAGTCGACGCACTGCCATACAATTTGTTTAACATCGTTCTTGAAAGAATAATGAAGTACTCACGCACTAACACCAGAGGCACAATCTTTCAAAAGTCCGTCCAATTACTCGCACACGCCGGCGATATCGACGTAGTCGTGAGTATTGAGATGGAAGCAGCGAAGATGGGTTTAACGGTCAATGAGGGCAATACCAAGTATATACAAGCAAGGACAATCAGCACCAACAGAACAGGTAACAGAACATCACCATGGTCTACCTAGGCTCCGTTATTAATATAGACAACAACACCAACGCTGGGTTCAAACGAAGAACAACTCTTGTCAGCCGCTGTTTGTTTGGTCTAAGGAAACAATAGAGTGCAGGACCCGAGGGACTGCGCAGTAGAGGAAGACAACGACTCAGGTGACGCGGCATATCTTAAGTAAATAGTAGACACAAGCGTGAATCAATGACTTTCCTTGCATTTCTGCAGACACTATTTCCTTAAAGTCTGAATATTCGCTTCCGCATTTGACATATACCTTTTCGCAAGGTAAGTCTCCAAAATATTATATAAGTGCTCTGGCAGAACTTGTCTTAATTTAAACCTTAAGCCTTCAAGTCAGTCTTTGTCAGCGCTTTTACGTCGCTTTTACGCTTTAAGACATTTTTCGATTACATCTGAATCCGAATTGGGGATTCGGGATGAGATGCTTTTTTTTTAAGAACCATTATAACCTACACGACCTTCCATTGACTGGGAACATATTCTAGTCTAACTGCTGCATAGCTTAAGTAAGGCTTTTCTAGGTAGTACTTTGAGGTAGTACTCCCGTAATTAGGTTGCATCCAGGAGCTTTTTTAGGCTTAAAGTTCTTTATTTCTTGCATCAGTTCCGTTAGCATTGCGCTTCTTTTGGCACTTTCGTCTATATCCAACGCGTTTAAGCGCTTTTCCATCAACCGGTTTAATAGTTTCTTCCAGCTAGGTAGCCTAAACCTGCGAAAAAGACGTTGTGAGCTAACACTTACACCCTATTCCGCTATCGCAGATTCAGCTGAACGTAAGTCTTCACTCTAAGGTTTGGACGCTTTTCTGGTTTTGTTTGATTGAAGGTTTTGCTTCCTTCCTTAACATGTTTAGGTTTTTCCTCAATAGCAAATTTTGAAGCAAGCTTGGCGAATTTTCTTATTTTAGCTGCTTTTTTCGTAGCATTTTCCGATTAATTATAATTGATTTTGCTTTCAGGTGTACGGTACTATAAAGTGTAGAGCTCTATGACCAGCACAGGACGAAATTATCTGTTTGGATTGATACGCAAACACTCAACTGTACAACAAAGACATCGAATTATCAACAAAATTTCAAAAGACTTGGATGAGCTGAACTATTTCTCTAAAATTTGGCTTGAAATGTCGAAGGCTTTCGACAAAGTTTGGTATAAGCGACATTTATATAAGCTACGACTATTACTAACAACTGACTTCCTTCCTTATTGAAAGCTATATTGACGACAATTGCTTCTATGTACAATACAGAGATGAGCACTCAACTCTTTACAAGGGAGAAGCTGGAGTAAGTACTTAAAGAACCGTCCTAGTTCCATTATTATGTGCTATATACACATTCAACAATCCAATACCTAAGACAAGCAGTTCAATGATTGCTACTTTCGCAAATGACAGATTGCGGTCATTGAACTTAAAAATCACTTAGATGGATTGACCAACTGATTCAAAAAATGCGGCGAAATAAATAAACGAAGCTGATAAATACCAGTTCACAATCTATAGCCCATCTTAAGGTTAAGAGCTGATTTCACTCTTTGCCTAAGTATAATACCAATGAAGAGTATAAATCCTTATGTGCAAGTAGATACGACCCATTTGTGCACTACAATATCCTTATTGCATTTCCACCTATTCACGAACAAACTGCGTAACAACCGAAGCTCATGTATACATATCTTATTTCTAATTTCTAAGACTTCAAAAAGTATAACTTTCATTTGCGATTAGGTGATCTATTTTGTAACAAAAACTAGCGATAATCTTTGATCTCCTATCATCACTCGCTTGTCGTCAGTATGATAGCTCCTACACGATTAGATTTTCTATGTTTCTATGTTTTCCTAGTACTACTTATCGCTTGGATTTTCTCAGTTTCCGTTTCATTCCACCATTTCTGAATCATACGACACGGAGCAACCGTTGGATCACAAAAAAATAAATAAATTAATAAATCTGCAATCAACGAATACCTTAAGCTTGGTGTTAAAGTAAATTTAATACAAATGACAATTTTAGGTTGCTGTTCATTATCACATCGCTTTCGATAAGCCAAACCAGTTCTGTAGCGATAACGCATATATTAAACTAATGGACGATTCTCTCTACAATTAAGTATCTTTCTACCTACAAACGAGTCTGCTGAATATTTCTTAAGCTCAACTCATTGTTTGCTGACGTCGCTTACTCTTAGAATTGCTCTTTGCAATCGAAAAACGAGTATTGAGAGACGACGTCTCATCGTATTGTTCATCGCACTGGAACGTATGTAGTAGATACTTGAGGTCAGTTGATAGCGTTGAATGAAATTCACACAACAAGATTGTTCTTAGTCAATCGCGGAATTTCGATTATTTTTGCCGTTTTCGCGTGTGCTCCGAATCCAAAAAAATAAAAAAAAAAATACCATAAATAGAAGAAAAAGTCTAGTTAGTTTATTTCTACGTACGAGTATCTCACGGATAAAAGTTCTAAACATATTCAGATGTCAAAAATGGATTAATTGAAGATGTTGCAAATGGAAACTCTAAGATACACTTTATGCATCGTTCTTATTGTGGCATTTATCTCATCTGGTAAGCATAACATCGCCACAACTGGGGATTCACAAGCTACATGCGAGTGTGTAGTTTTTTTAAATTTTTTCCCCAACGTCATCTTGATCGCGAAATTGGATTGATTAAGTTTGTCTGTTCAGGGATTTGCTGCACGGACATGGAATGGAAGTGTAATTCTGGTGAATGCATAGGTTTGGATGAGCTCTGCGATGGAAATGGAGACTGTTCGGATGAGTCAGATGAGACCGCAGATTCTTGCGTTCAACAGAGTTGTCCAGCGTTTGCTTATCGATGTGCCTACGGTGCCTGCGTATCTGGAACGGCTGAATGCAATGGTGTCAGGGAATGTGCAGACAATTCGGACGAAGCCAGCGCTTTGTGTCAAAAGGATAAGCCAGCTAATACAAAATGCCTGTAAGCTTTACATTTTAACTGGTTATGGGGGATTTTTTTTAAATATGGAAAATTTTTTGATTTACCATGACTGTATTCAATTTAATTGCTTTTACTAGCTCTTTCCAAGAACATCCATTAAAGTAAGGATATCTTCATAGGTTGCGGCATCTAAATTGTAAATCATTTAATAGAAATCATTATTTTTTTCACTTGAAGGGAGTCGGGTGGGAGGGAGGATAGGAAATAAGTTTTTTTTTTTTTTTTAATTTTCTTACACGCTATGTAACCACGGTGATCCATACATGCCAATCCAATGTTATTTAATTTATTTTATCGGAAGCTTTCATAGTAAAATTTAACCTTCCGACCACAAGTGGGGTTACCCATAACCCTATTTCTTCTGCTATGCCATCGGAGGGTTAAAACTGACGAATGAATTTAAATAAGGTGAACAGTTTTCTTATATATTATTGCTGTATATCTTACTGTTAGGCTGTGAAATGCCACGTGCCATTATTGTGCGACAGTAAATATGAATTAGCAATTACCCATTTGCTGACTACTCATATCTAAGGATACGTATAATGATATTTTATAGCTTAAAATCATTTTAATTTAACACTCTTAGTGACTAAATGAATTTCATTCAAACTAATTTCGAAGTTATTCACCATTCTGAAGTCGTTAACTAACGCATGATTCTTTGACGATCAATCGAATGATGCGAGACTGTCAATGCTGTCACATGAAGCGATGAAGTGACATCTTTGCTAACGCGTTGACACCCAAAGCGTCGACGATCCCAGGACATTGAATATGCTCTAAATCGACAAGAGCGTCAACGCAGCAACAACAAAAACACAAAAAGTGTTCAACTCAGACTAAGTTGATGCAGCAGAAAATCCTGCCATGTCAACGCCTTAACGAGCATTCCGAAAAATTCTGACAATGCGGCCGTCGTTGACGTTGTTTTACCTTGACCTTGACAAACCACTATATGAAAAATTCTGTCGTCAAAGAGTCAACGGGTTAATGGTTTGCGTTGATCGTGTAATCGTAGCTTAAGACCTCCGTATTAATAAGTTTTTAAGGATATATTTCTAGAATTTCGTTTTTACTTAACGTTTATCATCATCAGCTGCTTATATTATTATCGTGTCTCTTTAACAATTCACCTTAGCCTGAGACACTCTCTGGATTTCTCCACTGTTCTTCTCTGGCTTTGATTTCTCGTGTCAACGCTAGCATCTGCTTAACAGAAATCTAGTTCATCTTCATCTGCTAGCTAATGCCGGACATTGACACAAAATATGTGCCGACATCTCCATTTCCTCCAGGCATAGTTTACAGGTATCATCTTAGAATTTCCCTATGAACGGTGCCAGTCGGCATTTGAATAGCCATTTTATGCTGCCTACAATCAACCTTCTTCTCTTGTGTTCCGCCAACGGACAGGTAATAAAGACCAAATGGTTCCAGACCAGAGAACTCCGAGGTTGCTTTGCTAGAAAGACCACCTTTTCATTGCCGTCTCGGCCAGAGCAGCGTCATCTCATTTAGAGATTTTATGAACACTTTCCATTGTTTGCTCCATGCATCTAATCACTGATTTATAGTCCAGTGTTATAATAATATTTTTACCAACAACTTGACCTTCTATCAGATAGACTGAGCCCTGAGGTATATTTCCCCAGACTTATATGACAGGCTAGTTCTAGTTCTTCTGAAAAGATACCTGTCCCCGTTCTGCCATCCGTAATGGACCCACCTGTAAATTATTTATACCACCAATTTTCTTCTCCGGAGGTGTTCCATCCTCGACAAGAGTTTTCTGATACCTTCCGGTAACACGCACTCTCCTTATTCCGTCCACGGGCATATTCAACTCCCTAATCTCATTTTTCACGAGAACTAGGGTTTCATATGCCTATAGTTGGTACCGCGCCAGTGGCAGTAATCATCCTCTTAAAGACGAAGTGTCGTCGATGCCGCCGATTACTTCATAAATTACCAGCGGCAGAATGCCTAGGATCACTTCCATTGCGCATGTTGGTGTCGTTCGTATTGCACCGACGATCCCTAAACATGCAAGATGTAGGACCCTATCAAAATGCTTCTTAACAGTTTTCTGGGAGGTTTTTGGCCACCATACAATTGGCGCATATGTGATGATCGGTATACCTATCGTCATGTACATCCAATATGCTCATCTAGGTGAGATTCCCCACCTTAGTCCACATACCCGTTTGCATTGATGTAGCACCCTTTTCGCTTTGCGGATGTTCTTTTATACATGAATGTTCCAACTTAGTCCAGCATCTACTGTTCTTCCAGATACTAAACCTTCTTGGTCACCTTTAGTTCCGATGCAAAAAGTGTCAAGGGCTCAGATTCCAGATCGCTCTTCTTCCTTGTGAAGATGATTACATCTGTCTTTTCCGCATTAATGGAAAGCCTTTGTTGGTGACACCACCGCTCCACCACTCAGAGTGCATTTCTCATGGTATGTGCTGTGATGTTCATGAATTTGCCTCTTGCCATTATTGCTATGTCATCGGCATATCCCACAGTTTGGATGCCCGTCTCTTCAAATTTCCTCAAGAGAGAGTCCACAATTATATTCCCCTGTACAGGTGATAAGACTCCTCCCTGTGGGCAACTTCTGCCAACGCTTCCTTTAAGTTTTGAAGTTTCCGTCTGAATATTTACCTCCCTGCCTCCCTTTCAGCCATCTCCCCACCAGTGGGTTAACACAGCGTTCTTCTAAGGCTACTCAGACATCCGAAGCATATTTTATCGAAGGCACCTTCAATGTCCACTAATGTAGTTGCAATGCATCCGGTATATATCTCTTCTTCCGCAACGGGTAAAACCTGGTGAAGCGCTGTCTCCGTAGACCTGCCAACTCTGTATGCATGTTATCTTCAATTCGAAGGACACGCCTTCAACGACGTTCTCTCCATATAGTCCACCACAATTGTTTCCATTGTTTTCAATAGAAATGGCGTTAGGCTGACCGGTCTGAAGGACTTTGCTTCGGTGTAGTCCCTTTTTCCCGGTTTTTTGAAGATGTTACTGGTATAGCCTATTGCTAGGCAAGAAACGTATATAACCCTAACTTTCGGTACAATGAGATCTGCACCCCATTGCATCAGAGCGGGGAAAATACCATCCGGTCCCGCGGTCTTGTAAGGGGAAAACGTTGCTATCGCCCTACTGACCGCTTCTGCCCTATCCATTCTGTTTGTTCCTTGTTTCCTCGGAGCCCAGGGCTGGTCTGACTTAAAGCTTCCCAGAAAGTGTGCCTCCATGAGGACCTCATGGATACGATCCAATGTCTCCACAATCCCCTCCATTCTGTCACGATTGAGTCTGGGGACGCGTACGAATTGGGAGAAACTAAGAAAGGAAGAAGACTACAAAAGAGAGAAACTTTTGGACAAACTCCTTAGACTAAGAGAGGCCAAAGAACTTCTCGGATACTATAACCGGAAAAGAATTAAAGTCTGTATAAACATCAATAAGAACCGGCTGCGCAACCTTACAGGATTCCTAATGGGCCGCTGTAGACTTAAGGCGCACCGCAGGAAAGTGGGGACTACAGACTAAAGAATTTAACCAGAAGCTAAAATGAGGCTCTCAGTATACCTTTAGGATCCATATTCCTAATTTCCGCTGGATTAAGGGATTACCTGCACCAAGTGGCCCTGCTTTTTCTTGCGGCACCTGGACAAACGCAAAGAATATGCTCTGCTGTCTCCTTTTGCTCTCCACAGAGCCGGTATATGTGAGTATCTGAATATCGAGTTTTGGCATTATACAGGCTGAGGTTGGTGAACTTTTTCGCTTGCCTCAGACCCTGAAAGTTAACTCAGTAGTCAGCATATTTGTTAATCTCCCATTATACTATATTGGAGTGGGCACTGTTAGGCAATACCCTAAAATAGTGTTCAGGACCAATGAGTGGTCTGTCCGTTCGTTGCCCTCGAAACCTTAATGACCTGGAATCTAGGCTACCTTAACCTTGTTCTTGGAAGCCAGGCAAGCATAGCCCTACTGTATAGGATTAAAAGGCCAATGAGGCAGCTTGACTGTCTGAAAAGATGTAAATGTATTTTTTCTCCGCAGGAGTTCTCGTGCACATTGTAGTTCAATTGTCGATGATCGTCCATTCGCTGCCGCGCGTTGACTTTGGCGTTGAAATCACCGAGAGCCATTTTGATATCGTATTTCAATCAGCGTTATCCCGATTCGGATAGTGGTCAGGCGTTTATTTCTGAAGCTCGTAACTTCTTACCTCAATTTTTCTGTGATCACAAATCGGCATACAAATTACAGCTGACTGTGCTTCATGCGACACTCCCAATAGATATCACAGTTTTCCATCTTCCTTCTGTCTTCTCCACCCCAACGCACCTCCTGGATGGCTATAATGTCTGCTTTGTAGCCTTCCAGGGTCCCCGCAAGTTGTTCGGTTGCACGTCGCTTCTTCTGTTTAATATCAGTACATTTCATGTATATATCCTAAATTCTCCTTGTTTCGATTGCTTGCGTTGTCAACGTTGAAGTCATCAAAAGCCTCGGATACTTTTGATTAGTTTAAAAACCAGTTTTTTTTTTTTGTGGTAGGGAGATTATCCTGGCGATACTGCCTCCAACCTGGAAGGCCAGGTGCTTTGTTGTACCAATCGGACGTTAGGAATTGGACATATCGGACTTTAATGCATATGTAGGTCCGAGTAGCTCAAATAACACGAGATATCCTTCGCTTCTGCGATGTTAAGTGATGTCTCTTATGACGTAATTTTTATTGAGAACGCCATATTTTCGAGCTCATTAGATACATACACACATAGTCGCACATGCATATGTAACATACTTATTTGTTTTTCTACAGGGATGAACAATTTCCATGTGACTCGGGCGAATGTATCGATCAGGAGAAAGCATGCGATGGTTACTCCGACTGTCCAGATCAATCTGATGAAACGGTAGAGGCATGTGCATCAATTTATTGTCCACCATACGGATTTCGTTGTGGCTATGGCGCTTGTATTGGCAGCGACAAAAAATGTGACGGTGTACCAGACTGCAGAGATGGATCTGATGAAACATTTAATTTATGTTTAAGAAATACGGGCGTTAAACCTACAAGACCAACTACCACAACTCCATCCAATATCGCAGGACCAACTCCAACGTAAGTACATCTCTGGATGTCTTTCGCTTAAATCAATAAAATCCAAACTATATATTTTTATAGACCAACAACAACATCGGCGCCCCCGTCATTAGGTTGCATTGCACCCAATATTAATAATTCTCGATTGGTATACGAATCAGACCCAGCAATAGTGATAAAACCTGGAGAAAATGTACCGGAAGGCACTTCAATGGTTTACCAATGCAGTCCCGGATATTCGCGTGTTGGACCGCAGTTCAATTTATGCTACGGCCTAGTATGGAATCACAAACTTCACGCCGAATGCACTAGTAAGATGATTATGTTAAATTTTTATTTTATTTTTTTCAATTAAGCTAATTGTTGAAATTTAAATTTTAGAATACTGTCCCGCCCATGTACTTAACGGTATTACATTTAGAACTGAATGCGAATTCAATGGTGAATCTGTGGGATGTAATGATCGTATTAAGCCTGGAACTGTTGCGAGAGTAACATGTCGAGTTAGGTACAGGAAACCACCAGACCGAAATCCACAAGATGCTCTGGTGTGCCAGGATGATGGTACTTGGGATTATGAACCTTTCCGCTGCGAACCTATTTGTGGAGAAGAGCTACCATTAGTTACACCATTTGTTGTAAATGGTGCTCCTACTAATATAACTGAGGTTCCATGGCATGTTGGAATATATCATAATCTTAAGTTATCTGGCGTTTATAAGCACCATTGTGGCGGTACCATAATCAGTGCAAAAGTCGTAGTATCAGGTAAGTTATGCAGAAAACCGTTACTGATAAAATGTGAAATATTCTATTGGTACATACATACATACATACACTACACAGCATATATAACATTAAGTAGATCGAGTAAGCCACATAGTTGCCCTAGGCCGACGCTGAATCGTACAGACCCACAATTGAATTCATATGCATATACCGGGTTATAGATATTAAGTCTGTCAGCTTAGATTTATGTAAACTTTCTCACTCTTCTCGAAGAAGATGAGTCGGCCGTCGGATATTCGGAAGTAATTGAAAAAAGAAATGCAAATTTCCCTACGTCTTCGCTGCTCCTGCAGTATTCATTGTAAATTATCCGAAAACGCTCTGCATTAACACCAATGCAGATGATACATGTCCACGGCTCAGTTTGATTAGGAATAAGGACGCCTTATTATTGGCTACTTCTGTAGTCCTTGGAGTTTTACCACGTGTCTGCTGTCATTTTTCTACTTATTATAAGGATTGCATTTCTTACAAAAGAAAGAGCAGGGTAAGCATGGCATTCTGACTCTTTTTTGAAAGATCTTTTACTTTGTTATTTCCTGGTATGTTCATATGTCTCGGTTCAGGACACAGAACGGCTTGTGAAGTGCCGAAAGAGCTGCTTTAAGGTATCTATATTTCCCTGTATATAAATTGCTGTGTTTCCTTCACTATTGTAAACAGCATGTACCCCGAGCTTAATTTCAGCCCGCAGGTGCTTGGCTTTTTTTGCAGATCATCCGGATGTTGTTTTGATCCCAAGAACCTTCGAGTTTCTTTGCTTTTCCACCTTTTCTTGGCTCAGTTCTCTTCTGATCATGCTTTCACAGCACCGCTTGCAAGTGAGACTCAGTCGTTTTTAACGGTCATATTTAGATTCGTTCTTTGGTAGTTGGCTGGTGATTTAGGGTTTTCTTATTTACGAGTGTCTTATTGCACCACTACATTTCTGTCGTTCTTAGGACATGAAAGCATGTTGCAAGATCTTTGAGAACGGCACTCTATTCAGATTTTGCCTACTACAATTTTGACTTTCCTCTCAATCAGGGCACATCCGCTCAAGTTAAAGGATGCACTTTGCCTCTGATAAACTTTCGTTAGGTTAGGTTAGGTTAGATAGGGTTATGAGGAAAACCTCATAAAACACTAGGCACCGGTATGGGCCCATCGCGATCCCTGGGGAACCTCCATTAAAAAGCAAATGGAAACCTAAACAGTTTCCCTGAAACACTTGATTTCCCTACAGAATTTAAGTAGCCCGTTTTGGTTGATAAGACCTACCTCTTCTAGGTTGCTGAAAAAGTATTAACCCAGGTATTTCCTACGATTTCGAGCTATTCCCTGGCATTCACATAATATAAGTGTGATATCCTCTTCGACGCATATGTCGTTACAGTACCTGCATACATCCGTGTCTGTAAGGCCTAGTCTTATTCTTATTCTTATTCCTACTGCTGTTCTTAGCTGAATTCTGTTTAGATTCAAAATTTCCCTAGTTCTTTTCCGGTCGAATTCTGGCCACAAGGCCTTGGAAACCCTGCGACCTGCTATGTTTGACCATCTTTGGTTAACTGTTTTGTATACTTTGCCTTTAATGGTAGCCTTAATTTCGCACGAAGGTGGTTTGATGCCCACGGCTTCGCCTGCTGGCAATTCTCCTCCATTCCTTGCCAATTCATCAGCAAATTCATTCCCTTTTATACCGCAATGTCCTGGCACCCAGCATAGTTTTACGCGGTTCTGCGTGCATAATACCTTAGGCATTGTGCGGCAGTTCCTAACTATCTCAGATTTTATGATGTTAGATTCTAGCGCTTTGAGTGCAGCCTGACTATCGATATAAACGACAATATCCTTATTGTATATTGATTTCATCTCTAGTAATTCTACAGCCCTGAGTACAGCTAGAACTTCTGATTGGAAGACACTGCATATATTAGGCAGTCTCAGAGACACTTTCAGGTCCAGATTCTCAAAGTATATTCCAGAACCCGTTCCTTCGGATGTCTTTGATCCATCCGTATAAATTGCGATTTCTTTTTATTTTATTATCGCATTCCTGCGCCAGTACTCCCTTCCTGGGTACGAGATCTCGTACGGTGTGTCGAAGTCGAGCACGGGAGTAATGTCGTCTGTTTTTACTGAGTTGCCACTAATAAATTCATTTAAGATGGAGTAGTGTCCTATACTGCTTTTCTTAAAGAGACCTAAGTTAGTGAGCCTTAGCGCACTGTTTCCCGCAAGGTTTTTAGCTTGTAAATCAAGCGGCAAAAGGTGAAGAATGACGTCTAGTGCCGCTGAGGGGGTCGTACGGAGTGCACCCGTAATTGCAACACTGGCCGTTCTTTGTACCGCCGCTAATTTTCCTAGTGTTGTTTTCCTGTTTGTTGCTTTCCACCACACAAGTGCCCCATATGTGAGAATGGGTCTGACTATAATTATATAGAGCCAGTGCATCGTTGCGGGTTTTAGCCCCCAGGTTTAGCCAGCTGTTCTCTTGCATATAAATAGAGCATTATATGCCTTTTTGATTCGTTCCTGTATATTTAGATTCCAGTTTAGATTCCTGTCTAAAATTATACCAAAATATTTTGCGTTGTTCGAAAGGGACAACTCCACACCGTCCAGTTTTGGTCGTTTGAAGTGTGGTATCTTGTGGTTTCTAGTAAAGAGAACAGTTCCATTTTGGATGGATTGACATTAAGTCCGCAATCTCTTGCCCAACGACTAAGAGTCGTCAGAGCGACTTCCATTAGTTCGCTCAGAATGTTTAGAAATTTACCCTGAATCATGATCACGACATCGTCTGCATATGCGGTGACCCCTACACCCATAGATTTTAGTTTCTTCAGGATTAATTTAATTTATTTCGGATGAGTAGGTACCTAAGGTATGTCGCCCTCATAGTTTAAACTTTGTTACGTTGTGACTCAGAAGTCAACACTGGAGGGACAATCTGTCAAAATTCTGTACAACTAACTGCATACGCCGACGTTATTGACATTTTTGGCAGAACTTAGAGGAATGTGGTTGCAATAGGTTTGCGGTAAGCGAGGGCAATATACATATGAGTTCAATGAGAAAAGACACACGAATCAACATTTCGAACAGAAAATTACAGTGGACAGCTATACTTTCGAAGCAATAAGGGACTAAGACCTGACAATAACTTCACAACTCAAAAGAAGGACAACTCTTGCCAATCACTGACAAGCAAGGATCCTTACTGAGCCCCCTAATCTTGTCGGGTTAAGTAGTATAAGTATCTAGGAATCATCATCACAACCGATCTTTCCTTATAAAACACCTAAAGTCAAGTAAGCTAAGGCTGCTATAAACTGAAAGGAGTCTTGGGTAGCAACAAGCGTGAAGAACCATCTGTTTGAAGCGGCGGTAAGAGCAATAATGTGCTATGCTGCACAGGTCGGGGAAGTCTATCAACATGATGACGTGGATAAACTGCTGAGACACTTCGTAAAGAAAATTTTCCGACTGCCAGAAAATACTCCAAACTACATATATGCTGCACCTGGAAACTGGACTACCTCCTCTCTATTTGTACACACTAAAATCACACCTCAATTGCATCAGTAAATTTAATTAACACCAGTCACATAGACTATACGAGAGGAGAGCTTCTATATCTCAATTATGTATATGCCCCATTGAACGGATGGTAATGTTGAAAGTTTACTGTACAATCTGCATGAAAAAGAAGATACAGTAAATGCTCGATATAGTGAACTTCGATATAGTGAACACACAATATTTTTATACAGGCTATTCTAAATAGTGAACAAAAAATTTAGTACACTTTGTATTTATTTTATTTTTTTATTACATTGCATGCATTACGGATGAATTGTTTCAGTTTAAAATAAATTATTCTTTTTAGTAAATATTGGATTTTTTTTTTGTAACTGGACAAGAACTTTTTAATTATATTGTAATTTCGATGTATTATATGTAAAAACATTCACATTTTGATGAAATTTACTTCAAGGAGTCCACGCTCGATACAATGAACAATCTCGATACAGTGAACAGGCTCGGTTTTCATTAGTTCACTATATCGAGCGTCTACTGTATTATTAATTTTATTGGAACCTGTCCCATAATTAACTCCATTGAACAGTCGCACTGGGGAAAATTTTGGTAACGATTGAAGCAAACATTTCAAATGGTCACAGTTGGTCAACTCTGGTTAGCTACGTAAAATCAGCTTTAAAATATCGTAACCAAATTATATATGAAAATTTGCAAATCAACTTTTATCTATTTTGCTTTATACCAGATATTATATTTGAATTCGAATTATATGTACATATGTATGTGTAAGACCTATCTGTTTCTTCGCGCGCTAAGAAGTCAATTGAGTAAATCAAGGTTGCTCCAAACAATTGTACCAAAAAGGGGTTACTGCTGGATAGTAAAATAAATCGAGATGGGTCTAAATGCTCTGTGACTTTATTTCTCTAAAAATAAATAAATTAATTAACGTTAGGTCTTGAGATATACAAGACTTTTTTTTTCATAGATTTTGCTTAAATTTAAAATTGATTTTTTTTTTTTTACACAGCTGCACATTGCTTTTGGGACTCTGCCAATCAAGCACCGTTCGACAAAGCATTCTACCTTGTTGGGGCTGGAAAATATTATCGTGAATACAAAGCTGAGGAATTAGGTGCTCAATTCCAAAATATATCCGAAATCGCCATTCCTAAAGAGTAAGTTGAATAGAAAGCAGTATTCTTTTAGTTTTTTTTTAGTACATGTGTTCTTTTCTTCTGTAGATATACTG
Source organism: Blera fallax (assembly GCA_946965025.1). Classification (NCBI taxonomy): domain Eukaryota; kingdom Metazoa; phylum Arthropoda; class Insecta; order Diptera; family Syrphidae; genus Blera; species Blera fallax. Next base: position 97,452,221 of record OX337244.1, read on the forward strand.
GTGACTTTCATGACCTTAAGGGAGACATAGCTGTCCTGGTACTGAACAATTTCCTCATATTTTCTCCTTACATTGCACCCGTGTGCATTGAGTGGAAAGCGTTTGCTGACAAAGCGATTCCCAGCTCTCAAACCGGTCGGGTCGCTGGATGGGGTCTTGACGAAACTGACATGTATAGCATAGATCTTCGGAGTGCGGATATGGACACCACTAGTTACGATAAGTGCAGAAGAGTAGTGGGAGAACCTTTGGCCAGTACTGTCACAAATGACAAATTTTGTGTTCTAAATAGAGATAGTCAAATAGTATGCCAGGGTGATAGTGGAGGAGGCTTTGCAGTGAAAAGAACTGTTGGTTATAAGCACTTGTACTATCTGTGGGGTGTGGTAAGTGGCGGTATACCACATGGTCGCAAGTGTCGAGAGTTTGATTTTGTTACTTATACAAATATTCAGTACTACGATACCCTGATTATGCAACGACAAATTCGTAATCGACCGAAATAGAGAGACTAATACAATTTGTACGTACTGATTATAGCTGTAAGTGTGAATAAATATTTTATTTTTTTTTTAATTTAAAAAAAATATGTGGTGATTTTCTTAAATGCTCTTCCGCCGAAGAATTAAAGGTATTTCGCCGCGGAAGATAATGAAACTTCTATTCTTATGCATAAAAAGGATACATGCATGCTTGACAGGTGTGCACATATGAAGGAATTGCTGCAGTTACCAAAACTGTGCGTGAAACCTGTTACAGTGTGCTGTGCACCCCTTCGCACTTACCCGTTATCTTGTCGTGTCATTTACTCGGTATGGTATCAGAAGCGTGAAAAACGGAAAATAAGTAAAAGAAATTTAATGAAAAACACGTGATGATGCGGTTCAAGGCCCAAGTTGTAGTGGAGGCTTCGTAAAACCACCGGGTTACTTAGAAATGAGCGATATCAACATGTCTATCAAGTGACAAAATTGGTACTCAGTGGTACGCAGAAGCAGCAGAACTAGCACCAGTTGCGCAATCCAAGTTGGTTGAGGTCCCCTTCAACTTGCGGGCGCTACCCTAGCCGAGGTCGTCCTCTATTCTATTGTCCCCCCGGGTTCGGTTCGAAGACAGAACATTGGTGTTCATTTTTTCTACATGTCCTACCCATCTCAAGCGACTGATGCGCAGACTAAGTCGATGTCGCTATACAGCTCGTAAATTTCATGCTTGAACAAAGCCCGTCAACGCAAACCGACGTTAGGGATAGGGGCTTAGTAGTCAATTGACTTCTCAGCTGTGTTCTGCCGATTATATCAATGTCGTCGCGTCGGCATAGTTGCACAGGCTTTCGAAAGATTGTGTCTCAGGTGTTGGCTTACGAGTTTCCCACAATTCTTTCAAGTATGGTATTAAAGAAGGCACATGACAGCGCATCACCTTGTCGAAATCCTTTTTTGCCATAGAAGGTCTCAGTGAGGAATATGCACAGGCTGCCGAAATACCAAAACTAGACAAGGCTCTGTATAGCTCGTCTCTATAAATGCTGTTGTATGCGGCCTTAAAATCGTTGAAAAGATGGTGGGTACCGATTTGAACTTCTTGCGTTTTTTCAGGATCTTTCCTGGCCTGAAACCACACTGATAGGGGCCAATCAAGATCTTGTATGCAATGTTGAGGGGACTTTTTTTTTGGCCGACCCATTTCATTGCACTTCCCGGATGGTTGTAATGTCTGCTTTATAACAGTCTAGGGCCTCTGCTAATTGATCGGCTGCACGCAGTCTGACTAGGCTTCGAACATTTCACGTGTAGATCCGAGAAACGTTGTCCTTACTTCGATTTTCAGCGTCGTGAACAATAGGGTCATGCCTTTCTGAGGCTCGTGGTTGCTTCGTAACTAGGGTTTTTTTTTGCGCGGTAAGGAAACTGCCCCGACGCAAAACTCCCAAACTGGAGGGTCAGATCCCTATATTCAACCCCTCTGACGAGGGGCCGGTTGAACCGATGCCAGAAACCCACTTCGGGGATGCGAGCGCAGTTAGTTGAAACTACCAAAGATGATGCTGAAAACCGGTTTGAGGAAATATCCCTCGCGGGTAAAATAATTAAAATGAAGCTCGACACGCGAGCGCAATGCAACGTACTGCCAAAAAAAAATCGTAGACAGATTAAGGCTAAGGTTAATTCCTGGTAGATGGATAGCTATCTGATTTCTTTTTTTTTCTGTTGCATGCGGTCTAGATATTCAAGCTGAAGAGATTCACAGAATGGATGCGTGGAAGTAATTGGAGAAGTCAGACTCCGAACGAAATTTAAGATAAGCGCCAGCGTTTATTTCTTATGTTGCAAAGCGAGCGTAAATCCTTAGTGAACCAGGATGGGGAAGACGAGAAGTTCTCTTGGAACACAAAATGGGCAGATTGCGTAAAATAGTGAAATATTTCGAACTAGAACAATGCGAAAGTGAAGCTCGGATTATCAAAAATAAGATTGTAATTACATTTCTTAACAAGTTTTTCAATTTTACGAAATGCGGGTCTGAAAGTTAAAAATGAGGCAGCGGTCGAATTTGGAAAAGAGATGACTGTTCTCTGAAACAACAAAGCGTCTGATGAGAAAATCAGGTGGAGTTGCCTACCAAATTTACTGATAACAGCCGGAAACAGAGAGACAGTCAATGAAAATGACATCTTTGTCTGAGGAGAGATTTTATAAATGATGAAGGGGAAATTAAAGTCCTCCAAAATATGTGGGCTCGGTGGTTTAGTGGTTAGTGCGGTGGACTTCTGAACTGCAGGCTCGAGGTTCGAATCCCAGAAAATACCAAAAAGTTTTTTCAAACGTCCGAAAGTAATAACTGTCACGAGAAAGAAAAAAAATCTCGTACAGAGATCCTTTCTGTGCTTGAGTACAAAAAAAAAAAAAAATACATTTGCATATCCGGAATACGCTAGCAAAATGTCAAGATATCCAAATCGTAGTCGGGGTCTTCAATGCTTGAATTGGTAAAGAAAATATTTGATACCATCTGGAGACTCCGCCGGCTCTAACTGATTACCAGCTCGGCTATTCAAATACGAATGCTGTACATTAGTGCAAGCACCACATCATCAACCAAGTATAGGTGAACAACAGCATGCCCGATGAGTGGGAGGTCAGCTTCATATGTCCCAGAAGGTTGATCCTATGCCTTGTACCAAAGGGCCTGTCCACGATAGACCAAATCTTCACTAAAGCAAATATTGGAAAAAACCAACGAACTTGAAGTCAAGATACACCATCAATTCAGCTATGTCGAGAAGAATACACGAAGCAATTTGTGGAAGGCACTATCTTCAACAGATCCATCCAGGTGCTGTGATACGCAGTCCCAACGTGCCGTACAAGACGATTTCACGGCAATTGATGACCAGGCGATGAACGAAATGAATAAGCCAAAAAACCGAGTATACATATTGTCAGCAAACAAAACATCATCCGTTCACCACATACGACAAAACATCTTTGTTGATAGCTTCAACTTCTAACTCTAGCAAAGGAGTTCATTTACCTGGGAGTCCACCTCAGCTTCACAAAGTTGAGGTTCGGATAAGACCGACAAATTAAAGAGTGGGCGCTTTCGGGCTAACAATTCATCATCGAATTGCGAGGAGATCGAAGGGATAAGAAGATACAACCGAAAACTCTACGAGCTGTATCAAATTGTGGATGCAGTACAAAAGGTCAAGATACTCTGACTACGTGGGCTCGGCCACATCAAGCGCATGAACAACAGTGCTCCAGCAAAGAGGATATCCAAATCTCAGCCCAGAAGTAAGCAAGTAAGTATGCTTCTATCACTTGCTTGTTTCTATTGAGTACGTCAATAATTTTTGAGTTCTCGATTGTTTTCATTGAATGTATTCCTTAGAATATTGTACGTAAAAAACAGAAAGAATGTATTTATCTTAGATGCCTTACTTTATGAGTAGTGCCTAAAACCGTCATATTATTTCTCTTGAGGCTTGATTTCTTTTGGTGTTTTTATAAAGAATGTGAAGGAAATAAATGTTGTTATCGATCATTTTGCATATCAATTCAATAGGAATAGCATTCGAAAAGTTCTATCAAAATATATTTCAAGCAAATAGTTTTAATGTCAAAGAACTTGCGAGTAGGTTCTGCCTTCTACCTTTTTTCCACAAGACCCTAGCCTCGTCTGAGTTGTCCTCGCCGTCTTTGACACCATTGTAATAAAGCCCTGTACATTTACATGACGTGGGATAGAAATTCCAACGACAAGATATGTATGTACGTATATAACGTGTGAATTTCCAGCTTACCAGACGAGATAATTGCCGCATTGAGTACGAAGTATAGAGTAAATCTCAGAAATCCCATTTGCGTCACTTAAGTTAATCCATTTTTGTAATCTAGAGTTCAGTATTATCATTTGTGAATCTATAACTCATCTCGTTATGGGTTCCTTTTCAATTAATAGTGAAATGCAGTTTTACCAATTTAAGCGCAATACTCGTATGTGTGCAACTTTGAAAAATATCTTCAAAGTAACACTTAGCTAAGGACGAAATCAACCACAGGTAGCTCCCAATTTTTTTTTACATAGTCTTTTCTCTGGTAATCCTGTAAGTATACTTGTAGAGCTCAAGTTTACTATCAACCACTTATGATATCTCAGTATCTCAACAAAACACGCCTATTCATCTAAAATATAACACAAATTTATACGTGACGAGTTATAGCTCCACGGATGAAACGATTCGAACTTTGCACAGGTACACTGGGAAAAAAAAGGGTTTTATCCTCCACAGGCTAATTTTAACTTCAATTCACCAGCGAAATCGTAAAATCAAACTAAATACAGTACCCCCGAAACTGTCAGCGCAATTCAAAAGCAATAAAGGGAATCATAAGTAATATATTTGTGGGGTTTCTGACTCACAGCAAACAGGGATTCATTTTTAGGGTTCTGACCTGTGACAATTTTGGTGGTCTTGGGGTGGGACGATGCTAATGCGATCATTGTATGAAGTGTCTGATAATTCGATGATTTTATCATGTGTCAGATTCTGGCGTGTGCTGTTATTGGCTGCGGGTGGCACTGCCCTCTTTTGGTCCAACTCCTTATCTGGTGTGGTTCTGGCTTGTGCTGTTATCCACTGCTTGTATAGGAGTAAGAGGAGGTATGAGGTCAACACCACATACAGGGTTAGAAATAATGCTCCATATTCTTCCCCTGCTGAAATACATAAAAGGCCTGGCAGGCAAAAGCGCATTCCGGCTTAAAGCATCCGATCTTTGGAAACAAAGCTTCTACTTCCCGCATCTATACCACACAGTTATGGAACTTTCGGCTCGTACAAGAATTCAGACTATGTTATTAGGAAAGGTTCAGAACTAGGTTCAGAGTATACTAACACTCAAATAGGCATCCCTATTGGAGTATTTAATGATAAAATAAACCAAAAGGGTGGAAAAGGAAATCGGAATCTTGATAGGTGCACTGACGGGACATTGTACGATTGGTAATATGGCCAAAAGATTAGGAGCTGTGAAGATAAAGAAACAGATGAGGCAGAAACCATCACACATTTGTTCTGCGACTACCCCAATCTCCATAACCTCCGCTTACTCTACATGTGAAATAGGCTCTTTGGGGAACTGAGCGAGCTGGCACAAGCATCGCTGATGGATTTAGCAGGATTCATAAAGAGCACACGCTGGTTCGAGTAGGAACCAGAGTACTAGAAATAATGTTAGAGCAGTGGGCCCATGGACACAAAAGTGTGTTCATGAGGTGTGAGATGAACTGATCACATGATGATGCTTATAATCATGATGATTGTGAGAGTGCTTCAAGGACATAAGATTGCTAAATGTTGTAATTTTTTTGTGTTGTGAATGATTGAACTGTGCTAACGATGGAAAAAAAGAGCAATAGGCAGGATAATAGGAATTGTCATGAGATGTAAGTTTACGGAGGGGAATCATGTAGTATTTGTTTTATGGCATACGAAGATTCTGATACGACAGTCGCTTAAATGAAGGGCGCTACTTATAAGAGTTCAATAGCTTCCTCAAACTATAAAAGTAGAAAACTGAATCGAAAAAGTGCATTTGTACGGTAATATTATAAGGGAGCAGTACCAAGCAGTGCTGTTGTGGGGAGAAGATGGATTTGCAGTGAGAATATAGTGAGTCGTAGACAATGCTTTCGAAGAGTTTGGGTATAGAAGAGAGTTTAGATATGGGTCGGTAGTTATATGTATATATCGATTTTACTGTCTTTTTTATGGATATGGAAAATAAAGGAGTCCTTCCATAGTTTTGGGAAAACGGCTTGAGCGAGTGAGAGTCGGAAAAGAGTTGTAAGGGGCTGATACAGAACATTAACACATTTTTTTTAGAAATATAGCGGGAAGACCATCAGGACCGGGGGAAAAGTCATCTTTGAGCCGATTAATCTTTTCGCGTACCATATCAGTTCTTATGTCAATTGAGACTAGGAAGGTTTGTGGGCAGTTATTCAGGTAGCTAAAATAGTCCAGGTCCAGTTCGTGAACGTGGTCACTAAGCGATTGGTTGAAGAAGGCTGCAAAGAGGTTAGCGATTACTTTAGGGTCTGCAGATTATGTATTCAAGAGTTTCAGAGTGGAAGGGAAGCGGTCGATATATTGGAGATAGAGAGATTCGCAGAGGATGGAAAAGCGGTAGTAGGCTTGCCGGTAATGTGTAAAATCTGAGGCAGATCTAGATCTCAGTGAGTTTTCCATAATTTATTTCTGACATTGCGAAGAGTTCGCAATTCATTATTATACAAGGGAGGGGATGACGAGCAGTTTTTTCGCGGCATATATGGGACAGATTGGAATGAGGGCTCCAATCCCTCTGTCAGATATCTCTCTCAGGTCGTCGAAAGAGGTTTACCTAGAGTACGTTGTCGGGTTCTTGCCAGGGCCGGACACCTGCAAAGAAAGTGAAGAAGAGATTCTTTTTCGTAAGCATCTCTGCAGCTGCGGCAGAAGGTGTTTTGGGGGATGCCAAGCTTGGGTGCATGGTCTCCTATCGGCCAGTGGCCCGTGCTAACTGCTACAATTCTGGCAATATCTGGTCTTGATCTGCCTAGTAGGTCATTTGTTTTAGGTTTGCAATAGCTGGGCCATGCCTTTCTTGATATAGCGCAGCTAGAAAGCGTGTTCCAACCAAGGTTGGCCAGCTTTAGGAAGTGATTGTGAATGTTACCTTTAACGACTCCTAGAGGAACATTGACTTTTTCTGCTAGCGAACTGTTAAGAGCTGACCCTTGTCTGGCTAGATCGTCTGCCCGCTCGTTTCCCTCATAGTTGCTATGTTCTGGGACCCAGATGAGGGTGATATTTGATTGAGCACCTAGTTTGTTTAGCTCTTTCCGGCATTGCTCTACCAGTTTTGAGGATGTGATAGCTGAATCAATAGCTTTGATAGCAGCTTGGCTATCAGTGAAGATAGAAAGATTACGGTTGGATGTTGAGAGAGTTTTTAGTGATCGGCAGGCCTCAAAATCTTTGACTGCTTTACCACTCTTCCGTTCCGCTCTGGTTGAAAAGACGACAGAAAACCAGGTGTTTTGGTACCGTCTCCGGGACTTTACTCTGGCCGTAATGCATTGACTTATAGTGTGTCGATTCGAAAAAATAAATTATTAAAAAAAATATATTTTGCTGCTCCTTTTATAGGAAGTACTAAGTACTTTATTACTTCCACCAATTATTGCATGCGAGACGAAGTACTGTATTATCGAAAAAATTAAACTTAAATGGAATTAGCGATAATCTTTGATCTTGAGGAATAAGATTACTCCTACTGGCGGTGCGTAAATTTTTTATGTTTCTGTGCATTTAACAATTTCTTCTACAAAGAGTAGCTGTGGATTTCTGATTTCCACTTTATTCACAAATTTCTGCATAACTTGCCAGAAATAACGACCGAATCAAAACAAATTAGTTAAAAACATTTGTTATTACTAATTCCCTGGCATAAAAGTATTTTAAGTTAAAAATAATATGTTTTCCATGCTTTTGATCCGTGCAGACAGCTCCGGGGCGCACTGTATTTAGTTTGATTTTGTGAATTCGGTGGTGAATTAAAATTAACTTGTGGAGGATAATAAAACCTTTGTGTACCTGTGCAAGGTTCGAATCGTTTCATCGGTGGAGCTATAACTCATCACATGTATGTAAATGTGTATGTTGTATTTTAGATTACGCAATGAAATAGGCGTGTTTTGTTGAGATTTGAGATATCATTAGCCACAGTGGTTGCTAGCAAATGTGAACTCTACAAGTTGTATGCTCACAGAAAAGACTATGCAAAAAAAAACTGATTGGAATTAACTTGTGCTTGTGCTCCCCAGCTAAGTGTTACTTTTCAAGCATTCACACGTACGAGTAGTACGAGCAAAAAGCGCTTAAATTGTTAGAAACTTCATTCTACTATTGCAAGGTGTTTTGTGCTTCCTATTCTTTTTTGTTTCTTTCCTTACCACTTCTGACAGTTCAAGATCCAATTGACAATCCGTCTGGGGATGGATCAATCGATGTATCAGTTGTCTTTTTTTTTATAATTTTATTTATGGCTGCAGATACATGTCTCAACAAACCAAGCCTTATAGCCATGACCAGATGAGTTATCGGTTCACAAATGAGATCATCGAACTCTAGATTACAAAATGGATTAACTAAAGTGACGCAAATGGGATTTCTGAGATCAACTCTTTGCATCGTTCTCATTGCTGCAATTATCTCGCCTGGTAAGCTGGGGATTCACAAGCTATGTACATACATATCTTGTCATTGGAAATTCTCCGTCACGTCACTTATTTCACACAACTTGATTAATTTCGTTTATCTGTACAGGACTTTGTTGCTCGAAAATTGAATGGGAGTGCAATTCCAGTGATTGCATAAGTTCGGAAAAAGTTTGCGATGGAAAGGCAGACTGTATCGATAAATCAGATGAAACAGCAAGTTCGTGCATTCAACGGAAATGTCCACAATACGCTTATCGATGCGCTTATGGCGCCTGTGTGTCTGGAAATGCTATGTGCAATGGTGTCAAAGATTGTGAGGACAACTCGGACGAGCTCTCATGCGAAAAGGGTAAATTAAAGAAGACGACAACATGCTCGTAAGTTTTTTTAATACATGAGAATTATTTGTATGAAATGCACTTCTTCGCCTGTTGATATACATACCTGTGTATAAAAATTCGTGACCTGAAGACTTGTTAAAAATATAGCGACAGAGTATATCAGGTCAGGTATTTCCCGGTCAGAGTGTTACAGAAGGGCTTTAGACGTTCACAAAGTACATTGAATAGACTCTTATATGCGATAGTAAGCAGGTGGAATATATTCCATTCCTGGGGCATGCATTTGTCCACCCATACTTGATTGATCATTTGGTGCATGCACCCTTTCAATGGTTAGCATCTGCATTTAAATAGCCTAGCTGGTAAGCAATTAGAGCCGACGGTGTCTCCAGATGGTATTAAATATTTTCATTACCAATTTAAGAGTTGAAGACCCCGAGTACGATACGACATCTCAACACTGTGTTAGCGTACTTGGGATATGTATTTTATTATTTCAAGCACTGAAGCACAGAAAAGTCCTCTGCGCGAGATTTTTGCATACTCTTAGTGAACCGTAGAACTTCGACCATGGAAATTGAGATGCGTCATGGCCCAAAGTGAGCAAAAACTGGACACCGACTTAGGAAGTGGTCCGCTGTATGCTTGCTTTTGAAGTGAGACTCATCAGTATAGGTAGTTCGTGATGATTCTCATTTTAGTCGCCCGACCGCAGTGTTACATTTCTTCACCTTTGAGTAATTTGTGGGACTCTCAAGTGTTTAAAGAGCAGCGATGGCAGTGATGCCCAAACTATACATGGCTCTGTATAGCTTGTCTCTACAAATGCTGTCATATGCGGCCTTAAAATCGATAAAAAGATGGTGAGTATCGATTTGGACTTTTTGGGTTTTTTCGTGGACCTGCCGAAATGTGAAAATTTGATCGACTGTGGACTTTCCTGGCCTAAAGCCACAATGATAGGGGCCGAGTTGTTGACGAAGGGTTTCAGGGGGACAACTCGTATGCGATGTTGAGGAGACTGATACCTCTGTAATTGGCGCAGTTGAGGGGGTCTCCTTTCTTGTGGATCGCTCAAACGATGGTGGTGACATTCGATTCATCAGGCATACACTCGTATGGCGAAATCTTGGCAATGAGTTGGTGCATGCTTTCTACTAAGTCATTTCCAGCTGCCTTCAACAACTCGGCCGGTAGGCTATCAGAACCAGCAGCTTTGTTGGATTTAAGGTTGGGTATTGCTCTCCTTATTTTATTTTGTACAGGTAGACGGAAATTTTGACTATCATCGTCTGTGTTAAATGATACATGGACGTATCTGATCGAAGATTCTGGCGATCGCCTATCTATTATATAAAACATTACTCATATCTATGTCTTGCCGAGAAACTCGCAGAAACTTTACTTCGTAGCGTCTTCCTTGTCCTCTGTGGGGACGTGAGCATATATTGGGTTAATGTTGGTAAATTTAGCCTTGATGCGTGCTATCATAAGACGCTCTCTCACGTATTAAAAGTTCAAGACTTCATGCCTAAATCTGTGGCGTATTACAAATCAAGCGCTCCTTCTGCTCTCTGTAGAAGTCACCGTAGTAGATGTCACAGCTTTCCATTCTCCTTTTGCTCGGCCTATCCCCTCGCACTTGCTGAATAAGTCTAGGGCCTCCGCTTATTGATCGGCTGCAAGCGGTCTGTTGAGATTTTACGTGGTAGGGAAGTCACCCCGACACACAACTCCCAAACTGGGGGGCCAGACCCTTATATACAACCCCTAGGACGAGATACCAGTAATCCGCTTCGAGGATGCGAGCATTGCCGTTGGCCCATTAAGGGCTCCTCCGCCACCATCCTCAGTCTTGAAAGTAACTTAGTGACCTGGCGTATGTGTTATGAAATTTATCCGGCTGAGCTCGCACTGGTCCGAATGGTACAATGAGACTCAGCATAGGCTCATCGTTGGTTTGTTATTAATTAGATATACAGCAGGCACCACCTGTAGGTGATGATGCGTTTTGCCCTACGAAGTACAGCCTTACTATCACTATGAATGCAGATCCTCTCTACCGCCTTATCCATTATCGATTATCTTCTGTGCTTCTCCAACTATACCTAAGATTTCTGGAAAACAATTGATATTTTGCCAGACTGTAATAGAATTTGGTTTCTCCGTTCGGATACCATCCAGCTCCAGTTTATCCAGATCTATTAGAACTGCCAGTCATTGTCAAACTATTAAGAAATTTTCGTCGGATTTTCCCTCTCAGGGTATGCCGAATATGAAGACAGAACTAGCATTCTCGATAAGCATTATGAACAAAGGCCATCGTGCTTATACCAAGTCAATGGAAAGTTGAAGACTTTTCAAGTTCTCCAGCAGAAGACCATTTTATTTTCCCTTCAAGGAACTAATATAAGTTTTGATATGAAATCCCATCTTCTGTTCTGTGAGTACTGAGTCGCAGTAAACAAGAAATAACCCCACCTGAGGCGCAGCATCTGTCATCTACTATCACTCTATCGCCCCACTTTGGAAGCAAGTTTTTGAACTACTGGACAACAAAGGCGAAATCAATGTCAGATATAACCACCGTTTTTCAGTCCATTCTTTATCTTGCAAGCAAGGTCATGAAGTTACAATTCGTTGTAGGCTTTTCAAAGAGCATACGGAAAGGCTGATAGGTCCAAAACTTCCACCAAAGTACAATCTTCTTAATCTGGTTTTGAACTAAACACAACTTGAAACCGAACCAAAGATATAAAGAAAAACCTGATCATCCCTTCTGTCACTCTTCGGGTTGCAAAGTTGCAGTTAAGTCTAGTGATCATAGAACCACAACTAGAGGTTTCAGCTAGCGAATTCTGCTCAAGCGCTATAGCATGGAGCTAGTGCAGTAACTATCGAACTTATGAAAGGATTCAATGTGGCTCCGCCGTCTTGAAAAGCCACAACTCATCAAAGTACTTTCTATAAGAGTCCAGTTTGGTTTTCCAAACCTTTATCTAATATTCTTCCTATACAAAGCGATAGTCTGGTCGTTTTAATTTTTAGATTCAAGAGGTTTTGTGGGCGCCGTGGATCAGTGGTTAGTGCGTTAGATTACTAAGCGGGAGGTTCGAGGTTCGATTCCCAGAAAACACGAAAAAGTTTTTTCACGGTCCAACCTCTCGCGAATGGCTGACAAACGTCCGAGAGTAATAAATGTCAAGAGAAAGCTTCTCAATTTGCCTTTCGGATATGGCTTTAAACTATAGGTCCCTTCCTGATTGTCCTGATTTTCGCCATGTGAGGAATTTTTGATCAAACAACTAATGATAATCCCAGTCAGATTCTATGAAGAGATGATCCAAAAGAGATTATTCTTCTGGAATCTGTTGTAAACCGTGAAGTCACCCATTTCTTGTTTGCCAGCTTTAATTACGGCTGGTGTCAGAGTTTTTATCCTCGACTCGATTTCGTTAAATTTGTACAGGTTCTGGGACGATCCAGAAAATTTTCGTTGTTGACAATAATGACTCTACTACTGTCTGCTCCATAAGTAGACACTGCCATCTTGTTAATTTTCTAGTACTAACTTGGAAATAAACCGTTGCTAATCCTTAGTATATCCAGAATTCCCAGGCATCGGAGGGTTTAGCAATAATCTTGTAGAGATCATTCGATCTTTGAATAAGGTTAGCAATGATACTGTCTTGACAGAAGGGTGCAGTACCTATATGGTGGCTTAAAACTTTTCAGAAAGTTTGTAAAGAAATCCACCTCCAATTTCGGGCATCCTTTGACTGCCTAGTTAAAGGTCACAGCCTTCATTTTTTTTACAGGAGTAGGTAAACCGTCTTGCGATTTGTGATGTATGGGCTTTGAGTATCCATTACTTGGGTTTTTATGGAGCTTAGCGCTGTTTATCAGATCTCTTATTAACCAGGATCTATTAAAGGTGCCTAATAGTTTTTTTTACAATGTGCTGCTCCTGATGATTCTGTTTAGAAAGGATTAGCTAAAGGGTTAAAATAGGTTAAATACTATTTTGGGGTGGACGTCTCACATTCCGAAACTAATGTCTTATCCGCCGGTATTTAGAATGTATTTTTTGTTTCTTTATAGATACGGGCAATATCAATGCAACACAGGTGATTGTATCGATCAGGACAGGGCATGCGACGGCAACGTCGATTGTTCAGATCAATCTGATGAAACGGTAGAGGCATGTGCATCAAATAATTGTCCATCGTATGCATTTCGTTGTGGCTATGGTGCTTGTATTGACATCGGCAAAAAATGTGACCATACACCAGACTGCAGAGATGAATCCGATGAAGCTTTCAACCTTTGTTCAAATAAAACACGAGCTAGACTCACCCCTCCATCTCGATTACCAGATCTAACTTCAACGTAAGTACATCCATGGATATCCTTCACTTAAGTTAACTTATCTGTGTTTTTTGTTAGACCAACACCTACATCAAAGCCTTCTTCATTAGGTTGCATTGCACCCAATATTACAAATTCTCGATTGGTATACGAATCAGATCCAACAATAGAGATTAAACCCGGAGAAAATGTACCACATGACCACTCAATGCTATACCAGTGCAAGTCCAAATATTCAAGAGTCGGACGGGAGTTCAATATATGCAGGGATTCAAAATGGCTCTATACACTGCACCCCGAGTGCATTAGTAAGCTTATTATATCAACCTTTTTTCAAATTCAGGTAATTGATGAAATTTAAATTTTAGAATACTGTCCCCCTGATGTACTCAAGGGTATTACATTCAAAACTCAATGCGAATTCAATGGTACTTCTGTGGGGTGTAGTGATCGCATTAGGCCTAGAACTAATGCGAGAGTATCATGTGAAGTTAAGTACAGAAAACCAGATCGAAATCCACCAGATGTTCTGGTATGCCAGGAAGATGGTAATTGGGATTATGAACCTTTCCGCTGCGAACCTATTTGTGGCGAAGAGTTACCATTAGTTAAACCATTTGTTGCACATGGTGGTGATATTAATATAACTGAGGTTCCATGGCACGTGGGGATATATATGGATAAGAACTTAACTGCTGTTTATGAGCACCATTGTGCCGGTACCATAATCAGTGCAAAAGTCATAATATCAGGTAAGGTATACAGAAAAACATAATTGTTAAGAATTTTAAATATAGACTGATTAGGACAGATTAGATATTTGTCCATCGCTCGTGTAGACCGTTGGAGGCAAGTGAATTCATATAATTTGAACTGCTTGTAATCTGAGCAAAAAAAAATACAAATACTTAGCGCTACAGACATGTATGTGGTTCAGAGCCTAGCTTCTCGCGACCATTTGTGTTGTGCGTGACATATTTTTTCACACAAGTGGAAGTGAGTTACAGTTTAGAGCAGAGTATATCTACTTACAGTGAGTAGGGACACTCTCTACACATATGCAAATGCTACTAACACAAGAAAAACCTAAAAAAAAAAACGTACAATAAGCGAAAAGAGGTAAAAAGTATTGATTTTAACCCTTATGTGCGATCTCTTATAATAAAAAGAGCACACAACACAATTTGCCAGCACGATCACATACGGCTCTATGCGTAAGATATATAAATGTGGTTTTCCCATAATGTTTTTTTAAAGGCGGGCTGGAGTGACTGTCAGTGTAGTAGTATTTTTCCTCTCCATGCTGGTATGAATTGAAGTATACGGGGTGACCAGCTTTGCTTTCGTATAGGAGGTATTGTTTGGGTTTTTTGTCAGTGATTATTGATTTTATGGGCTTAGTTATGGATTTTCAAAATAAATATTTCATTCTAGGAAATGCAATTGAACCTTTTTGCTTTGCTATGACGTCGTTAAATATCATATTTGACGATTTTAAGTTTTATTGTCAACCCTTTTTATATGCTAAATTTTATGGCAGATGGTCACACTAATTAGGTAGTCAGACTGGAGCGCGGTTTGTTTACATTTTTTTCGCACGTCTTTTTAAAGGCGGGCTGGAGTTGGATTGTTATCAGTTGTTCGATATCAACTGAAAGACTTAAAGAACATTAAATATTATTATAAACAAGTGAAGTGCAACGTTAAATATAATAATGGGAAAACATTATTTTAAGTGTTTGGCGTGCGGGCGAGAGGAGAAAGAAAACGTTGGTGTCAAGTATTTTAGAATACCGGAAAATAGTGAGAGGTAAGCATATTGAAACATTTATTTAAGCAAAGTAAAAGGTAAAACATCTTAAGTCGTTTTTTTTTGTGTACCTTGTTGAAAATGGACTTAAGATGTTTTACCTTTTCAGTCGAGTTATAATTCAGGCAACAAAAAATAAAAAACTGTGTTGTATTTCTTCTTTTTTTTTTTTAGAAAAGCAAAGTGGTTTGCTTCCGTTAACAAACAACATTTATTAAATGAACAAATTTCGAAGGACTTTAGAATCTGCGAAAGACATTTCTCGAATGACTGTTATGGCAAGTCAAAGCTGCGTTTGAAATGGTCGGCAACACCTAATTTGGATATATTGAAAAGTATTACCCATATAAACAAAGGTAATAAAGATATCCAAATGATGGAGAGCTTTGTGGCGAAAGAAGCGGAAACAGGCGATATTCAAAATAATGAATCTGTCAATGCTCCAGTGGAAGCACCGGAATTAGATGAGCCACTTAGTGAAGGTATTGCAGTCATTGAGGTTTTTGACGATCCCGTGGAAAGATTACCAAAAGGTCATAAATCGACGCACACGTCTTTCACGGAAGGGGAAGAGGCATTTTATTTGAGAAAGGAAGTGTGAAAAATTAAAAAAAGAAATTGAAACTCTAAAAAAGGAAAAGTATTCGGAAGCTGTATATTTAGAAAAAACAAAAATGATGTTACCTAAAGAATTAGCAACCATTGTTGAACATTAAATCCAAAATTTTGAAAAAAAGCGAAGAGGATGGAGGTACTCTAATGAATTGAAAAAATTTTGTTTAAGCATATATTTTATAGCGCCAAATTCATATTACTTTTTAGAACGCAATTTAAATCTACCATCCAAACATGTATTTCCGCAATAATTTTGAGATGAATATTTTTAATATTTTGAAAAATGAATTTCAATACAATTGTTGCGAAAACCAAAATAAGGAATTTCTTATCAAATTTTATGTCCGAGTACGAGTTTACCATATTCTGAAGCAATTTAATAAAGATAACAAAAAAACTAACAACAAACATAAATATTTAAGTGTAACACACATGTGAACTATATTATTATAAAATGTGTAATAAAGAATGATGAGAAATTTATTTTTGATTTTTTTTTTGGTGTCACCCTGTGCCACATTTCAAATTAGTTTTTCTTCTCTTCCATCCCTCTTTCACTACAGCAATTATACTGCCGTCTATTTCTCGTGTCTGTGAGATATAGCGGTACTCAAAATTGTGAACTGATAAGAAACACGTGGAGAGTGTCCCTACTCACTGTAAGTAGATATACTCTGGTTTAGAGTCATATCTGAAAGGCAAATGGAGAAGCTTTCTCTTGACAGCTATTACTCCCGGACGTTTGTCAGACATTCGCGAGAGGTGCGACCATGAAAAAACTTGTTGGTGTCTCTGGAATTCGAACGTCGAACCTCCCGCTTAGTAATCCAACGCACTAACCACTTGAGCCAACGCGCCCAAGTCGCTCCCAATCTGAGCGCCTAATTCTAATTACACTGCAATTGGCTGTAGACCTAACATCATCATATATCCTGGGAGCTGTTTATTCTGGCTCGTACGAGTTAACTTGATTTAGTATTTTAGGTCTCAAAGGCAGTGTTCCCAGATTTTCTAAATGGATTTCTCCTTTTTTTGTCGCATTTTGCCTGTTTTCCCCCTTTTTTTCAGTCCATTTTCCCCGTAATATTCCCCTTTTATACATAGGAAAAACACGTCTCTATAATACAACATATAATACAAGCCTTATCGAGGTATCCGCTTGGAAAAAACTTCCGAAACGTTAAAAAATCCGATCGGAACGCATATCACCTTCCTAGCACCATTGAATAAAAATTATTTATCAACGTGTATTAACGCATGGAGTTGACTTGATACTTTGTTACGTTGCTCAAGAAAGAGTAAAGAAAACTACAGTAGCGCTTTTCTTTTGCAAAAAGCTATTGGGAACAAATGGGGCTTACAACCTCGAATTACTCACTGGCTCTACATCTCGGTCATTACACCGATACTCACATACTGTTTGTCTGGTGGGCAGTCATAGAAAAAGCTATAAAATGCGACTATCTAAGTAAGGTCCAACGTCCAGCTTGTTTGTGCATAAGCGGAGCACTACGTACAACTCCCTCTGCGGAACTGGACATTCTGTTCCATCTGATACCCCTCAATATATTTAGCAAGCAAATGACAGCGAACGCAGCCGTTCGCCTTGAAGCTGCCCAACAGTGGTCAAGAAAAGAATTCGGCCACGCCTCTATTCTGAATAAACTCAAAATCTCTCCCAAAAACACGGACGACACCATCCCAAGTCTAAATTTTGAGAAGAACTTCATAGTCACCATCCCTTCCAGGTCAGAAGATGGATCAATTCACCTCTACACTTACGGGTCAAAAACCATAGGCGGAGTCGGTGCAGGTGTTTTCTCCGATAAGCTTAATCTTAAGCTCTCCTTCCGTCTTCCTAATCACTGTAGCGTGTTCCAGGCGGAAATAATGGCGAT
Source organism: Blera fallax (assembly GCA_946965025.1). NCBI lineage: Eukaryota > Metazoa > Arthropoda > Insecta > Diptera > Syrphidae > Blera > Blera fallax. Next base: position 97,470,025 of record OX337244.1, read on the forward strand.
AAAAGAAGCCCTATCTTGGCTTAAGAAAAACGTGATATCTGCTAGAGATATCCGCATCTTTTCTGATAGCCAGGCAGCAATCAAATCCCTGGAATCGACCTCTATAAACTCTTTAGTAGCCCTAGACTGCCGTTCGTCTCTTGTGGAGATGGCGGAGCAGTTCAAAATTCACCTGTGTTGGGTACCGGGGCATAGAGACATTCCAGGGAATTGTAAGGCCGATGAACTCGCCAAAGAAGGAACAACTTAACCCATCTTGCCGGACAACGGCACCTTAGTTATTGCAATTGCTACTCGCAAACTTAAACTTAAGCTGGATGCTATCGAGAGTGCAAATCTTAGGTGGACAAGTGGTTCAACATGTCTAGCGACAAAACATATTTGGCCGGAGCTGGATCTAAAACGCTCTAAGAATCTTATTTCTCTCAAAAGATTGCATATCGGCACCACAATACGTGTCATCACTGGACAACTGCCTAATAGGCAAGCATGCTACAAGGCTAGGCCTCTTTGCGAACGACTTTTGTAGAAGCTGCATGGATTAGGAATAGGAGGAAGCTATTCCTCACCTCCGTCGTTTCTGCCCAGCTCTCTCCCGTAGAAGGAAGCTTCACTTAGGAGCCTCCTATTACAACGATAAAGGCGACCTGAAGAATATTGATATTAAGAGCCCCCTACGCTTTATAAGAAGCTCAAAATGGTTTTAGCGAGTAGGTAGAGAGAAATTTTCAAAAGTGGCGCTTTTCCCCGCAATATGGGAACACTGCTCTAAGGTCGATGTTTGGCATGTGTTTGCAACTCCAGCGTTTGTTTTATACATATGTACATATTTCGTACGATGACTTCTCTATTAAGTCAGTAATTCTGTGTACTTAATCGATTGTGCTTATTTCTAAAACCAAATTGGTGGTTTGGAATTTGTGTTGCATCAATTTTTTTTTTTTTAAATAATTCGAACAGCATAGGCAGTATCGATATTGAGCGATATGATATTACTTCGCTGTGGGGTTAGAACGGTTTCAGTATCATGATTACTTTCGCGATTTTCCACATGAATGCTACATATGTACGTTAACTTGAAAGCAGCATTTATAATCTGCAGATCGGTAGATCGACGATTATTCAAAGCTTCTCACTAAAACGAATTCTAGAAAAGACCAAGATATTTCAAGTTGAAGCGCACCATCTTTTCAACGATTTCAAAGCTTCTACAAGGCTATGAATAAATTCAAGGATCCAACCAAAAGCGGTTCGAGACATCTAGGAAGTTCATCTTTCTCTGAGTTAACATATACTTCACGAATGTTACTATAGTGACTATTTGACGAGGTCTGACCGCACCTTGTCCTTGTTTAAACTACAAAACGTGCTTATAGACTTATCCGTCAGTTCTTTCCGGAACAAGCAGATACTCTTTACGGGTCGGGAGCTCGTTTTGTAAGTAAGTTCAGTGAGACACAGGGTTATTCGTTTTATACTTAAGAATTTCAATTCAAATCAAATAAAAAGTATTTAAGATTTCAATGATTTTTGATTACTACTTTAAACTTTAGTCTATGCCACCACCCGAGGTCTTACAAACTTCGATTCTAGTGGACAATTTTTCGATGACTTCGGCATATTGTCACCATAGCTTCCCAAACGTTTTCTTTTGGGTGCTCCAAAGTTAGGGGATCATCTGCATGGTACTTACAAAAATAGAACCAAATTTGCCTGTGTAGTAACCACATCGCCGTGTACTACTGGAACCATGTGTCGCTCACATCAATGCCTTCAATTTCAGGCCGTAAAAAAATGAGGTTATCATTTGATGACAGCGCTGAGAATTCATTTTTATAAATTCAAATAAATTCAAATTAAATTCAAAGAACCAAAAATTTTGTAATTTTGTTTGTTTACGTAGCTGCCGGTTAAGAAATGGGGCTCATTGCTGAAAAAGACTTTGCTCCAAAAATCGTAGTTAACTTGTTGATTTTCCAGAACTCAATTGGCATATGCTCAGAGCATTTTATGGTCAGGAGACCTTAGTTGTTGTCTAAGCTGGACCCTATACATAGAAATGAAGATGTAAATCCAAAACTTAGCTTCGATAATTTTGCTTGAGATTAATGCATATTTCAGCAGTATTGGACACATGCAAGGACGTGGCGTACCATGCTTTGGAAAATTGATAATAAAAGTGCTTTAGGTTTTAAATGATTTTTTTTATTGACATTTTAACGATTTTAGAGATCCAATCGTTATAAACATACATGTATATACATATGTAAATTGAATTTTAAAATAGTACTGTTGATTTCTGGTCTTCACTTTAATTAATTTTTTTCATTTGTACAGCTGCACATTGCTTTTGGGACGCGAAAAATCAAGCAACGTTCGACAAAGCATTCTATCTTGTTGGGGCTGGAAAATATTATCGTGAATACAAAGCTGATGAATTAGGTACTCAATTCGAAAATATATCCGAAATCGCCATTCCTAAAGAGTAAGTTTAATAGAAAGCAGTATTGTTTTTAGTACATGTGTTCCTTTCTTGTGTAGATATACCGGTGACGTTCATGACTTCAAGGGAGATATAGCTGTCCTAGTACTAAACAATTTCCTCAGATTCTCTGCTTACATTGCACCCGTGTGCATTGAATGGAAATTGAGAGCCGAACAAGCGGTGCCCAGCCGTAAAGTGGGACGAGTAGCCGGATGGGGTAGGGACGAATCTTATACGTTTAGCGAAATTCTTCGGTATGCGGAATTAAAAACATCAAGTTATGAAAACTGCAAAAACGAAGTGGGAGAACCTTTGGCCAGTGCTGTCACCAATGACAAATTTTGTGTTCTAAATAGAGATAGTCAAATGATATGCGAAGGTGATAGCGGGGGAGGCTTTAATGTGAAAAAGAATGTTGGTGTTAAGAATTTGTACTATCTGTGGGGTGTGGTAAGCGGCGGTTTACCAAATGGTCGCAATTGTGAAGGGCTCGCTTTTGTTACGTTTACAAATATTCAATATTATAGAAGCATAATTGAGGAAGCGGAAACTAAAAATCGACCGAAATAGAGAGGAGGTAGTACAATTTTAACGCATCGATTATGGTACATACATATACTCGGCCATATATGCACATACAGTGTTGATCAGAGAATTAGCACATCTAAACAAATCAACTAAAATTCATGAAAAAATAAGTTTTCTAACGTTTTTTTTTCATTATGTATTAAAAAAAATTAACTTAAAAATTTTAAAATTGAATTTTAAACTAAATGAAAAAATTAAAAAACAAAACCATATATTTTGGAAAAAATTCGTAGGTTGGTGGTCACATGTGATGGCCACAGATTAGGCACAAAAGTTTTTCTGAACGATATTTTTTTCAATATTTTGTCGGAAACTCATTCTGCCTAATTACTGCTTGTAGTCGGCCGGCGGGGAATACTTTCCACTAAGCGTTGGCATCAATGGATAGAAATGGAGTTCCATTCTTATTTAACAGCTTCCCAAAGTTCCGCAAAATTCCTGGGTTTCCTTAAACCAATCTGGTAGTCAACATCGTTCCACAGATTGTCGATTGGATTAAGGTCAGGCCACAAGCCGAGAAGTATTTATGATCGATATCATGCATGAGTGTCCACGTTAACGGCAAATTATCATCAGCAAAAGGCTTCAAGTGATTTTCCAATATACTCTTATATTGATGCTGATCCATTCGGGAGTCTATTTTCGCAATAGGGCCCATACCGTGCCATGAAAAGGCAGCCCAGACCATAATACACCCACCACCATGCTTCACCGTTTTTACTGTGCAGTGTGGATTAAGTTCTTGCTTTGGTGGACGCCACACATGTTGCTTTCCATCAGAGTCTAACCGGTTAAATTTGGACTCGTCACTCCAAAAAAAACGTTTTTCCAAAATGATAAAGGTTTCTTTGCGTGCATCTTAGCGAACTTAAGCCTGGCTGCAATATTTTTTTTCGGCACCAGTGGCTTATGCTGGGCTACGTATCCAATCAAATTTCTTTCATTCAGTCTTCGGCGGATAGTTCTGCTGCTAAGGACTATTCAATGATCTCGATTCACTTCTGAGCGAAATTCCGATGAAGTCATGAATGAATTTTTCTTTGTATAACCTACAATTATGTACACGGTCTTGTCTTTCTTGGAGGCGGTTTCCTTTGAATGGCGTTAGTCGTATTATGTGTCTCAAGGTACTAAAGGGCATTAAGTACCAATTTTCTTGAGCGTTCCACATCGTTAGCAATCTCACTCACAGTTTTACCGTTATTTTTCATATTAATTATTATCTTCCTGAGCTCAGGTGTACACGATTGCTGTCGGCCCATCTAGTAATACATTCTTTAAATATTTTGCAATTATAATTGTTTGGAAGAAACTTAGTTTGTACTTTCAATGATTTACAGTTAATTAGTCTGTAAAAAAAAACACAACTATTACAAATAAAAAACGCTTTTTGTAACATAGAATTATGGCCACATAAACTTCAGTGATCGAACACAGCTTACCAGTAAGCACAATATCAACATCTGTTTTCAACGGTACTTTTCCAGAATATATAGGGTGATAGAGGCTAGTTTCGAGGCTAGATAGGGGGGGGGTCCATTTTCGCGCCAGTTCGAGTTATAGCAAGTCAAAGTGGGACATCCCCGATTTGGAGGTATAACAACTGTAAATAGTATAACTTCTGAACTCTAATAGTTACAAAAACGATTTTATATATTTTGAAGAGACAATTCAGTGACACATAACTGTGAAAACTTTTTGTAATTTTATGTAGCCCTAAAAAAGTTATGGCTCCTTAAAGTCAAAATTATAAAAATTTGTTCTTCAATTTTTTTTACTTAAACTGCATTTTTACCCTGTATGTATGTTTGTTTTTTTTAATTTTTAAGCACCTAATGTGGAATAAAATCGTAAAATATTATAAAAACCATAATGCTCAGAATTACATTTTTGGTGGAACAGTAAACCAAATCAAAGGGTACGGTTTGAGATGGCAGTATGATGACTAGAATTATGTATTGGCTTTAAGAGCTTCTAGAAAACAGTTTAATAATTGTATAAATAAAGTGGAGATCGCATATAAGTACATATGTATGTATGTATGTATATGTAAGTTCATATTTACTTGTCACTATCTATCATTCTCATAAAACTGATTTTGTTTAGTCGCCATTTTAAATTACATCTGTCCAAGGATACTTAAGTAATTACTTTTAGAAATTACATTTGATAATTGATACAAAAACCAAACAGACCGCATGTGGTGCAGCCATAGATGCAGGTGCAGGACCTACAATTTACAGCCATATTAGAAAGGCTTAATTTTTGAAGATTTCTCATGACAGGTACACATATTACTTTCGGATGCTTGTCAGACATTCGCGATACGTGGGACCGTGTTTTCTGGGATTTGAACCTTGAAACTCCCGCTCTGTTTTCATTTTTAGTTCATTTTTATTGCTCTATTGATTATTTGATTAAAAGCTTGACAAAAGAAGCTTAAAACTAGCTTTAATAAATTAACTATGTAATGTAATACTAACTCACTGAATAATGCTAAATGGAATGTTTGAACTATGTCTTTCGACGTAATCCTACTAAATTTATTCATTTACTCTGCTTAGTAATTAAAAAAACTAGGTATAGTTGAGGAGTGAAAGAATAAATGTAAAAGGAGACCTTCTACAAGTAAGAAAGCGAAGAAAGAATACACTTCCAAGACTCCACGATCTCAGGATGATCCCCCGATCACTTTAAACAAGACTAGGGGTACCGTTTCGGTAACCAAGCCTCCCAATGAAGTAGTGAAGAAGGATCATGTGATCATGGCGATGATTGATCGTGGAAGATTCTGGAGTGTAAGCTGAATCTCAGCCTTGTCTCTGTGCGAAAAATGGATCCTCTTAAGCCTATTCCATTGTCCATGGGTAGAAGCTGGCACCATGAAGGCTCCAAACTAATCGTTTGAAACGATGATAGTGCAGTTGACTTTATTAAGTTCGTCGTTATCGCCGTAGGTGGGCTGTGGGTAGGTGCTAAACATGAGACCGTGAAGAGGAATGAAATTACAATCAAACCAAAGGCCCGCGCCTGGGTCATCATGGAACCTAGCGAACCGAGGATATTTGCTTCTGCTTCAAAGGCAGAATCCCGAAAGTTAGAAGACAATTAGAAAGTAATGAAATCGGAAGTAATGAAGGACGCAGGTAGATCAATTACTGTTCTATTGAACCCGGAGACTCTTGCTCCTCTAAAAGTGCGGATAATGAGATTAGATATTTCCCCCTGGGAATCTGTAGATCGCGTCGACGTACATGACCACAAATTGACGTCTCTTTATCTTCCAAGCACAGGCGGTAGAGATCTGAGGCAACTTTGCCTATTGTGGAGATAATAGTTGCACGGGCAGTAAGAAGTCTGTTAAAATGTTGACAGTTTTTTTCGAAGTTATGTTTTGAGAAATCAATTGATTTCTTGGCTTGACAAATATCCTATGTTGGATTCCGTTCAGACAGAGATTCTAGTCTTTCCCAGGAGTTTAATTTCAATTTTAAGTGGCAAATGGGTAAGTCACAGGAAGGCCTAGTTCATTCACGCGCTCATTACCATCAATACCCTTGGGACCAAGAATCCAAATTATTGTGAGCAGCTAGTTACCTTAAGAGAAAGAGTGGAGGGGTTTAATAGCAGCTTGACTGTCGAACAGGATGTTGATGTTGAATTTACGGAGATTACGCTTAATGCATTCTATGACGGTTTATTCGATGGCGTAAATTTCGGCCTGGAAAACCGCGGTACGTTCACTAAGTTTTTAATTTTCTCAGTTTTTTTAATCAGGTTAGATTGATATCCAAAGCGCCAATATCTTCAAGTTCCTTGAAGAAGTATTCACCAAAGATCTGCTTTCTTACTGAAGATAACGCAGGGCAGCTGCAGGGTAGATGAAATGGTGATCCTTCCTCTTCTTCATCCATACAGCTGTGACAGAAATCGTTGGCCGTTGGCCGTTGGCCGTTGGCCATTGGCCCCAAAGCATGCCTAACTAATAGACAATGACCCGTCGGTAGTCCGATCAGGGTGCCTATGCCTGGTCTGCTTATGAGTAGCAGACTTTCTGCCCTGCATCTGACTAGCATGGTTGCACGAATCAGGATTACGCCACTTTACATTTGCCTGATGCAGAGCTAATATAAAAAATTGTAGCTTGCCGTTTCGATTGGTCATTGAAGCTCCGCTTCAACAGTCGAGGGCTCTTGTTTAGTTCCACTTTTGGCTAATTCGTTTACTTCGCAATTACATGGGGTTACGTAGCCCGTGTTACCTAGTTTTATTAAGCGCTCTCCACCAGACTACTATTCCATACACGAGTATTAGTCTGACTACCGCTATGATGATAGTATAGTGTCGTAGCGGCTTTCTCCACGTACTAGCGTCTACCTAAGCTTGCGTTCAAAGAAAGTTCGGGGAGCTATTTGACAGATGTCAAGTTACAAAGACATGTTTTTCTGGGCAATCGAAGGGACCTAGTGAATTAATCTAAAATAATTAAAATACATTTAAAATCAAATAAAGGAATTGAACAAATTTTGTTTCAATTGGTGTCAGAAGTGGGACACATCCGGAGATGTCCGAAGAATTCGAAGCAAAATTGGACAGTATCCTCCAAAAGCTGTCAATAGTAGCCCATGAACTTATTCAGCAAAGTCAGGAAATTAAGGCTAAGGTTTTTCAATGTTCCACTACAGAAGGAAGAAAGACGAAGCTTTCGAGTCAGACCCCAAAGCAAATCAGTACAGTCAGTATAGCAACTGAGGAAAAACCGACAATTTTCAAAAGCAGACTTCATTCGGTGTTGATCTTTTGCATCCCACCCGATCTGTGCTCAGTAATTGCACTCCAGCAGCTCAAAAACGTATTGCTGTGATGCAGTTTATTGATGAAATTTATGACCGAACCATGATGGCCGCTGTTACAAGACTATTTCACTGGAGCGGAGCCCTCTTCAGTTTCTACGAATAATAATTATTTTTCTCGTTTTCTCAATCACGGAAGGTGATTGGCGACATTTAAACTCTTCAAAGCCGTCAAACTCTCAACTGCATCGATGGAAGACACGAAAACAACCGCAACACCCAATACCTTCTCCCTTTGATGCACAGGAAAACGACCATTCGTCAGCGTAGAAGGGCAATCGCTGAGCCAAATCCCTCAAACAGCCCGCGAATTTTAAATGTCCTCTGAAACTCAGCTGCAAGGTTTCCTAGTTCCTGTGCCGCCGGGGAAAGTGGCATGCCAACTGCTAGTAGACACCGCGTCATCTGTTACTTTGCTAAGCCGACAATTGTTCCCCTGTAAACAGGCTCTAGTTCGATAAAAAAACGTGATTGGTCAGATATTTGAGATTAGTCAGATTCACCCGATGCGACGTGCTAAAGTTATGGTTGTTGATTTTGACCTCCCTGCCAATAGTCACGGGATTCTTGGAATAGATTATTTAAGTGCTTCCAAGTGTGTTTTAGACTTTAAAATAACGTAATCAATGAACCAAATCTGAAAATCCCTCTCATTCGTGAAAACAATGCTAGTGTTCGAACTATCTAACTACCCTATACCAAAGAATGCGGTCTGACAGGGGGAGGTTCAGGTTGTTGACGAAGCTTTCAGCGATTCACACAACATGGCAGATAAGATAAATGACAGTCGATCGGGTCTACATTCTTGCGGATCGGGAGAACGCAGTTGAGATTCCGTTCATCGGGCATACACTCATTTGTTCAGATTGTTAAAATGAGTTGGTGTATGATCTTTAGTTGCGACTTCTTTTATGGCTTTTTGGCAGCATTGGCACTGCTCATCGGCACTTGGTGCTGGTCCCGACTGGCAGAGCGCTAGAGAAGCAGATTAGAATGTGATTAATTTAAACTAAAACACAAACACAGGTTTTCTTCTTTTTTTTCTGCCTTTACTATTTTGGCCTGTTGTGAGTTTCTATCTCCGTTATAAATAATTCATGATATTGAATGTTAGTGTAACTAACCAATTGATAGCTACTACACGATGTTCCATATGGCACACCAGTGCTAACCACACCCCACAGATAAAAGCGATTTCCTTCTTTGACCACAAAACCTCCACCACTGTCACCCTCACATGCGTTTGCATTAAGTTTGTTTATTACACAAAATTTATCATTAGTTAAAGAGCCAGATAGCTCCGGTCCTGCTTCATTCTTACAAACCGCATTACTGCTTGCCGGCACTAATATAGTCTTAAGTTCATTGCTCCAGTCTCCAGATTCGTCCCTTCCCCAGCCGGCGACTTGACCATATGTCCCATTGACAATCAACTTTACTCCAACCCTAGGCCATTGAATGCAAATAGGTGAAACAAATTCGGACAATATCAGGGCATTAGTGAGTACGATTACAGCTATGTCATCTTTGAACAAGGTATCTGCGCCCTTATAGCTAGAAGGGATTAAATGGAATCAAAACAATTCAAATCTAGCATTGATTGAGAGTTGGATTACTGCGGATGTATACAAATTTGGGCAAGACTGCTGAACTGCACTTTCCTTGGTTCCGCCCTATTGTATTCTCGGAATTGTTTTCCAGCCCCAATAGTATATAAAAATGGGAAATCTGTTATCTGATTGGCATTGTCCCAAAAGCAATGTGCAGCTGCGGAAAATCAAATAAATACACATATATACATAGATGCTCTGGATTAGTGACTTTTAGAATCATGTCAAAGAGGAAAATGTACCCGAAATGACAACCTTTGCATTTAGTAAGGTTCCTCCACAGTGATATTTGTACTCATCAACTACACGCTTATAGATTGCCACATGCCATGGTACCGTTGATATATTGGTGTTTTCACCACCCGCGAGAAATGGTTTAGTCGGTACCAGTTCTTCGCCACAAATCGGTTCACAGCGTGATGGCTGATAGTCCCACTGATATTCTGATCTACCATCATCAGAACAGAGCAGTGTTTGTTGTGGATTGTGTTCAGGTATCCTGTATTTGGTCGAGCAACTGATTTTGGCTAGTGTTCCAGGCTTGATGCGTTTATTGCATGGCACAGTGTTGCCATTTCGTATACATATAACAGTAAAAGTGACACCTCTGAGCACTTCATGGGGACAATAACCTGAAATAGCATGAATAACATGTGCACATGTAATCCTATACGTTAGCGTAAGTAACTCGAAACCTTACGTGTGCATATGGGATGTATTTTGGAAAACCAATTTCCATTGATGCAAATATTGTAATCTAGTCCCTCACGGAAGAATCCCGTCCTACATTCATAAATTATCGACGTCATGTTCGATACTTTCTCGCCGGCATGTAGAATCTGTTGAGTTGATTCAATTTTCAGCCGAGAGTTCATAATAGTCGGTGCTATACACGCACCTTTTCCCGTCCATGATGTTGGTAGGCTGAAAATGAAAAAATTAATAAAATACGCCGCAAGTATTGGTTTCATGATATTTTCAATTTAGATACAAAACGTCACACACTTGGTCTATCCGCTTGATGGCTATCTCATACTGAGATGGTGGCGGATGAGAGTTTATGGCCCAATGGCAGCACTCCTATCATAATGAGTTACTGATATCGATTTAACCTGCCATCGTACTCGGGGACTGCAGTGCTAAAATTGGTAAGAAAAACATCTTTCGGGATTGTTTGGAAAACGCCCCCACGATTCGGTGATAAGTAACGATAGGTTCCCAAGACTATGAATCCGCACAGGAACCTGGCTGTCTCCAGATGGTCGAACGGTCAACTAAATTGACCATGACCATTCAAATGTCCTTTGTCTATGTCCATTATCGCTTAGCAGCCAAATTTAGAGTGTCCAACGAGAAGAAACTGCAAATGGCCCAAAAAAGGAGACTTAACGTTGAACGCGTAAGGATGTCGAACCACACGGAGGTGCCAACCAAATCCATGAAAAGAATACATAGTATGAAGCCGTTTGCGAATACCGGAAAAACCTGACAGAAGATGTAAAACAAGGAAAGCGAGGGAAGAGTACCCAGGCAGGAGAAGGGAGGAGGAGAAAATCCTACATAGGAATGAGCTGGCATCTTATCTTGAGGAAATCGAAGAATCGCGCGACAAGAATACCCCCCCCCCCCCCCCCCCCTCCCCCCCCCCACTACTTTTTGAGGATAGTTACAAAATACTTTATCAACAGCAAGAAGAGGTACCAGACTGATTAAGGAGTGAAGGGAGACCGGGCTAATTGGAGAGGCTTATTGGCTAAGGCTCAAGTTCACCTCGAACTGCAGCGCCATCTAATTAAGTAAGTAAGGCTACAATTCGCCGATTCAGAATTAACTGACACTCAAAACGGAGGTTATTATAAAACTATCTACCTTAAATTCTTAGGAGTATTGCTCGACAATCTGCTAAAATCGTTCGGTTTAGGGCTCGTGGACAAAACAAAAATACAAATACTTGGCGCAACAGATCGTATGTGGTCCAGGGCATAGCCTAGTTGTGTGTGTTATATTTTTTAACACTAATGGAAGGGACCTACACTTTTAAGCAAAGTGAGGAGCTTTCTCTTGATAGTTATTACTCTCGGACGTTTGTCAGACATTCGCGAGAGGTAGGACCGTGAAAAAACTTTTTGGTGTTTCTGGGATTCTAACATCGAACCTCCCGCTCAGCGATTCAACTTGGGCCACGGCGTCCACATAGTATCACGGACTATGAGAAAAAAGGCAAGGTCACTACAGCCCTACCTCAATTACCGCCAAATATCGGTGGACTTGGATATGATAGAAGAAGTTGTTTCACAAATTATTGGAAACATACAGGCTCTACGGAAAAGAATAATCAGCGGTTTCCATAATAGAATAGCGAATTTCTTAACGAATGTGTAAAAAAGTCTTCGAAAGGATCAAAAAGATGAGAGAGCAAAACTAAAAAACAAGAAAGCATAGGAAAGATTGCTAACTATCACCCCGAAGTGATACCTAACAGCATTTCAGCGGAGAGAATAGTAAAAGTACACATGTAGATGTGGGTTAGTACCTACACGTTAGTAATCCTGGTTCCAGTAGTTCGGCTTATTGGTATCCATGATAATTAATCTGTTAACGCAACCGTAAAAAAACGAGGTTGTAGGTATTCTTGCTTACACACGTGTGGAGAAGAAATGATGGCATCAAGGGAATTAGGGGCCAGAAGTAGAGAGCAGATAGGGCTTTAGTGCCCTGAGGTTTCACACACAGACTTTGAATGGTCTTTTATCTCCCTGCCAAAAAAAAATAAAAATGGAAGCAAGGTGAGTCACCTTAGAAATACATTGCGCAGGACAGCCTAGAAGAGTCTTGACAGTAGGAGAAGAGATGAAAGAACTGAGGTACATCGACCAAACACCGAATAGTAGTGTTAGACCTCTACCTCTACGATAGGGACTCAGTAAAGGAAGTACGCGATAATTATTATTACATACTTTTAAATCAATGGTTAAATTATATATGCATGTACTTGTCTCTTTATATACAAACATATGCACGTATGCATATATTAGCAGAATAAAGCTTGACGATATAGGATGTGCTCTAAGCTTTAGCTTATTAAAAAACTTTTCGTGTTATTCGATTTACATGAAGGCTTACCTTGGAAATACTCCTATTGGCCAAGATTTCGGTTGGACTCCACAAAGGTTGAAAGTTTCATCGGATCCATCTCTGCAGTCGAATTTACCATCACATTTCATCGTACCGGCAATACAAGCACCATAACCACACCGAAATGCATATGGATAACAAACATTCGATGCACATGCTTCTACTGATTCATCAGATTGATCTAGACAATCGGGGTGGCCATCGCAAGAATTTTCCATATCGATACAACCGCCATCGATGCATTGAAATTGGTGATCCCTACAGAAAAATATTACACAATCTTATGAAAATGGCTAAAATACTTTGTTACATATATAAGAGTACAATGTTTACATAAAAAAAAAAAAGAAAAAAGTAAAACAAAAAATTGCTACATAAGACTTATTATCCTTGTGGTCTAATGTGACGAATTCATCGATTTACAAAATCCCTCAGTTCAACCGTTGCTATTATCGATGCAATGAACAACCGCTTAATTGCACTGGAGCAGTCAGTAAAAATTCCGAAAGTGGTTAAAGAGAAGAATGAAAATCTAAGATTACAGCTAGATGCAAGCAACCAACGTCTCAGCAGTGAAGAGCGACTAATTGACGCCAACTATTTGGAGATTCACCCTATTCTAGAGTTTCGCGAAACAGTTTTAATCAGGAATTACAGAATAACTCCAGTTTGTTAGAAGTGATATTTGTCTTAAAGAAATTGAAAGTTTACTGTACTCTATTAATTGTGGAAATATTTGTTTCCTTGAAGACATAAAGATCGATATACTAAATCTCCCATTGGCCAGTGATGGGCTTTCACTCACTTATTAATTTGCCTACAAGAATAGCTGAACATGCATTGACTATATCTGCCTAAAAGCTTGAGATATTTCAAATGTTTATCCATGTATTTTGAAGCTCGACATTACTGACCACTTATCCACTGGCATAGCGTTTAAGATGTCTTGAATAATTACATAGCTGATGATAACTCGGTTGAGTCTTCTAATAGGAGTAAGAACTAACACATGAAATAAATTATTAAAAACTTAATCAGTACCTGTCTCAAGAAATGTAGACTTCTGTCTATAATTGTGGCTGTCCTTCCATTGGTTTCTCAACTTTTTAGAAAAACTGACAGGTTTTGTAAATACATGCAAAAGTGTTAAGAAAAGGGTAGGCTAAAAAAAATTAGACCTTGGATGAAATTTGTCTAAAAATCGAAGAAAAAATAAATTTAATTCAAGAAATAAAACAAGATTGTACTGGTTATATACAAACTACATAGCCAGAGCAAATCAAGGATTTCAATATAAAAATGTTTTATAACCGCCGTAATACTATTAGCGAAGCACAAGGTTGTATCATGTTACAAAATAAGCTAATAATTCCGTGTTAGCATTCATAAACTTTATAATATAAATCAACATAACATGGCTTTGCCGTCTGCCGATTGACAACTAGATTTAAATAATACATCTACATATGTATATGTGTATATTTAGATAATATCTTACTTTTACTTCAAAAATGTTCTTGGATTATTCTGTCACGATAGGCCAAAGCGATTTTGCAGTATTCGAATAGTTGTGGAACTTTCAGCTCATTTAGTAGATCGATTACTTGTTCGACCGATAAATAATCGGTGGCAAAGACACTACATCGAGTTTCACTTAGAGTTGGGCACTTTCCAACAAAATGTAGCGTATCCTCCCGTTCACCTACATTACATATGCCACATACAATAGGAAAATCTTCCCTATGGGGTATGTAGCTCAAATTAAGCAATTCTCCCCTCAATTGGGCTTTCATCGATATTTCCTCCAATTTGTGCTCGTCCCGAAAATAATTAAGATGGCCTGGATTCTGATTCAAGCGCCCGTAAATTGTTCTATGTAAAGAATTTGATGCTTCCACTAAGAAATTCTTCCGACATTTTGCATCCACCTTCTCAATTAGTTGGTACAGCACTGGCTTCCAGGACGTAAATTCAGCTGTTTGCAAGCTTAATTCCATTCCACATTCTCGGGCTAAGTCTAGCCATTCACCATACCGGCTGGTCCTGTTGGTTATGATCTTGCAAGCTACCTTTCTAGGCAGCCTTTGCTCCGGCATTCGTAGTACTTTTAGGAAATAGTCCACCTGCAGTTTCAGAGTCTTTATAGAGAGAGGAACTAACCCTGTTTCCAACATAATAAAGTAGTTCGGCGTACTCGGTGGCAGACGAAATATTCTTTTGAGGTATTTATATTCGTTGACTATTTCAATGGCTTCTCCATTATACTACCATTTTTCGTTGCCACAATTCCTGCCTCCCCCTTTTTTATAAATCATTACTTTTGATTTCTCCAGATTTACAATCAAGCTCCACAGACTGCAGTACTACGGGAGTCGGTTTCTCATTAGCTGGAGCGTTTCCGGGGATTATGCCATCAAAACTATGTCGTCCGCGAATAGAAGGGCTTTAATAAGCGTTCCTGCACACTCAATGCAATCAACAACGTCTTCGATGAAGAGCGCAAAAAGGCAGGGGCTCAAAGCGCAACCTTGTCTTACACCCGACTTTACTTGAAACCAATTTGAAACCTCATCTCCATTCCACACTGCTTCTTGGGTGTCTCCATATAGGCCTTGGAAAATTTTCCCAAATTCTAGCGTTTCATCTAGCGTTTACAGTTTATAAAATAATGAATTTCGGTTTACTGAGTCAAACGCCGCCTTGAAGTCTACAAAAAATATATATAACTTCATATTTTGATGCAGAAAATGTCCAGCTACACTCCTCAGAACAAAGATTTGATCAGCAGTGGAATAGCCTGATCTGAACCCGGCTTGATTTTCCTTCATAAGATGCTCCGTATTTATCCATCTTTTTAGTAACACCGTTGTGAAAATTTTGTAGGACGCATTTAGAAACGAAATACCCCTGTAATTGGATGGATCAGACTTACATCCTTTCTTGTGTATCGGAAAGATCAGCGCTTTCTTAAACTGCTGTGGAATATTCCACACTCAAAGATTTTATTAAAAACAAGTGTGATATTGCTTACTAATTTCGTCGTTCCGTATTTATAAAACTCCACCGGTACCCTATCTGAACCTGGTGGTTTTCCATCCTGCAATTCGTGTAATGACTCAATAACTTCTGACTGTGTAATCGAGGCATCTAGGAAGTGGTTGGAGTACCCAGGTGCAGCATACTGGAAAGTGCAGCTGCTAATTTCATGATTTAACAGTGCTTTGAAATATTCGTATAAAACAGCTGCGCTAAGGTCTCCACTAATCATAAACGGCCTTCCATTGAGTTTTTTAATAGCCTTCCAAAAATCTGCCGAATTCCTACCACTTGACAACCCTAACGCCTCCAGTTCATAATAGGTACTCTTTTTTCTTCTACACAGCGCTTTGTATTCCTTGTTTGCCTGCAGATACTGTTTTTTTAAGTGTTCCTGACTGGAATCGCAAAACAAATTCAGCCACGCAAATGAAACTCGTCTCGCCCGTCTACATTCACTGTCAAACCAGGGTTCGGGTTTCTGTTCCTTCTTCCTCGTGCGGCGCTCAGTCCCAGGATAAGCAGTTTTGATGACATTTGGACTATGCGGGGCCGTTCCAGAAGCAAATGTACCAGGCCAGGCAAAGAAATTCGTCGACATTTTTAAGAGGGAAATGAAAAAGCCAAAAGGAGAGGCTATAACGCAAAGTAGGTTGTAAACGTTGTTACAAGACGCTAGGATGCAAAATAAAAATACATCTGGACTTATTACAAATACACATCAGATGAAAACCAACAAAGCGATCTCCATATAAAATAAAAATTTAACCGAAAACACGGAACAAGACGCAAGAAACTATACCCGCAATAAAAACCCTTGGCAGCCGAAGATCGTATTAAAGAAGATTGGAACGGTCATACACGTGGTAAAAGTTGGCAACAAAGTATCGCGTGGACATGCGAACCAGGATTTGAGTACACCAAAATCTATAATAGATCACATGAAGCCGAGGCGTGTCCACGACAAGTTGAACCAGCAGGGCCTACAACTCCAACGGACCGCAAAGATGTGAACGCAAGCCAAACTTCGTCTTCCTGAAGCGAGCAGCCGCAACGGCCTGTTCGATTCGAATTCGAGTGCCAACAAATGACTTTACCTCTCCAAAGGTTGACGGAGACCTGTCAGTTGTCACCGACGACAGGCGGTAAATAAAAGTGTTGAATTAAAACTATTAGATTGTGTTGTCATACAACAAAATGACACTACGTGACGCATCTGCGCTGCATACGAAGAACGCTATGCTGGAACGGAACATTTCCCCTCTTATTTTCCGACCTTTGTTCACACCAGGTGGCAGACCAATAGAGCCAACATGGTCAATGCTGATTATCTATGCTCTTCATCGGTTTGTTACTATATCGTACTCATGTTTGTACGAGAATGTAACATTTTGTGGAGAAAAATGTTGCTTATTTCTTACCCATGCGAATCCATCTTTGTTAGACCTATAGCTAAATATCTTACACAGATAGATTGCAAATAAATTGAAGTTATATGTAACTAAAAACAAAGTTATAATGTAAAACTTACAAGCAGTTCTTATTTTCTAAATCAGAACATTTTTCATCCGATTCATCTGCACATTCTGTGATACCATTACATCTAGCATTGCCAGCCACACAGGCCCCATAAGCGCATCGATAAGCGATCTCCGGACAATTTTCGTGAATGCAAGAGTCTACTGTTTCATCTGACGTATCGTCACAGTCTGTTTTACCATCGCAAAGCTCTTCCAAATTTATACATTGACCGGAATTGCACATCCATTCATCCTCGGTACAGCAAAATCCTGGGCAGACAAACTTAATTCAATTTATCACGTTGAAGAATCTCGGTTTCGGACGGAAAACAAAAACATATTTTCTGCGTACTTGCTTACCAAATGATATAAATCCGGCGGTGAGTGCAATGCACAGAATTGATCTTAGCGCTAGCATTTACAAAAACTTAACAAAATCAATTAGAATAGACACAATATGAAGAAAATTAATTCATACACAGAAATAAATTATTTATTTTATTCGCTAATTATCTGACCGCGAAGCTTACGCGAAGATGGAAAAAGCCAACTGAATTCAGTGATAACGAAAGACTGAGAATAATCTTGCTATGTGTACGAGTACTCGTACTTCATTCAATAAAAAGGCACAGATTCACGGGGAAAACCGAACTTGCGTGTGCACACATATGCCGACGGCGACGGATGTAGCAATGAAAATTTAGTTTCTGGATTTGCTGTAAGACTAGTCAAACTGAGCGAATAAGTGAGCGTAAGCTTGAAGTGAGCAATGAAAATTTAGTTTCTGGATTTGCTGTAAGACTAGCCAAACTCAGCGAATAAGTGAGCTTGAGCTTGAAGTTTTATCGCCTTAGAAAAGATTTGACGTATCGGCAGGCAGCACACTTAAGCACTAGTAACAATCAAATGCGAATTCAGCAATCTCATCGCTAGCAACGTCACCTTTTACTATATTCCTCGCACATTTAGTAGGTTTGGTATTGATTTTGCTCTTATAGACTTATCTTTAAGCTCCAATCCCGAAGCAAAGAAATAATCCCGTAAAATGCTAATTTTTTTGCTCAGGCAGGGTTATCTTCGTGAGTTTTGTGTCGTTAAAAAGCTTCAACCGTAAACCTCAAACTGACATCTGTCAATGTTGCAATTAGTAATTGTGGAACGTTACTCGAAAACTCATTATAAAAGTTCCATTGAATCACAATCAGAATCTGAAATACAAAAACAAACACGCTAGATGTATGAAAACAAAAACCGAAATAATGAAAAACAAAACACAAAGAGAAATAAGCAAATGCAACAGGCAATTTGTTGTTCCAATCAAATTTGAAAGAACATCATGTCAAAAAGGTGGGTCGTCGATTTCAAATCGACAAGTGGAAACCTAGCATTAAGGTGTCGATTTAAAATTGACAAAAGACAAAAGACAAAAATTGGCAAGTGGAAATAATGAAAAACTGCTTGTCAATAAATTGACTAACAGCGCTTGTCAATGACTGACAAAGAATTTACATGACAAGTGGAAATAGCTGAGTTGACAAACAAAATATCACTGTCTATAATTGACAGTGAAAATTAATTGGCATTATTTTCAATTGTTTGTCAATCAATAGACACATTTTGCGATATGAATTTTAATTTTAGGTATGAATTTATTTATGTTTTCTCTAACCGGAAAAATTAAATAAATAAATAATTTCCATTTGTAAAACAGAAAAATGAATATTCCATCGACATCAAAAGAAAATGTTTCAGCAGAATCCACGCCTTGTGTACAGTGTACCGAACCTGCAGAAAATGTTTTTTGCTTTAAGGAACTCGTCTTTTAATGTATCATTTTTGTATAATTGAATGACATGTGGAAACCCACCTTAAGATGTTAGCTTGGGAACTTAACGGGTCCCCGACCAGTCAAGAGTTGGTGCCTGAGAAGCGGTAGCCCTCCATCGTTGCTGATCTCAGATAGGCTGCTTCCAATTAACTAGACCAAGCTCTATGGCATGTGCGATAGCTTAATCCCTCAAGCAGGCGTTCAGTTTTTTGGTCGTCTCGAACATAGGGACTGGGATTTGAAGAACCCCTTGACTAGAGCGTTTTTGTCCATGCGCTCGATATGGCCGAGCCAATGTTGTCAACATATCTACGCCTATTGGACTACATCCACATCTTTGTAGAGCTCATAGAGTTTGTGGCTATAGATATACATATTCTCATCCATTCGATGATGAACTCCTTAACTATATCGCCGTTGAAGCTATCAAGAGAAACGTTGTCCCAGATGTGGAACAGATGATCTTTTTTTTGTTGATATACTTGGTTGTGTCCTTGGTCCTTTCAAGACGTTTCCATTCTCACTAGCACAAAGATTGTAGACGAAAATTTTGCGAATAATTTTTTTTCTCACGTCAATATCACAATTCACAATTGACAAAGAGATGACTATTCCAAATTGGCAGTGCTAGTGGAAATAGATTTTAGTGAACTGACAAAGTCATTTGTCAAAATTTCATTGTCAATGAACTGACAAACGATTGCCAATAATTGACATAAGTGGAAATGAACTGGCAGTGGCGTCTTTTAAAGACATAATCGAGAGGTGACAAAATTTGTCAATTGAATGACATGTGAAAACCCACCTTTATGCACGATTCGAACGAGTTTGATCAAACTGGGACGTAGTAGTAAATCCCATTCGCCTGAAAAAGTGACATATTTTTTACTCTGCATGCGATATCTATGCAACTTTATTATTTGTGCTATTACCTTATTCTTATTTTTGTTTATTTGTAGACTGTATCATTATGTTTTAATTTTTAAGAATGCGTTCAACTATTTGACTTGGTTCATATGTCCCTGTAAATTTTTTTTAACTTTTTCAACCGTAATTATGAATATTTTTTTGTCTTTTAGAATAAATTCAGCAGAAAATATGGGGCGCCGCGGCTCAGGCGCTGAGCGGGAGGTTCGATGTTCCAGTCTCAGAAACACCAAAAATCTTTTCACAGTCCCACCTCTCACGAATGGCTAAAAAAACGTCCGAGAGTAATAACTGTCATAAGACAGTTATGTCCTCTACAGTCCGGACATAACATCGTTATACGTAGTTTATGTGAGAAAATCTTCTTTGATTCGATTTGTCTAGTGTAGACACAGTTAAAGTATGTTTTGTAGTTCATGTTCTGTCTTGCTCTAAAGTTAGTAGTTGTGTGCGCTTCACATTCGGTTATGTTTATATCACTTCTAGAAATATGATTTTTCCGAACAAGATATCTATCATTGAATCAACATTAAAAAGTTGATGAAGAAAACACCGAAACAGATGATGGTGTTAACGATGATGCTGAGAAAGTTTTAAACAAGGAAGGAAAGGAAATCATTTGGAAGGGGCATCCAGTGGGCTGAATAAAATAATGCTTCTTAGACAGAACTACTTCTTTTAAAAATATTGAAGGATGGAGATGAAAATATGCTTGAATTATTTTTAGTTAATTTTCTATTACTTACAAGAACAATTAATTTAAAATTAAAATAAAATAAAACACCATAATAAAACAATGTGCAATTAACTTCATTTGCTTGTTCCTTCTATAGTCCGGACATTTCGCTAGTCCTGACAAGCTTGCGACGCTGCATTTACCGCGGGCCCTCCCTTTTGTAGTAACCCCAATTAATAAATATACATATGTATGTCAGACAGCCAAGTAGCTCTTAAAGCTCTAACATCCTTCAATTTTGAGTCTAAGCTGGTTTGGAATTGTCTACAAGTACTCCTGCAGCTTCCTGCACACAATAAAATTACTCTTGTGTGGGTCCCTGGACATAGGGGCAACCTTGGCAACGAATCTGCTGATAAACTTGCCAGACTAGGTGCTCAACCTTCGTTTACGGGACCTAAACCCTTTTGTGGTTTACCAACTAACCAGATAAAGATAGAGCTCAATCTATGGGAACGACTAGCAGTGCTCTCATTCTGGAACTCGCAAAATGGCTTACGTGTCGCCAGGAAATTTATAAATATCTCAAAAAAAGATCTAGAGACATTCTTTCAATTAGCAAACACAAGGCTAAGATCATAACTGACTTCTTTACTGGACATTGCTCTCTCAATTATCATCTCAAGAAATTGGGCCGTGTCCAATTGGACATGTGCCATCTCTGTCTTGAAGACGCCGAAACAGCCCACCATATACTATGTGAATGCTCGGCTTAGGCTTAAATACTTTAACAAAGGCTTGACATCACCATCTGATGTCATATCCTCTTCAGCTCAAAATATCTATAGTTTCATTAATGAACTAGATTTCAGCTAGAAGGCAACTAGAATACAACACAACAACTCTCAGGGGATAGCACAAAAGATAGGGCTCAATCGCAGACAGGTGGAAAATCTGGGATTCGAATCTCGACACTCCCGCTCAATTCGTTATGTAGAGTGCAGATAAAGTAAAGTGTAGATAAATATGTTTCTATAGGTATGAGCGACTTAAGAAAAAGAAAAACAAAGCGCTGCAGATGAATTTACTTATATGAGTCTATTTAAATCCAATTTTTGCATAACTGGTTCCAAAATAAGCCCACAGTTCTTCATAGCTTCTCTGCTTTAAAGCTTTCATAATACTTTTTTTTGTTTTTTTTGTTTTAGAAAAGCCTCGAAATGCAACTTCGTGAGCTTATCTGTCACACAGTTTTTATAAAATACTATTCCTTATCTGGTTTCGATTAATGAAAAACTTTACGAAAGACATACAAGTATAAGTACGTCAATTTAAAAACGTATTTAAAAGAATGTAGGTGACTCGAAATTACTTACGAACAAAAATACAAATTTCAATAAACAGGATTAACCAATGAATTCTACTTAGTGACATCACTTCTGGCTGCAACTCGGATTTGTTCAACTATAAGTTCTTATCTTTAATTAATTAAACTTAATCTATTGTTGTTTTTGTATTAAAATATGAACAATCCAGATTCAGCGGCAGCGGTAGACTGAGAACAGTATTGGTAATGATAATCTTTAAAAGTTTATTTTCGGCATACTACTGATATTCTGAAGTATCTCTTCTGAAAAAAGCGTGTTCGAGGATTAATCTTGCCGTTGTCGTATAGATCCGAAGGACCCTTTTCGAACAAATTTTCCATCACATTTTGCAAATAGTTGGGTATTATGGGTTTAATTTCATTGCGAATATTGGTTTTCAATGACTTGTTAACTCGTTCTTTCTAATACGCCCAAAGAACACTGTCGGAGGGCTTCAATTTGAGGCCAATTGAAGTCACCATTACGCAAAAAATGTGCAATTTAAGGTGTTCCGTAACAGAGCCACTGTGTCCCTTACAGCATGCGCTGTGGCCCCATCCCTTTAGAACCACATCCACCACATGGATTATAGCACAGCCACACAGTTTCTCAAATTAGTCTATAAGAAGCAGCTTCCATCATTCACACTTGTGTGGCAGCAGTATCCCGACATTAAAACATCATGGAAGAATACTACTTAATCTACATAGATACTTCCGATACAGCAAGTACTTTGGAAGAGTACCTATAAAACGTGATAAATTTGAAGAGTAAACTGCTAAGTTTGACTTGGCTGTAGTACTAGTACGGCTAAAAGGACACCCACAGCGCAGATATCAAGTTTAATAAAAAATCGTTAAGCTGTTTGGACTGCAGTTCTAGAGGGAGAATTGGGTGGGTGAACAGCACCTGTCAAACTTTCATTTAACCTGGTGTGGATGGTATCACTACAGAGGGGGCAAGAAAGATTACTACTATACCGTATTGGAATATCAAAAAGTAGTCTAGGAGTAGGGTATACTCCAAGCCATTAAAGACGGACGAAGGTTGTGTTCATACCAAAAGTGGGGAAAAGGATCCAACCCAATAGCAGCCTAAAATAGGTTAAAAAAGCTGTAGGTAACTAGCTGATAGAGGATGAGTTAAACACATCTCCCTCATTACCGTCAGCATGCATACAGAGCGGGTAGATGCTCTATTTCATCTGACGGAAACCATACACATAGCTCTTCAGACGAAAGAGGTACTTCTACGCACCTTCCTAGACATCGATGGGTATTCGATGATATTTCGCATGGAGCCGTTAAACCAGCTCTGGACAGAAAAAGGAGTCAGCAGAACAGTATCTAAGTGAATGTACGAGTTGCTGAGAACAAGATCAGCACGAACTCGGTTGTTGCCTCAAATTATTAAGGTCAACACTAAAAGAGAATGCCCACAAAGAGGAGTGCCATCTACTACTTGCAAAGTTAAGCAACTTCGGAATCAACTATCAAGCCTAGGCTGATGACCAAGTATTGATTGCCAGATGAAAATTTGGAGATACCCTTTATGACATCATACAAAGCGGTCTAATAGCAGCTCAAGAATGCTAATGCTGGCCTGGCCTAGCTAGTAGGTCCTGAGGACTTAGCGCGATCATTATAAAAAGGGATGTACATCGCCATTGCGCGACGAATGATCACCTACACATAGCTCAACGAGGAAGACACTTACTAAAAGAAAGACTTACTTGGCTCCGCGGGCTATGAGAACATGTCCAACGGCGGCCATGGAAATATTCTTTGAACTAACACGCTTCACTGAACGGAAAGTGGATGATCTTAAGGATTGCAAAAGAGGGTGACGGGAAATGGATTAGTTCGAGAGAATAAAAAAAACTTTCCTTTCTAGCATTCCCAGGACAAAATATAAAGAAATTTAACTTCATCTAACTTTAACTAAATTTAACTTCATCATTTCGAACGAAGTTAAGAAGTAAAAAGGATTTTCGCGACGAACTCATAATAGACGGACTAAGCAACCACATAATAAAGTGGTACACAGACGGTTCGAGAACTGAAGAACGAACAGTGGTATAACAAATCAAAGTTTTGTAGATTCCCAAATGAGTCCAGCGGGACTCGAGAGTATCTTATGGAGTCTTGTGGGGCACTGATTGAAATATTCGGTCAAGTGCCAACTATCAGGATGTACCAACCATAGACCCACTTCTCCTTCTCGCATTCAACAGAGAAACCGGATTGAAGAGGGTGCTCCATGGCGTACTACTCTCGTCAAAGCAAAGTAAGAGTGTTTAACCCTACACAAGAATTTCAATTACTTAAGAGCAAAATTATTCACGAAACCAATACTAGCCCTTTCAGGTGCAAATTAAAAAAAAAAAAACATTAAGGAAGAAACATCGACCTGTTCGTTCCACATCCGAAGCATTCCTGTCTTAATGCGGTTTCTTTGCGCTGAATTAATAAGCTGAATTACTCGTTCAATCTTTCATGTTATACTCTTCGAGATCAAGATTTCGTAGAGCTCTCTTAAGCAGTTTAGTGCAAAAAATCAAAACAAATATAATCAGTAAAGCGATACTGACTAGCTTGGAATAACCTTACGGCCGAGGAATGATGTTACTCAGTCTATCATCGGTTTCAGTGAATCCGGTTTCATTTCGTGTGCGATTCGAAGCCATGGAAAATTAAAAACTCAGTCAGTGTTAAATTTTTTATTCAGATAATGATTTCGCAGATAAGAATAAAGAAAATTACTCTAGCTCTTGCTGTTGTTACTGTAGTTATTGCCTTAAGTGAGTAAGGGTGGTATTCTGTGAATTATAAAGCCTACACCAGAGCATGTATTGAAACGTCAACATTAAATCTGTTCTACAGGTCATGCCTGTGGAGACTTGGAATGGTCATGTGGAAGTGGTGAGTGTATAGCTGTGGAGAGGCTTTGCGACGGTCCTACAGACTGTCGTGATGGTTCCGATGAGACAGCGGATATCTGTGTTCATCAAGATTGTCCACCGTTTGCATTTCGATGCGCATATGGCGCATGTGTTCCGGGTCCGGCTCTATGCAATGGTACTGCGGAGTGTGCTGACAAATCGGATGAAGCCAGTATCCTATGTGAACCTGGAAAGACAATACAGAATACTATTTGCTTGTAAGTAATAATTTTTTTTTATTCTTTTCATTGGCATTTATTAAAAAAAGGGTTCTGAGCCCACTGATTTACCAGTAGTTTTCGAAATAAACAGAATTAGGTGACTAAGTAGTTTGTGAGTAACATTTTTTGGCAAATAGTATTGAGCTTCAGTTTCGGGTCAACGTGACACCTTTGGCGAAACATTCTACCTCGGGCAGTCCCGAGACTTATTTAATTCAAACCATACTGAAATCAAAGTAAATCGAAAAATAAAAAAATATTTATGAAGCATCTGAAGGGGGTTTTTGTAAAACAGAACTTGAAATAAAAAAATAACAAAAAAATTGTTTGTAATTGAGAAGTTACTGTTATTCAAACAAGTTATTCATTGCGTTGCAATTGGAAATGATTTAGAGCATATGGCTATTCTTTACGATTCTGTTTGTCCAATTTTGGGTTACTTTTTTGAACAATAGAAGCGACATTGTCGTTATTTACACCGAAAGTCAAGCAGCTGTGTATAAAACCATTCGAATCTTCAACAATAAGATTTAAACTGGTAAAGCAATAACGCGCATCCCTGAACGCTATCATATCGATCAGTTGCAATCTATGTAAGTCTGTGATGGGTTTTGGGAATTACCCATAAATTACACAAAACCGGGACTGTCGACTATTGAAAGGGCGCCACATCTGCCGATAGAAACAAATCTCTCTACAGTAACTCTGTTACAGTCTAAGCAGCGATGGCGTAGTCTTGATACGTGTAATTTAATCATGTTCTCTCTTCTTCCCGTTCAGTACTTCCTCGATGTAGGAGCACACGAGATTAATATTTAAATTTTTCTCGGTTGTGCGCATTACCGTACTGTCCAGGATGATTTCGCCTACTTTCGTTTCTAGTCTGCAAGTCAGCTTTGTTGCATTTTATGAATGCGTGTTTAGTTTTTGTCCTTAGGCGAGGCGTTATACTGGCATATTGGAATATTTTTTCGCATTTGGAAAAGTAGTTGTTGTGTCCGATAAGAAATTGTGTGCGGGAGAAATGCATTTACCATGCCCCCGAGCCACCCAATCCACGGTGGTTCCAGTCAGTCTTGCAGTCTATCTTCCCCTTATTTCTCTGCTTCAGCGGTCCTCTTCGGTATACTGCTGACATCTGTTTTCTGAATTTTTCAGATCCCACAACCACCTCCTGTAGGGAGGTGAAGAATGCATCATGCACCGTCAGGTGGTCATTGTCGTTGACCGTATCTGGTGTGTCAGACTCCTACTGAGCAGACTCCTCCTCCCTTTGATCTCTGCTCCACTCCCCCCGGGACTGCTCTTCGCATTACTTGAGGGGGGGTGTCTATCGTACATCCTCTTAGATTCACACTCTGTTTTCTACTTCTCTCTTTTTCGTCCTGAGAATATTTTCTATGAACTGGCTAATTTTGCTCCGGTTTTGGTCGCTTGTCAGCATCTTTTCGACGACGTTTTCAGGGGTGGTGACTCCGATACTTCGTTTGAGATCCCCGCGTTGAGCCTCCCACCTGCTGCAGACGAAAAGGGTGTGCTGGACACCGTCTAAATGGGAATCCCCGTACTGGCGGGTTAGGTGGTTGGTCTTGCAAATCTTGTGGAGGAAGGCGTTGAAATACCCGTGTCCGGTGAAAAACTGGGTGACGAAGCAGTTGACTTCACCGTGTTTCAGTTTGTTCCAATCAGCTGCATATGTACATCTATAATCAGTCTCGTACGTCCACTGCAGTCTTGTCAGCTCTTTTGCCTGCTCAATTGCCGCCTCGACTCCAACTTCCACCTTTCTTTTTTGGACGTACTTCCGTTCTGCTGGGAGTAGATCGATGGGAGTCACTCCTGCGATTACAAGGACAGCTGGCTCTGACACCGTTCGATACGGGCTTGTCATGCGTAAAGCTCCACATCTCTGTACTGCTGCCATCTGCTTTCTGTACTTTTCTTGCCGTAGTGCTTCTGCCCAGACCTCAAAGCCGTAGAGAAGGATGGAGTGAGTTATCGACACATTCCCGCCTACATTTGCCATCAATCTGCTCAAAGACGTTGTAACTTTCGAGGCTCTCTCTGATGTGGACTTGATCTGTTGCCAAAAAGAGAGCTTCGAATTTAGGGACAGCTCCAAGTACTTCACAGCTCCCTTGCTTCTGATGACCTTTGGTCCAATTTGAAAGTCGGCGATGGTCGGGATCCTCTTCTTCGTCAATAGGACTATCTTGGTTTTTTCGGTGGCCAAACTAAGGCCGTGTGTCTCCATCCAAAAATTGTCCCCTTCTCATAACCTGACTTAGCTTCCTTTGCGCGTTATCGGTGTCTGTTGCCGTAATCACTGCTGCGATAACATCTGCGTGTCCTACCAGGAAAGTGTCTTGAGGCATCTCCTTTCGGAGAATATAATCGTAGGAGACGTTCCAGTGGTCGGGGCCCCCTGTGCTGCTCCGGCTATGACAATCTTTCTTCGGTGGCCTTCTAGGGTGTCGAATACTAGCCCCTGGCCTTGAGATTATTATCCGCAATAGATAGACTGTGACTTTGAAGGTGTTTTCTAGTGTACTCAACATTTCACTCCACCTGGCTGAGTTGAAGGCATTTCGCACATCCAGCGTTTGCAGCAATCTTCCTCGAGTAGTGGTTTCCCTGTTGGGCGGTTTGGGCGGCCTTCACTATTTCTTTAATAGCTCCGATCGTTGAGCGACCCTTTCTGAAGCCGTACTGCCTTTCGAACATGTCTCCTGCTCTTTGCGCTGCAGCTGTGGGCCTCGATTTCAACATTTTCTCCGGGAGTTTCCCCGTACAGAAGCATAAAATGCATGACTGGCAGAAGTATATTACGCTGACTTGCTCTTGGTCCTCCCAAATTTGTCTACTCAACGCTGTATTCATCTTTGCAGACTTAATCCGCTTGATTGGCAATATGTATATGAGCTTAGTTTTCAGCCTCACTCTTAAGTACTCCACTGCATCTTTAGTGGTTATTGTCTCTAGAACTATGGACCTGTACTTAAACAACTTTTCTAATAATAAGCTTACCCCATAGTCTGTCGCCTAGGATTGGACACATCTCTTGGCTTGGTTAAGGCGTCTTTGGGCGTATTCCATCGGACTTTTCGGGCGATGCTAGCAAATTAAGGGATCCATTCGTATACAAGGTTTATGTATGTCTCTTTCAAAAAAAGGTGTGATACCTTGGTTAATTCCATACCAGTAACCCCCTCCAGAGAAATGAGAGCCATCGATGGTTTATTATCTGCCAACATTTATTTCGAATTCCGAGTCAAGATTCGAAAATGGTTAAAGACCTGAACTCTAAATATATGGAAGTAGGCTGTCTAAGAAGTTCAGCCTGACTGGAAATGTAGACGCCACCATTGATTCCATTCGGAGACATTTTCCACTGACACCCAGATCCAAGAGAAAATGGATTAGTGCAAAAGCTCTCTCCTCTTTCTATTACTGCAACCAACGATATTCCAAAGAGATGGAAACATAATCTCTAACCGGCGAACAAGGCGTGAGAGTTGGTAAATAGAAAAACGTTTTCAGGAACCTAGAGACCCCTTCAATGTGCAGGTATCTATCATTCAAAACTGTTATTCAGGAGCTGAGTTGCATAGAATAAGACCGTTTAATGTTGTAAACATCTTTTGATCCAAAAAATACTTTTATTTGAAAAGTAAATTTAATGATGACTTCGAGCATATGTATTAGCACAGCGTATCCTGTCGGTCCAATTTTTGACCACTTTTTCGAGCATCTGGTGCCGTATATCCGCAATAACTCGTCGTATATTGTCTTCCAAAGCTTCAATCGTTGTTGGTTTACCCACGTAAATAAAGGATTTCACACCCCCACAGAAAATAATCGAGTGGCGGTAGACCGCAAGATCTTGGTGGCGAATTTGCAGGTCCCAATCTTGAAATTACTCTCGCAGCAAACTTTGATTTCAATAAATCGATGGTATTGGTCGCAGTATGGCATGAAGCCCCATCCTGCTGGAACCACATATCGTTCACATCCATGTTACATAAATTTGTAAACAAGTATTCATTCATCATCTTTCTGTACCGGTCACCATTGACTGTAACGCGAACTCCTCGCTCATTCTTAAAGAAATAAGGCCCGATGATGCCACTAGCGTACAAACCACACCATAGAGTATATTTTTGTGGATGAAATGGTGTCTACAGAGTCACTAGTAAATTCTTTTTACTTCAAACATGGCAGTTATTCTTATTGACGTATCCGTTGAACCAAAAGAAGATCGCTGAACACAATTTTACCAGCGAAGGTCCGACGCATGTCATGGTCCCACGGCTTCAGTTCTTGCAGCAATTGTATTTTGTAAGTGATTAAGCCGTGTTCACTTCACTTAAGCCCTGTCTCGGCTTAAGAACAAAGTGATATCTGTTAGTGATATCAGCATCTTTCAGACAGCCAAGCAGCAATCAAATCCATGGAATCGGCCTCTACAAATTCTTTAGTAGCTCTTGGATGCCGTTCTGTTCATTAGCTGAGCAGGTACAAATCTTGGTGGACAAGTGTATCAACATGTCTAGCGACAAAACAGATTTGGCTGAAGCTGGATCTAAAACGCTGTAAGAATTTGGTTTCTCTCAATAGATTGCATACCGGCACCACAATAGGTGTCATCACTAGACTGTCTAATAGGCAAGCATGCTACAAGACTAGGCCTTTTTGCGGACGACTTATGTATGTAGAAGCTGTATGGATGAAGCAGAGGAGGAAACCATTCCTCACCTCCTTCGTTTCTGCCCACCTCTCTCCCGTAGAAGGAAGCTTCACTTAGGTGCCCCCTATTATAACGATGTAGGCGACTTGATGGATATTGACATTAAGAGCCTCTTACGCTTCATAAGAAGCTCAAAATAGTTTTAACGAGTAGGAAGAGAGAAACTTTCTCCCATGATCCACGTGGTATCACAATGGACCTACCATTGGTCTAAGTGTGTTGGCGACTCCTAGCTGGAATCCACTTCAGCCTAACCTAACTTAAGCCAGGCTCGTTTCGCAAAGTGTTCCAAGTTGTGGACGGACAAAGCCCAAGCTTTTTGCGCACGCCTTCGAACTGACAAATTCGAATCTTCAGCAACACTGACCACAACTGCGGTGATACTTTTTTTCGGAACGCACTGGTCTCATTCTTGTTGTCGGCCTAATATCATGCACCGTTAAATTAGTGCGAGGTCTATTCACAACACGACGAATAGCACTTTGAGATGGGTTATTTTATTCGGCTCATATAATTGACGTGAAATGCTCGATAAGTTTGTATAACAGAACACTGAATTGTCAGACTTTACTCTAAAGAAAAGGCATTGACACTTAAAAAATGACAGCTAGTTTGACAGTTATCCCTATCGGGAATCCAAAGCCTCCTAAATAAACACCACCTTCCCTGGTTCTTCAGAAGGTCTTCTTAAATATTTGCAGTTAGTCTTTAAATAAATGAATGAGAGAAATAGCAATAACTACCTTATTTTATTTTTCGACTACAATAGATTGGCTTATGTTTTAATGCTTCAACATATTTTTTCCCACTTTTAGAAAGGATAAATTCCAATGCAATTCAGGAGAATGTATAAGTCTGGATGACGCATGTGATGGTCGTGCCGATTGTGCAGATCAATCAGATGAATCAGTCGAAGCATGTGCGTCAACATTTTGCTCATCGATATACTTTCGTTGTGGCTATGGAGCATGCATTAGAGATGATAAAAAATGCGACAACGTTGCAGATTGCTTGGATGGTTCTGACGAAACTCTCAATCTTTGTAAGGATAACCCAACATGGAAACCACTTAGAAAACCAGTACTATCTATAACGTTCGTCCTTTCTTATTGACATAATTCATAAATTAAAGGAACATTTTTTTTTGGCAGTCCAGCACCGCCACAGATAACTCCACCAACGATACCCAAAAATACATGTATAGTTCCGAATATTACAAATTCTCGAATAGTGACTGAATCAACGCGAATGGTTTTAGAAGCCGGCGATGAAGTACCGAACATGCTGTCTATAATTTATGAATGTAAGACTGGATATTACCGTGAGGGACAAGAAAACAATATATGCTACAATGGAAAATGGTTTTCGAAAATAGATCCCATATGCACACGTAAGATGAGCAGATACATATATACGCTATCCTTTAGGAACGCATTCAAATAGTACATGTCATTTTAGGTTATTGCCCCCATGAAGTACTCAGTGGTGTTACGTTTAGTGTTAAGTGTATACGAGATGGCGCCACAGTGTCATGTAACAATCGCATCAAACCTGGGACGGAAGCTAGAATCAGCTGCTCAAATAAATACAGAATACCTGAACACAATCCACAACAGAGACTACTCTGCTATGAAGACGGACAGTGGGATTATCAGCCATCACGCTGTGAACCGATTTGTGGCGAAGAACTGGTACCGAGTGAAAAATTTGTTGTCAATGGACAAAAAACCAATATAACATCGGTACCCTGGCATGTTGGAGTCTATAAGGATCAAGGTGGCGAGTACAAACATCACTGTGGAGGGACCTTATTAAATGCGAAGGTTGTCATTTCAGGTACAATTTCTTTATATAAAGATTTCATGCTCAAATATACGAATTTCATTCAAGCATAACCTTGGTACACATTAATTCATACATCATAGGGTGAGAGATGTGCAAAATTTTATTCGAGAACCTAATTGGATTATTCTGTAATAGTGTAGCGTTTTCGTATTTTGTCATCTACAGCTGCACATTGCTTCTGGGATAACGCCAATCAGAAGACAGATGTCACTTCATTATATTCCATCGGGGCTGGAAAATATTACCGCAATTATTACACGCCTGAATCAAGAAAGGCGCAGTTCCAAAATATTGCAAAAATCTCAATCCCCTTCGAGTAAGTCCTTGTTAAGCCAACATTGAAATGTTACATACATTTTTTGATTGCATATCCTATCCCTTTCAGATACAAGGACGAAGATGCAAAGTTTAGGGCCGACATTGCCGTCATTGTGCTCATCAATCCCTTTGTATTATCTGAATTTGTTTCACCCATTTGTGTTCAATGGAAAATGGATGGAGCAAAGTCTATTGCTAATGGTTCATATGGTCAAGTCGCCGGTTGGGGAAAGGACGAAACCGGAGACTTTAGCGAAGAGCTCAAAACTATATTAGTTACCGGAAGTAGTTACGAGGTTTGTCAGAATGAAGCAGGGCCTACTCTATCCAACTCTATAACTGATGATAAATTTTGCGTGTTGAACCGGTACAATACAAACGCATGTCAGGGTGATAGTGGTGGAGGTTTCGCAGTCAAAAAAGGAACTCACTATTATCTATGGGGAGTGGTGAGCACTGGAGTACCGGTTGGGGCGGTTTGTAACGATTATCAATTTGTCAGTTATACTAACATTCAGTACTATGAAGGATTAATATCAGAACTGGAAACACATAATAGACCAAAATAGTAAACACAGAAAACAAAATCTGTTTGTGTTTTAGTTTAAAATAATTTTGTATCTACATTCGTAAAATCGGCGAATCGAAAAACTCCACTTTAAGTACAGTTAGAATTTCAGCTTGGAACTCACTGCGTGCGTCCGGAAGTCTTGGGGCCATCTGTAGTTTTATATCTCTCGAGTAGATGTATACCTGACCCTGTACTCCCACTGGTTTTACTCGTAGGACCATACGTATAAACTGCCCTTTTAGAAAGAATTGCCTTCCGTTGACAGTTCTCTCTATCAGGGTAGATACATTACTTCGTATAGTGTATCGAAGTCAAGGGTACGCAGGATTTCATCCAATCTGTCAAAGATATTGGCAAATGATTACCTAAGAATGGAGCTATGCCTACAACATTACTGGTTTTAAAGAACACCTCGCAGACAGTGCGTAGTGCGCAAAGCACCTGTGATGGCAATACTGGAACATGACCAACATATCTTGCCTATTCTCCTTAATCGCTACCTTCCATAATGCAAA
This sequence comes from Blera fallax, assembly GCA_946965025.1. Classification (NCBI taxonomy): domain Eukaryota; kingdom Metazoa; phylum Arthropoda; class Insecta; order Diptera; family Syrphidae; genus Blera; species Blera fallax. The sequence goes on from OX337244.1 coordinate 97,503,208, forward strand.
AGCCACATAGCCACGTAAGCCACGTAAAGATGACTTAACTGCAATGGCATACAATTATAGAAAGTACATCATTGGTGGTTTAAGGCCCCACTTCTTGCCGCTGCTCTCTTACAAATGAAGAAAGCATTGTACGCTTTACGGACTCTTCCCTGTATGTTGCGTTTCGTGTTTAACTTTTTCTCTATCGTGTTTGAAGGTACCAAGATATCTTGAAGAACTATGGTCGCGCGTTTTGACAGCTCACAGCTGTTTTGGATTGACATTATTCTTTGGCTTGTTCGATTTTAGCAAAAAGGCAAACCATTGTGTCGTATATGTACTCCGAATTGTTGGCATTTAATATGTAAACATTCTTAATTGCTAATTGATGTTTTTTCAACACAAATTAATTATGTTAGAGTATGCAGAGGTTTTTATTTTTTTATTTTCGTATTCATACACATTCGCTTTCGAAGTTATTTCTTATATTTGTGTTTCCAAATCAAACCATGAAAATAAAACGAGTACATTTCTACTCCTTTTTCTGCCGCGAAATAGTGTGTGGGAAATTTTAGGGAACAGAACATAATTCTGCCATATTCCTAACCTCTCAACGCACGACCGTCGTGAAGCCACATTTTGTGTTGCAAATTTTGAGGTCGCGCGTTTTGACAAAAACTATCGTAAGTCGGTACAATGCCTGTCAAACGCACGACCGCGCGAGCGCCACATTGTGTTTCACCCATTATTTATATGTAAACATTGTTCACTGTGACGTCATGTATTGAGAACATATTCTATGGAACACAGCTCTAGTACATCACATTAAAAGTCATTAACCACCTGTCAAACATGAAACTTCAAAAGAATGACGTCCAATCAAAGTAAAGATTAAATTAAAAGTGAACTCTTTTACACTCTGTCGTTTTAAGTATTAAAGTTTCAAATTATCAGTTGTCTTGAGTCCAAAGTTAATTTTTAATTATTAAAGTTATATTATACTAAATGGAGGTAATGGAAAATCGTATTGCCCACGATGAGGTTTGGAATGATTTATCTCACATTAATTCTGATATTCCCACTCGAAGAATAAAATGTGAAAAGTGCAAGTAAGTCTATGAAATTCACAGAAGTCAGCTTACAAACTATGATTTCCACTGTATTCTAAGGAGACCAAAAACTGTGTGCTACTGTGATTCACTGCCTAACCCGCCGCTTGCTATTAAGTCATCGATTGTCATCCTTCAACATCCTGCGGAAGAGAAGCGTCCACTTCGTACTGCGCTAATGCTACAACTCGGCTTGATGCCAGGAAAGTGTACGGTTTATAAGGGTAAACGATTTCCTACGCCTAAAAACCAAAGTGAACTTGAAAACATATTTACCTCGCCAAGTTCGCTCCTGCTCTATCCTAGTAGGGATGCCATTCCCATTGAAAGCGTCGACAAAAGCCGGGGACCCTTTACTTTAATTCTCATCGATGGAACATGGCCTCAAGCAAAAGCGATTTATGCGAGCAGCCCAATGCTGCATAAGCTGCAGCAGGTTAAGTTGATCACATCGGGAACTAGTGATTATGTTATTCGGACACAACCCACTGAGGGCTGCCTGAGTACTTTAGAGACGGCGGCGGAGAGTCTTGCTATTCTAGAAGAGCATAATGAATATAAGACACAGCTGGTGCAACCATTACATACTCTGTGTAAATACCAGTTGCAGAACGGGGCTGTGGAACACCAATCGAAGGAGTATCGTATAAAAAATAATCAATATCCAAAGCTGATCGGAAGGAGGCTACATAAGCTATTAAATCGCACGGGCAGTGTGTTAAATGGGCAATCGGAACTAGCACTCAAGGCAGAGAAGGAAAAATAGCAGTTAACCATGTGAAATGGTTTCAGTACTAATTTGTGTTTATTTCGATGTGGTGAGGAACAAGTGTACACTATTTTAATAAATTTAAGCTTATTTTGTCATACCGACAAAAAAAAGTATTGATTTAAATGTGGACTAAAAAGAAGTGGGCGTCTTGAAGCTATTGATTTCGATAATAATTCGAGATATTTAATGGGCTCCCGATCTTCCAACTTCCACTTGTCAAGACAAAACACGATAGCACCCGCGATAGCTTAGTTTTGAGGGCAGAAGTCTCGAACCTAAGGGATATAATTCGAAGATTCTCTTGTCCGGAGCCTTGTTGCCGATAATATGGCCGAGCCAATGTAGTAGGCGTATCTTGGACTTCCACATCCACATTTTTGTTCCACTCGTAGAGTTCGTGGTTTAGTGGAATTTCCCACTGAAATTCCTTAACTCAGAGGTTTTGTCCTAGGCGGCGGATAGATGTTCTCCATATTGTCTGTGTATCCAAGGCTGGCCTCATCTTCGATGGTGTGACCAGGTAGAAGCAGATCTCCGTCGTCTTGTAGCCCAGGAGCACCATGCTTTGTAGCACCAAGGAAAGTAAGTAAGTATCTAAGCAGCTAGACGGAAATATCTATCTATTTGCACTGCCTCCAACAAATAATTCAAGATAACTTGTGGATAAATAGACGTGATCTCCAAAATCTTTGCTTTTGTAAATTATTACAGCTGGAGTAGTAGTGGTTTGATACTGATAGTACATTGCTAATTTGGATTCCAAGGAATAAGATTCTACCCCTTCGAAGTGCAAGAAAGTAAGCGATGAGTTATGTATTAAGCTTTTAGATAACAGAAACAAAGTGCAATAACTGTCCCAATTACGATTCTAAGATATGGCAGTGAACTGTATTCGCCAGCTTTAGGTAAATGTTTAGAAAGGGGTCAGTACTATAAGTGTGAATGTTAAGTCCTGTTAAATGAGCAGTCCTGCGACATGAGTGCCAAAATGAATCTGACCCATGAAGTATTGGGCGCTCTTAAGTGTAGGTGGAGATAATATGCAATCTAGGAGTGTAGAGTTGGTTACTGGCAGCTGGAATGTCATTAAGAAGAGCTATGGAACTTAAGATAAAGTGGAACTCTTAATATTTCTTACAAATTAGGCGCTTACTACTCTTGAGACAGTATAATATTTTTTGGTTATGATCGATGTGAATCTCACAGTCATTTGCAGATGGAAACCATAATTCCTCTAATCTAATACTGTCATTGCAGCTCAAATTAACTTCAAAAAGCATCGCATCCACATAGAGATCTTTTGTACTATCCCCTTAAAATGTAAGTGTGACGCTTGGGATTATTTGTGCTGAGGAGAAGGTAGCATAAGAAGGCGATATAAAGCCTTTATATAAAAATGTTTGAACCTAGCTCGAGCAATTGCGGGGCATTCAGTGTCGTGAAGGCATAGTCAGCACATGTCCGATTGAATAATATTACTTTTTTTGAAGTTATATTTGAGAGAGCAATAAGGAGGCAGTAAGGTAGTCCGTTAGGATCTTTTCATTATATTTGTTCATTGATAGAATCTCTTTCTTTCTTTTTATCGAGAAATCGATGATTTGAAAGTCAGTTTCTGAAGTCCAGTGAGAGACCTTTTCTTTTTGCTCCCAGTGATTTAGGTCTATCTTTATCTAGGTAACAGGTTGACTACAGAAGGGATTGGGTGTCAATAAAGGGAATAAAGTTAGTGTGATTTTATTTTATACAGATAGCAGTAGGACAGATTAACGACAAATCTAAACCAACTTGGACCCAAATTTGGAAGACAACGGAGCTTTTAGGGCTGCTGATACGATGTTTAAGTGTGATCTTCCGAGGTTTATTCTGAAGAATTCTCTAGCACAGAGCTCGAAAGCAAAAACTTCTGCTTGGAGGATAGACGCGTCCTAATGGCGATGAGAGTTTAATTGTAATTGAGACCGAAAATTGTAACTCCTACCTTTCGAAATACGGTACTGATTGAGAAATTTGAGGATCATTCCAATAACTGCAACTTGGAATAACAACTTTGAAGGGGCAAGAAAAGAGATTGTTTCCTTTCGACATAAAGCGTTTATTGCCGGTGAAGATTGATTGTTGGTGTTGTATAGGAGTTGAAGTTTAAGGGCGCTTAGCGCCACAGTCTTCGTAACACTTATATGCATGAATGGGAGGTCAAGAATCTAATTATATTTTGATAGTTTTGAGAATCGTTGATGTACTCTACCCAGATTTTAAAAAGGCCTTTGATAGAGTGCATTACACCTTGCTTTTAGCAAAGCTAAAATCGTTAGGTTTGCATTCCTCAATGCTACTTTGGTTTTATAATTATTAACAAATAGAAAGCAAAAAGTAAGGGTCGATGGTTTCACATCGCGCGTAATTGAAGTAACTTCGGGTAGCCATTTAGGCCCGTTGCTATTTACTTTATTTGTCAATGAAGTCCACGGGATTTTCCAATTATATAACGTTTCAACTTCTGCAAATGATTTAAAATTATTTTCTAGAATGAATAATACAGTTGACTGCATATGATTTCAGTCAGATATCAATAAGCTGCCGGAGTGGTGTGATCATAATGCTTTGGAACTGAATACTTCGAAGTGTAAGATTTTGTCGGCGTATCGTATTTTACTGCCACTTTTTAATGATTATTTTATAAACGATGTTAGACTTCACCGTTACGATGAAGTGAAAGATCTCAGAGTCATATTTGACAATAAATTGTAGTGGTGTAAAAAAAGTATTCATTCGGTACAATGTATTCGTTACTACCATGTACTCATTCGTATTCGTTACTACCATGTACTCATTCGTACTCGTTACCTGCAAAGTTATCAGATACGTATTTGCTTACTCATTCTGTTTGCACTACCCAACACATTTCAGGGGATTCTTATTCGCCACAGATATATATTCGAATACCCGTTTTCTCTTGCACTACCAACAAGAATTATTTTAAGAGATTTTCTTACTCGCTCTACACCAATACTATAATCGTATAAAATTGTCCTTTGTAAAATATGTCAACAAAACAATATCACCTCACAAGGAGGCGGACAAATTATACACACGGACACGCAATATGTTTTGTTTACCTTCAAGCAAACACACGGCTTGGCAAAAGTGAAAAGAGAAATCTGTTTCTAATGAATTATATTTGTTAGAGCAGGATACAATATTGAGGGAAACAAGGCAAGAGATTACTTTTGTATTCGGTTCGTAGAAAAGAGACAGAATTGTATTTGCATAGTTTCCAAAGTATTCTATAGGTGGTACTCGCGAGTATTAAGTATTCGTTACTTTTATCCGAGTACTTATAAAAAAAAACGAATGAGTACGAGTAGTCAAATGTATTCACATTTTACATCACTAATAAATTGAACTTTTCATTGCATTATGATTACGACATTTCAAAGTAGGCTTTCTTAAACGAAATTGCAAAGACTTTTGAGATGTTTATAGTGAGACCTTATTTAGAATATGCATCCATAGTTTGGGATTCACCATTTGATGTTCAAGAGCTTAGATTAGAAAGAGGTCAGAAAAACTTCACGGGATATGCTATTCGAAAATTAAACATGTTTGAAGAACTCCCTAATTATGACGGCTCACTTCTATGATTGTTTATTCAAGATATAATTATCATATTGATTCACCGAAATTGGTTTCATGGTTTATTAATGTATATGCTCCCCAAAGGTCTCTTCGGGTGAGAAATTTATTTTAAGGCATATTACCAATTATGGTAGCAATGAGTCAATTTCAAGGTAGCAATTAGCCTTTTCCCGCAATACGAGCAATGAATACGTTATTACGCATTTTTCTTAAGATCAGTTCTCTTTTTCGACAAGGACTAAAAAAAATTCTGAAATTTTGGCTTTCTCTCATAGTTCGTCTCACTTTCCGTTGATCGACATCTACATTATGTACATATGTATGTATACGTGGTTAGTTTATTTATCCTTAATTCAAACAAGCACAACTACATCAGATATTAAATGTATTTTTTCGCTTTAATACAACAAATTATTTTGCTTTTGATATTTTTTTATATAAGATTTTTTTTTTACATGAATTGACATAAAATAAAAATAAAAAATATTATACTTAAAGTAGTTACTTAACATGCTACTAACTTAGTATTACTTTTTTATTTTAATTGTGACATTTACACTTAGAATCATCTTATCGTAAATTAATCTACTTACGTCAACTGAATATACTCATAAATATCCTATCTATGAATATTTTTTTTATTTTATTATATTTAATATTACATAGGATTTTATTGTGTTTTCACACATTTTAGAAATGCTTATTTTTTTTTAGTTTTAGTTTTAATTCCGTTCATATCCATTCCACACAGATATGCTAAATATAAACACAAAGTGCTTTCAATTTTAATTTTTTCATTATGGATTTCATTCGTTTTTAGTTCCTTAGACTTTGAGTTCATATTCAGTCTTCAAAAAGAAAAGTTTTAACTCCTCATATGTAGGTATTTACAAACATTTTATTTTCTTAGTTCTTAATTTTAAGTAATTTTATTAATTTAAATGTTTGTTATTATTTAACAGTTAAAAAAATGTACATTTTCGTGGGTTCATTCACATTTAGTATGCAGATTAAATATCTGTAATTATTTTTTTCTTTAAGGATTTGGAATTCAAGGCGGAGTTCCTTACAAGGATGCATATTTTATAGCATTGACAAAGCGAAACAGTAATGTTAAATTAGGATTGTACCTTTTTTGTTTATTGTTTTAATAATTTTTAGTGTAAATGAAAATGTTCACAAATAAAAATATCACAGATTTATGTTAAAGAACTTTCTTTGTTTTGAATTAACAAAAATGTGGGATTGTATCTAACTCTTACACACTGCCTGTGATCAAGTCAAGTTTAGAAATGTCTTAAGTAACCGCTGTAGTTATATGGGTTATAAGTTGAAGTGCAAATAATATCACCGGCTATTTAAAAGTGGGAATGGTGCTTGTACATGCACAATACATCATCAATTAAGTTTGGGAGGATGAATGTTTACTCGATAACTGATACATACATCAGTTCCATATGTCCCACCTACAAGAAATCCGATTATATGTATGCCTTGCACCAACTATCGAGGCAATCCCAACTTCATGTCGAATATGAGATTGTATCCAGCGTAGGTATTGCGTGAGCCTTTCTGTAGGACAATGATCGGAAAATACCAGGGCGTATTCCGTCCCATCTGTCTATCAACGATAAAACAAAGGTTCATACTGAACCAGATCCTGAAAAAGACTAACGACTTTAAAGCCGCACATATAATAGCATTCATCACCCAGACCAATAGGGGCGATGGCTAAACTCGGAATCCCCCCAAAATAAATCCATCTGTGTTGAAGAACACTGGAGAATACGAGATGCAATACGCAGTTTCGAAATAGATCTTCTGAACCATTCCAAACGTATAAGGAGATGCACTATAATGTGGTTTCTTCTATTTTGTGTCTGAGCAAATAGTGCGTATGGCAGGAGTGATTACAGAAGACACTATCTTCAACAAATTCGTCTAGGTGCAGGAGTACGCAGACGATATTAAAGACATTAGGCGCCTCCAGTCCTCCACAATATCCCATATGAGATTACATCGAGTGTACTGTGTGAACATCTGAAGTCTTTCTTAGATTAAATTGTTGCAATTAAATTGCAATGAGAAAAGTTGAACAAATGCCAAGCTATGAAAATATACATAAAATCGTTCAAACTCAAAGTATTACCATCTGGCGACCAACATAAAACTATACTTTCAAGGCTACATCAACACTGAAAGGACATTCGATGAAATGGGGGACGAGTTCCAAAAATGTTGTACCCTGCTCGCCAAACAAGAACTACGCGTTACGACGGGCGGTGTTAGAATAAAGGAGGAAACATTGGGATGGAACATAAAAGTTCAGAAAAAGATACCTAGCTTCAAGAACAAACTTTTCAAAAGATGCAAAAACTCAGAATTTGATAATGTATAAAAGACCATTAAAAGAAGTCGGCAGAGTGTAAGTGTTTTGTAGCACTATGAAGAAATGAAGCATTTGATGAACTCGATGAAAAGCACAGCAGTATAAAGAGTAGCGAAACAAAGATTTAAGATCTGAAATTGGTAAAGGCTTCTCGCGACCAAACAAGTTGTGTGTATTATATCTTTAAAAACAAATGAAAGGGAGCTTAACGTTTATCCGAAAGACGAATTGTTAAGCTCTTCATGACAGTTTTTACTCTCAAACATTCGCGAGAGGTGAGACCAAGAAAAAACTTGTTTGGGTTTTCCGGGACTCGAACCTCGAACCTCCCTCTTAGTAGTCCAGCCCACTAATCGATGAGGCACAGCGGCGTACATCCAAAACCTTAATATTGATAAAAAGAAAATAATAACTTTGAAATGTGCTCCAAACGTTCAGTCACTACCAATTGGTTGCTCGAAGAACTCACAGAAAAAAATTACAAATTTGCTGATGATCCATTATCGCACAGTCACTGTCTTACTAATTTTTAATAAACCCGAGTATCTTTCTTCAAATGTCTTCTACTATAATCCGGATAATAATTATGTTTTGAGAGCGATCGTGCGCCAGAATCCCAATCCGACCTCAATTACAATTCCTAAAAAATATCTAATCGGCTTTTTCGTATTGCTGCTAAGGGCACTTCTTCATAACTAAATTGTGATGAGAGTAGAAGTAGAAGGTTGGTCGACCGGAAGTTGTTCAATTAATACGAGTGTTATACAATTCTGATTTTATTTATTAAACGAAGCACTTCTATCTACACTCTCTGAAGCACTTCAAAATCTTTCTGGAAAATAGGGTCTCCACCACATCCTAGTTAAATTTTGACAAATACCTCCAAGTTTCCATCCCTCCCAGGTTATTCTGAAATGAGAATGGCTTCCTAGAATATAAACCAATACAAGTATAAGCTTGGCCTCTCTTTCTGATTTCCAAATTTTTGCAGAGTGTTCCCGGCGAAAAAATGGAAATCAAAGAAGTCCTATACCGTTGATGTTCAATAAGGCACTGATTCTTAATCGAAGTCACAGAAGGGTAGTGTACACGGCTACGGTTGATTTTCCAGGAACTCCAGGACATTTAAGGAATACAATCTATGAAGGGTGCCATTTGAAGTCCGATGGAACTTAAAATTAAAAGATATCAAAATATTTTGGTATTGGAAAATGATATCGTGGTCCAATTTTGGGTTACATATTTAAACAATTACGGTCAGAAATAACACGAACAATGTTGACTTCCAACGAATCAATTGTTGCTGGTTTAACGGCATAAACCAACGACTGCACTTAGTCCCACAAAAAATAATCGAGATGCTGACCTTGGAGATCAATTGTCATGTCCATTTCTATAGATAGATTGAAACTGTAATTTCAAAACTCGTAAGTCGATTGTTTTAGTCACCGTGCCCGATAGGGCCATCGTCGTGAAACCACGCGTAGCCAACTTCAAGATCCATTGTATTCAAATTCGGAAACAAGTAATTCGTGATAATCGTTTTGTAACGATCCCCATTGACCGTAACGGAAGCTTCGACCTCATATTTAAGGACATAAGCGTAGAAACTGGACCGATCCACATTTGAAAATTTACTCAGCACATTAAGCTTCACCGTTAAACACAATTTTGCAACAAAACAACGGGTTAGCTTGCAATTGCTGCGGAGCCCAATAAGCAAAATAATGACACCAATACGGAAAGGAAAAGATCTTTTGCGGATTACTTGGAAAGCACAGCCTCCACGATATGATAACAGATAACGGTAGTCCACTAATCGACTTTGCAACAGCTTGTAATACGATGATAAGTAGCACCAGCTTCCCAAGACAACGAATCAACATAGCAAACTGATTGTCTCCAGTTGGTCGTACCGCCAAATTATACATGCAGAATGTAAACATATTCAGAGGGGCAAACAGAGACACCGACCCCTAAACAAAGCATTCAGATTCAGAGCTCGACCAGTCCTAGAGTAAAAGCTGCAGATGGCCCAAAAAAAGTAACTTAACGTTAGATGCCTAAGGACGCCTGGAATCGCTAAAGACTTCAGGAAGCACCTGAATGATAGACTCTTCGCTATTCATTCAGCTCCAACTACACTTTAGAGTGATAGAAGTTGCAAATTGTAAAACTAAGGCAGATAGAGGAGAATATTGAGCAGAGAAGGGAAATAAAGAAAACAGAGCCTGGGATAAAGAGAGCGTACTCTGTCTTCCAACTCAGGGAAATGGAAGAGTCGCGCGACAGGAACAATATTAGGCAGTTCTTGAAGAAAGCAAAGCAGCTGGCTTCAAAGCCGGTATAGTAAAGCGAACTTATTCATCGATCCAAAGGGAATTGTGGATGCGTTTGAGCAGTATTTCTAGAACCCTCTGAATGAGCATAATATCGAGAAAGTGATAGGGCAAGAGAACCAACTTCTAGTCAAGAAAGAAGTAATACCCTCTCCCACTATGAAAAAAAAATCACAAGTTCGCGAGCCATATTGGCTTACCAGCGAAGCTATTCAAACACGGATGTCGTGCAGCTCTTCTGAATTATTCCAAACGCGTACCAGATTTCGGGCCAAACGAATGCTTGAAGTATGCACATATACTTATGTAGATATATAATCGTGCGATTATCGTTAGATGCTGGAAATTAATTGAAATTAGAATAGCAGTTCATATATTTATCGAGCGAAAAATTCGTCGTAGAATTTTTGATCCTTTGTGCGGAAGAGCGAATGGAGGAGAAGGTACAACACCGAATTCTACGAAGTGCACCAAGATATGGATGTAGTCCAAGGTTCGGCGAGGATGGAAGTCTTTCCTGTTTCAATCAAAAACTCTTTACGATCCAGGGGCCGTTAAGTAAGCTAAGTATTCTGAATAAAAATGTCAAAAGGTATATGGGAAATGATAGCTCGGTTTGACATTTATTTCTATTGTAAGTTCTATCGAAACGAACAAAAGAAGGACATTATTTAAATATTTATATACATACCCTACCCTTTCAGTAGCCTCGTATAATTCATTTAAAAGTTAGAAGTGAGTTCTGGTTATGGTATCAGTAATGAAACTTTTTGTAGAACTCAAAACTTACTTTATAAACCTACGCTCAAGGGCTATATTTTCGGAAAAACGTCCCCAAAAAAAACTTCGCAGAAAAATTCCTTTCCACTTAGTTAAGATCAATGACATTCAAAGTCACATTCAAGTTCTCCGCTAGAGACCATTGATTGCAAGTACATATGTTTTTCTTATGTCTTAATTAGTTCAAGAAAAGGCTTCACCTTAAAATCAATCAATCAATCAACAAAAATTCTCTCCGGTCTCAGATTTTGTTGAATAAAGGATTCCACGCTTTCTTCTTATTTGTACCAGTCTAACACTTGGACACTTGGCTGATAAAAGCTTTTTGTAAATGTATACCTACGAACAAAGAAAAACAGGAAAATAAAAAACTTGATATATGTATGTATGTGTATATACGTAGGTAAGGTAGATACATTACTTACATGACTTTAAAAACAAAAAATAATGGACGGTGTAGCTGAATTTTAGTAAAGCTTACAGCTTACTTAAAACATAAGAGAAACTATTATAACTTAATTGTATAATTTTTTTTTGTATAACGGTCTCACTATAACTGAGGCTAACCAACATACATAACACACGCACATGCACAAAATTGAACGGAAAATACAATTTAAATTCTACTTTGCTATATGCCCTGCCCTCCCCCTTAAAAGTATAGCTATCCTTTGTCCTTTCCGGCCCCAACACTGACTCCAATTAAATGTTCGCCGGCCATAAGACCGGCTGGCTGATGTGCGTAATTTCGAATTTGATGCAGCGATATCAGCTGATTGGGAAAACTGTTGGCGTTATTTTGATTCACGTTTTTATTTTGAAAACTTATTGCATCATAAAGGTAGGGTCGTTGTGCCATTGGATGATGGCTTAACGTGTTCAGATGTGGCGTCATCGAATTGATTGGTGTAAATGCTGAATTGCTCGTTGTTTTTGTTATACTGGCGGTATCGTATGGCCCAACGGTGGATGGTGTTGACACTAAATGAGAAGAAAAATTATGTTTCATTAAGATTTTAAGAAAGATGCTGTTAAAAATTAAGAATAAACTTAAAAATAATATAGTCATTGATTTATCTATTAAACTGTTGAATGTAAATAGTAGGCCACCTGATTTATTTAGTTTATTTTATAAGTGCGCTTTATTTTAAAGCTGGCAACACTAACGCACTTAAAATATTGAAAAATGTACAGTGTCAAGCACCGCGGTACGAAATTTAACGATAAATTTAGGGAAATGCATCAAGAAAATTCGTGAAACTGGCATGTTCATACAAAAGCTATCCGTATGCCCATTTTCTTTGCACAGATGAACAAATTGCAGCTGTTGTCCGAAGTTGGATAACCGTGTTGTCAGTCGTTTTGTTGACGTATCCTTGCTGCTGCGGTTTAGGATAGCCGTTGGGCTTTTCTTTATGGGGAAGTGTTAAGAATCGTTGATACTTTAACGATCGGCAAACAATTGACGCACTTAATAGATACTTGCGAAATTGAATCACAAACAGTCGACAATGTACTGCAAAATTGGGTTCCCAGTCTGGAATACTGACAAGTCAGTTGGAGTTCCGACAAATAATTTAAAATATATTGAACGGTGTAGTTCTAAAAACATTTTTACGAACAGATGTTAACAAAAATTTGAGACGAGTCCGCAACCGAACGAAGATATGTCAGTGGAGCTGATGTACATTATTAGATATCTCTTCTTCCCTAGAACGTGGTAGCTGGCAAGCTGCTGCTTAACCTAAAGAGAAAAGGTTGCACGGTTATAGTTTCTTAAAGAACTCTTGCAGAATTCACTCTCAGTGCTCGGTAAACGTGTTAGCAGACGTTTTGGAAACATGCCATGCTCTGCCAGCCTCGATTTGACGTCGTCATTTTTTTTTGTGTTAAATTGTTCAGAACGACCCGCAAACAAATGGCGCAACTAAGCAAAATATTCATCGAGCTTTTGCAAAGCCTTTGCCACAAAAAATCGAAGATGTACTGTAAAATTTGGATGAGAGAATGGCTTTTTATCAAGCCAACCGTGGGAGTCATTGAATGAAATAATTTTCGAATTTTCGAGACATTCGCGAGGTCAAACGATGAAAAAAGTGTATTTCCGATCCCGTTTTTCTGTTAAATAGTCGAGCGCAAAGCTCGATAGGGACACTGACATCTTTTTGTTGTTATTTAAGCAATTTATTCGCACGCTAAGCAATGCTCCTGGCCCTTGCAACTCTTTGTAGGGGACGAGCATCGGCCTAGATTTTAATTAAAGGGACTCTTCAGTCTGCAGTATCACCAGAGACTACAGTGGAAAAAATGTTTGTCAAGTTGAATCGTCGTGTAAGTGTCTATTCGTCTAGGCTACAATCGACTGTTTTAGGGCCTATTGAATACAAAACATCATATCTTGAGGAATTAAGGAGATTTAACAGCTACTCGTCGCACTTCGTATTCAAGTACTAGCCCAATAGAACACACAACATAGATTCTGGAACATACAGGATACTTACCAATATCTTCTCGTCCATTTTCCGCCATTCTGTGATGGGCTTGCAGGTCCGAATGACCGTTCGCCTGTGACGGTTGATGGGTGTTAATCGGTGGAAATTGATCCAAATGCGAAGGCTGTGCTTGCTGTGTCTGTTGCTGGAGATGCTGGTGCTGGTGGTGATGCATAACATCCGATAGATTTGCCGCCGAGTCCGGACTAACTTTAGGCCAGTATGGATGATCTCCCACAGACACCGGCGGCAGAGACGATGCATTCAGTCCAATATTTCGATTCATATTACCGCCATGAGAGGTAGTCGTTCCACCACCTCCACCTCCACCACCACCGCCACCACCGCCGCCACCACCGCCGCCGCCACCGCTTCCGCCAGCTGTTGTTCCGTTCGAACCCGACGTCGTCGACGATGGACCACCAGTAATGGGCGGTCTTTTATCAGTTCTCTCCGCATGCTTCTGCATATGCTTGGTCAGATATGTCTCCTGGGTATAACTTTTGCCACAATACTGGCATATGTGCGTCTTCAGATGTTTCGATTCCTTGTGCTTGGGAATGTGTTCCAATAGGGATGGCTCATCCGAAAAGCACTTATAGCACGAATTGCACTTGTAGGGCTTATCAGTCTGGTGGCAGCGGGAGTGCGACTGTAGATTGGACAATTGGGAAAAAGCCTTCTGACAGCCAGGATGACGACATTTGTACGGTTTGTCTCCCGTATGCGTACGGATGTGCTGTTGCAGGTGGGATAATTGAGTGAACTTTCGCTGACAAATCTCGCAGCGGTACGGTTTGATACCCAAATGTATTCGGGTGTGCTGCGAGAGGTACGATGAATTCGCAAAAGCTTTTGCACACTGTGAGCACTTGTAGGGTTTTGCCTCACGCATGTGGATTTGCGTGTGTAGCTGAAGATCCGCCTTTGAGCTGAATATCTGAAAAGAAATATAAATCAAATTTGCATTACAATTTGAACAGATTCTTAAACAAAAGATTAATTCAACGGAAATTAACTGCAAAACCACTGTCAAAGTGTAGTTAATAATCGACTTATTAATGGCGGAAATCTTAATTAGAACGATTACGAATTTATATAGACTGTCAACCGTTTGATGAAAGACCATCAGTGGGAAAGGTTGACGCACACGCTGCCGCTACTACCAATCGTGATGGTAATTAATGCGCAAAACGTTTCAATATGCAAATGAGAATAAGACACCACCTGAGCTACCAAGTGGAGTTGTCAAGCCAACTGATCGTATATCGTATGGAAGATCAATGAATGCAAATGCGATTTGACATCAGAGACAATATCCGGCGGCTACCGGTCTGCGAGATACTTGTTTCCTAATCGCTTAAAATTCTTTGATCTTTGATAAACTCAATGTATGTATGTAATCTGCGTTAATTGGACTGAAGCCCGCTGTGAATCACCTTTAAAACAAATTAATTAACCTGATATTTATAGAAGTTCTGATTTGAAATACTGATAAAACTTGGTCTATGAAACGTTAGTTGCTTACGAGTACAGTTCAGTAGAAAAATCGGAATCGAATTTCGAAGACGATATTTCATGAAAAAAACTGTTTCCCTTAAATGGACTGTGACACCTTGAGGCATATAGACTATGCTGAGGAAGTATGTCTGACTGTCTCAGCCCTACTAACTTGTAATAGGCTGGAAATCGAGGAAAGAAAGTGGGGCTAAAAAAAAACTTAGCTAAGGCCGTGAGCACCTCAAACTCTCATGCTCAACTCAACATTGCTAGTTAACATGTCAAGAAAGTAGACAAGTTTGCAGGAAACACGTTTTCCTTCTTCCTTCGACATCTATAAATGAACGAATGTATCTTGCGAATGACAATGTTTATTATTTTTTTATGTCCTACAGTAATAACTGAGTCAGTAATAACTTAGCGTTGGAGTAATAGTCGCTGCTTGCTTTAGTGCTGTTAAAATTGCTCTTCCAGTTTTTGTAAAACATTCCGAACTCAGCTTTGATCTTCTCGGTTCTGCCGCCCACATCAAGATCCGTGCTATAGTTCGTCCCAGGCTTGGGCAAGATTCCTTCTTGTCGACAGGATATAAGAAATGTCTTATGTTCTAAATCCATTACTTTTATTACATTCTCAAAGTGCAGCCTTACAGTATACAAGAACAAAAGTAAACAACCCGTCTCTATATGCAGCATAAAGTTAGCTCGGTATTTTTAAGAAAATACAGAAGAAATTTTTCTACAACTTGAAACGAACGGTAAGACAAACTTGAGCGCTGTAGAAAAGTACGGAGGTAGCCCTTACAAGGAATAGTTTTTCATTAAACATGTGAGCTATGAATTAATTCGAAACCCATTGACTACAGATTACTTAAACAGCATGTGCAGCTTAAGATACTTTGGTTTAAATGTGTTTGACAATGCTCTGATTAGATGAAATCACGAATTCAATAATTATATTCTCGAAGGTTCTCGATACGAAAACATTGGAAGGTCTACTTTTTGTTTCGAGAATATCGATTCTCCCATATCGAATTCACAAAATTAATGGACAAGTCCCACGTTTTGCAGTACTCTTCCAGTCTGCTAATCCTTAACTGCATATCAGTAATTGTATCTGAGAGGAAAACAATATCATCTGTGTGCTTAAGTGCAGGAATATCCTTATGAATGAAGCACCCCTTACAGCATTCATTGTTTATTTAATGAATAAAACGAATAGTAATGCACTTAGGTTGTTTGATGCCAATTGAAGTGGCAAACCCTTCAGATAGAAAGCCTCCCTCCCAGACATATGTAAGTTACCACGGTGTTAACGAGATTCCGATCTGAATTTTGTAGTCATCATCTTGTAAAAATGATTTCACTTCTTGTGAAATAGAAGAAACAGGCTTCCACAACGCACTGTAATAGCCCCATTACTATTTAGTACATACATATGTACATATTCGTTAGCGTTTGTCGACTAACAACTTCATATTTCCATAAGTTTCTTTCATGTTTGTTGAATGTGCGACAGGAGCTCATGAATATTTATTGTCATTGTGGACGAAACAGCTTTTAAACTGATTCTTGGCGAGTCTAAAAAAGTCGCCATTCCCCAAATCTTTAAGGAAACCAGGTTCTCGTAGAAGTCCATTAGCGCTATTACAAAACACCAAATCGCAGTCTTTGATAAAGAAATTCATAAAATTTTCGTGTCTGTTATGAAAATATGACTCTCGTATCTTTTTCTAACAAATCAGAAAGATGAAATAGAGAAATCACTCAATGTAGTCTGTCAGAATAAGAATTCCACCATCCACCACTTAGCCATTGCTAGGAGACACTGGAGGTACTGGAGGTCGACCCTTCTGGGAACTGGGTTTTTGTAAATTCGTGTGTCATAGTACAAAAGTAGGTAACAATCGTTTTCATGCTTTTGTGGTTTACTCCAAATCATGGGCGTTGTAAATGGCATAGACTTGTGACTTCCTTCGAGCCAATCTTTTAAAGTTCTGAGCAACTGTTGAAGCACGTTTTCTGGAGCCAATTTTTATCTCTTTTGTGAACAGAGACCCCAATATAAGGTTGATAAACTCTTTTTACTAGAGTCTTTATTGCGCTCCGTTGAGATTTTATAGTAAATTCGTCACAATTGTAGCAAAGTCTGCAGAATTTTTGCAAGTCCTTGGCACTTTACACAACTTTTTCACTTACTAGCCGAATATTCTTTTCACACAACTTGTTTGCGTAACTCACTCACATTAAAGAACTTGAATTCAATCCGAGTATTCTTAAGTATCGTTAAGCATTATAAAATTTCAGACTAATTCAGACAAAATCTGCCTGCTGAAGATCAGAGTAATACAATTTTAGGAAGGGGAAAAAATAAGGGAATTCGGCAGTTTTTTACAAGCAAAAAATGGAATACAGATATAAATTCAGCACATTCAAGTCTTTAGATTCATAATTTTTTAGGTGGTTTCCTAACAGTCCATTTATTCAGCTCGACTTAGTCTTTATTTTTAGTCCGAACTTTATATCAAACTTTTAAAGAACTCTCCTGAAAAATTGTAAACAACGACTTGTGCTATTTTCCTTGTTGCCACAGATTATAATTCTATCTATGTTAGACCTCTTGCTAATACATATCTTGTTCACTTGATACCTTTAGAATTGAACTTCATAATAGTCTCTTAAGGGTAAGAATTCCAGCAGATAGAAATAGTTCTAGTTATTCGGAATTCAAAGGATTCAAAATATATTAATATCTCAATATTAAGAAAACATCTTATAAAAATTCAGAGTACTTGTCTTAGGAAACTGAAAAGAATTTTTAAACCAAAACCTTAACAGAAAAAAATTGGGAGTATCAGGAACTTCACTCCATGATGCATTAGAGAAAGTGAATTTAGATCTTGACAACGCATTCTAGAACGTTTAAGTGAAATAAACCCTTCTGAGCAAAGCAGGAAGTAAATATTTCGAAACTGATATTCCCAAAGACGCTCTAATTTATAAAGAAAAAGAATTGATGTCCCCCAGGGCTCAGTTTTCTCTCCGACTCTCTTTCTCATTTTTATTAATGATCTCTTGTCTGTAACCTCTAATCCAATTCATTTCTTCCTGATGACAGTATCCTCAGTTGCATAGTTGTTTCCTAAGTCAAGTCCCTGCTCTTCGGCCGTAGAAGAGGAAAGGCAACGTACATATGTTAAACTCATTAAATTCCGACCTTGACAGCATAATCAAAAAGGGTTCCAAGCGAAACCATGACCCTCAAGCATTATCCATGAATGGTACTTGCATCCCAGAAACCGAAAGAGTTTTAATTCTCGGTATGTGTATTAACAACCATCTTCGTTGGAACGATCAACATTCGAGGTCGCCAAAAATGTTGCAAATATCTAGGATTCCTTAAGCAAAAATACAAATACAAATTCTTGGCGCAACGGACCGTATGTGGTCCAGGGCCTAGCTTCTCGCGACCATTCGTGTTGTGCGTGTTATATTTTTCACACAAATGGAAGGGACCTACAGTTTAGAGCCATATCCGAAAGGCAAATTGAGAAGGATTCCTTAAGCGGTGCAAGAAATAATTTACCCCGTCTGATATGGCCTCAATTTATGAGTCATTCATCCGCCCAAAGCTGAAATACAACGCCCACATCTGGTCCGGTGCACCCAAGACTGTTTTGCGAATTCTAGATAAGGTCCAGAACCGTGCGTTAAAATTTATAGGTGATAGAGATATTGTAAGCTCCATAGTCTCACTTAATCACAGCAGAAATATTTCGTGTTTTCCTTCAAAATTTCACCCACAATACGCGTCACGCTTCGAATGCACATCAGTTCACCCTCAAGCCCAACTTCGGACATACCGTCAAATACAGAGATTCGTTCATAAGCCGAACGACACATACATATATGTATGTATGTGGAACGATCTTCCAGGCTTTGTATTTCCTCATCGTTACAACCTTCAAGCATTCAAAACCAACGTGCACCGGTACCTCCTCTGTTCCTCTTCCCCCTCCTTTCAAACGCCCGGGTCCTGAAAAAAGGATATTCATATCCCCTTTGGTGCGAGCGAATTATAAAAAAAGAGAATTAAAATGAAGCTTAATACTTTCAAAATTGTATACTCTGCTATCTACGCTAAAAAAATACCCTTCTTGAACCAGAAATTGACCAGTCAAATCCTTTTAACGTTCATCGAATTTAATATCGAATTATAATCTCTATCGCTTTTCACCATCTCTATCCCTAATAAGATATGATGCACGACCATTCACTTTATCAGAAAAAGGGAATTTGTATGGAATTGGTCCAAAAGAATAAAAGGTCGTTTGGTCATGATTAGGTCTCAAACTTTGTTTTACGTAAATGTCCCTATACATTAGACGTTACTCTTTCGTAAATATTTAACCATTAAATATAATAATGGCTACTTTCCTAAGATCTTGCCAGTACCTAAAAAATTAAGTACAAGGAACTTAAAAGAATTCCGGCCAGTTTCACTACTCTAATGCAGAAAAAATTATTTGAGCGGTATATACTGACAGCCTAGAAAATTTCTAGGAAGAGTTCAGTATAATTCCAAACAAGCAGTTTGGTTTAAGAAAAGGACATTTAACCGAGCGTGTCTTGTTATTCCCATGTAATGAGATTGTAGGCAATATAAGGCCAAAAAAATCTACGGTAGTTTTAGACATTCACTTGAAAGCAACATTTAATTCTATTTGGCATAGTAATAAAATGAATAAGGTTTAATTTTGCAATGGCATAATAAATGGTTTTCTAAGTTCAAAAAACGCAGTTCTTTTCGGCGTGCCATAGGATCAATATTGGATCGTAAATTGTTTAATTTATTCCTTGAAGACTTTCCTTTCAAATTACGAATGGCTAACCTAACCTAATCTGCCCCTACTGAGATCTTAACTTGCTCCTGGGGTTTGAACACTAACACTATAACTAATATCCTCCCATCATTGTAAGTTTATTACCTACATATGTATACAATGTGGCGCAAAATTAATCATCCTATCGGAAGATGTTATAATTTTTGCAAATGGCGTCGTATGTCAGTAGTTTATAGTCTGAGACTTTAGATGGAAAAGAATTAATCGGTTGTATAATCGATTGTACCTACATATATGTACATATGTACATACTTATAGACTGAAAATTAAATTGAAAAAGAGTGATACACTGCACGAAAGGCACGATAAAAGTGCTTAAATGACGTCCTATTTAGGAAGATCACCTTCTTTTGACTTCCAGGACAACGATTGGGCGTTAATTGAAGCGTTCTTCATTGTCAATGATCTAGACGGCACGGGAAAGGAAAAGAGACGTGAGGCTGTACTGTTAAGCAGGCTGAGTAAGGTTTCTAAAATAAATCATGAATACAGAAGCTCCGGAGGATGCAACAGCAAAGTACGGAAGATTCAGTCTATGGAAAATCACTTTCAGCCTACGTTCTAGAGGTTCCCAAGTTCTCTGAAGTTCTCTGAAGTGTCAAAGCAGGAACATGAACCACTTTATGAGTGGGCAGTCAGGGTAAGAGCACTAGCTGTAAACTGTGACTTTGACAGCCATCTTAATCGAGACAGATCGTTTCGTCATGGGACTCAACAAAAGTCCGCGAAAGGACAAACTCTTTTTGAAAGATATAAACATGTTAATATTGGAGGAAGCGTTGTAGATAGCGCTGTCGGTGGAGTGTGTGAAACCACAGTATATTTAGTTCAACGGAGCAGATGACTGCAACCAGTAGAATGACTAGCATATGTACCTATAAAATCAGGAAGACAAATCGACGAAACTCATATGGAAAACAAGGGCATCCAAAACCAACCCACGGATCCCCCACCTCCAATACAACGAGATGTAAATTATGCAGCTACACAAACTACAAACAGGGTCAATGCAGATTTAAAAAATTATGAGTGTAAGCGGTCTACTACAAAAAATGTGTCCAATTTGAGTAATGAACATTTTAATTTTATTAATAGAAATGAAATGCCTTTGTACTATTGCAGATTAGGTTCTTCCATTAACCCTAGACTATTTGAAACATTTCACGGACTGCCAATTAGGGAATACGAATTTAATGTTGAGGTATTACAATAGTAGTGCTATTAAACCAATTGAAGTTTGCCAATTTAATGTGAAATTCGAAAATAAAATTAGATTCATTTACACATGTATGTATGTGCATGTAATTAAAAAACAGGGGCCTAACCATTCTTTGTTGAACGCAATGTCTATTTTCCAAATTAATTTCGTGAGTGAAACAGACAAAGATTCAGCACATATTCACCACAATTATTCAACTCTCTTTCGTTTTATAAAACCCGTTTGTAACACAGAAATGAAATACTTAAGCAAACATTTTAAAAATAGGTTTATGTTTAACGTCCACGCTAGAAAAATCAAAGCAGGAACAGCTACATCCATTCTCAAACACCAACTTTCCTCGAAACACTTGTCACAGACAACCAACATCCTTATGTATAAAATCCTTAGTCAATCAGCTTATATACATATGTATATACATTATATTTCAACTACTGTAGCGAAATTTTCTTACCGGGATCCAAAAGGCAATAAAAGAAACGACAGATGGCTGTATGCTCTATGGCCCCGTATTATGCTCACCGATTTTTCCGCTAGTGTCCTATTTTACCCACACTGTTTTCGAGTAAATGCTGCGGAATAAATTGATGTGCTAAAGGCAGCCGGTTAACCCTGGATAGAAAGACCGTGCGAATTCCAGCTGGATTCTGTATCAACTTGCAAAGCCGGAAAAGGCAGGAATGGAAAGCGATTAATTTCCATGATCACATACCACCAAACTTGTTGCCACCTTACTTAGAGAGCTTCATTCATTCGCATTCAAGTCGGGTGGAACATGTCTTGACTACATATCCAATTTCGGAAAAAGAGTTCATAAGTTTGAAAAACCTGCAAAGAGGTACACTGAGTATTGTTTTCACGTTGAGGCTCAGCCCCAAACATTCTCCCAATTTGTTCGATAAATACACGGCAGAGCTTCTAGAATTTTGTAAAGGAAAAATGGTGGCAACAATTTCACATTACGCAGCATCAGATGATCCGTGTGTGACTCAAAGAAACAGTTGAAATTAAAAAAAAAAAAAAAACTATTTTGAAAGTCTAATCATGGAAATGTATACAAATTATTCGTTCTACAAGGTCATGATGTTAAAAAAAAGAAAAAACCAAAACAAGCGCAGTCAATAAAGAGCACCAACGGGGAATTTGCTAAAAGTAATAGAGAAAATGCTGAACTATTTGCCGTGCATTTAGAAAAAAAAGTTAAAACCACTTGACAGTCACCATAATGCGAATATTAACTGCACGACAGTTGTTGCAAGCGACGAGTTTAGAGTCAAATTCGTAACCCTGTTGGGCGTAAAATAAGAGATGTCAATCGTAGGACCAACACAGTTCCTGGCTATGACAGGACAGGTTCTTAAAAGTTGTCGTGAAAGTATTAGATAGTCTCTATCTCATAAACGCCGCATTTAGATTGCAATACGTACCAAGGCAATGAAAAGTCGAAGATGTTTTTATGGTATACTGAAATTTCTTATTGGCTGACACCCTGTTTAGCGAACATCTCACATTAAGGAACAAAATAAATTTAAATAGCTGGATTCTACTATTTTCTATGAAAAAAAAATTTTGAAATACAAAATACATATGTATGAGCCCAAGGATATTTTTAACGCTGATGAAGACGTTGCACATTAAAGAGGAGCCCTGTTCTAGAGGAAAAACATTCAACGAATGGTTAACGCTAATGCATTGCATTAATATGTCTGAAGGACGTGAAGAATTGCTCGTTATTGGAAGATCAGAAAATTCTCGCTGTTTTAAGAACATTTTTTTTTTCGGATTTTCGGAAATATATTTTCCAATTGTTTTTATTCTCAAATCCAAGAGGATACAAATAGTGGGTTACGCAGAAGACGTGGTAATCATAATCAGTTCCAAACATCTTTCCACAATCAGTTATATTATGGAATCTGCTTTGAAAGAATTATCATCCTTAAACCAGGAAAAACCCATTTGTTTCTCTTTACCAAAAGGAGGAAAATAGAAAAATTCGACCCTCCAAAGGTAAACGGAGTTCGCCAGAATCTCTCCTCAGAAGCAAGTATCTAGGAACGATCCTTGATTCAAAGCTCATTTAGAAGAGAAACACAGAAGAAAGGATGAAAAAGGCATTATGTATATGCTTTTTACTCGTGCAAGAAAACTTCGGTAAACGATGGGGACTACGACCGCCCATAAGCCACTGGATGTATACTGCGATCATTAGACCCATACTTACCTACGGAAAAATTGTATGGTGGAATGCAACAGACAAAACTAGCTACCTTAATGAACTTATGAAGGTACAAAGATTATCATGCGTCAGCATAACAGGAACCCAGAGATCAACATCTCAGGCAGGACTGGAAGTGATGCTTGATCTTGCTACTCTAGATGAGTTTATAAGAAGCACGGCTACCAAAAGCACGATTCGTCTTAGGGAATCAAACACACTGAAGCAAAGTTTCTATGGGGCACGGAATTATACTTCAATGATACAGATCATACATAGACTTTAATAAGAAGTATTACACCTTTATTCCCGAAAGACATGAATGGGAATCCAACACATTGCCCAATTTATAGGATTTTCTATTCTACACTGACGGGTCCGGCGCAGGAGTTTTCTGTGAATCACTCAATATCAACGATTCATACAAACTCCCAGGCGACTGTAGTATCTTCCAAGCCGAAATCATCGTCAATAAAAAAGCAGCACGGGCTATACGTGCTGAGAAACCAGGATTACAATCTTCGCTGATAATCAAGCAACCATCAAGGCATTAGACAGCGACACAGTAAGACCAAAAATAGTTTTGTCATGCCGGAAAACTATAAACAGAGTGTGCAACATTTACGAAGCCACTCTCTATTGGGTCCCTAGACATAGTAATATACATAAATAGTAACGAAACAGCAGATGAGCTGGGACGGAAGGGACCAGCATTTAATGATAACCTCATACAGGCATCAATAGCCATCATTATTGGTGTTCCAAAAAGCAGAATAGACCTTAAAGCAAGAGAAACAATCAAGACCTCCTAGGCAGCCAGAGGTGACTGCATCATATCTCGCAGCTTATAGCCTATAATGAACGATAGGAGGACTAAAAGTCTTTTATCATCTTTGAACAAAAGAGAAATCAGCATCATGACAGGAGTATTAACTGGGCACCGCCCGATAGTTGCAATGGCCGTCAGAATGGCCGTCAGCTCTCCTGATTACTACAGAAGTTGTCATGATACGGAAGACGCAGAAACTAACATGCACTTGCTTTGACCTCCAAACCCATCGCTTCCGCTACATGGGAAACAGACTGTTTCAGAAATTAGAGGACCTGTCACAAATCCCTCTCGGGAACATGATTAGTTTCATCAAGAGCATAGGTTTGTTTTGATTAAAATCAATTCGTGAAGGAAAAGATATGGTACCACAAATATATAGGGAATCACAATGGACCAACTGGAACCCGTGTATGCACATCTGGTGGCGCTCTTCCCTCTTTACCATATCACACCATACCATACCATAATCTCCAAATCCTGTTTCCAAGGTAACAGAACTTTCGTCGGCTGCCTCAACTTGCAGCGAAAACTATTCAAAACTTTTTTAAGAAATGCGAATTTTTAAGGACAAAAAACATTTCCAAAAAAGTCTGTGACGTAGGGGATGATATTCACTTATCAGAGAAACCGGTTGCGGCGAACGGACACACTCTATGGAATATACCCCGCGTGTTGACAATGTCGTCACGGACGCAAGATGGAATATGGAAGTGTTCTAAATCTTGATGTCTCAAGTGAGGATAAGCAGTCGGAACCACGCACCGATAAGAATTACCGAAGTGATATCTACATAATCACAATATCCTACTTTCATTGTAGTTTTTCCTTTCCTCTCTTTCTTTTCTCCAATTCTCTCGGAGTGGCTTGTTTTGCCTCCGCTATCCTTTCTTTGACTTTCTTTCTCGTCTTCTCGGGCTTAAGACTTTGAGGTAGGAAGCGAATATACCATTTCGCACTTTGCTCAACTGAGGCCCCTTCTCAGTGGGTCGTGGGTCCTCTCGGTTGACCGAGAACCGGTAAGTTGGGAGGTTTTCCACGATTCCAAGTGCTCTTGGGGGGTTTGCTCTTTCCTGCTGGGGGTTACTGTTTTCCCTACAGCAGTGGCCTTTTTTATGCCTCCGTCCGGCTTTGGACGACTATTTGCATGCCGTGGAAGTGTTCTCTGGGGTTTGCGTCTTGTTTACTATGTCCTCCTGCTCCCCTCGGGTTTACAGTCGATCTCGGAGGTAAGCTCCTTCGACTGTTTCCTGATGATAATATTTTTTGATTATTCTTATAGAGCGGACATTCTTTTAAGTGGAAAAAAAAGTGGTTCCGTAGCTATCCGCTCATGACAGCTTTCACTGTAATTAAAATCCGAGAAAGCGCAAAGGGACAACAGGTCCTATAGACTTATTTCATTACAAATACAAATATTTGGCGCAACATACCGTTTGTGATCCTGGGTCTAGCTAGTTCTCGCGACCATATGGATCGTGCTTGTTATATTTGTTCGAACAGATGAAACAGACCTACAGTGTAAAGCCGTATCTGAGAGGCGATTTGAGAAGCTTTCTCATGTCAATTTTTATTCTCGCGTCTTTGTGAGAGAATCTTTTTGGTGTCTTCTGGGATTCGAACTTGGAACCTCCCGTAGTAGTCGAACGCACTAATCATTGAGCTACAGCACTTATCAATTTCATTATTACAGATAATTTCAAAGGTGTTGTTCTCTTCTTCTTATTTTTTTCCCGTAATTTTGCTTAAACGATTACAAGCTTCAATAGAACATAAGGGCCTAATTCGATATCAAAAATTACATTTTCGAAGCAAACATTCCACAACGGATTTAGTGCGTAAGATAGCAAATGTAAATGAAAAAGTCCTGTATACCTAAATTGAAATGTCCGGTCGAGTTCTTTTCTTGATGTTTCTCAAGCTTTTGATAAAGTATGGCAGAAAGGATCCGAACTCACGATACGACAGCTCTTTACCAATCTGCTACGTGATAAATTAAAATTCTATGTTACAGAGAGACTCTGCCGTTTTAAGCACATTAACGAATATTGCGACTTTTAAAAATTGCAGATTGTACACCGCAGGGGAGTGTACGAGGTCCGATCATATACCTACTATTCAAGCGGGACATACCGCAATCAGAAGACACCATTATAGCTATATTTTCGAACGATGCAGCAATATTGGCCACGGTCGGTGAAGCTACCGGAAAAATGCAAGTATGTAGCCAAAGATGAGCTATGAACATAGTTGAAGAAAACTTTGGTACATTATACTTTATTTCAAGCTCAACATCCAGAACAAACTGCTTCCATTCAGAAAGTAATAAAATGTGGATGTACAGCCTTGGCCAAATGTATTTAAGAATTTTAATGGGTGCCTAATACCTTTAGTCAAGGCTGTATGGTGTACAACTCTAGACTCGCATCTAGACGTCATAGAAACTTTTGAAAACAAACTACTAAGGGCAATCGTGAACGCATCGCGTTATATTCGAAATGACTACGAGTATGTCCACAGAGATTCTACCTTTTAAGTGAATACGAATTTGACATTACTACGAGCATAGGCAAGTTATTGCAGGAGTAAATCAGTGGAAACTGCGTTGGCAATTACAGCTCACTTTGCGAATTGATTATCTGAGTAGAGAAACCCCGCAATGTGGAGTCCTATCCCCACTTCATTGGAATTAAGTGCTTAACCTACTATTGATAAGGATAGGGATGCATTGTGATCGCTTATGCAGCTGACATTGCTGTAGGAATTTCGGAAAAGCACCTTAATACGCTAAAAAAAAATTCTTACTCTTACTTAGGGGTGTGTGTTACCGTATAAATCACCTGGCCCGGATGGCATATTGCAAATCATGCTATAAAAAGCTCCGAAAATGCTAGGTACAGAATTAGGGAAATATTCAGACACTTTCTTAGACTAGGGTACATACCGTTAGCATGAAGGGAGATAAGGGTAGTGTTTATAACAGCACGACATGACAGCAAAGGACTTCAGACCAATAAGTCTCTCCTCCTTTGTGCTAAAAACCTTTGAAAGGCTTCTAGATGCCCATATAAGGAGCAAATGCAACAATGGTCAGTTGTGCTAAGCACAACAAGCATACATGAAAGGAAAATCGGCAGAAACAGCTCTACACGAAGTAGTGGAGAAAATAGAGGCTAGTCTGCATCATGGCGAATTTGCTCTAGCGGCCTTCCTAGATGATGAAGGAGCCCTCAACAACGTAGAGAGTAGGCCCAACAAACAGGCCTTAGATAGCACGGAGATCGAGCAGGGAACAACAAAATGCTAGACACACGAAACATCAACTCCGTTCTCGGAAATAGCTCTATCAGGAGATCGGTAATCAGAGGAACTCCCCAGAGAGGAGTCTTATCCCCTTTATTAAAGGTATTGGTTATCGATAGGATATAGGTGTCACCGCATATGCAGATAATGTCGTGATCATAATTCATGGTAAATTTACAAACACTCTGAGCGAACTTATGAAAGTCGTTCGGATGACTCTTAGGGGCAAAAGATTGCGGACTTAATGTCAATCCATCCAAAACGGAACTGGTTCTCTTTACTAGAAAACACAGTATACCACAGTTCAAACGGCCAAAACTGGACGGTGTACAGTTGTTCCTTTCGGACAACGCAAAGTATCTTGGTATAATTTTAAACAGGAGGCTGAACTGGAATCTAAATATACTGGAACGAATCAGAAAGGCATATAATGCTCTATTTATATGCAAGAGAACAGCTGGCAAAGCCTGACTGAAACCTGCAATGCTGTACTGGCTGTATATAATGATAGTCAGACCCATTCCCACATATCACAAGTTCTAGCTGTACTCAGGGCTGTGGAACTAGTAGAGAAGAAATCAATATCCAATAAGGATATTGCCATTTATATCGATAGTCATGCCGCACTCAAAACGCCAGAATCCAATATCATAAAATCTGAGATAGTCAGGAACTGCCGCACAATGCTAAAGGTATTATGCACGTAGAACCGCGTAAAACTATGATGGGTGCCAGGACATTGCGGTATAAAAGGGAATGAACTTGCTGGAGGAAAATTGCCAGTAGGCGAAACTGTGAATATCAAACCACTTTCGTGCGAAGTTAAGGCTACCATTAAAGGCAAAGTATACAAAATAGACAACCAAAGATGGTCAATTTAGCAGGCCACAGGGTATCCAAACCTTGCGGCCAGAATCCGACCGGAAAAGAACTAGGGAAATTCTAAACAGAATTCAGCTAAGAAAAGCAGTAGGAATGTTGTCCCAGCATTGCCTTTGGGAAAGCACGCAAAGAGACTGGGCCTTACAGACACAGATGTATGTAGATACTGTAACGACATATGCGTCGAAGAGGGCATCACACATATGCTGTGTGAGTGCCAGGGAATAGCTCGAAAACATAGGAAATACCTAGGTAACTAATTCTTCAGTAACCTTGAAGAGGCTACTTAGATTCTTGAGGGAAATCAAGTGTTTCAGGGAGAGTGTTTAGGTTTCTATTTGCTTTTTATGGAGGTTCCCCAGGGATCGCGATGGGCCCATTTTGGTGCCTAGTGTTTTATGAGGTTTTCCTCATAACCTAAAATAAACTAACCTAACCTACTTACGGGTGTGAACCCCTACCGAACTCGTACTCTTTTCAAGGAAATATCAAATTTTCAGAAACTCTCATTCTGCCATAGTATAAGCCTAACTTTCTCTGAAAAAGCAAAATATTTGGGTATTAATTTGGATTGGAAATTAACCTAGAAACCTTAAATTCAAGAAACAGTCAAGAAAGCTTGTAAACCACCTACCGGGAATAGATGGGGTTTGCAACCTCGCATAATTATATGGTGTGTAAAGCCGTACTCCTCGACATCTTTAACAAATAAACAGCAACTAGTAAAGCCATTGGCCTTGAAGCAAAATATCAGAGGTCTAGGAAAGATTGTGGCCATGAATTCATTCTGAAATAATTCGAAATATCCTAGGTTTATCCGCATCTTTTCGCCAAGCTAGGGTGTATTCGAATCCTCGGAATCCCTAAATTCAATAATAACTTTAGACTGCCGAGGAATTGAGTCTCTTGGTAGCAGAGCACACGGATATTTCGTGGATTGTAAGGATAACGAACTCGCTAGATATGGAAATCATGAACATTTTCTGAATCAGATGGGCAGATGTCAATCCAAATAATTTTACCCATTCTTGATTGAATGATCATCGTCCAGGGTTTCGCACTCAGACTTTAGCATGCATCCGAAGCTTAGCTGGAATCTAAAAATAGAATAGTTGGAGAAGAAAGGATTTATAGTTTTGAAACATACAGCAAATCCTTCGAAAGGAATGGAATCTTCGAACAAAGTTACCCTTATGCCAAACCGTTCAACCCAGACGATGATAACCAAAACGTCCGTCCACATGACCAAACTGAAGTAAGGTAAGTAATATCCAAATTTAAGCTCTGGTTCTCGGCCCTGACGCTCTGCCTGGGGAGCTATATGGTAACTGGCAACCATCTGGTAGAGAGCATACACCAACTCATTTCAACCATGTGGTTAGATGAGTGTAAGCCTGATGAATGGAACGTCAGAATCAATTGCGCGATTCAAAAGAGAGGAGACCTTGCAAATTGCACTAATTACAGAGGCATCAGTATCCTTAACATCGCGTATAAGTTCCTAGCTACCATATTTTGTGAACGCTAGAAAAATTTCACCAAAAGCTTGATCATCCCCTGTTAGTGCGGTTTTAGGACAGGAAAATTCACAATTGAAAATATTTTTACACTCCGGCAGATCTTGGAGAAACCCAATTCAGCATCTCGTTATCTATTTCAAAGCCGCCTAAAATAGCATTTATAGAGACAAGCTATATAGAGCCATGTTTAGTTTATACATCCATGCCAACGTCGGCTGTCATGCGACTTCTTCAACATCATCCTTGAAAAGATGGTTCACTTGCCAGCATCGTAGAATGTAGATACAACATTACTAATGTCTATGAAATTACTTGCAAACACCGACGATATTGACATTATTAGTAGAAATTAGCGGACTGTCAACGGCGTGTTATCCTGCGGAATCGGACTGAACGCCATAGTGGGCTGCTATAACTCCGATGTAGCAGCCTTGACACTTCTTTGACCCGTAAATCTGATAAGATTAGCGAGGAAACCAAAAGGAGCATGAATTTGCCGATCGGCTTTTTTCGAGCTGGGAAGACCCTGCCCTGAACAACTAAGGAGACTTTATATAAATTCCTTATCATTCCAGTCCTAATTAAGTTGGATGAAGATGTCCGCTGTTGTTTTGAAGGAAAATTCTTCCTAGGTATTCAGTTCTATTTCCGTTGATGGCCTTTGGAGGAGAAGATTCAATGAATACGTATACGAGCTATCGTTTGAGATGGCGAATGGACAACAATTTTCCGGCCCACAGAGACTTTGAATCTAACCTGGAGAAATAACAGAGAAGAGGACTTCTACACCTTAAGTGGTGCGCACAAATTGAAAGGAACCTCTATGTACTTGGGTTGTTCAACTAGAAGCAGTTAGTGAAACACGGGATTAATTGGAGAGGCTTCTTGGTTGAGGCCCGGGATAACCCCGAACCACTTTATTAAGTAAGAACGTAGTGCAGTTAAAATATGTAAGGCGGAGCGAGTTTTTTCAGGAATCATTTAACTCACTTGCGGGCGCGTTTAACTATCGAGCGGGATGTCCGAAGTTCGGTGGGATCGTGATAAACTTTTTGGTGTTTTCTGGGTCCTTCCATTTGTGCGAAAAATATAACTCGTACAACTCGAAACACGCGAAAAGACAGGCCTTGAATCACCCATAGTCCATTGTGCAAATGTTAGCATTTTTTATCTCACTAAAGATCTAATCGACTAGATTTTGTCAGTGACTATCCGCCGGAGTTCCTGGCTTGCCGTCGAATAAAGATGAGTACAACCTATAAAACACTGCTACATTTTGCCAAAAACATGGAGCTAACCTTGGTTCGAGGTAACAGCGACATTTGGCGCGAACTGTTCAGGGGCTAAATTTTCTACTTTACTTGTGAAGTGAGTACAAATTTCGCTAGGAGCTATTATGCAAATATCCTCACACTTCTTATTGCAAGCCAGTCTCTGAGGAGTACATGAATAAGCTGCATAACAACGGAGATATGACAACAGGACAAAAGTAAATTATTTCCTGCACATAACTCATATAAAAGACATCGCACAAAAGGACATCACTAATGCGGTCCTTTCCTTTCTCGAAAGGAAATGGGGGATTCACACATATGTGAATTCACGAGTACTGTCAACCAGTCAGCATGGTTCTTCCAAAGTAGTCAGCACGGTTCTCGATTTAAGTGACGGCGTTAGCGATTATAAAAACGCGGAAAAACTGTTCGCAGCATTAAGGTTCTAGGCAATAAGAATAAACAGCTGTTTCTGAACAATGTCGGACGAGACAGCTTGTGTTATAGCCGGAATGATTTCCATGCAGATCCTGGCGTCCGAGATGCTAAGGATCTCCGAAAGGAGAACCTTGAACCCACAAGAGGCAGGTGTTCTCCAGAGTATAAAAGAGGATTTTAGATTAGTTCCTTATTTGACAACTGAGATGTGTCAATTAATATGGGATAATTTTCGACGTCTCGATAAAACGAGTGAATGGGAACTGCAAATCCCACCTTCATGGCTACTATCCAAAGCAGTCATGGGAAATTTTTGTACAAATTTAGACACGGTAGGTCACCTATTTGCCCAAATTGTCTAGATTAAGAGAAAGACATGGAGCATACAGTATTTCTTGGTAGTCATTTGGAGAAAGCAAAGAGAGCAGAAACCCAAGAAGCATAGGAAAGATTCCCAATCAGCCCCGCGAAGTAATTAATACCTAACTACACTTCCGCCGGAGAGAATGGTTGAAGTACGAAGGCGTTCTCCTGGCATCTGTCATTGAGGCTTGCGAATCATGCATGACCTTATCGCGGGCTATTTGTATCTTTGAAGATTGTATCACATCGATTGGTGCGACCAAAAGAAACCTGACACGAACATTATTATTTAACGCGGAGGTTCCCCTGCCAAACTTGACATTTCTCATAAAATACACTATCGCAGGTGTAGTAAAAAATAACTGAAGAAAAACGTTATTAAATTTTTCTAGCACTAGTTAGAGTCATCCTTTGTTCACTAGGCAAGTTATTCTTTCATTTCTTCACTGATTAAAGAACTGATTCTTTTTTTTGATTAGGAATCCCTAGATCCAACACATTTAACTGCCTACTACCTAATGAGAGTTTCGTTCAAGTCTACCAAGCATTTAGATTTTGTTTCGAAACTTCAACACTAGAACTAGCACGCATCCCATATTTGCCATGCGAAACGCTGTGTCTAAAAACGTACTCGATACCAAATTAAATGCCCGTTTTTGAGAATGTTGAGAATGTTAGCAGTACACACCAAATTAGAATCTTGACTGAGTTTCCAACGAGTAGAGATCCAACCGGATATTCATGTCTACATTAAAAAGCACTGATCGAAAGGATTGCTCTTAAGAACCCGGTCGTGTTGACCTAAACTAAGCCAAGCAGCAGATGGATTTCTAAGACAGTATTGACGATACAAAACTAAATTGCTCACCTTGGAATCCTTTACATCTTGTCCATGATGCGGAGAACTTGAACCTGACGACGTATGATGATGATTTTGCGAAACTCTCTGGCTATTACTGTTGCCATGACACACGGCATGATGGAGTGTTGGTGGTCTGCCTTTGCGTGTAGTCCGCTGTTGTTGTTGTGACGGTTGATCCTGTGCACCGTTAACACATCTCATATGCAAATTTTCTCCATTCTGAGCATTCATCATTCCACCATTCATATCTTCCGACGGGCCATTACCTACAATACCATTTCCACCGCCGGCTGTTGAGCTCATAATAACATCTCCATGTAGCATATCCTTCGAATCGTCCATGCATATTGCATTGTTTGTTTTATGCTGATGATCCGTTGCAGTTGCTGTCGCAGACCTATGAATGTCATAGTGCATTCTGTTCTCAACATTATTGCTACTTGCACCACCAACCACTGTACCGCCCAGACCACTCGCTGACAGTGCCACATTATTCTGATGGCTGTTATACGCGAGGACCGAGTTCCTCAAGTCAGTGGTGTTTGAAAAAACGCTCAACGGTCCCAGCGTTACGCGTTCATTTAAACTGTTCCGCAGCTGGTCAATTGACCGATGGACAACATGACTGTATTCACCATTAGGAATCTCGCCAATCAATGGTGAGTTATGGTGATAATCCAATCCACCACCGATCGGACGGTATTCAAGAAGACGTCCTTCCATTTAAAATTAAAAAAAATAAAAACACACGTAAAACCGTCTGCACCGCACGAATAAAAAATGTAAACAAACCAAGCACTTGTGAAAAAATCACTTTTTTTTATGTATTTGTGTGTATCCTTGTGGGATATCCTGGATTTCACTTTGTTTTTGTATTTTTTTTTTTTTTCTTTTCTATTTTTCTTTTCACAACTCAGTCACAACTGTTTTCTTCTTCTACTCACACATCTTGTTATTTTTCGTCACACACATATACAACACGTACACCCATTCATACCGCGTCGCATGCTTTGCCAGGATAACGTAAGTAAGGAATGAATCAGATATTCCTCGGTCGAGAATCCTTAAGACGGAAATCTTCGGGAAACCCACGAAAATCCACCCGCTGCCTAAGGAAAATATCCATACATACAGTCTGCGGATGTGAATGTGTGTGCAACAGGATACGAAGTGGGGTAGTCCGGATGGTGGTGGCTGGCAAAAAAAAAAATAAACAAAAAATAAAAATCCCGAGGAATACCCCCAATTCTGACAGAGAAGAACACTTCTAAGATTTAAGCACAAACGTGGCAGACTTTTGTGGTCGGCGCTCGATTGTTGTATTGTTTGTCGGGTGGCTCCTGTGCCATGTGTGTACGAATCGAGCAACAAATTGCGGGACACTCGCGGCGTGATTTTAAAATTTCAGGTTCAACCTTACTCACTTGAGGTCCAATTAATTACTGATCGATTATGCCGTCCAATGTTAGAGTTCAACGGCTAAGATCACTACCGATCAAACTAGTCATAATGGACAGGTGAGTGTGGGTGATCGATTATGTATCACCACTCGAAAGGACCGACCGACTACCACGAAACGGACAATAAAAAAGAGGACACTGAAGTCGTTGACAATAAAGACACCGACATCGATGATGGAGATGGTGATGGAGGTGAAGCAAACGGGTCACCTATTTGTACGAGTATGCAAACGATAACCAAGACGATGAAAAACGACACAACAACAATAACGGTAGACAACAACAACAAGCAGATGATGATAAACAGAGCCAAGGTGCAGGAGGCTCCGGCTCCCATTATTATGATGATTATGATTATTTTATAGGTCGTTGGATGTATTGGCCGCCTTTTTTGTTCCTCAAGTACGATCCGTCACCAATGTGAGAAACCGACTAAAGCAAGAAAAAATCTGAAACAATATATTTTTGGGGAGCCCGCCGCCGCCGCTGCCGCCTCCGTTGCCGTCACCGTTCTATCTCTCTCTTTCTATCGGTCTATCTGTAGTTCTTTCGTTTTGCTTCTTGCCTCACACCCGCTGCTACCACGGGTTTTTTAAAAAAAAAAAACTTTTTTTTACAGCGAAAACTTTTTTATCCCATTTCCCACCTTGGCCACTCTCACTCTTGCTTGGCTTTCTCCAGTGCCCACCCCTTTGTCCTCCACCACCGTTGCTGGAGAACAGCACAGTTCACACAGAGAATTCTCGTTTTCGTTTCACGTTTCTCGTTCTCGTCTCTATCAGTCTGGATAACGGCGGCAGGCATGCAAGCCTCTGCCGCCTGGTGTTGCCTCTGCCGCCACCACTGACTGCTGCTGGTGATGTCCTTCTACCGCACTGCCTGCCGTTCCTTTGTGTGTGCACTACTACTCCAACTGCCGTTAGGTTCTTCCTTCGTCCTGTTTTTTTCCTTTCTTGTTTTGTGTCCTCTCTCCCCCTCGTAACTTTTTTTCTCGATTTTTAGTATTTTGCAGAATTTTTTTTCCTTCCCAATCTGCCTTAGTCTTGTTGCAGGGTTAATTTTTTATTCTTGTTTTCTACGAATACCATCATAATCATTGTAGTCGTCCTGCCCCGCACATCCTTGCTGCCTTTACCTTTTGCTTGGTGTTCGTTGTTGTTGTTATTTCTTTTGCAATGAACGCGCAGAAAAAAGAAGCACTAAGATGGAAATGTCGTTTTTTTTTCTTCACTTCTATATTTTTTAACTTTGATTCTAGTTGTGTGTGTCTATATGTATGTGCCTCCAACGGTGGAGCGCAAAGCACTAAGGGATGTTCTTTGGGAAAAAATTTTGCTCGGCAATGATGCTGTGGCGGCCGGCGAAATGGGGTGGCACAGCCGTACCTCAAACACCCACCGAAATGTTTGTGCGCCTTTTTTTTAACGCTGGTTGTACTAAACAGTTTAAATTTTTTTTTACGCCCCTGATAATGGAACATTATGTGGATGTGTGTATGCATCTGTGTGTGTGTGTGGTGTGTACGCGCTTATTTTTTTTAATATATAACAAGAATGATACAGGGGGTTTGGGTGGATGGAGCATAGAATTTGAAGTTCATAGTCTGGCTTTTAGGGTTACCATGTTATATGAATCTTTGCGAATTTGGGAAATAGGATCACATACATATCTACATATGCATGGTTAGGTATGTACTCGTAAGTACATACATATGTATCGTGCTTTTTAAATCTGTACATTAAAAGCAGCCTTGGACTCAAAATCTTCCTCAAACCCACTTCTTAAAAACACCGTCAACGGAGCAACAAATTTTTGCATTCCTCAAAAGCATGCACAGTGCGGAGGCACATAAATGCATACATATGTACGTCTGTAGCCCATGTTTTTCCAATAAAACCACACTTTCGGCATCAATAACAGCCTCAATTCATTATCGGAAACATGAACATGCTTGAAATAAATGGCCCATGGTGATGATGGCCATTACTTGGATATCGTTTATAGTTGGATAGTATTGTGGCGATGTTTATTTGTTTCAACTGCACCCAAAAGATTAGAGCCCGGTGATTCACGTTGCCATAAGTTTGCTGTATGGTCATGGAAATTGATCGTCATGGTTTTTGCGATGGCGCAGAATACTTTAGGAACACTTATGGTCTTCTTTTACTCGTGCTATTTATCTAGGGCTCAACACACACTTGGCGGACAACACACGGGACACATCCGAATGCTCTGCACATAGCCATCAACGTTCAAAGGCCCGATGAATACGATGTTGCATTCTAGGCGGAAAAAATTTAAGCATTTGGGATCAACACAATATCACAAATATCCTCGATATTTTAACAACAGCGAAAAGTAACGTCTCGTATATCCCATGGGATATGATTCAAAAGCGTTGAGTCTCACGATCTTCCTCAAGATCAGGTCCATTTCTCGAAATAATCTTATCAGTTTTTTTTTTTTTTTTGAAAAGCGCGATTGTTTTGGTCGTCATATGTACATATGTCTTCGAGGTTCATTTCTTCGACGGTTTCGAATCGCGAACTAGCAGCTGACTTGATCGCTGTTGTGCACCTTTTGTTCACCCTTTCTGTTCCTTAGATATTTAGCCTTTCGATAAGTAAATGACATGCTCGAATCGAAAGCTCGATAGTTAGAACTCGTGGAAATTGGAATACAACTTCAATTTGTGTGAGCAGTTTGGAAAAGCTTCTCCAGTTGCGTTTCTCTCAAATGCTTGGAACTCTGAATTGACTGAATCATTGTTAGGGATGGATTTTGATGAAGAGGACAATCTACCCCTTGCTAGACCAATTCATAACGTTAATGTTCAAGACACAAATAACCTGTTAAACATTCTTGGGTAGCCTGTATCACCTCGTGAATTTGAAGCCTGGAACTCTGAGAAGGTTTCTTTTGATGTACAATCAATTGAAGATGATTCAAGCAGCATTCCACCTGATTTCAAAGAAGATGGACTTGGAGCAGACATTTCCCACAAGGATGTAAATACTTTTGCAAGCGGATTGCTGACTTGGGGTCAGCGGAATGGTGTTTCAACTTTGGAAATCATTTCAATTTAAAATGTGCGGGATTCAGTTTTTGGCAAACGAAATGCAGAGGCAGTCAATCATATCCGATTTCTTCCAACCTAAGTCAAATAAATTTGTTTTGGAAATTGTACACTTGTATCTGTTTTTGTTTTTGTATTCATTTTGGATGAAAGAATGCGGGTTGATATTGCGATCTCTTCTGTTAAAAAAAACGCTTGGAAATTAGAATTTGCCGAAACTTTTTTTTTCTAATTTTTAAGCTTCTACTGTATGTACATATATACATATGTACGTTCTTGTTGAGTCTCCGATATGGGCTGGAAATATGTACCAAAACAAACCAATTGTTTCTTACGTAGTCTTCAAGCAGGAGGTACGCTGCCATGCTGTAAACACTTGTCATCCTCATCAGGGTTCACATTAACTTCTTTATAATTCAGTGCGTCACGGTTACTGTATTTCTTTACGGAATCGCTCCAGAGCTTAACTGCCCAACTAGTGGCGTTAAGAATGATGTTCTGACTTGAAGTCCCACACAAACTGCATTTGTAACTATTGAGTCATAATAAGGTGTGTATCAGTTATGCACAACGTGAACTATAAACAAAATGAAACGGTGGATTCTGTACGCTATAGTGCTTAACTTGATTTGAAATTCGTAGCAAGCGCCAATCTTTGGGAAGCAGAAACGGTTTTATCATCACGACAATGCAAGAGTTAAGTTGTAAAAAATTTACTCCAGCCACCATTTTCCCCTGATATTGCACCTCCGGGCTATCCCTACTCCATATTTTCGATGGAATTTAGTACATATTTAAATTTTGAGACTGTTCAAATGACAGCTGAGCAGTTTTTCTCTGCCAAAAGCGAAACCTTCTTTTTCACCGGATAAAACGAACGTTGACAGATGTTCCTAAATAAAAAAGGGAATTATATTTTGGAACCTTTTTTTTAAACAAGAAAGGAAAAATTGTTTTCTCCAAATAGCGTCGCAGAGTAGGTGTAGAATTTTGGCTGAATGCTTTCAAATTTCAGCTGACAGTTTATTGATTTTAAGTCCCTTGATTGCTCTGGGATTTGCTTTAAAAAAAAGCTAAAAAAATGATGTTTTGGGTGAACTTACAAGTACATACAGAAGTATTTCTTCAAAGAAAAGTTGTTTTTCATGAAAACCGCGTATTACTGCTTGTTTGCCTTGAAATTAACGGCGAAATTAATATGTAAAACATACTTTATGTAACCTCGGAATTTGAGATTCACGATCTATGGGAATCAAGGTACTACATACATGTTCTCGCTTAAGTCTATGGCATAATCGTTCGTATAAGCCTTCACTGAAGTCTTTCAGTAATTTAAAACATTTTTTTTAATATTCCGACCTATGGTAACCCTGAATCATTCAGCTTCTATACCTATGCCCGCACTCGTTCTACATTTTTACCAACATTCTTTTTTTTTCGCTCCAACTACACTTTGGCTATATAGACCAAACAAGTCCTAAAAAAAATAAGCTTGCACTCTATGTCGATAC
Source organism: Blera fallax (assembly GCA_946965025.1). Classification (NCBI taxonomy): domain Eukaryota; kingdom Metazoa; phylum Arthropoda; class Insecta; order Diptera; family Syrphidae; genus Blera; species Blera fallax. The sequence continues at coordinate 97,542,062 of OX337244.1, forward strand.
CATCTATCTGTCTATATGCCATGTGCGTCGTCGTCCGTGTTTTTCGACCGTCCTTTCCGGAGAACCCCACTTCAATATCCATTCCCCGCGTCCACCGTATGACCGAATCCTTTCCATCTACATACACATTTTTAGACTCATCATGATTTGAGCTTTTCGAAAAAATTCTCCCGCCCAAAAAAACGAACAAAAAATAAAACGGTCCGCTCTTCTTTTTTTTTGTATTCTCACGCTAAATAACATCGTGTACAATACACATTGCGTGTAGATGTGCTCATGATGGTTATGATGACGATGCTACTAATGCAGGCAAACCACCGACTTTTGTGTAGGTGTGCGTTAAACCGGAAGTGAAAATGCGTTTATACCCCCAAACATAACCATCATTCTCGATAAGCAGCAAACACCCATCAAGTGGGGGAATTTTTTTTTAGAAGGAACAATACCATCACGTGACAAACGCAATGTCAACATCCCAAGACCGAGACCAACTTCTTAGAAAATCGTCACAGCGGCAAAAAGAAAATCATCTGGCGACCCACATTTTATAGCCGCCGTAACGTAACACATCTGACAGGATGTCTGTGTCGAGTAGAGTATCTGAACTAGGAAAATGGGGCTGGAGCGTAATTTTTATTCTATGTTTTTTATTTCTGCTCCTCTTCTCTTCTTCATACACACTGATGAATGCAGTGGGGTCGTTGTGGCAAAAGTGGGAATGCGAATGGGATGGGATCTGTCGGGTATACACTTTTTCGGGATTTTTTCTCGTTTTTAGATTTTTTTCGATTTTTCACTACTTCGCGCCACCAAAGCTTTGACACGAGATAGAGAGAGCTAGCGAGAGAGGATGGAAAAAAAATGTTCTGTGTTAAATACACACATACATACACGAAACAGTTGGGATGGATTTTTTTCTCTTCCTAGCATGGCATGAAAAAAAGCTCTCAGATCCTCATTTGCCAATAGTTAGGCGACCACATTTTTTTTTTTAGCTGTTCTGAGTTAAGTAGAGCGTACTTGTGTAGGTATGCATCAACAAAACATCAATACGTCGTCGTCCAACCCTTCTAGTTGGAGCGAGGATGTTTTTTTTTTTGTGGGCCTCCAAATTTGGGGGTGGCGGGTGGCGAGTATATGCACCGCAGGCTGTGTCCTAAGTATTGGGATGTTGTGCCCAATATGATGGCGATTCAAATGGGAATGGAATGTCGCTGTGTTAGTTTTGGGGGGAATAATTTTTTATTTTATTTTTTTTTTGCCTTTTGACACTTTTGCATACGAATTTACAACGAGAAAGGGTATCTGAATGTGTAAGTAAACCATTTTTTGGACACTACGATTTTTTCTATAAAAGCAAGTGAGAGAGTTTTTTCCGTTCTATGTACATATGTATGTAAAAATTTGATTTTTTTTGCCCAAAAGTTTGGGCCTAAAAAAGGGTTGAGATTGTATCTAAAGTTTTTCGTGCTATTTCAAGTGTTTAAAATGTGTTAAAGGGTTGAAATACGATGACTACGACGAGGAAGATTGAGTTTCAGTTCTCTTACAATTTATTTAAGGGACTTTAAATTAGGAAGTAATTGATTTTGATTAAATGTTTAGAGTGATGGAAGGTAGGTATGCGGGGAAAATGACTAATAAAGGTTTGGAAAGGTGCGGAGAGTTCTAGAAAATTATTTACTATATTTGTCTTGCACGTGGTAGAGTCTGGCTTATACTTTCTAAAACCCTTCGAAAAGTATTAATAAAGAGCTCCTATTCCTTCATGGAAAAACCGGCACAAAAGGCTACTCAGACACAAAGGTCCCCACTAATATCGACGGCAACATCCGACTGTGGAATGCAGACTCCTGGAGAAGAAAGCCAAATACTACCTGCAGTTACTGAGGAAGACCGTTTGCATTCTATCTCTCCTGGAGACTTAATATTCAATACAGAAAGAAGGCCCATTGATTGACAAATGAAAACGTACTTAACTCAGAATTTTTGATGGTGTGAGTGATGCTATTGTTTGACGAATTGTCCTCTCCTTCGGACAGCTGACTTCCATTAAGGGATATAAGCTAATTAAATTTGAATTTTTTTTATTCATTCCCTATAATGCTCCTACAAATTTGCTACTAGTCCAACATTTCGCAATAAAGATAGGCGAATGCCATAAATCTTAGCATCAATCCATTAATTTTTTGTAAGTTGAAACCAAGTTTTGGAGACGACTTAGGTTAGGTTAGGTTAGAGGGAAGTGCACTAAAATGCTTTTTAAGGGGACTAAATGGTTTCTCTATATTGCTGTGTCCGGAACCCAGCAGAGAGTTATGTTTTTTGCCGCTTTACTATCCACGAAGATTGTAGCTTGGAAAGGCTTACTCTCTTTCTATGTATAGTCTGTGCAGCCCTTTCAATGGCGAAGAAAGATACTGCAGTCCTTCTGAAGTTTGTATGAGTCATCGATTTTGAGTGATTTGCAGAAAACTTCACAGCCGGTTCCTATATTCATTTTAGACCCTTCAGTGTGGAGTTGAATATCCTTTTCATCATTTGATGTGTTGGAGACCCACTCTTGCTGAAGTCTATATAGAATATGACATAATCGGTCGCTCTATTCTATACCCGTGGAGTAATAGGTTCATGTTGGGAGGAGCTTTTCTTCTACGCGACCGATCACTTGAGACTGATCGCGCTCTTCCCACCTGTGCTCCAGGAGAGGGATATTTAGCATGTCCTCTAACCCTGCATGCTTGCGGTGTTGATCTCTGTGGTCCTGTTAAGTTTATGCACGTTAATTTTTGTATCTTTTCTAAATTGTTGCACATCACCATATAATAATTTCATAGATAAGTACATGTATGTAAGTCTGACAATCGCTGTATATGTATACCCAGTTGATCCCTGCCCACACTGAATGGGACAACGATGTAACCTTGGACAGTAGTTCACCTGTAAACAGGCGGCTCCAAGGCCAAAATAGTTTAAATTGTGATGTTTTCTCTGAAAAGCTCAATTTTATCTCTTTCCGCCTCCCAGATTACTGTAGCATTATTCAGGTGCAAATTATGGCGTTTTAAACTGCAAAAAAGTCGTTTTGAACTGCTGTTCGTCCCTCTTGGATATGACGGAGCAGTTCAACTCAGCCCTTCTGATGGGTACTTGGCCATAGACACATTCAGGGAAACTGCAAGGCTTATGAGCTTGCCATAAATATATGTCTGTCTAAATAACAAACTTGGATATGCCTCTCGCTACGTGTAAACATCTATAGATACTTAGGCTGGACGCTTTAAGAAGAACGAACCACAGATTAGTAAATGGCTCGACGTGTCATATATCTAGACAGATCTGGCCTAAGCTGGATCAGAAACGTTGTGCCGGGTTTGTTGTGCTAAAGCGATCACAGATCACCTATGTAACAGATGTTTTGACGGGGCACTGTTTGATAGGACAATATGCCTCTCTTCATATGACTTCTGGACGAAGAGGAGGAGAGAAGACTGTCCCAAAGAAGACTCTTTCATTTAGAAGCTCTTTTCTTCAATGAACTACCCCGTGGAATTGGCGTCCTAGCTTATTCTGCTTCGTTAAAAGCACCGATTCATTTGATTTGTCCCTGAATAGTCGAAGTGGAAAGATCCATTACATTCCAAAGGATATCTTCTGGCCTAAGTGTCTCGGTATCCTAAAGGCAGCCACTCTAACCTAAACCATGACCAAATAAGACGAGCGGTAGTACTACATATCTATATACAGTTGGAGTTTATATATCCTCTGTTAAGCCGAAGATCACAGTACCAGGACTGAGTGTTGACCGAGATGAGTGGTGTTGTTGAAGATAGAAATATGACAGCTTCATCGCAATTTAAGTGAACAAAGAAAGTAAGAATTTTCAAGTGAGCAAGCAGTTCGACAAGCAGTTACATAAAGTAGATATGTATCAGTAGTCTTTTCTCGCTATCAGATATGTACTACCCTATCTAATGGAAAAAAAATCATTTGCGGCGGAATGTGTAAGACTTGCCGCCTTAGGAATGAAAACCATCTTCATGTCCGGTCCGTCCAGAATTTGAGCACGTATCCAGCTTCCGATAATGTCTTCAAGTTAGGGCGGCATTCTCATGCTAAAGTGATATTTTCTAGTACTGCAACAAGATTAATTTTGATATCTCCAACACTTTCCGAGATGTCGCATTTTCCACGTAAGCAATTCATTGATTATCACACGGTTTATACACTCTAACGAGTCATGAATTACTAATTAACACAAAATTACTAAAATTAGTTCAATAGTTCCAAAGTTGCGCGTAAAAAAATGTACAGAAGCTCCTCTCTGCTTTTATATGGAATAATAGTCCACTTTTGTAATTATGTTCATTTTAGCGGAACCCTCAAAATAAATACGGAGTCATGTTTGACAAATTTAAAAAAAATTGTTTTTAATTTATTTTCTACGCAATTTAATTTTTCAAACATTTTCATATCCTACAAATTGTATCGCAAAATCATTAAATATGGAGCCGAAAACACATAGGATGCCACCCACATCCATAATGAAGTCCATGGTCACCAGGTGACAGAAGATGCACATCGTAAATCACTGTAATGTGAAGCAAATGCAGCGATGATAAAAGAGGCATGGAGAAGAAAATCCGTCGTAGGAATAAGATGTCATTCGCAGTCTCCCAGCTCAATGAAATCAAAGACCAGCGAATCAGGTACAACATTCGGTTGTTCTACAGAAATGCCAAGCAACTGGTAGTTGGTTACAAAGCTGGAGCACAGACTCTTTGAAATAGTGAAGGAAACTTAGTCACCGATGCACACAGAATTGTAAAGCATGTTTTACCAGCGGAGACATTCAAGTATAGAGGTGAGCGTTTGGTAGGACACAGGCACCAAATCATCAATCAATTATGGGTGGACTAAAGCTTGTCCGATGACTGGAATATCCGCTCCATATGCTCCATTACAAGAAGGGCGATCGAGGCATATCCCTGCTTAACATCGAATATAAGATCGAAATCCTGGGAAAGAGCTATGAATATCAAGCCGAGACACGCCGTTTTTTCATCGACTTCGAAGCCGCATATGAAAGCATTCATCGTCTGGGGCTCTACAATGTGATTGCTAAATTAATCCAGCTGTGCCGGGTAACCCTACGAACATACGATACAATTTGAAGTTTGGAAGTAGCTCTTCTGAACTATTCCAAATGTGTACGAGATGTCGGCTAAAGGATGAGCTATCATGTCATTTACTTAATCTTGTGCTAGAGCGAATAGTGCGTAGGGCAGTTGGAATCACATTTGGAATCTTCAACAAATCCGTCCAGCTGCTGAGATATGCAGACGTTAACAACACCACTAGTCGCTCTCGTATTAGACGCTTTCAAGGCAATTGATGAGCAGGCAAAACGAGCTGCTCCTGAAGTGAACGATGGCAAAACCAAGTATTTGCTGTTACTCTCCCCACTACCTAGAATAACCGTCCTTGTTGATACCTTAACTTTAAAGTTAAAAAGGAGTTGATCTATTTTGGAGCCAACGTCAATTGTACAAATGACATCTTAGTGGAGATTCTACGAAGACTGTCCATTGCAACCCTGTGCTACTTTGGTTGGACAAAATAAGTGGTGTCCAAACTTCTTAAGTGAAAAACGAATACTCACAATCTTATCATCCCACGCATAATCAGCCTAGCGTCGATTCGTTAAAAGTTCGTTCACTTTTGCAAACATGAGCGAACATCAGAGAGAGCGCTCGCAGTCGCTCATCGCATATGTAAATTTGACAGCTGTCGTCTTTTTAATTTTTTTTAACACACACAACCTTTCCAACATAGTATTTAAAAACTTATTAATCTCTATAAATTTTTAACTTTCTGCTATTATCCATTTTTAATGCAGAAAAGAAAAACCAAACACCAACAATGCGAGAAAAAAAAATTGTAGATTGATTTGACAGATATCTCCGTATGCAGGCAAAAGTATTATGGTCATCCGTTGGAATTGACAGAACATAGGGAAGTATTTCGTTCGGTGATGACATTTGCTTATGTTTCCCAATGTTGATTATGGTTCTCGTCTTACTCAAAAGGTGAAATCTATACTGCATAGCACTGTAGTCCTACCGTTCTGCTGTATGGCAGCGAGTGTTGGACGATAGACAGGATGGCAGGGTAGACATTGAGCAGCTTTGAGCGAGAAATTCGTCGAATTTTTATTTGCGATGAGGACAAATGGAGGACAATATACGACCGCCAACTTTTCGAGCTTTATCAGGATTTGGATGTTATTCAAAAGATCAGGATACTTTCACTGCATTGGTTTGACCACATCGTGCTAAGGGACAATAACGCTTCAGCCAAGAGAGTCCTTAAGTTTCAGCCTCTTCACGGATAGTAAACCCATTAAATAAGTAGGTATTGAAATTTGTTACGTATTATCGACATATGTAGTTACGCCTCCCTAAATATTCAATAATTACGCCTTATCGGCAGTCAGCCCAGGATTATTCAACCACAGCTACGTCCATGTTTGTTAGAATATTAATTAGCCCCGAGCGAGCTGGATTTTCAAGATCATAGGAACATAGAGAATAATGAAAAAGCCAACGAACTTATCAGACGTGGCACCAATCCCCACGAATCATTTGCAGAGGAAATTTATCCCCCACTATGATTCGTGAAGGAAAAAAGTCTCAAAGGCAAAGTCGACATATATGGACGAATCTTTGGTATTGTATCATTTTTGGAAATATTTGGCATGCATGTAACGAATCTGGAACTGAGAACCTCATATATACAACATGTCCAGACGTCTCTAAACTAGGGGCTCTAAATACGGGTAACTGGCATGCAGCCAAACTCGGCATTCCACATAATACCCAGTTGTAGATACGCAGAAAATTTCTTCGCGGATGACCGGTACTGGCCAAGGCTGGACATCGCTTACTAGGCAAACCATTTACAAGTGCGAATATTTGAACCGTAGATCGTGCTACGACTTATATGTTAGTCTCCTTGAATTCACAATCTAAAAGGAGCAACGCGTTAAATTTAACTTATACCTGAGCACATATTTAACCACCCCATATATGAATGTATGTATGTATGGAAACACTACCTACGAGTAAGAGCGATACGTCTCTATTTCACGGCATTCAAAGGCTTCTCTATATCACATCTGTCAATCACAAGATCAATCGGGGTTAAGTATCACACGGAGCCTGTTCATCTTTCCGTACCGTAGGACTACCTGCGGGACCGCAACCAATCACATCTATACATACTCGTATTAATTAAGCCAGAAAATCACCTTTTAGCCATCACCAGCAGTTGTGGGAAAACTGCTTAGAGTGACATACTGCACATGCGACTGATCTCGTCGTTTGTGTGTGGCAGATCGTAAATTGAAGCCACAAAATGTGTGGTCGGCGCAGTGTAAACTAAAATGTGTTATACTTGACAGATACTTTCCCACGCATTTAAGCTGCTGCGCATAAACACGGCCAATAACAATTTGCCCACCTTGCGCTGCTTGGTTGGGGTATCGAGTTTCATTTTGAGATTTTTGACAGGCAAACGTCGATAGCACTATGGAGTCATTGCTGGATCGATGGGATACCTTCACTTGTAGGCACACAGGTGTTTCGGTTGCGAAGGAGTATCATTTTGGTCTTGTTTTGAGGGTGGGCTTGAAATGAATCCTTCTTTGAGTTGGAGATATTATGGAAATAAGAGTCACTGATGATACTGAGATTTTTGATATTCGACTTATGGTCAATGGAAATATAAGAGAAGCGTGTGAACGAGGGCAGTAGCCTGTGCTAACGATACGAATTTTTGGTTTGGATTAGTGCTGTTATATGAACAGGTATAGTTTATAAATTAATTGCAATTTATAGCAATTTCGACAACGCCGTACTTTTGTTATAAACTAAAAGCTGCAATTTCGTTGCATCTTTAAAAACAAAATTGCAAAGGCATCGACAAAAAAAAGTGGCAATTCGCAGTGCAGTCAGTCTTTGAAAGATGGATGAAAATACTTCTTGTGATCAGGCGTGTCTTATGAACTTGGTTCCCGACTTTCCTCCCACCTAGAAATGCTTAGCGTGGTCGTGGAGCCTACAACATTTTGGAGCTTTGGCAGGAAGTTAGAGATTGAGATCCGAAGCCGGGATTCCAAAATTAGGTCAAATTTACGCTTTTGAAACATGCGCCGGCATCAACCTGGATTCAGGCATTAAGGGTTCCACCATCTACATATATACTCATCGACAGTCAAGTCGCGTAAGTAGTAATGTAAAACTCTTGGGAGTACCAGGCTATATAGGCGTTGCAGGTAACGAATCTGCTGCCCAGAGAAACTTCTTTGATTTTTTCATTGAACTCGTACCCTTTAGTGGAATCTCTGATTCTGCTTTAAAACATGCCCTAAGCAGATATGAACTCAACACGTGCCTCTTCCTCCAACATCAGAGTAAATCAAGCCAGAGTCCCTATATCGCGTGAAGAGGAAAGAAATATAGCTTAGCGTGCGAAGTGACAGGCGCAACTACGTCGATGCTCTGACTAGAGAAACAGAAAAGCTTCAAGCAGGTGCGATACATGTGGTCCCAGCTCCAGACAACACCCAGCGAAACACTTTGACGATTCTTTGCTTATTTCCGATGAGGGCCAGCTCAGGAGATGGAAGGAGCAATTTGCGTAGCAGTTCTGACAGAATTAGAGAGCGATATGCATCCAAGTCAGACTGAGGTATCTGACGTAACAAATGCCCGAAAACGTATCATGACCCTACTACCCTAGTGAGGATGATAATTCGATATCTCAATTGGGATACGGCAAGGTTGTATTCTATCACCAATAATGTTCCTACTGGTGATTAGTGAAGTGCTTCGTGCTGTTTTGTCGAGGGAACTAAAATTCGATGGACTATTGACTACTGACGATGTATGGACGTCCACCAAATGACAGCAGGTCTGGAAAGAGAGGCACACGTCGTCGGGCTGAAAATCAACACGGTGAAGGCTAAACTTATGCGCCTCTGACCGATCTAATAGTGGAGCGTAACAGGATGTAGTAATCCGAATCAGTAAATCAAAGCCTGCGCCCTGAATGTTGTAGAAAATATGGCGAAGTAATGCAATTAGCTTAAGTACCAAAGTATGACATTTCCACCTTAACGTTGAGTCCGTGGTGTTGTAAAGATGCAGCACCTGGAGATTGACTATCACCAGAAAGCTACAAAGTTTCGTTAATAGGTAACCACACAACATCTTAAGAATTTTCTGACTAAACCGTATCTCGAACGAATAAATTTACGAGCGAACGGGTTCGGATATAATAGCCGCAACCATTCAACGACGGAAGTGGCAGTGGATTGGTCACACGCTCCGAAAAAACGACGGTTTCCTAGCTAACCTCGCGATGCAATGGACGCAGCTAACTTAGGATGGCAGAAAGAAATTATTTCATCGTTGACAGCGATTTTAATGCAAAAAATACGTTCTGGGATTCAAGAAATGGAAACTGGTCCAAAAATACCAAAGTAACTCACCTCTCAGGACACATTTGTCAAAAAGTTTACAGTCTACAACTACGGATCCTCTTTCTTGTGTGAATAGAATTTCAAAGAAAAAATTCGAAAAATCGATAATTGATAATCGATAAAATTGATAAAAATCTTTGTTTTTTAGCGTAAATGTTAAAAAAACAAGAGTTTCTTTTATGAGAAGTAAATTTATTATTTTAGTCCTTTACAACGCCACATCGTTCACAACAACGCGAATTACACGAATGTTATAGAATTTCGTGAATTCGGTCTCTACCGGCTAAGTAGTTTAATTCTGACAGATTCAATTTGATATCGTTCCATTTCATAACTTACGTAACGTCTTACCTGTGGACACATTTTGCACTGATACTTCCTCCCGCTGCCACCACCACCAGGACCAAGGCTGGCACTTATCTTCGTCGCATTGATCGGTTGGGGCACCACCAGTAAAGCTGATGCAGCCGAACTATGATGCACATGATTGCCAACACCCACACCGGCACCACCAGGAGAATTGCTATTCGATGACGCTGTCCGTACCGGGCCACCAGGTCCATAAATTGTCATTTGATTGCCTTGCGCTGTGCTCGTATGATGATCCAACCGACCATCATCGAAAATATGTCCTGAAATGAAATGAAAAGAAAAAAAAATGTCAAATACTCATCATGACGCGGCTGTCAAACACTCCTACTGAACACACCCGGAGCCATTACGAGTTTCAATTAAATAATCAATAAACCCGATTGGGGATCATCTTACAATGATTTATGCCACACGCACTTGGTAATTAAACCGAATACAGTTGTGGACAGATAATCGATCCGAAAAGGAGGCGAACGAAAAAAAAAAACGCGAACAAGTACGTATAACAACGAACGGATAAAGCCTAATTAGAGAGACAGACCAGAAACGCAAAGAAAAAAACCTGCTGTGCCAGTCCGCTCCAGTAATGATCGAAGAGAACAGCAAAGTGATCAAGAATGCGCGCGCATTGTGCGCCGGCGCTTAGCTGCATGGAGTCTATGAATTCCAGAGACGACTCCTCGTGGTCCCCCTTCCCTCTGTGTTGTATGACAATTTATTAAATGTCCATCGCGGTCAATAATGATAACATTACCGATCGAGTCGCATGTTGCTGCATCCCTAAATGGCAAACGGGTGGCGCTTGGTGTAAATTACTCTGAGCTGGTGCGATAAAGGATGATGGTGGTGGCATGAAAGCCTCCATGAATCGCCGAGTACGGCACAGAAAACGGAGAATCCATCTAACGACGATTAGAACTGAACCAGCCGCTAATTGTTGTTGTCTGTGGTATTGGCTCCACTTCAGTGGCCACCGCTACCGCCGCCGCCATCGTTGTCGTTACCGATACCACGCATAGTAGTGGTAGCCATTGTATCTACGTCGGTCGTCGTTGATGTATCTTAGCTCGGGACAAGTAGCGAATGTACTACAAGACTGTGCATGTAACTGACAACATTTTTTCCATGTAAGACATCCATGTTCCGCGATCCGTTTTGGAGTCAATGGCGAATGCCTCTGCGGGCCGTGTTTTTACAGCGTTGTACCGCATCGTCATGTGTTTGTTTGTTAATCATTCATGTTACGGTGTACGGATGCCGCCGACGCTGCTGCTGTCCGTTGCCTGCGGCACCATCGTTCCGAAAATTATTCGTCTCATTTATGGAAATCTTTACGCCGAGAAAGTGGGAATGGAAAGCGAGGATAAATTACACGGCGATCAGCCACCACGATCCAACCATATTGTTTAGACGACAACGCAACATGCCGCCTTGTTGCAGTAGAATGTTATTGTCGTCAGGATTCGCTCGCTAAGCGCAACAGAGTAAACCAGTGGAATGTTTTAAGATTGTTATCGCTATCGCGATGACGTTATCTTGATTCGCGATTCGCGACTATGAAATCGATAGATTCGATAGTGCAACATATGTAAACATGTTGCCGGAACATTGTGATGCGACTAAATGCTAAAAGAATCTCAAAATCGAGGGGGGGTTGGTAGGAATGATGGAAAACAGATGCCTGATACGGTGAAATCTATCGCGATAACTTAGTTGGTGTACCGATTGGAGAGAAGGATATTAAAATGAGTGCATTACCTTTTTGCAGGTTCCCATGATGGTCGTTCATTTTGGCCTGAAAAGAGAACACGAAGAACGATTATTTTTGTTGTTAGCTCAAGTTTGCAATAATTTCAAATGAAAATTAAAGAAAAATGAATGGAGGTGAGGGAGTATAAATGCCATTTTATGTAGGAGTCGTTTAAAATGGTAAAATTGTGTACCTCATATCCTTGTTTCATGGACATGTGGTTCCTTGGTGTTGGCCAACCATTGTAATCGATATCTTTTGAATGCTGTCCGCATTGCTGGAATGGTTGATTGAAATGTAAATAAAAATAAAATATTTTAAATTTCTCAAGCAAAATAGGTGGATATGTTAATTTGGAGTGGATACAGTATAATTAAAGAACAACGATACATATCTCGCTGGAATTGTTAGCCGATCGAAAGTTATTCGATTAACAAAGTATATTGAGATCGAAGGGACAGAAAATACGGATGAACATTTGTAGACGGAAAGTATGGAGATTGACACCAATTGCTAAGGACCGATGAAATAAGAAACCCTACCTCAAGTTTGGTCCAAGAACTCAATCCCTTTGTCTAGCTGTAACTACCTACGACAAAATGTTTAATGGCCCACCAACTAACAAAACCTACTTACTTATCCCTTCGAGAGACATACATAGTTCGTGAATGGAAACTTGCTCAGCATCTTGTTCGGAGTTCTGCGACGCGTTTGAGGTCGATACAATTCCTCCTCAACTGTTCTGCGCCAGTGCCTGAATGTGTTAACGAATGGTGTGGTATGGATATGTAAAGGGTGCCCGATCCACCGCCTATATGTTCCTGCCCCAATCTCAGAGAAAGCTGTGCTCAGCTCATAAAGGGCCTAAAGCTTAGCTTCGTGTTGCGCATTTCATACTTTTTGCACGAATGAGGGGTCCTACGTTTAATGTCATATCCCAGAGGCGTAATTCAAAAGCTTATCATGACAGTTCTTATTCTCGGACATTTGCCAGGCATTCGCGAGACGTGGGACCGTAAAAAAAGTGTCTGCTAGTATGGCCTTTTGACCTAGATTTTTAGGATAAAAGTACAAGTCAGGCATTCATATACATACATATGTACATGGTGATACTAGATTAGTTACTCAAGATATCTTTGAATTTTTCTTTTGCATACGCTCTGGTGAACAGGCTTAACTTCGCAAACTGAATTGGGAGCATCTGAAATAAGCGAAAGATACAAGTAGTTGTATAAGACCTATCTCAGGTTGTAATCGTGTTATTGTGTCGGATTGGATTTCAAAGGATAGAGTGTCAAGAAATTTTCATAAGCTTAAGCAGAATTTTATGTACAATGTACATAGTTGGAGCTATGATAAATCGAGGGTTTGTGTAAACCTGCAGGGATAGTATTTTATTCTAAACAACTGCATTATATTTTGCATAATATTCTACGTGATCTTTCTGACAAGTTAACGTCACCACTGATCCCGAGAATCTTTCCGACAAAGAGGGAGTGTTTTAGGGCATCTGCAACGTATGTATTTCAAAAGACCGAGTATAAACCTGTTAGCATTTGTATGAACCGAAATTTGTTTTAATTGAGTTCTGCTTACATTTAAGGATCGTATTACGATGCACACGCTTATAGATTTAAGGTTGATGCCTCTTAGACATTCAAGTAGTTTTTGCCATGGTCGCTTTAAAAACGTGCCATGTCTGATTTATATGGGTTTTCCGATTTTTATGTCGACTCCACTGGAGCACTCAGACGCAACTGGGACATCGCCGGGAAGCAAAATCCTGTTTCACCCATTTGACTGGAATTTGTTTTTACTTTCGTATAAAGCCGAATATGCACTTCAGTGATGGGGAGCTTATGGTATCAGCACTTACTATATCTACACCGATGATCTGCGAAGACGATGATCGCAGTGGAAATGATCGGAGGAACAGTCTCTCTCTCCACAAGCATCGCAGACTGTAGTATTATTTAGGTCTAGCATATTAAGATACTTAATAAAAACGAAGAAGGTACGCTGTTAAAATGCTATTAAGTTGTGTGAGGTTTTTTTTTCCTTGAACAACACTAGAAAATATTTGAAAAGTCAGCGCTGTGTTGCAAAAAATTGTGAGAAATTTTTAAGTAATTCAAATTCACAAAGAAAATTCGAGAAATTGACGTTCTTATAGACAAAATATGTATATCTCCGTGCTTTTTCGGTACGCCCAGATGAAAGAATAGCTTTTCTTGGTCAAAGTAAGCGTGGAAATTTGCCAAGCAGCTCCACAACTAAACATCAGGTACTCTTCTTTGAGCAGAATTCTTAAGACTTGAAGCAAATTACCATCCACTTCGTTATTGCTTCACGGAGTGATTGTTTGGTGTGAGCTTTAGAATGGTGTCACCAAAGGTTCTTACTTCTTTCAAAATGAAGTTAACAACAACGTTAGGGTGAACGGAATGCGCCACAGGAATTGCGTGGATGGCGCAATGTCTCACACCAGCCGTCAAACAATCGATCTTTTGCGCATAAAGTTCGGTATTCGTGTTACCATACTTTTTTAAAACGTAGCTCCGATTTGAAGCCGCAATTATTGACGTTCTTAAAGAAAGTATCCATCGACCTATGTATTCGCGAAATATGTAGAGTCACAATCAATCAACACTGTACTGGAAAATTGGGTTGAAGAATGGGCTAAGCCAACCGCGATAGCCATTTAAATGAAGGTTCTTTACCCTACTACAGTTCGTGGTGAACCAGGATCTCAACTAGTAAGCCTATATAACCAGCTTGGTCCCTAGCTAACTGTCGCCATTTGTATTCGTCAAATACATTGAGACCAGTCTCGATTTGAGTATTCAGTGAGTTCGTCGTTTGCTGCTTTGTCCCTCAGCGGTGGGGTTAAACATTTCACTTGGTCCATATCCATAAACGCAGGTAGAACCTCAGATTGAACATACATATGACTTTTCTCTTGAAGGCTCCAAGTGCACTTTGGTCTGATTTTGAAAGCATTTTTGCCAGACAAGTACATCAGAACGAGCATGATGAGGGTCTTCTATAGCATTTCCTTGGCCCTTACTAAATTATTTTCTCGTAACACCAAAGTGTCAGCGTGGATGAATTGATTGGTTCACTACCTCAAGGGTGTATTTGACCATCATAATGTTTTGGCTGACACATAGGTGTTGTGTCTCGATTTTCGTAGACAGCATGCACTTCGTTTTATTCTCATTTTCGTCCATTTTAGCAGCTTCTGATTCGATGGTCGCTTTGTTCTACCGAAGATATTACCGCCAACTGCGTAACCTAGCGCACCAGTTGTACAGACTTATAAAAATGTTGCCAGTCGTACGTATCGAACTGGGAATTTGGCAACATTTTGCCCAGTTTCAGGCTGAAGTAGGTTATACATAAGTAAGGAGTAAATATAATTTACAAAGCAAGACAAAAGAAAATAGAGCATCGATATAATTAAATCAAAGGGGGACCTGGATATAACTGTAAACCCGAATACAGAAGGTTCACATACTCTTGACGACGTTGGTCAAAGCATGAACGCTCTTAGGATGTCAGTATAATAAATAAGGAACAATACTGCTGTTAGTTAGTTAGTTAGTTTGGTTTGGCTGTCAGCACGGGAGTGCAGACACACTTAGACCAGTAAAGGTCCTCTGTGATACCATGGATCAAAACCATTTCGCCACTAAGGGACTAACAAAACCAGCCGGAGGTTTAGATAAAGCGATGGATGCACATAACGCTTAAGGATGCTATGTCACCAAGATCTTCAAGGAAGGGGGACCCTAAATGGAACATTCTTTTATGCGACAGAGCTGGGCAGTTACATAGGAGGTGAAAGATGCTTTCCTCCTCCTCCTCGTCCCTATAGCTTCTGCAGAAGTCGTTAGAAAAGAGGCTAAGTATTTTGGCATCCGTGATCGCTTTAGTTTGACCAACTCGGCACTACGTTTATAGTCCAGCCTGGGCCAGATCTGTCTCGAGATGAGACACGTTGACTCGTTTTCCCATCTGAGGTTGATCTTGCTAATAGCATTCAGCTTTAGTAGATGCTTACATGTATCTAGGGGCATACCAAGGGATTGCCTATCAGACAGAATCCTTAGAGTAGTACGTTGCTTGGCGAGTTCTTCTACCCTGCAGTTACCTGGAATGTTTCTGTGGCCTGGCACCCAGCATAGGTGAATGTTGAACTGCTCTGTCATCTCCATAAGAGATAGACGACAGTTGAGGGCGGCCTTTGAAGTAAAGGAATACGATTCCAGGGACTTGATTGCCGCTTGGCTATAGTGAGAATAATATCCCTGACAGATAGTACATTATACTTAAGCCAGGACAGGGCTTCCTTAGTCGCCATGATTTCCGCCTGAAAAATGCTACAATGATCAGGAGGCGAAACGATAACTCTACGCAGAGTTACCCGCCTTCGGTCTTGAGCCGTCTGTGAAAATGTGTACCGAGCTGCCATCGATAGGGGGAGAATTGCACCACTCATCCCGTTCAGCAATGCTCGTACGGAAGTTTCGGTCAAAACTCATTTTCGGCGGGGTGTAGCCTGTGTCATGTTTGAAGTTGAAGTGTCAATGTCTGGCAGTAGCTAGCAGAAGAAGAGAGGTCTTGGTAGAAACCCAGAAGATTAACCAGATTTTTGTCAAACAGATGGAATCGAAGACAGGCTAAAATGGATCGTAGAAGAGAAACGAAAAGGGACATACATATACGTATATATATATATATACAGCGCTGGCAAGCTAATTAGCACACAAAACATATAGTTTGGCATCACCGTCCCGCGATATACAAGTTCTACCGTGTAAATTGGAAATAATGAAGCACGTGATTCGAATTTAATATTCCTTGCATTCTACTTATTGCTCCTTTATTAGTTGAAGATTTACGAATAAGTGTTGGGGAAAAAAGAGTTCCACAAAGGAGGAAAGGAGCCTTATTTAGAATTTATACCAAATAGAAGAAAATATTTAAAAATATTAACTGTTCAGGGAAAAAAGTGCAGAATGCTATAAAGCATTTTCAGGAGTTTGGCACTTTTGTGAATCGGGAACGATCTAGGCCAAGAAAAACATCAAAACGAGAGGACAGTCTGATAGCAAAGGATGCTCTAAGGAATCCTTTTGTCCATCTAACAAGGAAGGGGACCAGTAAGACAGTCAAAAAATTAGCAGGGTTTGCTAATTAGCTTGCCACCCCTGTAGCTTACAGATGAGTAAATATATTTATCTACTATGTCATCTTCTATAGTCTTGAACACCTCAACTCCCAGGCCATTGAAAAAAAACTACTTTTTCATAAGTAATCGGAATATTCACTCTTCGTCACACTAGACTACGATTGTAGTCTTAATATCAAATTCAAAAAGAAACCAGCAAGTGGCCGAGCGCCACATTGATGCGGAAAACTTAAAATGTCATTGGTCAAACTCGCAGAGAGTTAAGCATTATTAAGCAAGTACCTAGGCTGGAGGACCAAGCAAAAAAAAAACCCTAAAACCCGATCAATAGTCCACAAGGATATTGATGCAAGTATAATTATTTTTGGTTTCAGAAATTTGCTGGTTAAACTTTTTTATTTCTTTAAAAATTCATTAATCTACATAATATCGCCAACGCTCAAGTGAAGAAAAATCTAATTAGAAACCCAAAACCGAAATATTTTTAAGACTTTCCCTCATTAATTCTACCCCCGATTGATGTATCCTCATCCCGCGTGGCTAGTCGTTTTATATCTCAATCGACTTTATAGTTCCCACAAAAAAAAATGTTTCCTAAAAATTGATGAATTTAAAGACTATACCACTAAAACCGAATCATAAAGAAATGCAACGAAAAGAATATAAAATAACACTGAAAGGAAATGAATTATCCTTTTGGCATTTAGGCGGGAGAAAAATCCCTCTATGTGGACAAGCAACTATTCACCAGTTCACCGTGTCAATAAAAAGCTATTCATCTCCCACCCTGACCATTGTCACTCACTGCGGCAGTGGTATGTCCTGCTCATCCTCGCCTGTTCTATTGAGTGAAACTCCTCACTCATCCTAGTCACACTAGCACACACATAGCGCAGGAAAAAACTACACACAGAAAACCAAAAAAAAAAAAGCTTTAAATGCATAGAAAACGAAAAAAATAAAAAATAAAAAAAATGGTGTGCAATTTTCCTTTTTTTTTTTGGTTCCGCTTTGCCTTGTTTTGTTTGTATCAAATTTTTTCCCTCGTCTGGTTCTATTGATTTTTCAATCAAGCAACGATTTCTACGATAGCCAGGACTGTAAAAATGCGAGAGTTGAAGACTTCTTAATAAGCGGTTTGGAAATTTTCAAAGGATTCCTAAGGGTTTACCCAATAGATACAATAGGCAATGGAGAAAAAAAGATCCATAATAATTTACATAATGTGTCCATTCATTTAAATCAATTTTCCCGCAAATACTAATCCCTTCCATTGACGAAAAGGGCCATAGAAAGGGGTTACAACGGGTTGAAAAGGTTCAATCCCCTTCACCACAGCTTTAAAGCTTTTGCCTGAAACAAAAAAAAAAAAAAACACAAAAAATTACGGAAAAAAATTCTTGGAAACATTTTTTTCCATCCACTCTAAAAGGGACAAAAAAAAAAACAAAAAAGTTTAGCCATTGCGCATTGGGTCATACCACATGATCTAATAACAAACCCGGCCACCCAAAGGGATACGTATGCAGCCTACACAGTACGCAGAGTACAAGCTATTTTAGGCCTTCTTAAAGACACTCAATACTCACGTCAACATTGCCATTCCACATGTAGTGCATTCCCACTGCAGCCGTTGGATCGTGATGCGTCTGCCCAGTCATATGCTCAGCCATGACGGCACTCATCCAGTGCACTAGGCCCTGAGTAGGATTTTGGCCTTGCACCCCACCGATTGGCATACTGTTGCTGGAGGGTGTTATTCTGTTATTCGGTGAACTAATTCCAAGCTGTGTAGGCACGGGCGGTGGTGACGGCGGTGGTGCTCCTTCGCTCGACGAGAGGTGAGACTTGGACGAGAGTCCTTGTTCTTGGTTGTTGGTATCACCGCTGATATTGGGGTGGTGGTTGTTATGGTGCTGCTGGGACGCTGAGTTTATGTTATTCTCTAAAGCATTTGGCGATGCTGATGATGAGCCGAGGATATTGTTGTCGGAGGGCCAGCCAAAATTTGAAGGTTTCTGAAAGGAGAATAGATATACATATGTGTGTGGTTAGTAAAGTAGACAGTCGATAGGGAAAGGAAGTATGTATAGTTTAGAAATGATTGTCTAGATTTAAAATATCGTTAGACGAGAGACATTGTGAGCAGCATACTGCCAGAGGTTAAAGGCATTTCCTTTATGTTACCTTGACATTGAGACTGGGGCTCACCTGCAATCAATTTAAGAATCAGTTGATTTCCTTGTCTTTGGTGTCGAAGACGAATTTAAGTTTTCTGCTCAATGCAGTTGCTAATGAAGATATATTTTGCTAACGAAGATTTCCAAATCGCTGGGAAAATTCCAAGGAATTTTGAACCACAGTCATTTATATAACTGCTCATCATCTTAAAATTAGTGACGAGAAACCAGAATGACTTGAGAATTAGGAGATACTAACTCACTTGTCTGGATAATGGTATCGCCTGCTTACGTTTTATTATCTACAGGAGCCGCCGTACCAAATTACGGCTCGCTGACGATATCCTTTCAATTAATTTAGGTAGTTAATCGTACTTTAAAATAAATAAAAAAAATTATGGTCAAAACTTATCCATTTTGGAGCTATGCTTCTGAAGCATCTACCACTAAAGAGACAGAAGCTAAGCTTATTAAATGATAAACGGTTGGCCGACTGACAGTTACTTTTTGAAATGCAAGTTATGTATATCGACGCTGAAAACACAACCGCTCTCGAGATATGTACTTATAGATTTATAGTGTCAAGCATCCGCGATAGTAAATTAAACACGTCTACCTTCAACAAT
This sequence comes from Blera fallax, assembly GCA_946965025.1. Lineage (NCBI taxonomy): Eukaryota > Metazoa > Arthropoda > Insecta > Diptera > Syrphidae > Blera > Blera fallax. The sequence goes on from OX337244.1 coordinate 97,561,728, forward strand.
GCTTAAAAATATTGTGTATTGTGTGCGTAATTTTAAAACAATTTGTGGTAGAAACGAAGCCCGCTTAGCGATGGGTGTAAGAAAATTCATGAAATTGACGTACATACTTATGAAAGGTGTAAGCTACTGCAAAGCAAAGATAACCCCCATCCAAACTTTTTGATGGGACCGGCCTGGTCAAAAAGAGGACGAAAACTGTAACAACCACTACGGCGATTTCTACCGATAACAAAGCAGCGCTAGCTTGGATGCGGATTTTTCATTGGAGGCAAGCTTAGGCAAGACTATTCGTATCAAGGCTGATTTCTCCAACGGTAGTCTAAAATGCACCATGCCCATACGGAGGAGAAAGATGACGATATCAGATTCTACGAGCTTCTGGACCAAAACCTATGAGCAGTGCCCTAGGTCTAATACTTCGTAGCAGTAGTATTGTGATTTTTATTTTACCATAAAAAAGAACTTCTAACAGAAGATCCTTAGGTAACTGTATGAAACTTTCCTGTCTTGAACATTTAGAATATAATTAATCTGGTTTGTCGGTCACTTGTTTTCTTCCCATGTAGCATATCGATATGTAGTTTGAAGAGTTTTCCGGTAACCTGTAAAAATTCTTTTTACAAAATATTTCAACAGTTTTTCTACTTCCTCATGATACACCTCAGCGCAATGTTCCTTTTGCAGTGTATGCCCTTCCAATGACTCAGGGTTTCTTACTCAAGGTTACGCTGATGACCTGGTAATAATAAGCAGAGGCAAAAGTGAGACCACCCTGACAAGTCTAATGCAAAGTGCCCTAAACAAGGTATGGAGATGGTAATGGCTTAAGTGTAAACCCCAATAAAACTGTCATCATTCTCTTCACTAAAAAGAGAGCATTGAATCTTCCAAAAATATCGCTAAATGGCGTTCAGATTCCATTCTTAAGGGAAGTCAAATTCCTGGGAGTAATCCTAGACCAAAGACTTACTTGGAATCCGCATCTTGACAAAACCCTAGCCAAGGCTACCTCAGCGTTATGGGCTTGCTCAAGACCTTTCGGAAAGAAGTGGGGTCCAAAACCAAAAATGATATACTGGACCCACCTCACTATCATAGTTCCTATTATAACTTACGCCTCACTAGTGTGGTGGGAAAAGGCTGAATAAACCTCCACCCAAAACGCACCAAAGGCTCGCCTGCACTGACATCGCGGGCACTATGCGTTCGTTCCCTACAGCATCTCTGGAAGCTCTTTTAGATCTTCTTCCCTTGCACACGAGTATAAAGAAGTCGGCCGCAGCCACTGCCATAAAGCTTCATCTTTCTTGTAACTTCAAACCAGGCGATCTAGTTGGGTATCTAAAAATACTAAATACAATTCCTCTGATTTCCAGTCCGTTGCTTTGTATTACGGACGTTATGGCCTCTCTGATGAACTTCATCAGCCCATTCAAAGCCATTATTCCGGAACGCGGTGTGTGGAGTTATGGGGTTCGAACCTCCTTTAGTTCCCACTCGGTGTGGTAAACCGATGGCCCCAACTTCAAACAAGCAGTTTCTCTGTGCTATTTGAGTTTTGACAAGGCTTGGCGCAGCTGATATACATAACGTGAGTATGTCTGAACTATGGAAGGAGATCAAATGTGTTTCACTTAAAGAGCTGTGTTTGGCGTTCAGGATGGACTTGTAGTTGACGCATTGGTGGTGCAGATGATCGGGGCCTTGTTTCGAGATTAACCGAGATTGATGAGGGTAGGTGGTCCGAATACATACATAAGTCCATTCACCCTTAGATCAGTTACACATTACAGCAGGCAGTGCCTCTGACAAACGTTAAGTGACCCGAGTTCTCGGTCCTAGATCTTCCATTTAATACTGTTAGCCCAATCGATTCACACATACTGTCAGAAAATATAGTCAGCACGACACCAACTCCAATACCGGATTCAGGCTAATGAACTTTGCGGCAGGGTTGATCACATTAATGCAAAACGTTGTGATAGATGTCCAATCTTTCCCACTAGCTAAAAACTCGGAACAAAAACCTTGTTGAAGGCAAGGTACGGATGCGGATATCCTGGAAACCGTAAACAGCTACAATCGCATAGATCGCCGGAACATATTGCTTTAAGCCATCAGGGATGTTGGGTTCCTCGCCGACAGCAGAACAAAACGATGCCGGTAAGCAAATGCAGCAAAACAAATGGCTTACCGCCTCGTGCTATAGAGAAGGATGAGAGCTATTTGCGAAGTCAACGAGCATAAGAGAAGGATTGGTCACACACAGAAAAAGAGAGAAGTGATTGTAAGAATGATGTTTGGAAATTTTACCAAAGTTTACCGTTTCGACATTCCGGGGCTGGGATAAACCAGGAAACGTAGAAGTGTAGAACCGCAGTCAATTCTAAGGATGTGAAAAGAATTTCTTCTACAAACGACCACAAAAAATCATTGCTGTTCTAGGACATTACTGGTCCCTACTAATTCCAAAATTCATCTAACAACAACGTCTTGGCGAATGGACTGCCTCAAAGAGACGTGATAGCTGTTATTTTGTGGATGCAATCCGACGATTTGAACTTAAACGGGCCTTGGTTGCAGGGTGACACAACGTGTAACACTAGTCGTCAAACAATCGACATTTTAATAGTTAGTTTAACAGTTATTTCGAAAGCAAACCAGCAGATGGCACACTCTGTAGAGTGTTGACAAATGTTCACGGTGATCAGACTATAGGAGCGTTTGTAATTCGGCTTAGGCCAAATCTGTCACGCGGTTTGGCAAGCGGTGCCTTTAGTTGTTAGTCTTTCAACTGATTTCAGCTTTAACATGAGTTTACAAGAAGCAAATGGGATTCCTGTATCTCCTTTTCTGTAATTTTGTACCACACCTTGGAGGTTCGAGAGCCTTGCTTAAATGCCTCAATGACCTGTCGTACAACACAGGTGAATATTGAAGTGCTCTGCCGTCTCTCTAAAAAGTTTAGAGCTACATTTGAAGTGAACAGGACTGATTCCAGCGACTTTATGAGTCCTTCACTGTATGAAAAAAATTATAACATCGCTAACAGAAATTAAATCACATTTCAGCCAAGACAACGCTTCGTTAACCGCCATTATCTCCTCTTGGAGTATGTCACAATGATTATGAAGGCAGAGAGAGACTATTATCTAGCGTTTCTGAGAAAGCACGTCCCCCCACTCCGTTTGGTTTTGGAACCATCGGTGTAAAAGCTAATTGACTCTCCAGCCAATGCCACATTACCTCCCCAGTACGCTCTAAGAGGGATACTTATTCGGAAGTTACATACATACTTCCGAAGACTGGTAAAGAGTTTACCAAAAAGAGCGTCGAATTTCCATTTTGGATGAACGATATTATTCATGAAAAAAAAGTGCTGAAAATACTTTGATTTCATTGTTAAGTACAAATGCTATGGATACGTATGGAATGAAATGTCAGAAAAATACGCCCCACACCTCTGCTGGTAAACTACTGCTCTTTTAATGGAATTTTCGATGACATCCTTACTTAATTGTGGCAATAACACGTTGAATTTCGGCGTTAATTGAAATCAGGAATTGTTTGTGTTTGAAATTAAAAAAATGCGACTTCAAAAAACTCCGATGGAAGTCCTGGCCAATTCCAAGCTACATTTCTTGGAATTACAAGACCTGGAAAATTGTCTCGCAACAACTCACTTGTTTCACGAATAGTAAAATTTCACAAAAATCTGGCTTCTGGCGTCAAATATTTTTTTCACTTGTGTTAGGTGAACTAAAATGTCCAAAGCAGGACAGAGGGCGTTTTTTTTGAGTGCCCAACTCTCAGCTCGTAAGCACGCTGTTTTGTGTACCTTCCCCAAATTTTTTCAGCAGGACAGTACACTAGATGTTCACCCCCGTATTGGAGTGATGACGGACATATGAAGCCAGTCAGTAATACGAGCTTGTGGTTCCCATTTCTTGCCAATTGATTTACTTTGAAGCAGGACAACGAAACTGTGGTGTTCTAAATGCATTCCAAATTCGAATGTTGTAGAATGTTTGTCGCATCGGGTTCTCTGTAAGGTTCCATTGCGGTTAGAATTTAAATTTCACTTGTGCCCTAAATTTGACTGTATTCTGAAGTTAGATGCCAAATTCAAAGAAAATCCATTCAGCGATTTACGTCACACCAGAGCGTAGTGAGCGTAGTGGGCAGACAGACAGAATTTCAAGACCCACACTTTCGATTTCCTCTATAATAATGGTTGCGGAGGCATCTGGGAAGTAGTGACTGATAAAGGTCATTTTATGCGTCGAATTTTTTTTAACAGCATTCTTTTAGTGAATGCTACCGGATACATAGATTTGCTAGAAGCAGTTAATGACAATGCGTGTTTCAGCAGGATTCTGCGCCAGCGGACAAGCTGTCACGACTCAGGAATAGATATGATGAAGATAAAGAAATAAACCAAACTATATGGGCTACAGGAATATTTATAAATAACAAACAAATATTTGGCGCAGCAAACCGTATGTGGTACAGGGTCTAGCATCGCGCGACCATTCGTATTGGGCGTGTTAGATGTTTCTCCACACAAATGCAAGGAACCTGTCCGAAAGGCTTTTTCCTTTTAAATTTAATAGCTTTCTCGTGACAGTCATTACTCTAGTACGTTCGCCACATATTCCCAATAGGTAGGACCTACCTATTGTTGGTGTTTCTGGGACTCGAACCACGAACTTCCCGATCTGGCCAATGATTACTAAGCAATGACACCCATCTGTAAGCTATACATATGCTTTTACTTCGTAAAAAAAATATCTAGGAGCCTTGACCCCGACCCCGAGGAGATTTGAGCCCCGACCATCTACCTCGCCTATAAAAATACAGAAAGGATCCAGATCAAGTGTTTTAGTGCAGACCCATGTCTTTGTTACCCATCATGTCGAAAATATTTGAAAAGATGTTCATCAAGAGGTCAAGTCCGATTATTGAAACTGGAAACTTGATACCAACACCAGTCTGATTTCAAAGAAAAACACTCAACCATTAAGCAGGTTCGTAGAATAACCGGCGTTATTGAGAAAGCTATGGAATATAAAATGCTATACTCAGGCATATTCTTATACGTTGCTCCAGCGTTTGATAAGATATGGCATGCAGAATTCCTATGCAACCTTAAATTGATCTTTTTCAAAGAATATACGACAATGCTGGAGTCTTATCTCTCGGAAAGATACTGTAGTATCAAGCATGAAGAAGCTAAATTCCGCCTTAAGGCAATACAAGCTGGAGTAGCGCAAGGAAGTATGGTTTGGTCTCTATTCGCAATCTCATCACAAATTTCCTTATCTGTTACTCACCAAAAAAGTTGTGTGTCCACACACGTGCAGTATACATACGTACATATGTATGGTATGAGATGATATGGAAGCAGTGCACCATAAAGGGTGCTTTCACGGGGTCCTTTTGTGATTCTCTGTATATAGTAGTACCGCTTCTAATCTAGCTATTCAAAAAGTCTGTTTCCCATGTAGCGAAAGCGACAATCTGCAGTACAAAATTTTTTCGCATATAAACTCAAGCGTGGCTTAAATTTGTTACATATTTTTTGAGGTTGATCTTCAGCAAAGAACTCCACCTAAAGCAGTTAGATTGATTGTTGAAGGCAAAAATACATTTTCTAGGTGAACTTTTAAGAACAATAAGGTTGCGTGTAAGTGAACATACATATGTACCATAACATAAAAGGTTTTGCTATAAAACGAGTCGTTCTTACTCTTATTCAGGGAGTACCTTCATTCTAAACATTTTTAAAAACAGTAAGAAAGTCGCTGAATTATGTATATCATTGCCCTCAGCTCAAAGAAATTTCCTTGTGCTAAAATAAGTTAACTTCATGAAGTCCAAACACTCGGTAAAAAAAAATGCAAATATTTGCAATCCGACATGTGATACCCGTGCTCAACAGTATGTAACAGCTCAGCACAACAGACCTAATGCAAAAGAAGTCACTGGCAAGTAGATTATTTTATAAATTAACCAATTGACAGATTTATTGCTTTTTTTTTTGCATTTCTTAACACCTAGGTAGCAATATCATCAATAGTTGATGACATGGATACTATTGTAAGCGAACCAACTGCTTCCCCAACGAAAAACGTCACAGGCATGCGAAATTCGAGTTTTGAAAAAAAATCATGTAAGTGGTAAGGAATACCTCAACTCAAAAAGGAATTTTTGTTCCAGGAAAAAAGCAGATTATATTTCTAGGTAAATTTTAGAATGCATACGGGACATGATAGTGGAAAAGAAAAAACCACACAACACCACTCCCGAATGTAGACCACACTGACACCTTTTCAAGGGTAAGATCCTATTACTGTAGGTGGTATTCGAAACGAAAATACCGCGGTAATGCTCGACCACATATTAAAATGGAACAAGCACCTTTGCCCTTGAGGGCAAAACCAAGTATATGCTGTCAACAAGAAGGGACACACAACATCGACGAATTGGACAGAACGTCACAGTCGACAGCTATAACTTCGAGGTAGTAAGGGAGCTTGTCTACCTTGGCTCTGCTATTAACTTTGAAAATAGCATCTCAACAGAAATCAATTGAAGAATAACTCTTGCCAATCGCTGTTTCTTTGGGCTGAGAAGGCAATTGAGTAGTAAGGCCCTATCTCGAGCAACTAAGGAGACTCTGTACAAGACCTTGATCATCCCAGTCCTGCTTTATGGTGCTGAAGCATGGACTCTTTCGAAAGCGGATGAAGATATCCTTGGTCGCTTCGAGAGAAAAATTCTTCGGAAGATATACGGTCCCGTTTGCGTTGACGGGCTATGGAGGAGAGGATTCAACGACATCGACCTTGTCAAAAAACTGCGCATCAGTCGCCTAAGATAGCTAAGACATGTAGAGCGAATCGACCCGCAGAGTCTTCAAATCTAACGACCGTAGAACGGGACCTCAACCGATTTGGAGTGCGCAACTGGAGGCAGTTAGCTAAGGACCGGGCTAAGTGGAGAGGTTTGTTGGTTGAGGACCAGGTTCACCCCGAACTGTAGCGCTACCTAAGTAAGTAAATAAGTAAGTAAGTAAGCACCTTGACAATACTTTCAAGAAATCCGCTTTCATATTGTGAGCGTGCTCAAAACTCGGGGGGACTAAGGCCAAAAATGGTTCACTTGACCTACCTAACCATAGGTATTCCTACAATAACGTATGCATCTATAATCTGGTGGAAAAAAGTTGAACAAACTACGGCCCGGATTGCATTACAAAAAGTGCAGAGATTAGCTTGCAACGACAGTACAGACGCGATGCGCTCTTGCCCAACTACCACTTTAGAAACTCTCCTACAGCTTCCCCCTCTTGGACAACCTCAAGGGGCATCTTAATATCCGCTACTCACCATACAGCGATGAACAGATTGCGTGATAAATCTCTACCGCTCTTGTAAGATATTGTTCGCAGAGCGTGACATATGGAATATTGGGTGCTTCTAAACCACCCGGCGTTAATACGGTACACCGATGGATCTAAAGTGGGATACGGTGTTTTCGGCTCTAACTTTCAATTAGCGGTCCCTTTGGGACCTTCAACAACGATCTTCTAGGCCGAAACTCACGCCATTGAATTATGCACTAGAGAATGCATAAGATCCATCCATCTATCAACATTTATCCGACAGTCAAGCTTGAAATTGCCTAAACACCTGATAGCAGCTAGCTGCTTACAACAGTGTCACAATCATTTCGGTTCCTGGTCACAAGGGTATTGATGGTAATGCATGCACGGTTGAACTAGCAAGACGAGGTTCTACACTACCATTCACAGGTTCACTACCTTTCTGAGGCTACCTCGTTAGCCTACCCGAAGGCCACATAAATTGGAACTAAACTCTTGAAAAAGACTAGAATCTCTAGCTAAATACAACGCAATGCCTTCGTAAAGCCATGAAATTGCTAGATCTCAAAACAACCGACCTGATGAAATTTTGTCTCTTCGGAAGAAAGGCGCCAAAGTTTAAGCAGACTTTTTCACGGGTCATTGCTCACTCAAGTATCATCTCCATAAAATAGGCTAAGTTGCCTCAGATTTCAGCCGCCTGTGCTTAGAAGATCAAGAGCGTCGATTCATGTTCATTGCGAGTGTCCAGCCTTGGCTTGCAGCAGACACACAGTACTCTGAAATCGATCACTTATCTGCAAAAAGCATACTCAAACTCCTTCAGGAACTGAACCTTATGAAAGCTCAAAATCCTATGCAAAGTTCCATGGGTCAAGCGGAATTAATACGAAAGATCTATTCTGGTCGCAGTGTTAGGAGGCTTCTTAGCCTCCATACTTTCTCAATCCTAATAAAAATAACAGCTGACGTTAAAATTTCCATTGTAAAGGTAATGCTTACACAAGGATATGCGTTAGGAAACAAAATTTAATCCAGTTTCGCAAATGATTTATCGACAAATCTTTCACGACTATCTGAAAAATGATCAGTGTTCTGAATGTAAGGCAGAATAAAAAAGAAAAGAAGGTCCTTGAGCCAAAATGGCAAGACGCTCTAAATATGAAGAAAGCTGACAACTAAAATAAAAATAAATAGTTTAGGTCAATAACATTTGACCTTCAAAGTTCCTCTCGGTACCCTTTGCAGGTGACCGACAAATTTTTACAAAAGACAATCGTTGCGGGGAATGGAATGCTTGCAAGTGATCAAACGAAATTGCTTTCTGTCTTTATAGGTACCTCCTGCAACTACCACCTTCCGTAACGCATGTTTTCTCGTTTTCTAATACTTGTGGTAAGTAAAATAAAAATAATCATAGTTTGTGCTATGATGTTATACGCTACCTCACATATTGAACACATTCATGCTTTCGATATAAAATTTATGGACTCTGGTCATAAATACATGGAAGCTGATGCAATACATTCTACGATTGAACTAGATAGAAAGCATAAAAAAATTTATACAACCTGGGAATGGTCACTGCTAATTTCGACCGCAAGGCTGTAGGTTTGGCAATCGAAATGATCCATAACACGACGAAGTGTGAGGACTCAGCGAATTATGATGCGGTGGAGGAAAAAGTCCTTTGGTTAAATATTAAATAGCTACTCTTCCAAAAGGATAAACCAAACGTGGTACACTTTAAATATGATTTAGGTAAAGGCTTTTTTTTATGAAATCGACATGGAATAAAAAAAAATAAGCTTCCAAAAAATGGAAACGTGTTTATTTAAAATATGCTTGTGAAAAAATGTTGCCGATAAGGGGCTTAAAAAAGGATTTATTGGATTTAGTAGGCAGAAAAGTTATGACTTCAATGTACGAATACTTTTTTAAAAGTTTGTCATCAACTCTTTAACCTCGAAGGCCATTCATTTAGATGAAGAACATTAAATATTGTTTACGCACGTAACATAAAATCAATAAGTGTGTTATGCTCGTATTAACATTTCATATTTACTTTATAATTCCTTGCATTTGCTTCGAAAATAAAGGAAAAACTTTATTCGTGGTGGTGGTGTTAAGTGCTTTTAGACCCTGCACACTCGCCCCAAATGTGGTAAGTACAACCAGCATTTTCAAAATTGTTATTAAGTATATTTAAAAAATAGTATGACCCTATACAGGTATAGAGTATACCTCAAGTTACGACCACCCGAAGATAAAACAATCCGCACATGCGACCAACATTTTTATGCACCTACATACTTCCCGTGGTACGATCGACTACACCTAAGATACGAGCAGCATTCGTTCTAATAAGAAAGCCGGGGTTAATGGTGCTAATTTTCAAGGCTGGTTTACGAACCACTTTGTCCCAGCGGTGAAGGACTACTTAAAGCCAAACAATTTGGCAATGAAAAGCTTCTTGGTTTTGGATAATTCTCCTGGTCATCCACGATCGGTTGGCGACATTATTCCTGAGTTTAAAGTGATTTTTCTTTCTGCAAATACGACCAAGTTACTATAACCGATGGATCAAACTGTCATTGCAACTTTGAAGCGCTGTTACTTGCAGATTAATGACACATGCGATAACTGATACGGAGGCTGAGCCAACATTTCAATATATGGCACGCAACAGATATTGTCGGATGATCATGGCGGAGGTCAAGGCATCAACCATGAGTAGATTATACAAAAGCTTTCTCCACAGCATATAACAGAGGAACCGATGAGTGCTGATGATGAGTCTCTAGAAGCTATCAATAACGATGTTTTGCAGTAAAGTAGGCAGCTAAACCTTCAAATAGATGCCGCAGATGTCAATCAACTCATTGCAGAACATGAAGACGAAAACAGCGACGATGACGATAAAGACACAGCAACTTCTACGGACTTAAGTTTGCAAATACTTAACATAATTTTAGAAAAAACCGTACAACTTATAGGGCTCATAAGTTGCTCAAGTAGCAAGGTATGCGATGCTATTCAAAAATACGTAACATGCTACAGAAACAGAATGTTACAATAAGAAAAAAGGAAAGGGACATCACCCAGTCCCAGTTTTGAGATTTAGGAACGAATTAGACGAAATGTGTGGAAAAACGTACCCAAGATACGACCGTTCAGGATACGACCAAGTTTTTAGTAACGCATTACAGTCGTAACATGAGGTATGCCTGTAGTTTAATAAACGGTCTTCAAAATAAAGTACAATATTAAACAATAAAAACATTCAGTTCAGAAATATTGAACTTCATCTCCTCTTAAAATTATGTTTCGATCACTTCACACATTTGTCCGCTAAGCCATCGAAGTGTAAATGCAAAAGCGTCCGCTTCTAACGAACTTAAACTCGAACTTATTCATTATAAGCGAAGTTCGTTATGAGTGATATGTTGCTAAAAAAAACATCAACTTCTGTTCAGAAAACCAAAAAAAAAAAACAAACATTGAAATTTATCGTTTGTTGCAAACATAGTGTAACTCGGGGAAGTACCAAAAAAATTATGTTTAAGGACAACATTTTGTTGTTAAAGAATGTTGGTGCGCTAGTAAATATCGCGGAAGTCACAAAAATTGAGGAAAGGCGTTTTGGTGAGACTACTCAGTGAAGTAAAGTAAATTCTAACACGGAGTATAACAACAAAAAATGACTGGCAATCACTTTAGCTTTTATCTTCAGTGAAAAGTGAGTTGGGATGAATAGCTTGCGACACTCACTTTCAGATGGTGCTCAAAGAGTTTTAGAGTCTGGTAGCCCTCCGTAAATTGACATTTCTTGTGTTTCGTTGAAAGCAAATGGACGGGGAGGAAAAATAAAAATATATCTACATAATTAATAGGATACATATTTTTTGTTTGCTTATAAAATACATACAGTGGACTCTCCCTAAGTCGAACTCTCCCTAAGTCGAATTTCTCTCTAACTCGAATTTTTTCGCCATATTTTAGCATTCCAATTTTTTATTTATTTATTTTTGTTAACTTTTTTAAATTATGTTAACCTTTTTTTTTAATTAAATAAACGCTTTAAAACAAAAAAAATTGTATCTCTCTCTAACTCGAATTTTTCCAAAACTCCCCCTAACTCAAACAAATCATGGTATCCCGTGAAAATTCGACTTAGAGGGAGTCCACTGTATTTCGTCTTTAGGGTGAAGAAACATTTAAATTTTTTGTACAGCGAAAATATTTTGAAATCTAATGTTAGGCTGATAGCGAGCACATGCACCAATCTTGAAATATTAAAAAAGCTACTAAGCCGGGTTGACTGAGGATCGTTTTGGTGAGGAGCTTTCACTTTGCTTTGCATAATTCTCACCAAAACACGCCTAATGTAAAGTAAGACATTTTGGCTCGTTATAATCGGACATTTTCTTCATTTAACGCGCGAAGGGTTCGTTCTATGCGAAAGTTCACTTTAAACGACTTCGCTATATGCGAAATTATAATCCGAAGTTCTTAAAGGACATTGATTGCGACTGGATGAAATGGTTCCATATATTCGAAAACCCGCTTTAACCGGGTTCGCTTTAAGCGATCACTACTGTATTAACAAAATATACACAAGTTGACAATTAACAATTTGGGCATGTATTGTACTGTCATCATTTCCGTTCTATTAAGCTGATGTTCCACACCATTAAGATCTTTGAGCAGGTATTAGACGACGTACGACAATTTGATGACCAATGCGGGCTTGTCGCGGGTAAATCAACCACAGATGCAATCCAAAGTATAAGGATCGCAATGGAAAAACATCGTGATGCCTTAGAGGATTTGCATCTGTTGTTGGTTGATTTTGAAAAAGAATTCGATAGACAACCAAGAGATCAAATATGGGTGGCGCTAAGACATCGAGGAGTTTCAGAACTCTTCGTACAGATGACCATGGACATGCGTGACGGGGCAAAGACAAGAGTAAAATACCGCGCCGGAGTCACCGAAAAGTTTCCAATTAAAGTCGGTGAGCACCAGGGAAGCGTCTTAAGTCCTCTGCTATTTCTTGCAGTCCTGTGACCTCAAACCCAAAGTGCATCAGTTATTCCTTGCTGACGATGAAACCATCATAAGTGAGGATCAAGCGTCTCTGCAACGAGCTCTTGACGTATGGGTGGATGTTTTGGAGGGAAATGATTATCGAATTAGTCCTAAAAAGACAGAGTACCTGTGCTGCCCATTCTTCATCTCAATAGCCAAGCAACTATTGATGAAGGCATCAATCTTCGCGTAAACGTAGAGAGAGTGGATGAAGTGACAGGAAAACTCGTCTATCTTCTGTGCTAAGCTGAAAGAAAGGCTTTACATAGCAGTTGTTCGTCTGGCGCTCACAAATGGTTCGCAAAGCTGGACAGTGTACAAAAAGTTTGAGGGCAAATTAACGGCAGCTGAAATGAAGATGCTTCGCAAGATAACGGGAGTAACAAAACTTGATCGAATTAGACGTTCAAAGATCCGAGGAAGCCTTCACGTCAGAGAACCCATCTCCAAAAAATTGGAGAACGACCGGCTCAGTTGATATTGTCATGTTGAAAGGAGGGATCCTACGAACCTTGTCAAAAAGGCAATGTCAATCAACGATCCAATACAAGCTCGGAAGAATAGCAGACCAAAAAACTCCTGGATCAGACAAGAGCACCACTAACAGCAGCATTTAATTGGCCTCAGTGACGAAGTGATCTGAAAACGGGATGTCTGCAGATATTTTTTGAGGTCAAATCGGCGAACCCCACTTGCTTGTCCGCCTGTCAAATAGGTGAGAGTAAAGTGAGAGGGTTATGATCCCTATAATCCTTATCATAACCTCGCAGAACAAAAGGAAGAGAAGAAGAATTTTGTACAGAACCACGCCCACTGGACACGTTTTGTTAAAGAAATAATTTTGCCTGTTCATAGCTAATGTGATGATGGCTGAGTTTTATTCTGAAAATCTTATCAGAATGCATGAATATTCCTTCATAGCCATGATCACTTTTTTCTTCAAAAGAGTCATAGCAACCGTTTTTGGAGTAAAAACTCTAAAAATCGAGCAAATATCCTCAGCGTTGCAAGATACCATTACATTTACATATGTACATATGTACATATATCAAACTCTTCAAAATTCTTTGCTTATAAGGGATGGATTCATAAGCTCCTAAATCGATCACCTCCAAGCATTGCTTGTTAAATCCTGAACCCAAATATCCTTCAAAGCGGTATGGTTGTATACGTAAGTGTGCTTTATTTTGATGGTACTCAATACTTTCTGTTAAGTTTTCGTTGTTTAAAGCTTAAGACACCTAAATAAAACACTTCCCCAGACTAAGAGGACTGCACGCGTACGAGTAATTTTCAGATAATTATCTACGAGTTGCCAAATAAGCACCCCCGGATCACAAAACTTCAGTGGATCTTTCCATGAAGTTGAATGTAACCTGTATCTACAGGACATTTTCCAAAATTTTTACAATTTTTAAAAACCCTTTACAAATACTAACATTCGATTCCAAGTCATTTGAAGGCGAATCCGTTCGCTTTGCTTCATCAGGACAAGAAAACAATAGATTCCTTGGAAAATGCGCAACAGCTCCTTTCTCATCATCTGCGTCATGTTGCTGCAACTGCTGCTGATGTTGTTGCTGTTGGTGTTGTTTCTGTTGTAGAACCGCACTTGCAAATAAACTCTTGTAAATTTCAGCTGGCAAAAGAAACGGCGACTTTGTCTTCCCATGACAATAGCCCGGATGAAATCCAACAGCCAATCGATGTGACTGCCCCGTATGATATCCACGCGCCATACTCCCACTGTTCATGCTTAGAGGAGCTGCAACTGAAAATGGCTTGATATCCAAATCGTGCTGTTGCTCATCAACGACACTAATCGGGCTAATTGAACCCAAACGACAACTGTTGCGCTCAACACCATCCTCCCCACTGTGAGTACGTTTAGTCCTTTTGGCCAAAATACCATCACTGCATCGGGCTGCAGATGTCAATTGATCCATAAGTGGTCAAAGCATCTAACTTATTCATACGAATTCTGTGTCCTACACAAAACTTTTATCACTTCTCATAGGCAGGGTGGAATAAGAAATAACTTTCTCTGCCGAACGCTGAACTCAAAACAACACTTTTACTTTCGCAAACAAAAAAAAAAGTTTTGGTTTTTCAACCCTCACGTTCCACAACACTGACGCGATTTTTGTATGCCAAGTTTAACCTTGGTATAGCGCCGCCAAGTGGCAATTAACTGAGGTTATTTGAATAAAACGCTTAACACTAGGAGGTTTACTATAAATAGTTGTAAATAGGATTTAGCTAGATTCTATATTTAATTTATTTTTTTTTTTTCTTTTAACTTGCACTTGAAATAGGAACTTTCGTTAAATTGAGGTTACGTTAGGAGAACTTTTTTTCTTCACATTTTATCACTTTAATTTTAGGAACTTTTTAAATTTTGGTTAGCCGAAGATGGAATTGAGTTTAGAGGCAGATTCGGTGCCTTTGGACCCTTGCATTGTCGACAAAACGGTGACCGTTTGCTGGTGGCGTCCGCGCGCCAATACGTACACGTATCCTTTTCAAGGAAAACTGGTTTCCGAGTGAGGATTGATTTTTTCTTAAGGTGCATTTTCTTTTTTTCTGTATGTGAGTTTCGTTTGTATGTTTTTTTTTTCTTTTTTTTAGTAATAATACTACATATACATGAGAGGATATGAAGGAGGATAGAGGCGCTGTATGTGCGGTGCACTCACGGAGAGACGAGACACGAAAACGAAGACGAGACAAACCGTACCGAAGGACGACGATTGTGAATGCAATGATATTATTACTGTTTCTCTAACAAAAAAAAAAAAAAAAAAGAAAAGAAAAGAAATAAAAAAAAGAAAACCTAACATGCTTCCAAGAAAGGATACATGCTTGCACTTTTCTCTTGCCACTCTGCTATCGCTCACCCTCACCCGCACCCCAGCATTCACCTTCCTATTTTCATTTTTTCAGGACGTTTTCTCCAGTTTTTCATGCATTTGTATTTTTCTTTTTTTTTTCGTTTTGTTATTTTGCGATTGCTTTCTTTTCGCTTTTTTTTTTCTTTCGATTCTCAATCCCAACCAACAAGCAAACGGCGAGGAGTACACATATCCTTTACTTGGTTTGCTTGCAGCAGCAGGCGGCGGCGGTGCACATATACAGTGGGTAAGAGTGCTTTTCATGGTGAAATGATTCCTTCGGGATTTTTTTTTAAAGTTATTCCGTAGTGATTTCGCTATGCACTTGCATATTGTAAAGATGAGTTCTGTTTTCACTAAATGCATCTTATTTGGCCTGCAAAAAGGTTCCACCCCACCTCGAGTGGTCTCTGCATTTTGCTGTCCATTCCATAAGAATTAAGCCTGTGCAGCGCAGATCCATTCACTTCACCTTACGCGGTCTGTCTTGGACTGATAATCTTAATCTGATGCCTTATGTGGATAGTCTTAAACTGGTTAACCTTTAGCCATTGGAAAACGTCGTAATGTTACCGCAAACCATGTTCACTCGGACACAATTAAACCGATCGTTATCAGTTTGCCAGTGTTAGGGTTGCTGTATCTACCCAAGTCCTCGATCAGATCCTCCATTGATGATTGGGTTTTTTACGAACACAACTGTTTGTGGCACGGAGTTCATTAGGATCGAGTGCTCCCGGATATCCGTAAGAAATGACAGCATCCTTACTGTCTTTCAAAAGAAATGACTGGCATTCCAACTGGACACTTCGCTTTTGGTAGGGATCTCACTGTATTATGCCTAAATAATATTAAAGTCTGCTGACGTTTGTGGATAGGGTGAAAGTACCTCGGATCACTTCGTCTGCTATTATCCGGCCTTTGCTTGTATCAGGTGGCAGATTTTCGGTGCTGATGCTGTAAACTCTTCATCACCGGCTTTCTACGAAAGGCGAAGAAATTCTATAAAAGTGGGTAACACAGGTTTTTTTTTCTGGTAGTCCAGTGCGCCAGTTTAGTGTTCCCCCCATCTCGACCAAAAACCATGGTACATCGATACTTACAAGAAATTTTGCTATTTCAGATTGTACCCGTTCGTTACTCTAAGGACTAAATTTTCAAACCTTACCTTTCTGGAGCTAATACTAGAGTGTTAAGACACTTTGCTTTTGGAGAATACTACAGCTTCATACCCGACGAAGTTCGGTAAACAAGATGCATAGTAAACCCTTGAGAGCTAAACAAGACTTTTTGACTCGACACAAATAAAGGCGTTACAGCCCCAAGCTGAGCCTAAAATTGAAGCTAAGTAAAGCGTGGACTACATATTTCTTGGTTTCTTTTTGAAGTGCATGTTATCTCGACGCCAACACCAACACCAAATAATAAGCCTTTAGTGGCTGATGTGACAAAATTCATAAATACAGTTCATGAAACTGACATGCTTACGAGTATGTATATATAACAAGCTATCCTCGTGCTATCCTTGTCCAAAGTGTTTGTGAAAAGGGAAGAATTTCTACTCTTTGCAGATCTAAACAACTGAACATCAGCGGCAGATCTCTTAGGGGATGGCCGGTCAACTAACCAAACCTGAAACCGTTGGATTAATATACATGTGACGTACTTACTTACTTATGTGGCGCTACAGTTCGGGGTGAACCTGGGCCTCAACCAATAAGCCTCTCAAGTTAGCCCAATATGGTGGGTAAAAGCGCATCATCACCTCCACGTGGTGCCTGCTGGATAGCTATCTAATAGTGACCCCACGATGAGCGTATGCTAAGTCTGACTATACATGTGGAGCTGGATACTCGGACCAGCGCAAGCTCAGCCGGATAAACTCCAGCACACTTGTGCCAGGCATCTCTTGCTGACCTGACCCGCATTTTGTGGATCAGATGTCTAACAAGAAGTCCTCAAAAGGACGACGTGCAGCGAAGGAATTCCATCGACGGAATTAACGATGACGTCCAGAGACAAACCAGCAGAAGCCTTACTTGAGCTACTCCGACATATTTGGAGCTCAGGTCAGTAAGGAACTTTCACGACTGAGGCAAGGTCTTGAAAAAGAGATGGTGGCGCGGGAGCCCTTAATGGGCCAACGGCGGCCCTTGCATCTCCGAAGTGGTTACTAGCATCGGTGTAACCGGCCCCTCGTCCTAGGGGTTGCATAAAGGGATCTAGCCCTCCAGGTTGGAGGTTGTGCGTCGGGGCAACTTCCCTACCACGTAAAAAATACTAGTTACGAAGCAACCAAAAGCCTCGGATATATGTGACGTAGTTGAACATAAAACACATTCCCAAAATACATCGAAGCTCTAAAGGACCCCATTGTCGAACTAAATGCCAATATTACCAAGGACGATTTGGTTGCTTTTAGGGGGTTGGTTTTACAAGCTTTTTACTTAGGTCTTCATTGGGCCCGTTGCATTTTTCTGGCCCGTCTTAGGTTAGGTTAGGTGGTTATACACCTTCGATCGCCAAAAAGCTCGAAGCTGACCGACTTAATTGGTACTGCCAATTAGGGAACCGATGTATGCTCTGTTTGTTTCTTATTTCAATACTCATGTGGGGACTATGTACCTTGCCGTTTCTATTGGTATATGGGAAGTACCCTTTTACAGTTGAAAGTCCCTCTTTGGTGCCTTTTTTGGTTAGCTCTTCTGCTCACAAATTTCTCGAATATCTCTATAGTCAGGAACCCAGCATGGCGTTACGGTGCACCTGTTCTATATCCCATTCAGAGGTGCGCAACAGTGCCTTAAACATTTGGTGGTTCGGTTGCTTTTATGGCTGTCGGTGGAAATAACGATGACAGTATCCAACACCGACGTTACATACAGTCATTCAGCGGCCTTACGAATAGCCAAGACTTGAGTGATCTGGTAGTTTAAAAGGCTGCTTAAGTTCAAGGCGATCGATAAGACACCAACGCCTACGGGCCTACGCTATCATCTGTCCTAGACCCGTCAGTGGAGATTTCTAGCTCATTGTTATCATTTGAAGTAGCATTCATTTCCTCCCATTGCTGTCGTCTAAAGTCTAGGAACGAGATTAGGTAGTCCGTGATTCCTATTTCAATGCCATTCAGGCTTAGAATAGGCGTCTCAGACTAGGGTGCCCTGAGTCATAAGATTAGACGCAACGCCAATTTCATTGCTGCGTCCTGTAGCTTCCAGTGCCGTGGTGAGAGTTGTCCACATTGCTTAGGTTACACATGCACATGCCATCTTCTTAATTTTATTGAATAAGTTTACATAGCTTACTTTGTCTACTGCAGTCCACCAGACTATGATTCCTTATAGAAGTATTAGTCTTGCTACCACAGTATACAGCCAATGCATTATATGAGGCCGATTTCGTCATTTGTAAGCCAAGGCAGGATGAAACCGAATTCAGCTTCCTATGCAGTACCAAATTAGGGTACTTGGTGTGATCAGAGAAACTGAGTTGAATACCATTTAGTTTTCGGAGGTAGATCTGTATCTTGGGAGGTAGATCTGTATAATCATGTGCTTTCACTTGAGACGCATTAGCTAGGTTTCAATGGGTGATATCCGAACCGCTTTTTCCTATCTTACTAATTGGAATATGTAGTTGTGTGATGTGGAAAGTCTGTATTGACAGGGCAAGAAGGTATTGAATTCATGGGGAGTATACAAAGGCGCTATATGGTGTTGTAATCGGTAAGGCGTCTTGTTGTTCTAGCAAGTTCCAATATGTCATCGACTTTCTTTCTGAAGTGTGTTAAGCCTGCTATCGTTGAAGATCCCAGTATCTTTTTCATAACTTTGCTGTTGCAGAAAAGTAGCATAGGAATTGTTGTTCTAGCTAGGCCGAGTCTAAACGAATGTTTGTTGAGATTCATGTCCCCTGTCCCACCATCAATCTCACCTGTTATATTTTTACTCGGCTCTTTTACTGTAGATCTGGCTCGAGTCGAGTCGTTACTGAACTTCTCTCGCACCGCCACATTGATTTTAACTTAAATAGTTGTCAGAGGGACCCCTATTGTCTTATGGGGTTCAATCTCTGTTACTAGCTCTGTTCATTTCCAGTTCGTCTTACCTTGTACACCTTTATGGTCCAGTATCCGCGAGAGACGAACTTTATTATAACTGGCGAGAAAATTGATTGTGCACTCCCTCATTAGCCTCGTTTTCGACATGGAGCTTGTGATCGTCCTTATTACTGCTTTGCCGTCCGTGCAGACGTCGATATGTCTCTTTCCGCTATCATTTTCTACTAGTGTTTCTATTAAGGACGATTTAATGTAGGCAATCTCACGTTTCCGGTTGCGAATAGAGGCTGATGTTGATGCTAAAGATGGTTTCATTGTACCTATACATATACGTCTGTATACTTAGTCCAAGCACCCATGCTGTTAATTATTTCCTGGTAACTTTCGATTTGGTTTCTACATTTCTTTTAGCTTATGCAGTTGTTGTCTTACACGGCTATCTTAAGCTTCATTAGAGCCCACACATTTTCTTTTGGAGTGGCATCCGGTGACTGGATGGGCAATCAGTTTACCAATAGATTCAAAGTTTACTACGCTGCTTTGGATAACTATTCTCTTGGAACTCCCAATTCCGATTGTTTGTCACGTAGGGTTACAACTTTCGCTCAAACGTTCAAATCCTTGTGCCAACCAGCACACGCAAGATAACAAGAAATAGACAGAAAGTTTTAGATATTACTTTGGTTACTTTGGTTACACTCCCATCAGTAGAAATCTGGACAGTATCCAGGAAGAACTCACGGTTACATATTCTACAATCTGAACGTTACCGTCCTAAATACCCCTCAAAACCCGCAGGAGGACTAACTGGGATGACTACCGAAAAAGGGCTTTTGGTAATACAACCATAAGATACGCTTGAAGACATAGATAATTTGGCGGTGAAGGTTATAAAAGTTATAAGCGAATCCCTTTCTAAGTCGTACCCTATCAGTAGGCGTGCTAAGAGTAAGAAACAGCCCATGTTGGACGTCTGAACTGAGCTTGCAGAAAAAGGTGGAGACAGTTTTGCTCACGATTGATATTCTCCTGAGCTAACTGAAGTCGTTTCTGAATGTATCTTCCAGCAAGAAAATACTATTTTACAGTACTCTTAAAAGAGGCAGCCTAATCGTATTTAGTGCTAAATTGATACCTAGCGCCATGCTTTTTCTCGATTTGTGTCAGCTTCAGTGCGTGATTCTTTTTGAATATTTCGACGATCATCTTGTTTTCCATTTTTTTGGTTGTCCATTCTGATCCATGTAGAGGTTCATCATCGACGTCTACAGTTTCTTCAAAGCGGCTAGATCATCTTAGAGTTGTTTGTAGTACGTATGTAGGTACCGCCTTTGTTCTCCACTTTTGTCCCTTCGTATAGTGTGCTAGAGCGAAAGCCTCGAGTTGTCTTCGCACTGCTTAACTGACAATGTGAACAGCTCCAAAATTAAGAGTACCTCTCAGGATACGAAATGAACCCATTTGCATGTGCATACAGAATTGTATTCTGGCGAATCTGACTTTGTACCAATTTGTAGCAATCATAATATTGGCTTCCAAGTGGTTTATCCGCATAAACCAATGTTTTCAGGCGGTAAATTCACAGGTCCCTTTAGCGAAATTACCTTTTTCTCTAGATTGTGATTTCAGTAGACCGATGGTTTTAGTTTCCTTGTTACCCCTTCCCGTTCGGATCATCGTCAGAAATTTTCGTTCAGCATGGTCCTGTAACGATCTACATTGACTGTAACGCGAGCTCCGGGCTTATTTTTTTAAGTAGTAAAGACGATGCCTCCCGTGTGTAAATCGCACCAAACTAGGCATTTTTCAAGAAGTAATGGTATTGGAAGAACCTCTTCACTATTCTGCTCCCTCCAAATGCGTCAATTTTGTTTATTAACATACCTGACCTCTCGTGGGGCATAGGACGTAAACAACGACTACGCGCTATCATGTTCGGAGTTCTGCAAGACGCTTGAGCTCCCTCTAAGTCATCCCACATGATATAGATTCCTACTCGACTGTCCTTCTTCATGTCTGCCTAGGGTGACCCACTCGTCTGCTTGATTGGGTAAATGGATTCCATTGCATGGCGTACTTCGCAATAGAACTGTCGCGCCGTAGGGAACTTTTACCACCACCGACTTCCTTAGTAATACTATAGACGGTCCTGTTGTCGCACCTATTTGCTGCTTCTTCAGCTTTGATGGCTAGCGCATTGATGTAATTACGCTTGTCTCGTCTTACACTACGCCGCACTTCTTTTCTTTTCATGTGGTACTGAAGTTCTATTTCGGGGCACTCTATTACTGAGGCTGCTGTAATCCGTGCTTTGAGTTCGATACGTTCATCCATCCGTCTTCAGGTGTCTGTCAGCCATGTGCTTTGGCTTTTTCGTCTTCTACCGACAATGGTGTCTGCCCCAGACCTAAAAACATTTTTCACACCGTTGCAGTAATCGTCGATGCTCTCAGGAGCGAAGCTGCTGATTGTTTCTACATTTGTGGCAAGGTGGTGCCTTATCTGTTGGCGCACTTGGGGATCCCGGAGCCCGTCGGCATTATACCGATATCAGGTATGCTTAGCAATTTAGATCGGTTGTTATTGACAGATGCAGTAAGAAGACGTATAGTAGCTACCATTAGATGGTAGTTCCTCTCTATTCCTATGTCAGCTCCACGTTTGTTAGGGACGTCTTGGATGCAATTTCTAAAGCGTCAGCTAATGGTATATGCCTAGGTATAGTTTATAATAATTGTTGCTTTGTTCAAGGAACACGCTTCCAGACTATTTATAGAGACTAATTTGATTTCAAATGGTCTATCCATAAAAAAAGGCTTATGGCTCAGCTTACATGCACATATCTAGTGTAATGTTGAGATACCTGAATCCATATATCGACGATTTGGTTGGCAGTTACAATTGTGATTTAGGGCCTGCAAAAATGAGCTATCGACCGAATTTTCGCTTTACCCAGAATCCAAAACAATGCCCAATGTCCATATTATTTGTAGATTTCAAGGCGGAGAATGATAGGGATGAGCTTTTTGGCACCATGCCTAGTTTTGATATTCGTCTAAAATGTTCTTTTAAAAAAAGTCAAAAGTAGAAAATTCGCAGCGAAGACTAAAAAAATGTCTCTAACACGTTTGCGAAGTAAGTTTGCAAGAGATCGATTGTTTGACGGCTGGTTTTGTACATCGCGTTATCCTGCTGGAAACGACGCTCGTTCAAGTCCTAATCATCAAATTGCGTTCTAAAAAAAATAGTTATCATGCCCCTACAGCGCATTTCATTGCCAGTTTTATTTTTAAAGAAGAAGGAACCAATTCAATCCATGACCGGTACCAAACATATGTACACTGTTTGACGATGTATTGGTTCTCTATGACTACGTGTGTAGTTTGAAAACCGTAAATCCTTTATTGTTGCTTATAGCCTCCGAGGTGGAAATGATAGCCTTCGTCCGAAAAAGATGTTTTTTATGATCAAATACAATGTGCAACACGATCATTATGCAATAAGCTGTTTAGCGGTCTGTGACGATCTCAGGTCCAGGGTTTTCACGCACACTTTGGACAGAAGTAACAGTGCTTTATTTGTATCTACTGGGAAAGCACGAGCATAGCTTTTGTTACCCATATCCATGTCATTCTTATAAGCTTTCTTTATGAATTTCCTTTCACCAGCCACTGAAGGGGCTTCATGGTCGACGAAAGATTCTTTTCAGATTTCGCAGTTGTTGGAAGGCACTCGCGTTTAAATTTTTTTTTCAACATTCATCAGCGTTGTTTAAGAGTAAAGCTATCCATTCCCAACTATGGAGACTCTGCAGTGTACGCTTTGCGGAACTTCATTGATTTTTATTCGGTATTCAGAGGCTCGCCTATTCTTCCCTTGTGCTGTAGTTGCTGCAATATGAGTACTTAGAGCCTGTCGCTCTGCCATTGGTTCCACGGTATCTGTAAAAGCCATATGTTCTGTCTTCCTTGTCATCTTCCGACAATGTTTTCCGAAAGTGAAATATTTTTCACAAAATACCAATGCGTTGTGTGCTTGATAGTAATGAACTCCCAATTGCTAATAGTTCTTGCGAGAGAATGTTCCCCTAATTATTGACTGAGGGCTCCTTAGTCAGTTTGTGTTATACATGGGCATCCTTGTGATGTTACGAAGTTCTTGTAATAATTCGAGAGTGGCTAAGATAAGTGGTGATTAAGTGCCCTCCCTATGTGTCCTCCTCGTCCGTTTTGGACATCCATGAGACTAAAATGGTAACTTATAGCAAAATGATCGATCAAACGTGGTTCTTCCTTTGACAAGGGGATAAGCATTGCAGAAGTCTTAATATCGTTATCAAATGTTTGCGTCCTTAGTTGTCAATACATACCTCGACATTGAGGCCTCTCATCCCGATAGACATATACTTTCAGTGCTGCATTGTTGACAACCCTCAGCTGGTTTTAGAAGTTGTCTTTTTCATTCACAGTCGCAAGATTCATTGCGGAAGCAATGGTATTATCGTGAAGTTTCTTAGTCTATTATACGGAACGGTGCTCTTTTCTTTGCCATTGGAAGATGAGTGTTTTCTAAAGATGCTGAAGAACCGGCGTCAGGAAATCATCATATCGCCTGTATGCGATAAATCATCATCATCAGGTCATCTTTTAGTTCATGGCTGGATCTGCGGTATAAGTCATTGTGTCCATCTTCATTTCTTTAATTCATTTATCTAGCATGGTATTTCCGTTGTTGTTCATCGGCCGGGATGTTTGTTTGTTTGCCCTGTATAACCCCTATCTCGTCGTCTTAACTACCACGTTTATTGCGTCTACGTATTCGTCTTCTGACGATCCAATGTCTTCTATTTTTGCCTCCAGCCTTTTGCCGATAATGCGTCCCTGGTTTTTGTCGGGCGTATCTAGCAAACAGGGGATATGATGAGGATGCATCTTTTTGTTCCCTTTCCGAAGGAGTTCTAGTTTTCAAATTTTCCACTGGTTTAGATAAACTCCCTCCAGTTAGGTTCAGGTCCTTTTTTCTCTCCAATTCTTTGCTCATCGCTGCGCTGACTAGGGGAATGTTCGGTGGTTCTACCGTTCAAGTCTCGTGTTGGTGTGGGAATGGGTTGGTTGGTTGGGTTGGGTTGACTAGTTGCATCCGCTTAGGCAGAGATTCACTTGAGCCAGAAGCAAGGTCCATTGTGACACCACAAAAAAGAGAACTGGATTACCTGTACCGGAAACAAATTCGCATACGGGACATAAGGCGATTCGTCCTACGGACACAAAATCAATTTCACCCAGAAGCAACGTTTTTGATATTTTTGAAGTTGATTCTCGCTAGATCACTAAGATCTTAGAGGAAGTGTTCAAGGATTTTCCTTCCCAGAGACGATAGAGCAGGTCAAAAGGTAGGCCATAGTTTTTTCCTCTTCCTTGTCTCTACAGCTTCTATAGAAATCGTTAAAGCGAACATCCAGCATCCTTGTATGTCGGCTTATTAGGCAATGCTCGGAGAGCTTCTATTAGATAAGTCTCCTAGTTGCCTTACAACTCAGGTTTGGCCATATTTATTATGGTACTGATGTTATGCTACCTTCTATTTGCCACACTAATAGCTGCAGTATCTAAGTGGAAAATAGTATAATATGGGAATAGTACAGCAAATATCAGGAGCCACCATCTTTTGAGCTTGAGCACTGCTACCTGGGAGGCCATACCCCATGGATCTTAACCGGTTTCCTTTTGCTTTTGTGGATGGACGCTTTAATTTCCTTACGTGCTACCTTATAACGCTTTTGGAGTTCGCTAGAAGGGACCCTTGCTCTACAGCGACTATACAACCTCCTCGCTCGATGGCACCTGGAGCGGTCTGTTGAGATTTTCTCACTCCGCTAGTAGGTTGGACTGTGGTTGTCTTATCATTGAGACAATCTCATGCTCTTGTTCCTTGTTTATGGTCTGTACTGGCTTTCTGCTTGCCGTTCCCGTCGGAACTGCGTCTTTTGTAAGAATGAAGGAAAATAATTCTTCATCGATGGACTGAGTTTTCTATCCTTGTGGCTTGTTTTTTTCTGCAAGGCTCTCGCATATGATTGTGCGCTGACTTCGCACCAACTTTCGAAATACTGCTCAAAGTATCCTTTTCAGTGTGGTGCTACCTCCCGAAATCATTTTTGGTCATCATGGGGCCCACTCCGTATTCGTGTCCGTGGTTGCTTTCGACCGGCTGTCTGCAGTAGAGTAGGACAGTGCTACTGCTCCTGGGGCGCCAATTTGTCTTAACACCTCATTTCACTCACTCCCAAAAGTCAAGCTCCAGGGTGGTCAAACTCAGTGGACACTATTTAGAGTTCAAAATCCTGTTTGCAACCTCAATTCATGTTAGTCACTGTACAGTACGACTACCTATGTATGTATATAAATCTATAATTTTTCTTTATGTGGAAAATGCAAGAAAAATGTAAACCCGTTATTTCCTTCTTCCCATTTTCCCATTTTTTTCCTTCGAGACTGTTTTTTTTTTATTCTTCAGTGCTTTTATTTTGATGTTGCTTTTCCTCGTTTTTGCCAGGAGTAAATGTATGTGTGTGAGGCTTCATTTTTCTTAGAGCAAACCTCATCCTTGTCTGATGTGAAAAAGGAGTAATGTGTGTATATGTATGTGGGTAATGTTTTTCTTTATCCAACGTTTCTTTTGAAATGTTTAGTTCAACTTTTTTTTCCACTCTTGTTTTGTTTCCTTTCTGAGAATAATTTTTTCTGGACGTCTTTCTTGGGGATGATTTTCCTCGATGTGTATGGAAGGGGGATAATGTATGTTTGTCATTGCATTCGATACGTTGGTTGTTACTGCAGTCCTTGTTGGATATAGGACAATGGCTCTCTCTCTCGTTGAGGATAGATTGGGTGAACAGCAAGGTAGTGGAGTAAGCAGATCGTATTTGTCGGATGCTCAATTAGGAAATATAAACGTGGAGTATACGCACTGATGGATTATCTCCGCATTGCAATAGGATACAAATGAGTTAAGATAAACAAACATTTCTGAGAACTTCACTGTGTTATAGTGATTGCTGATAAAATTAAGCGAATTTCATTGCCAGAACAAGGAAAACAAAATGAGTTCTAAGGGAGTGATGGTTTATTATTAGCCCACGTCGTGTAAGGTTGCCATTAAGGACAACAGGCACACGGCGCCAATTCTTATGGAGATTATCGACCACTTGTTGCATACGCCTGTGTAATAAGAGTGTACCATCACCCGCTTTATGTTTATGCAGTCTCGACCATATCTTAATGTGCTTTCAATGTCAACGTACATAGGTTGGCTTATATCACATTAAGAAGTCTCATTTTTATTACGGTGTTTCCACTCGAGTGGAACTTTGTATTTATTTGGAATACCAAGAATTTTATCCGGTTGTTGGTGTTAGTGATCTAGTGATTTGTCTCCCTCGGAGTGTAGGGCTTAAGGGCAGGTTTTCCAACACTTCAATGGTGAGGCTTTATTGTAAATTATCCCCTCCATGAAGTAAGAGTTACCTAGGCGAAGTATCTTAAGTGTTTCCTACGAGTATAATAAAATGGGAGATTATGCAAAAAGGTATCCCAAATTGGCATTCATTCTACATCGTATCCACCACTGAAGCGTCTGTCTAAGGTGTTAGAACCGAATCGTTTATAAGGAGATTCAAAACTAGTGAGACCATTGCGCAGAAGAAATACTGGGAACTCTGAATAGCACCTGGGGGATGATCGAACGATGATGACTTTTGGCTATTGTGCCCGGACTAAGATTTGTTTTTGGAATGTGAGGACGCTCCTCGACTCAGGGAGCGAAGGACCTCAAAATGCCAGATTCCTCCAATTAGAACGTGAGTTCCTTCGATCCAATTTGGGAGTGAGTGAGGTAAGTTGGTTCAACGCGGGAGAGTACTAATCGCCATCGTGAAACCCTGTGCTACTCTACTCCGGCAGTCCCCGTGAATCCGGAGTGGATCCGCTGCTGACATCAACAGCACGCAGAGCATCTGGCATCTGGCATCTTATCGGCCAGATTTCAGACTTGAGTATGGTGAGTCACTATCATACAGTGTTACACCCAACGAATCCCTCGACTGAGGATGAAAAAGACAACTTCTACAATCAGCTTAGCGCCGTATTCAACGCAATACCGAACGGAAATATCTTTGTCAGGTAGACATCCACAATAAAGGGCTCAGACATCTGATGCTACGTCGTAATATTCTTGAGCTATTCTCGGCAGCAGATCACAAGTCTCAATTTTATATCTGTAGTAGATATCCAAGGTTTACATATGTCGCAACTAATTACCCTTTAACACATCAGAAGGGTATTCCCACCAAGGCACTCTTCTTCTCCTGACGACAGTGGGGGTATTTCGTAGAGGGTATCAACGGTGGCGTTCACAGTTCCACTTATACTAAACTGCTTAGTGAACACCTTATAAGGGTTACTTTGTCAAATTCACTTCACTTCACATTCAAATATGCTGACAATGCTTGTGTACTAGTATCGGGAAAATCTTTGAGCCCGGCTTAGACGGCTTCTCTCTTCTGCATAGAACGGTTGGATCTCATCTGCATGCACTGGGGAACCTCTCCCTCGATATCGACAGCACACGGGAACTTGGATGACCTTGCGCAAGAAATATCCTACGACCCCACTTTAATGGATACGCTCTTTAACGCAATGACGTTGGAAATTCAATTGAGACACAAAAACACAACTAAACATTCGACTTTCTTCTGGCGCTGGAATGGCTTTGGCCAGACCGGGGAAACGATGTCATCGTATCTTCACGAATGGCTCTGATTGCTGCTTCGCATCATATCCTCTAACTGCAATATCGTCAGTGTGCATAATGATATTTACTCTACTCGGTTTGGTCCCACAATTCTCCCGTCATTTTATATCCCTTCACTCCCTCTTCCGTGGATTTTTTGGAATTAATTACTACGTCCATCGGCATAAAGGCACGGTAAAAATACCTTAAGATGTCTTATATATTCAGACGAGTTACACTTTACTAATAAGGCGAAAATTACTGCTGCCGATGAGTTCCTTCGATATTTCTAAGTGATAATGTCTTTTTGGAAAATTACTTACTTACTTACTTACTTAGGTCCTTTGACCCCTCGAAGGGTATAAGGCGTTAACAACGCCTGTGCGCCTCGTGTTCGGAGTTCTGCAACGCGTTTCAGCTCACTCCAAGTGATCCCCAATGATCTGATTCCTACTCGACTGTCTGCCTAGGGCGGCCCACTCGTCTGCCTGATTGGGTAAGTGGACTCCATTGCAT
This sequence comes from Blera fallax, assembly GCA_946965025.1. NCBI lineage: Eukaryota > Metazoa > Arthropoda > Insecta > Diptera > Syrphidae > Blera > Blera fallax. Next base: position 97,590,466 of record OX337244.1, read on the forward strand.
GGCGTACTTCGTAATGGAACTGTCTTTGCCCTGTAGGGTGCGACCAATCCAATGCCACTTTCTCTCCGTGTTTTGACGTCTATTGGTTCCTGGCCCGTCATCGCGTCTAGTTGATCGCTCGATATACGGTTCGGCCAGAGGATCCTTAGGAAATGAAAAAGTTCCTTAGGCTTCTCCTAATTTTATGCAACCACACGCTCATATAGTATATGTTCTGCGGCTTCGTCTTCTTTTAGGCAGAGGCGGCAGATGACATCCTCAGTGATTTTCATTTTGTAGAGGTGCCACTTAAGCTGGCAGTGCCAACCTTGTACCAAGGCAACACGTTTCAAAGAAGACTATGCCCCCTTTAGCTAGAGTTCCTACTATGCGCAGATGACGTAATCATCGTGACCAACACTCGAGCCAGGCTATAACAGGCAAGGAGGATATCCAATATCCCCGCTAACAGAAGGAACATCGAAACAGTATCAACCATCGAATATCTAGGTGTCATTATTTCACACCGCAACACTACTAAAAAAAGAAAGGATATCTAAACAAATACACGAAATGAAAGTAGCCGGTCCTACACCAAGAGGTACACCATGGAACACGTGGAAACAACATATCCAAACCAAAGGACACAAAAGGCGAAAGTCAATCATGAAAGAAAATGAAGAGGACCAGCATGAATATGGAAGTGTGGAAATACTGAATGCACCGAAACCGAAGTCACCTTAGGTGTTATTCCACTGGGGTAGGCACACGTTGCTTTCCCACCTGTTTATAATCCACTCGAAAGCAGAATTAGAGTTTCCACAAAAGGATTCGGGTGCAATAAAAAATTCAGAGCTATTTTTCCTGATAAGCCTTCCTTCCACGCCTTCATGGCCTAGTACATCCGTGTCATGGCCTCTGGTTGGCTTCTGTGAAGAAGCTTCCATTGCGCCCGTTGTCTTCCAGTTGCCTATCTTTCTCTAAGGCATTATTGTTCAAAGCCACTACTGGAATTATGAGGAATGGCACTCGGGAAGGAGTCTTGTAAGCCTAGCCAAATATTTCACCGATTCCTTTCTTTCTGATGTGTATTGGAACCGGTATCGTTGAGGAATGCAGTATCTTCTATCTAAACTTCGCTGTTGGAGTGCAGTGGCAAAAAGGAAGTGTTCCACATCTTTCTCCTCCTCCCCGCAGTTGACGCAGACTTTTGATTCAACTAATCCGGGACTTATCAAATGTTTGCTGAAATTTATGTGCCATGTCATAAGTCCCACCTTCAATCTCACCCATGTTCCTTGAAGTATATGGCTTTCATTCACCGTAAGTTGTTTGGAACCTACAGTTGAACCAGTGTTACGAAAATACAATATTGTTTTGTCCCTCTTTCTCCGGCAATTTCTCCAGATGCTGTTCCCCACACAACGTGTATTGGACTAATGCTCTTTCGTTTATTTCTTAATCCGATTGTCTGTCGATTACCAAGCAAAGAGTTTCCTTCGGTATATTGCTCCCATCTTGCCCATATAATTTTCTCGACCACTTACCCACAAAATTCTTCGGACCAAATATTTAAATGCATTTTCGAACCCCCTTTCCATCCCAATGTTTACCGTCAGATAGAATTTCTCCAATTGTTTGAAGGAGTATTTTTTTTTTATAGTCATCTAACTAACTAACAATTTACTGCTCACCCAAGCGTTCTCGAACTTCTAAATTTGCTGGGACATAACTTTCTTGTTGGTGGTGACTTCAATGCCAAACATACCCACTGGGGATCTAGGTTAACAACAACAAAAGGAAGAAGGCAGGTCGCAAATACAACTGCGAATTGTTTTCCTCTGATTCGCCTACATACTGGCCATCTGATCCCAACAAATTGCCAGACCTAGTTGACTTTTTGTAGCAAAGGGTATTAATCGTAATCATATGTTGAACGTAGTTATGACTTATTGTCAGATCATACTCCGGTGATCTTATCACTAAGTGAAACGGAAGTGCAGAAAAAAAGTTATCCTAAGCTAGTAAACAAGAGAAAATGGCAAACAACGACGATAAGGCTGTGGTCAACCGTCTTAAAAATGATCTTAAAAAACGAATCTATGAATTCAAAAATGATTCAGTTAGTAGATTTCTACGAAGCGTAACGACGGTCCACTGACTACTCCTTGTAGAAAGCAGCTAAGCGTCTAAAAAGACCTCAATTACAAAACCCACCCTTGAAAGCACTAGACGATGAATGGATCGGAAACCCGAAATAAAAATCCGATCTGTTCGCAGAACATCTGTCTAAAGTTTTTAAACCATTCTCGCCAAGTACAGTCACTGAATACCTAAAGTATGTTGATAAAGGGGATGAAGCTGAAATTTCCCTTGTCTCGCTCAGGGAAGTAAGAAGCATATGTCAACACCAGTTGTCAAATAAAACAGCGCCAGGTACGATCTAATAACAGCTCAACTCAGGTTTTGAAAGAAAACCCATTAACAGCCTTAAAGAAAATCTAATTTATTATAAACGCATGTCTAATGATCCGATGATATGTCCCACATCATTGGAAAATTGCTGAATTGATTGTAATATCCAAACAAGGAAAACCACCGATATCCCTTATACCAATTATGGCAAAGGTTTTCGAAAAATTGCTAATGAAAGGCTTGGCAAAATCATCGAAGAAAGAAATCTAGTCCCGAACCATCGATTCGGATTTAGAAATAAACGCTTCACGATAGACCAAGTGCATCGAATTACGTATGTAGTGGAAAAAACAAGTCTGTTCGGCACTATTTTTAGATGTTGCTCAAGGTTTTGACAAGGCCTGGCATAAGGGTCTTGAATATAAACTACAGAGGAATTTACCTAGACAGTATTACGAAATACTGAAATCCTCTCTTCCGATTTCGATATGAACAAGAATATTCGGAACTAAAGAAAATTGAAGCAGATGTTCCACAAGGAAGTGTCCTGGGAAAAACCCTATATCTGTTGTATACCAGGGATATTCCGGTGGACGACAATGCCAGGATGGCTGCAATATTAGACTTGATAAATGCACTGTGAAGGCAACAGAGAAACTGCAGAATGCAGTCAATAGAGTAAGTGATTGGACGCAACAATGGCGTATCAAACTCAATAAGACAAAATCAACTCACATAAAATTTACAATTAAAAAGAAAGCACGCTGTGTCTCACAATCAGCGACTGCAAAATCACATCAACTCCGAGATAGAAACCGTCTTAAATGTAGGAGACAATATCCGGAGATTGAGAAGAACCAAGTCTCATGAGCTAATGGTCTAAAAGCTAAGGGAATGTAGCTACTTAAATTTTTAAACTTTCTCCAAAGTGATTTTAAGTATAAGAAAGAAAAATCATTTGTCGATCTTGCATAGATTGGTTCTGATTAAGAAGATGTTTTTGTTATTAGTGGCGTTAGAGTCCCACACCACTTGGTAACCTTGAACTACCAAGTTACTTTCGAGATTTTTCACCTCCGTTACACATTCGTAAAGGCACAGAACGTAGACTATGCTCCAGCCGAGTCTAACTCACGGTTTATACCGGGGTAGGTAACGCCAAACATCTGGCATGTGTAATACGATAAAAAAAAAATCTAATTTTAACACGAGGACTCCCCTCATCATATTTCATAATCGGTTTATGTACCTAAGAACCAACTCACATTCGTAACTACAGTCAATATCGTAGAGCTACCTTAATGATATCCTTCCTGTGAATCTCCATTTTGACGTTTATTTATTTAAAATAACTGGCTTCTGATTCGATCCCAATACTCCTACACTATCTGTCGGCGAAACGGTACTATATTCATCCACATGAATGTCTCAAAACTAAATAATTACCTTTAACGTCACGAAAACCAAATTTAAAGCACGACAATAAGTCAGTCGACAGATTTCATTTACTGTTGCCGTAGAGATTTCCGTTTAAGTCTACAGCCACGTGGGCAAAATTTGCATTTCTCCACCAGTTTCGTAAACACAAATGTCCTTTTCTTAAATACATTCATTCATATTCCAAAATTTAGTTTCTCAAATCATTCCTACAAAACCCTTCATATAACTGTTCCTCCAGGCACACAAGCATTGAATCAACAGGTATATAATTGCTGCCAAACATTTTCTCCATAACGGGATTCTTTTTAAACAGCAGTATAAAACAGGATAACTTTGCCATAATAAAAAGGACTAAATTGGTTCCTGAAAAATTTCTTCCAAAAATATTTCAACCAGCTTAGATCCAATCCCTTCGAGTAAACACATTTTTCCAGCAGCGAAGACAACAACTCAACAGGAACTTTGTGTTCCAAAGGATGAGAGTGCGAGTTTCTTTGTGTGTGTATTTTTTTGTTTGTGGAACATCACAAAAGGAACAACACGTACGGTATTATCCTGCAATAGAGACTTGAAAGTGGATTGTAACAAGTGTTTTTTCTTCTCTCCCTCTGACTGACCTTCGTTTTTATTGAGTGGGCGGTAACTCCATCTCTTTCTTGTGGTCGTTCCAATAATTTTGATACAGCAACGCCCACAATTTTATTTCTTTTTTTTTTGTTGTCGTTTTTGATATTCTTTTTGGTGTGCAATTGTACGATTGGCTATAAAAAGGAGGGATTTGTATGACAGACAGTGAGTTGGATTTTGTGTTGTGTATACGGCACGGTAGTGTAGTTCAAATGTACATCCAACGGAGTGTGCAAATATGATACATGACCGGTTTTGTTTTTAACCTTTTAGTCCATGATTTTTCTTTTCAAAGAATAAATATGTCTAGGAAGCAAATCGCTGAGAAAACAAATTTTGTTCTGGAAAAATTAAGCCTTTTGTGGTTTAACATTAAAAAAAATGCCAATGCATTAGGGCCACTCTTCAAACATCATAGAGTAGATTTGTATTTCAATTAAAACATAAAATGCAAACAAATAATAACTAAACTGATAAACGTAGGCATCAACTGTCATCTAATGGTAGCTACATACTATACGCCTTCGTAATGCAAATAGGTGCGACAGCATGACCATCTACAGTATTACTAAGAAAGTCGCTGGTGGTCAAAGTTCCAAGCAACATCTAGTAGAAGGGCTAAACGGAAATCTGCTGAATTCAATTGAAGAACAGTTTGCTGGATGGCGGGAATATTTTGCACTAGTGCTTAACCGCTTGGGCTACAGTGATTTGGACCCAAACACAGGTGAGCCCTTCACAGCAACAAATTACCGTATTCGTACTTCCCCTGCGTTAAGGGCCCTAAAGAAAAACAAGGCAGTTGACATAGACGGCATCCCGGCGGAACTCCAAGCCGCACCCTACATTTCTACAGCTTTTAGTAAGGAGAGCATGCGAAACAAAGGTCCCGTAGATTAAAGGAGGGGAATGATTGTTAAGCTGCCTAAGAAGGAGAACCTGACGAAATGCGGAAACTGGCTGTGGCTAAACTAATAGCTAAAATAATTCTGAACCGAGTGAGGGAACATCTTGATTCAACGCTCGACAATGAACATGCAGTCTTTCGAGCTGCATCCCTCTGCCTCGACCGCATCAACACCTTGCGGATCGTCAATGAACAATGCGCCGAGTACAGATCTCCTCTACATTTGCAGTTCAATGATATCGAGAAGGCCTTCGATAGTTTAAACCGAGATGCTATATGTCCTAGCCTTGCGCAGGAGAGGTATACCAGAAAAACTCGTCGTAATTATAAAGGCTACCTATGATGGCGATAAGTGTAATTTTTACACAACGGTAAAGTATCAGAGGAATTTGAAGACTGCTGCGGTTTACTGCTATTCCTTGTGGTAATCAGAGATGTAATTTGGGCAGCTCTGTCTGGAGGAAACATGGGACTGACATGGACTATGACATCAGGAGCCAATAGACGTCAAAATACGGAGGAGAAAGAGGCAGTAGTTTGGCCACACCCTACGGCGCGAAGTATGACTTGCAATGGAATCCACTTACCTAATCAGGCAGATGAGTGGGGCAACATACACTAACTGAAGGTACTTCAGAAACTGACTCCTCTGCACCTCGTTAGGAATGGGCAAGCAAAACGATTCCAAGGATAGCACAAGAAGTTACTGGAAGTAAGAGGTGCACTAGATCGAAAGAATTCGGTGCACTCATGATATTAATGTGACATATCAAAAATATCATTTGACGCTCAAATAGTTAGATCAAGGAAAACTTATATACATAAACCTAATAAACTGTGCAGACATGTCCACGTTACTCTTTACTGGGGTCCAGCCGTCATGGATCTTAAACACACTCTTAAAAATTTAAGAAGATAGAGGACAACAGTCCTAGAACATAGAAAAACCTACCAAGCCTGAGGAAAGCTAATAAAATTTAAACTAGCTGCCTTTTCTTTAAATGTCAATATTTTGTTTTTCAGTAAAGTCCTACAATTGTTCATGGACAGCTTTACACCGTTACTTATCATGGAATACAATTTCCGAAATCAGAGTTCAGCTACCTATACCAACTTATCGAGCACGTCGTCAATTTTATGGACCGAATTAACGCCCATCGTACATGACATTAGGCCAACAATAGGAAAGAGACCAGTGCGTTCCGAAGAAAATATGGTCGCAGTTGAGGCCACTGTTATTGACTGCGTCAGTTCGCAGTCGTGCACAGGAGCTTGGGCCTTGAAAGGACAATTGATGCAAGAATTGAAGACGTGGCAGAATGGGGCTGCATGTCATACTGCAACCAATACTTTCGATATATTGAAATCAAGGTTTGGTAAGAGAGATTTTAAGATTGGGACTGTTTAAACTGGTCACCAAGATTTTGCGACCAGCGCTCGCTAATGGATAAATCCGCAATGATTGAAGCTTTGGAAGGCAATGTACGACGAGTTATTGCGGATATACGACCCCAGATAGTCGAAAACTGATCAACTGGACCAACAAAATGAGCTTTGCAATTGCCAGTCGCGGTGCTGATATGTTCTAATGGTTCTTAAATGTTAAATGATGAAGAACTATCTTTCAAATAAAAGATTAAGCCAATGTCGTATTTTTTTATTCAAATTTATTTTCCGAACCCTCTTAAACAAATGCCCTTTATAAGTAAATTTAATCAAGGACTCTGCATCGAGATAATAAAATAAAGAGAAAAAAATATACTACTTTGCCACCGAAAGTTGCAAAATCGAAAGGAATAAATAACAATCTAATATCCTGTACAATGCTTTAAGCCCTTAATTTGTCCAAATTCCCTTTCTCTATGCAATATTTGTAGATGACAACGGCAAAGAAATGCCTGAAACCAGTTAATGCTTAGAGAAACTATACAAGTTCATGTAATAAAATTACGAACTCATCAGTCAATAAAAAAAAGTCAGTCTGACCTGAAGTGGTTTAATTAGCTCATCATGTTGTCATTTATGACAGCTGTCATGTTCAATAGTCACCTCACTTGTTGCAAGAAAACGAATTAAATTAGGTCAGTATCATTGCCCTCGTTTGTGACACCACGTGCTCTAGAAATCGCATGAATTCTACTTATTTCTTGACTTTTCTTGTGTTGCCCAAAACCATGGTCGATTGGTTTCCCCTCTGACAAGAAGCAGCCGAAGGAGTACGTACTGCATATCATTTACATATTTTCCTGGTCAGTATTCACAGCAACCTAGGATTTCCTTCACCACATGCAGAACGAATTTCTAAGCCCAGAAAGTAAGGAAATAAAACCTACAGGTAACACGCCTTTAAAAGCCTAAAAGAAACGAAAACATAAACACTGCAGTGATCTGAAGTAGCCTTTCGCCTTTCGTAGGACATCCTCATATCACCTTCAATTTCAATCCCTTAAACAGATACATTCAGCAAAGGAAGGTATGTATGGATGCGTTTATGTAATAAATAAAATTAATTATTATTGATATAAATAATGAATGACAAAATCCCCTTAGCCTGTATACAAGGTACACAGGTCATCGTCATTACAACAATCTCATTGCCACCTGTGTTCGTTTCATCATCAAGTAGATACACATGTACATACTGTATATTTATAGTTCCATGCAGCATTCCTTCATAACTGGTAGAGAATTAATGCCCCCAAATAAATCCCGTGATGAAAGTAACAAATGATTTGAAAAATTGCGCATTAGATGCGAGCCAGAAGCTCTCTTTTTGTGTATAATGGATGGCAGACAATTTGGCCAATTGGCTCTACAAATGATTTCGCTTTTGGACATGTCTACGAGATAATATTTCGTATTCCAAAAAGGATGAAGAAAATTGATGCACAGATGTGAAGGAAGATTAACCAAGATAATCGAGAGAGGATGAAATAAATTGTGGTTGACCTAGAATTTTTTTTGCATAATGATCGAAACATTGTCGTATTGATTTTTTCAGCATGTGGCCGATGAAATTTTTATGAACTGTCATAAGTTTTGCTGTCTGAAACATACCAACTAATGTCACTTTCGAATCGTTCATTAAGAAGCTGATAATTTCAGAACTTTCAACAGAGATTTAAGTAAGTCTGACGACTTTTTCAATTGGGAGTATTGCGTTGGAGAATCGAAAGGTGAATTTCGTCCTATCATCTTGAGGATATGCTGACGAAGCAGACGTCACAATTCAGTGACAATAGATCGTTCACAGCTTCTGTTGATGTGAAAGATTATGTTGCGAAACAACTATGTACATATGTATGTATCTCATGCAGATGCAGTATGGCCAAAAGCTTCGAGAAATAAAAGTTGAAACAATTTAAAAAGGCAACCTAGGCGCTAAATAATTCTTATGAAAATTAGTTCAATTCCTTCTAGGAGTTAGTGAACGGCTAAGCTAAGCACTTGTTATTCCAACATTATGGTTCGAAAATTTGTTGGAAATCGCTCGAAAAAATGTAATCATCAACACCTACAACAGCTCTAGAAACTGTATCATATCTGCGAAACTGCACTCGGCCTAAGGGCTGATGGTCTCTGCATAGCAAAGCCCTATGAGCACGCCTCTATTCTAGATCGGTAGTATATCCCGGATAGTATAACCTATCATACTCGTATCTCCATATCAATTAAATCGGAGATTTAATATCAGAATTCCTAGCAGAGATGATTGGAATGAGAGTATGCACTGAAGTCTATCTATACAGAAGCATCCAAAATGGATAGCGGCACACAAGCTGGCGTCTACTGTGAGGCTTGGGATACAAAGCGCTCTTTTAGATAAAAGGGTGTTGGCAGTGTCTTTCAAACCGAAGGTACTGCAATAAAATAAGTTGTGGAAATGATTATAGAGGAAAATATTTCAGGGAAAATAATAAAGGAGGGTATTGAATCTCTTCGAAACTACAATCTCGCACAGTAGCCTTAGAAACACGCGCCGTGTGCACCGGAGCGTTGTAGAGAAGGAGCAACACGTCCAGCTGCTTTTTTTTCCTTATTTCTTCTCGTAAATGATGCAAAGGGGATGTGTAGGATGTGGCGTTTATGGTCTCACCCTTTTTTTTGTACTCGATTAGCAAAATCCGCTTTGAGTCCCAAAACACTGTAGCCATCATCTTCCCGGCAGACGGAGTGACCTTGAACTTCTTTGGGGGGGGGGGGTCTTGTGCTACTGCATGCTTTCACGGTCATAATGATGAACCCGCATTTCGTCCCCAGTAACAATTCTATTGAAAATTCTCACCGGATCTTCACTACGAAGCTCCGAAAATTCCTTACAGCACTTGTTTCTGAGCCGCTGTGAGCATTCGTCGCACCCATCTTGCACTGACTTTTAAAAGGTTAAGACAGTCATGAAGTGTGGTGTGTATGGTGCCAATGGAAAGGTTAGTGTTTTCAGCTATCGTTTAAACCTTTATTCGGGCATCTTCAAGTAAAATTTCTCAACTTTTTTAATGTTTTCTTCGGTGCAGGCAGTTAGCGGCCAGCCTGAGCGAGGGTCGTCTTCAATGCTCTCCCTGCCCCTTTGAAATTCACTTGACCACTTTTGAATGGTGCGGAATCTCGATAAACAGCGTGAATAATTTTTTGACTTTTCCCTTGTTTTGTGAGAAATTTAATCACAGCACGGAGCTCAATTTTCGTCATCATCGCCACGCCAGCCATTTCGCTTATGTTCAACGCAAGATAGAAAGCAAATTAACACTTACAACAAAATGAAATATTACAGTAAAACTCCCCTCGTACATATGTTGACAACCAAAAAAAAAATAAAAAATACAAATACTTGGCGCTGGCCAGACCGTACGTGGTGCAGGGCCTAGCTTCTCGTGACCATTCGTGTTGTACGTGTTATATTTTTTCACACCAATGGGAGGGACCTACAGCTAAGAGCCATGTCCGAAAGGCTAATTGAGAAGCTTTGTCATGACAGTTATTACTCTCGGACGGTTGTCAGACATTTGCGAGAGGTGGGACTGTGAAAAAACTTTTTTGTGCAATCCAATAACAATAACCACTGAGCCACGCCGCCCAGATGTTGACAGGCAAGCTGCCATAAAGGCGCTTCAATCAACATTGGTAAGATCCAAGTTCCAAAAAAAAAGGCTACAAGATGACCCTCCGCTGTATGCCGGGGTATATGGACCTCTCCGGAAATGAAAAAGAGGATACACAAGCAAGGAAAGGGTCGAATATGCACTCTTCTCATTAGACTAGCATGACACTTAGTGCATAACACAGGGAAATAGACATAGAGTCCCTCGAGTAAAGCTAACAGACGCTGGTATCGATTAGATGGCTGCGCTGTAAGTAGATCATGATTTTCAGTCCACGATTAAAAGAGATCTCTCAATCTACTGAAGCTGGGTAGCAAGGACCAGAGCGGAGTTTCCCTTCGAATTCATCCACCCTAGGCTTACGTGATGATTGATGTCGTCATCGATGGTTGCTTTGCTATTGATCATAGATCCCAGATACCTGAACTTTTCGCACTTGGGAATCACATTTTTTCACTCAAATGAATGTCTGGACTAGGTCAGAGTGGATCAGAGAATGGACAGTACAGGTACTCTGTCTTTTTTGGACTAATTCGATACCCATTTTCCTCCAAAACATCCAGCCATACATCAAGTGCTCGCTGCAGGGACGTTAGATCCTCGCTTATGATGGCTCCATCGCCAGCAAAGAATAACTGATGCACTTCGGGGTCTGTCACTTTCCTTCAAACAGATAATCTAGGATTGAAATAAATAGCAAAGGACTTAAGACGCTTCCCTGGTGCTCACCGACTTTAATTAGAAACTTTTCAGTGACTCCGGCGTGGCATTTTACTCTTGTATTTGCCCCGTCACACATGCCAGTGTCAGCGCCACCCATATTAGATCTCTTGGATGCCTGTCAAATGCTTTTTCAAAACAAACAACATCATATGCAAATCCTTTAAGGAATCACGATGATTTTCCATTATGATCCTTATACCTTGCAGTGCATCTGTGGTTGATTTACCTGCTACAAACAAGCTCTGGTCATCAGATAGCCGTTTTATTTGCCGCAATCGGTCGTCTAATACCCGCTCAACAGTTTTCATGGTATGTGACATTAACTTAATAGAACGATAGTTATCACAGTTTCTCGTGTCACCCTTTTCTTTGTTTAAAGGAAGAGGATTACTTTCCACCCACTGATTAGGCATTGGATCTTCTCTCATGAGTTTGGAAATGAGAATCATGAGCCATCTAGACCCGATGCCTCGAATCCTTTTCCGAAACTCAGAGGGTAACTCGTCCGGCCCAACTGCTTTTCTCTTTTTGGAGGATTTGACCGCTTTCCTAACTTCATCGACTGTTATGTCGGGTACTTCTCCATAGTTAGGAACGGCTCTTGGAAAGTATAGCCGGGGTAACTGTTCCTTTAAAATTTCCCCAAATACAGTCGCCACATGTGTAGAATTTTTTCGTCGTCCACAAGGAGTTGACATAGAGGATTGTTAATGCACTTTGGCGAACGAATCTGCTGAGCATTTCTTCTTCTCTATGAGACGATTTTTTGAGATGGTTGTACCCTTGTTCAAGTTGTTTTGTCGCAACTCGTGGATAGCCTGTTTCGTATCAGCAGGCGCTGAAGATATTTACTCCAACTCCCTACACAGACCATCCATACTCTTTGCACCGTTTGGTTACACCGTTTATACTCCAATTCGAGGCGAGCGTTATCATCTTGTTATTGACCAAGCCTTGAATGCCACTTTCGTTTCATGTATCACAACTTTGCTTCCTCTGTCCAACACCAGGTTTCTTTGTCGTGTTGGTAGTATCCTTTTGCAACTCTGCGCAGTGATTTAGCGCTCTCTAACCAAAGCCGCTGTAGGGAATCCCACATATCCTCTGCTCTGCACTCCTCATCCTCAACTTCGTCGATGTTGTTACGGAGGTAATTTTTCATGTTGACAACAAATGCTTCGTCCTTTTCTTCATTCAGATTATACCATTTGATTTTCGCAGAAACCTTTGTTTGTTTATTTTTCTTTTTATAGCAGAAACTTTTAATTAAGTTATGTGTATATTAGAGGGAGCTTAAGTTTATTTTAATGATCGTCCACAGCTTCCTATGTGGTGGCTTGCCTGTAACATGTCATTTAATAACAATATAGTTCACTTATTTTTTAAACGGTAGCAGAGGTGGTTTATTGGTATAATTAATATCGAGCACGCGATCAATTTCAGAGCAATGCCCTGTCAAGTAGAGTTCACATTTACGATTAAGAAGTTAATATTTCATTTATTTAATTAAAATGATTACAGCATTCCTTCGAAGATGCCAGTGTAAGATTATAAATATAATGATTTGAGGCCGTAAGAGATCCTAAGGCTGCCATTAAAAGTGGTTAGCACAGTTCTCTATTTGGAATGCTGTAAGTCACATGTGACTTAGAAGTGAACAATTATTTTGCCACGGGAATCGTTCTTCGAAATACGTATGTCTCACACACATGCGGGGGCAAAATGTCGCATCATCACTTACACGTGGTGCACCCTGGATAGCTACGTAGTAGTGAACTAACAATGAGCTGGCATACGCCAATCCGTCTATCCATGTGTAGCTGAACCCTCAGAACTGCGCGAGCACAGTTGGGTGAACTTCAGCACTCATGTGGGACCGGATGAGGCATCTCTTGTTGACCTGAACGTATTAATGCGTCTCAGATGTCTAACAAGAGCCCTCAGAAGGAGGATGGACGGCGAATGAATTCTCTCGACGGAATCAACGGCGGATTCCATGGACGGTTTGACAGACACCTTACATGAGCTACTTCGACATATTCAAAGCTCAGATTTGTAAGGATTTTCATGGCTGCGTCAGGGTTATGGAATAGAGATGGTGGCGGATGAACTCTGAATAGGCCAACGGCAGCGCTCTTACCTCCGAAGTGGGATGTTGTCTTTTCGAACCGGCCCTTCGTCCAAGGGGCTAAAACCCATGGAACTGGTCCTCCAGGTTGGGGGTTGTGTCGTCAGGGTAACTGCCTTACAGCGTAAAAAGAATATAGTTATGTGAGAGTCACCAGCCTCAGATAAAAACAACAATCCTACTCAAGTAGGTCCCATATGCGAGGAGGGCGAATGGAGGAGAAGGTACAACCGCGAACTCTATGAGCTGTAGCAGGATGTGGATGTAGTCGAAAAAGCTAAGATACATCGACTACATTGGCACGGCCACATCGAGCCAATGGACAACAACGCTCCAGCCAAGAGGATCTTCGAATCACAGCCCCCAGGTTCGAGATGGCGAAGAAGACCGAACCTCCGGTACAAAGACGAAGCTGTCGCGGATGCCAGAAAACTTGGTCTTCACAACTAGAAGCAACGTGCCCAGGACCGCAAAGGATGGAAGGCTGCCGTGTCTGAGGCAGAGACTCTCCAAGGGTCGAGAGCCCTTTAAGTAAGTAAGTACACGTATGCACCTGCTTTGACCATTTTGTTGAACGGATGCTAGGTGGAGTTTGATGAACTAAATTTCCAGGTTTTGGCTTAAGGTTAGGTTAGGTATGTGGGCAGGCGAAGTTGAACTATTTTACCAAGCCACACTCAGGTCAACACAGACCCATTGTGACGGAATATGCATCCAAAAATCATCGAAAGCGGTTAGAGCTAATGAGCAATCTAAGATACAATAAAAGGCTTCTTACTGCAAAAGCTCCCACTTCAATAAATATGTACGCAGCGGAAATAGCTCAAGTGCTGCAAAAATTAAGTCTTACGTACGTGGATTTAAATCCGTCCACCAGCTTAGCGCACTTCTAGTCGCCAGTGGGTGTCGAACTGTTTCAAACGATGCACCTTCACATACTGAGCCATCTTAGACGTAACGCAAATAATTCGAACAACCGAGTTTTAAACGTCCAATAACAAAAATTGCGTATAGAAAAATATTGCTTTAAAAGCTAACCAGCCCTACGAAGTAGTACCTAACTCTCTGCGGGAAGAGTAGTTTTGTGTAGGCAGGATATGGTTTAGCATATAGGCGTGTACCTAATAGCAATTAGTCAGGTCTACGAATAGTGCATGCCAGTAGCTCATGATACTGGTGTCTATGAAGATTAGATATCCTTTGGCGGAATCATAAAAAAAAATCTTAGGGGAGTTATGTCTGGCCCTTGCTCATTGGATAACCTTATAATATAAGCCACGGTTCAACTTCTTACTTGAGATTAACTAGCAAACCATCCAGTTGATTTGACATAGTTCAAAATACTGTTAACTGATCTACTGGAAATTTCTACAAGTCCTGGAAGGAGTGCCATCCAAGAAATTTATATCTAAGATGGGTGAGAGCCAGAGACAGAAACTGGGTTGTGTCCTCACTAACTTCTTCATCTCCACAGACTCGACATATGTAGTTTCTCTTCCGTTCACCGCAGTTTTTTCATATGGTACCGCAGGATATTATGTCCCGTGATGGCTCCCACCAGGGCAAAAAGGGATCTCCTATCCTTTTGCATAAATCTGTCGATCCTTGTTTTGTCCAAAACAAGTACTTCTTGTGGTTGCACAAGTGTCCAGGAAGGACCACCTGTTGTTTGCCTCCCTTAAGGTTTTGCTTCAATCAGGCTCAGTTTAAGGTTAGAATTAATCACAAACAAAACACAGTAGAGCCCAACAGCGGAGACCAGCGAGATTACGCGAATACTTAGGTCGACAGTTAGATCATCATATCCAAGACACTTATACTTATGCAATGTTGGACAATAGACTAAAATTTTAAATTCACGTGAAAAACAAAAAGGCATACTACTAGAGGCAGCCCATTTTCAGATACTGTCAACCATCGGACCTAGATATGCTAAATTCTAATATTCCAAGTAAACCGCTTCATTCCCACTTACTCTGCTTTTGTTTAGACGGTGGCATTACACACTACACATCCTTTAGTACAACCATGAAAAACAAAACACTCACTCGAAGTGAATATCATGATCACAACTTGAGCCTAAGAACTCAAATTTTTTGGATTTGGGAACGACTACTCCATCCAACAGAATAACCGGGGTCGGATTTGATGATTCTGAGAAGTAGCAATGGAAATGTTCCATTTTCCGGCGGATCATTCTTAAATCGATTTATTTCAACGCCATGATTTAATTAATAAAAGTATTCTAAAGGACTGGCATTTTGCAAAGCTGGTTGAGGTCCGCTTCTGCTTGTGCGCGCCACTTAAAGCGAGGTCGTCCTCTACTGCGTTGTCCCTCTTATCTTAAGCAACTGATGCGCAGTTTTTTGACTAGGTCGATGTCGCTGTACAGCTCGCAGATTTCATCGATGAATGAAACAGGACCGAATATCTTACAAAGAATTTTTTTCTCGAAATGATCGAGAATATCTTCATCCGCTTTCGACAGAGTCCATGCTTCAGAGCCATAAAGCAGAACTGGGATGATTAAGGACTTGTGTAGAGTCTCCTTAGTTGTTCGAGATAGAGCCTTACTACTCAATTGCCTTCTCAGTCCAAAGAAACAGCGATTGGCAAGAGTTATTCTTCGTTTTATTTCCACTGAGATGTTGTTGTCAGAATTTATAGCCGAGCGAAGGTAGACAAAGTCCTCTTCTACTTCGAAGTTATAGCTGTCGACTGTGACGTTCTTTCCAATTCGTCGATATTGTGTGTCCCTTCTTGTCGACAGCATATAATTGGTTTTGCCATCATTTACAGTTAAACCCATTTGGCAGCTCCTGTTTCGATACTAGCGAACGCACCAGTGACAGCCCACTGTGTTCTGCCAATTAAGTCAATATCGTCGGCGTACGCTAGTTCTTGCACCGACTTTTAAAAGGTTGTGCCTCCGGTGTTGGCTTGTAATAAACATGACAACGCATAATCTTGTCTAAATCCTTTTTTGACATCGAAGGTCTCGGTGAGGTCATTACCGACCTTGATGGAGCAGCGATCGTTCTCCATCTTTAACCTGCGCGGACGGACGAGTTTGGCAAGGATGCGAAAACTAGACATGGCTCTAAACAGTTCGTCTTTATAAATTTTGTCTTATGCGGCTTTAAAGTCGATGAAAAGATGGTGAGTATCGATTTGGACTTCTTGGGTTTTTTTCTAGGATTTGCCGAAGTGTGAAAATTTGATCGACTGTGGACTTTCCTGGCCTGAAACCACACTGATGGGCACCAATCAATTTATTGACGAATGGTTTCAGACGTTCACACAATAAAGCAGATAAGATCTTCTACACGATGTTGAAGAGACTGATAGCTCTGTAATTGGTGCAATTGGTGGGGTCTCCTTTCTTGTTGATCGGCCAAACGATGTACAGGTCTTCAGCGGCGTCGCAAAGTGCTTCCCCATTGCTAACATTAAGGCTTAAATGGTGTCATAAGTAGATTTGTCTCCCACAAAGTTGCATTGACTATCGTGAAGCTGTTGAATGACCCATCAATGGCCAATTTCGGCGATTTTTAACCACGCTTCTGAAGCTTTATAGTCTTCCTCGTTTCATTCGTTCTACCCCTTCGCTGTCCCTGTCCATCCTCTGTATATTTAGGTGACTCTTTGTTTTTTCACGGTTTCGTGTACAGATCACGATGATCTACCTGCCTGTCGGTATCATGATTTTAACATGTGTAATGTAAAGTGCTTTAACGCCGCCCGTGGCCCAGGGATTAGTGCGTTGGACTACAGACCGGGAGATTCGAAGTTCGAATCCCAGAAAATACCAAAAAGTTTCTTCACGGTTCACTGTCAATTAGAAACCTTACTCTGGTGTTCCAATGTTTTTGGTCAGACTCTGAGTTGGGAAAAGGATGCCATCGTATCTTCACGGATAACTCTAAACTTAGACAGGGGTTTCATTCCTGGTGTTTTCGTGAAGATAGCATTACATTTCAATCTCAATTTCAAGCTCAATATGCGTCTGCCTTCGAAGCAAAAACCCACACAATTCTAATATCCTTGTGCTTAACTGTGAAAATTATGCGTTCCCCAAAATAGTATATGAACTCTACATCTCTCTAAATCTGGTCGAAAGACTAAATTCATTGCACCTTGCTAGGTTATTATGGGTCAACCTTGAATCCAAAAAAAAATGGGATCTCTTATGTTTGCCTGCATCTGCGGTAAGTAGTTATATCGACGACTGCGTTTCTCATGAACATGAAGTCGGTGGTATGGCTCTGCTAGAGGCAGACTATGCTTTCTACTGTCCTTCGGAGAATGGACTGCGACCTTTTTGTAGGCGCCCTTAGAACCCAATTCACAAGTTCACCTCAAGGTGGTGGGCTTAAGAGAAGCAATCACCGCCGGAATATTTTCTCTATTGTTAGTGAGTAAGGTGTCTGCATGGTTAGAACAACAAACCAGGAGTTAAGTCTGAGGCCAAAAGCAGATAGCAGCAACCTGCGATTGTTTCTTCCTCGACGTTGACCACTCTCCAACGATTACTAGTTATTAATCGATTACGAGGAGGCATCATCCACTTGTGCCTTTTACGACTGGTATTCCAGTTCCAAATGAGTTTTTTCGATGTCGTCGTTGTGAGTGTACTTAGTCCATGCGTGGAAAGATATCCTTTTGTTTTTAATCGTCTTTTTGGTTTCATTGGTCTACCACTTGGTATTCTCTATCAATTGGGGCCGGCCGGGCCCTTTGAAACCCCGAGCAAGACTTGTAGGTACACATCAGAGCTTTAAAAGAATTGAAATTATTTGATTCATGATCGTGGTTTCAGTCTGAAACTTCAACTTAAAATAGAACATCCAACGAACGATGACTGAAACAAACATTTTCGGAGGTCTAAACCTTGACGTCGAAAAGAATGGAACCTTTTTTATCACTCTAAATTCAGTAGCACTCATTCAAGTCTTTGGGGTCATATGTCGTACTCGATGTACGAGTAAAAAAGTCTTTGAACAAACTTGAACTCCGTTTTTTGTTCCTTGGTTAAATGATAGGCATTACAAGTTGACCCTGAACTTTAAGAAATTGACTGCATTTTATGACTTTAAAGACATTAATTACTTAGAAGACGTCAGTGATTTAAATGAATGCCAGTAAACCCATAATTACCCCATGACTTTTCAGATTCCTTTCTTTCGAAATAGATTCTTCTACGCCCTTTCGGTTTTTACTAGAGATGCATGATAAATAGTATAAGTAATGGTAATAGAAATAGTTTTCAAAATCCTGTTGACTTTGAATAAATAAAGCGCTAATAATACAGTCGCTATAAACCTTGTTGGGGAATAGATATTTTTGCAATATAAGGGTTGGCCATCCATTTTAATTCCTTATTAAAGGGAGTGCATCTTTCGATTGTATTTGGAAAACAATTTCATCCGAATGGCTGCCGGAAGTAGGTTAGTAGTACCCCATCAAGCAAATTTTGCAATTGCCGATTGCTTGTGGCTCTGCTTTACGAATAACTCGATGAATCCTTTCCTTAGGTGAATCAATAGTTTTAAAACTCTTAGAGTAATATCAGTGCTCATGCTCTACCGACTGTGAGAACATTGCATCCACTCCTGCTGCAGCCAGGTTACACAAGGCTTTATCAAGGAGCAAAACAGATGCACTAAATACACTGAAAAAGCAGGATGGTAGCTACACTGAAAACGAAGAGCAGAGAGCTCTTCTCCTACTCGAAACACACTTTCCAGGTAGCACAGATTCCAACAACACAGGTGCAATAGAAAGGTATAGTAGGCCCAGTAAAGAAGACTGGGCAACGGCTATCAGCATCTGTACAGTACAACGGCTTGACTGGGCATTGAACACCTTCCAGCCGTACAAAGCACCGGGAGTCGACGGCATTTTCCCTGCCCTTCTACAAATAGGACAGGAACTAATCTTGCCACACCTTCTCGGAATAATCAGAAGTAGTCTAGCTCTCGGGTACATACCGGGTACATACCGAGAATATGGAGAAGGGCGAAGTGGGAAAAAAAGACACCACATCACCCAAATCCTTTAGACCAATCGGAAACAAGGGGAATCTGTGGTGGGACAAAAAACCATTACAATAAGCACAACTAGAGGCTGCCCGCAAGGAGGGGTTCTCTCACCACTAATGTGGAACTTAGTTGTTGATGAACTCCTCCCAGTGCTAACAAACACAGGTATAAACTGTCAAGGCTACGCCGATGATATAGTTATCATTGCGAGAGGAAAATTCGAGGGGACACTCTGTGAGATAATACAGAGGGGACTGAGAGTAACACGGGAGTGCTTTACGGTAGGACTAAATATAAACCCGACCAAGACAACAGTGGTACCTATCACTAGGGAAAGGCAGTTTAAAATATATGAAACCAATAATATTAAACGGTATTAGAGTAGACCCACAAAAACAGGTCAAATATCTTGGTTTAACACTAGACAGTAAACTTCTCTGGAAGAAGCATGAAGAAGCTGTGGTAGCCAAAGCAACCCGAGCATTAATGGTGTGCAGAAGCATCTCAGGAAAATCCTGGGGATGTAACCCAGCCACACTGAAATGAATGTATACCATGATGGTCAGGCCTATTGTAACGTACGGAGCTGTGGCCTGGGCTAATAGAACCAGGCTGAACACAACAAGGAAAACCCATGGCAAACTACAAAGGCTAGCTTGCGTCTGCATAACAGGGGCCATGAGAACCTGTCCCACAGCGGCACTGGAAGTGTTATTAGGACTTACTCCTCTACACTTAGTGCTAGAAAGAATTGCAAAAGAGACCATACTGAGAATAATCAAGGCGGACGTCGGGAAAGGAAAATGCATCGCTCACAAACAGCGAGAACTACTTTCCAAATCAGTCCCGCTTCTGGACTGTCCCAGAGATGATATGGTCAAGAGTTACTGCTTCGAAAGAAAATTCAACTGGAAGCTGAGCAGCAAGAGAGAATGGAATGGAATCGAAATGTGCCAACTAAAACAAAACACAATAAAGTGGTACACAGATGGATCCAAAACATCCACAGGTACTGGGGCAGGTGTACACGGGCCCAGAACCAAGTACTCGGAAGCCATGGGAACATTCCCCAGTATCTTCCAAGCGGAGGTCTACGCCATTGAAAGATGCGCCCAATTCAACCTCGATAAGAAGTATCGGGGGCAAGACATCGCGATACTGTCGGATAGTCAGGCCGCCATCAAGGCGTTAAGCTCCCATGAAATCAGGTCTACACTGGTGTGAAGCTAAACCGTCTGAGTGAAATCAACAGAGTTACTCTCTACTGGGTACCAGGTCACATGGGAGTAGAGGGAAATGAAGCAGCTGATGAACTAGCTAGGAAAGGCTAGGAGACTACCTTTACCGGTCCGGAGCCATTCTGTGGGCTTGGACCGCACACGATACGGAGGGAGCTAAAGAAGAAAGAGGATTGCAAAAGAATCAAGCTTTGAAAAGAAACACCAAAACTGAGACAGGCCAAAGAACTTATCGGGAATTATAACCGGAAAAGAAGTAGGGTCTGCATGAATATCAATAAGAATCGATTGCGCATCCTCACAGGCTTCCTAACGGGTCACTGTAGACTTAAGGAACACCTCAGGAAACTAGGCATAGAGCAACGCGGAGAATGTAGATTCTGCGAGGATGTTAAAGAAACCCCAGGGCACCTTCTTAAAGAATGTGGAGCATTGATCCACGAAAGAAGGAAACACCTGGATGCCCATCAACTATCCGAAGAAGATCTGCCATTGTTAGATCCACTCAAGATACTCCGGTTCATCAAGGAAATTGGACTGGAGGAGGTGCTCTCATCCAAGTCGAAATTGTCCGATTGCAGCTCACTTTGTTCACCGTAACCGGAACGATATGGACGGCTTTCGAACAAGTGGGGAACAATGATGCCATTACTTCAGAATTTGCACTAAACAATCACTAATTCTCTACGACAATTTTTGGAAACCCAAATCTTACATATTTGCTTGTTGACAATGCTTTACTTAGATCAATTATTGGTTTCAAAAATACTTTTCCAAAGCTACTCTTAAACACATGTTTCAGTTTCAATGCCAAAAAGATATGTAGCGGTGTTTCAATGATGTATGAACCAAGACATCTAAGTTTTTTCTAAGATGTCTTTTTAAAGTGTTATACGATTGCTGTTAACTGATGGAATGGACTTGATATACTAACTTTACTTAGGACCTATGACTCGTGAGGCATAGGGTGTCAACAACGCCTGCGCCATCGTGTTCACGGTTCTGAAACGCGCTTGAGATCCCTCCAAGTCATCCCCAATGATGTAGATTCTTGCCTGCTCTCACACAGGATAATAGACCTGTATCACTTAGCCCATAATCTGGAGTCAAAGGCGAATAAAGTAGGGCTTAAAATAAATACGGCTCGCCTCAACATTGCCGAACAGCAAGTCGAGAAAGTAAGCAGCTTTCTGTATTTAGGAAGTAAGGTGGTACCGAACTGGATGTGGACAGCAGGAAGGATTTGACATATCATATTTTAAAGCTTTGTAGAAAAAAATTGAGCAGAATTTAGATCCGAAACTCTTTTGGTACACATTCATACATTTTTGTCCAATGACCACCTGAAGCAACAACAGTATGCCCCCAGTCCGTACTAAGTGTCAACAAAAAAATGTTCGGATTTGATTTGAGCCACGAAGTCTACTTTGATCTCCAATGCATTTGATATTAAGCAGAATAGTCATGAATGATACACGAGAGATCTTAACATTCCCAAAGAGTGACCATTTAATACGAATTGATGCAGGAAATGTGAGCCAGCTGAACTTTCGTGAAGACGCCTCAGGCAATGCCATCACTTTTACTTGCCGACGACACAGAGAGAGGTGTTGGAGCACTACGTTGAGACCAAAATGACAGAACAGGGCCTTGAATACATGCTTTCTCAGAGCGTTGCGGCTTTAGCACACAAAATCCACTGGACAAACAAGATTTTGAAGATCCTACGTTTCGTCTTATCTCACATCTGCGAGGTTTCGTATTGCCTTTACGTTAGGCCGATTCGAAAGTACCGCCAGAAGGCTTACGCCAATAATAATTTACAAGCTCTGGGCAAGAAGTACATCCGTCAAGTAATTGGCTATATAACGTTCGCAAAATGACACAATAGGATTGGGATCAACGAAAATGGTTTCCATTTGCTAGACACTGTTCATTAAATTTAAGCATTGAAATATTAGCTAATGAATGCGCTGACCTCTTCAGTGTACAAACAGCAGAAAACGTCTATAAGTGTGATGTAAAAACTTCAAACCATCGATGTAGAATAGAATGAACACGATCTATTAAGCAAGCCGGAAACATTTTTATTACTGAGTTCCATGAACGGAAATACAGCACCAGGTTCGGATCGAATAAGAGCTATTGACCTATTGACTTAAAAACAGCAAATCAGCGGTCAATATGCAAGGGCGGAATCAAAAGCAACCTAAGTAACTACAGGCCTATCTCTATTTAACCTACAGTTACCGAATGTATAGAAGAAGTGCTTACAATACGGGTTTTAAAGGAATAAAAGTACGGAAAAGCTCCTTGACGAATTCGCACATATAGTAAACGAAGCTCTCAACAAGAACTATCTTCTACTGGTAATGTTCATAGACTTCAGCAAAGCCTTTAACATCCTAGATCACCAAAAAGTCTTGGAGAACGTAGAACTAAGAGGAGTTCAAGCAGACTGGCTTTGTAGCTACCTAAACAATAAATCAGAGTAAAAAATAAGAGAGGAATAGAGGAGATTAAGATATGGCGTACCACAAGGCTCTAAACTTACCCCGATTCTGTTCCTTTTGTACACTAACGAATTGCTAAAACTATTCAGAAAAGCAGTGCACTTTCATATGCAGATAACGTCGATAATGCAGGAGGAGTTCAACGAAGTTGTGAAATGGTGCCATGTTATGGGCTTGGTAATAAATGCAAAAAGACCAAGCTAATGCATATTCGCGGAACGCATAGAGAGCAATCGAAGAATTTGATAAAGTTTCAAAATCCTCAATGTCCAGATACGAAGATGGAAGAGATAGAATTCGAAGAGCAATACGAATATCTCGGAGTTACTATAATCAGTCATTTTCGATGGGATAATCACGTGCAGCGGCTTAGAACAGATTTGGAGAGGGCGATGCTTTACTTGGAAAGATGCTCTAAGTAAGAAGTGCTAAAGCAAGTTTACTACGCACTAGTAGAGTCCTAACTGAGATATGGTATCTTAGCATGGGATAGTACTTCAAGATACCACTTGGAAAGCCTGCAGAAGCTACAACGTTCGGCGTTTAAGCTAATTACGAATGCCTAGAGGGGTGAAAGCGCCTTTAGGGTTCTCACGGTGGAACAAATTTGACAACATGATGACAACACCTTTGGACTGTGGCAAAGATGATCGTTTTTTGAGTACAATTGCTCATCAAATGAACACCAGACGCAGATATAGATTAAAAAAAAAACGCATTTAGATACACAACCACCTGCAGACAAGCATTATGCTTTGCACGTTAAGAAATATAAAAAGATTGTAAGCCTTTTATGGCAAATAAATAAACTTCTAAACGATCAAACTTCTTTTGCGATTCGATAGTTTCTACACTGACTGTCCCTTTGTATGATAGACTTTTTCAACGAGGTTCATGGGTCTATAAATAACAGAGATAAACATGTGATTGGCTAAATTCGCGGATAACTGAAAAAAGCTTTTTAGTAAGAACTTTTGAAATTGCTTGCATCCGTCGGTTGCTCCCATGTTAGAGTAGCGCAATATGAAGTGTGCATTCTATGTTTCAGGCTGTTTTGTTTGGCTTTCATTCTGGTTTGACTGTCATTTGTCAGTCTTGAAGTGTGGTCGATGTGGAGCATAATGTGGTTCCAACAAGACAGTGCCACATCATACATAGCTCGTGCTACGATGCAGACCTACATACTTCAAGAAAATGGTGTGCACCAACAAACCAAAACTGTGCTGGAAGCCTCTGGTTTATTCTGATAAGCCAACAAAGCGACGCCTTGGAAGCCAACTTTGATCGTGTTCGTCATGACACACGACCACAAGTGCATGAGAATGTTTTCTAATAAAAAAAAGGTTTTTGATTAAAGTCCTTCTAGGCTTCAAGCAGCCATTTCTATACATATGTATGAATACTACCTTGCTTCAATTGCATTGTTATTTGAATACAAAATCAAAATGTACGGGGTGCTATTAGTGTCCTCCCTTATTGTCAAACGATTTAAAATGTCTGCTGAATGCGGAATAAGTTGATTTCGAAGAACATTTCACTAGGTGCAGTTAGGCCTTAATTTCAATAGCCACGCTTAAAGACAAATTCACTGCCAGCGTCACTCCAAGATACTTTATAATTCTCACATTCATATCGACCATATGTCACTATAAACATCAACACTTTGGATTTTTTTGTATTCATATGAAGGGCTTAGTTAGCAAGTCTATATTGTATGCCGCACTCGTAAGATACTTCTGCTCGTAGCCTGTTAGGAAAATAGTCATAAATGCCATCGAAAATGTGCGAGAAATGGAACGGACTACATAAGAAGCTTTCTTTAACTTCCTTAAAAACATCAAGCCTACCTGTAATCTCCGTTGCATTCTGAACAGCCCACCATTGCTTTCGTGTTGTAAGACAATCGAAAGTCGCTTCGAAGAAACCGAAGACTGTATTGAATTTCCTTACCTCACAAAAATAAGATCCCCCTCGATAAGGACTTTGAACAAGTTGCTCTACAACGCAATGCCGACGTAGAATGCGCAACTAGAGGCAATTAGTTAACGACCGGGCTAAGCCCCCAAACTTGTTGATTGAGGCCCAGATTCACCTCGAACTGTAGCGCCAACTATGAAAGTAAGTAAATATTGAGAATATCCGTGGAAAGCTTGGCAATCGTGTTCAGAAAGGATATTCCTCTGCAGTCTCTTGCAAAATTTTGATGATTTTTAAACATCGCAAATTGAACGGATGACTTTTCTCATCTTACTAAAAAGTCCTGCATAAAATCATTTCTCATCATTATTCTCTTAGAATTCGTAGGAAAGTCAATCCATACCACCACATGTAGGGTTCTTAATTGTTCCCTTGACTAAGAGGTTTCTGCCAGAACAGAAGTTCCATCTCATGTAGAAGTGCGTACACACAATCAATTTCCATATAAAGACCAATCTATGGTTACAAGTGTTATTGCATACTGGCACTGTAGCTGAGATTGTTTCGGGTTTGCATTACTGGAGTATCAAAGTATTTTCTATTTCAGGCTGACTCCTGAGATATCTATTTATTTGTCCTTGAAAGAAATAATTGTTTCTTGTGTTAGATAGTAGCCTACATCAAGCATAACTTTTTTGACAAATTTAAATTTTGGGTTCCAAATGCATTTCATCTGACTATCGAGGTCTTGTTTGCCTTTCTACAATCGAAGTGACTTTTGTTGCCATGTTTAAATATGCGTGGATTGCATCCTTCTTATTATATTTCTTATAAGCTTCATTAGGACAGCCTTGTCTTAGAAATGCGTATCTATTAAAAAGCTAGTCCTAAGGGACGGCAATTTTTTTCTAAGAAACAGGGTATATTCTTGCGTACAGGGGCGTCCTTAAATTATCCCCAGTCTGTCTTAAGTTCAGCGTAAGCAGATAAGCGGACAGCTTCCTTAAAACAATGCACGGCATAGTATTGACGTCGTATTGCTGGCTTATCTGCATAAACCAGAGGCTTCCAGCACAGTTTTGGCCTGGGCTTGGTCTTTTTGCATTTATTGCCAAGCCCATATCATGGCACCATTTCACAACTTCGTTGCAGCCTTCCTGCATTTGTTGACAAAGCTGTTTGCAGTTTAATTCCTTGCAGTTAACACCACCGAAATTTTGGATGATTCGTACTTAAAATTCCATCATAATCAATCGAATCATTTATAAAACAATAGTTGCGTCCTGTTTCGTCCGTCCGTGAAACTCAGAAGACCGTTTTCAACACAAATGGGGAATGAGACGCCCTTCTCAATATTTCCAGAAAATTTTAATCATCAAGGGTTCAAATTAATTCTCCTCATCTCACATTATTTATTGAATCCTTCATCCATCAGTGGGTTCATAACCTGAAAGGACCTAGTCGTAGATAGCGTGACACTTAAAAAAAAAGATCAACAAATAGACAGCAATGGAATATACTTTTCACGTCTTCTGTCCAAGACCCAGCTTAAACAAATTCTTATTCTTAGGAGAATTGCCAGCAGATAAATCACTAAAGTCGACTTTAAAAAATGAGGTTGAAAAAAGTTTCTTTTGAATGCGAATAACGAAGGACCTAACCACTGTATGGTTGTTTTTTTATTCTAACCTAGGCGAGCTAACAGTTTAGACTGCCTTAGAAAACCCGTAACCCATGTTGTCTTTGAATGTACCACTACAGCTTTTGTCAAAGCCAGACTGCAAATGCGTGTTAAATTATTTTCATAAACGGAAGGACCCTTACTCGAATTCCATGTCATACATTTGCTAAATGAAAGATGAAGCCAGATCTCCCGCTTAATAGATCAAGTTCTTAACCCCAGAGCGACGGAACCTACCGTATCTATGTACATATGTACTTTTAAAAAACAGAGAAAAAAACTACACTACAAGCAGTATGTCCAAAACGCCGTGCAATGTTAAGCTTGGCTTTTTCTCGCTTAACGTACTGGCTCCCAATACACCTTATTATATTTTAAACTCCAAGGTAGGTAAGGTTAATGAGATGACATTTCTGGACACATTCATACATACTCTTGAAGTTTGAAAATTCATAAACATAATTCGAAAACTCACCTTAAACGGTGAGGCACACTCGAAAGCTAAGTAGTTCTCATTGTATCCAGATTCTAGCTTAATCGGTGGTGGTGCAGTAACTGACAGCGGATGACGAAAGTGTTTCTGATGAAACTGAGGTCCTTTGTACCATGAATGCATGCTCTACACAAGAGCCATTTGCTCTCGACGAGAGCCCGTTGTAAATCCTTTCAATTGACACTGTCACACGCACGTCACAAAACTCCTACTTTCAATCACTCACCACATCATCACTTCACTGGGGAAGACACAATTGCACAATTTTTTTTTTTTTTTTCTTCTTTCATTCACAAAACCCTTTTATTGCGCGGGATAACCTAATTCACTGCCAATCAATGGTTTCACGGTTTCACAGTTTCACGAATTCTTCACTTTCGTTGGGCGGAAGTGGTGCTTGCACCTATACCTGCCCCAAATCAATTTCCATGAACGGATGGCTAATTAAAAATCGCGCGTAAATCACTCGCGTCACGACAAAAACGCACAAAACAATTTTGCTTGACTTTTTTTTTTGTTGCTGCCCGCTTCTCCAATTGAAATTAATTTGAGTTTAACGCGTGTTTACACTTTTTTTTATTGTTGTTGTTGTTGTTGGCGCGGAAAACACGAACACACGAATGCGGGGGTAAAATGTTTGCAACACACGGCTCGCATCAAAATACCAGTTTTTCGTTAATTTTTAGGCCAAAAGACATTCAGTGACTGCCTTCTGCCTCTTTGGCTAAAAGGAATCTCGCCCATCGGACGGGCGGATGTGTGTAGAGAACAGAGCGGTAATCCACTTGGAAAATACACGAACGCAGTCTAGCGCAGTAGCAGGAGCAGCAGCAAAAAGCAGCTTCCAACTCGCTGGAATTCCGAACTCGAATGCTCGCACTGAGAAGTATCTACAAAAAACGAGAATGCTCGCCCGGTGTGTCTTGGATGTGTGGATGTGGATGCCCGGTTTGAATACGCCGAGTTCCACTGTGCCGACGTGTGACAATAACAAACGTTGCCCATACATACACAGACGATTGCCGCATTGGCTGGAATCAAGTTCGCGATGGATACATGGAGATGGATGACAGGTTGCTCTTGCAGGTAGAACAGAGAAGGAAAAACAAGTTCCATTTGGATTTGTATTGTGTTGGGAGATTTGCTAAAAAAGGTACTCAGACACCCGTTTGTGGAATGTAAGAAATACTCAGTATCAATAGCACTCAGATGGATTTTGAGCGAAGTGGATGATTCTCATGTTGTCAGTGTTGCCATATGCTGCGTATTCAACAGTATTTTCTACAACATAAGTAGCTAACCCTTCATTCGATAGTAAAATTTGGAACCGTGGCAGGTGTATATGAATTTTTTTTCGGGTTTTTGCAGCATAGTTTACCGAAAGAATTGTGAGGCTTTTTTCTGAAATATTGTCATCTGGAAGGCTTCTAGCGAATTTGTCAGTGAGCGAACCCCTAATGACGGCCCGCATCAATACAAATTCTAGTTACATTTGCCTAGAATAGAAATAGGACACTACCAAGGAAAGATTTCACAAGCTCCTTGCAAGAACGGATAGGAAATGGTGTAAATACATCATTAAAATCCTTTTTGGTCATTTTAATGCTAAAATAGAAAAGGCGAGCATATTTGTTGGAAAATGTACATAGCCTGCATGCCACCACATCCAAAATTCGTGATAATTGAGTTTACTTTGGATTGAAATATTATGGTAGTCTGTAATCTCCACGCACGCTTGACGATTTGGCAGTCCCCTTATCAGAGTGCTATGAACCAAACTCTGTTCCCATCCTCAGCAGCCCTGTCGTGACTGATAGGCTAGGAGAATAATAGTCCGTTTTGCTAAGATCTCAGGTAAGATATCGAACAAAAAGCTTCATTTGCGACATAAAGATTACTAAGCTTACAACATATCGGGCAGCTCGAAGGATTGCTACCCCAGTTGGTATTCGCGAAAGCGACAATCTACCCGTGGTTTTCTCCGCTATGGGTAAAGCGACGTCTTTGGAGGACCCTATCTCTCTCTCTCTCTTCTACGTAGTGAGCTGATTGAATTGAAAGGCTGTTCAAGATCCCCGTGGGAAAGGTTGCTCCGAGAAAGAATTCTCCGTCGGAGATGCAGCATACATACCATCGTGGAAAATCCTGTGTGACCGGGTTTTAAAATCTAGTTGCTTTATGCACTTAATAGGGAAGAGTACGTTATGAGCATTTCATCAACAAAAACAGCTCTTTGATTGAATATTTGACGTTCATTCTTATTAAACTCAGGCATATGCGGTGATGTTGCCATACTCTCCGCCGAGTCATGCATAAAGACTGTCAGTGTTAATGCGCAGATGGTCTTGGATGTTATCTGTGATTGTTGCAGCAGGAATAGCCTTTCTATCAATATTCTTAAAATTTAGATTGTTCTCTTTACGAGAAGGACGATTGTCAAAGCTCTGACTCAGCCAGTGCGAAAAGGCTTTACTATCCATATGCCCAAATAAACCAAATATCTAGCAATGATTATTGATAAAAAAAAAAATTTGGTCAAAGCATCTCAAGTAGAAGAGTCAGTTCTGGTAGAGTGCGTAGACCTCATCAAGACATGGAATTCCTTGTATCTATAGTATAGTAAGACTATACCTGGCTTAGGCGTTGGTTGTTTCCGGCTAAGTACTTGTCGGTCTTCTGCACTAAAGTTTAAACAGCAGTCTCTCTAGACCGCACAGGAGTTTTTCCTACTACGCGTCGCTCTAATCTAGCTGCTGAGTGGATCTACCTCGCCTTGACACTTGCCATCATGGGCTGCTTTGAAGCAGGGATAGATACCGTAAGCTTTTTGTCACTGAAGTTCGTTAAGAAAAGGAAGAGGTGTTTCCCTGAAAAGATCGAGGATCTACTTTTGATCTCGATCTAGGGTTTGCGAAACACTAGCTATGAGTTACGCCTTTTATTGCCAAAGTAGTAAAGAATTCCACAAGAAAGAAGACTCCCTCAACTGCGCCAATTACAGAGGCATCAGTGTCCTAAACATCGCGTAAAACAGAAAACGTTCGTCATCAATCTGATTGGCCTCTAGCAGTGTGGTTTCACGTTCCACGGTCCACGGTCTTATCAAACTTCTGAAGAAAACTCATAAAGCTCAAATCGACACTCAACATCTTTTTATCTATTTTAAGAGAGCATATGAAAGCATTTATAGAGACCAGCTATACAGAGCCATGTCTAGTTTTAGCATCCCTGCCAAACTCATCTGTCTATGCAGGATGACAATGGTAAACGCTCGCTGCTCCATCAAAGTCGTTAATCACCGAGACCTTCGATGTCAAAAAAGGATTTGGACAAGGTGATGCGCTGTCACGTGACTTCTTTAGTATCATACTTGAAAGAATTGTACGAAACTCTCAAAATACTTCTTCCAAAATATAGTTCAACTACTTTCGTACGGTAACAACATTGGCATGATTGACAGAACACAGCGGGCTGTCACTGGTGTGTTCGCTTGTATCGAAACAGAAGAGCAGAGCAAAACCAAGAATATTCTGTCAACAAGAATGGACACAAAACATCGACGAATTGGATAGAACGTCACAGTCGACAGCTTTAACTTCGAGGTAGTAAGGGACTTTGTCTACCTTTGCTCGGCTATAAATTCTGACAACAACATCTCAGTGGAAATAAAACGCCAATTGCTATTACTTTGGGCTGAGAAGGCAATTGAGTAGCAAGGCTCTATCCCGAACAACTAAGGAGACACTATACAAGACCTTAATCATTACAGCTCTCATCCCAGGACTCTGTCGAAAGCGGGTGAGGATATACTCGGTCATTTTGAGAGAAGATATTTCTGTGAGATATTCAGTCCCGTTTGCGTTGACGGGCCGAAAATTCAACGATGAAATTTAAGAGCTGTGCAGCGACATCGCCCTAGTCAAAAAACTGCACATTAGTTGCTTGAAATGGTTAGGACATGTAGAGCGAATGGACACCAATGATCGACCAGCAAAGCCTTCGAATCTAACCCGAAGGGACAACGCAGTAAAGGAAGACCTCGCCTAAGGTGGCTCGCACAAGTAGAAGGGGACCTCAACCAACTTGGAGTGCGCAACTCGAGACAGTTAGCTAAGGACAGGGCTAACTGAAGAGGCTTGTTGGCTGAGGCCCAGTTTCACCCCGAACTGTAACTGTAACCTAAGTAAGTAATGAGACAATTCCCAACTTTTAGGCACTATTCAACGTTTGTATCTGTGGAATTTTGCTCAGATTTCAATACTTTTTGAGTGTTGTACTGCAATTTCCACCCCTACTGTCTACATCATTCGTTCTACACATGCTCTCTGTAGCTGAAGTTCTTCTCATCGAGTGATTTTAAGAAACACTGAGTGAAATTCCATTCTACTGACTGCACATGTTGCCGAGCTCTCTTGCAAAGTGTATACCTAAAATAATATCAATACCCGGTCAACTGGATAGACCAGAAGCTACATTTCAATGGACAACCGAAAGAGATAGCATATAAATACGTTTTTACACAAGGACTTCCAATCCCAATCCAGTAGATACACAACAATTACTGAATGCACCCATAACAATAATTACCAATTGCGAAAAGGGCGGGAGGAAGCGAATCCTTTTTATGTGTAATCTTTCGAAACAGAAACAACAACAACCGTAGTATCAACAATCAGCCTCCATGTTGTCCGTTTGTTTGCAAGTAATCAATTAATTCAGCCCCTACCGATGGTTTTTTTCTTTTTGTATTCCAAACACAAAATTTTTCATTTCACGTGTCCACATGAAATTTATTTTTCCAACTACGAGCAGTTTGCATTTGATTTTGATAAAACTAATCAGATACTCGCGTTTTTTGTGGATGCGGTAATTTCAATTTGGAGATCGCGATCACAGCTATTAAACCAATTCAACTAAATTGCCATTTGTTAGATAGAAATTTCGCGCTCACAATAAGATAGATGAGTGAACTATGCAATTAGAATTAGTGTCTCGTTTTTTTGTGCACTTTTGTGCTTCTTTTTTTTGTTCTGAATGGGTTCCTGTAATTTGTGTGGATGCGGTTATAATTGATTTACTAATCAATTTTTTTGCTACAAATGCATTTGACATTGTAGATACACTTATTCGTAGCAGATAAGGCTAGATGAGCTCCAATGTAACTCCCTCTTTTGTTTCGCGCCATTGCAATAAATTTGTCATGAACGTTGTTTTACATGGTAATGATGTATGGTAGCTGATTATTATTCATAGAGGGCGTCACGCTGGATTCTTTTCATAAGTGTATCTAAAAGATGATGTGATGATATCATGACTCGATGAGAATCTTTTTGCTTTCCTTTGTGGTCTTTTGGAAGACTTGTTTTATGTTTATTAAGGAGAGGATTGCGATTCTCAATTTAAATGCTTTTCTCAAACGCTATCGAAATAGGATTCACCATTTTGACGATGTATGTAATAGTTTCTTAAGATTATACATGCATTTGTATGTATGTATAGGTATGTATATCATCATCGCCGGTACAAGTTTTCATCCACTATGAACCGTGAGCTTCAAGATATTTAGTATTCAAAGCTATAGAGGTGAGATTTAACTTCATGTGTATCTGGTGCACAAAAGGTTTATTTTGTGCAACTAGTTCTTAATGAGATGAACACGTTCATATCCTTATGTGTAACTAGTTCAATTCCAGCTCAAAAGACTCTGCGGATATGGGTTTCTTACACGGTGGTCCAGCAGTTATTCACGTTTGCCGTAAGCTCTGATTTTTTTTTTATTTGTTGTCTTAATTTGTGTGGCTTCCATTAAAGCAACGAATATTTCTACATTTCCCATGAGAACTAATTAAGGAGATAATAGGACACGCTTCAAAGGCCTTAAGATGTTGCTTACACTTTGGACTCGCTTGTGGCATGTCCTTTCCTCTGGAAACTAAGAAAGTTAGTAGAAAGATATCTCTGGTGCACTTGGAAGGAGAGATCAAAGACTACTCCTATAAGTTTGGAACCGAAAATTGGAGTCAATTTAGCAAATGATCTACACTGGATCGATTCTCATATACATATGTAGCCTCTATGGTTGAGTCTGTCTGATGAAAAAGAAACGAACTCGACTCCAGACAAATACCTCGGGTTTTGAAGGACTCGGCGAGAGTCTCTTTTTTGGTGCCCCATTCTTTGGCCATGTCTAAGGCCGTCTGCGCTAGGCGTGACCCGACAGAAAGTACAGCGGCAGAATTCGCACATGCTAGAGTGGAGAGCATGTAACATACAGTTAACCATATGGCTGAAGAGTTCAGAACGGCACCTTGCGGACAGCCTCTGTCTACGTCTGCCAAAACACAATAGCCAAAGTCCGTATTTATCTACATACAAATGTACCTCGTGTTGTCCAGCAGAGGCACTCATGTAGTCAAGGCGCCCTTTTCTATTATTTTCTATCAAACGCGCTAATTCTAGGAACTGGAAGCACAGTCTCGCAGGATTTTACACTCTGGTACAAGTTTTTGTTGTATCTTCGATAAAGGGTGTAGGGAAACATTGCACAAGCAGAACTTGACTAGCTTTCCATGCTCTTTAGGAGAAAGTTCTGAAACTGTTGGCGAGTTGTAGCCATTCGCCAGGATGTAGGAATACCACTCCTGGTCCCACAAAAAGTTTTTTTTTAGAATTAGCATCAATTGGTTTATGCACTGTTGCAGCAAGGCAGGATTTATTTATACTATCTAATGATACCTCAGCATATTTAATAGTCTCGTCTGTTGCCACGGCCGATGCAGTTTACCAGCTATGCCGAGTTCCTCGACTTAGACAAGGCTCAGCCTAGCTAAGCGGGCCAAATTGTAATCTATGCAGTTGTTATAAGGTTGCCTTAAAAAAACCTCCTTTTTCGTCTCCTTCAGAAGAGTGAAGGTTTTCGGTTTCGTCTCAGAGATTATTGAAGATTGGGTTGGAGAATATGTGACAGTTCTTGACTAAGTGACTAAGACTTGGACAGTGACATAGAAAGTGCGGTGTATTCTCATGGACCTCTCCAACACCACATCCCTCTGTGTGACTTCTGAGAAGGTTGTGACCAGTAAGAGCTCCGTAAACGCTTACATATACCAACATCGATTGTAATTTCCTTTTTTTCAAAAATTTGCTGATTCTGGCTTTAGTGTATCCATATATGCTCCACTCTTTCTCTGGGGTTCCAGAGTGGAGGTAAAAGTGGAGAAGCAAAACAAACTACTAACTCAATATGGAGCAAGTGTATGCTAAAGAAAAACCACAGCCTTATTGCAAAATATATTGAATGCATCCCAAGTGTGGGGACACATGCGAAACGTACTAGTTGAGCAGCTTCTACGCTTCTTCCTTAAACGAATGTTGCGTTTGCCGATGACCACGCCAAATTATATCCTGCACATTGAAAAGGGTCTCCTATTGTTGTATGCCACAACGCTTAGGATACACTCCGACTACATCGTAAAGCAAGCAAGAGAGAAACAGCCTGTTTTGAAAAGTAAAAGAGCTAGCAGATAGAGCGAATTCTTCCCTTAATTTTAGTGTAAGCAACGTAGAAAATATGAAAGTTGAGCTTTGGAATATCTTGAGCATCCTTTCATTTCATTAATCCATAAATTTCACAATGGCTTTAAGACGGACTTAAGCATGACGTCACAGGGACTAGTTACTGCCACCATTTTTAAGGCAACTGTGGATAGGTTTCGTACCATAAACTCTGTATATGTTGCAATAAGGTCAACCCGCCAGATGAATGTGAGTATTGAAGGGAATATTGCCACTGTAAACGGCACCAATTTGTAGAAGATATTGGAGTGCTGGGCGTCCACTGCGTGGAAAATTGTGCTCGAGGATCTGAGCTTATAGCCCTTTAATATCCAATTTAAACCTAGAAGACGATCGTTAGCGTTGCCGTTTCACTGACGTGGCTCTAGAGCAATTAGAAGCTGATCTGTTGTTCTATAACAAACATTCTGCTATAGATGGATAACCTATGGATAACCCCTCAACCGCGCCAATTAAAGAGGCACCAGTTTTCTCAAAATCGCGCACAAGATGTTATCTGCCATATTGTGTGAAAGAATGAAAACGTTGTTGACAAACCTGATTGGTTAGAAAAATCCACGGTCGATAAAATTTTCACACTTCGGCAGATACTGGAAAAAAAAACTCAAGAAGTCCAAATCGATATCCACCACCATTTTTATCGATTTTAAATCCGCCATGTCTATCCGGCATGGTATCCCTGCCAAACTTGTCCACCTGTGCAGGATGACGATGGAGAACGCTCGCTGATCCATCACACCGTTGATATCGATACGATTGTTACAGCGCATTGTGACCTCCTTAACATCATACTTGAAAAAATTGTGCGAAACTCACAAGCCAGATGCAACCGTCATTGAGTCCAACGAGGAAGCTAACAGGCGTTGGTATCGATTCTATACATATACTGTTACATTCTATATCCCGCGCAAAATTGTAACCTAAAATATGTGAATTCAATCTTTTATAAATCATTAGCTAATAAGACGTTGTGAAATAAAGATCAATTGAAGTACCCTAAATTATAACGAGTGGCGACGAGGTGTTTAAAATGGAAGAAGCGTTGCAGAAACTTATTTCATCACAAAACCGGTGGATGGAGCAAATAATGGCAGAGAATAAAGCCGCAATAACGCAATTAATAAGCAAAAATTCATCTGTCCGTCCAGCAACCATTCCTCAGTTTCACGAATTCAACTCGGAAAAGGAATCTTGGGACAGCTATCTTTTTCAGCTCCAGCAACATTTTACGGCGAATTCCTTAGATGACGACAATCTCAAGAAGGCGCATTTTTTATCGACTTGTGGAAATCAGGTAAACGACTTACTCCAGAAATTGGTAGGAACTGAAGACGTAAGTAAACATACTTTTAAAGAACTTTCTGCAAAACTTACGAAACATTTCCAATCTAAACTGCACATTCTGGCATCGAGGTGCAAATTCCTACAGCAGAAAATGGTTCCTGGTCAGTCCTACGCAGAGTGGATCGCGGATTTAAGAGGTCGTGCAAGAGACTGCGCTTTCGTGTGCTCTAATGCCGATTGCAACAGATCATATGCGGACATTTTGATCAGGGATATGTTAGTCTTTTACACACCTCACGATGCCGTTCGCCTGGCTGCAACGCAGAAGAAGAACCCTACGTTGGATGAAGTAGAAGAACTGGCCACTGCCTACGAGTCGACACAACAAGCATCCAGTATATTAAAGGAAAGCAATACTGCAACTTTAACAACGGCTTTGGAAGTGAATCACATCAACGGATCAAACTACGCACAACCAAGTAAGTCGCATGATAATTTTAGTGTAAGGAAATCGTGCCCTGGTTGTTTTACACAACACCATAGAAGTGCATGCAAACATCTGCAGTCAATTTGCGATCTTTGCCGCCGACGCGGTCACATTCAAAGCGTTTGCTTATCGGTCAGGCACGCTGTCAGTCCACAGTGTCAACCGCGTACTCCTTCGAAGCGTCGGGGAAGGAAACAACATAATTTTAACACATACCAGAAACCACAGAGCAGAACGAGCGGTAACAGTAGAAAGCAGACAGAATCTGCACACTCCGTTAATTCGATACATACTGTGACAAATTATAGTGGGTGCAACTCTGAAAAGATATTCTCGGACATGGTATCTTCCGCACAATTAAAGACCGATGTGAACAAAAACAAAATTTTCGTAGACCTTTGTGTCAATCAACGTCATTTAGCTTTTCAGTTAGACACCGGTGCTACCTGTTCATTAATCAGTCTTGATGGGTATGAGAAACTAGGCAGGCCTCCATGCGAACCGACATCAAGAACACTTCAGGCATATGGAGAAACACCTGTGCCGATTAAGGGAGTTATGGACGTCTGTGTTCAATGGAGAACATACACACGAACACTACCGTTGTTAGTTTGTGATATTCAACGAGGCTCCAACATTATGGGTTTGGATTGGTTTCAGGCTTTTGGACTACAAATTCGAACAGTTGACTCTCAATCAGTTTTGCAAATAAAAACAGACTCTAGAGACCGGTTACTTTCGGAGGCAGAGTCTCTGTGCAAAAAACACGAATCCGTTTTTCGACCCGGGTTAGGATGTAGTACATCATATAAAGCACATCTCACGCTCAAACCAAATTCTCCACCCAAATATTTTAAATATCGTCCGGTACCTTTCGCGCAAAAAGAAGCTGTTCGCCAAGAGCTTGAGCGTATGCAAGCCTTAGGGATATTGCGTCCAGTGCAAACAAGTCAATGGGCCACGCCCATCGTTGTAGTTAACAAGGCAAATGGAACACTGCGCATATGTGGTGACTTCAAGATAACTACGAATCCCTATTTAGAAATTGACCGCCACCCGGTTCCCCGCATTGAAGATTTGTTCCACAAACTACAAGGTGGACAGTATTTTACTAAAATCGATTTGTCAGAAGCTTATCTACAAATTCCTCTGGATAATGAATCAAAAAAAATTTGTGTTATAAGTACCGAATTTGGTTTGTTCGAATTTCAGCGGTTACCCTTTGGAACATCCAGCTCCACTGGTATTTTTCAGCGGTACATGGACCAATTAACTGCAGATTTAGAATATTTTACGTCATACATAGACGATGTGATCGTTTCCGGTAGAACAAGTGCAGAACATCTAAACAATTTAAAAATTTTCTTAGAAAGGCTGGAGAGTCATGGTCTACGTTGCCTTTTGGAAAAATGTAAGTTTGCGGAACCTGAAATTGAATACCTTGGTCATATAATCGATGGCGCAGGAATTCGACCTTCGGAGACTCGGGTTAAAGCCATCTCAAGTTTACCGGAACCGAAAGACCTCAAACAGCTAGAAGCTTTCATCGGGAAACTCAACTACTACAACAAGTTCATCGACAACTTTGCACAAATAGCTGCACCGCTGAACAAACTCCGGGCAAAAGGCGAAACTTTCAAATGGGGGAAAGAACAACAGAACGCTTTCAATCTATTTAAAGAGAAAATCGCTCAAGTTTCGAGGTTAACGCATTTCAGAGATGATTTGCGAATTAGTCTAGCTGTAGACGCATCATCCCATGGAATTGGTGGCGTCATCTCGCACATTTTCCCAAATGGAACCGAGAAGCCTATTGCTTTCGCGTCAAAAACGTTGAATGCTGCTCAAAAAAGATACAGTCAGATAGAGAAAGAAGCTCTATCCATCATCTTCGGTGTAACCAAATTCCACCAGTATTTATATGGTCGCCAGTTTGAATTAGTCACAGATCATCAGCCGTTAGTGACAATTTTCAATCCCAACAAAAAGTTACCCCATATGACAATTCAACGGCTCCAGAGATGGGCAATTTTCCTGATGGGATACACATATACAATTCGTTATCGTGCAACAAGTAAGCATGGGAATGCAGATTGCTTATCTAGGTTGCCTATGGGACCAGACGAAGAGTTCGATCAATCAGTGGAGTTATGTCATCAAGCCGAAGATTCAACAATGGATGAATTTCCTATTAACGCTAGTTTGATTGCGAAATGCTCACAGAAGGATTCAGATATACGTGCAGTAATCAATTTTGTGCAGAAGGGCTGGCCAGATCGATTGGCCACTACTCAAGATCAATTGATTCCGTACTTTCGTAGAAGGTTCTCTTTAAGTTTGTCTGCTAATGTTCTTCTCTTTCACAGCCAAAATCCAAGAGTGGTCGTACCAGGTGCATTACAATCGAAAGTCTTAGCCCTTCTTCATCAAGGACACTGGGGAATAACGCGCATGAAACAAATGGCACGTCGATACTGCTGGTGGCCGAATATTGATGACCAAATTGAGAAGACGGTTGCCAGATGTAAAGCATGCCAGTCTTATGCCAGCCGTGCACCGATAGAATATACTAGTTGGCCAGTCCCTGAACACGTCTGGGAGCGCATTCACGTGGATTTTGCGGGGGACGCGAATTCCAGATTTCC
Source organism: Blera fallax (assembly GCA_946965025.1). Taxonomy (NCBI): domain Eukaryota; kingdom Metazoa; phylum Arthropoda; class Insecta; order Diptera; family Syrphidae; genus Blera; species Blera fallax. The sequence continues at coordinate 97,629,658 of OX337244.1, forward strand.
ATTCGTGGTACGAATGTCCTCCACAACCACACAATCAACAATTCACGCGCTACGCACCATATTTGCTTTGGAGGGTCTTCCACAAAGAATTGTGTCCGACAATGGGACACAGTTCACGTCGAACGATTTTCAACAATTTTGTCGAGACCATTCAATTCGACACATGACGTCAGCACCGTTCAATCCTGAATCTAATGGCATAGCCGAGAGGATGGTGAGAACATTCAAATCAGCCTTTCTCAAGGCTATGGAGGAGAATCGGAGAAGTGAAGATGCGCTTGTTACATTCTTAACTACTTTTCGCACAACTCCGGATGAATATGGCGTATCTCCAGCGGAAAAATTACACGGTCGTCAGCATCGAACTATCCTATCCGCTATTCTACCAACAAAAGCATTCGCCAAGGTAAAACCAGATGCACAGAAGTTTGTCGTCGGTCAAACTGTGTTTGCTCGTGAGTATGGGCAGGGGAAGAAGTGGATGGAAGGAGTCATCAAAAAAACCTTGGGACGACGTATGTTTATAATTGAAACAAGAATGGGAAACTGGCGACGTCACTAGAATCAGATTCGTCCTTATGCAGGAAGACAAGAGTTCCATCAGGAAACCCGGGAGTTTGATGATTTTAACTTTTCAAAATGTCTTTCATCTCCAACAGGTTCATCTCCAAGTTCAAGCCACCAGGAGGACAACCTAATAGATGCCAATGAGACGGGTTCACCGATAGATAATCCGATCGTAGGACGAGAACTCGTAACCGAAAGTAAAGGAGCATCATCAAATTCGAATTACCAACGAAATCCACCTGCTGATGAACCACTGGTCATACGAAGATCGGAACGCCTTCGAAACAAAAACGTTCGTTTCCGTTTCAACTAAAGAAAGGGGATAAATGTTACATTCTATATCATAACAAACACTGTAATTTAATCATATGTATATACACCCTGTACTTAATTGTATGTAAAGCTTAAGCTAAGTGACAACTGTCAAATAATGAAGTATATTCTGGCGGGAACTGAAGTAATTATCCCGCGCAAAATTGTAACCTAAAATATGTGAATTCAATCTTTTATAAATCATTAGCTAATAAGACGTTGTGAAATAAAGATCAATTGAAGTACCCTAAATTATAACATATACCATAGCCAAATCGCTATGGCCAGTCTATGACAAAAAGTGTTCCGCAGATCTCATGAAACTCAGCCGCAGGGATATTCAAATAGCTGTAGGCGTCGTGACTAGCCACCAAAAGGAAAGACACTGTTGGGAGCTATTTCCTTGCGTAGCTGGATGATCTAATAAACATTGTGCTGAACAAAATCCTAAGATTCTTACATATATCTGGGTGGTTTAGTTCAGCCGTCGATAATGAAAACGGGCTGCATAGCGACATCGATCTTGACACCAATGGTCCGGCCTGGAGTGTCTGCGAATCAAACCCGGAGGGACAACGGGGTAGAGGACGACCTCGACTAAGGTGGCGCACACAAGTAGAAGGGTATCTTTACCAACTTGGAGTACGCAATTGGAGACAGTTAGCTCAGAACTGGGCTAACTGAAGAGGCTTATTGGTTTTGGCCCCGTTCACCCCGGACTGTAGCGCTGCCTTAGTAAGTATGCAAGTAAGATTCTTCTACATTAATGCCAGATTTGTGTTTGTTTTCAAACGGATTTAAAAAGGCACCCTTTACTCCATTAATATTTAGAGCTTTGCAGCAAATAAAAAATGATTAACGAGTAATAATTTAATGAATGTTATGTTAAAAATAATAGACGTGTTCTTTTGTGAAATGTTTTCATAAGAGGACTAAAAAACGATTCGCAGTGACATCGTCAAGAGAATAATGGCTTACATTTCTGCTGTCCAAAGTACATATACACAAAAAAATGTGGCCATGGTGTAGCAGGTAGTGTGCTTGCTTGTAAACCGGCTGGTGTAAGTTCAAGCTCCGCCAGGGGAAACAGCAACTGCAGCCACCAAGGATACCAGAAATCTCCAAATACTACACCAGAAAGGAGTTGCTGCCTGAAAGTACAATGGAACATGGAGCGTCTGAGTTCCTCTTTTCGTGACGCGCACATTCTCAAATTTGTAATCTTTCGAAAACACGAACTACATAGCAGATCATTCTGGGAGGAAGATATATTTTAAGAAGAAGAATCGATACATTTTCGAATCCACGGCTAAGAAACAAGGCCAGAGTTGACGGAGGTATTTTTCTCTGAGAGGCTGAATCTTAGCCAAGCTGCAATAAAATCGTTGGAAGCGGTTTCGCTAAATTCAGTAACCGCTCTAAACTGTCGATCGTCTCTTACATAGATGGCGAAGATCAATATTCACCTCTGTTGGATGCCAGGGCACTAAGATATTTCGGGGAATTGAAAGGCTGACAAACTCGCCGCATAAACTTTAGGTGGCGCTACAGTCCGCGGTGGACTTGGGCCTCAACGAGCAAGCGTCTCCAGCCAGCTCGATCTTTAGCCAGCTGCCTCCAGTTTCCCACACTAAGTTAGTTGAGGTCCCTTCCACTTGCGTGCTCCACCTGAGTAGCGGTCTTCCTTTACTGCGCCGTCCCTCGGGAATGGTTTCGAAGATTTTCCGTGCCGGAACATTTGTGTCCATGTGCTCCACATGACGCAGCCACCTCAGTCGTTGGACCTTCATCCTTCTGGCCAAGTCGATTTCGTTGAACAGCCCGTACAATTCGCGGTTTTTTTCCTCCTCCATGCCTATGCAGACGGGATCAAAAATCACTCGAAGAATTTTTCTCTCGAAACAGCCAAGATCGATCTCATCCGCTTTTGACAGAGTCCATGCCTCTGCGCCATAAAGCAGCACATTGCTGCGTATATTCTTCACAAAAAACGCACAAATATTCTTTTCCCGACGAAAGAACCGTCAGCAGCTGCTCATAGGTTAAGTTAGGTTAGAGTGGAACATTTTGATTGGTTAACTATATCACTAAGAGAAACGCGGATATTTCGAGCAGGTCCTGAGTTAAGGTGCCCGATAGCAAGGATATAATCGCTATTTGATTACCGGGAAAAATGATGATACTCCGCATGGATATGAACGTAGGCATTAACCTTTCGAAAGCAAGTTTGTTTATTTTAGTTTGTTTCTCTAGTTCCGCACAAATGCAGAGAAGACCTCAGCTACAAGGACGTATTTATTAGAGATACATGCACATCTTGGGTAATGAATCAGCAATTTTGTTATAAATACGGTCTTTGTACGGTTACAAGACTAACGTAACAGTCCTGAGGACAAGCAAAGAATCCATAGTGGCTGAGTTAAGCGCCTTCAGAGCAGCATAGCCTTCGGAGAAGATGTACATCGTTTTGTCATACAGATTGGACTGCATAATACGTACTGACAAACAAATTCCATCTGTAATAAGGGGATTCACACAGTCATATATCTCCGGATCGGATACAATGGCAAACTTAAAAGCATGGCTAATGAACATTTGCGCTAAATAGTAATGGCTTGATCCCTCAGTTAACCTTATGGAAAGAAGAAACCACCTTGGTGGAATGCAATTCTCGGCACTGTTAAGAAGAAAGAAAGCAGATATATTTTTAATTTAACTTGAAGCTTCCGTTATACAACTGATAGGGATACCTACAAAGTATTTCTCAAAAAATACAAAATTTCACTGAGGAAACCTTACTCTGAGATCTGGTTGACAATGGGCTACAAATAGAGTCAGGAAGGACAGGATGCAGAGTGATTGTCTGTACAGATGGAATTGCTATTGGATCTTCAGGGAAATCGTCTAACATGCTGTCCTCCTACTCAGCACATGGGTCTCAAAGGGGGACTGGGGGTAAATCCTCACAAGATCGAAGTTGTTCTTTTCACGGCGAAATGCAAACTTTCCTTCATAGACCCTCATACGATAAATGGCCCTAGTCTCTCCATTACCGAAAATGCAAAATATTTAGGTCTTATTTTGGCCAGAAAACTTAACTGGAAAGCCAATCTACTAGAAAGCGTACGGAAGGCAAATGTAGCTCTCTAATTGTGCAAGAAAGCTGTAAGAAGGAGCTGAGGTATGCAGCCTCGAATCACATGCTGGCTGCACGTGTTCGTCACCAGGCCTGCACTTCTGTATCGCTTGGTGACCAGCTTCTGACACAAAGATCTGCTTGTGTGTATAACAGCGGTGTACTAAGGACTATGGCGCAAATCATGGCGATCAAGAAAGTCTTGTCCTGGCTAAAGTGTAAAGTATATCCGTCAATGATATTAGCAACTTTACTGACAGTCAAGCTGCAATCAAGTCCCTAGAATCGTGCTTTTTTCACTTCAAATGCCGCTTTAAACTGCTGTTGGTTGCTAACGAAATGACGGATGCTAGAGCAGTGCAACGTTCACCTCACCTGTTTGACTGGCCGTAAAAATGTGCCGCGAACTCGTCAGAAAAGGTACGACTCTTAGAATTCTGCGTAAATGGAAAAACCTACGTATGCACTTCGCTAGATCTAAACAGTTACTCAAGCAGAAAGCTTTCAACAAAACCAACTACATATGGGGAAAATACTAGACTTGTCATATCTTTAGATAGATTTTGCCTAAGCTGGATCAAAAACGTTGGTTATGCTAAAGCAATCAAAGATCAGCTACGCAATCAATGTCCTCAAGGGACATTGTCCGATAGGCCAACTTGCCAAAATGTTGGGTCTCTTTAGAAATGACTACACCAAGAGCTACATGGATGAAGAGACCATCCTTCACTGCCAAAAGAAAACTGCTCCACTCCTCCATTTAAGAGCTCTTTTCTTCAATGACTTCAGCAAACTATCATCCATAGACGCAGCAAGCTTCCTCCGCTTCATTAAAAGCTTTCCTTTGGTTTGATTAGTTCCTGGAAAGCCAATAGTGGCCTGGACTAAATGTGTTTGTATCCAGTCACAGGCAGATAGTGGCAAGGTCTTAGATGTTTTATGCAAGAAGGCGTGATTTCTACCACTTTGTGGAACTTATTGGCCGATTTCTTGTTACGTACGAGTATGTATGTATGTCTACTTACCCGCTCTGTGTTAACATCCACTCTTAATATATCTAGGTGCCTTTTTGGACAAGAAACTTGGGTTAATGGAACATGAAGACGTTGAAAGACACTGGCGTTCTTTGGCATTATCGTATAGTGTTGAGTAGAATTTTGGGGCTAAGTCCGAGGTTGGTACACTAAATATACACGTGTACTGACGCCAACATCATGTTGCGTTTTTCTGATGGTAGAGTGTCCATATCCTCAAGAGTTAATTGTGTATTACAGGAGTGATGAGAGGAACCAACACTGCTGCTCTACCTACTTGTCTTACACGTCTTTGTTGAAAATGGGATCAGAAAGGTGGCCAATCAATGTCAGTGAAGGGACCCAGGGTTGAAAAGACTGAGAGGGCTTGACACTTGCTGATGGCGCTATTTTCTGGATGCCCTCGCGAATCGCTTGAAATGGAGCAGTGAGGTGTGGATTGGTTCTAAGTCAGGTGACATTCCCGTATATACAGACGGGTTGCTTATTGACAGCCTTTCTAGAGTAGAAGTTTTAGTAGTGATATTCTTGATGCAGCACTTTGCACCACTGTGTAGACTAACTTCTTACTTTCAGAAGGAAATCTTTCCGATCGTTGCTGCAACGCACGTCAAAGGGAAACTTGCTGCTATCAATGCCTGTTCTGCTGGCTGTTTTAATTAATTTGAAAGTCGTGAATAAAAATATGGCTAAGGTAAACTGGCTTAGGTGGAAAGCCTTGTAAAGCTGACCTTAGTCCATGCCACGTTGGATATCCGGGGTAATGAAAGACCTTTGGTCTTTGGCGACCACCTCCTTCAAGACGAAAATCTGATTAAGCTCAAGTTTGTTATTTTTCTTAGCTTTGCGAAAGACATGATTAAGTTTGGAGATCGCGTATCCTTGTATAGTCGCTGAAGATTGTGAATGAGTTCCTGAACTGTTGGCGCACTACAGGATCGCAAATGTTTTTAGCGGATGCAGGTATTTGAACGACTATAAGATGGTGTTCGCGCTCCATTCCGATATCGACTCAACAACTCTTTGATCTGCCTTCAATCATTATTTTGATGTCACCATTAGACGGTAATGGTTAGGTGTAAAAGTTATCTTTTACTCCCTCAGTCGCTGTTTCCATCGGTGCGTAACACTGAATAATGCTGATATTTCTAACTCTGCTCTGGAATCTGGTCACTATCTGGTGTCGAGGATATATGTACGTGAGCATCAGTACTATGCCGGATTCTCAGTTGGCGACGTGTACTCACCAGCATCACGCCACAGGCCAACCAGCACAAGATGCTCGCCATTCGTCCTTTTAACTTCGCTACTTTCGAAGATATTCCCAGATGGCGTTGCAAGGAGTGGTGAAGTAGGGCTTACAAGCATAGTTGCCGGTGTGTTTGGATGTAGAGGTCTTTTCTGATTATTTAACGAACCGACCACCGACCGTCGGCAAATGCTACTTCTACATTGCTTAACACTAAGTATTGCCACTCAGTGAGTATCCCTGGCTGAAGAGACACGTAAAGAGACCATATAATGTTGTCTGATGTCCTATATTGCCTGCACTGTAAAGTTGCCAATGAACACCTGTTTTCAAGGTCTATGTATTCTATATAAATTGACTACAGAAATTTACGGGAAGATTTTGGTCAATTTAATCGTCCTACTGAGCGAGCGATTGGTGACATAGTGAGCGAAATTTGAAGATACTGGAGGCATTGCAGGAAGGATAAGGCCTGTGCATCATCGTGGGTTGATGCTATTTTTTTTACCGAAAATGTTGTTCTCTGATGAAGTGAATTTCCACCTGCCTGGGTATGTCAATGAGGCGAGGAAAAGCCTCATGATCAAAAAGTGACTGTTTAGTGGGCATTGTTGGTCAGGAGGCTTCTATTGGCCTATCTTCGGATCGGACTGTAACAGTCAATGGTTATAGGCACATGATAACCGAGTATTTCCGTTACCATATCGAGGATGTTGCTCAACTGGCTACACATCGGGTGCAGCGTTAAATATTTTGAGTTCCCAGGTCACAATATTTCACGTTCTGGACAATTTAACACTGTTGGACTTCGTTTTGAGTGATTACGCTAAAAGTCATGTCTTCGTCAGTAAACCCGAAACGTAGAAGTAACCAAAACCCCAAATCCGCCAAGTTTTAGCCGAGATACCTCCCGAAGCTTACGAAAAAGTCAGCGAAAATTACCTCCAAAGTATTGACTGCTGCAGAAGGTCCAGAGCCGCCCATTCAATGGATTTTATTTTGCATTAATAATGAAATACTTGACATTTTCGCCTTAAAAATTCAGATGCTTTTCCTCAACTTATCCAAAAAGTTGGAAACTCAATTTGGATCACCCTTTACCTCTCAATGTACATACATATATCTACGAGTATCTATACTCACAATCAGAACACACGCGCACACAACTCCTACACTTTAAAGGGCTTTATTTACGCAGCAGAAAGCGCGGTATTGACTGTAAGATTATAAATGCTAAGTCCTAGGCTACCGAGGTACTTCCAACTCAGTTTTCACTTTTGATCAAGAACGTAGCAGTCCTTCCACAATCTACGGCAAGAATAGCTAAGATTTGCATTACTTAACTTTAAAAAATCGCACTTTGACTTCCTCCTAACTAACTGGTTGCAAAGATACATACTTTCCCAATGGCCAGTTATCCATGATACAGTTTATTTGTTTACATTCCTTGGGAACATTAATTATAAGTTAGCAATTAAGCCACTCAGACATCCTTCAGATGCCAGTAAACATGAGTAGTTAATAATGTGCATTGCCGACCAGAAAAACTCGTTGCAACAGTTTCTCTGGTCAGCTTTTTCTTCTTATTGGCGTGAGACAATTTTTACCTAACCCCCCATCGTGGTCTGATTTTTATCTTCTGTTCAATAAGCAAATTGCGTCGCGTTAATCTTATCTGAAATCAAAATTTTTTTTAATTTCATATTTGCATCTAATTCACATGATATAAGTATTTATTGCAATCGATAATTTGTTCTCTGGGAAAAACATAATTGAATCTATGTAGTTGTATCTATAACGTATTCATGGAGAAACTGCACCCGAACTGCGCCTAGATAATGTCACAGAATGCAATTTACCAAATAAAGCAATTTCGCAATTAACTGCACTTCGGATTGAATTAAAAACTAAAACAAACGAATTGAAAGAGAAAACAAAAACGAGAAAAAAAGAAACACAATCGAAAATGCACACGAGCGAGCTGATATCTATTGCAACTCAAAAATCCAAACAATGTGGGTTTTATGGTAAAATTTTTAGCTTAATTAAATGTTTGCCGCTGTCGCCGTGCTCTTTCTCTGCGCTCGTCACAACCCCTCTATCATGGTGAACCAAGAGACAACAAAAACAACAACATAAGCTTACCCTGGGATACCTTTCTACCCATGTGCGCTTGAAAGTTTATGTATTAGATGCATGATGTTTGTATTGAGATACTTTCTTTGAAAGCTGAACCTAAGATATCCCCAGCACCTACAGTCTTATGTGCTATCGCACAATTGGTTGGGGAGCATATAACGCGCAATCGCTTGGGCCTCGTCTCCGCCTTTAAATCGTCATCGCATGATGCCAGACGGCTCCAGTACTGGGCTACGATTGGCCGCCCACTGAGTAAATCTATCTTCAGAAGTGGAAAAAAGATATAAAAATTATCCGACAGTAGGTGGCATGGTTCTGCTATTCCCTCCGATTGTGGAAGCCTGTATGTTGGTATGCTACGCTAACACATTGAACAAGTTTACTGGAAAACTGGTTAGACGGGCCGGCAAACTCCCTCTCTTTGGATGGTGAATACGTCTGAAAATTTCACTCAATGGTTGAGTGAGTATTTTTCTTTCTATTTTTTTTTCTGCTACGTTATTTGAAGTTTGCTGACCTACACTACGTTCCACTAATTCGAGAAATGTTCTACAAATTGTTATAAGAAGAGTTTTGTTTTTTTTTTAACCTTAGCCGATGGAAAGTGTTTCGAATTATGGTTAAAAGTGTTCTGGTAATGAAAAAGAAATTCTTCCGTGCGGAGAGCGTCTATCCATTAATTTGGTACGCCTTAGAATTAATCTCACAATCATGACGGGTATTGCGGAAGATTGGAGAGCAAATGAGGGTGGAATAGACTGCGTATGAACAGTATTCGACATCCATATAGAATCCTTTATATCAGGGATATCTTGTGGTGAAATTATAGAGAAATTCCTACGAATTTCGTGTATGACCTCGTGAATATGACGGCACTATAAAGCCGACCTTGGTGCTATTATCCTTCGTTTTTATTGATTTTTTTTTTGGAAAAATCTATTAGCCACCAGTCCCATGCAGACTCCATTCATGAGTCTTTCCTTTTTCACGACGCGACGGTAGGTCAAAATTTTCCATGAAGCGCTATAAGAAGGGCCGGCGGCGTGGGCTCATAGCAGTGTCAGAGGCTTACTCATTACAAATACCTCCCTTCAACCGTATTTCAACTACAATTCAGTACAGTTCAACTACAATTCAGTACTTATCTAGGAGCTTAAATTTTATATTTTTCGCGCTTTGCAGGTGGCTTTGTTACCTGTTCTTCTGTACGTTAGGCGTGGTCATTATTTACTGATTTAAATTGGCCGATTTAGTCCTTTGTATTCGACGAACTATTTGCCAAAAACTTTAAAGGTGTTTTCAATGGAGGACATCATTATTTCAAATATACCGCGGTGGTTCACGATTCTCCTTAACACTGTGTGTTGAAAAGTTTGTGCGATGTTTCTTTTAATTTTCTGGATACAATCCCAAGTGGCATACCATACTGCCAGATGGGTTTTAGCACTTAGCTCGTTCTAGATATGCAGCTAGATATTGAAGCCCTAGCAGTATGTACTTGTTCTCTGGTCGGGTTTCATTCCAGGTACTTATTTTGCTTTGTTTGCATACGGAATTTTCTTCGGGTTTAGAAGGGCGCCTCATTTATATAAACTTGAACAGGTTTGACCTCGTTGAGTATGATGCACCAAAATGTTTGTCCAACCTTATAGCTTATCCCGCTCCTCGTCCTAGTGTTTGTTTTTTATTCTAATTTTCCGCCAGGTTGGACATTATTTTGTCGGACTAACTTCCTTACTAAGTCAAAATCAAAATTTGGTTATAATAGAAATAGGAGCATCGGATAAAATCTACCTCAAATGACAACACGTACCGAAATACATACTAAAGGGCTGCGGGTGCTATGTACTTCAAAACTTGAAACTGTGCTCTCATAACACAGGAGAAATCTTACTGTTATTCAGGGGACCCGATGGATGGGTTCAGATATACAAAAACGGAAGGGTTGTGACAGCTATTGTAAATGCCACAAAAGGTTGCATAAATTAGGATGCGGATTCATCGTGGAAAATTAGCTCAGTTCAAGAGTTAATGACTACAAGCCGGTAAGTGATCACCTGACTGTAATCCGCATCAAAGCTAATTTCTATAACATCAGCTTAATATGTGAACAAATCCCTACTGATGAGGTTGAAGACCCAGTCAATAACGAATTTTATGATCTCCTGGATGGTGTCTACGCAGTCTGCCCGGAGTATGAGCTCGAGCTCAGAGCTAGACTTGTCAACCAGAAGAAGCTAGAAAAAGAGCCTAATGTTGGACACCTAACCACGCCTTGAATCGCAAGTAGCTGAAACCACAAATACCAAGCACCCCTAAAAGGAGTTCATTGCATGATGAAATTTGCGAATATCGGAAAAGGTAACAGAAGTAGCGAATCATAAAGCACTGCAACGTAAAACAATGGCAACGAGCTTTAAATATCGACCTGGAAAACAAAAACCCAGCGTAGGCAGAAGAGTGCAATGATAGTCTCCCGGCGAATCGAAAATCAAAGGGTCGCACAGTACGAACAACATCAAGCAATTCTAGAGGACAGCCAAACAACTATCAGGTGACATTAAGGCGAGAACGCAGGCTTTTCAAAGTGCTCAGAGAAATGTAGCTGTGCTTAAAAAGCTTTACCACCTGCTTCTAAATCGGCTTAATTCCGAGACAGAGATACGGTCAAAACCCCTTCTCGTCAACGAAGTAGTAATCCTCTGCCTCAGTATAGAATACATTGACGCAGTTATTCATAAGTTGAAAAATTACATGGCCGCTGGCTCTGATGGCTTACAAGATGTGATATTTTCGTAGAGTGCATACAACAAATCATCAATCACATACATATGGGAGGAGGAAAGTATGCCCGATGACTGGAAAATCAGCTCAATCTTCAAAAATGGTTATCATATGTCCTGCATTATCTATCGAGGCATATCTTTTCTTAATACCACGAATAAGATCCTATCTAAGGTAGTGTGTGAACGTCTAAAGGCTTTCTGTTACATACTGATCGAAATACCAGTGTATGTCCAAATCTGTAAGAAGCTGCGCTACCATGTTTTCTTTCATCTTCAATCCAATTCTGAAGCAGATAGTGCTTCGAGTGAGCACAGCAGACACTATCATCTATAAATCCTTCCGGCTGGTGTGATACGCAGACGATATCGACATATTTTGATGCCCAATAGATGCTTTCATAGCAATTGATGAACAGGCTAAAGGAGTTGAATTAGACGATGGCCAAACGAAGTACACCACCATCTAAGTCTGGGACCAAACGTCACTGTTGATAGCTTTAACCTTAAGGCTTTAGGAGTTCATAAGCCTCAACTGTAAAAATTACATTTATGTGATGATTTAATGAAGACTGAAGTTTTAAAGTTGTTGCTACTATGCTTTGGAGAAACAGGTGGTGTCATGACTCCTAATTCAGAGGACAAAATTTATGCTAATCGTGAAGGTACTGTTGTACGGCACCTCGTGGTGGACCATAAGTATGTTAACAGAGTAGAAATTGGACTCTTTCGAGCGAAAAATCGTTCGTCGAATTTTTAGTTCTGCGAATAGAGTAGAGTAGAAGTTACATCCGCGATCTCTAAGAACATTGCCAAGATGTGGATTTTCCAAAAGGCCAAGATACGTAGACTATTGCCTCGGACACATCCATCGTACGGTCGATAACGCTCCAGCCAAATGGATTTTCGAATTCGAGGTTCGGAACGAGAAGGAAGACCAAACCTCCGCTTTAAAGACCAAAGCTATACCAGAAGGCAAGGTCTTGACAGCTGGAAGCAGCGTGCTTGTAACAGGCGGGGATGGGATGCTTCATCGCAAGCGTAGCTACAAGTCCAACTCCAAATCGTCCGTTTGCGGCCACAGAAAATTTGTAGCCCACTTTGTTTATCGGAACATTGCTATCAACTTTATTTCCAGAAAAATAGGAATTAATGATACCACTCCTCCAAAGCTCAAACCAAAGAGTCACTCTTTGAGGATGTTGCTGGTTGACATAGACCCCGAGACGAAAATGAGTTTCGTTTGCAAAGATGATTTCGCAATTAAAATCGTCGATATTTTCCTGCTCTTTTGAAGCTCACACCTTAAAACCAGAAACTTCCTGGATAGTCAATCCTGAATACAATATGTAAGACCCATGAAGTAACTCTCTACTGGTTTGTCGGACATACATAGCAAAATAGAAACGAATGAGTTAGCAGTTGGGCTAGGAAAAAGGGGATCAGCATTAGACATCCTTTTCGTGAACTGAAACGAAAAATTCACCGCCAGAAACGACTGTATCATTTCTCGTAGCTTATAGCCGGCATTGGACAAAGGTAAAAGCAATGGCCGCAAGACTAGGCTTGGCACCAACTTATCCGACCACTGCAGGAGCTGATAAGGTACAAAAGAGGAAGACACCATCAAGCACTTGCTGTGGAATCATCTTCAGAACCATCGCCTTCACCACATGGAATAAGTTTGAAGGAGAATCTTGTGCAAGTTCGAAGGAATATGGTGCCGTGGGTTTCATAAAGGACGCAGGTTGATTCACAAAGGGGACCGACCGAAAGATAGAGACTTTATATGTTCCATATTCAAAAGGAGAAACACACGGGGGGAACGTTTGGCCCCCGTGGAAAGGATTTAAATATGTAGGTGCACTTCCTTCTAATGTAACCCAACTAACTCGAGTCCGAAGTCCTTATGCAATATTCTCCTTCGAATAGTACGACCGATGTTCAAATATTGACGGGTTGAGATTCTTTAATGTCCCGCACAATTTGCAGAAGCAATTCTTTCCTCTGTGCGCAGATAGCTTTATAGTCCGTAACTATGTCAGTTTCACGAACTGCCTTTATAAACTTCCTTCACCATTCGCCGAAAGGGCTTTATTCCGACCAAATATAATTTTTTAGAATTTAGAAAATTTTTTCTAATACTTCCCAGCGTTATTCAAGCGTTAAATGATACTGACGGACACAAGAGTGACAGTAATAGGGTTCCGTGATCTACATAAGTACATACGGAACCCTGAAAAGTGAGTCTTTGGTGTAGGTTTTCGAATGGTGGCGACTTCTTTGTAAATGAAGCTGGCAACAATGTTACGTTGAACTTAGTTTTCTACAAGGACATTCAAACTGATTCAATGGCCGCAGTTGAACCATTTGGACTTTGACGACTCCAGTAGAATTTAGCACCTTGCTACACCAGTTGTCAAACAATCGATCTTTTCCACACTACACGCTTTCGGTTATAGCTCTGGCGCCCTCTTTTTTCCCTCTAATTTCGTCGTTAAGTAGTTTAACTGTCACGTAAATCAGTATCTATCGCTATTGACAGTTTACTGCCACTTTCCAAGCCAACCGGTGAAATCCGGTCAGGATTAGTCATTCTCGCCATTTTTTATTTGGTGGACACCCGGGCGGTGTTATGATCGGCTGATGCGTGTCACGAAGTGAGAGGGACGCCAGGACTCACAGTGGTCAACTGATTCTTTAGGATATGTGCTAATTCACAGACGGCAACAGTAGCATTATGCACATAAGACTCTCCAGAGGCAATTCGATAATAACCCGTCAGGAGATGGACCATCATCCCGAACCGGTAATGAGCTTTAACTGGAGCTACAGCGGTCAATGCTAGTCATACAGAAGGTTAGGCATGAGGCACACATCCAGCTCTCGGGTTGCTTTGACTTTTTGACTTTATTGACTTTTGTTCCTCATAGCGGACTGGTTTTTGAAAATACTTTTATTTGGAAGGCTTGGCAACCACTGAAGACATCCGCGACGTACATCTATCCGCACTTTGGATCCTGCGATAACGGTTTCAGGCTAATAGTTGTCATAAGTACTACGCGGCTATCGCTTCTAGATATTCAGAACGGACAAGGAGGTCTCCTGTACAATTAACCATCAACGAAATTGATCACATTGCAATTGTCACAGGGTACTCTACTAGAATGATGGATACCTTAACTTTCCGAGGAACGAACGTTGACTCGGAGTACTATCGTGTTGTAGCTGAGGTAAGAATGCGGATGTCCCGAGCACTATAAAGACAAGAAAATACTGTGATAAAGGTTGATGGCTACAATCGCAAGAAATCGACAGAACCTTTGATGATCGAGTGCCCCTCCATCGGGCACTCACGAGCTATAACACAGCCAGGATCAAGTAATGAAGACCAATTGTTAGACTGGCAAATAGCCATCAGGATCTCTCTTAACCACCACAACAAATCCTCTGGTTCGACGAAGAATGCCTAAAACAAGAGGAATAACATGCGATACTACTCAGAATTACCAGAGCTGCCAGCGACCTCCACGTCTAGAAGAGAAGGATCGTATACCGGCTTCTCTGAAGAAAAACGAATGAGGAAGGAAAAAAAGGACACTTCAAGCATACTAAGCCCGAAAAGAAACCTGCTGGAACGGACAACGAAATCTAGTAGCAGAACCGCGGTCGACGCTGAGGATATGGAAAGAATACTCCTGACCTAAGAATGGCGACGCTGTCTGGCGAATAAATATCCAACCCAGACGATGTAACCAACATTTCCTTCCTCCGGGCCTAGAGAAAGTTAGGACAGGAAGACTTAAACTGAATCCAAAAAAGAGCTGTCGGCCTATGTGCTGATCTCAGCTCATTTGACAAAGAGAATGTAAAAACTCATTTGCAGGTGAAACTCTACCCAATAAAAGGATCCTTAACATTGTGGCCCAGTCGTCAGAAAAGAAGATTCTTTAAGCTGCCTCAATTATAGAATTGTATAGAGATAGAACTCTCATCAGCATTGGCTACAAGATCTTGTCTTCGTGGCTTCAGACCAAGTAAGTCTACCATAGACCAAATATTTACACTATAGCAGATCTTGGAGGAAACCAATACCAAACCGTGCGTCGGCTTGAAAGCTGAGTATGACAGCAGTTCACTCCGAACTTCTAGCGCCACAGAAGTAAGTAAGAATGTGCCACAAAAAAAAAGGATTCCTGGTTTCGCTTATGCCAACATCCTTAAAGTAAGACTTTATTACATTGTTCTATAAAGAACGAAGAAAGATGCGTATCGATTCAATGAAGTCATACATGGGATCAATTTGAATGAACGTTCCTTTGAGACAATGACCTTTTTCGTGGTATTTGTCATTTCTAATATCCCACTTAACTACGAGTATCTACGAGGACTCTTCGACGAATACTCACACTAGCCTTGAACACTCATATTGAACGCTACAGCTGTATCGATGTGTCAACTGTCAAAGTAGTGATTATTTAAATATACACCAATGTCCTTGCGGCGTGGGGAACATTTCCGCAGATGCTATGAATCATTTCCCTTATCAAACGTGACCATAATAGACAAAGTGTACCATCTGACCACTATGGATGTGAAGAACTGTGATTATGCCAATGATAGTAGCAGTAGTCAGATACATAACTGACACTTTAGTCCTCTTGGTGAAAGCTTTTCCTTTTTTTTTGTTTAAGATGACCCTCTTCTCTGCTTTGTCGAGGAGGGAAAATTTCCTTCACACATAATGTGACGAACTAAAGTGGATGTTGTGTGTGTGTGGTGTAAAGGACAAACCATAAATCACGTTGAACTTTTTTACAAAAATTCGGATTCCAGATGCAAGTAGCAAGTGGGACAAGTGTTGCTGGGTTCTGACTGTGGCGCAGATTATGCACAGTTGAGGAGTGGTGTTTAGTGAGTGGTGGTACTCCAACCACTCCTCGAAGTTGGTTTTATTAAATATTTAGAAGATGACCATGTGGTTGACCAAAACAGCAAGGCATTTGCTGAAGCATTCTGCTGATGTGTGTTGGGTAAGGATTTCGTTTTTTGTTCTCTGCTGTCCGCCCATATTAATAAAACAGCGATTATGCTAGTTGTACGGAAAAGTTTTTTTGTTTTTCTTTTTTGTTGAATAAATATTCATTGACACGTTGTGGCTTTATATCAAGAAAAAAGGAAATAAAACGTGATTAGGTTGGCCATGCATGCGTGGATACATTTCCGATACGTGATATAAAAATAAAAGATGATAAGAAAGTGTTTCGTAGATCCTGATGTATCTTAGCCACACGTTGTCTTCGGATGGTTGCATAACCGTTGATAATACATGACAAAAAAAATAGAAAATGTGCCTGATACGTCAGACGTCATGAGCATCGTCCGTTTTATCAAAAGCTCCGACTGGTTTTAGCAGTCCCTGGGTAGCCAAAGTGGAAAGATTCATGGTATCACAAAGAACATCTTCTCGTCTAGCTGTGTCTAAATCTTGGTACAGACAACCACCCCAACCTTAAAATAAACCTAAGCGTAACCGTCGGTGATCACGGTGTAGTTTCCAAACCGAAATTGAAATACGTTGCCATTGGCAAGGCGAACTTTTAAGCAACATCTGCAGCGCGCAGTTAAAGAAGTAGCAAAGACAACGACCGCCTGGAAATGATTATGCCAAAACAAAAAGAGACCGCTGGAAGAATTTCGGCCCACGGCTCCCAAATAGGAGCTGGTGCCTAAAAACGAAGTTGTACAGTTCCATCAGCTTACAGAATCAAAACGTTGAGAGTAGCGCCTTCCGAACAACTTCCTACTACGTGGCATGCGTAGTGCCTGGCATAGTACCAAAAGACCGCCTTGCGAAATAAGCACCACAGAAATATCTCGCCAGTACGACAAAAGCATCAACGAAGATGAGTCCTTGTCGATACGGTGACGCTACCCAGGACAAGTGTTGGAGAATGGCAGGTGGACGTATAGATTAATCCCCAATGCAGTCGCTTGGATCAACAGAAAGAATGGAGAGCTTAATTTCCACCTGACCCAGATGCTTACTTGTCATGGAGGCTTCAGAGCCTACCTCCGCAGGTTTGAACACGAAGACAACCCCTATTGTCCAACCACCACATCATGCTTTATTGTCCCGATACTATGAAGAGCGGCATCAGCTGGTGGACAAACTGGGTGACCGCTCAACTCCAAACAACAGCACCAGACAGACGATGAGGGCGAAAGATAGCAACTCTATGACAACCATTATGCAGGAGCGGCAACGAAGAGGAGGGCGGCAAGCTGCCAACATGAATAAGCTGAACACCCAGCTTCTTCTACCGTGGGTAGAAGGTAAGGTGGGTTTAATGGGTGGAAATTCCAATGCAGTCGGATTTTAATCGCAGAGAGAATCAGGAGCTGGTGGTAGGTGGTTAAGTATTACGTCAACATACTTACTTATGTAGATGGCCCTACAGTCTGGAGTTCACATAAGCTTCAACCAAAAAACTCCTCTAGCCAGCTCCATTGTTACCTAGTTATCTCCAGTTTTGCAAACCAAGTTGGTTGAGGTCCCTTTTCACTTGTGCGCGAGCAGAAGACGCAGGAGACACATCGGCTTTAGTGAAAGAAAAGGAAGAGCATAAGAGCGTTAGCGCGCTATCCAAGATATAGAGCGGTGGCACTCGAGGAACGTTGCTGGGAAGTCTAACAAAGAAGTCGAAAGAATGTATACGCTAAAAATTCCGAACAGAAACCTGGTGATGACAGACGGTGTTGAGAATAAAGAAAATCTATTTTTGTAGACTGTTTTACAGCGGGGAAGTCCACCATTTCGCAGAATAAACTATTCAACTCTGACTCTGACTGGACTCACGTCTATCTGACTAAACTGCAGTGAGGATAGCCATATCCAAACTTAAGTCCAACAAAGCTGCTGGGCATGCTAAGCTATTTTAAGCACCTGATAATAACTTGGTAGAGAGCAAACACCAAATTATCTCAAGAGAATGCCCACGCATACACTGACCTTATGAATGGGATCTCAGTGTCGTTTGCCCAATCCACAAGCAAGAGACTCCAACTACGCCAATTACAGAGGCATCAGCATTCTGTAAGCACTAACCCTTTTATCTGTTATATTGTGTGATCGCCTGAAACCTATTGTCAACAGCATGATAGGTCCACAAATGACAACATTTTTTAACCTCCGCCAGATCGTGGCGAAAAGCTAAGATGCCCAAATAAATACTCACCAGATCTACGTCGATTTTAAAGCCTCTTTTGACAGTTTTTATAGAGACGAGCTATACAGACTCGTGTCCAGTTTTGTCATCCCTGCCAAGATCGTCTGCCTGTGCAGGATGGAGAGCCATAATGATCTTACCGAGACTTTGGAAGCTAATACCGGAGGTACGATATTCTAAAAGTCTATCCAATTACTACCTCGTGCTGTACGCACAGAAGAAATATATCCTCTGTTAACGATAGTTTGACCAAAGACCCGAATTTGTCAATGCACCGCAGTTCACAACTGCCCTTTTGCGGAAAGCTTAGACCCGCATAAGAACCTGTTGGTGTAGGAATTAAAGCCACAAGACCATAATTTGCGTCATTCATTCGCTGGTTGGGCTCTGGAATAGTTGGAAGCCGACCCGAAAAATCGTGGTCAGTGACGAAGCCCATTGGAAGCTCACTGGATATGTACTAATTTTAAGTGAACAGTATACTGAAGTGGTTCTTGAAACTCTATTACATCCAGAAAAATGCAGAGCTTGGTGCGGTTTACACAATGGAGGCACCATCGGTCCTTATTTTTCAAAAATGAGGCCGGAGCTTAGGTTATGGTCATTGGAGATGTTACCGGAGCATAGGTTAGGTTAAGTTGACGTGGAAGACTGCAAGTATCCAACCTCACTTAGTCCAATAAGTTCCATTGTGTTACCACAGGATCAGCATCTCAAAAAAAGGTAAACGTTGAACCAGGAGGAGCTGGTTATGAAGCGCTGGAGGCTGCTAATGCCAGCATTAGCCAGTTCGCCAAGGTTTTTGAAGAAGTAGGCCCCTAAATCCAGTTTTCTACGAGTGTAGAGAGAGCTTCATAGGTACGAAGAAGCTGTAGAATGGTTTCTTCCTTCTCTTCCACCGGACCATGGTCAATGAAAATATCTTTAAAAATTGATGAAATTGATCCGGATGACATGTAATTCCAACAGGATGGCGCTATGTGCCATACAGCCACTCCAATCATCGATTTGTTAAAATCGCAATTTGGCGAAAACCTAATGGACATATCAATTGGGCTCCAAGATCATGTGAATTGTCACACGTCAACTATTCTTCGGGCCACCTTAAAGTATTGATTCAAGCGAATATACGACTTGGAAGCCAATATATACCACTTGGAAGCCAAAATGCTATTCACTATGTGAATGGTCAAAAAGTGCCCTGATAGGATGACCTTTAGGAAGCGATCTAAACTAGTTCATATTTAATTGGAAAGGCTTGCTAGTTTTAGGCACAGGTTCACCTCGAATGTAGCGCCATATAAATAAGAAAGCTATGAGACAATATCCTAATCGGATGTTCTGGCAACATACTTGAAGAAAGGCATATAATAACAGAAATAACAAAGCTAGAAACATACCCATCCAGGGGAACCCCTCAGGGCGGGGTACTTTCCCCACTGCTGTGGGTCATTGTTCTTAACGAAGGCCTACAGCTGCTCAGCAACAGTCAAAATCACTGCTTATGCAGACGACGTTGTGATACTGGCAAGAGGCAAATTCCTCCCAACACTCAGCGAGGAGGAAAGGACCATCAAAACCTTTGACACCTGGACCAGGAATTGCGGGCTCACGGTAAGGCCTTAGAAAACCGAGCTCGTATTATTTACAAATAAAAGAAAGTTACCACAGTTTAGTACGCCATCTGTCGGAGTTACCCCGCTTAAAATCTCTGACAGCGCAAAGTATCTAAAGGTCTTGTATTAGACAAGAAACTGAACTGGAGAATGAACATTAATGAAAGGAACAAAAAAGCAGATAAAGCCTTCTATTCATGCAGCAGAATCTTTGGGAAAACCTGGGGTCCCTCTCCTAAAATAATTCTCTGGATGTATAAGGCTATAATAAGACCCATACTGACATACGGCAGTCTTGTATGGTGGCCGGCGGTAAATAAGGCCACTAACCTAATGGCCGTCACGAAGGTTCATAGACTAGCGTACATCGGGACCACTAGTGCGATGAGGAGAACTCCAACCGCTGGACCTAAGGCTATTCTCAACCAGCTTCCGCTAGATATCATCATTAAAACATCTGCAGCCATAAGCACCATTAGATTCAGTCAGGCGGAAACGTGGAGGTCAAATGCAATAGGACATACGACTATCCTTCTTAAGTATATTGGCCACGTATTTATAACGGATTACATCACGCCATAACTAGAGTTTAATATACATTTCTTAAGCGCCTATCCTAGTAGGAAGGAGTGGTTAAGAGATCAGATACCAAATGCGCAGTTCATTGCCATATATACAGACGGCTCTAAAATGGACACTGGCGTAGGGTCAGGCAGCTTCTCCGAATCGATGGGAATATCGAAATCAATACGCCTCCCAGACCACAGCAGCGTCTTCCAAGCGGAAGTCTTGGCAGTAAGGGCAATACCACAAGAGAGTACCACCTTCTTTATTGACAGCCAGGCAGCTATAAAAGCGATAACTGCCACAGAAATTAAATCGAAGCTTGTGAAGTGCTGTCAAGAAGAGCTTAAGGTTCTTGGAACACAGCACATGGTATCGCTCTGCTGGGTCCCTGCACATGAGGGTATACCATGTAAGAAGAAAGCTGACGAATTAGCAAGAGAGGGTTCTGCAGCCATTTCAAGACAAACAGAACCACTCGTGAACATCCCGCTTTGCGCACTTAAGCTTGAAGCAGGAATGCTGCGGTGATGAGGGTGCTTTGAGGACACAACCCACTTCTAATGCCACTGCCCTGGTCTCCAAAACAGCAGGAACAAAGGACCTAGTTGAACTCGCCAGCGCGCCATCAGGCAGGATAATGAAATTCATCAAGTCCGCAGGATGGTTTGTATGCAAGGACTCGCAACAAAAATTATCAAAGCAAATTAGTGTCGGAAATGAGTTTCAATGGGAAAGGGACATCCTTTCCCCCAAGGGGCATCACAATGGGTCAGTATTGATCTGAGTGTGGCGGGGATCTATTCTCTCCTCGCCAGCCCACCTACCTAACCTAACCTAAGAAAGCTAACTATAAGGCTCGAATAAGAATACTGGCAACGTTTTTCGTTTAGTGAAGTTGTATTTATATCTAAGCTTTGAGGTTTATGCCTATTCAATCTACAATGCTTAAATCTCCTTAATAAAGGATTGTAAGTATAACAGGCAATAATACAACTGCTATGTAAGGCAATGAGCAACCTAAACGTCCCCGCAGTGAGCGTTAATTATTAGCAAACTTTAACGAAGACCAAGTCCTCAGAACATTCTCCTCCTTAAAGGAAATTATTTTTCAAAAAGAGAGAAAAAAAAGATTAAAAAAAGAAATCTCAGTGTAATCACACCCTGAGCCTCTTTAAAATATCGGATTAAACTTGAATTTAATTCTCTCGATGCGATTATGCAGCAGTAATTGCCCTTAAAAGTGGTTTGTTGTATGCTCCATGTGTCTTACTTTCGCTTTGTCTAATGTCTGGCAAAGAAACAGAGTCCCCACCACCCCACATCCATTGTTTACTCCACGTTATAGATGAGAGATTACATGTGCTCCCTTAGCACTTAATCTTACCCGCTAAGATGGAACGACTGAGCCACTAAGGCGACAGAGAATCCGACTAATTTACAACAAAAACAGTTATCTTAATAAACATTTTATGGAAATGCGTACGATGAAACGCTGGAAACCCTAAAAGCAGATCCAAAAGATTATCGCCCAAGTAACCCGCCTCCAGCACACAGAAACACAGAACAGTAAACAAGGGTTGAACTTTTTCCGCAAGGAAGGGTTCACTTCATATCCTGCATCCCCTTACCACTGGAGTTGACGTCGTCACCGTTTTGGGTGTCTGGTCAACGGCATTTATGCAAATGCGTCCGAACGTACAAGAAGATATCTCAACCAAACGACCCTTTAGAGTGCTCCAAGAAGGGTGGAAGAAGTTCACTTCCAATTGACCGCCCAATATTGACGCCATGCCATTTTAGCCTACAATTAGCAATCAGCAACTAGTTGGAGGTCTTGAACGTCGCGTCGTTCCACAACCAAACACATGCTCGTCGATGTTGCGGCGGGGTATTAATTTTAAAATTCCGGTGATTACAGCGTTGGCCGGCAATTTTCTATTTTAATAGCCAGCTCGGTGGGGGTAATTTAATGTGAGTGCCTCCGCAATACACACATTATCTCATTTCGGAGGAGCAGAGCATGAATTGGCGCGCAATGCGGCTCTGATGCCGCGACGGGGTGTGTGAGTGTACTCATTTGATCATCACCATCATCATCATCATCAGTAGTAGTAGTAGCAGCAGCGAACCTACCACGTTTGCTGGCTACCTACAGCGAGGTGTAGTCCACACGGTCGATGCTTAACTCAAGGCTGTCGGTTGGGCTGGCGGCCTGGTCAACCATCAATGACAACTCCACGCACATGTATGTAATTGCACATTTTCATGTGTGAAATTATCGCGCGCCGGTACTTCAAAAGCCGACTGCTGCTGGCTGGCATCTGTGATGCGTTACGAGTTTTTAATGTGACGACAATGGGTCTCGCATCCGTTTCGGTTGTCTGCTGTTTTGAGCTGCTGCGTGTATGGATTGTGATCCAGGAGAAGGTAAAAATCGGAGTTAACTCCCTCTGACCCAGTAAATAGTTCCATCAGTAATTATCGCTCGTGTTACACTTCCGGAATTTTACTTTCTTTTGGAGGAAATTGCGTTGTACATGGTGTTTACCATGATTATCATGTTTGTGATGATGACGACGATGATGAGGTGCACATGTTTGTGTTGATTTTTTTTCTCTGCCATCGTTTTAATCAATTACTCAGGTATTGGCGGGAGGTGAAGCACTTGAGCTGATGGTGGATGCAATGACAGTTGGAAGTTCGATTAGATATTCATCGTTTGTTAACGACACTTGTGGGTTCGAAATTTGTGCATTTTATGGACGTTTACACGGCCGATTGCGACACCATTCTATTTGTTTCGATCAAACGTAGAACTTGTCGAAAGTCCTCAAGTTCATGAAACAGTCTGTTTCTCATGTATCTACGACGATTTTGATAGTAGCAAAGCAAGTGCTTAATAGTTTCTCTTGTAGCATGACAAGCTCATGTAGATGCCCGGTGAGCCTATGCCTACTATCCATTGCACCTGTCGGATAGTACTGGCCTTAAGCTTCACATTCCTTTCTGGCACTCCAGGCGGTGCTGATGACTACTTTTGTTTTGATGTCTACTCTTCTTTCCAGTACACCAGGGATTAAATTAGATCTCTTGTGCTTCCCCAACTTGGAGCTCTAGTCGACGTGATAATTAACTTAGAACACCTCCTCCAGTCAAATTTCCTTCATGAACCAGAGTATCTGGAGTGCATTCAACGATAGTTCTTCTTATAGACACTTCTAGGCATTTCTCTCTTTTATAGATTAGTGTTCCACATTCCTTAAGAAGGTGTCGTGAGGTTTCTTTAACATCAGTTGCCTGAGATATTCCTAGATCTACAGTGACCCGTTGGGAATCCTGCAGGAATACGTAGCTGATTTTTTTTTATTGTATACAAACCCGAAGAGCTCTTTGCCCTGGCTTGGCTGAGGGAGTTCGTCTCAAAGTTCTTTTGCAAACTGCCCCTTCCTTAGCTTTCCACCTATCGTAAGCAGTCATAGCTCGCAGGGTGGTTCCGGACCGGTAAACACGTTGTCTGAGCCTTGCCTTGATGGTTTATCTCCATTCTTATTTTCATATTCATTTTCATATTTTCATTCTTATTTAGGCACCTCTTCGACCTCCAACGGCTGTACTTGAACTCTCGTAGATTATTGTTAAGGCGGGCCTTGTATATGTTGACATGCTTATGCGCAGAACACTGCTTTGAGGCAGCAGCAAATGCAATGTGCGAGGCTATAGTCTTCTGGATTTCATGCAATCGTCTGACCTCATCATAAACAATGTTGGTCGCAAGTCAATATAGAGTTTCTACTGAAGCCACCCTGTCAGACCATAGGGAAACCGATTCCAGAAAAACGAACTGGATTCGGTTTAAGGAGGAGTTTGGCTCATCGGCCCAAGCCACACTCAATATAAGAACCAGACAAAAGTAGTAGAGTTCCGAACTGCAGCGTAGTCATGTAGAAAACAGAAATCAGTCCCTTAGGACCAGTTTAGAACTGGAATCTTAACGAATCCAAGCAAAAATAAGGAAGAGACTTATTAGAACACCAAGACGGTTACTTGTAGGATTTTTTTGCGAAGAGGTCGAATCACTAACCGCAACCAGACCGGCCAAACTCGATGCACTCAGAAAACTAATGATTTCTACACTGTTAGGAAAGCGGAGACCCTCTCGGTCTCTTGCTAGAGACTCCCTTCGCGAAAAATCCAATCATTACTGGCTCTCTAGCAGATTTGACTGCAAAAATTGACAATGAACCTACGCACCCGAACTGAATTCGCTTTCTCTTCCTGAGATGAAACGCGGAGAGTCCTAAAACCTTGTTGGAAGGAATGAAAGCGCGTTTGATAGAAATGAGTATGTGATAAGCATTCCGGTCGATATTGAGGGCTCGTTTCTCAAGAAAGCGTGGATGAAGCATTAGTCTTGTGGATAAAAGCAGTGCTTATAAACAGAACATAGAATGACTGAAGCGGCTTGTGGCAAATGGGTCATGACGAAGGTAGGCAGAGGCTACCCACAGGGTTTTGTCCCCTCTTTTATAGTGTATGGTAGTAAATTCTGTTCAAACCAAACCGTTCTCAATGCATATACCACGGCTCAAGGGTATGAGGCTGACGTTATTGCATTCTCTGCTGGTTTATGTCTAATGGGACTCATCGGGCAAAAAGTAGGACCTTTTGGATGTATACGACAAAGGTGAGACCGATTCTCGCATACGCATCGGTTGTTTGGTGGAATAAGCGTCCTCGTAAATACTTCGTTTTCTCTTCTGCTAAACTTCAAAGAACGGCTTGTACTGACTGCATAGGTACCTTCCCTTGCATACCCTGCTTTGCTTTAGACGTCCTTCTGAACCTCTTGATTTACATCATGCGTTTCGCACTGAAAGCCATCTTTCGTCTAAAAGGAGGCGATTTTCTCTCACTGGAGCTTCGATAACCTTGCCTGAGAAATATTCTACGAATGGATATGCCTTCGGATGCAATGGCAATGAAAATCTAGTCAACTTTCCATTGGCGCTGGAATGGCTTGAGCCAGATTTTGATCTGGCGAAAATATGCCATCATATCTTCAGGAGTGGCTCCAACACTAGACCGTGCACCGCCGCTGTTGTTTTCGTGGAGAGATAGGTCAATCAGCGTATGGCTTCGAAGATCTACGCAATCCAAATGGACAGGTAGATAGAAAGAAGTATATGCATCTGCAGCGATAATAAAGCTGCAATTAAGACGTCATCTACCACTTCCACAGTAGTACATAAACTCAAAATCTCTCTAAATCATTGAGCCTTGTCTAGATGCCATGTCACACTTTAATCCTGGGAAACGAGAGCTCCAGTAAACCTACAAAGCAAGACTCAGACAAAGTTTTTTTAAAACCATAATCAGCGCTGGGTTTGCCTTTATCGACATGGCTTTCTCGTGAACAAAATAGTATGGCTCTGCTGGACACAGACAGACTAAGTGTTACGGTCGGATACTGCGAAAAATCCGCGGATTTCTTCTGTCCCTCAACTGTAGATGACTTACATGCGTCCTTACAGGTCATTTCGCGTTAGGCAAGCACCTCAATGTGCTGGCCACTACCATCCGCGCTGCATATGAGGCAAGCCATGATTCCACGGAAAATTGTCTCTGTTATTATCCTGCCTTTGCTTGCACCAGATGACAGATCCTCGGAGTCGGCGTGGTGAGTACTGTACTCTGGTTAGCACAATGGACGAGTATTTAAGTCTGAGTCAACCAGTACGTAGTAACAACCTGTAAATAACTTGAACAATTCAGAGGAATTGAATGCACATGCGAATCTTTAAGGAGCTGTACACGTTTCCATATAAGGAGCTAATATGCACCTACAGTCACTACGATATTGAAGGTTATGCTTCAGTCACGACCTTAAAAAACCCTAAGACATTCGAATATCGCTAGGCATCTATCTATAGACAACAATAAAAATATTTCTTTGCTGCGTTTCACCTAATTGGTTTGTGTACCATTTACAAAGGCATCACTCAAAATCTCCGAAAATATCTTTCAGGACGAAAATATCATGCCCGCTGCTGAAATGTCATTAATTCATTGCTTTAAATGCTCGACGATTTGTTATCCCACTCATTCTTCAAGCTAAGGATATCTGTCATTAGCATTGATTAATTCCTCAAGTTATTTACATATAAAAACAATCAATCACATCCTTAAGGCAAAACGCATCAGCCGAGCCCCAGGATTTTGCGTTTCGAACATCTTCAGAGGTAGAAGCATCATTATCATCATCATCATAGCGTATAGCATTAACATCCCGGAAACATACACAGGACTTCCACTCGTATTTATCCCTTATATCTCCCCGAATGTTAATAAGGACAGGGCAACGAAAATAATACAGGAACTAAAAATGCCTCCAAAAGCTGGGGAGGCACTACCAACTAACAACAACAACACAACGAGAAAAAAAAGAGAAGCTACACAAAAATAAAAACAATCAACTTAGAGAGGAAATTAGGAAAAAGGATATAATTAAGGCCATCATCGTTAAGTATCCAGAAAACTAATGATAGCAAAGCCAATTGTCCCACAGTCCAGAGAATACACCCACCCCAACAAGGATGAACTAATTTTTATGCGTATCCATCAATCCCTTGTAGTCTCTCGCCTGCCGTCGCCGGTCCTTTGGTCGTTCGAGTGTGTGGCTTTCGCAAGGTTTAGCACGTGGGGTACCGTGCAGACGGTCGTCGTTCGTTGAAAGGACGTACCGTTGTGGGAACTTTTCTGGAAACGTTTCAATTATCTTTCTAGACTTTGGTTCGCGTAGCCATCCATGCCTTGTACGCACGGTGACCTTTTTACGGAACTTCATTTTATTACGTGGAAACAGAAGCGTTAATGGCTCTGACATCAGGATACATATCACCCACAATACAAGGGATGTTGGTGATGATGATTTTTCTGGTTTCTCTCCGTGTATGACCGGAATAGGAGTTTTATCTTAATTTTCCGTTGTCGTTCGTGTTGTTTGTCTAAAGCAAAGCATCCTGGGCTTTGTGTGGCAAGGACGTCAAGGAGGCGGAGGAGAAGGAGGAGATTATTTTGATAAATTACTCTGCAGCAAATATCCTTGATGTCGTACAATTACTTGGAGTTTTTGAAATCGTTAAAGTCTGCTGCCGCTGGAACATGGTGTAGCCACCGCACGGCCTGATCTGTTTGGCATTATTTCGAATGTGGTTGATGCACAGTGGGACCAAAATTTTACGAATAATCTGCGGTTCTATTATATGTTTGGGAATGTTATTGAAACTCATATTTAAAGCGACTCAACCTAAATCTGTCAGCAGTTCAAAGAACTTTCGTAGAAAAGGAGAAACGGCATCAGTGATGAAGAGCTGACATAATGACGGTGTTCAACCCTAGGGAAAGCCCCCATACAGTCGAGAAAGACCGTTCTTTGGAGTTTAGCAAAACGAAGATGTGACTTATTTACCAGAAAGCTTATTCCACCAAACAACCGATGCGTATTCAAAGGTTGGTCTTACCGTCGCCATAAAGATCCAAGGCACCCTGTCTTGCCAAAGGTGCCATTGATTTGCGAGAAAACCGACAGCGCTTTTGTTTTGAGCAGAGAAGTTTGCTATCCACGATGACTCTCAGACGTTTAACATCATCGGAGACTTGTACTTTAAGTACTGGCTGAATTAGATCCAACTACCACCAAAGGAAACCTCCGCAAAACCGACTGGGAGATGTATAAAACTATCTTAGAGTCAAGCTTGAGAGGTGTTAAAGGTAAAAAGAAATGGGCAAATTACCATTTGACACTGGAACACAGTCTAGAGGAAGTTTACAAGTCTATAATGCAGCCCTACGAAACCAGCTGACCTCTTAACAATAACACAAGACAAGAGGACGCTCCGTGGTGAAACAGGACGCTAGGCAAACTAAAATCCAGGGCGCGAGGGCTATTTAACAAAGCCAAGCGGGACAGCATCTGTACAGAATAGCAGTCAGATTGGGAAATAAACACCTTTCCATCGTTTAAAGCACCGGGAACAGACGGTATCTTCCATGTCCTACTACAAAAATACAGGAAACAATCATGCCGCCACACCTCGGGATAATCAGAAGCAGTTTGGCCTCGGGTACATACCGAGATCATGGAGAAGGGCAAAGGTAATATTCATACCAGAGCAGGTAAGAAAGACACCAAATCACCCAAATCCTGAAGGCTCGTTTCCATAAAAAAAATGGAAAAGATCATAGACAACTATATAAGAACGATGGTGCTAGAGAGTAAAGAGAATACCTCCCCACCACGCATGTAGGGTCGGAAAATCTACCGGCACTATATTAACTGACAAGCCTGGTTCAGGAGGCCATTGACTGCAAGGAAACGGTCACCTGCGCTTTCCTGGACATTGAAGGAGCTTTCGACAACACTTCTCAAAGCCCTCTTAACAAAAGGAATAAACCCAATGGCATCTAACTGGATGTGTGAGATGTTAAGGACAAGAACAGCTGAAACTTTGGTGGGACACAAGACCATCAGAGCAAAAACAACTAGAGGTTACCCACAAGGAGGGGTTCTCTCACCACTAATGTGGAGCCTTGGTAAAGACAAACTTCTGCATATGCTAGCAAATATCGCCGGCATAAACTTTCAAGAATATGTCGACGACCGACGTAGAAATCGTTGCGAGATGAAAATTTGAGGAGATGCTCTGTGAGATAATACAGAGGGGATTAAAATGAACACAAGAATGGTGCCTAACGGTAGGATTAAATATAAATCCGACCAAAACCACAGGGGTACCTGTCAGTCAACTGAAGCACATGCTACTCGTAACGTTGAATGGGACTACAATGGAATCAAAACATTAGGTCAAATATCTAGGTATAACACTAGACA
This sequence comes from Blera fallax, assembly GCA_946965025.1. Lineage (NCBI taxonomy): Eukaryota > Metazoa > Arthropoda > Insecta > Diptera > Syrphidae > Blera > Blera fallax. Next base: position 97,659,180 of record OX337244.1, read on the forward strand.
GCAAACTTCTCTGGAAGAAACAGGATGAAGCTGGGGTAGCCAAACAACTCGAGCACTGATGGTATGCGAAAGCATCTCAGGCAAAACCTGGGGATGTAACCCAGCTGCATTTAAATTGATGTACGCCTATTATATCGTACGGAGCGGTAGCTTGGGCAGGAAGAACCAAGCTGAGCACAACAAGGAAATCCCTTTAAAAGGTACAGAGGCTAGTTTGTGTTTGCATTACAGGGGCTATGAGATCCTGTGCCACAGCAGCACTGGAACTGATATTGGGACTTACCCCCTACCTTACACCATTTAAGAATAATCAAAGAGGGTGTCGGGAAAAGAAAATGCATAGCACACAGGCAGCGAGAAACACTTTCCGAATCAGTCCCCCATCTGGACTTACCCAGAGATGATAAGGTTAAGCGGTGCTGCTTCGAGAGGAAATTCAACTGGGAGCTGAGTAGCAAAAGAGGATGGAATAGTGAAGCCGGGATGTTCCAACTTGGGCGAAACACCATAATGCGGCACACAGACGCATCGAAAACATCCATAGGAACCAGATCAGGTGTATACGGTCCCGGAATAAAATATTTAGAAGCCGTGGAAGCATATCCCTATATCTTCCAAACGGAAATCTGCGCAATTGAAAGATGCGTCCAATGTAACCTCGATAGAAAGTATCGTGGCCAAGATCGCGATACTGTCGGATAGCCAGGCTGTAATAGAGACTTTACGCTCCTATAAAATCAGGTCTACACTGGTGTAGGAGTGCGTTGACAAAATAGTCAAGGCGACTATGAAAACCGGCTGCGCATCCTTACAGACTGCCTAATGGGTCACTGTAGACTTAAGGAGCACCTCAGGAAACTGAGTATTGAGCAAAGTGGAGACTGTAGATTTTGCGGAGATATTAAGCAAACCTCAGGATACCATATAAAAGAATGAAAGTTTGTGACAACACTACTGCGAAGGCATAACACTGGCAGTAGGTTTGTCATATGGCTGGAGAAATTGATCGCTCTGTTGATAATTGATATGCTCATGACATCAGGTGGATCGGGAAAAAAATACTGTGAATCAGAAGCGAAGGCAAAAAATACATGACAGCATCAAATCTCCCCAGTTATTCTGGACACCACCCTGGAGCTAATGTGAAACCTAATACACCTGAGTTTCAAACCACTACACCAATCTCTTTCTCACTCTCTCTATCTATCTTTCAACGCCCGCACCATGTGAATACATGTAAAAGGGTATTCATAACCCCTTGAGTGCGGGTAAAATTATAAAAAAAAAAAAAAAAAAAAAAATAAAAGAATGTGGACTGTGGAGCACTAATTCACAAAAGAAGAGAACGACTAGACGTCTACCAAATATTAAAAGAAGATCTATCATTGTTAGATCCACTCCAGATACTTCGATTCATCAAGGAAATTGGACTAAAGGAGGTGTTCGAAGTCGAGTATCTCATCGACTATGCAGAATTCCAAGTCGAGGTAGGTAGTTAGGTAGAAGTGGTCGTTTCAGGGGACCTATTGGTAATACTAATGTTTAGCGATATATCCAGCCTGTTGTGTTGAGGAAGAGTAAGAGGTTAGCGATTCTTTCTTCCGCGAGTTCACCAAGGTTGTTGAGAAAAGGTTTGCCTAAAGCGCGGTGTCTAGCTCAGGCCACACGCAAAGGAAGTGTTCAAGGGTTTCTTCCTTGTTCACATCGTTGCAGCTGCGATAGTGGGTATTGAAATGGATACCGAGTCTAGCCGCATGATGGCCTACTGGCCAATGACCCGTGTAAACCGCCACAGTTCTGGCGATGTCCGTGCGACTCCTACTAAGGAGCTCGTTTGTTCTCCCGATGTTGTAAGTGGGCCACATATTTCTTGATATGGTACAACTGTTTAGTTTACCCCAAGTCGGGGTAGTATATAGATCACAGTACGCCTATACCAATCTAATAATCAATCTACAATCTCTAGATCCATCAGCTTCGTTGTTTTCGAAAAGTGTCTTAATATAGGTATAATGAAACGTAATCTCCATCTTATGGTAGCTAAAATTTACCTTCGTACATACACATGACTATCCGTCGAGCCATGGAAATGAACCGAAACTTATACTCGTATATTTAATTTATTTCAAGGATAATGAAAACAAAATTTTAACTACATAATCATTAAGCATGCATTTATCCTCAGCTAGCACCCACTGTCTGTTTTACATCAGCGACCTTCTATAGATACAATTGAAAACACCGCGTCGGGGACAGTGTCATCATTAATATTTATGACAGGGCAACTGGCGATAGATCTGTTCTGCGGTCTGTTGGATATTTTCATTGTGTTTTACATTCACTGTGTCATTCCACCGCTGCGCTGGTTGACTGTTGATGGAGGGGTTTTTAGCTCAAATTGAATATTAACTTGGCGAAAGGATAACAACAAAAATACTCGTAAAATTATTCAAAATAAGTCAAAACACACCTGATGGATGGTGATGGCATGGAGTTAAAGTTCTCTCCCCAAACGACACCCATACCCCGAGTATGGGTCACCTGTCGGTCGCCGAATTAAATTGATTGAAATTCATCTTTTATCTGCTGCGTGTATCTGTGTTATTTTACGTTTAGATATTCAGATTTTGCACTTCAATAGAGTTTTAATAAATGTTGTTTTGTTTTTTTTTTTTTTACTTTTTAAGCCTTGTCAGAGTGCGCCATGGGCGTAGAAGCAAATCGCAGATCTCCTCTTCATCAATCAAGCAAAATGACAAACAATTCACACCACTCAAGCGATCCGACGAATGCGATACTGCCCGTCTGTGCCGTCCTTCAACCCCTCGATTTGTTCAATAATCATTTTTCTTTCTACCCTCATGTGGTAGAGTGTTTGCAACTGTCAGGAGGATTATTCGCAGCGCCTCATCATCATCATCGTCATCATCCCTTCCGTTGAAGTAAAGAAATCTGCTGCGTTTTGCAGAATATCGAAGACGGTTTGTGCGTCCTTTGTGTGTGTCGATAATTTCGTTAATCATCATCGTCATCATCATCAATTTCTCGATTATCATTCGATATTTATTCGATAATAATTGCCTTAAAGGTGTCAGAGTGTTAGCTATTTGGAAGGGACTTAAGAATGATGGCTTCATAGATATGTATAGACCAGGCAAAGCCCAAAAAAGATAGTGAACCGATTTATGTAGACATACATATGTATATACATATGTATATATTATTTCGAGAGATCGCGAATCAGACCACAGTGATGGGCCCCTTTTCGTCTCTCTTCCACTATCCATCTTAGCCCGAGAGACTCTCTGGATTTCTCCACAGTTCTTCTCTGGCTTCGATTCCACGTGTCAACGCTAGCATCTGTTTAACAGAAATCTGGTTTATCTTGCTGGTTTCTGTCCAGTGGCGCCAAGACCTCCCTTCTTCCTCATCTAGTTAATGCCGGACATTGACACGATATATGTATGCAACGCCGTCTCGATTTCCTCTAGGCATAGTTCAGGTATCATCCTCCAGAAGACCTTCCATGACCTTTAGATAACGCTACAGCCCATTTCAGTGCTCTTCACTCCAAGCTTAGAACTTCCCTATGAGTGGTGCCAGTTGGCATTTTAATAGCCCTTTGAGCCTACCTGCAACATTTAACGGTTGACCACCTTCTCTGGTGTTCCGCCGCGGCCCAGTTGATAATCAGGTGCTTCCTCTGCCAATTGCAACAAATAGTTTCGGACCAGAGAACCCCGAGGTTGACCATTGCTTTGCTAGAGATTCCGCCTTCTCATTGTCCTCAATCGCTATGTGCCCTCTCACCATTTCGAGAAAACATTCCATTGTTAAGGACGTCTTCATATCTGCATGATCCATGCGCCTAATCACTGACTAATTGCCCAGTGGTATAGTAATATTTTTACCAACAACTTGATCTACTATCAGGTGATGTGTTAACCGATAAACTATCTTTAAATATTGATTTCGATAAACAGAAGCTCAAATGGTAGATATCGTTCATTAGACGTCCTTTCACACCTTTGTCTATCAAGTTCTTCTCCCACATCCACGCAGGAACCTACACTGAAGCTTGGGTTCCAATCCCTTTTATCTGCCTAAACTGCTGCAAAGGAAATATCACCGCCATCCAAGGACTTCGAAGGGACCGATCGGGCAATAAGAGGATAAAAAAACTGTAACTAATGCAATTGCTTCACCTGAATGCTGATTTGTCATTGGAGGCAAACTTAGGAAAGAAATCTTCAGTTTCCGAGAAGAAAGATGACGATGCCAAAGAATAATTCTTTAAGTTACTGGAGACCAAACAAAGGGCCTAGCTCCTCGCGACCATTCATATTGTGCGTGTTATATTTTTTCGCATAAATGGAAGGGACCTGTAATCCTGTAGCCATATCCGATTTTTTTTTTGTAATTGAGAAGCTTTCTCATGACAGTTAACGGACATTAGCGAGAGGTGGAACCGTGAAAAAACTTGTTGGTGTCTCCTGTGTGATTCCTATGAACATAGCGTGTATGACCCAACATTCGATATAGGATCTATGCTAATTGACTTCGTAGTGAAGCAAAAGAGTTCATTGACTATTCCAAATTTTTACAAACTTGTGCTGGATTTTAACAAGCAGATGCGCTATCATGTGAGACAGTGCCTGGAGCAGATGTGATCGCAGAACGCACTATCTTCAACAAATCCGTCCAGCTGCTAGGATACACACATGATATCGATCTCATTAGCCTAGCTTGAACTTCGAGATAGTTATGAAGTTTAAGGAGCCAACGTCAACTCCACAAATCACAGCTTAATGGAGATTCGTCAAATAGGTATTGACTTTTGGAAAACTCTCTGCTCGAAATGAGAATGAAATGAATGAATGAAATGAAATATGAAATATACACTAGATATACCTAAACTAGACGAATGAAACGATGAATTCTGACGATCGAAGACAATGTAGCGACAGGAGCTAATAGACTACAGAAAGCTTACCAAGAGAATTAAGTTAAATGAAAGTAAAAGTCGGTTCTTAATAACCTTACTCACAGTACTGGCTTAAAACAACGGTAGAGAAGTTTCATGTGCAGACACATCCAAATATCCAGACATGATACTTGACAATAGGCTCAAATGGAAGTCTTCCAAATTTCGACGACGGACAACAAACTAGTAGTCTACCGAAAAGTTCTACGACCTACGAGTATAAGGGCGTTCATACTGTCCAACATGGTCTGAACTAATAGATACTCCACTTTTAACGAAATGGTAAAAAAAAACATGCAGTCAAGCATGTATTCACCAACATGTAGATCCTGAAATCCGATTCATGTTGGCACAAAAGACTAAAAAAGGCGGGCAAAACCGCATCATCACTTCCATATGGTGCCTGCTGAATAGCTATATGATTGTGAACTAACGATGAGCGTGTACTGAGTTTGACTGTACATGTTGAGCTTGGCACTTGGACCAGCACAAGCTTAGAGCAGTTAGCTTCAGCAGGCATGTGCCAGGCGAGGCATATCTTGCTGACCTGATTTGTCTAACTGACCTGCAGTGGAGGAATTCCATCGAGGGAATCACCGGTGACGTTCAGAGTTAGACTAGCGGGAGTCTAATTTGAGCTACTCCGATTTATTTGGAGATGAGGTAAGTAAGGAACTTTCAAAACTTCCGTACGACCGACGGCAAGGAGCAGACGATCTTTTCAGCCTCGGCGTGCTTCTAGCAATTCACTACCGCTTTGACGTGGCCACTTTGGAGATTCCTTCACCTCTTTGAGTTCGTATGCTTTAAGATCAACCTTAATAAGTATTGTCTTTATCTACTTTGTTATTACGTCCGCCTTTCCCAATCAGCTAATGCGTATCCGCCCGCCGTTAATACCGTCTATTTTATTGTCGATAGACACAATGAGAGGACATGATCATACGGAATTTTAATCTCCCTCGGTTACAATGTGCTTACTCCGAAGATGAGCTTCACTTTGTTTTACTAAGTTCCTCCTTGGAAATAGAAGTCCTTCTGACTGACTGCCTGTTTGATTGTGGCCTTAATCAAGTGAATGGTATTACCAACATTGAAGATAGACAACTCGATCTTATCTTCTCGTCCAATGCTAACAGAAGTTGAGTTTCTCAGAGTGCTCAACTTCTCTCAATACTACATCGTTTTCACCCTCCTCTGTTTTTGTGAAAATGGAAACATGTATGCTGATCCTGAATATTCTTTGGACTTAAATTTTCGTAAAACCGACTTTGTTAAACTTATTAAAGTCATTAGATCCATTGACTTAAACACGGGTAATTCCAATACTGCACGTGAAACGTTCAACTTCGGCCAGTCCATCCACAACCAGGAAACATTGCGCAAAAATCTTCTCTATCTATCTAGATAGAGAAACGCCTTTGAGGAAATAAAGCCGTTAAAGCGCACTCTCTCGTAATACATATCATAAGGGTAGTAGGTCCCAGAGATCAAGTTATTCATCGAGTTCATTGCTCCTACAATGTGCTTTAGAATCATTTGGATCAGGAAATTATCCACTCTATTTATGTTTGTTTTACTTGAGATTCTGGTGTTCTGTATAAACAAAGACAAGCCCTCTCAAATACCCGAATCCTTTCCATCAAGATTGCTCGCACGTTGAACCACACGGGACAGCCATATGTGAGCATGGGCTGTATGAGGACGATATAGCAGATTACCTTTACCCCTGCAACGAGTTGACTGCTATAAAATAGTCTCTCTGTAAAAGGCGCCTTAGTTCTGGCCAGAGCAGCATCTACATACATACATATGTATATATTTGTTAAAATATAGATATTGGTCTAGCCAAAGCCCGATGCATCTAACTACATTTCGACACGCCAGTGGCTGCCCGCGCTGTCCACGATTGAAAAATCCAAATTTTATCCCCATTCACGATACGCAGTCTCGTAGTATTAAAGCCGTGCGGCGCCGACTTAGTCGTTTGCCCTGCGAGGCCTTCCTTGATCGGCTAAAACTTATCAGCTTACAATCTCTTGTAAAACCATGTCAGGTTGCTGACATTATTTTCGTGAATCAAATGTCAACAGGCATGATTGATTCATGCACTCTCCTGCAATCGATTTGCTTGAACACTAACCCTCGGGTCTTTACTCCTACATACTCCGTCTCACTCGCTATAGCACCAATTATGGACACTTTGAACCCATGTCCTTATTATTTTTTTACGGGACTAAAGTCTCACACTACTACGAGGCTTCATGGTGTCTTTCGATGATCTTCACCTACCTACGTTGGAAAAAAAAAAAAACAAAGAATCATCAATTGTCACGAAACCGACAAGTCCAGAACCCAACTTAAGCCTTATTAAGTCGCGACAAAAGTCGACGTGCATGTCTCAAAACAACAAACGTCTTGTTCGGTTTAGCGAAAGGGTGTAGGGTTCAAAATTGGAAGAGCTGATGTTAGAGATATGTACATACATAGTTCACTATTTAGAACCGAAAACTTAGATTCCTTGGAGCCCCCATTAAGAACATAGAAAGCTCGCTCGCTCGCTCGTTGCGTTAAACGTGTCTTATTATTACTTTTACTGAAAGGGTATTTATTTCTGAAAACTTTGTGCGTTATTGCACCCCCTACTAGCTATGGAAAGGTGTCCCTTTTTAAAGCTTGATATCTGTAGATTTTATTGCTTTCGATATTGCTTGCAGAATCTAGCCTTTCGTGTGGATTCTTATTACGATTTTGGGCTTGAAATTCGTCTCATGCATGAGTAACAGAAGTTTTGAAAATTAAGTTGAGGAAAACCGATCTTTTGAAATTAATGGTTGAATCCTAGACCCTGACATAGTTAAACATCCACACATTTGACTCAAACGGTTTGCATGAGTCACAACCCAGAAAAAGCTACCACCCATGATGGAAGCCAACCCCTTAATTACCAACCTCACACCCAGTGCCACTTTGAATTAAACTCTACTTAAAGAGTTGACACACTATTTCAAGGCCCTATCCTGTCATACGTGCTAAAAAAAAAATTATTACACTCCAATGCGTTAAATTCCCATGGCAATAAAAACATTAACAGTCAGATTAAACCAATTTTCCCCGGCATTAGCAGAAGAAAAAAAAACCTCAACCTCCGAGATACGTAAACTCGAATTCCGAGCATAAAAAAGCACAGCTATGGCTCCGGACGTTTTTTTTTTTGTTTTTTATGGCAGAAGAAAAAATTCCCACACGACTTTTTGCGACCAGAGAAAGATTTTCCTGCTCCTGGTCCTACTACCCGTCGCAGCCACTGCGTCGTTCAGACGATTCGTACGCGCCGCAGGGAGAATGGAAGGCAAAAAAAAAAATTTGTCTGGAGCAATAAATCCTTTTTTTTTGGGGCAAGAAAAGCAAGAATGTTGCGAAGAATCGGTCATATTTGTAAAACAAATGCGGCCAAATAAAGAAACCACTTAAAGCGATGAGTTTAACCAGGAGCAGTGTGTTGTCGTTGGTGGAGCAGTGGAAGTGGCCGCGGAGAATCAGGAAGAAGAATGAACCCGTCGAGGGTACATTATGGTTTTAGGAACTACACATGGCATATGGCAATCGAAAGAAAACAAATGAAATCAAATAACCAAAATTGAGGAATTGAGATTCCTTTTTTTTCGTCTTTCTTTGTTGATCCTAATTGGGGATGAGCTTAGGAAGAAACATTTTTGTATGCAGGCTTGCCATGCCATGGACTGGAAGACGTTATTGTCAAGTTGAGTAGGTTGGTTGATTCATAAATGGTTATGTAAGTCGATTCTTGGGCGGGAAATGCTTGTTCTAATGCAAATTTGGCTTTAAGATACGTATTTACTTAGGCAGAATATATGTAAGGACTTTTGGGTGTTTTTTTAAAAGGGTCCGGAAAATAAATTTAAATAAAAATGCACGACATTGGCTTTTGATCTAAGAAATGTTTTTATTTGATAGCTGATTTCTTATCATTTATCTCTAAATGAACACTGCGACTGGCAATTAAAAAGCCTATCCTGTCGGTCCAATTTTGCACCACTTCTTCGAGCATCTGGGGCCGTATAGACATAAGCAATAACTCGCCGTATGTTGCCATCCAAAGTTTCAATCGTTGCTGATTTATCTACATAAACAAGCGATTTTACGTTACCACACAAATAAGTATATTCGATCCCAAGATCTTGGTGACCAATTTACAGGTCTCAATCTTGACACTTTCCACAGTCGATCAAATTTTCACACTCCGACAGATACTGGAAAAAACCCAAGAAGTCCAAATCGATACTCACCATATTTTTATCGATTTTATGGCCGCGTATGACTGCATTTAAAAACACGAGCTATATAGAACCATGTCTAGTTTTGGCATCCCTGTCAAACTCGTTCGTGTGTGCAGGATGACGATGGAGAACGCTCGCTGTCAAAAAAAGGATTTAGACGAGGTGAAACGCTGTCATGTGACATCTTCAATATCATTCTTGAAAGAATTGTGCGAAACTCACAAGCCAACACCGGAGGCACAATCTTTCAAAAGTCTGTACAACTACTAGCATACGCCAGCGACATTGATATAACTGGCAGAACATATCGGGCTGTCACTGGTGCATTCGCTAGTATTGAAAAGGAAGTTGCCAAAATGGGTTTAGCTGTAAATGAGGGCAAAACGAAGTATATGCTGTCGACAAGAAGGGACACACAACATCGACGAATTGGACAGAACGTCATGTCGACAGCTATAACTTCGAGGTAGTAAGGGACTTTGTCTACCTTGGCTCTGCTATTAATTCTGGCAACAACATCTCGGCGGAGATTAATCGAAGAATAAGTGTTGCCAGTCGCTGTTTCTTTGGGCTGAGAAGGCAATTTAGTAGTAAGGCTCAATCTTGAGCAACTAAGGAGACTCTACACAAGTCCTTAATCATCCCAGTCCTGCTTTATGGCGCTGAAGCATGGACTCTGTCGAAAGCGGATGAAGATATCCTTGGTCGCTTCGAGAGAGAAATTCTTCGGAAGGTATACGGTCCCGTTTGCGTTGACGGGCTTTGGAGGAGAAGATTCAACGACGAAATTTACGAGCTGTACAGCGACATCGACCTAATCAAGAAACTGCGCATCAGTCGCCTAAGATGCCTAGGACATGTAGAGCGAATGGACACCAATGCTCCGGCCCGCAGAGTCTTCTCATCTAAGCCGGAGGGACAACGCAGTAGAGGAAGACCTCGCCTAAGGTGGCGCGCACAAGTAGAAAGGGACCTCAACCAACTTGGAGTGCGCAACTGGAGGCAGTTAGCTAAGGACCGGGCTAACTGGAGAGGCTTGTTGGTTGAGGCCCAGGTTCACCCCGAACTGTAGCGCTACCTAAGTAAGTAAGTAAGGTTGGAGAAACCTAGATTTTATTCGTTTCTATTTTATATTCGGTGGCTCTGTTTGCTGTTTTCCGACAGGACTCGAACCTCCACTGTCCGCATTATTAACAAGCACAGTACCACTATACCGTCGCCATCTTAGCAAACAATTGTTCAAAGAGGATAACGGACTCAAAGAATATCATACCGAAGTTATTGTGCATTTTCTGGATACAACCACGGGCACAAATAAAACTCTATTCAGTTTGTAAAAAAAAAAAAATTAAAAGTTTTTGACGCCCAGGGCTTAGCTTTTGGAAACTTCAATGATAGTTAATACTGTCAAACATGTGTCAGAAATTCACGACTGGTGGAACCAAACCCCTTTTCGACGTTTTCTGGGATTCAAACGTGCTCTGCCGTCCAACGCACTAACTACTGAGTCCTTTTATATAAAATTTGGAAATATTAAAAATTGTTTTATTTTACAATTTAAATAAACAAAGTTTTTGAAAAAAAATTAATTTTAACTTTTGGAAAAGTGGATTCCAAAGAATTTCGTTAAACCATAATTTTTGTAAATGAACCCAAACAGTGTCTAAGGTTCAACGAGCATAGTATCCCTCCTAAAACATCATAATACTTGGATCCGCACTTGCAGAGATTGACAGTGTATGGAGAGTAAGATTGACGATACTCGTTATTGAACTCAAGATTTACCGCCTTAGCCTTAAAAATTAAACCAACTGCAGTTGGCAGTTCAAAAGCGATCGGTGAAATACTCATCCGCCGTCATTAAATAATTATAGCTCCTCTAACCAAAGTGCATCAACAAACCAAATTTATGTGTGTCCCCAAAACTCTTTAAGACCAAAAACCGTGCATCACTGGTTAAGAATTGATTCACAATTCAACTGGAATTACCACATGCATTCGTACAGCTCTGCAGTGGCAAGGAAGCACACCACCGCGATAAAGTCAAACAGGACATGAGATGAAATGTCAAAATAATAGGCTAAAAGTGCTCCACGCAACGAAAAGACAGATTGTAATCAAAATTCAACAAATTAAGGGAACACAGACATCACCTTTTCGCCAAGTCCAAGCCCAGGCCCAACGATGTATTCCCAGTATGTTAACATATTCCCTCCTTGCGATTTGGATCGGGCTGCCACCAGTCAACAGCCACCACCAACCTTCAACCGCCTTCACCTCCTTCATCATGCTCGAATAAGAGCATGTACTCCCAGGAGGGGAGTAGCACCGAGTTTGTACGTGTGTACCTGACCGCGGCATGAATGGACTGCTGCTGCTCTGCAAACCGCTGGATAAACGCGAACGGGAACGCAATGAGCTAACCTTTAAAATATGTATTTATTCAATTATTTCGCAAGTAGTAGGTAAATAAAAATATATATCTGTGTATATATAAAATACCGGCCGGCCATCCATCCATCCATCCAAGCAAAGCAAGAATCTACCATCGATCCATCCATCCGAACCATAGCGGCGGCAGCAGCGGTGGAGGAATGGCGGCGGTGAAATGAGCTCGATGCTTGGCTGTAGTAAATTAAAATTTAAATTTATGCCATTTGTTTTCGAGACAACTGTGAGCGAAAAAGGACGAAGACGACCACGAAACTTACGATGACGACCACGACCAAGGCACTGACGATGGATTGGCCAATATTTTCGTCGTCCATTACTTTCCAGCCATGGCATGACCATCGGGGTAATTCCGCCACAAACTTGTAAGTACATTCATACACGGAGGAGTCTTTGGCATAAAAGGGGGTGAAAGATAATCATGCAGTTGAAATTTATTGGGCAGGTGTGTCAGGATTTTCTTGGCCTTTTTCGGCCTTATTACGTGGGTCAAAAATGGGAGAGCTCAGGAAGTAGATGTACCATTGGACATGATGTAGACATGGTCTTGGATCAGATTTTAATTCCCTTCCTCGAAATAAAGTGATAATCTTAAAGTACTGTTTATCTTAAGCTAAAATTAAGATCCGGCAAACAGTCGCATCTGTTAGGTCAATTCGCCGTGTCTATTTTCTAGCAACTTCCCTGTTCAAAATCCTTGTCAACTGATTTCCTTATCGAATAATCCAGTCGTGAATCTGTTGAAGATATCGCGTATAGCTGTAACTTTGTGCTGGGTTACCGGGTATAACGATATTCCAGTCAACGAAAAGTCTGACGAATCAGCTAAATTAAAGGCCGAACACGACCTTAGTGAGAACAGATAAAAACCGGACTTTCCAATTCAAATGTTTAAGTCCCACCTCTTTTCAAAGTTGAACTAGACTGCAGCAGGGATTCCTCCAGCGAACTGGGCTGTCTCGGAGCTAGATTGCTACAGCCAGCCTGACCTCCATCCATCCGAATAAACAAACTGACTAGAATTTTAGACCAATACTGCTGTCGCGAAAAGCTAGGCCCTGGACCTGTGTTGCGTCAAGTATTTGTTTCCTTTTTCTAATTAGCAACGCTCGACATGAAAAATGCCTTAAATTCAGCGAACCTAATGCAAGAATAGGAGTTTTCTGACATTCTGAAAATAATCCTCAACGACTTAACTAACTTTAATTCCGCCTCCCGGAACACTGCAGCGTTTTTCAGGTGGAAATCATGGCGATTAAGGAAGCCCTGTCCTGGCTAAAGTGGAAAGTACTATCTGTCAGGTATATTACCATTTTCACTGACAGCCAAACGGCAATAAAGTCCCTGGAATCGTGCTCCTTTACCTCAAAGGCCACGTTCAACTGCTGTCTATCTCTTATGTAGATGACAGAGCAGTTCAGCATTCACCTATGCTGGGTGCCAGGCCACATAGACATTTCAGGCAACTGCAGGGCAGACGAGCTCGCCAAGCTGGGTACTACTCCAAGGATTCTGCCTGCTAAGATACAAATACCTATAAAGACACTCCTTCCTGGTCCGGGTTATCTTAGAGTTTACACTTTCGAAAAATCCTGCAGTTCGTTAAAAGTAGACAACGTTGCTCGGAACAGTGAACCTCACCCGGCTCTCCATCCCCAAATTAAACCACGCTTCACTTACTTCCTTTTACTTAATTTTTTTCTGTTACAATCGTTGCTTGACTACTCGAAAATAATCATCAGATTTATACCTAGTTACGAGCTAGCGGCGACTTTAATGTGAATGTCTTGCAAGACTGACGAGTATTATTGCGGAATATGCACCTTCGACGACTGATCGATTTCTTTAAATAGAACTACAGTTCGGGGTGGACCTGAACCGTAACTTACAAGTCTCTACAGCCAGTTTGATCTATAAGCACATTGGCCTTCGCAGCCTAAAGAAGGAGCGGGTGGCAATAGTTGTTCGTTTTCTCAGCGCTGATATCGTTTTCTGAACTGATAGCGGAGCCTAGGTAGACAAACTTCCTCAAAGTTATATCTGTCAAGGACCGCCTCCCTGCGTTCCTAGCGTTTTTCAGGTGGAAATCATGGCGATTAAGGAAACCCTGTCCTGGTTGAAGTGTAATGTACTATCTGTCAGGGATATTACCATTCTCACTGACAGCCAAGCGGCAATCAAGTCTCTGGAATCGTGCTCATTTACTTCAAAGGCCGCTCTCAACGACCGTTTATCTCTTATGGAGATGGCAGGGCAGTTCAATATTCACCTATGCTAGGTGCCAGGCCATAGAGACATTCCAGGAAACTGCAGGGCAGACGAACTCGCCAGACAAGGCACTACTCTAAGGATTCTGACTGATAGGCAGTCCCTGGGTATGTCCCTAGCTACATGTAAACATCTACTAAAGCTGAACGCTATTAGCAAGACCAGTCTAAGACGGGAAAACGATTCAACGTGTCAAAATTCGAGACAGATCTGGCCTAGGGTAGATTATAAACGTAGTGACGAGGTGGTCAAACTAAAGCCATCACAGATCAGCTACAGATCAGTTGTCGGTGTTCTTACTGGACACTGTCTTATAGGCCAACATGCCAGAAGACTTGGCCTCTTTTCTAACGATTTCTGCAGGAGCTGTAGGGACGATGAGGAGGAGGAGGAAACCATCCGTCACCTCCTATGTAATTGCCCAGTTTTGTCACATAAAAGAATGCTCCATTTAGGGTCCCCTTTCCTTGAAGACCTTGGCGATCTGGCGTCTTTAGGCGTTATGTGCCTCCATCGCTTTATCAAAAGCTCCGGTTGGTTTTGTTAGTCCCTGAGTGGCCAATTGGTTTAATCCATGGTATCAAAAAAGGACCTTCACTGGTCTTAATGTGCCAGCACTCTCGTGCAACTAACTTAAGGAGCTACAGTCAGGTGCAAAACTGAGTCAGGTTCTTATTAATTTGTACCCATTTTTTTTTTTTGCTTTAAGGCTAATCAAATCAAATTTTATTTTAAAGTAGCTGCAGAGGTTCTGATTAACGGAACGTTAGACTAACTAACTTTATTATTTGCTCAGAAACCGTTACTTTTATGCTGATTCAGTTTTTCACCACTATTTTCTTGATGTCCTGTTGCAGTCGCAGTTTGGCCCGCAGAGGAAGAGTAGTGTTCTGAAGTCTTTCCAATTTTATCTAAGCATTCATTTTCTTTAAGCCTATTAAAAGGCCAAAAAACGGAATATTCCTACTTTGTATTCTAATTAGGAACATAGTGAATTTTGTTTGTAGAAATGACAACTATCGCAGAGAGCGTGCGAAAAGTAGTTTTAAAATTGCTTCCATGGAACAAGTCAACACGCTTTATAGCACAAGAGTGTAAAGTTTCGCTCAACTGTTGCTCGGTTGAGGAAAAAATGACAACTGGACTTAAACAGCTCTGCTCTGCCCAAGAAACTCTCCGACTAGGATGAGCGTGCTTTAGTGAGGTTTGTGCTTTCTGGGACGGTCGCGTCAGGTTCTGAAGCAGAGAAAAGGCTTCAGAGAGCTACTGGCAAGCAAGTGAGACGATAGATGGCTAATCAGATGCTGTGTAAGCACGATGTGGTAGCGATTGGGATGAAGACAAACACATGAAAGCTTGATTGAACTTTACTTAAAAGTACGTTAAGTGGTCGGAAGAAGATTGGAAGTAAGTAATTCGCCCTTATTGCTCGCAGGACCAAGAATTCGACGAAGAATATGGGAAGAAAAGATGAGGAGTCTAGACTTGAAAGCTATTATACCCGGCGGTTTTGATGAGCGGTGACAAGACTTGAGCTGGGGCCTTTTTCTAAGCAGGATTTTCTTCTCCTTCCTTCTTTCTGTTCGATATTCTTCCCTCGCTGCCTTCACATCGCCGATATTCCCACACATCATTATACCATGGACTCCTTTAAGAACGTTGTCCAGTGTGGTTCTGGCTACTTCTTGGGTGAAGTTCCGATATTGGGTAGACTGAGTGTTGGCGTTAATACATATGTATGTAGATGGTGATTGCACAGGGGAGAGTCTCTCACTGAGGTACTTTTTCTAGTCTCTGCCGATCACAGTCGTGATTAGGTTGCTTTTGCAACTAATCCTTCGAAGATGTGTCCCTTACGTATTTTAGTATTAAAGTTTCCGAGTACGATTTTGACTTCGTAGTCCGGACCAGCTCCGTAGGCAGCATCTAGGATATCATAAAATTCCTCGTTGACAAAGTCTTCAGCCTTCCAGGTGTCGTGTTGTCATTGTTGCCCATTAAATGTTCATCTTTTCACCGTCTCTGACGCAACCATGGAAATCCGTATTGACCGGAGCACCGAATATGTCGCAGTAGCTCATGCAAGCTCTTCTGCCGCTGGTGTGCTGAGGTTCACTACGATGTGCTTGTCCAAGTCCAAATGTTCAGCTAAACTTGTTCAGTCGGGCTCACCGTCTGTTTGCTGTCACAATTATCTAGCGTGTACCACGAGGAAGTGATGATACAGCATTCTATGTGCGAACTCCATTGAATGGCATCTGTGGCAATGATCGCAGGGTGTGACCAATCCATTGTCACTTTCTTCGTCCAATTCTATTGTCGATATGTTAATAAACCGTTCTCAGAAAAAGTCCTACGGCTGATGCGTGGAGCAGAACAATCAAAGCTTTTGTCTAGTTCTGTAAGCTTTACTGTTTCAGATTCTTAAAAATATTCCGATTCTGCTATCCACGTCAAGATTTTTGCCACCATCGTCTGAAGGAAACTCATCAACTCCCTCGACCTACTGTCCAGCAATGTTTAATTGACCGCCAGGATTTTAACTTCAATGGAAAATACGTTGAAAAAATATAACATTTGTTTCTCTCTTAGATTAAATCCGACATTCATATACCAGCGAGTATATCAGTCGGTGGATGACAAAAGGACACCACGCTTTGTGGCAAAAGCTCAGTCCAAAGATCATCTAATCCTTTTCAGTGGTTGAGTGAGTCAATATAATGCCAGAAGAACATGCAAGGAAAGAAGCTTAATCCTGCCATCAAAATCTCTTTAAATTTGTATCCTCAGCACGTGCTGTATATTTTTTTTCTCTCCTTTGATCATAAGTACTGCTAATTACAACCACGTCGTCGGCCTCTTTATACTTCATCCGAATAAGGCCGAAAACAAATTTTCAGTTCCTTCTCTTTATTCTCTTTGCGATAATGTGCAGAAGCAACAACAGTAATAGCCAATTCTGCAATGTTTTTGGTGTTAAAATGAGAATTGCGCATTTTATTATCAGTATCTTTGGCTGTTAAAAATTCCCATTTGCTTGCGAAATGTATCTGCAGCAGTGGTGCATCATTGGGCAGAAATTCCGCACATTTGGCGAGCACACACTCTCCTTGCCACTTCAATTCAACATCTCGAACATGCAATCCGCAACTTCGATAATGATGATGATGATGATCACGATGCTACCTTGATCGTAATCTTTTATTTGTTTCTTCGTTTCGCGTACACGAATGAAATATTCTGAGCGTACGTTCGGTGCAAGTTATGACCACTATAGCCGGGACCCGAATTTCATGCCGAAAATGCACATCTCTCGTCTTTCAACGATCGCGGTCGTCCGGCAATTGATCGTCCATTTACGCTAACTACCCTTCAATTGGGGACATTTATACTTCTCTATGTGTGGCAGGTTGGATGCATCTGCAATCGAGATCATCATCGAATTCGGAAATCACGTTCATCTGTGGCATTTTTCCGAACGCAGAGAACATCGTTCTATCTCCGGTGATCGCCAGAACGATCTGGGCAATTTACGTTATTTGATTCATTTGCATTTGGATTCCTGTCAGTGACTCCCGATGGTTGTCGTAACTACATGCAGCAGTTACTACTGCTGCAGTTGCGATCTTGTTGCGAAGTCATTCAAGCGCAACAGATCTCTGGTCGAAGTAACTCAACATTTGGGACGGATGCTGTAGATCGGTGATGATCGGTCACAGATTGCTGCCGATTCGCATTCGATTTACGTCTCCATCTCGTTAGCTGCATCGATGCCTGAAGTGATGGTGCATAAAGCGAATAAGAGCGGCGAGGATAATTTCCCTTCTGTTTACATTCGGTTAAATGAATGATTTACAAATAATGTAAACTGTCTCTGTGGGTGAATTCGTTCAGCCACAAAATTTGCACAATCGCAGAGGAAATTGCTTTTAGCGGTTTACGTGTGCAGCCTTGTGGCGTAAACAATTCTAAGTGACAGGTGTAAGTCCGTCCTCACCATTGGGTGGCAATTTGGAATATAATTCTTTCTTTTTTTCGCTAAGTGGTGATGTCGTTGGTGGTGGTGGTTTGATTCAGATGCCCCTCTCAAATGTGGCAATGTTCTATGGTCGATGTGTCCGCACATGGCGCTGTCAGCAATTAAAATCAAATTTCTTTGACGTTTTATGTGCCAAAGTGTGCACTCATCCCCCGACAGTGGGCTACTTGATGGCACTTTAATTGATGCGGATGATGACGATGTTGATTTGATGAAATATTTCGGACGGACTGTCATCATTTTGCCTAAATTGCCTGTCTTTGTTGTTATTGTGATAGGATGTGATGGGACAGATGTCGCCCTTATCGTTTGCATTGTATTAATTATTTTGCACACGATTTGCATTTGTTGCTGACGATGAGAAGTGGTAATTTTGTGTGCAGACGACATCCCACATCGTCTAACGAGCTCGTATTGCACTTTGCCTTATAGGTGGGTGGGTGCATAATGATTGAATGATTAGCTGATTACGCTCTCCATGGCTCAAGAATTTGTTCTCGGAGCGATGATCTCATTTCTTGCAATCCGAATGCGATCTGGAACGCAGACAAGGGTCAGAGAGTTCAGTCTTGCCACCAAATTCGAAGAGTTCTTGGATTCTCGAACGATTTTGGAACGGGTTAAATGACTGAGCAAGGCCTTAAGCGCAGCCTGACTGTCATTACAGACGCAGATACTTCGACCCCTCCTCCTATTCTTAACAATGTAGTCGGCAGACACTAGGATAGAATACACATCTGCTTGAAAAACAGTGGCATGCTTACCTAACCAGGTCTTGGGTTTTCTCCAAGATCTGCCGAAATGTGAAAATTTGATCGACTGTGGATTTTCTTGGCCTGAAACCAAATAGGGGCCAATCAGGATGTTGACGAAGGGTTTCAGACGTTCACACAATATGGCAGATAAGACCTTGTACGCAATGTTGAAGAGACTGATAGTTCTGTAATTGGCGGACTTGAAGGCATCTCCTTACTGGGGAATTGCGGAATCGATCTGAGATATCAATCCATCAGGCATATGCTCGTCTAACCAAATTTTGGAAATGAGTTGGTGTATGCTCTGTCAACAGCTCGGCCAGTAGGCCATCAGCAGCAGCAGCTTTCTTGGATTTAAGCTTGGATATTTCTATCCTCGCTTCGTTTTGGTCAGGTAGATGGAAATTTTTGGACCAACTGTGACTGTAGTACAATATTTCTTCCCCATCTCTGCAGGTTTCTGTTAAGGATTTGCAGTCGTAATATGTTCTTTTTACCTCTAAGTAAAGCCTCTGAACACCATTTCTGGAGTGTTATCTCCTTATATCTTCGATCGCGTGCTTTTCTTTTGCTTTCAGAGAGATCGATATTCCTCCAGTCTCCGTTATCCACCTTTGCAGAGCCGCTTTATAAACTTCTCCTCCGACATTCCTTGTCAAGCAGGGGATTTTTTTAAGGAGGCCTGGTGAAACACAGCACATCAGATGCGACTTCCTTGCTGACTGGGTGGCATCATTGTCGCTGTTCTTCGGCACTTGAAGTTGCCGGCATTGGACTTCTATAAAAGTCATGCCATACAAGATTTGCGAAGGTTGTGACTATCTACTGCGATTGTAGCTTCCTGTTTCCTTAAGCAACACTTACCGTTTGTAATACCAATGTCCTTTTTTTCTTTTTTGCCCTTTAACTCATCTAAATCGATCTAAACAACACATTTAGGACATTACTCGAGGATTTTGTCGAGGAGCCCATAGAAACATTCATTGATAGGATCGCCTGTTCCCTCTGTGGGGGCCTGAGCACCTGTTAGGAGTCCGAACACTCGGAACTCCGTTGTCCTTTGTTCGCTTCAGCAATAGTAATATTATTATTTTCCAAGGCTGTTTATCGCGCAAGATTTCCAACCTAGAGGGCATATCCTTTCTGAACTACTTAAAGGAAATTGGTGGCGTTACCTGGTGTTTATCAATCCGAATATGTTGAAGGTGTTCACCAAGTAGTTCAGTCGAATTGGAACTGTAGACACCACCTTAGGGTAAGTTGGTGGATTCAACTCCTCCAATGGCATGGAGATGGAGTCATGTAGGGCAAAGTCCTGATTGATCTCAACTTGTCGATCCCTATCGATGCCCAACTGAAGCTGACATACATCCTACACGCGGCGCCCCTGGGTAGCTCTTTCAGCACCCGTTGAATAGCAAACTAATGTATGCAGCGAACTACGCCCCGAGAAGAATGGCGTTTGTGCGTAGGGTTAAGAGCCCGACCACGTAAAAATTAATTGTTACGAGTAAACAAGCAGCCTCGGAAACAAACGGACCCCTTAAAAGACGAAGACTTGGCGCGAAAAAGGGCAACGATTTGCGAGTATCCTCCTGGAACGTGAGAAGTCTTAATTCACCAGGAGCAGCTCAAGCGCTGGATAATACTCCCATGCAGTTTAAGGCGGATATTACTGCGATCCAGGAAGTGCGCTGGATAGGATCAGGATTGGAGAAGAAAGAGGACTGCGACATCTATAACAGCTGCCACGAAAGGTTGCATATATTGGGATGCGGATTCGTCGTGGGAAAACGCTTGAGATCGACGGTCATTCATTTCAAACTGCTAAGCGATCGCCTAGCTGTATTCGCATGAAAGGACGATTCTACAACATAAGCCTCATATATATGTGCACACGCCCCTATCGACGAGGCTGAGGACCCAATCGAAGAGGAGGTCTACGACCACTTGGACGAAGCCTACGGAGCCTGTCCGCAGTACGATGTAAAAATCGTAATCATGATGAGTAGTACCAGATTTCGTCAGAAAAAAATCCACACAGCAACCTGGCTATCTCCGGATGGTCGAACCGCCAATGGGCATTCATGCTCCATGGTCGGGCATTCATGCTCTTCAAAATTATGCGGGAAATCTTGGCAGCGACCCGCAAGGAATTGTGGACGTGTTTAAGCAGCATTTCCATCAGCTGCTCAACGGGCATGACCAAGAGAGAGTGATATGGTATGTGGAAAACTCAGCTTCAGTCGATGAAATAGTCCTTCTACCCAGTTTAGCAGAAATTGGCACAGTCTTGAGAAGGCTGAAGAACAATAAAGCCGCGTACTCGGACGGATTGCCGCCAGAGCTCTTCGAAGCAGGTGGATGTTTTTGCAAGGAGCATGCACCAAATCATATGCAAAGTATGTGGAGGACGAGAGCATGTCCGACGACTGGAATATCAGCTATATCCACTAAAAATGTGATCCTACGTCTTGTAACAACTACCGAGGCATATCCTTGCTTAAAATTGCTTACAGTGTCCTATCCAGTGTACTGTGTGAACGTGTAAAACCATTTTGCTCAACACAGATTGGCCGATATCAGCGTGGCTTCCAGCCCGGCAAATCGACATCTGAGCAAATCTTCACACTTCGGCAAATCCTGGAAAAGACCAACGAGTTCCAAGTCGATACCCACCACATTTTCATCGACTTCAAAGCCGCTTACGACAGAATTCATCGCTCCGAGCTATACAATGCGATGGCCGATGTCGGGATCCAGAAAAAACTGATCCGGTTGTCTCGCCGTGCAACTTGGAAGCAGAACCTCCGGGTTTTTCCAAACACGGACTGGATTTCGGCAAGGAGACGCGCTGCCCTGTGACTTCTTCAATCTCGTGTTGGAACATAAAGTGAGGCAGGCGGGTGTTAACATGGAGGGCACTATATTTTTCAAATCCGTGCAGATGTTGGGGTATGCCGAAAATACATGCTGTCGGCCAGAAATAATTCCGTCGCATAATTCCCAGAAATAAAATGTCACCATCGACAGCCATAATTTTGTGGTAATGATGGAGCTTACCTACCTCGGGGCAAACGTAAACTCCTCAAATGACACTTTGGTGGAGATTCGGCGTAGGTTTGCCCTAGGCAACCGTTACTACTTCGGCCTGTCCAAACTCCTAACCCGAAGGACCCAAATTGTGCTCTACAAAACATTGATCTTGCCAGTCGTGCTTTACGGAGCCGAAAGCTGGACGATAAACAGATCTTGGAATCCTTCGAAAGAAAAATCTTTCGCCGAATATTCGGTCCTGTCTGCGAGGACGGCGAATGGAGGTGAAGACATAACTGCGAACTCTATGAGCTGTACAAAGATGTGGATGTGGTCCGGAAGGCAAAAATCCGTCGACTACACTGGCTCGGTCACATCGAGCGAATGGACGACAACGCTCCAGCTAAGAGAGTCTTTGAATCCCAGCCCGCTGCACTGGTTCGAAACAACAAGGGAGACTGAACCTCCGGCTTAAGGACCAGGTGATCGCGGACGCAGGAAATGTTGGTCTTGCCAACTGGAAGCAGCGAACGAGTAGCAAGCCTGAGACCGTGAAGAATCGAAGGCATCAGTTCAGGCTCTGACCCTCCAAGGAACGCAGGCCTACTAAGTAAGTGAGTAAGGAACTGTAGACGCCACTGTTGATTTCATAGAGGGAATTTCTTAGATTTCTTTCACGTAATGAAGATTGTCATGCTTCTGTTGTGTTGTAGGGTAATTAGTTATGACAGCCTACGCCACTTCGACCTGACTTAGGTGGTCCTTCTGCAAAAAAAAAAAAAAACTGCCAAAGGCATAGCTCTGGATTTCAGTAGCCACCCTACCGCGACAAAGCTTGCCCTAGGGGAGGAAAGCTATTTCTTGATAAGTTTATCTTTATCATCGACCATCTTCCATCTTCTGAAGCGCAAATAACTCGTGAATTTTAGAACCTAAAGTGCAATTTAAAAGGCGTTAGACAATAAGAAAAAACCTCCAAACATCCACTCTGAATAAATTTGACATAAATATTTAATTAAGCTCTTCGGAGAAACCCACAGCCCCAGAGTCTGTCAAAAATTTGCATAACTATAGGGCTTCTATGCAGAAAAAAAAAACAGCCGCCAGTAGCATTTTAGCCAGACGCCGCGCCGTTTAGTATTTTCTTTTTTCCATGGCTGTCCTTTTAACGAAATTCCGCTTTAAGGATATTTATAAACCGTTATTTATTCATTATAATAATCACTTTGTTTTAGAAATTTCAAGATAATCTAGTGATTTGCATGAAGTGGTCCAGAATTCATCATTTAACTGTCTACCGGGCAAACCAGTAGCGCTTGTGTAAGGATCAGATGCACGAATGTGTTGCGTGATGCTAAATTGTCGAATTAGGCGCAACCGAATTCTCTCCAAAGTGTATAAGAAGACGACGCGCACGCTAATTTGCCAGAGCTCTTCAACGGCGGCATCGGGTGTTATTACACTCCGAATGCATGCATGGCTCATCAGTGAAGGTTGGAAATATTTCATGATCCTTATGAAATTTAATGCGAGCCGAATTTTGTGGGCACATTGATTGGCATGTTGCTTGTATTATTTGATCTGAAAATGTTGTCTTGGAATATAGCCGGCTGATAATTGTTTTGCTATATACGCTGTCGCGAGTGTTTTCAGTTTTGGAAAAGCGTATTTGAAAGGGCGAAGGAGCAGATGGGCGACTTGTTTGAAAAGATGCTGAATTATATTAAAATATTCGCTTTGGATGAGCTATGTCTAGCAATGTGTCTACTGCCTTAAATGGCGACGGTATAGCCTTTAGTGTGTTTGCTTGTAACCTCACCAAGGGTAAGTTTGAGCCCATATGGCTGGCATGATTGCAGGGTCTTATTTGTAAAATAAATCATTCACAAAAGACGAGCTCCAATCGTGCTTCCATACTTCGATTGCGTTGAAGTTGCTGCATTTTAGACGAGATCTTGTACTAGACTCGATGTCGCTCTGCATTGGTTAGAGTGAGTTAGCATTGAATTTATTTATGCCGGGAGGTATAGGTCGACAACAGATATTGGATTCCGAGTATTCGACTTTGTTGCAGCTTATAATGCAGTGACAAGTAGCAAGCTCCTTAAATAAGGTAATGTTGTGTAGTGCGAAAACTGTTGCTAAGGTAATAGCCAAAGTAGTCCTTGAACAAATATAGTGACATCTGACATGAACAAGCAACCTTTGAAGGGTCGAAATGTCATGTTCTGCATAAAGGAAAGCTGTCAGAGGACTTCGAGATCCAAAGTGGGGTCCGACAAGGTTGCCTTCTATCGCCGATACTTTTTTTATTGGTGATTAGCGATGTGCTCGGCGCAGCTTTGTCTACTAGAAACGGAGGAATTCGTTGGACTCTCACATCTCTACTCAGACATCTGGACTACGCAGACGACGTTTGTTTACTCTCTCATAAGGTTATGAATATGCACCAGATGACAGCAACTATGGAGAGGGAGGCAAATGTCGTGGGGGGTTTGCCAAAACCAAAATCATCAACCTCGGTACTAACTGATTAACTGAAGTTAGCATTGCTGGACAACCGTCAGAGAGAGTA
This sequence comes from Blera fallax, assembly GCA_946965025.1. Classification (NCBI taxonomy): domain Eukaryota; kingdom Metazoa; phylum Arthropoda; class Insecta; order Diptera; family Syrphidae; genus Blera; species Blera fallax. Next base: position 97,683,589 of record OX337244.1, read on the forward strand.
GAGAGTTCCCAATATCTTAGGAGGACTCTCTCGACCGAAGGTGGAACAGGATATTGTCAACCGAATTGATGAAGCATGCGTTTGGAGTGATGTCCTTGATATAGCGAAGCAATGTAATCAGCTTGTACACCAAGCTACGACTGTTCCGTTCAAATGTTTAAACCGTGCTGTTGTGTGTGTGGAGCACTTGGAAGGTAACCGCTACTATCACAAGAAAACTACAAACGTTCGTTAATAGGTCTCTCCGGAACTTCTCGCCTAACCGTATCTCTAAAGAACATCTTTACCAGATAACGGGTCAGGAACCAATATGCACAACCATCTAACGAAAATGGCAGTGGATTGGTTATACATTTCGAAAAGGCGACAGTTCCATACAAAGCTACTTGATGCAATGGAATACGTTAACACAAGATGGTAGATAGATGGATAATAAGTCGAGAAATTCATGGCGTAGAACAGTTGAGGAGGAGTCACGACAATTGGGAAAGAGTTGGAGAGATCTAAAGATCATTGCCAAAAACCGTACACGAAGGCACGTAGGCGTAGTAGAGGCCCTAGGACCTACTAGTGTACAGGACATAAGTAAGTAAAGTAAGTAACACTATGTTCCCAAATTTACAATTTCACACAGCATCTTTGTTATGAATTAGGATGAGGCCACGGGGGCCTCAGGAGGACGGCGGCTTACATGGCTTCATCCGCTACCTCTTAAAAAAATTAAAAAAAAGGGAAGAAAAGAGAGGCAATTCTACTCCGACCACAGACGGATTTAAAAAAAACACGGAAAATAGTAGAAAAGAAGAAAATGTTTAATGACCTACATTTGTCTATGGCTAGGAGAGATATCGGGCAGGACTTCGCGAACTAACCTAACTAGCCAAAACTAGACTTCAGCTAACCTAAAACTAAACTAATCCCTAACCTAAACCAAAACTTCTAACAAACGTCCGAGAGTAATAATTGTCATAAAAAGCTTCTCAATTTGCCTTTCGTATATGGCTCCATTTGTGCGAAAAAAGACGAATGGTCGCGAGAAGCTAGGCCCTGGACCACATATGGACCGTTGCGCCAAGTATTTGTATTTTTGTACTCCCTAATTGCTGTTACACCTTCTCAGAGTCTCTCCTTTCCATAGGTTTGCCATGAACCCGAGGCATGCCAGATGTTGTTGGCAAAGGTTGGCCAGCCCATTATATCCCACTGAATGATAACTCCGTCTATACTTATGTATGTATTCCCTTCTTCTCCGTCTCTCAAAGGACAGGGAAGATATAGTCTTGGTCCAGGAACCTTGGGTCGTGGACAATATGGTATGTGGACTCAAGACTCCAAACTACTACACCCTATATATGCGTAACAAAGGTAAACCCAGATCGTGTATACTGGTGAAAAGTAACCTAAATGCGATTTCACTCCCTAATTACAGCGATCGAGATACTACCGCAATAAAAATAGAAACAACCGACGGTGCCTACTACTTGGTTTCGGCGTATCTCGCCCATGATAACATGGACTCTCTTTTTGATGATAACCTGGAAAGACTGATCGCAGATGCGGGGATACAAAAAACTGGTCTCATCATTGGATGTGATGCTAATGCTCATCACTCCGTATGGGGCAGTTCCCACATTAACAAAAGAGGTGAGTTACTTTTCGATTCCATTCTAAGTACAAACCTTATTTTGTGCAACATAGGTAACGAGCCTACCTTCGTCACCAGAAACAGGCAAGAAGTACTGGACATAACACTTGCCTCCGATAGCATTGCCCACCATATTAGAAATTGGAAGGTGTCAAGCGAGCCCTCATTTTCGGATCATAGGTACCTCCAATTCTCCTTACATGTAGACTCTCCTAGCCCGCCAGTTTTTAGGAATTATCGTAAAACTGACTGGCTCAAATATAGGTCAACTTTAAGTTGTTTAGTTACCTCAAATCACCTTAACCCCCCATGCAATCCCCAAGAACTTGATCGCATGGTTGAAAATTTAACATCAGCCTTAAACACAGCGATGTCTTCTTCTTGCCCTCTGATCAAACCCAGGGGCAAAAAGAAGCCACATTGGTGGACTGCAGGGTTAGGCCCTTTAAGAAGTAATTGTAGGAAACTCTTCAATAATGCCAAAAGTACGAGAGACGCGCAAGATTGGGACTTGTACAAGGCATCCCTTAGCACATACAAAAAAGAATTAAGAAAAGCCAAACGAAATTCTTGGAGACTCTTCTGTGGTAAAATAGAAGAAGTTTCTGAGGCATCTAGGCTAAGAAAAATTCTCTCTTCAAATCCAATTACACCCAGTTACCTTAAAAAACCGGATGGAACTTGGACTACTTCCAGCGAAGACTCGCTAAAACTACTGCTTGACACCCATTTCCCAGGCAGTTCCCAAGTTGTTAACAGTATGGTTTCCAGCAGACCACTTTCACAAATTACCAACTCCTCAAACTTAATCACACTGAGCAAACTCCACTGGGCACTACACAGCTTCAAACCATACAAATCCGCGGGACCAGACGGCATAATACCTGCCGAGTTGCAGAAGTCATCGGACATAATTATGCCGGTGCTGAAGATGATTCTGCAAAGTTGTCTAAACCTGGTTTATATTCCAAAGATATGGAGAGAAGTCAAAGTTGTATTCATACCCAAAGCGGGTAAATGCTCTCATTCAAATCCAAAAGATTTCAGACCTATCAGTCTATCATCATTCCTCTTAAAAACATTGGAACGACTGATTGATATCCATTTACGCAACAGTATTGATAAGAAGCTACTGTCAGCGGCCCAACATGCGTATTGCAAAGGCAAATCAGTGGAGACAGCATTGCACTCACTGGTACGCAAAATTGAACATTCCCTGTTCCACAAGGAGTACACAATGGTTGCCTTTCTGGATATAGAAGGCGCTTTCAACAACGTCAATACATCAGCGATAGCAGATGCACTATCAGATCTGAAAGTTGACAGCTCACTCCGCGAATTGATCAATCTACTGCTCAATGGTCGGATTATCAATTCAAAGCTGGGTGGGACGACTATCAGAAGATCTGTTAGTAGAGGCACTCCACAAGGAGGTGTTTTATCCCCGCTTCTGTGGAATTTGGTGGTCAATGAACTATTGATAATCATGGAAGGCGAGGGATGCACAGCGATCGCTTATGCAGATGATGTTGCCTTGGCCGTCTCGGGAAAGCACCTAAATACTCTGAAGGAACTCTTACAAAACACTTTAAATAAGCTCACTAGATGGGCAGTTCGGTGTGGTCTGGGTGTAAACCCCCACAAAACTGAACTAGTACTCTTTTCAAGGAAATATAAAATTCCGCTAGTCGACCCTCCCTCTCTTAATGGAACCAGCTTAACCTTCTCTGATAAAGCAAAATATTTGGGTCTTATCCTGGATAGGAAGCTAAGTTGGAAACCTAATATTCAAGAAAGAGTAAAGAAAGCTACAGTAGCACTTTTCTCTTGTAAGAAAGCCATTGGGAATAAATGGGGATTACAACCTCGAATTACTCACTGGCTCTACACCTCGATCATTAGACCGATACTCACATACGGGGTGATTGTCTGGTGGACAGCCTTAGATAAAGCTATAAATCGCGATTATCTAAGTAAGGTCCAACGTACAGCTTGTCTGTGCATCAGCGGAGCACTACGTACAACTCCCTCCGCGGCACTGGACATTATATTCCATCTAATACCCCTCGATATATACAGCAAGCAAATGGCAGCAACTGCAGCCGTTCGCCTTGAAGCTACCCAACAGTGGTCAAGAAAAGAATTCGGCCACGCCTCTATTCTGAATAAATTCAAAATCTCTCCCGAAAACACGGACTACACCATACCTCGTTTAAATTTTGAGAAGAACTTCCTTGTCACCATCCCTTCCAGATCATGCTGGGAAGAAGATGCATTTTTAGAAGATGATTCTATTCACTTCTACACTGACGGGTCAAAAACCTTAGACGGAGTCGGTGCAGGTGTTTTCTCCGATAAGCTTAATCTTAAGCTCTCTTTCCGTCTTCCTAATCACTGTAGCGTGTTCCAGGCGGAAATAATGGCGATAAAAGAAGCCCTATCTTGGCTTAAGAAAAACGTGATATCTGCTAGAGATATCCGCATCTTTTCTGATAGCCAGGCAGCAATCAAATCCCTGGAATCGACCTCTATAAACTCTTTAGTAGCTCTAGACTGCCGTTCGTCTCTTGTGGAGATGGCTGAGCAGTTCAATATTCACCTGTGTTGGGTGCCGGGGCATAGAGACATTCCAGGGAATTGTAAGGCCGATGAACTCGCCAAAGAAGGAACAAATTTACCCATCTTGCCGGATAACGGCACCTTAGGTATTCCAATCGCTACTCGCAAACTTAAACTCAAGCTGGATGCTATCGAGAGTGCAAATCTTAGGTGGACAAGTGGTTTAACATGTCTAGCGACAAAACAGATTTGGCCAAAGCTGGATCTAAAACGCTCTAAGAATTTGATTTCTCTGAACAGATTGCATATCGGCACCACTGTAGGTGTCATCACTGGACACTGTCTAATAGGCAAGCATGCTACAAGGCTGGGCCTCTTCGCGAACGATTTCTGTAGAAGCTGCATGGATGAAGAAGAGGAGGAAACTATTCCTCACCTTCTTTGTCTCTGCCCAGCTCTCTCCCGTAGAAGGAAACTCCACTTAGGAGCTCCCTATTATAATGATACAAGCGACCTGATGAATATCGACATCAAGAGCCTCCTACGCTTCATAAGAAGCTCTAATTGGTTTTAAGACGAGTAGGTGGAGGGAGGCTTCTCCCATGATCCACGTGGTATCACAACGGACCTCTTTGGTCTAAGTGTGCTGGCGAATCTTAGCTGGCAGCCACTTCAACCTAACCTAACCTATGTATGTATTCAAGATGCTTATGGGAGTAGGTTTAGGGATGTTTTCTGAAAAACTCAATGTCAGCAAATCGAATCGATTTCTGGATATCGGCAGTGTTTTCCAAACGGATGTCTCAGCATTAACAATGGCTGCTCGGGAAGTACATAGCAGTGAAGGCAATACCACGCAATGATAATACATTTTTGATTGAAAGTCAAACAGCAAATAACATCAAAGCTTGTGTGTTGCTGCTGTGAATAGTAGTGAATAGGTCCTTGGTACACAACACAATGTAAGGCTCTTCCGACACAATGGCGCTTAAGAAAATGAGATGACTGACGAAACAGCAAGGAAACGCTCAGCACGATGGAGTTCTGACTTAGTAGGCTTAGAAGGCGCACAACATGTTGCGTTATCATGCAATGAAAATAAAGCTAAGTGAAGATACATATGTAGAGGCTACAGCGATGACGATGTACGCAAGAATACACCTCACTTCCTGTGCAACTGTCCAGGTCTTTTACTTACTTACTTAAGTAAGCGCTGCCATCCGGGGTGGACCTCAACCAACAACCGTCTTCAGCCAGCTTGATCATTAACCAGCTGTCTCCAGTTTCGCACGCCAAGTTCATTGAGGTCGCTGTCTTCCTCTACTGCGCCCTTTCTCGGGGGAGGATTCGAAGATTTTCTGGGCCGGAACATTGGTGCCCATACGCTCTACATGAACCAACCATCTCACCGTCTATGCAGACAGGACCGAAAATCACTCGAAGAGTTTTCCTCTCAAAACAACCAAAAGCAACCTAATACACTTTTGACAAAGTCCATGCCTCTGCACTATAGAGCAGGACTGGGATGATTAAGGACGTACAAAGGATCACTTCAGTTGTTCGACACAGGGCTTTGCTACTCAATTGCCTTCTTGCGGTTGGCAAGAATTACTTTTCGTTTTATCACAGTGCTGGTGTTGTCTCTTTTAACAGCGGAACCTAGGTAGAGAAAGTCGATAACTACACTTGTCCGAGACGCCGGTGTTGATTGCCCTTTCCGTTTTAGTCTCAATACTAACGAAATGATCCAATGAGGATCAAGCAAACAATGCTGAGGTTCCATTCACCAGGCATACTTTTATTCGACGATAGCTCCGTATGGCTATCTTCACTTCGTCTAGGTTGAGTGGATGGAATTGTTGGTCTACATCGTCCATGATTCATTCTGCCTGACAGCGGGATTTAATTCATCGTCGCCGTTTACAGTCTGCAGAAGTGTTTCTTCCATATCCTCAGCATCGACTGCGTTTCTACTATGATGTGCCTGATCGTCTTGCAGACTTCTGTTCGGGCTATGTAGCCTTGTCTAGATCTTTTTAGCTTTTGGTAAAACTACCGAATCTCCTTCTTGTTGTAGCATCTCTCAACCGTGCGCTTCTCATAAACCCAGTGCTCGTCTCCCCTCTTTCGCTTTACATAAAACGAAGACGAAACGTTCCAACGTCGAAACCAAAGCACTTGCCAGTGCGTTTGATCCTTGTGATTGTACTCTACATAGAGGAGGAGTGAACGCTACCTTACCACAGACAGAGACTCCATATGGATTGGAAACCCTTTAAGTCAGTAAGTTGCACAACTTCTCATTAGCACATCATTAGCATTTCAGGTTGATACTACCTTTTAGATTTGATCGCCAATCAAAACAGGAAGTCGTCGTTTTGTAAACACAGACTGCGTTCATTTTTGCAGATATTTCGAACTAATTACTGTCATCACGATGCCAATTACGTATCGGCAATAACACCTAGAATTATCTAAACCAAGAAATTATAAATGATGTTCTCAACAATACTAAAAATTATATTAGATATTATTAGAGGCGTTACTACTAATTGCTCGTTGATCTCCTTATGTATGCTCATCAATCAATGTACCTGCATGTAAATCAATGCCAATGAAGTTAATCGCGTACTCAATAAACAACTTAATAACTCGCTAATATAGAAAAATAATAGACGTTAACTCTGTGCTCCAATTTGTTCATAATTTACAAGAGCTAACATTAAGTGGTAATTAATAATATTCTTAACACGCACGTAAACCTTATTAACCTCATTGTAGGTATTTAAAATTATTCTAGTCCTACTAAGTGCGCAAACTTGTTTTAATTAATTGTCTTGTTTTATTATGTTGACACGTTTTAGGTGTTTTTATGTCAAACGCGTGTTCGAAAGAAGGACATTGTTCTAAAACTGCATCTAATTATCCATTTCTGATCGGATTTTCACTTAAATTAAAAAGTCTCGAGTCCTAATTTGGGGAAACGCTTTTTATGGGAAACAATTGAGATCGATGCTATTTAGTGAACGTACCCTTTCGAACCAAAGCCTTGTCACGAACCAATCCACAGCAACCATGATTGAATGCAGTTGTTATGACCAGGATTGGTAACCGTGATCCTTGTGGATATTTGATAGTGGTGGATAGTGATCTGTCACTAAGTGAATTGTCGTCCAATGGCACATTAACGAGATCAATAGGTAGGTAGGTAGGTAGATGGGTGCCTTGCGACATAGAGTCACTGCTCACTTAGACCAGGTTGGTCCATTGTGGCCCAATCTTTTAACCCTGCAAACATGTGAAACCGCTGTTAGAACCACCCAGATTATGATATGAATCTCAGGAGGTCCGTCAGCTCTGCATTTCCTAAGTCCTCCAGTTCCGAAAAGAAGTAACTTCCAAGAGTCTTCATTCTTATGACGGAGAGGGCAGGACAATCACACAGCAGATGACGAACAGATTCAATTTCTTCTTCGTCCCTGCAACTTCTGCAAAAGTCGTTATGTAGCACACCGAGTCATTCTGCGTGAACGCCGATAGCACAGTCTCCAGTAATTATGCCAGAAACAACCCGTGCGTTATAACGACTAAGTTTTACCAGAGAGGTTGATCTCTTCTTGCTGATGGCCGGCCATAGCGCCCAGGCCGTTGGGCATGTTTCCAGATGAACCCAGCGTCTGTTTGCTCGACCGATGGCTTCTTTCCTAGCCAGCTCATCAGCCTTTTTATTTCCCTTGATATCCATGTGCCCTGGTACCCAGCAGAGGGTCACCGCTTTGGCTCTGGATATCTCGTTTAGGAGTGACTTGCAGATTCTCACAAGCCTCGACCCGATTACCGCGGAGTCCAGAGCTTTAACGGCTGCCTGACGTTTTGCCAACGATATTACTCTCGCTAATAATTTCAGCAGCCTGTATGATGGCTGTGACTTCGGCCTGAAAGACGCTGCAGTCGTCGTGAATTATAAAGGAGTGGTTTATTCCTAGGGCTTTACAATAAACTCCTGGTCCCGTGCCAATGTCCATCTTAGAACCATCGGTATAGAACGCCAGCTCCTTTTTCATGCTCCTACGGTTCTTCCAGTACACTGTCAGGAATTTTTGTAGCGAATCTCCTTTCAAAACCCAATATCGGGTTCATGTGATCAGTTTCCGTCGACCTGTTGGTAGTCTCCCATCGAGACAAAGTGGATGCATGACCGTAGAGGCTCGATGACCACAGTCGATCTTCTTTTAGTCTTACCACGGTTTTGGCAGCCGCTGTCGGTGTTGTTCTCATTGATCCCATGACTCCGATACACGCTGCCTTCTGGATTTTCGAGAGGTTTGAGAGCTGGTATTGCTTCTCAAGTACCATCCACCATACTAATGAACCATATGTAAGAATGGTTCTTACCACCGCCGTGTATATCCAGTACACCACAGCTGGTTTTAAACCCCACGTATTACTGAACGCCTTCTTGCAAGCATAGAAGGCTACGCTTGCTTTTTTGATGCGTTCGGTAACGTTATCCTTCCAATTTAGTTTGGAATCCAATATTACGCCCAGGTATCGAGCTGAACTTGAGAGACTTAGTTCAGTACCACCGATATTTGGGCGTCTGAAGGTAGGGGTTGATCTTTTCTTAGTGAAAATAGTAGGATGACCACATCATCGGCATAGGCCGTCACGTTGAAGCCGCTATCCTTCAATATTACCAAGATCTCATCGACTACAAGGAGCCATATAAGGGGAGACTGAACTCCGCCTTGGGGGGTTCCTCTGCAGACGCTTCTCCGGACGGTTATGTCTCCTTGCGTCGAATATATAACTCTTGATTTAAGCATCTGTGCAATCCAGTTGCAGAGGCCGGTGTTAAGGTGAGCTCTGTGTAGACTGCTCAGGATCGCGTCAATGGTAACGTTGTTGAACGCCCCTTCGGTATCCAAAAACGCTCCAAGAGTGAACTCCTTGAGGTGGAGGGATCTTTCTATGCTTGATACAACCCTGCGGATTTTTTCAGTTTTCAGCAGAAAAGACGACAGACTAATAGGTCTCAGGTCTTTTGCGTTTGTGTGGCTCGCTTTCCCCGCTTTAGGGATAACAACGCGCAGCTCCTGTCATGCTTTAGGAACATATCCTAGCCTTAGGCATCCTGTAAAGATATCAATAAAGAGCGAGGAAGGTGATACTGCTGCTGTCATCTATGAATTAGTACGCTAAAATGCTTAGCAAAAGGAAAATGGCCCGTGAGAACGCCTATAAGTTGTCTTCAGTCTTTTCTGCTGAGAGACAGCAAGAATTCCGCTGATTTCTTACAAATGTTCGGGAGCAGTCGTCCACCTGCATCATGGAGAGCCGTGTCGCACACAATTGACCGAGGTAGCGGGAAGACCTTCGCAGGTTTAGGTCCTGAGAAAAGATTCTCTGAGCCTTGTTTAGCAATCTCATCAGAGATCTCATTTCCCGCAATAACAGTGTGACCTGGGATCCTGACAAGAGTTAAAGAGTTCAGTCTTGCGACCAAATTCGAAGAGTTATTGGATTCTCGAACTATTTTGGAACAGGTTTATAGGTTGAGCAAGGACTTAATCGCACCCTGAGTGTCACTATAGGCGCAGTTACAATACAGGCGGTAGCCATTAGGATAGCATAGACCTAACGAGTAGTAAAGACTCTCCACTACGACACCAGCGCCAGACCCTTGATCATTTTTGGAGCCATCCGTGAAAATTTGATTACAGCCCAGTCCAGGTTCAGACTCTGGCTGAAGTCAAACTGAACGCAAGAAAAGTCGACTCTAAATTTGCACAGTAGCCGAAGTTCCGGTGTCATTGGATCAGATGGCATATCCATACGAACTACGGTCGTAATATACAGTACACTGTAAGTAATTGTCGCGGAATGTCATCAAAGCCACCTCGTCTGAGGTAGATTGCTTTGACAGTACAGCCCATGGTATACACACGTTTCAAGCGAAGGTAAATCAAGTAAATCAATCAATCATTTGGAGCCAGACGTACTCGGGAAAGTTGCCGTGAAGCCGAGAAAGACCGTTCTTTGAAGCTTGATGAAGAAGGCATTTTTGCGCGAGAGTCCCCTCCACTAAACAACCGACGTGGAAGCTAGAAAAGGCCTTATCATAGCTTTATATGTAGGTCCAAAGAACCTTTTGCGATGATAAGCACCATGTCTTGCCAAAAGCACTGTTACACTGCCAGAAGACTGAGAGCGCCTTGGACGTCTTTGACTTGACATGCTTCGCCCAAAAAAGTTTTCTATCTAGGATCACTCTTAGATAGTTAACTTCATCGGAGATTTGGATAGTGACGCCCTTTAGCACTAACTGCGTCACACCGGTCACATTTCTCCTTCTCGTAAAGAGAGCAACTTAGTTTTTTAGAGGGTAACATAACGGCCACATTCCGCAACTACTACCAAAGCTCTGTTCATCAGCATTGCCCCAGTCCACAATGCTAACGTCTCATCTACCTTGTGTTGTCTAGCAGAGTCACACATGCAGTCCAAGGTCGCATTGCCGAAAGCGCTCTCTATGTCGATGAAGATACCCATAGCGTATTCTTTCCTTGCAACTAGATTTTGAAGCTCAGTCCACGCTGATATGCATGCTGCATCTCAGAAAGGGGGTGCGTCTTCAGTGCAAACCTGCGCATGGGAATCTCGACTAGTGCGTCCAAGCTTTTCAGCAAAAAGGAAGACAGACTTATAGATCTGAAACTCTTTGCAAGGGAATGGTCATCTCTACCAATTTTTGGTATGAAAGCCACTCGAACCGTTCGCCAAGGCGTGAGGATATATGCCAGTGCCAAACCAGCGGTGAAGATTCTCTTTAGATTTGGTAGCAACCTCTTACAGCCAAGCTGGGTACACTCCATTAGTACCAGGCGATTTGAAACTATCAAAGGATGCCACAGCAAATATGATACCAGCCGAGTTTATTTGATTTCCTGGAAAATGAGTTTCAAGCAGAAGACTGGAGGTCTTCGCGATTTCATCGTATGTTGCATTTGCTGCTTCCTCAAACTGTGTTTTGAGCATTAGTATCGTACGATGTAAATAATCCCATTTCCTGAACGTTAATATATTCTTAAGAGGTGGAGGCATTATCGAATCATAGGGAAAATAAGCTGATGCAAGACGAAGGTTTTCTATTATCCGTTCGTTTGATAGCTTACTGCTGCAGCACACAGATCCTGGCAGCAAAACTGTCCAATTGTGGTCGCTAAAAGGGAGTTTGGTACAATGAGACGAGCTCTCAGTCTTTCGGATCGTTCATTACAGAGTACCAGAGTATCTTAACACCCCGAACACCTCCCAAACTACAGAAGCACTTATTCTACACCCAAGGTTCTTGTACCCGGGAGCACTGTGAATCGCTGTATTCGAACCAACCAGATAGAGATATGAATCTCAGGTGGCCCATCAGTTCAACATTACTCAAGTCCTCTAGTTCCTAGAAGAAGTAAATACCAAGGGTCCTCATCTTCATCCTCCATTTTCTTTCTTAAAGAGCTACGTAAATTGGGATTACTACAAAAGATCAAGTCTGAGATGCATGCAGCATGATACCTAAAAGGGGTTCACCGCATTGGCTCCAGATATATCGTCTGAAAGCTATTTGCAGATCTTCATATGCCTCGATCTGATTACATAATTCAGAGCCTTAACGGCTGTTTGGCTGTCCATATAGATAATTATTGCTCACACTCATGGTCTCTGTAGCCGGTGTAGTGGCAGTGATTTTGGCTTGGAAGACACTGTAGTCCCCATTAATACTAAAGAAATGGGTTATTCTTAGGGCTTAGCAATAAACCCCGGGCCCTAGGCCAAGAACCGTTGGCTCTATACCAATTAGCTGATACCTTTTCATTGAAAATTTTCTGGTTGTGTCAGGAACTTCTGCTAGAAATTCTGAGAGCGAATCTCCTTTCGAATCCTAGCATCTGGTTCATGCGGCCGATTTCCGTCGCTTCTTTAGAGGCCTCTCATTGGGATACTACTGGAAAGTAGCCGTAGGGGTTCGATGTCCAAATTCGGACTTTTTTTTAGCCTTATAGAGGTTTTGACAGCCAAACTGCTGCAGTAAAGATCAAGCGGAATGAAACTTGGTATAGCTTCCATTGCGGCTGTTGATGTTGTTCTTATTGACCTAATGACTCCGCAGCTTTTTAGATTTTAGTGAGGTTTTTAAGCTTAAGCTGGTATTGCTATGAAATACTGTGCCTTACAACCAATGTGTGGCGACAGTTTAAAGATCAATGTATTAGTTAACACCTTTTTTACTGGAGTGGAGAACTACGCTTGTTTTCCTGAAGCGTTCATTAATGTTCTCCTTCCAGTTTTGTTTAGAAGAAGACATTCAGATATCGAGCTAAGCTTGAGATACTAAGTACATCGCCCCCGATATTTTGGGGATCTGAAGGTAGGGATTGATCTCTTCTTAGTAAAAAAGAACTACCTCCATCTTTGAGGGATTGACTCCCGGTCCTTTGTTGCTACCCAATGATTCACTAATTGCAGTGCGAGTAAGTTTCTCTGAAACCCTGATGACCACGTCGCCAGCATATGTAGTCGCGTTGAAGCCATTTTTCTTCAATATTACCAATATCTCATCCACTACGGGGAACCCTATTAGGGGAGATAGAACTCCGCCTTGGAGGGTTCCTCTGCATACCCTATTCCGTAAGGTAGCACTCCCTAGCGTTCAATTTATTGTTTTTAATAAGCATGAGCATAAGCCGGCTTGGAAAAAATCGGTCAACTGTCAACAGCCGGTGGTGGATACTCATTCAGGTAAAATTTAACCAACTAAACGACGGAGTAAGAGGGGAATAATCAGAGTAACAGCAATGGAAGCGAAAGTCAACAGTGGACCATTCCGGCCCTTCATCTGCACATTTCCTCCGTCAAATGAGAAGCAGTGCACCACCGCTCCGTATAGGCCACAAGTTTCAATCAGAGGAGAATTGGGTGGAAATTTGCACAAAAAGAGCTTCGAATAATCGAGAAAGCAAGAAAGCGACACAAGAAGCCTAGAATGAATAGCTAACTAGCCCCGCGAAGCAATAGTAAACGGCAGCCCCGCGGAAAAAGACAGTGTTGAAGGAGGATCATAAAGGAGGACCGCCACGACTCAGCAATGGATGTCGATCAATTTCCACGATCACATAAAACCAAACGTAGGAGACTCATCAAACATTAATCTGGCGGATAGCTTTCACAAAACCAATAAACATCCTCGCAATTCCATCCGAGCTCTGAGGAAAGGATACCCTTTTGCATTCTAGGCCTACATCAACAACGAACAGTTAATCCTAGTTTGCTCACATTTCCGGTATGTTATCGGCGGTAATTGTAGTTTTATTGACTTCTGTGAAGGCAAGTATCTACCATTTGAACTAAATCGCATTTAGATCAGGATATTGAAGCAATATCAAACTATCTGTGGCGGTGCAGCAGTAATGATATCGTATCTTGACGTACATTTTCGGATGGGATCACAATCTTGGTTTGAATTACGGAAATCTAATGGCATTTAAGTCTACTGATTTTCAGATTGAAGGACCCCATAAAACTGAGCTACATTCCAACCTAAAAGATTGCTGACAATCAGCAGGCATCGAAATACAATGCAGCTGCTTACTTGCTGTTACAGATGATAAGCTGTACTTTTGAGTGCTGTACAGCTTGGTATTCACGCTTAATCTACAAAACTGCAAACTTGAGCTCCAAGTTCTGATCACTTTTGTCACGGTTTCTACAAACGTGCTCCAATAAAATTCCGCGCAGTTGTTTCTTTAATTACGTTTACCAAATTCTAGAATAATAAGAAAGGACCAGACCAGACGGCCCAGTAGGTTCCCTTTGGGAATTTGTCCACTTGCACAAACACTCGTATCTATGGGTAAAATCAAAGGGCCGCGCTCTTAAGTCTGTAACAACCACCGTCAAAACTCTTACACACTGCCAAAGCCGCGGCTTCGTCTCCTGCCTAGAAGACGAGTCGGCATAACCGACACAGAAAGACTTTGTCGCGGCTTGCAATCCTTTTGATCCACCGCGCACCGCACCGTATGATCATAATTACTTATGCCATTTGGAATGATTGTGTGTCTGGAATGTGTCCTCGATGAGGTCAGCGTTTATAACTGTTTAATTGACCCCATCCTCTTGGGCTGGTTGACATCTCGAAATCTAATTGCTGATTCTACACTTGTTCGTCACCTTTTCGAAGCAAAAATTCCTCAATGAGCCAAAATCCACAAGCGAACAACAAAAAGAAAAGATGGCTCCAGTCTGGAACATTTTTGGGTCACGAATTTTTCAGCCAGTACCACAGCGGCGCGGTGTGGCTCCTTGTAAGAGTATCTACCTGTAAGCACAGAAGCCAGCCGGCCATCACCACGTAACGCGTTTGATTTCTATTAAATCAATCAAATCAATTTCGTTGCGAAAGTGATGAATTATATCAAAGCGGAGCCGACGGCACTGCTCTTCTGTGCTGTGCCATCCCCAAAAGCCTGAGAGGAAACCAAGAGCTAGGTTTTTTTTTTTTTTTTTTTGCCGCGACTTGGATTGTATCTGTTTTTTTTTTCAGATGCATCCCAGAGGTGGTTTTGGTGTACTTTTGATGATGCGCAGTTTAGAGGCTCGCTATGATGGCGGGGGCCATACCTCGTTTGCCTCGTTTCTAATTCTTATTTAGCAATTTTTCGCGTGATGATGTCGACGATGATGATGATGACGATGATGGGGGCCAGTCCGCGAGGATGGCTACTTAAAAAATCACTCACATACCTAACTGCGGGACAAATATTTTTTGGTAAAAATAAAATGTTTGTCAAATTTCCCCTCACGATACCGGCGAAGATGACCGGGACAACAAAGTTGGCCATTTAGAGAGCTTAACTCGTGTGGTGTACAACAGTGGATCATGGTCTTTGTCGCTCTTGCGAAAGTGAAACGCTGCTATAAAGTGGCCATAACTGGTCTGGTACCACTGTGCCTGGGATATAATTGCAGTCAGTGCTGATGGTGGTGGTGTGCCGGTTGACAGGCTTCATACAATTGACGTTGCATCATTTCCTCTGACCGGAGGAGAGTAACTACGTTCAGTGGAGTTTAATTGATTTCACAGCCGCACCAGCAGTTGACACATTGAAATTATTAATTTTTTTTTTTTTTTCTAAGCTTGATAATTTGTTGTGGCGTGAGTTTATTTCCGCTCCATATACACTTATGGTGGTCGGGTAAGGTCGGGAATCACCTGGTTTTCCATAGTGAATGGATGGATGGGTGGTTATTAAGCGCGAGTCCACTTTTACATACCTGAGAGCGAATGTGATTTTAATGAGTGCTCAGCACTGATCTGATGAAGCAAAAGTGAAAATTATCAGCGAAACTTATTTGCGGTCAACCATGTTAACGAGATGATTATCATAGATTAAAGGTAACTGCTGCGGGTGACTGCTTTCCTTTTTTTTGTTCATTGAGAGTTTTAAATTAGAATTGCTTATCTCTGTTAAGCACTAAACAGAGCGCACTAAAACCCCCGTTCCTTCTTCTTTTCCTTTTGTCCGACGAGGTTATGATCAGGATTATAGGGATCATAACCCTCCCACTTTACTGCATCCCTACTGGTCCGCCTGTGGGGTTCGCTGATTCGACCTCAGAAAGTATCTACAGATCTCCCGGTAGCGAATCACTTCGTCATTGAGGCCAATCAAATGCTGCTGTTTTTGTATTTCTGCGATCCAGGAGTTTTTTGGCCTCCGTCTCTTCCGCGCTTGTATAGGAACGTTGATTGGCATTGCCTTTTTGACAGAATGCTTAAGACCCCGTACTCCAATCTTTTCGGGATGTGTTCTTTGACGTGAAGGCTTCCTCGGATCTTTGAACTTCTAAGTCGATCAAGCTTTATCACCCCTGCTGTCATGCGAAGCATCTTCATCTCAGCTGCCGTTAATTTGCTCTCATAGTTTTTGTACATTGTCCAGCATTGCGAGCCATATGTAAGCGCCGGACGAATAATGGTGGTATAGAGCCTTCCTTTCAGGGGCGTTTTTTGGTCACAGAAGATAGCAGAGTTTTCTTGTCACTTCATTCACCCATTGATGTCGGCCTAGATGGTTGCTTCGCTTGTGATCTTAGATCCCAGATACTTGAACTTTTCCCACGTGGGAATCACTTTTCCATTCAATCAAATGTCTGGACTAGGTCGTAGTGGATCAGAGAATGGGCAGTACAGGTACTCTGCATTTCGATACCCATTTCCCTCCAAAACATCCAGTCATACATCGAGTGCTCGTTCCAGGGATGTTTGATCCTCGCTTATGATGGCTTCATCGTCAGCAAAGAATAACTGACGCAATTTGGGGACCGTCACTTTCTTCTAGGTCTGCAATAAAAAGCAAAAATCTTAAGACGCTTCCATGGTACACACCGACTTTAATTGGGGACTACTCCGGCGGGGCATCTTACTCCTGTCTTTGCTTCTTCATCCATGTCCATGATCGCCTGTGCGTAGTTATCTGGAACTCCTCGATGTCTTAGTGCCACCCGTATCAGATCTCTTGGTTGTCTGTCAAATGTCTTTTTAAAATAAAAGATGTTACGTGATCATTCACGATTATGATCCTCATATTTTGGATTGCATCTGTGCTTGATTTACTCGCGACAAACCTTGTTATTTGACGCAATCGACCGTCTAATACCCGTCATGGTGTGTGACATCAGCTTAATATAACGGTAATTATCACAGTTTCCCATATCAGCCTTTCCTTTGTGCAAAGGAAGAAGATAACTTTCCCTCCACTGATTAGGCATTGGATCGCCTCTCATGAGTTTGGAGGTGAGAATCATGAGCCATCTAGTCCCGATGTCTCCAATCATTTTCCGAATCTCACAGGGTAACTCGTCCGGCCCAACTGCTTTTCGCTTTTGGAGGATTTGACTGCTTTCCCAACTTCATCGACTGTTATGTCGGGTACGCCTCTATAGTAAGGAACGGTTCTGGAAAGCCGGGGAAACTGTTCGTTTAAAAGTCCCTCACAACACTGTCGCAGCCTGTGTAGAATTTTTTCGTCGTCCACAAGGAGTTTACCTTGACCATTGTTGATGAAGTTTGGCAAACGAATCTCCTGACCATATCTTCTTCTCTGGGCGGGTACCTTGAAGATGGTTGTACCCTTGTTATCATCTCTGTTATTAGAAATGCACTCTGACCAAGCCTTGAGTGCCACTTTCTTTTCAGTTATCACTACCTTAGCTTCCTCTGTCCACCACCATGTTTCTTTGCCGTGTTGGTAGTGTCCTTTGGAAACTCCGAGCAGTGATTTAGCTCTCTCTAAGGATGACCGCTGTAGGGAATCCCACATATCTTGTGCTCTGCACTCTTTAACCTCAACTTCGTCGATATTGTTACGAAGGTAAGTTTTCATGTTGACAATAAAAGCTTCGTCTTTTTCCTTATCCAGATTGTACCATTTGATTTTCGCAGAAACCTTTGTTTGTTTGTTTTTCTTTTTCGACGTCTCCATAAATAGTTCTATAAGGAGGAGACGGTGTTGCCAGGTGATCGTCTCTCCCAAGATCACTTTGCAATCTCTAACCCTGGGCTTCATGAAACTATGTAGCTACCAAATGCTAGTCAATTTGGGTTTCATTTCCTCCACTGCTGTAAATGATCAGGTGTCGGCTTTGTTTGACGAACATGGTATTTAGTAATTAGACCGTATAACTTGCACGTACTTAGGACGTCGTCACCAGAAGGGTTCCTGGTGCGTATCCCAGCTCTCTATGGCAAACTTTTGTCCGTACGGTCAAGAAACGCGCCAGATTTCCCATGTTTCGCCATTTCGTTTCTTTAACACACAAGATGTCCATTCGCCTTGTACTCATCATCTCTTCCAGCTCGTACCTGCGACCACTCATACTTCCAACGTTCCAACTAGCTTGCTTTAGGTTTCGCCTAAGCCGTTGCATTATTTTACTATCCCCAGGAAACCCCGGCTCTGACCCGAGCATTTCTGCTTGTCCCAGGATCAT
Organism: Blera fallax; assembly: GCA_946965025.1. Taxonomy (NCBI): domain Eukaryota; kingdom Metazoa; phylum Arthropoda; class Insecta; order Diptera; family Syrphidae; genus Blera; species Blera fallax. The sequence goes on from OX337244.1 coordinate 97,701,839, forward strand.
AACGATGTGTAGCATTAGTAGTGCCTGGCGGGGTAGTGCCTTTCATTTTAGCGTTCTTTGCCACGTTCTTTGCCACGCTAATTTAAGTGAATTGGACACGTGTATGCCCCTATTATTTGTTGTTATCTGATTTCTCCTTTTATGACACCAGTAATCTCCAGTCACCTCATGGATTCGTGCGGCCACTGTTAGGTGGTACCCTAAAAATAATTTTAGGACCAACAAATGGGCGACAAGCGCCTCTTCTCGCAAGGCTATTCTACCATTAGTTGCCTTTGAAGTCCTCATGATCTGGAATCCAGGCAACGGTAGCCTTGTTGTTAAAAGCAAGACGCTAGACAAGCATGGACCCTACCGTATAGTATTTGTGGGCTTATAGGGTCTATGCTCTGTAGACATTCTCATGCGCATAGTTCAGCATGAACTTCTGCTTGTCACGCGTTCGAAATTGTGATCATATATCCCAGCACCAGTGCTGCCATTTTCCAATTTGGTGGTGTAAGACTTTCATTTTCCTAAAATTCCTAAAATCCTAAGAATTGGTATCATGTAGTATTCTTAACCTGTAAAGTAACCTGCCAGTATCTGAGGCAGCCTAAGAGCACTTAGCGTAGCCTTAGTTTCCTTCTACATCGCCAAATGTAGCAACGTGAGACTAAGCATTGATCCTTTAGCTGCCGTTGGACACGTTTTCATTGCCCCAAAGCCTCTAAAAGTACTCTTCATCATGTCACAAGTTCTTTTTGGCAGTGGTTGGTAGTGTATGATGATAACAGCTACCCCAACTGATCTTTGGCATTTAAGGCCCTATACGTGGTTCTACCTGTAAGTCGTGCCTACTCCCATCTCCCACTATTTGGGTGGTCTCAGTAGCGGTACACAATTTTTTGTATCCATCGATACCTGTCAACAAGGGCCCCCATATAACCTAGTCAACAGAATTCAGTAGCAGGAACTTAAGTCCATCCACAAAACAGCCAACAGTGATTTGACCGTAGACGTGATCGTCTACCCTTATCACCCCTCAAAGTGATGAAGAACTGAAACATTCAAAATCCAATTTGTAAACTCCTCGGGCATACATTTGTTACAAATTATTATTCGGTGTCACTCAAAGATCCTCCATCCCGACTAACTACCGCATGTCGGCACAGAAGCCCTAGAAGAAGTCAATTTAAGTCGGCACATCGCACATCGCACACCGACTACCCCTGATGTGATGTGATGTGTTTATTAGACGCCTCTATGAAATTATCACCACGTTACAGTGCGGCTCATAATCATTTGTTTTCTTCGACCTCAGACATCGGTGCAGCTCAATAAGAGAGAGCACATACTCGTACTCGTACCACTATCATCATCATCATCAACAGCATCATCACATCGCAGCTCTAGCGGCCTGTGTGTCATGCCGCTTCTCCAATAGGCCCAATGCGGGTCCCAGCCAACATTGACTAATGCGATGTGGCAAATATGCATTCTTCATTTATCTTCGTCGGATGTCAGGTAAAGTGCTACTGCAAAGTGCTACCTTAAGGGCCGACGGCATTTTGCGGTAATTGTGCAAGGGCCGGGTAATTAAGAGCGATTACACATTAAGAACGTAAAACGACACACAACTGATTTTCCCGCAACGTTATTGAGAGGTGGAAAAACGTTTTCGGCCTGGCCGACCTCTCGGACTCGTGATGTGTGATTTATACGTGCATATGGCGTTTTGTGTGGCAGGACGAAGCAATTTGTAGCATTTGGCATATGCTATGAAAATTAAACACATTCCCTGGGAATGTCGGACGAAGAAAGAAAGGTCTTGCGATTCTCGTCTTCTTATTTAATAATAGCAATGGGAATGCTTTGGAAAGGATATACTTACATACATCTGAGGCATTACGTGGCGCTTGGAAAAAACAAAATCGTTGGCTAAGTTCGGAGGTTGCTACGGGGTTTTATGGATACCTTCAGCCTAAAAATAGACTTAAACGACATTTGAACTGAAAGCTTAAAGTTTTACCGCCAAAAATTTAAAAAAAGAATGAAGTTCACCGAATTTATGACTCCTTGATATGGTATGGTATGGTATGTACACCTTAGAGAGTGCTTGTACGGGGTCCTTTTGGCACATTGTGATTGTTTATATGTATAGTGTGGTACCGCCTCTAATTTTGCTGTCTATCGGGTGGTCTTAGAACAAACCAACCTGCGCTCCTGACGAAACATATCATGTGCCAGAATGGAGGTGGTGCTAGGTCTTCCAGCTAGGTCTTCCAGCTAGGTCTTCCAGACCTTTAAAAGTCAGTTTCCCATGTAGCGAAAGCGACGAGTTCGAAGATTGAGACAATCACTTAGCAAGTGTTTGATAGTTTAGATATATTCTGTGTCATGAGAGCTCCTGCAGTAATTAGGTGAGTTGATGCCTAGTCTGGCGGCAGAACAGATATTCTGGAAGGCGTCGCAAATGGTCTTGGGCAAGTTAGATCAGCTAAAGCTCAGCTAAGCCACCCTTGATATGTCTTCCAACAAGAGGTGATAGATGGATTCGGCTGCGCTGATAGAAACCAGTTTGACCTGAAGACAAAACCTCTGATCTTACAGCTGGCCAGATCTGATCGATTGTCTTAATCATGCAGCTTCGATAGAAATATTTGGAGGGCATATCCTAATCTACTGGCATGCCTGCCTATAAGACATTGGCATGTGAATACCACTTTTTTTCCATCAATTGAAACTAAACTGCATGTCTTTTTGCTGTTTAGGCTTGGCTCGATTTGCCTAGATTGGAAACAGGTATTAATATTATTCCATCTGACGTTGGAATATTTTATACGCTTTGGAGTTGCCTGGAATGTTCCTGGACTTGGACCCAGCAGAGAGATGGTTCGCATCGGTCCAGTAACAGATCGCAGATATTCGGAAGCTTACTGGTGTTTCTTTTTAAGTCAAGGGAGATGGAGGAGTTTCCTGCTCCTGCATTCATCCAGTCCAGTAACAGGTTTTTTATAGGTACGTACATATATGTAGTAATCGAATCCTTCCTAGCAAGTTCCTGCATGTTTAGATTACAGTGGTTTTTTTTGTGCCTAGGATAAACCTTAAGTACTTACTATGGTCTCGGAATGACAGAACTGTGCCCCAAGTATTAGTGGAGTAATGTATGTAAGTCCTTGTACATTTCACCATTTCTGTTTTGAAGAGACTGTGTTTGTCCATCTAACGAGTTCATTAAAAGCCAATCCATCAGGTCTCTTATTGCAGGAAGAAACTTGATAGGTTCGCATGAATGATTCTGTTGACTAGCATCCATTCAATGCAGCAGTAGAGAAGGCTGTCGATTTTTAAGTTGGTCAGGACAGCCGTTATAGCTTCAGCTTTGACTTTATTGAAATACCTTCAATTTTTAGGAACGAAACCATTGTAGACCTTTTATTTTTCAAAGGCTCTCTCAATAGTTCCGACAATTGTCTAAATGAGCTTAACAACAACAAATCTGGTCGCTCCCAGCTTGCCGTCATAGAGTCTTTTACGTCAATTGAAGAACAGGCGAAACGAGTCGGTCTTGAGGTAAACGAGGACAAAACAAAGTACATGTTGTCAACAAACAAAGCAGCATCTGTCCACCGCTTAGAACAAAACGTCACTGTTGACATCAGTAACCTCGTGGTTGAGGAGTTTACCTACCTCGGAGTAAACATCAACTCCACGAACGACACCTTATTGGAGATCAGACGAAGACTAACCCAAGCAAACCGCTGCTACTTCGGTTTATCGAAACAACTGGGTTCAAAACTTCTAACTCGGAAGACAAAATGCATGCCCTACAAAACACTAATCCTCCCAGTGCTGCTCTATGGTGCCAAGTGCTGGACGATAAACAGGAAAGCAGAACAGATTTTGAATGCTTTTGAAAGAAAAAGTCTTCATCGAATATTCGGTCCCATATGCGAGGAGGGCGAATGGAGGAGAACATATAACCGCGAACTCTATGAGCTGTATCAAGGTATGGATGTAGTCCAAAAAGCCGTCGAGTACACTGGCTTCGCAACATCGAGCGAATGGACAATAATGCTCGCTAAGAGGATCTTCGAATCTCAGCCTCCAGATTCGAGACGACAAGGAAGACCGAACCTCCGTTTTAAGGACCAAGCTATTGCGGATGCCGGAACGCATGGTCTGAAAAACTGGAAGCAGCGTGCCCAGGATCGAAAAGGATGGAAGGCTGCTGTGTCTCAGGCAGGGACCGTCCACGGGTTGGGAGCCCGTTAAGTATGTAAGTAAGTCTAAGCCTTCATCCTTGGGATAATTTTTGGTGGTTTTAGTTTAGCAGCAAATGAAAGAAGTGACTGAATTGACCGGACCCAGAATCATTTGAGGCTTTGTAATGATAAAACGTGACTGCAACAATCGAATCCAGAATCATTCGAAGTTGTCAGATACCACTGTCCAGCGAAGTTGGCCTAAAGGTTCGCTTTGTTGTTTGGACTGAGGGAGATCTGGGTGGCTACGAGGAGACAGTTCTGATAGATTCTAGTACTCTAGTATTGTGAGAGTGGGAATCTGCTTAGCGGCTTAGCAGCACGGTCCAGATCAGCAAATCCCTTGGCGAGTGATGAGCATAAAAGACATTTTTATATTGTAACGAACTTGCTTATGCTGCATATGCTTGAGTTGGACAAACCTATGTAAATCACCAAAAAAGTATTTTCTTAAAATTTCTTGTCTTAGATTGAAAAGACTGATGTTCCCTTTTCATCTCTGAAGCTTCTGCAGAAGCTAACATGTCTATCTATCAGACTATCTCTAGTAGCGGTTATTTCATATCTGCTGAAGCCTCTTATATCTGGTTACTTACTTGCCTTAAGCTGATCTTCAAAGTCCAATGTTGCAAACTATCCTTCGCAAAACAGGAAGGGAGGATATAGACCTTTTTTCAGTTGGAAAAGTTGCGGGAGTCAGTAAGAACGGTGTACAATGTCAACGGTAGATGAACACAAGGTTTGAAACTTTAAAACCTGTCAATGATATCCACAAAGATCAACTCTAAGAGAAGAGCAAAAATGAACAGGTTTACTCGGTGGGTTGGTCATATCGCGAGCAAGAAGAACGATACGCTAGTAAAACGCATTTTTTTTAGTCCAATCCGATTTGTTGCAATAGACGGCGATGATGATAGCTTGTACCTGAGTCTTGTAGATAATAATGACGTAGGTAGCGAACTTGTTGTATAAATACTTTCGGATAAATAATCGGAAAGACCTATAAACGCTTTCGTTTTTCTTTCTCACAAATACTTTTTGGCGTTTTCTGGGAGTCGAGCCTCCCGCTCAGCAATCCAACGCACTAACCACTTGAGCCATGGCGTTAAAGCATTTACTTCCGTTCATATCCTGCGTTAGAAATTTTAAGGCTTTATTAGGGACTATAAGAAGGAAACTGCAAGCCATAAAGTGTTTTCTGTAATAAATATTCCAACTTCAATCACAAAGCATTCCCATTGCTGGCAACCGAAAAAAGACCTCCATTTGTACAAACAAAGGATCGATTTAAATGTGACAAGAGCAAGCGAAATGGTAGCCTTTATTGGGAGTACCCTGTCATTCCTTGAAACTCCATCCCAATCCACGAAAGCCTTGTCATGTGTACTCGTACCTTAAAGCATTGACCATGAATCTCGCACGCTGATAGAGATAAGACCCATGTAGCTAGCGTACCCGTCAACATTTTCCAGCGTACAAATAATTTTTCTACATTAATAAACAACCCTCGACTTAAGGGTCCAGCAGTCCTATGTAAATACAAGGATGCCCCAAACGCAAAAATGTTTTATATTACCATCCACCGGTGGACAATCTAATTTGTCCATCTTCATCATCGTCATCATTATGGTTGTGGACGACCGCAACCGTGATGATGACGGCACACAAGAGGATTTCCTCGTAATCCTGGCAACATATGGGTCATTAAACATGTGGGGTGGTGCGATGGTTCTGTCGGGTGCGTTAACATACAGGTAACAAACGGAAACGATAGACCCACTTAGGGGTGACATTTGAAAAGTTTGATAGAAAAGTTAACCTCGGTTGTCACTTGAGGTTATCCTCTTTTAAATATGATACACTTGAGGGCGGAATAGGTTGTTTGTATGTTTATCAGGATTACCGGTCACTGGGAGATCAAAATGAGCCATTTAAAGCAATTGTTGGGGGGTGGGAAATAAAAAAGGACATTGTGCGTCGCTTTGTTATGTTTGGTGTCCTCTTAATTGTGGAATTTATTCCTCTGAGAATGTATTTCGTGGTCACTTATAAAGCATACGACTTCACATTAAGATTTTATTTTAATTTAATCCAACAAATACAAAAAGTCTTCCTACTTTCCATCGGAATCACTCGAAGTCACTCTCTTGCTGCCTCCCGACAAGGTCACTGGTCTTGATACGCTTCAGTTTTCTTTCTAACCCAACTGTATTGAGAAAGTTGAACGCTTGTTTACGTCCCAGCTATCTCCCAGGGCCATCTATCCCAAGTTCAATATGAAGGTAGGCTACGCTGACGTACCAGAGTGGCTTAGCTTTGAAACTTTTGAATAATCGTAATTTTGTTTAGCCTGTACAATCCCAAAGTCGTACTTATTTACTTAGTTGGCGCCAAAGTTTGGGGTGGGCCTCAACCCTCAACAACTCTCTCCAATTAAGACGATCTTTAGCTCCATATTCTCACCCAAAGGCGGTTGAGATCCATCTCTACATGTACGCGCCACCTAAAGCGGATCATCCTCTACTGCGTTGTCTCTGCACATTAGATTCGAAGACTCTGCGCGCTGGCACGTTGGCGTACCGCCCATCTCAAACGTCCAGTGCCGGGTTTCTTAATTAGGTCGATGTCCTTATACAGCTCTTTTAGCGCGTCGTTGAAAGGTCTATTCCGATGCCTGTTAATACAAACGGGGCCGTATATCTAACAAAGAATTTTCCGTTTGAAACGATTAGAAAATATTCATCCGCCTTCCATAAACTCCATGTTTCTGCGCCTTAGAGTAGGACTGGGATGGTAAGTCCCTTATATGGAATCACCTTAGTTGTTCGGGACAGGATTATACCACTTATTTGCCTTCTTAGCCCGCAGAAACAGCGATTGACAACAGCTATGTTTCGTCTGATTTCCGCGCTGATACTGACAAACTGCCTTCCTAACTCGAAGATATAGCTGTCCACTCTGACGTGCTGTCCGATTCACCCATGTTGCGTATCCCTTCTTATTGGTAGCATATACTTTGTTTTGCTCTGGCTTACATCTAAGTCTATCTTAGCCTGTTCTTTACTCGGAAACGGGTAGATCAACTCTTATATCAGAAAGAGCTACTCCAAGCAACAATTGCCCGTGTATCTGGCAGTCATCAGCTATTGAAAGCAGCGGCAACGAAATCTGTGTAGATCCTGCATACAGTGAAGGAGAAGGCCTGAGAAACTGAGTCCCTCTCTGAAGAATGTTAAAATAGAATAATCGTCAAAGCAGCTGTATGCAGTGCCACAACTGGAGAAGACTTTGTGTGCTGCCCGCAGTTGTCAAAATTAGAGCAAAGGTTATGCTTGAGCGAATAAGCAACCGCCTTAAAAACATTCTCGACGACGAGCAAGTGCATAGGTGTCCGGTATCTACACCCTGCGAGTCATCATTTAGTAGTGCATTGAACATCGATTAACGCTTAACGTGCTGTTTATTGACTTTGAGAAGCCAATCGACGTCAAGTTTAATGGCCTTGCCTTAAGCAGAATGGGCATACGAGCCCACCTTCTAGCTAAAGGCAACGTCCAACGGATCAAAGTGACATAGAGAAAGCCAGGCAGAGGAATTTGAAATCAAAAGTTTCATGCGACAAGGATATATCCTTTCACCGGTTTTGTTCTTATTGTTGATAAGGGGTATGCTCCGCCCTGCAAAATCAATGTGAACAAGAGGAATTCGAGTGGTTTTTGATACGTTGAGAGTGTTGTCTCGACCGTAGACGGGACCGAACAAGGCATACCAAATGGCATAAAGAAGCCTCGATCGGCTTTTGGTACGTTATCCAAATTATGGAGAAGCAATGATATTAGTGGGCGTGGCTCAGTGATTAGTGCGTCGGATTACTGAGCGTGAGGTTCGAGGTTCGAATCCCAGAAAGCACCAAAAAAGATTTTTCACGGTCCCACCTCTCGCGAGTGTCTGACAAAAATCCGAGAGTAATAAATGTGACAAGAGAACTTTAAGAAAAAAAAACTGTAGGTCCCTTCCATTTGTGTGGAAAAATATGACTTGCACAACACGAATGGTCCACATACCCTTCTACTGCGCCAAGTATTTCTATTTTAAGGATATTAGCTTAAAGACCAAGCTACTTCTTTTCCGATCCAATGTTGAACACATTCTGCTATATGGGTGTAGCCTCTGGAAAATACCCGCCACTACCACAAGAAATCAAGGGGCTTGAAACCGAAACAGGTCCACTGGATACACGAATGCGTCATAAGACCCACCATTTTTTATAGTGTAGTGGTATGGTGGCCAGTATTAGCCAAAAAATATGCAAGAGATTTGCTAACAAATGTGCAACGTGCCTGCCTTGGAATCACAGCAGCACAATCCTCAAAACCAACCACGGCCATGGAAGCGATTCTAAGCATATAACCTAGAAGCGAAAAGAATCGCAGGACTCTTAGCAACAAGGCTCAGAACACAGGACGTCGTAAAATTATAAAAAACAATAAGGGACTTAACACCACTTATCGACCGTCCAAGTTATGTTTTTGAAATACTGTCTTTGCTATCGAGACATTAGCTGAAGACCTCAGCGTGGATCGGCAAATCGACATGTGCTGTGCTCGACATGCAGCTATGAGCGCTATTACAAACCCCATGTCGAAATCGCGACTAGTAAGGGAGTGCAAAATAAAACTGAATCTACTTGCCAGACGTAACAAATTCGTCTCTCGAGGGTACCGCTGCATGAAAGTGTACCGGGCAACGAAAAGACAGATGAATTTACAAGAAAAGTAGCATGTAATAGAGAATTCTATCCTGTAAAGGCAATGGGGTCCCTCTTGACAACCATTAAATCTACAACCAATATGCAGATATGACGGGAATTTAACAACTACTGGACGAATCTGGATACGTGAAAAGTGGGCAGATCTAATATGACCTGCTAAGAGTCCCTAACAGGTCACATCAATCTCAACAAGCATTCGTTCAGACTCGGACTATCTGAAACAACAATCTGCGTCAACTGTGAGGAGGAGGGGGAAGATGTAGAACACTTCCTCTGACACTGTCCTGCAACAGCGAGGTTAAGACAAAAGATACTGTGGTCATCATCACCTCACAAAGATAGGAATCGGAGACATATTAGAATTTGCCAGGCGCACACGACACCCTCCCGATCACACCTCGATATAGTGCAGCTTATACTCCTATCTGCCCAATAACTACTTCCCCTCCTAACACAATTCCCACACCACAACTCTACCTTAAAGTAAATTAGACGAGAAGAATATACCAAATCAACCAACCAACCAACCACCACCCGAAAACTTTACTGGTGAAAAGTTAAAAGGCATGGAACGCAGTCGCTTCCTTCCTTTGATCATGACAATACCAACTAAGTCGGTAATGCTCCAATTTTCCGAAATGTGTTCTTTGACGTGAAGGCTTCCTGATTGAACTTCTAATTCGATCAAACTTTGTTACTCCTGTTGTCATGCCGTTAATTTAACCTCATACTTTTTGTGCATTGTCCAGCAATGCGAACCGTATGTAAGCGCCGTACGAACAATGGCGGTGTAGAGCCTGCCTTTCAGCTCAGGGGGCATTTTTTGGTCACAGAATATAGTAGAGTTTTTCTGTCACCTCATCCATGCTTACGCTATGATTGATGTCTGCATCAATGGTTGCTTCGCTAGTGATCATAGATCCCAGATACTTGAACTTTTCGCACGTGGGAATCACTTTTCCATTCAATCAAATGTTTGGACTAGGTCGGACTGGATCAGAGAATGGGCAGTACAGGTACTCTGCATTTTTGGACTAATTCGATACTCATGGCCTCCTCATTTCCCTCCAAAACATGCACCCATACATCAAGTACTTATTGCAGGGACGTTTGATCCTTACTTATGATGGGTTCATCGTCAGCAAAGAATAACTGGCAGATAATCTAGGACTGCAATAAATAGCAAAGGACTTATGCCGCTTCCCTGGTGCACACCACCACAATATGCCCCATTTTCAAAAAAGGCGAGAACTACCGAGGCATATCCCTGTTGAATGTCGCATACAAGATCTTATCCAACGAACTGTGTGGACGTCTAAAACCTTTCTGCAACACACAAGTGTTGCTTTCGGCCCGGCAGATCGACAATAGACCAAATTTTCACTCTACGAAAAATCCTGGAAAAGATGAACGAATTTCAAGTCGAAACTCACCACCTATTCATCGACTTTAAGACCGCATATGACAGCATTCATCGTCTCGAACTCTACCGTCAAAACTTATCCAGATGTGACGCGTAACGCTGGAATGCACGCAATTCTCTGTGCAACTTGGAAACAGCTCTTCTGAGCTCTTCCAAACGTGCACCGGATTTCGGCAAGGAGATGTGCTGTCATGTGACTTCTTCAATATCGTGTTGGAACAGATAGACACGGATGGCACTATCTTTCACAAGTCCATCCAACTGCTGGGATACGCAGACGATATTGACATTATTGGAAGATCCCGGCAAGCCACCGTAGAGGCGTTTACGGCTATTGAAGAGCAGGCGAAACGAATTGTTTTTGAAGTGAATAAGGAGAAGACGAAGTATATGTTATCAACAAACAAAAAATTATCTTCCAACAACCTTGGACGAAACGTCACTGTTGATAACTACAACTACAACTTCGAGGTAGTTAAGGAGTTTACCTAACTCGGAACAAATATAGATCCCACAAATGACACCTTTGTGGAAATCCGGCAAAGAATAACCCTAGCAAACTGGTGCTACTTTGGTTCAAAAGTCCTAACTCGACGGACCAAATTAATGCTCAATAGAACGCTCATCTTACCGAGTGCTGGACGACAAGTCAGAAAGCAGAGCAAATATTGGGCACCTTTAAGCAAAAAATACTTCGGCGGATATAAGGCCCCATATGCGAGTAGGGCGAATGGAGGAGAAGATACAACCGCGAACTCTATGAGCTGTAGCAGGACGTGGATGTAGTCCAAAAAGCTAAGATACGTCGACTACATTGGCTCGGCCATATCGAGCGAATGGACAACAACGCTCCAGCCAAGATGATCGTCGAATCATAGCCCCCAGGCTCGAGACGGCTAAGAAGACCGAACCTCCGGTACAAAGACCAAGCTGTCGCGGATGCCAGAAAACTTGGTCTTCACAAATGGAAGCAACGTGCTCGGGACCGAGGATGGAAGACAGCCGTGTCTCAGGCAGAGCTTCTCCAAGGGTCGAGAGCCCTTTAAGCTAAGCCTGGTCTTCAATTGGTAAACTCTTCGGTAACTCCGGGGGGGTTCTTACTCTTGTCTTTGCTCCGTGATGCATGTCTATGGAACTCGTGGGTTCTGGAACTCAACGATATCTTAGCGCCGCCTATATTAAATCTCTTGGTAGTCTGCCGAATGCTTTCTCTAAAGTTCCCTAAAGAAAACTGATTTCATTAACCCAGAAAAATCTGTGATTTCCTTGGCTTAAATAATGCATAAGACGTTGATGTCTTGAGCCCCATTCGCGCCATCAAATATAAAGATTGACAACCATCGCGCTCTTCCTGCCATCATACTCCCCCGTCATCTATTGATTACCCTTTCCTTAACCCGTATACTATTGCACGTTGCTTTGAACAATCACCCTCCAACAGCTAATAATATAAAAATAAAACCAACCTAATGGCATGTCATACTTACCAACCAAAACGGATTGACGCTCATCGCAAAATTGATACAAAGCCGGAACGCAAGCAAACAAGATGTGGATGCCTTGTTAATCCAAATAAATCACATTGCACATTGATTTGGATTTCCTTTCGACTTGTGTCCGCTCTCCTCATCTGCGAGAAGGATGAAGAAAAAGGACCAACACGAACATCAGTATCTTTCTCTCTGAATGTGTCAGAGCTGCTACACAAAGACGCCAACAGCGGGTACGTATCTGGTATTCCGTGCTTTCTAATGAAATAAATCGAAAATTTGTCACTGTCGCAGGGCTCGACATCAAGTCGCCGGCCCGCTTCCGACGTGTGCAAAAATTTGTTGGGGTTTTATTAAAATTATCCCGAAGAGATCGAAAACGAAAGTTTTCCACCACCCACTGCCACCCGTTCTGCGGAGAAATATTTCTCATTTCTCTGCCTCACTCCCCCTTGCCACTCAGACCACTCTGGGCTTCCAGGAATGTGTACATTTTCATTTTTTGGGAATTTAAGGAGCAATTCGAATTGAATTCGCTTTAAGTTCACACCCCAACCCGTTTCGCTGCTGGATGGGTGGGTGAGAGAATGGTCTTCGGGGCGGTTTTTCTCTGTAAAGCACACACAAACAATGACCCATGCTGATGGCTTTGGGGGTGGATAGATGGAAAAGAATGTTCCACCTGACTGTGCAAATGCTTTTGTTCGTCGTCTTGGTCTTCATCGCGTTGTTCTTTCTCTTCAGGTCGTGTTCCTATTCTGTTCCAACAGCTCATTCTTGAGTTATTATCCACGAGAGCAGCGATTTATGCTTTAAATACTCTGCCTAGGATGCATGGAGTCGTATATCAACCTTTCTGGTGGCACTCTACAACATACTTACCACTTGCCAGGGCGATGGGTATCGCAGAGGAGTAGGGGGGCTCATTTTGCATAAACAACATTCTTGCGGATAATTTAGTGTCGCATATGAAATAAGTTTATCTGGCGGAAATACATTCTCCACATTCGGGAGAGGTGCGCGGTTGTACATATATCATGAGGCCGTGGGTATAACGCCGTGTTGTGGCGTTTAGTTGTTTAGCTTCTGTTAAGCTGTCGTCGTCGTGTTCAATTTTTGGGGGAGACCACGAAATTTACCAAAAATTTTAAATGACTTAAGAAAACGATTCGTAAGATATGTGCGTGTGGAGGACGTTCGAGATACTTTTGGTGGAGGTTTCTTTTTCTTGTTGGCGAAGGAAAGAGTTTGAATATTTGAACTATAAAATTTGAGGTGAGGAACTGGAGAATGGCGAAACAATTTTTTTTTACCTCTTATTCAACCCTTGCCAGCATGGCATCGATACTGCAACCTGAAAGGTCTATTGTGACGAGTGGTTGGAGTTAATCCAAAAGTCCTTGGTAGTAAATCTTTTCAGTTCCACTGAAGTATGTAAGTATCTCCTTGTAGAGAGTACGTTTCCTTAGCTAGTGCAGTGCCTGACATTCGCAGGGAATGTGTTCGGATGTTTCACCTTCCTCGAGGCAGAATTGACAATCCGTAATGTGGCACATATTCGTCTTGTTACGGTGGTATTTCAGGCCACAGTGGCCAGTAAAATAACTTACTAATTTCCTGGTGCTTTCCTATCTAAGTTAAGGATTTCCTTATATAGGAGTAAGGCTTAGTTAGATGCTTCGATTGTCTTAGACCAAGGACATTTTCCCAGTGGTTTTCCCATTTTCGATCCATCAGTGTACCAGGTCAAGCTTTTTGGGTTTCGTTCAAGAGCACCATTGGGCCATTTGGCGCGGTCTGGTATTTCTACCTCAAAAAGTTGGCGAAAACTGTATTCCCTAACCATAGTGCCTGGGAAGTATTTTCAGGTGACCCACATGGTCCTCTGGTATAAACTTATTTTCAAGCTGCAGTTTGATGGCACATCTAGCAGCCGTCTTCCTAATAAAAATTTGTAAGTGTGAGAGCCCTACTATGGCCTCTAGTGCTGTAGTTAAGTAGGTGCGCATTGCACCTGTAATACCTAGATAGGCAATACGCTGAAGCCTCTGGAGTTCATTTGCCGTTTGTTTGCTCAAGAGTTTTGGCCACCAGACGACAGCAGCGTACGTAAGGATAGGTCTTACCATACCATGATGGTATACCAGTATATCAGTATACGTAGTTCTGCCATAAAGACGCCTACTGGCCCACATGCCTTTAGTGGCATGTCAAGTCGATTAATGCTGATGTCATTGCAACCTTGAAAAACCTGCCTAGACAGAAAAGGGAGTACATAGTCTACCAAAACAACAAGTACAAATTTGCGCAACAGGCCGTATGTGCTTCAGGACCTAACTTTTCGCGTGTTGTGGTTGTTTTAGCATGGAAGAAACAATTAGAGCCACTTTTTTCAGACGAGAGGTGGGACCGTGAAAAAACTTTTTCGTGATTTTTGGGATTCGAATCTTATACCTTACCTCGCTCATATAGTCTCTCAGCTCAAAGAAATCAAGGATGTCACGCGACAGTAACAACACCCGGTTTTACAGGAAATCCAAGCAACTGGCAGCTGAATATAAGGCCGGAATGCGGGCTTTTCCAAATAGTGAAATAAATTGTAAATGTATGGAAGCAGTGCTTCCATTAGTTGCTGAAAGGACATTGTGTCCAGGGAGTGGTAGTACAAGAAGATTCACCACTTTCGCTCAAGGAAGAACTTATTCTCTCCTCCAGTATAGAAGAAGTTGGAGCAGCTATTTGTGAGCTGAGGAATTACAAGGCCGACGACTCTATTGGCTTACCAGCTTGGAAAAACTAACGCTTTTCAAATCGAGGAATACCACCTTTTCATCGACTATAAAGCTGCATTTGATATCATTAATCGTCTGAAGGTCTACAAGGATTTGCCTGAATTCGGGACAGAGCTTAAGTTAACCCAATTTAATCGAGTAACGCTCGAGAATACGGGATAGAATGTGGAGTTTAGAAGTAGCTTCTCTAATTATTTCCAAACGTGTATTGGATTTCGGCAAGAAAAAGCGCTATCGCGTGATTTCTTCAAACTTGTACTGGAGCAGATAATGAGTAGAGCCGGTGTGATCGCAGAAGGCACTATTTTCAATATATCCGTCAAGCTTTTGGAATACGCTACTTTACTTTTGTAAAAGAAATGAGGTCAAAACTCGTTAGAATGCTAATTCAGTTCTGCTGTACTATGACGAGTGCTGGACAATAAGCAGAATACCACAGTGGAAAATGCCCTTTGGAGTGAAAAATTCTTCGTTAAATTTTTGATCTTATCTGCGAGAATTGCAAATGGAGGGAAAGACACAACCGCGAACTCTACCAGCTGTACCGTCTTGGGTAATCAGAATTTTTTACGGTGCTAGCGCAAGTCCTACAATGCTTCCAGTCCCTTTAAATTTTGTTCATTACGGCGCGAATTACTCGCTCAGTAATTCAATTGAATTGACCAAAACCTTCGAGTAAATTTCGATACGCAGTTCGTACAGTGGCTTAGTGGGTGTCGCGGCTCAGTGGTTAGTGCATTGGATTACTGAGCGAGTGGTTCGAGATTCGAATACCAGAAAACACCAAAGTTTTCCCATGGTCCCATTTCTCGCGAATGTCTGACAAGCGATCCTAAAAAAAAAGCATTTCAGATATGGCTCCGAACTGTAGTTCCCTTCCATTTGTGTGAAAAAGTATAATGCGCGAAGCCAAGACTAAGAGGATGCTAATCACTATGAGGAGGAAGCTACCTTCCTGTGAAATAACCATCCTTCTCCAGTTACAACTTTCGGACAAAGTTAAGTACTTGGAAGCCACCTTAGACCCAAAGTTTACATTCAAAGAAGGACTAGCATCCTTTGGCAGTGCCGGAGAATGTTCAGTAGGACCTGGGATTTAAGCCCTAAAATGCTCCACTGAAGAAACACTGGCACAGTCGGACCGAATTTTGTGCATGGTATGGTCGGTTGGTGGTCAAGGGCAGAATTCTTCAAATACAGGCTAGCTAAACTGCACCAATTCCCACTACCGGAATGGAAGCTCTTCTGAGCCTTCTTCCCTTGCACCAAGTACGCGGCTAGGAAAGCAGTATTCTGCATTGGAACGATGCTTGAGTGGGAAGTAATCTTTGGCGAAAAGCTCAGAGAAAGTGAGACTGAAGAGCTTCTCAGCGCTATTCCACACACTCCGGATCGGGCGTTGGATATCATGCGAACAGAACTTATCTTTGAGCGCAGATTCCGATGGTCTTTTCGAGAGCATTCGGAAGGAAGAAACGGCAGATGGGCTGGGTTTAAACTAACTAATACTGTCTTCTATGCAGACGAATCTCTCTATTCGGAGAAAGCGTGCGTGAGCAGGACTTTTCCACTAGGTACATATACTACGGTCTTTCAGGCTGAAGTCTATACTGTCGCAAGTTCAGCTGACATACATATGTAGCTCTAAAAGAAGATAAGGGGTTCACTTACATCTGCTCCGGCAGCCAGGCCACGATTAAGGCTTGTTCTGCTAACATTATTGCCACCAAGATCGGGAAGGAGGAAATTGCTAGATTGAACCGGCTCGAGCGTCGTACTCTCTTGCGACTGCGACTCTCCTGCTTTTCACAAATCAGGCACTTTACCCTGGGCAATTTCATCCTCAAGTATGAGGATCGGGCTACCCTCAACCTTGCTGATCTGTTGCGTTTTGCAAAGCGCACACGCAGCTTTGGAGTCTGGGCAATACAAACTACGTAAAGGGAATTGCTACCGTCTCTTGTGGGGTGGCCTTCTGCCAAAGTACAATGGTCCCGCAATGACTATGTGCTGCTGTTCGACGATGGATAGCTCCCTGAAAGTATGCACAATACAATAGGAAGGAAGGACAAAGCTCGAATTGGATCACCCTCAAGTTATGCATGCATGCATAGCCTGTGAACGTTTTGCTTGAGTTGAGTTGTGAAAAGGAAGTTCTACGCGCCCACTCACAACTCTGCTGTTTTAGTGGTAAGACAGCTATCCTAACGAGCAATCTGGAGATCTAGATCCTCGGGGGCTCCATACCTAGCACATTCCTGTGACATAATGTGCCTTGTAAACTGAAGGCATGGAATGGTTAGTTAGGTGTTGCCCATCGTTTCATTTCTAAAAAATTCGTACTCGCGCCTGAAAAAATATTCTAGTCTTGCTGTAAGCCCGATGACTCCACCTGACGACGCCTTTTGCTGCCTCTGGGATCCGAAGAAGTGTCTCTTTCTGAAAATATCCGTTCCCCCTCTTTAGATTTCCATCAGCAAGGACTTCCCATAATTTTAAATCGACATACGGAGTACCTGGGCTTAGTCCTAGTAGGTGTCTGTAGGACTTCATAGACAGAAGTCCATGTCGACGCCTGTGTCTATATCTATTCCGTGTGTCAGCAGAAGTTTATTATAATTTTCGCTCAAGTGCTTCAAGACTTTTATTTCCCACTGTATGCTGCCACCAATTGACCGCAACATCAACAGATAAATTGGCAGCGCAAATAAATCCTCGTCAAGATGCGAGAATATATTCATTTTGTAAATTGGCATCGGAATTAGAGATTCCTCCATAATTTTATCATCAACCGCACGTTGTGTCTCCTATAAACTGTGCCCGATAGGGATCTGGCTGTCGCGAAAAAAGGAGACAGTATCCGACAGGCACGCACACAAACACACACAGAGTCACAGAGCCACAGGCGAATTAAATTTTCGAGACCTTTTCAGGCGAAATGCAATTTTTAAAGATTCACTAATTCATGGCGATGGGCTATTTAGTTGCAATGATATCCCTGCAACGTATTTCCAGTTGCTGTGGACGAGCAGTTTCCTCCCAAAAATGGGGATATACTCGTACCATAGCGTCCGATGAGCTGCAAGCAAACAAATATCCGTCCGTCTGTCCAGGTGATATATACGAATCCTTAGGTGTATCTGAGAATCAGTAGTAAAATTCCTCATCCCATGTCCTCTGTGGAAGTTGAACGATGATGGTATCACCTGATTACCGGAGAATTTATTTACCTTCCTAATATGGCGAAAGTGTGTGTGCAGCTTTATATGAATAGCTAGCCGCTGCAAGGATCGAAAATCACCAAAAAGGACATACGCTTGTGTGTGGAGGCTACGGCATGATGGTGTATGTGTAAGTAAATCATGGATGCCCTAGACTCACTGTCATATGCCATGTGGCACCTATGTATGTACGGATATATACCAAACTTGTATAAGGGCGTGGTCTGGTAAATTTGGCAGTAATGCATTCCCTTTTCGGTGGTGGCGGGGCGCATTCTTTCTTTGCGCATTGTCACGAGTGTCATGGCTGGTTGCTGCGTCGTGCAACGCCCACTGTAAACAAACACTCGACTCAAAGATGCATGTACGAGTATATGCGGTGTAGACAGTAGCTTTGTGACAATCCAGGCGAATATGCATTCCACTTTTGAATGGAAGTCCTTACATGGATTCCGGTCTTTGGCGCGGTTTAGCTGTATGTGCATGCATGCACACACCCTTGCTATTCTGGATGAATTGCTCCTGAATGACGTGTCGAATAATAAACAGGTTGAGGCAGTGAGGTGTGCGACAACAATGGTGGAGAATGTGGTAAATGGTAGTTGCAGCGTGCTGTCGCGGCGACATTTCACGAATATATCCAATGTAGGTCGTGACATTAAAATGGCATCGGACATACAGGCAGAAACTTTAAACTTCAATTCAAGCGGCGCAGTTGAAAACTGAAGTGTGATGGACACACCGTAATCGTTACGAGAATAGCAATGAAATTGGACAGCAGACGAAAGGATGATTATACTTTGAAATGGCTTGAGCCGAATGGCATCTTGTTAGTGCGTTGTAACTTAATGCATTGCATCAGCACTTGGTAGTCTTGGAGAATAGAGTCTCCTATTCGTGACGCTTTTCATATTCAAGTAGCGATTACGGTCTAGAATCAGTGCCTGCTTAAGGGAACGCTGTTTGTTCAGCAATTCGGATCTAGGTTGCCTCATTCGCAAGAACCGTTTTTGAAAATTCTCAAGAATACCTACCTTCATAGGTATCTGTACAAAATAACCCGATTCCTCGAGTCATGAATGAGAAGATTGATTTGATTTGAGCGAAGAGGACAATATTAGCCTTTAAAAACTTTGCTCCTAAGCCTAGTTAAGGCCTAGTTGACCAACAGAATTTACCATCGAAATTTAAGCTGCTTACTGGCCAAGGTATAAATAGGGATTTCCTCACGTAAGACGTGGAGAAGATGAATTAGCTTAGACCTCAAGTCCTCCTTTTCGACAGATCAAAGACAGTACCAGAGCAGAAAGATCACTGAACTCGAGTTAATATCAAATCAACGTGTATTCCAAAAGATCGCAACAAGCTTTGTCGATCGTGTACCCAATAACCTCTCGAGAAGTCCAATGCCACCACAAACTAAGTGCCGAAGACCAGTGACAACGTTGCCAACAAACTATCAAGGAAGCCGCAACTGATGTGCTGGTTTAACAAAGAATGTCTGCAAGCACACGAAATAAAAGAAGAGCGCTGTTAGGACGAGGGCGAGTTCTACAAACAGACTTGGTGGGAGGAACATCGGTTTCCCCAATAGAAAAAGGAAGAACTTGAGAAGTGTGCGATGGGGAACATGGGGAGGTGCCACTCTAGGAATAATGTTCAGAAGTTTCAACAAAAGGCAAAAATAAAAAGTCACGATAACAAAGCCTGAACAGAAACAAGTAGAGATGAAGAAGGAAATCCTGTTGTAAGTTATAGTTGGTGCTGCACCGAGGACCATCATTCCGCTGTTAGACATTCAACCCAAGCGATGATTGCCAAATCTTCCGTCCACCTGGCCACACTGAAGTAAACATAGCAATATCCAAACTTAGATCTAAGTCTGCTGAATGATCTGGTAGATATTATACACCAACTCATTTCAACAATCAGATGAGTGTATGCCTGATGAATGAAATTTCAGCATCGTTTGCCCGATGCACAAGAAAGGAGACCCTCTTTACTGCGCCAATATATTGAATCAACGCCTAAAACATTTCTTTGACAACCTCATCTGCCCCTTACACTGCGGTATTAGACCAGGAAAGTGTTCAGTCGATAAAATTCTTACACTGGATGTCTACCATCTTTTATTGATTTCATAGCCACCTGTGACATAATTTACAAGCACGAGCTATTCAGATCCATGCCTTCTTTTGGTATCCATGCCAAGCTCGCTGTCTCTGTAGGATGACGATGGAGAACTCTCGCTGCTTCATCAAGGTCGATAATGACCTCACCGAGACTTTTGATGTCAAAAAGAGATTTAGAAAAGGCGAAGAGCTCCCACCGGAGGCACAATCTTTCAAAGTCGGTGTACATAATGACTTGCAATAGTCGACGATATTGACATCATTGGTAGAAGTCAACAAGCTGTCACCGGCTCGCTAAGATGTTTCTAGGGGTAAACATGGGCATTGATGAATTGGACATAACGTCACAGAGAACACCTATAACTTCGAGGTGGTAAAGGAGTTCTTGCATTTTTGCCCAGCTATTACATCTGACAATAGCACCAGCGTCAAAATTAAAAGAAAAATAACTCCTGTCAATCGCTGTCTAAGAAGCCAATCGAGCATTAAGGCTCTGACCCGAAAACAAATGAAACTCTACATAGGGCCCCTATCATCTCAGTCCAACTTTCTAAAAGTTACACAGCCTGGAAATTTTTCTTGCAGCAAGTCAATTATTTCGCGTATAATTTGACAGGTTACGTCATCCATCAGCCAATTCTGGTCAAAAGTAATCAGTTCTCATAATTCGCAACATAAAACTCAGTTTAAGTTGCATTTTCAAAAATATTGAATCACTGCAAATTTTTGGCACACAAAATTCGACAATTTTGCTTACTAACGTAGCCAAAAATTAGTTTTTTAGTAAACTTGTTGTTCACTAGCTAATGTTCCATCAACCAATGAAAAAATTCTCGTTGCTTTTTTTTTTTTTTTTTTATAATTTACCCGCACTCATTTACATGTTTTCACATGGTGCGGGCGTTGGAAAGATAGATAGAGAGAGAGAGAAAGGGATTGGTGTAGTGGTTTGAAACTCAGCTGTATTAGATTTCACATTAGCTCCAGGGGTGGTGTCCAGAATAACTGGGGAGATTTTGATGCTGTCATGTATTTTTTTTGGCCTTTGCTTCTGATTCACAGTATTTTTTTCCCGATCCACCTGATGTCATGAGCATATCAATTATCAACAGAGCGATTAATTTCTCCAGCCATATGACAAACCTACTGCCAGTGTTATGCCTTCGCAGTAGTGTTGTCTTTAGTACTTTAAAAACTTGTCTACAACTTGACAGTGGCTTATGCTTTCAGCAATGGTCTATTTTTCAGCTAAGCCCCTCGTTAAACGAAGCAATTACTTCCGACATAAGAAATTCTAAGGCTGATCCCTGCTTACGGAATCTACCCAAGCCATTGTCAAATTGTTGTAAATTCAACATGAATGTTTGCGAGTATTACTTTACTTTAGTTTTCTAACCCTGTTCTCTCTGAAAGAAGAAACATTCAAACGGGTGCCGAGGGTCATTGCTTAGTGCATTGGACTTCTGAGCGAGGAGTTTAAAGCTCGAGTCCCAGAAATTACCACGTTGCCATCAAAGGCGAATGTCTAACAATCAATCGTAAGAACTGTCGTGTGAAAGCTTCCCATTTGCCTTTCGGATAAAGCTTTAAACTATAGATTTAAAATAAGAGTGTCGGTAAAATCCTTTCATCATGGGTTGGGAGTTCTTTAAGTAATCCATCAATACAAGTTGCATTAAATGGATGTACTTCTGCCCCATTTTTAACAAATGCTGGCGTACCCCAGGGTTTCGCACTCTCACCGAACCTGTTTTGTAACCCCTCTTTATCAAACTATGGAACCCCAGCGTCAACGGATGTCTACTAAGCTCAACTCCAATATTGGTGTAATCAAATAGGACGAACAAAACCGAGTTCAGTCAACTCGTCAAAAACCCAGTGCAGTTTCCTGTCTCTGAACCAGGATACGAACGTGCACAAACTAAAAGCTAATGAGATTTGTATTGAGGAATCCAATGACTTATCAATGCTAGCCACCATATAAGCTTAAACCTTAGCTGAAACAACAGATTACTGACATTGCCAGTTCGTCAGTTCAATCGCAGTACGCGTGTAGCATATTTCGCACATCCCTAAACTCTGTTTTCGGATGCATAGTGAAGTACAGAAATTCCCTTTTTAACCGCTCAGACAGAACTGGTACTTTGCAGCAGAAAAGAACATCCTTCAAACTGTCAAAGCTCGTAGGAGTGGAGCTATCCCTTTCGAATAGCGCAATATATCTTGGTATGGTTGGTTGACGCGGCTCTCGATAAGGTACACTTAGACCAAGGTAGGTTCTGGAACCTTGCTATACTACTAGATGAAAAGCTAAACTAAAGACTAAATTTCCAAGAAAAAAAGGCGTACAGTGGTCTCTTCATTTGTAAGCGAATAGTGGGAAAAAAGTAGGAGCTGAAACCAGCACTCATTCACTGGCTATACACCATGGTAGTTAAAACCATTCTTAAATATGGGGCTCTTATATATCAAGGTACAAAGATCAGCCAGTATTGCCATCACAAGGGTCCTGCGCACTACGCTCACGGCTGCACTCGAGGTGTTCCCGTACCTCTTACCAGTGAACCTGCAAAGAAGATTACAAACGGACAATAGTGCTCTTCGGCTCACTAAATCAGGGATCTTTAAGGCCAGTGATGTTGGGCACAGCTCTATTTTTAGGTAATCATTTTCCAATATCTCTGATAGATCAGATGAAATCCGGGGTGCACTTGACTTCGACACACCATACAAAGAAATGTTCTCTGATAGGGAGACTGGCAAAGGAAGGAAGTTTCTTCTCAAAATAAAGTTGCTGTCTACACGGATAGCTCAAAAGTAGTGAGGGTACGTGGTCGGCTTTATACTACAAGTACCCCTGAGACTTTCGGACTCATGCAGTATGTTCCAAGGAATGATTCTAGCTATACTTAATTCTGCGGAATTAATAGAGATGGGATGGGACTTAGGTCCTCTTGACTCCTCGTGGGGCAGAGGGCGCCAACAAGGCCCTGTGTCTCGCCTGTCCTTCTCCATGTCTGCCTAGGGCGGCCCACTCGTCTGCCTGATTGGATAAGTGGATTCCATTGCATGGCGTACTTCGCTTTGCATGAAACTGTCTTCGCGTCGTAGGTTGTGACCAATCCACCGCCACTCTCTCCTACGTATTTTGACGTCTATTAGTCGTTCGATATACGGTTCGACCAGAAGATCCTTAGCATGTTGCGAAGACATCAGATCACAAATGAGATCAATATCCAACAAGAATATCGCCGTCTTTATCGAAATTAGGATGCGCTTAAGGCGCTCGTGTCCTACGTCACAAAATCTGAGCTGAGTCAGAAAATGCCCCACAATGCTCAGGGCATTATGTACGCAGAACCGTGCCAGATTATTCGGGTACGTGGACACTGCTAGAAAAAGGGTAATGAAACAAAAAAGAAGTTAAACTCCCACAAAGTGACATTATTGGAGGTCTAAAACCACTCTCGAGAGAATTTTTAACTTTGCTGGCTAAAACTTAGAAGGGAACAAGGTGTCTTAGGCCTTGTGGTCAGTGACATACACATCCCAGAGGACATAACGCGTCTGCTCTGTGAATATAAGGGCATTGCCCAGGGCAGACTTCTTGATAGTTCAGAAGAGGTTGCGTCTTTTACCCAAAATAATGATTTATTTAAATTGTGTAGGGAACTTAATTGCATGGGGAAATGGTTTAGGATTCATACCGTTAAGGTTCCCTAGGGATCGCGATAGGCCCACTATAATACTTAGTGTCTTCTAATTATCTCATAACTCTACATAACCTAACCTCACTGCTCAACAGGAATGTGGAATGATTTGCCTTTCTCAATATTTCCAGAAAACTACGATCTACAAAGATTCAAAATTAGCACTCATCACCACTTTAATGGAAACTGACGTAAGCGTGTAATAGATTTAAAAGAAAAAAAGAAGCGTGGATGGCCGCAAGGAGCCAGACTCTGGACCCTGTACGGTCTATGGCAGCAAATATCTGTAAGTGACTACAACTCCGCCTTTTTTTAGGACTAAATGACAATGGGCAAGTGATACTGTGAATGGCAAGGATATTTTCGGAATAGAAAAAAGCTTATCAGCAAGCGTTGACCGACGGGTCAAAGACCAAGGACGGATTTGATGCAGGTGTTTTCTGTGATAGGCTTAATCTTAAGCTCTCTTTCGGTTTTCCAAATCATTGTAGCGTGTTCCAGGCGAAAATAATGGCGATCAAAGAAGCCCTATCTTCCCTTAAGAAAAACGTGATATCTGTTAGAGATATCTGCATCTTTTCAGACAGCCAATCAGCAATCAAGTTCCTGGAATCGACCTCTATAAACTCTTTAGTAGCCGTAGACTGCCGTTCGTCTCTTGTGGAGATGGCTGAGCAGTTCAATATTCACCTCTGTTAGGTGCCGGGGCATAGAGACATTCCAGGGAATTGGAAGGCCGATGAACTCGCCAGAATAGGAACAACTATACCCATCTTGCCGGATAAAGGCACCTTAGGTATACTAAAGCTACTCGCAGACTTAAACTTAAGCTGGATGCTGTCGAGAGTACAAATCTTAGGTGGACAACATGTCTAGGGACAAAACAGATTTGGCGGAAGCTGGATCTAAAACGCTCTAAGAATTTGATTTCTCTCAACAGATTGCATATCGGCACCACAATAGGTGTCATCACTGGACACTGTCTAATAGGCAAGCATGCTACAAGGCTAGGCCTCTTAGCGAACGACTTTTGTAGAAGCCGCAGGGATGAAGAAGAGGAGGAAACTATCCCTCACCTTCTTTGTTTCTGCCCAGCTCTCTCCCGTAGAAGGAAGCTTCACTTAGAAGCCCCCTATTATAACGATATAGGCGACCTAGTGGGTATTGACATTAAGAGCCTCTTAACGCTTCATAAGAAGCTCAAAATGGTTTAACGAGTAGGTACAGAGAAACTTTCTCCCATGATCCACGTGGTGTCACAATGGACTTACCATAGGTCTAAGTATGTTGGCGAATCCTAGCTGTGAGCCACTTCAACCTAACCTAACCTAACCTAAACGTTGATGTGTAGTTCATCTCTAATATCAGGATGAGTCTCACTATTGCCATATCGTATCCATCCATAATCCTTTTTCAAACCAATAATATAATTTTACCCTAGCCGAAGGCCTTCGATGCTCTGGCTATCCAGCTAACTTATAATTTTAATTATAAGTTAGTTTTTGAAAAATAAATAAATAAATAAATACCTAATCAGTTTATTTAATTTACGATTTACAGTTAATCAGTGGACTGTAAAATTTTAATCGTATTTATATGAACTTAAGTGTCAAAACCAACAAATTTTTCGCCAGTAACGTAGCAATTATAAAATCGAAATTATTTCCGCTTATCATCGTTTCCTATCACTCAAGTCAACGGCCCCAAGCTCGACTAATTTCTAAAATGTTCCCTTCTCGTCGAAAACCTTCAGAGTTTTCAAAAGTCATAATGACAGGCGAAAACGCTCAAATTTAACTCTTTCAGCAAACATGCAGAAACACAATGAACCCTTTTATTTAATTACCTACTTTAAGGATATCCACGGGGTACACACAACGAAAGCGGATAGTGGTGGTAGTGGTTAAAAAACGTGGATAACACCCTTGAAGTTTCTATAGAGTCATCCCCTTAAAGAGGGTTCCATCTATGAAGAATTTTTCGTGTTTTTTTCTCTTTATTGTTCCAAGTCGATACGATACCCACGAAAATGGGTCAAAGCAAGAGGCGCGCTGGCATTAAGTGTGTTTACATTCACCGGCTATTAAAGCGGTACATTGAGCCAAAGAGAAAATTATAGACTATCCACATGATTAATGCAATGGAACAAGTAATTAATGCATACATCCCTTAAGAGTCAAATTACCCATGCACTACATTTCTGTAACTTTGATTGAAGAGCCTCGAGGCTTGAAGGCTTGTGGCGTGCAAAAACTGTACACACACAGCTCAGAGGTGACATAATTATCACCGCGCCCCCTGACTGATTGCGGCTACTTGACTGACTGTCATAATCCTCCCAGCTGCCATGGCTTAACCGTTTTTTTTTTTTTTTGATTATTATTATTCTCCACTTCAGTCAATAAAGATACTTCCTGTGCAGGAACTGTGCAAAAGCAAATGCGCGGCATTAACGATTGGCTCCCAAGAAATGGTGGTGGCCACAGTGTTTGTTGGTGGCTGGTTGCTGGTGGCTGGTGGCTGATCTGCCTGTGAGAATGGAGGCTTTATGCAATTTTTACCATTGTTGGGTACCTACTCAGTGACCGACCGACCGACCGCACGTTGTGTGTGATTGTTGAACTGGAATTGCTATGTGCGAGTATGATACGATGGACGACGAATGGCAGAGGATGACTACGACGATGTTGATGATGATGATATTTGACTTCGATGTTCATTAGTCTGCCCTAATCACCTTGGCAATTAAATTCCCCCCGGGCAGATCCCTCAATAAATCTTTTCCTACTGGTTGTGCTTACTATCCGTACGTACTATGTAAGTTATCGCTTATGATTCGGTTGAATGGAATTCATTGAGATGAGCGTAGGTACTTTGGTGTGGATATGCGAAATGTGTTTGTGGCTGTGGACTAATGCTGGGAAATGTATTCTCTTAATCGAAGGAGATTCAAAATTGTTCTTATGTAGTATCGACGTTGACTAAACCGTATTCTGTACCTGATGCCCCTCGGCAACGTCTTGTGAGCTCTCTCCAACTCATCCCAAGTAACACCATGTGATTTTCCAGGCCAAGATAGGTTAGGTTAGGTTGTCGTGACAGGGTACAGGTGTTTAACCTCACCTAGACTAGTAAGGTCCATTGTTTTACCACAGGATCAGCATCTCCAAAAGAGCTACCCGTTAGGAAACATTCTACTGGAGCACCCAGACGCAACTGCTCCATTGTACTACAAGGAAGCAAGACCCAGCATTACCCATTTTACTGGAATTTTCTTGACTTTTGCAGAAAGCTGAGACGGCAATTCAAAGATTTCTGTCTGGCGACCAAATTGAAAGAGTTCGTGCTTCCTCGAACTATTTTGGAACGGATTTAAGGGTTGAGCAAGGACTTAAGGGCAGCCTGACTGTCACTACAGACTCAGATACTCCGACCCCTCCACCTATTCTTAATAATGTGATCGGATGATCGGTAGTCATTAGGATAGCATAGACCTCCACTTGAAAACCAGTGGCATGTTTACCTTACGAGTAGAAAAGTCTAGCTTGTCGTCTCCACCAACACACCCGCGCCAGACTCTTGACCAGTTTTGGAGCCATTCGTGAAGATTCGACTACAACCCAGTCCAGGCTCAGACTCTGGCCAAAGTCAGTCCTAAACGCAAGGAAAGTCGACTCTAAACTTACACAGCAGCCATCTGATGGCATATCCATGGAACCAGTGTCGTAGGATAGGTGTTGCGAAAGGTCATCGACACTCCAGTGCGGATGATACGAAAAGCCTGAGGCACTAGGTGACTTTTATAGTACAACCAATGATATTCGTATCAAGGGAAGGTAAATCAAGCAGAGCGTCTAAAGCTAAGCCAAACATACTCGAAAAAGCTCCCGTGCAGGCGAAACAGACCGTTGTTTGAAGTTTAGTACAAATGGCATCACATACTTACGCGAGAGGTCACTTAACCAAACAGCCGAAGCATAAGCTAGAAAAAATCTTATCATAGGAATATAAATAACCAGGAATAGTAGCGGGATAAAGTGCAGCCCTGTCTTTACGGTAGAGTCACTGTCGGTGCTGCGGTTTTGGGAATTGGTATTCCCAGTTCTGTACACTGCTATGTGGGGACAACGACCAAAATTCCTTTGTCCGGCAAAATGCTACGTTCAGATGGAAGAATTGAATGCGCCTCACTCTATCAAACTGGAGTGAAGATAGATTTACGAGATGACCTCCGAGAAAATACAGGACCTTCGCACCAGCTTTTCATCGATTTTAAAGAGACGAGCTATAGAGAGCCATGTTTGCTATAATATCAATGTCAAACTTGTCCGTCTGTGTAGGATAACGACAGAGAAGGCGTGCTTTTGAGTCTCAAAAACTTTTTCGAGTCCTTTTTAACATCAACCTTCTCGGTAAGATCATTACCGACCTTAATGGAGCAGCGGACGTTATCCATTGTTTAGCCTGCATAGCCGGACGATATTAAGCAGCGGTGTCAAAACTAGTCATGGCTCTGAACAGCTCGCCTCTATCATAAATGTTGTCAGGCGTTCACACAGTATGGCAAATCCGTAGTCACTACTAAGGTCTGTTCGAACTTTGTGGCGGTAACATGTTCTTTTTTCGTTTTGGTAAGACTTCCGAACATTAATCCTGGAGTTGCACTTTCCTACATATGTCCTAGACAGCGAGCTTCTTATGGTTTTCTTTCGAAAAATTGACGTTCCCCCATCGCTTCTGTTCGTAGAGCTCGCGAGGCGATCGCCCTTCTTTGTAACACGGCTTCATAAGCCTCTTGTTTTGATGCTTGATGATGTAATTCTTCGTTGCTGTGATGTGATGTAAATTGGGATGTTGAACGCTTAGAAGCTTTAAACACCCAGAAGACTGGATGTACGTCTTGCATCGATCGCAATGTAGACAATTTTGTTGACGGTTTGTTGATCAGAGAGATCAGAGGATTGTCACGTACCTTCATGAATATTGAAGTAGCGAAACCGTGCACTGGCTATAGTGAAGTTTTGTCCCGTTTAAATCAATTAGTGTGAGTCCGTTTGCATGGGATATGTCGAGGAGCTCGTAGAGATAATTTTTGTTATTTTCGTCTTTGTCCTCGGTGGGGACGTTAGCACTCATTAGGCTTATATTGGTAGACGACTAGGCCCTGTGATGGACCCGCTGGACGAAAGGGGCCAGATTATCCGGTCTTTATTAGCCTATAATCCTAATATTTTATTCTCAATTTGGGGAAGGCCTTCTGCAAAAAGAAAACATTCTGCGATCGCATAGCTCTAAGATTCATAGCAGCTACATAAGCCACCCCGACGCCACAAGTCTTACCCTATGGGGGAGTATTTGTTCACTTTAGTAAATAAAATACGAAAAAAAGAGGTTCAATTGCCTCTGAATAAACTGTCACCTGCCTAATTCTTCGGCGATATAACGCAAGGACTTCTCCATTCGATTAAGAAGTCATTCAGCAGATTTCAACACCTGTTTGCCACGACTTTCAACGACAGGCAGTCGCCTCCATTCCTCTTGGATAATTCATAAGCCAACTAAGCATACCACTTCGACCTCTGAGGGGTGAAACGTTGTCTACTTGCTCCACACTGTCAATTGAACAATTGAACGTGAATTTATCCTCACTGCCACAACCCCTACAAAACACCCCTGTTGAAACGGTTCTGCAATTTCCGCTGATTTGTTTTTAATGATTTTCCTTCTGTCTGACTGGCTGCAAAAAATTGCCAGAAGGATATTTTTATTTATTTTCGAAAGTCCTCGTATAAAAAATGCGTTCGAAGGAATAAATTTCAGAAAAAAACTTCCGTTCTGCCACGTCGCGCGTCAACCGAAGGAGTCGAATGTCGTCCCAGGAAAGGAGAGCACTTTCTTATCGCGTAATCACTGTTCAACTACAATGAGACCATGTACGTGAAATGGGTGTTCTTGTGCTCCCGTCCTGTACGTGAAACGGCCAAATAGACAATTTAATCACAGCATGTGGTCGGAATATGTAATTCAGATCGCATCGATACTAATAATTCAATCTGCTTAAAAAAAACAAATAACAAAACGCCATCAGGATACACCAGGATATGGATTCCTGGAAGATTCTGCTGAGCAAACGGATAGTTTGCCAATTACACTGAGATGTTTGCTGCTGGGTTGATTTCATGTACGAAAAAAGGGCAAACAGTCAAATGAGCACATAAATCAAGGCAAAGGATACAGCAGGACGAAACAAAATGTAAACACAGAGTGGTGTGTGTGGGTGTATGGTGCCTGGTACCCTGTGTGACTGGATTTAAATACGTAACCTCAAATCAGATTTCAATACTTTAGAGTAGAGCGTGTTTCTGTAGAATTTCTATCTAGGGGAAGGATTTTCGTCATACCAGCAATCAGTGCTAGTATTTCCCGGAAATCAATTAGAATTATGGACATCCGGAGAAAGGTTAAATGGTTGATCAGTGCGGCGATAAGGATGGTGCAACGTGAATGTCAAGATGCTTGGTGGGTTTTCGTTTGTTAAGTGGGTGCAATGAGCACTGATCGGGGACATAGAACTGACTACTTTTCTAATTTATATACGGAACTCCTCCCGATTATTCGAATAACTTCCCCGTCCCAAGCTCGGATGAAGGAGGAAAGTTAAAATCAATAAAATCTTAAAAAAACAACAGAAGCAGTGCTAAAAAAAGTATGAAAATATGAAGAACAATGGCACTCAAAAAACCAAAAATCCACCAACGGTCTTTCGAATACAGTAGGAGAATGGATTCTGGACACCCCAACCTCCATATCTAAGCCCCCGTTCTGTACTGGCTTGGGATATAATTTCTGTGGCTCTATGTCGAAAGCACTCAAAAAAATGAGCATGAATCAGGTGGCTTTTCAAAGTGCTTCTGCGGAGAATTGATCGACGAAGTTGAATGGACACCTGACGCAGCGCACTCTGAAGTATTATGATTTAGGGACAGAAAAGCAATGAAGTTGAGAGCAGCGCGGAGTAAAGAGAATGCTGCAGTTAAAGGCGCAAGTGCAGTGGTCAGCCGATTGGTGGCGACGGTGAAAAGAAAGAGTCTATGGAAGTTACTCCAACTGAACAGAGCTTTTCTCTTGGGGCCTGCACTCCCTCCCCTTCTGATGGATCAAACCAGAGATATCGGCAGGCATGCCAGTCACTCTGGCAAAATACCTACATATATACTCCTTGCGATGACCGTTAAATGGATTGTAAGTGCAACTCTAACTTAAAAGACGACAAAGATGCTCAAACCCCCGTGGCTGGCAATCGACTGTCGCAGTGGGCTACCGCTGCTAAGAGAGTATGCGTCATCTACAGACACCCTTTGTTTGGACACATTTAATCTATGCTACGTCAGCTCTGTGTGATGGCCCACGCACGACTGACTCTGGCTCTTGTGTTTGACTTGACTTGAGCCCCGAGCTCACCGTGTCACCGAATTCCTGTTCTCTTGAGACGTACAGGTTCGGATTATGTTAGAACAGGTCTGTACACTCCTCAGTCCAGAGCCTTTGCCTGCGCACAGGTTCTGAATGAAGCGGTTGCTACAAACAGCAATGGTGGTTGGTGGCACATGGAATAGGTTGGTCGCGGATGGACTTAATAGTAGGGTTACCCCCAAGCCCCATCAAATCAGTGGCATTGCCACGGAACATCTTCCAAATGAGACAGCCACTGTAAGTAAATAAGATAGCCATCTTGGCGAATAGAAGATGAATGTCGCGGAGAAAACTACAGATAATAAGGTCAACAAATCTGTTAAGAGGCAAGATGGGTGGGCAATCTGTAAGGCGGCTGCTGCCCCTCTTCAACAGTTCGAATAGGGAAGGCTGCTAAAGACAAGAGCCTGACCAATGCAGAGTTCAAGCAATGCACAGCTCATCTTGTGGAGCTAACCTCAACAACAAATTCAGGCAGAGTGCTGAGAAATAATGGATGGAACTATTCTGGGCAAGGGCTCCTCGCTGTATACTTCCGAATGAGTTTAGACTATGATACCGAAAAACATACCCCTGGTGACTTTTAAGGTCTTCAAGCCTATAAGACTCACGCGTGCTTTCTTCTGGATCCTTTGCATACCCACCATCAACAATCGTAACTTTAAAAAGGTCGGCACTTTGGTTGTGGGTATGAACAGGATTTAGACCGAGATATTCAAATTTAGGTCTGAGATGTATCAATGGTAGGATTCTTGTCCATTTCGATGCCAAAAAACGCAAGGACGAAACTACCAGTATTTATTCTTGACTCAGGGAAGGTTACCACCGCGATTTTACGTAGAAGGCAACCAGGAACCACATATGTGACTTTGGTGATATGCCTGGCGCTGCAATTCTTTATGATGAATAGTCTCACAAACCAAGGAACTGATTCATCATATCCAACTCCCTTTCAACAACCAATCTGAGACAGTTCTATGGCCAAGATTTAGTAGCTGCCACCGGAAGCCTCAAGACGAATTTATATCATGGGGTGTACACTCCAAGCCATCTTCCGTTTAAAAGGAGTGGTTTTGACACAACCCGCACTGAAGTTTTGATGACCTTGCGCGACGGCTGTCCTATGACCCCTGTCTAATGGATATGCAATAACACCATAATTGCTACGGTTCCAATTTGAAATTCATGTCCAGGACTGGCTTTGGCCAGAGTTTGAACCAGGATGTCAGACATTCGCGAGAGGGGGGACCGCGAAAAAACTTTTTGGTGTTTACTGGGATTCGAACGTCGAACCTCCGGCGCCCAAAGGAATTTAGTCGCATTTTTAAGGATGGCTCCAAAACTGGACAGTGGTCCTGCACAGATGTTTTCGTGGAATACGATAACATTAGGGTTGGTTAGGCTCATTGGAAGAGCATGCATCTGTCTTTAAGGCAGAGATGAACGCCATCATAATGGCGGCGGACTATATTGTGAATATATTGTGAGTGTAACGGAAGGGGCAACGCTTAAGGCACTACTCAGTTCTCTAATCTTTCCCAATATGGTTCGTGAATTCAAAACCTCCTTGAACTCGGTTGGAAGGCTGAACTCAATGAGTCCCATTTGGGTCCCAGGACACAACGGTATAACAGGAAATGAGAACTCTGCCGAGCTTGTTAGACAAGGTTCAAAAGATGCCTGAACCCACGTTTTGTAAATGTTTGTTCTGTCTTTGCTTCCTTCATACATACATATATCATAGGTGGTAAGCGAGTCCCGCCTGCTGTTGGCTGTCATTAGAAAAGTGTGTTCCACTAGCTCTTTGAGGTTGCAGAATAAAGACCTGATCCATTTAAATGTAGTTGATAACTAACTCCTTTCTTACGAGTTCGTCAGCTGTCTCATTCCGATTGAATTGCTTTCTTTTTACGATTAACACATGTTTAAATATATTTTCATTCTGTGAGCCAAAATTGTTTAACAAATTGTTAAAAATATTGTTTTATTAAATCTACGACCATCATTTTTGCTTAAAACTTTATTGTCAATGACAATCTGCATAATGTCATTCCAAAACGTCAAAAATTGCAAATTGCATCATAAAAGCATCATTGAGCGCGTTCCGCATCCTAGGCACTAGGTAGTCAAACGTTTCTGATTGGTCGAGAGATTCAGTTTGACTGTAAAATAAGGCATTTTTTATTGAGGTAGTGGACTGGATTTGAAGGTAAAAAAATTTTCCCTACATTTTAAGTCAATCTGCCAATTGTCAAAAACAGCTGATTCACTTTTATTTCTTTCACTGTTCGGTTGTTGTTTGCGACTTATGGGTACTTAAATAAAAAAAAAATTAAATTCCAAGTGAATTGTGACGGAGTGCTCTACGATTTCGACGAATCGGAGGAGACAATTAACAGGCTGAGGGGTAAAATGTTTGAGGCATTAATAAATAACAAATTAAGCAAATTTAAATTAATTTTCAGATCCAAATTTTGCTTTACATGTATAAATAATATTATATTACTTACTGAGGATCTCATCTTCCATTTTTCGCACTTACGTATGTATATCTTTATTTACTTATTGATTTCTTTTGCACTGCAATTCACAATTTATAAATGATCTCAAGTAAAATCAGAAAGTAATTATGTCAAATATGACACACGAACAGATGTGAAATGTCACCTACTTTTTAAGTCAGTTTGCCGTTCCATATGTTAGGCCTTACCTCAAAAAGTAGGTCTAGAATGCGGAACGCGCCCATTCAGTCACAACACGAATTTTTGTGACGTTTTGGAATTCA
The DNA here is from genome assembly GCA_946965025.1 of Blera fallax. Taxonomy (NCBI): domain Eukaryota; kingdom Metazoa; phylum Arthropoda; class Insecta; order Diptera; family Syrphidae; genus Blera; species Blera fallax. The sequence goes on from OX337244.1 coordinate 97,735,886, forward strand.
GTCGCTGCTTTATGGCCGCCTGGTTGTCAATGAATATGATCATTTCAGTTTGGACTTAAGATCCTCTCCACTTCCTTTCACCATACTTCCCTTTTTTCCTCAAAAGTGAAATCGATAAGAAACAACAAATAACACTGAAGACACATTTCAATTAGAGGACCAAAAATAAGCGCAAAAAACACCAACATTACCGTCCGAACCGAGATGCAAACTTCAAGCGAAACTTCTGCTCCCATAAATTATCCCTATCTACACGTATACTCGCACGAGTATGAGTAATATTTCTAACAACATTCAGATTTATTGTTGCTGGTGCATTTGTAAATGGTAAATGGTAAATGGTTTTGCCTAAAACTAATCACCACCGGTGTACGAAATTGGTGACACCCCATTCGGCTTCTCGTTGTCCTCTCAAAAGTGGACTCCAAGTCGACCCCATCCCTATGGAGAAATAAATCTCCAATGTTTTGCGTCATGTTATCTCGAATGCTTTTCTGACTATTTGCCGATGGGGTGGGACAAGGGATTCTTGACCACAAAATTATTAATTTAATTTGTAAGTGCTTATCTTGGGAACGGGGCTGGTACTCCCCAGCCGATGAAAAATCGTTGACCAAACGTCGTCATTTTGGGTTGAGAATTAATATTCGAGAATATTTCATCCCCCAAGATAAGCCGAAGGTATAAGATACAGTCAGCATCGCCAAGTTGAACCTTTGTTACCCTAAATTACAGTACCATTACGTCCTGGGCACATTTTTTTTTTTTTTTTTGTTCAAGTCATTAACTCTCGATAGAAGGAGTCCCTCTGATATGTGTTCTCTTCCCCGGAACAGAGCCATCAACTGAATTCTGACCCAAACCAGTGAGTTTTGAGTTCCATAAAACCTGCCTACTAATTGACTTCTGTCTAATAAAGATGAGGAGTTATGACGTTGCGCGTTGTCCAATCTCAAAGGAAACAACGATCAACAGTGCCCTATGTATTGCGACGACGACGGACGGCTTTCAGTGCAGATATACTCGTAGTAACTCTTCATCGTCTCATTAGGTTTGGAGGAGATGAATGGAGATGCATGGTGCATCATCAATGGCAGACGGACGCAATTCCGTTCAATCATCGGCGAATGATAGCTTTTAATGGTCCTCGATTTGCCGGAAGAGTTATTGGCCATATTGGCTGTGCCTCAATGTGTGTTCCCCCGCATCAACAGCGGAACAGAAGTAAATACACTTAAGTGAGGATCGGATGCTGAGCTGCAATCACAGATTGTGGCTTCGAGTTTTAGGGAATAAATTTTAAAGACTTATGGGTAAATGCAGGACTGCTATGGAGACTGCAGGTGGTAGCAGCCTTTCGACTGAATGAACTCTAATGAGCCTGTATGTTATGGGTTTTAGTTACAATTACCACTGACGGTTTCATTGCAATGGAATGGATATTCAATTGCTACTGCAAACGTGAGCCGCAACGAAAGGTACGGGTAATTAAAAAAGGGCCAGTGAAATCATCGATAGTTGGGACTCAAGAAATGTGAATAGTCGAGGTTGCTTGGCTTGGCTTGGAGAAACGTCAAACAAGACAGACTCAGTTCAGGAAGGTCAGTTGTGACGTCATCCTTAAACTGATATTTTAACGGTTTTATGGCAGCATTAGTTTGTGGAGCCTTACTTCTAGACAGTCAAGAAGTGGAATATAAATATTGCAAAAGGTTGAAGGAATCATAGGTCGTCTTTAAGTCATCCTCTTCTACGTTAATCGAAGAATACAAATTCATATGACTAATAAGCACATCAAGGCCAGATATTGCCAGAAACGTAGCCATAAGTACGGGCCATTGCCCAATAGGAGACCATGCAGCCAACCTTCGTATTCCCCATAACATTTTTTGACGTAGCTGCAAAGATACAAACGAGATAGAATCTCTTCTTCACTTTCCCTACAGATGTCCGACCCTAGCGAGAAATAGACAACGTATTCTGAGCAAAACCTTCTTGCATGACCTGAGGGAGATATTCGTCAAAAGGATTGGAACCCTCATCCTCTACCTATGTCCTTTTCCACTTTGCCGGTCATTCGAGTTGTGTTAAAAGGCTTTACTTGTCTAAGACATCTTAGTGCCACGGATTTTTCTCATTCATCCCTTTTGGACATACTTACATATGTAGTACATGCGTACTCGCTATATAACAACACTGGAATGGTTGAAGACTTGTATAGAGTCACCTATTTTTTTGAGATACCTACCTAGTCATAAATACTGGTACACGACTAAACGTATTCATTACAGGTGAAGTATTGAACGCATCCATTGCATGTTCATTGTTCACAGCTAATTGACATGTGACATCTATGCAATATTGATGCGTAAAGATTTTGTTGGCTTCAGTTTTTTATGTACAACCATGTCACCCCACAACGAAAATTGTGTTACTGATCACTCGTAATTTTGAGTATCGTACTGTGAAGTACGAGAATTTAGAAGGGGTACGAGACCGCTAACGATACAGGCGCACACTCAGACGAATCAGACGAAAACTGATGTGAAAATTGAATATTTTCGTAATCCATATCGGAGATGGTGTCGTGCAATCTTCACTTTCCGATAGTACTACCAAAGATACTTCCACATCCTACCCTGGCGTTAAATACGTCCCGAACAATTTTGACGTCATAATCAGTTTACGATTCGTGAAATCGATCTTTGGTATCGTAATCTTTCTTCTCAGTAGGGGAATGAATGTACGCATGTGTATTATCATCAGTATTCCAGGCCAGAAAGTTTTCGAATCCACCCTAAAAGAAGTTCGCAGTAGAAGAGAACCTCAAAGTATGTGACGCATACAAGTGGAGAGGCACCTTAGTCAACTAAGAGTGCGCAATTGAAGGCGGCTGGCTAACAACCGAGCTGACTGAGGAGCTATGTTGGTTGGACCTCAGGTCCATCCCGGACTGTAGCACCACATAAATAAGTATGTATTAGCCTTAGAGACCAGATGGAAGAAGTATATTGAGCTTAAAGGAGATATCGTTCCAAAATGCAAGGAATTCCGTAAATTCCGGATATTTTTTCTTCTATATTGTAGAATTATAGATTGATTCCAGGGGAGTAAGTGCCCTGCGACCTAGTAGATCCATTGTGCTCCCTCGACTTATAGTTCAAGTTGACGAGATACTCGATTTAAAAATTAAGAGTACCTCCGCCATCCAGGTTTCCTTGGTGAATCGGTGTATCTGTATTGGATTCAATTATGGTAGATATTTTGTAATAGTTGATTGCCATCCAGGTGTTTCCTTCGTTTATATATTAGTGCTTCACATTCCTTAAGAAGGTGCCTTGGGGTTTCCTGAAGATATCAACAAAATCTACAGTTTCCGCGCTGCTCTTTATCCAATTTCCTTAGGAAAGCTAGAAGAATACGCAGCCAGGTTTTGTTCATGATTGTTTTCTTTATCAGATGGTAAACTTTTTAGTCCGACCTCCCTGCCTCCTACAACAGGACCAAGATCTACTGTTACCCTCCCTTACATCAAATGATATGGTCGCTGACGTTACTAAACAAGTTACTAGAGCTTACGACGAATCCATAGCCCGGAAGATGTTAATAAATCGCCAGCCACCAGTATACTGGTGGAACAATGTCAAAGCAGCACGTAGCAAGTACCATAGGGCGAGAAGATTGTTACAGCCATCCAAAGGCCTACACTCCCAATATGATCTGCAGCTAGAATATAAAACTAGGCTTAGGGATCTGTAAGTAGCCATCCGAAGAAGCAAGAACAGCAGCTTTAACGAACTCTTCTATCAAGCAGACCAAAATCCTTGGGGTAGCGCCTATAAAATAGTGATGGCAGAACTCAAAGGCACTAAGATACCTTCACCTTTATGCCCTCTTCTTATGCAAAAAATTGTGTCCTGGTTATTTCCAACAAGAAATACAGGAGATCCCACCCGTCACGCAAATAGAGCTCCTAGATGTACATATGTAGACGATTCGGGATTAGATGGCATACCTAGCAAAGCCCTTAAGCTTAACATTTAACATTTAACATTTCGTGCAGTTGTATAGCAATTGCTTAAGAGAAGGGGTCTTCTCAGACCAGTGGAAAAAGCAACGTCTAGTGCTGCTCTCCAAAGGACACAAACCATTAGATGAGCCCTCATCATACCGTCCCATGTGCTTATTGGACGCAATAAGCAAAATACTGGAACGAATAATGTGCAACCGACTAACGTTGTAACATTGGATGTCAAAAAATCGCGTCCTAATCTGCAAACTGGGGACAGACTTAAAGTGTATTCTCTTAGATCAATGTTGATGCTCTTCGACACCAATTTGAGCCAAGCCAGCGAAAATTAAATCCTACTCTTAGAGGATTAACTCCGTCAACAGACTAAGCGCGCTCAGAGTGCGCTCTCCGTTTTGGACAGTGTCAGATGATGCTACATATGTTATCGCGGGAATGCGATACCAGTAGGTAACTACAGAGGACCTACAATGCCAAAATTCAGAAACCAAGAGCCTCATTCAACGACATTAAGCTGGAAGAAAGACAGCAAATCATGAGAGAATTGTCATCCAGCACAACATGGAATATGTTGAAACAGGCTGCAGCCTGTTATAAAGGAACTTGACGGTTGGAGAGAGCCAGAAGGAACAGCAATGAAAACGAAGGGGAGCCAAAAATCAAGCGGCGAATACAGAAGAAGCATAGATTGCTAACCAGCCCCGCGAAGTAATACCTAAAACCAGTCCCACGGAGAAATTGTATTCCTAACATCGACTATCCAGGTTTGCAAAACGTTCATGCTGGTAGTTCCGGCTACTAGTATCTTTAGAAGATAACCACATCCCTTGGCGCAAAAAAAATGCTACTTTGAGGTACCATCTACCACAATAGGAGAAGGAAGGACACGCTGGGTACTGGCTAATCAACACCTACTGATATAAGGCGACTTAAAAACCTTAACGGGCTACCTAACGAGAGACTGTCCACAAAGAGGCGACAGAACATATTCTTTGCATTTGTCCAGGAACCGCAAGGAAAATATTACTCCACTTGACGCGGGACTGAGTTGATCAAGTCAATATTAAGAACCTGGAACGGAAAGCTACACGCGCATCAAGGGGTTGTGAATACCCTGTAAGAACACAGCGCGGGCGGTGGGGAAATTAGGAAGATAAAAAAGGAGATACTGATGCACATTGGTTTTAAATGTTTGTGGGTTGTAATGAGAGGGATAAATAGAGCTTGGAAAAGTATTCCACACGCGTGCTGTACGGCCCAGGAAATAATCTCTATATTTCACAGCACGTCCGAAAGTAGCCTTGAGGGTAAACTGATGAGCATGACGAGAACTGTTGAAGGGGCGAAATGCAACAGACTATTTCGCTGGAGCATTTTTTGTGGACAAAACGATAGAACAGATAGAGGCAGGAAACATTTCTGCGGTGTTCAAGCGAGTCTATTGAGCCTGGTCCCTATCAGTTTTAACGCACGGTTTTGGATCCTATCCAGCAGGTGCAATGCGGTTTTTTGTGTAACGGACCAGACAGGGGCTTGAGGCAGATGTACGCCTTATATATGGAAGCTAGATTAGGGGGGATGAGATATTTCTTGCGCCGTCTAGGGAATCTTAGACATTTATCAGCGTTCTTGGCGAATATGTGGTGATTCCAACATAGGTTGTGATTAATACACATACCGAGAATACTAAGTCTTTCGGTTTCGCGGATCCAAGCTCCATGCATAGATAATGGCTGGAGGTTTAAATTTTGCTTTAACGACAGAGACAGCATTGAGTTTTCGAAGCATTAAATTTTACTCTGTGGGTGCAAATCCCATTTGATTATGCTGTCAAGATCAGAATCTAATGAGATTAATATACGCTGCCACCCCAGTTCCACAGCCGATGAGCAAGGACGTGAATCTAGAAACGAATATGAGAAACTAAGGGTACTGAAAACGAGGTAAAGTAAGTGCTCGGACAGTCAAGCAGCCCTAATGGCACTAGCAAACCCAAGAACCAACTCAAAATTGGTGAGGGAATGCAAGGAAAAACTCAACATCCTGCCAACCTTTTCTCGGGGCAACCTGGTGTGGGTACCTGGCCACTGTAACATACCAGGGAACGAAGCCGCGGATGAACTGGCGAGGAAGGGGGCGGGTTACACGGACACACCCAAGGTCACAACCATAGCAGAAGCCTTGCAGGTAGTTAAAACCGCATATAGCAGCAAGTTCGCCAAAACACCACGACAACATGTCGAAAGGATTGCAAGTCTGCAAAGCTGCCAAAGCCATGATTGAGGCTTCTGCACCCATCAAGCAAAGATGGCACTCGACCTAGGCAGAGGACAACTAAGACGGATGGTTGAACTGTACACCGGCCACATCAACCTTGACAAACACGCCTACAGACTGAGACTAGTGACATCTAGCACTTGCCTCGAAAGCCTCGAGCACTTCCTCTGCGAATGCCCAGACACAGGGGAGCTAAGATACAAACAGCTGGGAAGTCCTACCTTGGCTGAGTTATCTTAGACGTCACAGTTTCGGAAGAATCCTGGAGTTCGTTAGAAATACAGTTCGTTAGAGAGAGAGAGAGATTGGTTCCACTTTTCGGTGAGATATGCCATCAAATCACTAGTAATTAATTTGCAAGATAATAATTAATATCTCGAGTATCTCGAGTATCGGATCATTTCCTTGTCCAAAACGTGGTAATTTGGATAGATACATACATGTATAATAATTTGGCAGAGGATGTTCCATCAGCCTGTTTCTCTAACTATCATGAAAAGGCACTTGATTGAAGCAGGCTTAAAAGGCCGGATAGCAGGTCGAAAACCTTTGCTCTGGTCTCCAACTCGACCTAATTTATTGCTGTGGGTCAACGAGCATAAAAATTGGACGATAGAGGACTGGCGCAAGGTGCCAAATATTAAAAAAAAATATAATGGTGGTGATGATGATGATGAAAAATGCAAAAACTAGATGGTGATTCCAAACTTATAGCCGTCCCGGCAGCGTATGTAGGTTAGGGTGCAGGGGATCTGATCATAATTGTAAAATTCTGACAGTAGATCGGATTTCCCAAAATTATCGCATTGTTGCGTCTTTTCAGTTGCTTCTTTTATCTGTGCACTTTTATTTATTTTATTTAACGATTTCTCCAAACAAAAGAAATTCTTTCACCCCATTATCCTGCTGAAAAATATTTCGGATTGTACAGTGTCAAAGCACAGAAAATAATCGCTGAAGGATAATGATTTATTAAAACCAAAACAACATTGCGTCTCATCTCATTCGCAACACACAGCAAATGACAACTAACAACAACTACAACAACAACAAGTAGAAGAAGAATAAGACGAAGACGTACATATGTAGAAAGGGAGAGAAAAGAAAAAGCCAAAGCCAAAGCCAAACACTTGACAGAAGCAAACACACATGAGTGCCCTTTCCTTTGGAAGGGGAGGGTTGGATTGGGTCGGGAATTTTCCTATATTAATGCTTATTAAATATGTTCCACGTAATTTATTGCTTGTTTTTGGTGACACAATATTCGTAGCGTTCACCGCTGTATATCACATCTGAAATATTTCTGGCAAATCGCAAAATTAAATATATTTATGTGCCACATGTTGTTGTGCATCGCCAGAGATACGGAGCAAGCACACACTATCAACAGTATCTTTAAGAACAACTTAAATTTGGTTTTCGAAAGTTTTTTCTTTTTTTTTTTTTGTTTGGGCGAAGAGACACCATCATAAACCGATTATAAAGGACACTCATGAACTTTGCTTTGGGTTTTATTTCAAAAGGAAGCCAGTGAATTGATCTCTTGGGAAATAGTGTATGAAAATAAGATAAAGGTGAGAGAAAAAGTTGTGAAACTTTTTAAATAGCCGGAAGGGGCAATTAAGTGCCACATAGTGGTCAAAAATATCCAAACAAATGAAAGAAAGTTTCTCAAATCCACTAAGGATTCGCTGGATGGTTTAAGTTGTTTTTTTTTTGTTATCGATTTCCATCCTCGATGTAGGATTTGCAATAGAGACATTCAATTCATTTGTTATGGGGGTGGATGACAGATATCGCATCGTCATGCTTAGAAATTCATCCAATATCTCTTGTAGACATTGAACCACATTAGTCGAGGGATTTCGTGAGTACTTGCAGATGACGTGCAATATCATTACATTGGAATTTTTTTTTTCTGTTTTTCGAAGTCCGTTCAAGGATAATGAATATTTCGTAATCTGTAACTGAAAATGTTTAAAGGAGCCTGTGTAGTACGAGTATCTTTTGTGACATAATGTCGGGACAATTGTACGTGTAAATAATGATGAAGTGCCAAATACAGACCGCGGTAGTCAACATTAATTTTGTTACATGGATACCATTCTGCTATTTATTGGTAAAAATACATACATACATACATACATTGTATTGTATTGTATTTGTGTAGGGTCATCTTGCACTGCGACCTAATGGTCTATTGTGCCCCCTGCTATTGCATTGGAGAGGTTCGTTCCCTCGTTAGAGTTCCCCTCGCATCTTGATTCCATCAGAATTGTGTTTAAGGGTCATATCCTCTAGCTTTGCCTTGGCGATAATAATTCACCTTAGAGCTCTCTCTCCAGACCAGTTTCTTTTAAGAATCTGAGTATGAGAAGCAGGTCCATGGTTGGCATATACTCAGCTGATTGGTATTTGCCCAGGTATTTCAGTCTTTAGTGGGTCAGTGCCCCACACGATTCCAGAAGATGCTCCGGAGACTCACTTGACTCGTTGCAGAATCTGCAAAGGTCTTCATTTGTTATTCCTAGTTTCCTCAAATACTCCCTGAGTTTGCAATGCCCCGCTGGAAAGCCTGTTAGGATTCGTAGGTTGTTCCTGCTAAGGCATATGCAGACTTCAAATCTTTTCCGGTTATAGTGTCCCAGTAGTTTTTTAGCTTGCCTCAAGCCTATAGTGTTGTTCCAGGTTCTCGCCCTGTCTTCTTTCTCCATTTTCCTGAATTCTTCGCGGATGGTATGTTCCCCTATTCCGCAGAATGGTTCATGGGCAATGAAGGGTTCTGCAGCTCCTTGTCTTGCCAGTGAGTCTGCTATTTCATTGCCTTTAATCCCGATATGACCGGGTACCCAGCAAAGTGTAACTTTATTATTTCTGCCTAATTCATTAAGTTTGTTTAAGCATTTCCAAACAAGTTTCGACTTAATAACATAGGAATCGAGTGCTTTGATAGCTGCTTGACTGTCTGACAGTATTACTATGTCACAGTTTCTATATCCTCTTTCGAGATTGAGTTGGATGCATCTGTCTATAGCATGTATTTCAGCTTGGAAGATGCTGGTACTCTTGCCCATGGGTTCTGAGTGTTTCGTTCTTGGCCCAAACACTCCTGCCCCTGTCCCTTCCTCAGTTCTCGAGACGTCTGTGTACCACTTTATCGCGTGGTTACTCAGTCCATATATTGCGGATTCGTTGCTCCATTCTTTCTTATTACTTAACTTGGTGCGAAAGTTTTTCCCAAAGTTAAATTTTTTAATACTGTCATCCATAGGGATTGCCAGAAGGGGAAGTTTTTTAAGAAGTGAGTCATATTCTTTCGAGCTGACACATTTCTCCCTTCCAATACCTTCCTTTGCCATCCTTAGGATCGTTCGCTTTGCACTTTGCTCCACTACGAGATGGAGCGGAGTCAGCTCTAAGAGTACTTCCATGGCAGCAGTTGGACATGCTCTCATGGCCCCAGTGATACAGAGGCACGCAAGTCTTTGCACTTCAGTGAGTCTTTCCCTCGTCGTGGCCAGACTGGTTCATTTTGCCCAGGCTATCGCCCCATATGTGATCGTTGGCCTCACAATGGCAATATACATTCATCTTAGAATATTTGGGCCGAGTCCCCAAGTCTTGCCCGCAAGGCTCCTACATATCATTAGAGCGCGGGTAGCCTTTTTGGATATCTCCTCTGTGTGCTTTTTCCACATGAGTTTACTGTCTAGGTATAGCCCTAGATACTTTACCTCTTTTACCGGTGTCAGTAACACGCCCGACAGTCGGATCGGTTTTAGTTTTAATTTTATTTTCCTCGTGAATGGTACTATCGTGGTTTTAGCCGGGTTTATATTCAACCCAGTCTGATGGCACCATTCTTGAGTTACTTTTAGGCCCCTTTGTATAATATCACATAGGGTCTCTTCAAACTTTCCTCTGGCAATCAGTACAATGTCATCAGCATAAGCTTGACAGTTAATTCCGAGGTTTGTTAGCTTTTCAAGTAGTTCGTCCACAACAAGGCTCCACATACATACATACATACATACATATATTCAGGTTGAAGTCAACTCTCTTTGGCATCTGAAGAAATTTATGTATCTAAGCCTCTCTGGAAGCTCAGTATACAGAAATTACGTGTTGAGGGAGCGGAATGCAATAAAAAAAAAGACTTTATTATTTCCTTACGTGCGACGTAACTCAGAGAAGAGTCCGACAGGCGTAGGCGTCTCTTGTAAGAGAAGAGTGGGGAAAAAAGTGGGGCCTGAAACCAACAATGATGCAATGACTATACAAGAGACAGGTATTCCCATCATGCCCCATCCTCACGAACAAGGTGGCGCAAAATGAATCATCCAATTTTGTTTTTGAATTACTTTTTTACTTGATAAAAAAAAATGTTTTTGAGTGATGGAAATCTTTATTTGGACCATAAAGATGATATCCGCCAATTGGCTGCCGCCAGTGTTGATACACATTTGTGCCCGTTGTTTTATCGCATTTTCCATGACTTTCCGCAATATTTCCGGTGATAATTGTTCGCATTCCTGTCGAATATTCTCCTTAAGGGCTGCGATTGTCTGAGGCTTGTTGGCATAAACCCGCTACCACAAGTAGCCCCAAAGAAAGAAGTCTGGAATGGTTGAATCGGGCGATCTTGCTGGCCATGCCAAATTGCCAAAACGGGAGATTACGCGACCAGGAAATGCTTCCTTCACAATATCCATTGTGGCTCGTGCTGTGTGTGCGGTTGCACCGTCTTGTTGGAACCACATGTTCACCAAGCCCTGCTCATCCAATTCCGGCCGTACGAAGTCGTTTATCATGGCCGTGTAGCGTTCGCCAGTAACAGTGACCGTATTGCCGATGGCGTCCTCAAAAAAAACGGCCCAATCACTCCACCCGGGTGAACGCCGCACCACACAGTGGCTTTGAGTGGATGTAATGGCTCTTCGTGCATCACACGCTGATTTTCAGTGCCCCGGAAATAAAGATTTTGCTTATTGACGTAACCGCTTAAGTGGAAATGCGCCTCGTCGCTCATGACGATTTTCGAACCAAAATCGTCCTCTTCGTTGTTGAGATTGAGGATGGCTTGACAGTAATTCACACGCGACTGACGGTCAGGAGGCACTTTATACTGGAACATGTCTAAGTCTTTCACTTAAATTCGCTGAAGGGTCCGTCTGGTGATGCCCAATTGCGTGGCCCGTCGTCTGGTTGATGTTTCTTCGTTCTTAGCGACATCGGCAGCCACAGCCGCGATATTCTCGGCCGAACGACCAGTCCGGCGGCGGCCACGCCCTGCATGGTCTCCTGTGGTTCCAGTCTGTTCGAGTCGAGTAGCTAAGCGCTGGAATGTTTGCCCAGTTGGCGCGACAGGATTAGGAAATCGACGTCGAAATTCAAGCTGCGCTAACACCACCGACCGATTATTGGTCAAAAAAACCGACATAATTATTCCGCTCCATTACTTTTGTATACTGCTGCTGCCTAGTTCACAAATGTCAAATATGATTGACGTACGACGCCATTTGCAAAAATTATAACATCTTCCGATAAGATGATTAATTTTGCGCCACCTTGTATGTATGGAGCTCTTGTATGGCGGAAGGCAACGATTAAGAAGAATGTGATGGACACATGTTAGTCAAGGTACATAGATCAGCCTGTATCACATGGGACCTGCGTACTACGCCCACGGCTGCACTCGAGGTGTTCTTGAATTTGATTACATGCTGCCAATAGCGCATTTCAGCTGACTAACGCAGTATCTTTATCCCTGATACTTACTGACTTGGGTTAGGTTATTTAGGACTTAGTCATTGGGCATACTTTCATCCGACCATATTTTACAGGTGAGTTACAGCATGCTCCTTACCAAATCTTCGCCAGCCGCTATAAGCAGTTCGACAGATAGGCTGCCAGATCCAGCAGCTTTGTTGGACTTAAGTTTAGATATAACTGCATGTGCTTGGCGGGATTCTTCGTTAAATCAGAGGTTCCTTGGTGGTAGTCGCGTGAAACCCAGCACATCAGGTGCAGCGTCTGTGATGGCATGTTGACAGAGTTGCCACTGATCTTCTGCACTTCGGCGGCATAGGAGGCGTGGAGAGATTTCGGGATACATGTGCGAGAAGATTCTGGAGGTCCTTGCTTTTGCTGCTTTTCGATGTTAAATCTTCTCACAGTAATTCTTCTTTGTTATGGCGCTTAGGATACCCGTATTCGTGCCTTGACTGCAACAAGGTAGTAGTTCGTGTCGATGTTGGCTGCTCGAAAGGTTCGAATATCTAGAATACTGGAGGCATGCGTTGTGTCGATCGGAATGTTATTACTTTTGCTGACCGTTTCATGATCAGAAGACCGCCGTGTGCGCTTGTGAATATTGAGATGAGGACGTTTCGCATAGTTAATAAGCCTTAGTCCGTTGCCAAACGTGGGTTCGTGTAGGATATGTTTACCAACTATCCACCAAAAATGTCACCCTTTCCTATTTTCATATTTAAGGCATTGCTCATATGTAGGTCTTGTCGAGGAGGTCGTAGAAAAATTCTTTGGTAACGTCGTCCTTGTCTTCTGTGGGGCCATGAGCGCATATTAGGCTTAACTTGACCCTTCGTGATAGTGCAAACCTTGTGCTTGCAGCTTTAGAAAGCACGTACATAGCTAACATTTTCAATCAAGAAACGTCTCATAGCACCGAGGTAGTACTAGACTTGGATCTTCCATTGGTCCGAAAAAAAACTCCCTCTTTCAGCCATGCATTGTACATATCAACAAGCATAGCGGTTTTTGACTCTCGTGCTATATACATATGTATGTACATGTATTTAGGATGCAGCTGCATCCAGTTGCTTTTTAGTCCCAAATTTCTTGCTGATCTCGATTACTTCCTGTTCGTTCATTCAAATATTGAGTCCCATGTTGGTGTGGTAATAATCATGCAACATTTTTAGATGTAGAAATCAGAGGCTACTATCTTAAGAGCTTCTTCACGACGACATCGTGGCTCGGACATCTCCAAAATCAGCCGTCAACGATCGACTAGTTCCGAAGTGATAACACTGACACGGCCCACTACCTTATTGTAGCCAAGGTACGTTTGCGGATATTCCGAACGCTGCCAAGACCAGGAACTTTGACGTCAGACGGCTACAACCGCAAGAGATCGATAAATCCATTTCCGATCGATTCTGCCTTGATCTGTTAAGACGTCCTATGCCGCCTGCATCATGTATTGAAGACCAAGGAAAACATTGCCAAAAAGCCATCAAAAGCATCTGATGTGCTGGATTTCACTCGACCATCTTAACGAAACCCCAGGGTTGACGATGAATCTGGGCAACCACATGTAGCTAAACAAGAGGCTAAACATAGATGGACTAAAGCTGCTCATGAGTTCTACCGTGAAAAAGAAGGAGGATGAGAAGCGTGCGACATAGAGACATACTACTGCAGAAATGAGGTTGGTAAGTTTTACAAAAGGTATAAAGATTCTGTCAAGGCTACAATGCCAGAACCGAGTCCTGCAAGGACGATCAAGCGAACATCGTAGTAGAAAGCGCCTCGGACAGAACGTCACCGTAGACAGGCATAGCTCTGAGGTAATTAGGGACTTTGTCTACCTAGGCTCTGCTATTAATACACACAGCAACACCGGTGCTGAGATCAAACGAAGAATAACTCTTGTCAACCGCTGTTTCTTTGGGCCATTGAGCGATTGAGTAGCAAAGCCCTCTCTCGCTAGGTAAAACTCGAATTTCTATCAATCTCCCCTGATTTATTTTTGTTTGGTGCTGTGATTGTAGCTTAAATCTCTATGCTGCGATGGCCGGTAGGTCTCAAAGAATTTGTTTCTACAGCTCATTTCTGTTTTGAATAAAGACATTCCATCATCCATTGAAGCACTGCTAGAAACCCACCACAATTTTTAGTACGTTTCTGCTTAGAACTCTTATCATCTACCAGTTCCTTTCAGCCTTTCATTTTGTTTTGTAATCTTTTATAATATTGATACCAATGCTACCCTAGTCTCAAGGATTAGAACTCAACTAAAGGCCAAAAAAAACTTAGCATCCGCACTTACACTACCTCTTCATTCTTAACTTAAAGCTTTTCCTAAGTCAGTGCGTGGTCAAAACACATTTTGCGGTATATCCTTCTTATAGTAAAAAATCCTGCAAACTCCCTCAAAGAAACCACATGAGGGTAAACAGATTTTCTTTAAGATGCCAACCACAACAAATGCTCTCCCATAATAGGATAAAATTGACGACATTCCTTAAGGATATGTAAGAGTCAAAGGACTCATTTTTCGTCCAAAGAAAAGATTCTATGATGACACAAACAGAACACTAGTTCATCAGTCCGTATATATGTACACGCAGTACATCATCAGTAGGCCTTTCAAGTACCATACCACAACTGCCACGGAGTACCATAATAAATCATTTGTCTCAATGTCACAGATCTGTTTGTGAGCCTTGTATGCCCGCCCGCTTCAGGATTTACCAATTCACCACCCCCAAATGACCAAATCACCAAACGATTTCTTTAAAAACCCAGAGAGATAGTCCTTCCTGGCATTTTCTTAACTTTCGGCCGATTTCCAAATAAAAGGCAGCCATGCGACGAACACCCGTACCAAGTCTGTCAAAGGACGAACGCGTTTGATAGGAACGCATTAGCAGTGCCAAAGATAAACATGACAGGGCGCATTTTTCCATTTATATTGTGCGCTGTGATGACTTGAACCCCCCCCGCGCACCCAATACTGTGGCATGCCACACCACCCAAGATGTAACAAGGAAAATGACAAAGGAGTGGGTGTGGGAGTGTGTGATACCCACGGGCTATTTTTGCACAGCACCACAACGACAGCCATGGTCATGGATATTTTTATTGTTGTCTGTCGTGTTTTCTTTTCGGTTTTTTTGTCGTAAGTGGCTGGCAAACTGGGAATTGGCTAAGTACCGTGAAAAATGTTATTTTAAGACCCATAAAAAAGCTGAGAGTACACAGTTATTCTTATTCAAAAGATGACATCTGTATGACGGATATGTGGGATTGCTGGGTGTGAGGTTATTGTAGGTGGAAAAAAGGACATTCTGATTGATGAAATTAAGAAGTACACGCAGATACGAGTGGGTACAATCGAATACAGGAGGTTCCAAGACCGAAGACGGGGTGGATTGTGGTGCCTCAATCTGAGCATCCTTTTCCGCCTCTGTAGAGTTTTTAACGCGAAAGTCATAGCGATCAAGGAAGTCTTTTTCTTTTTTTTATTGCACCAAGGGATGTGTAATGTAAAAATAAGAGTAACCCGAGCTGCTAGCATGCACGATTTGCAAACCGGAGTAATCGATCGCATAAAACCCCTACGGGCTAGGAAACACTCCATTGAAGAACTCAAACTATTGGTCCATTGTACTACTACGAAGCGAGACTATTACTCATTTTACTGGAACTTCTTAGACTTTCGAAGAAATCTTAGAAGGCATTACATCAGCACCTAAGATCTGCCACCTAATCCGTGCAAAGGCAGGACAATAGCAAAGGAAGTGATCCGAAGTACCTACGCTGTCTCCACAAACGTCGATAACAGTGGTGTCTCTTGCTGAGAGACAGCAAGACGCGGGAAGACCCAACGCAGGTTCAGGTCCTGAGACAACAGCTTTGGTTAGCAATCTCATCGATCTCATTTTCCGCAATCCTACTGTGACTTGGAACCCAGACAATAGTCACAGACCTCAGTCTTGCAACCAAATTCGAAAAGTTCATGCATTCTCGAACTATTTTGGAACGGGTTAAAGGGTTAAGCAATGCCTTAAGCGCAGCCTGACTGTCACTTGTTGGTAGCCATACCTACGCTATGTCATGTTTAACAAACGAGCAGTGAAGTTGTCGGTTGTTGTCGGTCCGATTACAGCCCATTCCAGGCTCAGACTCCGGCTGAAGCCGGTCATGAAAGCAAGGAAAGTCGACTCTTCCCGGTGTCAGTGCACCAGACGTAGGATAAGTGTCGCGAAAGTTCATCGAAACTCCATTGCGAATGACACCAAAAGCAGCCTCGGCTGAGATAGTGCTAACCCACGCCCTGCACACTTCTTCCACTTTTCTCTTGGGACTGGTGTTAAATATTACTTCCCGGTGATGGTTTGCTCTAAAGCTATACTCGCTATATTTGCAGTTTCAGGCTCCTACAATGCATTCCGTTGTCGCTGCCTCATCACAATGATCGCCCATATGTCATTGACGGCGTTCCAGCTATCTTCCTAGCTTAAAATCTACTCAATTGTTCCCGGGAAGGTTAGACAATCTGGGTTCTTGTCGTGTTTAAACCTGTGAAGATATGCCCTAAAGCATCCGTGCCCTGTAAAAGTCTGCGTCAAGTAGAAGTTTAAATCTCCATGCTTTCTGTTCGTCCACACTTCGACGTTGGGTATAATTTTATGCGTTCAGCGTCCTTTTTCAAAGCAATCCCATCTCTGTTACCAATTCGCGTAAACTCTTCGTTCTTGTCGGAGTCTGACTATCGATTGGCGTTGGCCTTCACGTCACCGTTTGGCGAGATACTCCTCTTGCGCTTCTTGTACAAGATCTATTGACACCTAATGCTGCTTCGTAAGCCGTCGTCCGGAAAGCGCTACTTACCCTCAGAGCACTGATTCCATACGCTTCTTATACATACCCATACCGCATTATTGACGACGCGACTTTTGCTAACAGCAGCCTTTTTTAATATCACGGCCCACAAATATTTGGCATCAACCTTGCTAGAGCAGCGGTTGTATATTGTAAGTATTGTTGGAAAGCCCTTTCATTGTACTCCTTGGATAACTATCCTCAATGTGCTGACAGAACATCCCTTAAAAAGCCATAATAATGATCTGTGAGCCGTCGAGCATCAACAATCGCATTTTCTAGTCTGTCGCTATGATGCACTCTAGTATTTTTCCAGCAGCACTGCTCTTTCACTTCTAGAGCCACTTTAAACTGCCGTTCATCCCTCGTGTAAATGACGAAGCAGTTCAACATACACCTTTGCTAGGTACCCGGCCATAGAAACTTTCCGGTTTACTACAAGTCTCGTCAGAAAGGGTACGACTCTGCCCAAATGGCAAAACCAGGGTATGACTCTACCTACATGTAAACATCTACTCAGGCTGGACGCTCTCAGTAGGACGAAACACAGATGGAAAAATGGTTCGACCTATCGTATACCTAGCCTAAGCTGGACCAGAAGCTTTGTTCCGGGTTAAAGCAATCAACGATCAGTGTGAGGAAGTAAAGAAATAGTTACGATTTTTCATAAAAAGAACCTGTGATCTGTCACTTATGATTAATTTTCAGGTAACAACGTTCCGACTAGAGAACAACAACCAAAGATACCAAACCTAAATAGACAAACGAATAAAATCTTAGTTTCTTCAACTGAAAGGGAGAAAGATTTCAATCTTAGAAATTTAAGCGCAGAAACTCCAGGCATGCAGTCTAATATCGGGAAGATATCCTAGCGTTATATACTGGTCTCTCGAAAAAGATGCACTGTTTCCTATAATACCATTTTCACTGAATGGTACAAAAGCATTGATTGCCTCAAGCATTGAATTAATATGGAAGCACTCTTAAAGTAAGAAATCAGATTGTTTGCCTTTAGATCCTTGATGGTACATGGAACACAGTTCTGCATCATTTTCTCTTTCCTTATACCCCTACATAATGTAAAATAAATCAATTGGCACGAAAGCTAACACGTGTATAATAAGGCTTCTCTGCTGACTTGAGACACCCTGTTCATGAATACTTTTGGAGTTGCTATAAAATGACATAAAAATGCAGTAGTGTGTTCTCAAACCATGGTTAGATTGTTTGTACTCTCAGGTTGTTGAATGAAATATTATTGCAGCACATGCGACAACCAAAATGAAATAAGGAGATTATTCAAATTTGTGGAGGGATCAAATCGTCGGTTCAAAGGTAAACGACACGAACTGACAAAATAGACAAAAGGAGATAACTTGATTTAAGGACCATTTTATTTTGGGTTTAAAAATTCCAATTCTGCAGATACAAAATCGATTTTTATTCCTTGCTTGTTATTTTTCTTTACGTTATTGAACAAAAAACAGTTATACTAGATGTTTTTGAGAGAAATGCACTTGGTGAATTTTTCTTGTTTGGGGTTTCGAGCAGTATTTGATGAGAGAACAAAATTAGTTTTTTTGTAGGAATTTATTTTCAAAATAAGGAAGAGAATTCAACCAAAATACTTTAGTCGTTATATTCTGAATCACTCTCATTTTGATCAGGTTCCGGCAAGCTCGCTGCATCTTCAAAACAAAGTGTTGGTCGGCCCTTATACCACGGGACAAGTATATATTTCCTTTAGAGAAATGCGCCAGTTTTTCACTGCTTTAGATGCTAAAATGAGACTTAAATAGCTGCCTAGCTGTCGATATATATATAACTAAATCTTTTCGGGATACAGTATTTACCGCCAGCCAGTCAACGGCTTGGCGAATAGCGATGATTCAGGCCTGAAGGACGCTGCAATTGTTCGAGAGATTAAAGGAGATGCGAACGCCTACGTCTTCGGAAAAGACTCTGGAACGACGCCATTCTGGGTTTTGGACCCATTCGTGAAGACAGCGAAACATTATACAGGACATAGCGTTGCGTTCACTCTGATCTGTCTGGCATCCGGTGTTCAAATCGGTTTCAGTAGGCAACCAGTCTGCAACCTTGAGAAGATGACGATGCATTATAAGTAAAATCTTATCAAAAGTAGTGACCGTTACGCCCATTAGATCTTGCATTGAAAAACAATACTAAATGATGTAGTGACTTTTCCTCTGAATGAAAATTAAATGCCTGCACTTAATGGCTTTTATAATTTTGTAATTCCTGTAAAAATGACAACTCGCTAACTTTTTCCAATAACAAAACGTAAAAAATTATATAACAGGAACGACTTTTTTGAAGGATTTAATCAGATGTTAACGTTTAAAGAATGTTCAGTGTATGTACATATGTAAATACATACTACGATCGTGTGAAAATTTGTTCACTTCATTTTAGGACCTTACGCAAACCAAATCCAGTCGGTTTGTCGTTGTATCCTTGGGTTACTTTGTCGGCAGTTACTTAGTCGACATGGCTCAAAAACCAACAAAGTTTTTGGTAGAGGTGTTTTGTCTGATATTCCCAATTCATTATAGCTTGCTCCAGGCAGAAATAAGTGATCAAAGAAGTCTTATCTTGACTTAAGAAAACGTTATATCCTCTGGGGATATCCGCATAATTTCGAATAGTTAAGCAGCAATCAAATCCTTGGAGTCAGCATAGATCCTAAATTCAATGATATTTAAAACATTACAATTTAAAGAGGCTTCTATTTTTTATTTTTTTATAATCTTCTTTAACTCATTTTGTTTACAATGTAGATAATTCCTTGTTTATTTTGATCATCAATTCAAGTTAATTTTCTGCCTAATATCTTTTCTGTCCGTATTTAGCTTAGATAAAATCACGAAAGCAGACAATCTCGCCTTCGCTTTGACTTATTCCAATTTGAATACTTTTATAATCTACTACAACTGCGCCTCAATTTTATACGAACCATCCCTGTTAGTTTTCCTATTTCCATCTATCGCTCTCTTCGGTCTTACCATTGTTGTATTAGTGTAAACAGCACACCACCAACGTGAATGGGAGAACTCAAATCAAAACACAACCAAAGAACAAAAAAATCAGCAACACATCCAAAAAAAACAACTACACCCATGTGACACCCCTTCTCAGCGCCCAGCCCCTCAATCAAAAACCACCTAAAAAAAGAAACCACACACCAAAAAAATCAACACATGCACATATAACCACACCAACTAACCAGCCTACTCTAAGCATAACCACACGGTTCAACCAACGGCACTAGGGAGAAGGGAACACGACGAATTTTTTCTTTCTTACATCCACATGGAGGGGAATTTTTTTTCCATGGCTGAGGTTCAAAAATATTTTTTTTACAGGCACTTACCACACCAGTCTACTTTTTGCTCTGATGTGGTAAACACGCTGAGAGCGAAGCAAAAAAAAAATCCGAGCTCCAAAACAGAAAGCAAGAGGAAAACTCAAAGAGCAACACACAAAACAAGAAAACTTCACAGTTCTTATCTTTTTTCTGATTGTTTTCTTGTGCATTTTCCTCTGAACAACAACAAAACCGATTCAGAATCAAAAGAACAACAGAAAGACTGTCAAATAGAACGAAAGAGCGGCGGCACCATCGAAACACGTGGTTAGTAGAGAAAACAAAAATAAGTAAAATTATTCGTTTTTTTTGTTGGTTAATTGCTGGTGGCTAGAGTGGAGAGAAAGATAGCGAAACGGAATAGATTAAAAAGTGCGGCGCGGTTGTAATTTGCGAAAACTTCAAAATTCCGAATGACACCGCGAAGGGGAGCGCAAAAGTGTGCCGATGAATGGTGTGCTACGTGAGATACGCAAAACGAAGACCCGAAAAAAAATCCAAATTAGAATGAAAAGGAGAAAAAATGTCAAATTTTTCATTTCTTTTCTTTTTTTTTTCTTATTCTTTGTGAAGTGTGATGAAGGAAAAATTAATTGAGCGATTGTCCGAAAAAAAGAGAATCTCCGCGAGTAGTACACTTCACTTTCGTGTGTGCGTTTTTTTTTTCTTTTTTGTTTCTTTTCGTCTTCCTCTTCGACACATCCTACACACGACGGCAACAGCAGCAGAAGCACAAGTGTATGCATTGTTTACATGCCCACCACTCTCTCGACTTGTTGTGTATGTATTTTTTTGCCTATTTTTTAGGTCTTGTTCTCTTCTTGCCACACCACTTTCGTTAATCGTCACCCGCGCGCGTTTGTATTCGTTTTTTTGTCCATTTTGTTCTGGTTTTTTTTTAGTTCTTATTTCGCTTTTTTATTCACTTTATTTGGCGTTTTTTTTACGTGTGTACACTTTTTTTCTCTCGTACCGAGCCGGTTCCACGCTGTTTTCTGTGTATTTTCTTTTTTTTTTCGTTTGTGTTTGTGTTACGCCAAATTTTCTGCCATGTTTGCATTTTTTTCCTTCCCCCTGTGTGTTATATTTTTTTATTGATTTTTTTTGTGAATTTTTTTGTATGAAAATTAATCGCGGGAGAACCCTGCCACAAGAGAGTGAAAGAGAGAAACGGGCAACTTGCAAAAAAAATTCTTCTAAAAAAAAATTTGTTTCCAATTTGAAAGAAAAAAGTTTTAGTAAAAAAGAAAACCCGTATTTTTTCGAAACACAGTGTGGCCCAGCAGAAGAGGAACACCCACCCACTATCGTTGAGATAACAACAGCACCGCACCACCAATAGCGCCACCATCTTCTTCATCACCATAAATCATCTCTCATCGGAGTCCGGAAGCCTAAGCTGGAGGGTCGCACAATAGAATACCGACCCGGAGGAGGGTTGGATTACCATCATAGCTCACCACTAATGGCGGAAATCCCGGCCAGCGATTACCTGCATCGGTCCATTGATCAGTTACGTTCAATGAATGAGCGTAGTGTATTAAGTTCGTTGAGTCACCTAACGACGGCGGACTTACGCACCGCCACTCTGGTCCATGACTATAAACCCTTTAATATCAATGAATTTCGTCAGAATGTAGAGAGATTGGATTATTCCATTAAAAATGGATTGATGGAACGGGCAGGCCAGCAGCAGGTTGTGAATACAGCAGAATCGCCTTCGGGTGGTGGAAGGCAGGATCATGATCAACAGCAGCAGCAACAACAACAGCAACAGCAGCAGGTGCAACAAATCGAAATGAAGCAGTCTTATAGTGCGCCATCTTCGCCGTCAACTCCACTGTCCGATGGCCAGGAAGCTAAAGTGAGTAGAATTTAAAATTTTTTTTTTTTTATCTGTATGTATGTCGTATGTGTTAATTATCTATGTACATATGTATAACTTAGTGAAGTATATCTCATTCATCAACAGTTTATCGCTTAAGTGGTACCATTTCTATTACCATCCGATTTTTATAATCTACACCCTAAATCTGAGTCTTCTTTCTTTTGTAACTCTTACTTTGCTTAACTTAACAGAGACATCTAAACGCTAAGTTCAATCACTTAGGTAGATGGACATTTTATTGGAACAATTTTCGGTTCAAATGTAATTTAGCTCTCAAGCGATTTTTTTTTTCATGTGAATCAACTATTTTCTTTTCCTTTTCTTTTGTGCTGATCTCAAAAACGTAAATGAGTTGATCTCTTAGTTCACAAAATACCCATGTGGCAATCCACTTGAAATGTTTCCATACTTCTGTTGAGCTCCAGTGATGGACTCACATAGACAGCGAATTACTATCATTTACTCGTAACTTTAGTTTGAGTTGATGTTTTCAAAGTTCTAGTCCTAAAATAGTCTTGCACAACAACTTCATTGACCTCACTGACTATTCTTTATCGCATTTACTGACTTCGCTGTCAGGTTTTTCGTCAGTAATTTATTTATTAAGGTCCTTTGGAATGTCAGCTTATGACTGGAATATTTTTTTCTACGTTTTTTCGTGTAATAATTTTCTTGAAAGTATTAAAAAAACATTCAAATATGGAATTTCCTTATTCGGCGGTAATTAGTTCCAACCTGCAAGCTTTAAGATTTTTTTGATCAAATATTCACGTGCTCTATATGTACTTATGTACGTTATTTAATTAGAGTCACGGGTATTACATAAAAGGTTTCGAGTATATAGATGATTTATTTTGTGTCTTTAAGGTAATGTATGTAGGTAATTTAGAGTCAGGGTTATTTGAAGACACAAATTGAACTGAGCTTGCGAATCTTCAATGTAGGCCCCACGGGTATATTATTTTCAGTTAATGAATAAAACTGATGTGTTAGAAACACGAGGGTAGAGGAGACGGAATTTTATAAGAGATATTAGATGAAGTTTTTATTGCTGTGTAACTAGGTCTGATATCGTTTTTTAAAAGCATATTGTATAAGCACTGAACTGTGTATGCGAATAATTTTTTTATAACCGATGCTCCTATCTCCGTAAATATTGTAAAGGGATAATAAGAAAAGTCCCACCACAAATGGTTACAATTAAAAACCAAGAGGCGATTATTGTTGTCTTAGATTTACGACAAAAAAACGGTGGGAACACAAATGGTGCGCGACATGGCGAATTGTTTCAAACTTAGTTTTAACTAACTCTAGCGTTGTGGCCATTCACCGTTTGTAATTTAATCATGTAAATATACATAAATCATGTGATCAGTATAAATCTTACTTACTTAGAGGCCCTACAGTTCGGGGTGAACCTGGAACTCAACTAAAAAATGTCTCCAATTAGCCTGGTTTTTAGCTATGTATCTGCCTTCAGTTGTGCACTCTACGTTGATTCTGTTCACTTTCTATTTGATTCGTAGTTGAATCTTCTCATGTGACGCCCGTCAGCACCGAATATCTTTATAACAATTCGGAGCCGTAAACTAGGTCTGGGATCATAAGATCTTATACCGGGTCTCCTCAGTTTTTCGGGATATCGATTCTTCTTAGCAACAACTATTGGAATGAGTTATTTTTCGTAAGTTTTCTGTCTGATGTTATTTTCAGATGTAGAAGCAAAGTTAAGGTATACAAAGTCGCTATTTATCTTGCTTGTTCCTTGTTTACGACAAATGTACATATGTAAATGTGTGTATATATGTATGTACATTGTTTTGCCCTCATTTAGTGTTAGACCCATTATAACCACATTCATCTCTACTCGCGAAAGCGCCTATGAAAGCCTGTTAAGTTCTGCTAACAATCTCAATACCATAGGCATATGCAAGTAATCGCACAGACTTTTAAAAGATTGTACCTCGGTGTTTGCTTCGAACAATCTTTTCAAGGATGGTATCGAAGAAGTCACGTGACTACGTGTAAAAGACCTCGATAATATCATACTAATCTTGATGGAACAGTGAGTGAATTAAATACTACATGCCACTGTATAGCTCGTCTCTATAAATGCGATCAAAGGTGTCGGTATGTATAAGTTGTGTCATCTAAAAAATTAATCTTTGCAAATACAGTAATCCGTTTGAAAATTTTTAGATGGTTGCAGATTTTACGTCTCTTAAACGGGACCTCAATTTGTCGGACACAAACATAAGACCAGTTATAATCTGTTTACATTTTTTTAATTCCACTTATCTGCTTTTTAATTTCACCAGGAACCAAAAAAGCGCAACAGTCAGTCCGCAAAAAACACATGTCTAGATATGTACATACATATATCAAAGCATTATTTTAATTATATTCATTATATGATTTTCGGGGGTTGAGTATGCACGCCTGTGTCACTCTTTTACAGTAATTTCATTCCACACTTGCTCCAAAACTATTTTAAGCGAAGCTTGAAGTAATTGAATGCTCCCGTATCTTTCGCTTAAGAATGCCCCGAATGTGCTCAATTGTGCTTAGAGCCCCAGAAGTTCCAAGCGCAGGCAGCTCAATGTTATTTTCCGCAAACCGTCTAATGGTGAAATTAGATTGTGGCATGGTTGCTGCATGTTTTCCAATACATTTATGTATCCTTTAGAGTCCATTCGCCCACATACATTTTCCCGACTCCGTTTGCGCAGTGCAAGATCATTTTTGAACGTTGTGCCAAACGCTTGTTTGATCTCTGCAAAATAAAAGAGTAAAATGTATAACTAATAAAAAATATAACAGCCATTATATTCACCTCCAGCAACAATCGTGCACTGGGCGCATACTGTAAAATTCGCCTAAAATTGCAAAAGCAGTACATATTTGCATTAAAAGATGGCTTTTCCCAGGTGTGAATCCTTTTTTTTATTAACTCTGTGGGTTATTCAACAGTACAGGAAAAAAACTTCAGTTATTAATAAGAATTTATT
Source organism: Blera fallax (assembly GCA_946965025.1). NCBI lineage: Eukaryota > Metazoa > Arthropoda > Insecta > Diptera > Syrphidae > Blera > Blera fallax. Next base: position 97,761,109 of record OX337244.1, read on the forward strand.
CAAGAGTGTCACGCGTGAGGGTTCCCTTAGACGGAAGATAATTACAGTTCATACAATTATTATTTTTTCATACGAAAGGCCCGACTGAACGCACAGTCAGTTTCGTTGGGCCTTTTTGCATATCTGTACACAAAAATCAACTCGAATGTTAAGAAAGCCTAATATTCCTCAAAATATATCATTCAATTAAAAACAAAATCTTTCACCAGACAAATGATGGGTCACACCAACTTTATTTATCTCAATTCATGTTGCAGTTTGTCTCAAAGTATTCCTTGCGCATTTTGTGATATTTTCCAACAAAGCACCAAGAAAACAGTCTCAATTTATGACTGCTTTCTGACTAAAAGAAAAGCCTTTAAATGATTAAGCATTGCTTCATATGAGTAAATTTTATTTAAAGTCCGAGTACTGAAAAATTTCGAATAAACAATTTTCGCTTCCGGGAAAATGGATGTTATATCTGATCCCCTTTTTATGAGCCGTTTCCTTCTTACATGAAATTTTTGAATCTACACAAATAAGTTTTATGAGCTGCAGTAAATGCCACTCCATTAATAAGTAGAAATTTTAAATTTTTAGCGGTTTAAAAAACCGACTAAAGACCGCATATAACAGAGGAAAAGATAATAATGGGCGGGTAGTGTACTTTCATTTTAGAAATCATGAAGAACTTTCTTTCATATAGAAAAGACATACATATGTACAAACATTAACTTGTATCCTTTATAAAGGGAGGGTCAGCTGTTGGTCCGTGCTATTTCGACGCCGGCAACAATCCTCCACGTTAAGAAAGCGAACTTTTACTTTTGAACAACGCTGGAAAATTGAAGAAAAAATTTTAAAGTGAGCACTGTGTTATAGAAACTGCAACATTTGAAATAATTTTTGGGCAAAATGAATCCCCTTCAGCGGTTGGTGTAAGGAAAATCATAAATTAGTGAAACTAGTTATGGATAAACAAGCTATCCGTGTGCGCTTTCGATACGTACAGAAAAATTGAACTGCTGCTATTGCGCAGTGCACGCAAAAACCCAAGAATCTGAACTTCCCGCAAAGCTGTACAACTGCTAATTTGTCTGCATTTCTCGGAGATAATTCTGCATAAAAACCTCTGATTATTTGCTTGCAAGGTACAACTCAAAAGTTGAAGAAAAATTCGCTTCATTATCGCTTCTCAGTGAAGGTTTTAAATGAGTTCGAATTTTACTTCGTTTTTGGTGGCAAAATCATCTTTTCAGGCGAAACTCATTTTCGTTTCAAAGGCTATGTCAACAAGAAAAACTATTTAGGATATGTGAATCCGAAAATCCACAGATAGTCGTCAATATTCTTTGAAAATGAAGCTAAGAACAACATTATGGAATGCAGTGCACTACAGAGATATGATAGCTGATTTTTATAACCTTAATTAAACCGTTTGAACTTGTTTGAGTATGTGGCGTATGCCACAAGAAGATTGGTCGGCATTGTATCAAAAAGAAATCTTTGAAAAAAATACAAAGAAGTCGGTATTGTAGGTTTTTTGTTGCCAAATAATGACTGAGGCTTCTGGATTAACACTAACTTAACTTGAGAATCATATGCGATTGATGAATGGACTGTAATTTGCTTCGCATCCCTACCCAAGTCATATTGACCTCTTTGTGAACATCCCATACACCTTGTCCTAATTTAGCGGTGTTCCACTGACCGAACGTGCCGTGTTTAATGAGTTTGATTTCTAACGATTTATGCGATATATTATTTTGTAATATTGTAGACTCCACTTGGTCACAAAAGAATGTATGAACATATGCATGTGAGGCATTTTTTTTTCTAATATTGTCGTCATATGCTTTCCATATGTTTTTACCTTCTCGGATTCTCCTTCCCAATCAGTGAATGCGATATTCTGTAAGCTGAGTAACTGTATTTGGTTTTTGTTAAGACATGTGTTATAATATAAACCCGTATCTCCCAATTCGACTTGTGATCATGTGCCTGCTCTTTTAATTGGGATGTCTTTCATCCGTCCCATGATGTTTCTCTCAACATAATACCGACCACTTAGGACCACTCTTAAAAGCAAAGCCATAACCATGAATATCATAACTTTAGTTGAAAATTTGTGTAATATTAGTCGTTTTCATATTGTTTCTTATCCTTGTCCTTTGAACCTTCTATTGCTTATAGGAACACTTGAAGTTATTGACCTGCTTGTCATATGAAAAAAAAAAAAACATTGTTTAAAATTCTTACAACACTATTGGCGACCCTTGTGAACGGGGGCACCGCATCCCTTCGATCATGTTTGCAATTTCTATTGTTCGCAAATCCCTTCCTTTGGTATACCTACTTTACTACGAAGTATGGTTAACCACTACTGCAAGACAAGCGGTATCAATTATTTTTGCCCTTTTTTCCATTTTCTACAATGCCAAGATTTATAAAAAAAAAATGTTTCTTTCTTTAATTCAATTGTTTCCGTTTTCTTTCTTTTCAGTACAATCCAAAGTCGGAGATGCTAACGGCTCGCGACACCAAGCCCTACAAATGTGCGCAGTGCACAAAAACCTTCGCCAATTCCAGCTACCTGTCACAGCACACACGCATTCATTTAGGAATCAAACCATATCGTTGCGAGATTTGTCAGCGCAAATTCACCCAACTGTCCCACTTACAGCAACACATACGTACGCATACAGGCGACAAACCGTACAAGTGTCGTCACCAAGGCTGCCAGAAAGCATTCTCCCAACTCTCTAATCTCCAATCGCATTCACGCTGCCACCAAACTGACAAACCATTCAAATGCAATTCCTGCTACAAGTGTTTCACCGACGAACTAACCCTGCTCGAGCACATACCCAAGCACAAGGACTCGAAACATCTGAAAACGCATATATGTAGTTTTTGTGGCAAGAGTTACACTCAGGAGACATATTTGCAAAAACATCTGCAGAAGCACGCGGAAAAAGCAGAGAAGCAGAGTCGCAATTCAGCCACCAATGGCACAGCGCTGGCTGCTGGCCTTGGGTTAAATATTAACCGGAATATCGTTATGAATGTGGCTGCGGCAGCAGCAGCTGCGAACAGTGAGCATCCATATTGGCCAAAAGTTAGTCCAGACAGTGCGGCAGCAAGCCTTGCAGAAGCTATTCAACAGCAACAACAACAGCAGCATCAACAACAACAACAGCAGCAACAACAACAGCAACAGTCGAACGGATATGATTTCTCATTGACGCCGCAGCAGCAAAATGAGCTACAAAATCATCAACGTGCCCTGCTAGAACAGCATCGAGCGATAGTGAATGGTGGCGGTGGCGGCGGTGGTGGAGGTGGCAGCGCGGGTAACACTCAAAGCGGAAACGATGACGGTGGCGAAGACTTGGTTATCACGCGTCAACCGCAGCATCAACAACAACAACAAAATCAGCAACAATCCTCACCAAACACAATAGTTGTGGTGAGCTCATATGATGGCGGTGCAAAAGCCACCACGAATTCAGCGTTTACACCGATCAATACAATTACGCCGCACCTAAACGCTCTGACTCATCATGCGGCTGCTCAGAGGCCTTATATTTACGACGCCTTACAATTCCAAACGGCGGCAGCAAAAACTACCGGTGCGGGTGGAATCAATCAAAATGTTGGCGGCGGTGCCGCGAACGCCTTCCCGAATCAACTGATATCTCTACATCAGATTCGAAACTATGCCCATCAGCCTGGTACAGCTGCGGGTCTACTGGCGGCCGGTGACCACCTTTTGAGTATTGGAGTGCCCGCAGGAGGAAAGGAAAAGAGTCAATAGTACATTTTGATAACCCGGCGTGATTTGTAGAAAGTAATAGAAGTATGTAGTAGTAGATGACAGAGATGAAGAAGATGAATGAAAATCTCTTGAACTCAGGATTTAGCATAGCCACGACTTTTCTCTTTTTTTACCTTTCGGTTTTTTTCCAAAAAGAAAACAACACAAGTTTCTTTTGGGCGCGGAATTTCGCAGAATTTGATGGGTTTTTTAGATAGGGCCTATTGTTTCCAACGAAATGTCAGCTGTTTTAGATTAGGCACCTTTGGCAACCGTCAGTGAGCTTAGAAGGAAGGGGAGGGTCATATAAGCTTTATATATTCCTCTTAAAGTAGTACAAAAAGACAGTTTCCTATCAGACTGATGCAAAAAAAAAATAGGTTGTAAACAAATGCATCACCATCCTATTTCTATTCTTTTAAGAACAAGACAAAGCTTGAATATAGTAATGCACATTGAGCTTAGTTTTTAAGAATTTCCGCATGCTAACGATTCTTAGTCTTATTTGTGTTCTAGCAGACGTTGATATATACTAGTTTTATCAAATTACCACTGCCATGCTGGATGAAAGTTAGGTGTAAAAACTTTGCTTTTTATTTATCCAAAGTACAACCCTCATGTCGACCCGAGTCGTTTTGTTTTAATTTTTCTTCTCTCCTAATACAGCACTTAACTTTTCAAGTACTGTATTTTGAGTCAAAGAGATGCAGCACGAATTGTTTTTTTTTTTTTACTGGAAGTCGCGTAAAATAGTCGACCGTTATAGACAAAAAAGGTCAACGTTTATACCCGTGCTGCGAATAGGCTTTCCTTGCCTGACCCTAACGCGAAATGATACCAGATAGATCCAGTATGCTTTTTACATCCTATCTTATAATGACGAGTTAGACTTTTTTGGAGCTTGTTTCTCAGTGTTTGATTACGTTTATCGGTTTTAGTAGGCAGTCCCCAATTTGAGCACGAATTCATTTTGAACAAAGTTGCCTCTGTCCTCTTGCTTTAGAGTCTTCTAGATTATTGAGATGTCAAAAGCATCTAGTCAATCTTACATGATGCCAGCATAAAGGGTGGACTCCCATTTGCATGTATATGTTACCATATCATATATGAAATCTGCCCAGTATACGTTGTCGAACAAAGTTCGGTGTCTCTTTCTACATCTATGTTTTTTTATTAATTTATATTGCAACTGAAAAGAAGTTTCAAGTTGATAACAACCCTAAAACTGAAAAGCTTTCGCCAATTTAGCAGTCATATTCAATAGAAGTCACCGCAATTCATTCATGTAGGGTAAGTTAGTTCAGGGTATCTGCTTGGAAAACGATTTGATCGGAATCCTAATTGATATCGACACGATATTCACAAACTCGTAAATGAAGATAATGACATTAAATATCTGTCAACCATTCACTCGATTATCGAGTAAAACACTGCCATTCTTTTGCAAATAAAATATCAATATGCTATCGGTGTCGAAGGAAATTATATGTTGAATTAACAGTCGCGTCGGATACACATTCTTGCTGCTAAGGTTTGAAACCTTAGACAAATTCAACGTAAACAAAATAAAAACCTATCAAATTTTTCGAAATAGAGCCTATATCATTTTTTATACATAAATATATAATGCAAATATATTTCTAAGATGTAGAAACGTAGATTTTTTAGAAGCTAGACTCTAGAAAGGTATACTTATTTAGTTGTATCGATTTTATTTTTTAATTTCTATCGATGAAAAAAAAAGAAGATAAATATTTCTATAACAACGTTTAAACATCAGTACAAAGTACTGTCATTGTATAATTAGAAATAAAAGAGAAACAAAATTGTTACAAATTTACAAAAAAAAGAATACAAAATTGTTACAAATTTCAAATTGACCAACAGAAGTCTCCTTGCTTTTCCCAGAGGGAGGCTTGGAAAGAAAAAAAAAAATTTCCCATTCTTAATTTAATAGATTTCGCAACTCATTTGCGTGTATATACATATATCTGTTGAATTGATGTATCGGAATTTTTTTTTAATCCTTAAAGTAAAATCTTCCCATTTGGAAGTGAGTTGGAAAATCTTCCTAACTCGCTTTTAAATGGGGACATAAGGTAAAGGATAATTGCACAAGTTGAAATTTTGAAACAGTATTTTAGGTGGGATAATTTAAAAGTAGATTTTTTTTAGAAACAAAAATGAGAATATAAATACGCCCGTATTATACATAATTCATTTTAATTGCCACATTATATTATGTTTTGTTCTTTTTTCTAATTCATTGGCTTTAGTTGCGATAGGAGTTATACCTATAAGTGGGTTTGCGAGATTAATTATGAAGATTGTTGGGATCTTATAAAACATATTGTTTTGTAGTATAGATGGGCTTTCATTAGTTCGATAAATAGTTAACAATACTATTTCAGTACAAAAAAAAAATGTGCATGCAAATTCACGAAAAAGAGTATGGGACTAAAATGGTTTCGAGGAAGGTTCAGAAACAAATCAAACGTAAGTCATTTTCTCCTTAGAACCCTTTCTAAATTAAGTGATTTCTGCGTACTAACTCGAGAGCTCTTAGAAGTGCATTGACACACTAGAAAGTACCAAGTAGCGAATAATGCTTCCAAGCCAAAAATTGGCTTAAAAATTTGTCCTTGCAAATTGGCAACCGAAACATCCGTCTGAATTGAAATTTTAGTGCTAAGTTCGAGTAAATGGAAGATGTTAAGTAAATAAGCAGTTTTCAGTTGCCTACATTAAAGTCAAATGTGGTGTTCCGCAGAAAATCATAAAAAAATACAAAAAGGTTTCATGCCAATTTGCAATTACGCCGAAGGATCTAATTAATGGCGTTTTTCATTTTTGCTTAAGAACAAATCTAGAAGTGTTTTTTTCTATATTTCCTTGAAAAGAAAGGTATCTCATATACTTCCCACTACCTTTCTGTTTCAATAAGAAATCCTCTGTGTTCTCTTTATCCTCAAGGCTCAGTTATCAATACCAAAGAAAGGAAAGGTGTATCTTTCAGTGTTGAAATAAAAATTTCGTAAAAGAAACAATCCCATTTTTTTCAAATCTAATAGAGATATGCACAGCTTTATTGCAATTTTCCTTATTTTTGTTTTAGTTAAAGCATCGATTTTCGCAGAAACTTTTAAATGTTTCAATGAACCAAGCACTTCTAGATTGCGAGAGTAATTCCACTGAATTTTCAATGAAAAACCCCATTGGACTAATGCATCAATTGTCGTTTTCGAGGTTTTAGTATGCTAGGTTAGTGTTAAGTTAAAGGGGTAATGTAAAGCATTATACCCCCTATTGGTATTTAAGTTCCGCTTATTAAAAACAAACATATGTACATCTGTGTGTGATTTTCGACCTCGAAATTTTAATCAATCTTGGTGTTACTCAGAAGAAATTTGTCTTGATTCTGTCCCTTTCTCTATATGCATGTACATAGACTAGATAAATTTGCGGATTTACGGATTTTGTTAAAACTTAATCTTTTCGCTACGTCGGACTAGCATGTGTCCAAGATGGAGTATTGTATTATATGAAAATACATAAACTATCGCAAAACTCTAATGGTATGCGATACACAATTGAGTTAGTCTTGTTAGCCATAAACAATTAAGAAGTTGTAAGGCCACAACAAAAACATTTTAATAAGATCTGTTACCACCGTTAAATTCGCTACCGTCTTGAACATATTTTAGCATAGAATCTATGGACTTCTTGAAATTTTCCAATAATTTGTTGCTCTCATCTGAATTACTGCTTCTTTCCAATTTTTTGAAATCGTTTGCTACAAGAGCTCTTATTTCATTAGAATACAAATAATTTCTCCAAATCCCAGGGGTTATTTTCCCTTATTCCTTCTCTTGTTTATCTTTTGATTTTATAAAGTCTAACATTATTTATACCTATAAATAATTTCACATGCGCTCCAAATATAGTTATTATGTAAGTTCGCAATAAAACGGTTGCGTGCAGAGCAACATTGTTAAAATCTTCTTGAGGATTCATGCCTCCTGTACCGTACTTTGTACCCAGTGGAAAGAATCTTCATTATCGGAAAACATGGTTTTCTTTAATTTGCGATTTAACATGACTATTTTTAGTATATTACCTACTGCATTATGATTGTGCAGTAGGTGTGAAAGCACCAGAGAGCTCTAGGTTTTGCAATTTGAAAAAATGTAAATGTATTTTCAAATAACTGGTGAAATACCACGAACATTTTGTGTTAGCTTGTGATAGCTTTCTGAAGTCTTCTACAAATTTCATATAATCGTTTGCCTATGAACGGTTAAAAGGTCAATTTATTATGGACATCGCTCACTAGCTATCTGATCCTCACTCCACATTGGTTGCTTTCCAAAGTAAAAAGAACCATCACGAGTAGGTTCTGTCTAATAATCCTTTAGCGTTCATGAAACGCGAATTGGAATGCTTCTATGAAACGCTAAATTATTATTAGAGTCCATCAAAGCGCTTGCATTCAATTTAGATTTTATTCTAAGGGAATTTTTTTAAATTGTCCCTTGATCTTCTACGTCGAACTCATTCAGTACTTCTATGCTTGCATGTAAAGTTAATTCCCTTAGCTATTCCTAACACAATTTAAAAAGAAACTTTTCGAAAAAAGTCCCAAACTCAAAAGAAAAATCTCTCATACCATTTATGCTCCTTTAGCGTCTATTGTAAATGATTACATTTTTCTGTACAGGACATCCGAGTTTAAGTAATAAAATCATAGTGTTTCCATATAACAAATCAGAGTATATAAGTAAAAACAAATTGTAATTTATAAGAAATTGTAAAATTATTAAGTATATCAAACATAAACAAAACAAAAAAAAGGAAACATAAATTGCTATTATGAAATTATTAAATAATAATAATAAAACAAAAAACAAATCAAACGTAAAAAAACTTCGATTCTATTTGTTAATAATTTATTGAGACCTTCCTACTTAATTTCACTTTGCCTATACCTTTCTCTGATACTATATCTTTAATTTCTTTTCTTACAAACATTTTCTTTGTTTATTATATAAATATTATTTTTAAGTTCAACTTTTATTGAAAATAATCGTATATTATTATTTTTCTTATTTTTGTATGCTATACTTTTGTGATCAAGTAAAAGAAACAGAAAATCCAATAAAAACCCAATTAAAAATTATTTTTTGCTTTCGCTTTTCCTTATTTGTTGATCCTCTACTTCTGTGTGCTATTCCCGATTAACAACAGGTTGCATGTGCAAAGGGTGCGCCTGCTATTCAATGGTATGCACTTGTTCGAGGGTATAATTGAGGTAAGTGTGCGAATATCCTTTACAGGAGGGTTGAGGTAGAAGTGGAAGAATTCTTTGTTTCCCGCGCAAAATTTTTGGGATAAAAACATCCGAAAATGAAGCAGGCACATAGGTATGTATGTGTAAGGAAGGACTTAAAGAAAAAGGGATGAAATGAAAGGAAACATAGTACGCAAACAAAAAGTGATAGGGAACAAAGAATACCACAGTGAGTGGCGTTAAAGTAAAGCTAGTTATTTTATTTGTGGTTAATATGATGTAAAATACGAGCTTGGGGTGGGAAGTTGAAAACGTTTTATTTAATATAGCAAAGTCGTGGTCGCTTTGTGTCCGCTCAGCATTTCGAACAGTGCTATTGGAGGTGACTGCAGCGGCTATAGGAATAACTCCCCCTAACATCCTGGTTGAAGAACATGGAAAGTACATGAAAGATACATCGACATTCTAGGGTCCTGCTGAAAAATCGATTTTGCCTTGAAAAATTGAGCTTTCGCTCACCTCCATTAGGCCTCCATTGGGTCAGTTGTGTTCCTCTCGTGTATCTTATATTCGACCCAGTATCTCTTATCTTAACCTCCTTGCCCTGCTCCTCCGCCGCGCCGTCTTCATCCTTCTGGCAGTAGACATAGATGTTTCCATCAGACCTAGTCTAAACGCATATTGATTCAGATAGATGTGCCCCGTTATTAGGCCCGCTTAAAGGATTCGCTTATTAATGTTTTTATTATGCTCTTTAACTATGGATCTGGTCATTTTAACCTTAGTCTGTGTTCCTGAGGAAAGGAGACTCTCTAAGCTGCCCAAACGTCTTCATCACATCACATATAAGATCTTATCAGTCGTATTATGTAAACGCCTAAAATCACCCTGTTAGGTCCACGTCAGTGTGGTTTAAGGTCAGGAAAACCCACATTTGACCAAATGTCAACATTACAACCCATCTACACAAAATGGATACCCACCAGCTGTTCAAAAATTTCAGATTTGGCTATAATAGAGGCTTGCCAGTCTAAAGAGGCTTGCCAAGCTCGACCGTTTGCGCACGATGACGATGAAGAACTCGCACTTTACGGGGATGATGAATTCGTATAAAGATTAGACAACAAATTTGCCCTGAGATTGGAGAGGCTTGTAGGTTGAGACCCAGGCTCACCCCGAACAGTAGCGCCACCTAAATAAGTAAATAAGCTCTCAATGGATCACCCTTTATATGAAATTAATTTGGATACGAGGATCTCAAATATTTGCGCCATATACAGTTTCGTCATCGCGCTTTTCAACGATTCAGTATGCGTGTTAAAGTGCAATAGTTCACCTTTTAAATGTACATAACATACATATGTACTTATCTAAAGTAAGACTGTTTTCAGAAATTGGAAATCGACTATATTTCTTTCCACTCATGGCTAACGTTCTCATAAGGGACCGAAGCATCTTCGGTCGTACTACCTTTACGAGGCTTAAATAATTTAGATCAAATCAGATCAAAAACTGGATTAGCCTTGAAGCCATGCGCCGGCCGGTCTGTCAAGGCGTTTCAAACTTCCTTTTTAAAGTTAACTGCAACTCATGTTCATGGAGATAAAAACATTAATTTAATACAACTTTCGTAAAACCTCTAAATATCTGCGTTATTCTATGGTAATTTCGCTCACCGTTTCAGATACAATAATTCATCTGTGATTTCTCCCCCAAAAACTCTCGGCTCAAGGTCTTTTCTAAACTGCCACAGCTACTTTCGAGTCATTCATCTTGTTGCGTATACCTTCTTATTCTCTTGCCTTTCCTTTAATAATAATCTTTTCCATTTGGTTGTCCACTTTACTGTGCTGCTTCGCATCTTTACAATAAAATAAGAGAACAAGTGGAAGTGGGTACTTGCCGATTTTTTTTTCTTTTTTTTTTCGTATCTTTAATACGTCTTCGTAGTACAAGTATATTTTCGGTAGGTACCTCAAAATTTCCAAGTGGCCATTCGATGTCAATGTGTGTGAGTAGGTTCTGTACACTTATGCGCACGTGTAGCTGGAGAGTATTTGATATAAGACCCCTACACGTCGCACACATTTAATTTAGAACCCATATTGATGCAGTTGTTAAGTGGTGGTAGTTTTTACCTGCTTTTCTTCTTTTATTTTAATTTTTTTTTTTTTTTTCGTCTATTTTGGTCTTTGGCTTCGTCTAAAAATTCAAGCTCAAGGTTATGGGTAATGATAGGCTGGTTTCTCTAATGTTTTACAGGAGAATAATAAAAACGACTGCGTTCATAGTGAGTATTTCGAGAATCTTGAATCCGTGGATGCGTCATGTTTGGTGGTACTCTGACTGTGTGATCGATTGACTCTAATCAGTGGGATGCTAAGGTCCTTTTTAAAATATTAACAGAGCTGAAGAATAAAAGATGATTGATTCGATGTTAAGGTCCAACTGGATTTTCGGTTTGATCTTAGGCATTGAACAGATACGAGTACCTATATAAGTACATATGTGTGTATGTGCACATGTTCGTACTTCGATGGATTTAGAAGAGGGGAAAATAAAAAACTGAGGATTAAAATTGGGATTATGGACTGAAGAGGTCTGGGATTAGGTTTGGTATAAGAATACTTTGAGTACTTGAAAGGTTTTCATATTCGGTTGCTATTGAGCATGATTAGTAACGAATAAAACGGACGTAGGAAAAAGGTGTGGAAACTGAGTTAAGTGAAATTGAAGTCCTCGCTGGGGACGCTCGCGTTTAACGTCTTAAAACCAGATAAAATGTTAATTTTGCAACAATTTCGCAAATCAGTCCCTTCCACCACAAGTATGTATAAACAGAGACGGTTTGATACAGTTGCAATAGAGTCGCCCTCTACTGTGTACCAAGTCACGATACGGGAATAACTAAGAAAGAAAGAAGACTGTAAAAGAACGGAACTATGGGAGAAATTCCCTACACTAAGACAGCCCAAAGAACTTCTCGGGGACTATAACCGGAAAAGGAGTAAGGTCAGTATAAACATCAACAAGAACCGGCTGCGCATAGTTAAAGGCTTCCTAACGGATCAATGCAGACTTAAGGAGCACCTCAGGAAACTGGGTATTAAAACTGTAGATTCTGCGGAGATATTGATGAAACCCCAGGTCACTTTCTTAAAGAATGTGGAGCACTGATCCACTAAAGAAGGAAACACCTGGATGCCTACCAACTGTTAGAAGAAGATCTACCATTGCTAGATCCACTTCAGATACTTCGATTTATCAAGGAAGTCAGACTGGGGGAGGTGCTCTTAGTTGAGTATCTCATCGACTAGAGCTACAAGTCGGGGTAGCACAATAGATTTATAATGGTAGGGATAACTGTCAAACCAAGCTGTCATTCTACTCTGTCATTTTCATTTTGACATTTATGTTCACAAAAAGTCTGAGAAATTATTATGAATCGATTAACGCTTGAACAAAGCCACCAAAATACCTAAATTGACTTTGAAAATCGCTCGTCTTCAGGCTCTTCTACACAAAAATCATAAATTTCCGAAGCCGTGTAAGAGATCCATTATTGAATGGATCAATTTAGAATTCCTTAGTTCTCGCCTAGATCTGCCAATCAGGATGTTGGCAAAGGGCTTCAGTCGCTCACTTAGTACAGCAGATAAGATGTTGTGCCGCGATGTACGAGACTTGTACGTGTACCTCCACAGTTGGCCCAGTTCAGACAGTCTTCTTTTTTGAAGTATGGACAAACAATGCTAATTTTCAATCATCGGGCGCCCTTTCGTCGGACCATATTACACAAATGAGTTGACACTTGCTCCGTACCAAGTACTTCAGCAGCCCGTTAGCTCTTGTAGCTTTGTCGGACTTCAACTAATACATCGCTTTCCTAGCTTTGTCCTGGACGGAGATTTTGTTTTACATCGTCCAGATTGAATGAGTCATTCTGCTTGATAGCTTGACTTCTGAACATCATTCCTTCTCTCTATTTCAGTAGATATCACGTGCAGCTCCGGCACTTCTATATGTGGAGCGGTGCGAGATGGCTCTTATTTTGCTACATGTAGTTGCCTGCATTCTTCGTCGAACCAAGGGTTTCGCTGTGATGGCATCTATTTTTTTTTTTTTTTTATAATTAGCGCGCACCAAAGGGGGTATGAATACCCTTATGCTGAGTATTCAGGGCACCTCTATGATGGAGGTGTTGCCACTGATACCTGATGTTGGTGCCATAGGACCTCATGAGAGAGATTGTGGGACACTCGATCGGAAAAGTTTCTGGCGATCTCGTGTAATTGTACCCATAGGATGTCAAAATTTCTCATAATATTTCCTTCTCTTTACGGTGTTGAGGATATCCGCATGTTTACCTTGGCTACAACAAGGTGGTGGTCTAATCAAAGTTGTCTCTTTGGGGAGTTCGGACATCTATCAGTACCTTGGGCTAATCGCCATTATTACTAAAGATATTCTTTTTTCATAGATTGGTGTTAAAGAATCTTAACTTCCTCATTATAATTTGCATTGAAACGAATCGTGATAAAGCGCTCGATTACATGCAAGAAACTCAAGACTTCTTGGCTAACTGTGCGCCCAAAGAGTTATCCCTATCTAAACAAGGATTGCTTTTGTTTTCGCTAACAATTATCGTAGTAGATGTCGCAGTTTCGCATCTTCCCCTTAGGAGGCCCGTCCCATTACGCTCTTTGGATGGTGGTGATGTCTACGGTTTATGGTTTCCACTAGTATGTATTGGTTGTAGACGGGCTGTTGAAGGACCTATTCATAAGATTCCTACTCAATGGTCACCTACAGAATAATGATCCTTATCCAAAACTTGTTGACCAACTCGAGCAACCGTATCTAGAACAGAATACAAAAACGAGAATTTAACGATTGAAAAACTGTAGTTCGTATCTTAATGTCTGAATGAATAAATATATAAATTATTTCAGATTTGAAAGGGGTCCATTTGCCTTCCACCATTAAATATTTTCAACGAAACTCTCGTAGAAATTCCCTCGTCATATCTACAATTGCGAGAGCGCTTGATAACTTTGAGTCTTCAATGATTCACATGTTGGACCTACGATGGCCGCATGTATTGTGTCCTGTTATTAGCCCAACCATAGCTCCCCAGTTTTCTCTACACAAATTACGAAATTCTGCAGACAATTTTATGTCTTTTTAACCAATTTCTTACATTCCATCACCGCACTATCTCTGTTTCCTTTTCCGATAACCTTTACGAATTACAAGGCTCACTTTGCCGCACCTCATAGCAAGTTTGAAGTCAATCAATAATCATCTGATTATCTCTTTATTACCAAATTTCGAACCCATCTCAAATGTCTTTTTATCTGAAAATCTCCCAGAACATTCGCAAAAGAAAAAAAATCCTTTTCTTTTCAGATACTTTTTCGCCTAATCAATTTCTACTAACAATCAGCCACACGCTCATCCTTTGTGCCATGCCACAGAAAGTGGTACAATGCCCAACAATAAAAGTAATAAAAATATTTCATTACAATCGGGACTACAATTGAACAACAATCGAACACCGCAGACAATCGGCTCAATATCTCCGCCATCATCGGCGGATTTGCCAAAGCCTCCAAACCTCGAATATCTGTGCGATTTTTAATTGATTATAAAAAGTGGGTAAAATAGATGGGATAGCTCCTGGTTACCTGAGGAATATCCATTCAAGTAAGGGGTTGACATTCATTAGCATATGAACGAGCGATAAACCCTATCAACTGATCACACACCTTTCACCAAAGATCTGATCCTCTCTGCATTTTTAATCGAGACTCCCTTCGTCAATATCATTCGTAGTCATTAAGGATCTGGGAATAAAGCCGATAGAGATGGATGGGTTCAAAATATTCCATGCAGCACATAATGGTACAAAGGGTCGTGGAAAAACAAACTTCCTTCTTCATTCGAAGACAAGAGGTATCCGTACCTCAAGGAATCGTTGGGATTTTGGTTTCCGCAAACGATATGGAACAAGGAGTCCTTTGAGAACTTGTGCAGATTATTTGTATTGCATTATGATTGTGTGAAAGGTGAAATGAGAGGCGAAGAAAGGGGTTTTGGTTTATTTTTCGCACCACTACCGAGAGATGTCTATGGATGATGCTGATGATGGCGAACGCATTGTTCGCATTGTATTGCGAATAACATGCGACGAAGATGCATAATCGATATTAGCATTATAGTGCCTATTGTGGACCCCTGTGTTGTGTGGTGTTGCCATAGAATGGGTTTCTGAATTTTTTTTTTTTTATTATGTTATTGTGCTCGTATCTCTGTTTATATTGTCAGAGGTTATGGGGAAATTTATGTAATCGGCAAATGTTTTATTGCCAATTTCTGTTTGCACTTTTGTTGTTTTGAATTTGATACATGTTAACTGTGGCTGTGGGGCGCTAATTTATTGACAGTGCGGCGTCGGCTTGTAGGTGCTTATTTTGTATTAACAGAGAAGGAAATTCTGCTGAAAACCTAAGAACCTCAACTCGTGGCAGAGATCAAAAACTGAACATCAGTCGCACTTCTCCTAGGAGAATACTGGATAAATACCTCGAATTACTGGCTAACAAGATCCAGATCACTTCAGGGTTGAAGCAAAATGTCCACCCGCTTCACTTTCGCTTCTCTGTACGAATGAGTTGGAAAATAACATATCGTCATTTTGGACGAAATGATAGTGTGGATACCGACCCGCAGATCGACAATAGACTAAGTCTTCTCACTAAAGCAAATCCTGGAAAAAACCAACGAATTTCAAGAGTACACAAGAATATGGCTGAATCCAGGATGCCGCCAAAATTAGTCCAGCTATGACAAGTAACGCTAAAGAATACGGAATGCAATGTGCGGCTTATAAGTAGTTTTTCTGAATTATTCAAAGCGTATGTATATCGGATTTCGACAAGAAGATGCGCTCTGAAATGATCCCTTTAATCCTGTGCTAGAGTAGATAGTGCCAGGAGTAAACCCAGAAGGCACTGTGTTCAATGAATCTGCCCTGTCCTGAATCTGACATCAAGATCGTTGTCCTCCTAGCGTGCCATAGTAGAGGTTTTCACTGTAATCGATGAACAGGCGAAAGGAATCTTGAAGTGGTAGTTTTCGGTTTGACAAAACAAATGGGGTCAAATTTCTTACTTGAGAGACAAAATGTATGCTCTACAGAAAGCTAATCCTGCTTGTCAGTTCGATAGCAGAGCAGATTTCGAGCAAAAAATTCTCCGCCGAATTACTGATCCTGTATGCGTCGACTATATCTGCCACAAACAGCGCATGGACAACAATGCTCTAGCTAAGAGGATCTTCGAAACCCAGCCAAGCTTATGACAACTATTAAGGCTGAATCTCCGTTTTAAAGACAAAGCTATCGTGTATGCCAGAGCACTTGGTGTTAATAATTAGAAGAAGTTCGAACGGAATCGCCAAGGATGGAAGGCTATCTAAGCTCTGGCAGAAACTCTTAACGGATCGGGGGTCGGTCAAAGCTCAAAAGCGCTAAAGTGGGGAGTCAGCGAACAAGAGGTTTTATTCGAAATCAATAGAAAA
The DNA here is from genome assembly GCA_946965025.1 of Blera fallax. Classification (NCBI taxonomy): domain Eukaryota; kingdom Metazoa; phylum Arthropoda; class Insecta; order Diptera; family Syrphidae; genus Blera; species Blera fallax. Next base: position 97,777,776 of record OX337244.1, read on the forward strand.
ACGAAACATTTTTCTGTGAAAAGTGGTAATATTTTTATTTCAATCTGAGATACAAATTCTGAGGTTAGTAATGGAACGATATATTTGTCTCGGCTCTGTCTACACATAGTCTTTCTTTTGACGAATTTTCTCATCACGTTTTCGCATAATTGCGGATGTATTTCTAGAATAACAGCTCTGATATTTTCTTTTAGTGCATAAATCATTGGTGGAGCATTTGCGTTGACTTTATCTTTAACATAGCCGCAAAGTAAAAATCTAATTGCGTTAAATTGCCCGATCTCGGGGCCAATTGATGTTTCCATTGTCCACCATCTGTTTCTGTATGGCATGTGGCACCGTTCTTCTGAAATTAATTTCAATTTCAGGCAAAAAAGTAAGTCAACATCGTTTCGTAACGCAATCCATTCACAGAAACGGTCGCACCATCATCATTTTCGGAAAATATGGCCCAATGACACCGCCAGCTCAAAACCGCACCAAACTGTCCACTCGTTGTGGATAGAGAGGTTGTACCACTTCTTCTCTTGGGTCTTCGGATCCGATAGTTGCGACAATTTTGTTTGTTTACCTAGACAAATAATAATTCAGAATAGTTTTGTGTAAAAAAATGATGATCTTGTTCATTCATTGCCAGCACCCAATCAGCGAAAGTACGGCGTTGTGCGTGGTCTGCTGGCTTCAATTCTTGTGTCAACAGAACCTTATAAGCATCTACGCCAAGATCTTTATGCAAAATGCGATGCAAAGTGGTTGCGGATATGTCCAATTCTTGTGATCGTCTTGAAATGGTCGCACCTCGGACACACTCTGAGGTACGGCGGCAATATTTTTAGCTGACCTTGCAAGTTAGAGTCTTCAAACCACTAGCCTGTCCGAGGCGTTCAAATTTATCGAATAAAATGATGATGACCAAACTCAGAACGAACTTTACGAAACGTTTTCCCGATATTTTCACCGTTTTTGTGGTGAATTTTCACTATTTCAACACGTTGTTCTTATTAGAAGTCATCGCAATGATAGTTGAATGTTGTCAGTTCAACAATGGCTGGAAATTTAAAATGACTCCCCTTGTTGGATAACCCCTTACTACAACAAACGCTTCAATTAACTTAATTATTCGATCAAACGTCATCAGAATTCACTCTATCAATACATCTGAACATAAATTAGAACTATTTATCTTTAGATTCTTCAGATGAAGTCATTTCCAAGGATTAGTGAATTTCTTTATACACAACCTTCTGTAGATAAGCTAGACTTCCTTATTATTTTATGGCCGAGCTAGCTAGGGTGGATACTCACCTGTCAAATCGACAGAAAATGCTGACATTAAGCGACTACTTAAAAACTTCGTGTCGAAAACAGTACAAAATTGTTTGAAGTCAGCTGTTTTCAACTGCAACTTCATACTTCAAATCTACATGCTCGCACATGAACTCAGATGAATCCAAATATAACTATAAATACTCGTGAGCCTTCGTGCATTCGTACCAAGTCACGAAAACACTGGCGGCATCTCAAACATCTGCTTTCTACTACCAAAACTTGTTGATGAAGAGCCAGCAGCGAAACGTAAATTAAAATGTTTCCTGTTGCGAATTATTTTCACTTTTCGTCCCAAAATACTTGTATGCCGCATCCCACGAGATAGTGATCTTTATAACGATGTACAATTGCACGCAATTGCAACGCAACCAATACACTTGTACGTTAAACCACCCTCAATACTAGTATCTGTGTGTATTTATTCGTATTTCTATGGAATAAGATCAAATTGCTGCTCCCTTGAGAGACCTTAGGGGAAATCGCATTAGATTTGAATGTAACCGGATTCGGGGATTCAATGAGCGCAGGGATCAGTGGAGGATGCGGTTACGTGGAATTGTATCTCACCACCGAAGTCTGACTTCAGCAGCGTATGTCCATGTGCATTGTAACGTTGGAACAACAGGAAGAGTGGCTAAGTGGAATAACATGAGCATACGGTGTTGTTCCCACGACTGGCTATGCGCAGTAGGGAAACAGGTTTTGAATGAAACGAAAATATCCACCTGATCGGCTGCACTGATTCGGGGATCGTTGTTACAGAGTATGAGTATGCAAAGAGAAAGATACTTTAAACATAAATCTTGTTGAAGGCTGCATATGCAGGCTACTGGGACAAGGAAATGATGTGGAATCCAAGAAATACCTGAACAGTTGTACTACAAAAGGAGGAGTTTCTTTTTCGGATCAATGCGAATGATGTTTGCATTGGATACTCGAGATGTTTTTTTCTCCTTTTAATGGCTCTGCAATTGCAATACTGCCAGTGCCTACGTTGATGTCAAGGCAGTCCTTAATTAGACAATGATGAACTACAAAGACATAACAATGAATAAACTTAGATTAAGGTTCGGTTTAAGGCTTAAGTGACGTAACTAAATTTATCTAAGTGATAGCGTACTGCTGTCGCTAGCGCCGTGGCTCAGTGGTTCGTGCGTTGCATTACTGAGCGGGAGCTTCGAATCCCTGAAAATACAAGAAAAATTTCACGATCATAAAATAAAGTGATTTTAACGCCAAAATAGGAAAAGAGGACGTCTTTGGTAGTACGATCGGTAAGCATAGCCTAAACGACTTAGGCTTATTGACTTTGCGGCGGGCGGAAACGTTTCTAAGCAAAGAGAAGATTTTCCTTATCTCAATATCCATAAGGGGGTAAGCGTGCTGCTGATCATGAAACGGTCAACCAAATTGATCACATTGTGATCGGCGCAAGCCATGCCCCCTTCCGAGCAGCCAACATTGACTCGGACCACTACCTTGTTGCAATATGTATAATTTTCCAAGACGATATAACCGTCAACGTAAGTGACACCATGATTGTCAGTGATGCGAATACACAGTCTCAAACTTTATTATTAAACCCAAGCAGAATATGTATCTTCTTAGCATTACCATATATCGAGCGCTGCAAAATGGGCTGTGTATTTCGAGTAAAGAGATAAAGGCTCATCCAACAAGAGGTGTCATTTTAAATTTTGCGTCATTGTTGAACTGTCAACAATCAACTATCATTGCGGTGACTTTTGACAAGCCAAAACTAGGAGATTATGAGATATGGATCGATTCACTCTCGCACAATGTGTTGAAATAGTGAAAATTTACGACAAAAATGGTAAAAATATCGCGGAAACGTTTCGTAAAGTTCGTACTGCTTTTGGTCATAATAAAGCGCCTTCTCGCACAGCTACTTATAGTGAATTTAATCGATAAATTTGAACGCCTCGGACAGGTAAGTGATGTGAAGACTCCAACTCTTGTTTATCCGGCAAGGCCAACTGGAAATTTAGCTCCGTAGCTGAGAGTGCGGCTGAAAACCGAGGTGTGTCGATATCGAGTGATCACAGTAATTGGGCATATCCGCAACCACTTTGCACCGCATTTTGCATGAAGTTCTTGGCCTACATGCTTATAAGGTCCAGTTGACACAAGAATTGAAGCCAGCAGACCACTCACAACGCCGTACTTTCGCGGATTGGATGCTGGAAATGAATTAACAAGATCATTATTTTTAACACAAAATTGTTCTGAGTGATGAGGCCCGTTTACATTTGCCTGCGTACGTAAAAGAACAAAACTGTCGAATCTGGGTCTCCGAAAACCCAAGAAAAATAGTGAAACAACCTCTCCATCCACAACAAGTGAGAGTTTGGTGCAGTTTTATGTCTGGCGGTGTCAATGGGCCAAATTTTTCGAAAATGATGCTGGTGCGACCGTTTCGGTGCCTTGGCATGGGAAAATTTAAAACCAATAGAGTCTAGGTTACGAATTTGTTGAAACAAATTCTCCCAAGGTTAGTGGGGTCTAAAAATAGAGAAATAAGAGTAGATAAGCTTTATACTCCAAGACATGGGATATTTATTGTTGGGGGTGTAGTTTTATTGCCCTTCATTCGTGCGCCCGTGGAAGATATCTCCTGATAAAGGTGTATGACGTGGAACTGCTCAGTATCACTAAAAACATAAAATTGGATAACTCGTGGCAAATGGTTTTGAAATACATTACATCAACTTAAACTTGACATTTTCTTTCGGTCTTCTCTTTGTTAAAGGTCTAAGGTCTCAAAAAGGCCCAAATCCTAGGACCATGACGAAAGTCTTAATTTTTATGGGTACAATACACATTGTCAATAATTTAATTTCCTTCATTTTCTCTCTAAAAGTCCTAGCCATAGCAAGCGTTCAGTGCGCAGTTTTTTTGACTATTTTGATGTTTTTTTTTTTTTTAATTAATAAGAGCAACCAAATGCCAGAAGCACACATGCTCTATACGGACCATTGTACTTCCAAGCAGCAACTCCTTATTGTGTGTAGTTGGAGAAACTTAGATTTTATTAGCTTCTCTGTTGATCTTCGTGGCTGTGATTGCTGCTTCCCTGGCGGAGCTTAAATTTACAACGACTAGGTCAGAAGCAGGCACACTACCTACTACTCCATAGCCAACTCTGATGTTCGATGTTGTTGTACAGCTCGTATATTTCGTCTTTAAATCAACTCCTCCAAAGCCCGTCAACGCAAACGGGACCAATGATATCTTCTCCGAAGTCATATGGCAGCTCATCACCTTGTCTAAATATTTGTTTGACCTGTCTAAATATTTTTTTGACTGCACAAAAAATAAATAAATACTTGGCGCAACAGACGTACATATATGGTCCAGGGCCTAGCTTCTGGCGACCATTCGTGTTGTGCGTGTTATATTTTTCACACAAATGGTAGGGACCAAGAATTTAGAGCCCTATCCGAAAGGCAAATTGAGAAGCTTTCTCTTGACAGTTATTACTCTCGGACGTTTGTCAGACATTCGCGAGAGGTGGAACCGTGAAAAAACTTTTTGGTGTTTCTGGGATTCGCCCACTTGAGCCACGGTGCCCACTTTTTTTTGACTGCACAGATGGACGTTTTTGACAGAGAAGTCAAAACTAGACATGGCTCTGTATAGATCGTCTCTATAAATGCTGTCATAGTCAGCTTTGAAATAGAAAAAGAGATGAAGGAGATGTGATTGTGATTTTTCCTGTATCTGGCCTAAAATCGTACTAATGATCGGCCCAGGTTGTTAACGAAAGGTTTCAGACGTTCACCCATTATGGCAGATAAAATCTTTCACGCGTTGTTGAGCAGGGTGTTGCCTTTGTAATTGGGGCAGTTGAGGAGGTTTCCTTTCTCGTGGATTGGGCAAACGATGCTGAAATTCCATTTATCAGCAACACAGTCATCTGACCAAATTGTTGAAATAAATTGCTGTATACTCACTAGCGGGTGTGAAAAGCTCGGCGAACAGGACTTCTTAGTTTGCTCAGGTGGACGGAAATTTTGGCTATCATAGTCTAGGTCAAATTGTACATTCTGCCTAACAACGAAATATTGATCTTCGTCGCTTACATTCAACATCGAAATTGTTAAACTTGTAAAGAGCAGTTTTAAAATGTTGAAACGCCGAATCCGCCTGGAAGGGATCGCATAATACCCTTACCCTCTCTCATATTTATATCCTGCCTTAAAAAGTAGAGTTCATGTTTTGGAATTTTTCATCGATTTATGCAGTGATATCTTGCTACACCGAAGCCATATCATAGATCCTGTACTTCAATTGATTGCAGGATCACACTGGAAAATTCGGTCATTCATCGGGCATAGCTCATTTTCAGAATTAGTTGTAAGGACTTCTGTTGACTAAGGAAACCGAATAGTAGAACCACAGTCGATGCTAAAGATAGGGCGAGAACACTTCTGCAGAAAATGGAAATACGACGCTGAGGATGATAATCAGCCTTCCTGTACTTGACGCAGTTTGTATAGCAATAACCAAACTTAATTCTGACAAATCTTAGGAGCGACGTCCTTTTTACCTGGCTGTTTAAAGCTGCACGAGATGACTTGATAAGGAGCATAAACCAACTCGTTGCAGAATATAGTCGGAAAGTATGTCCGATAAATAGAACCTCTGCAAAATGCCCGATCCTCAGTGTGCTTATCACTGGAGACCCTCTGAACTGTGTAAACTATAGAGTTATGTTTCCTCAATATCGCGAACAAGATCGTATCTTGTGGATTATCTGAGTATCAGTATGGCTTTAGACCAAGAAAGTCCACGAAATATTCACACTGCGGCAGATCTTAGACAAAATCTAGGAAGGCAGCAGCTTTTTAGTGAGCTTGCAGATAGGTCTTCTGCTTCAAGATAGAATTCACCTAGATAACGATGTCCGATAACGTATTCTGATTAGAGAGTTACAGTGACATAAGATGTGTTCTGCTGATTCTTCGTCTTCGTTGCATATTTCGTAGATGCTGTCTTGTGCTATTCCCATAGCCATTAGATGTTTTTCCACTTCACAGTGGCCTGTAAGAAAACCTGTGACTATACGAATCTGACTCCTATTTAATTGTAAGAGTTGTTTCGTTCTTTTGAGGGAAGTATTTGTCAGATAGATTTTGGCTTGTCTGTTACCTTCAATTTCCATCGAGTAATGGACGCTTTTTCTTCGCTTTTTCTTTTAGCCAGTTTTTGATACAGCTTTTTGCCCTACTCACTGGTAATCCACAGAATGGTTTAGGCATTATAAAGTTTGACGCAGCTCCTGTTTTGGCCAGCAGGTCAGCTTTTTCATTGCCTTCATATCCACTGTGTCCTGGCACCCAAATGAGATCAACTCTGTTTGTGCTGGCTAGTGATATCAGTAATTGAAGGGGCAGTCCCATACTAGTTTGGACGCCAGTGGTGGGATAGAAGAAGAATAAATTACCAACAGCTATTTCCTTCTGGTAAAAAAGCAATTGAGCAGCAAAGCCTTCTTTCGAACAACTTGTGACTGTTCACAAAATCTTAAGCATCAAAGTCCTGCTCTTGACGTGAGACACGCAGACGGTTTTTTTGAGAAAAGAATCTCTCGGGTGATCATCGGTTCCATCTCCATAGACAGTGAGTAGTGAAGAAGAAATCACTATGAACTGTATGGGCTGTACAGGGCTGCAGCGCATTTACCTCGTCAGAAAAGCCCGAAATCACCGACTAAAGTGGGGGAGACATAGAGTCTTTGAATCGACTACAGAACAACTGCGCAGTAGGGGAAGACCTCATCTTGTGTATATGGCGCGTAGAACTGGAAAGCTACTTTAACCAGCTTGGAGTACGAAATTGGAGGCAGCTAGGTACTGACTGGAGAGGCTTGTATTTCGTAGTAAGCCCTTCATGCTCTATACAAGTACAAATATTTGGCGCAACAGCGTAAGTGGTACAAGCCCTAGCTTCTGGCTTTTCTTGCATAGATGAAAGGGATCAACAGTTTAAAGCCTTATGGGAAAAGCAAATTGAGAAGCTCGGGTGAGAAGTGGGACGGTGAAAAATGGTTTGATGTTTTCTAGAATTCGAACTTTGAACCTCCCGGTCAGCAGTCCACCGCACTAACCACTGAGCCACGGCACGCATACTCTAAAAGGCTTTCAAATTAGATTCTTCTTTTTTTCATATGGGGATAAACTTTTAAGGAAAATATTGAGTAGGTCTACAGAATTATCTTGTCGACAGTTGTTCGCAGATACAAAACGCTTGGTCTTGTAGTTAGGTATGTGCTTACCAAACCAAACGGTTACAATTCTAAGTCGTAGTACCGGTTACTCGCGGATTCTAAAGGATCGCAAAAAAAAAAATCTCAAAAATTCTAAATCCAATTCTGACAGGAATCTACGTTAACTACAACATGTATCTTTGTAACTGCCACGTAAATTTTAATGCGCAACCATCGTTTTTCCCCTTCTATAACAAAAACAACCAACATTTGTATAAAAGAAAAAAACTGTCCTTAATCACTTTTTTGTTCCGTTACCCATTCACTACAGAAAAAGCAAAAATAATTCATCAAAAAAAATCATGAACACCAATTTTTTTTTTAGGTAGATGCCACATAAAAAAACCTATTTCTTGCAGCAGTTTAAATTACTCGTACATATGTGAGAATACCAAAAGACAATCACAGCCCTCCCATTGCCCGTTAAAGATTCTCGATCCTCGTATCATAAAAACGCGATCCTCTACACAATCCTTGCATACTAATGACTTTCACCTCATACATCACGGCAGAAATAAACCAAAAAAAAAAAACTTCACATCGCGTATAAGAATGACGAGGATGCTTTTTTTTCTCACGATTTCATCTTCTTCACCCTGACACACAAGGACACCCAACCATCATCAGCGCAAGCACTATCAAATCTCCTTGAAGAAGCATCCTCACCTTTAACTCGTTCCTCATTTTTTTCCCTTTTTTCGCCTCATTTCCATCTCAGATTGAGGAAAAAAAAAACTTAAATTAATTCAAGAATGAGAAAAAAAGGATCCCTCATGACAAACAATAGATATTACAATGGATTCCAGCGTTCACATGCATAAAAAACAGGACAAATGAAAAAAAAAAATCTCGCGAGTATACCATTATGTATGCATATCACACACAAAAGGGATCGCCGAGTCCTGCGACTGATTTGCATATTTGATCGCGCGAGAAAGGTCCTGTGTGTAAAAGCGGTAGAAGCATATTTTCTTATTCAAAAAACAAATCGCTCCCAACGAACAATGCTGGCACGATCATATGTGTGCGTTGGGTCATTACCCAAGATAAAAAAAGGATTATTCTCTTCCACGTAACTATCTTCCTTACCTACTGTCACGTATTTTTTAATTCCTTCCAAGTCACCTCAGTGAAGGGAGAGTTCTTCCGGAAGGACAAACTCACCCTTGACGCGTATAAAATTGGAATTTACTTCCGATTATAACTGTGTAAGGACTAGCAAACTTGAAGGATGAGTTTTGAGACAACTGCGCCTTCATTTTTCATCTTTCATTCGATATTCAAATGATGCGATCGCCTCAGGCGAATAATCTATCCGTGATAAATTGTCTTTATTTCGTATCCGCAGCCCGCAGCTATCTAAGAGAGAATAGATGGGACTTCATTTTCTTGAAAATGAGAACATTACTATTCAAGGATATGCAACGAACAAGGGACACAGCAATTGATTGAATGACAACGGGAAGAGATCATTACCATTCGCCGAATCAATTTGCATTTTACGTCTAAAAATAGACAAGAGTAAACAGAGATTAATTTTTCAAAATTAATTCTATCGCCCGATAATGGTGAACGTCCATAAATTACTTTTAATCTAAACACAGAGAAAGAGAGGCAGAGGGAGACAGTGAAACTGATATTACGAAAATCCACCAAATGGATGATTAATTACTTTAAGCATTGTACATGAAATTTTAACTTCATATACAATGCTTTAAGATAGTTTGACTAAGAGCGTAAAACCAGGTCTTAAAATAGCTGCCTACGTGGACGTAAAGAATCTTAGTTTCAAAGCTAATGAAGTCGTTATAACAGGCTGATCTATCACGAGTTGGTAAGTAGATAAATTGGCATCGCTTTTTGGCTTCAGGCGTTTGTGTGATCAAATTTATCACAGTCTTTAGGGTTGGCAATTTGTGGTGTATGCAGCATCCTACACTAATGAGAAGAAGATTCTTGTGGAGTAAAAAATAGGACTGATCTTAAAGGTGCAAAACAAAGAGAATTTTGACAGATGCCTTACTTACTTAACGGGCTGCCGAATGCAAAACTCTCCGCTGTGAATTCACCTTCTACTAACGCCAACAGTCAGAGGATCCAGTATGGCAAATTTCATCAAAGTAATAGTGGAAACCATACAGGGACACTAACCATCTCCAAATTGGACTCTATGGTATGATGCTGCATCCAAATCTAGAAAAAAAATATCAGAAGATATCAGCATATCTAGCGCTGCAGGGTTATGAGAAAACAATACCAAGCTAGAAGAAGGCAAAAAAAGAAAATTCCGCGTAGGAAGAACAGGGACAACATCCGGCAGTTCTACTGAAAAGTGAAGCAACTCACATGCACAGGAAATTGTAGATGTGCTTAGACAGCACTTTCAGCAGCTGCAAATGTTAGGAGAGGGATAAAGAACTTTCTTCCCCAGCATAGAAGAGAGGCGCAGCTATTCATAAGCTGAAGAATAGCAAGGCCGCCAGCTTTAAAGAGATGATGTTTTGGTAGGGTGCAGGTTTCAAATCATCAATCGAGTATGTGTAGACAAAAACTTGTCCGATGTCTGCATTATCAACTCCATAAGCTCCATTTACAAGTAGGGCGATCCTATGTTTTGCACCAACTATTGAGGCATATCCCTGGTTAATGTCACGTACATATAGGATCCTGCCCAATGTATTGTGTGAACGCCCAAAACCCTTCTATAAATGAATTCCGTCTAGGCAGATTGGCCAAATATGATAGACCAAATCTTTAAACCAAAGTCCATCCTTAAATAGACAGACAAGTCGAGACACATCATCATTTCATCGCCTCCGAGGCCGCATACAAAATTATGATTGAATTCGGGATATGGCAGAAATTAGTTCAGCTTTGTTAAGTAACCCTGAAGAATTCGCGATGCAATGTGTAGTTTGGGAGCAGCTCTTTTGAAGATGTATCAAATTCCGGCAGGACATTTACCAACATGTGATTTCTTCAAGTTAGTGATGTGAAGACTCCATTTCGTGTTCGTCCGGCAAGGTGAGCTGGAAATATTGCACCCGTAGCTGAAAGTTTGACTGAAAACCGAGGTGTTTCCATTCTGAGACGATCGTAGGAATTTCGCATATCCGCAACCACTTGCACCGCATTTTACATAAAGATCTTGGCCTACATGGTTATAAGGCCCAGTTGACATAAGAATTGAAGCCAGCAGACCACGCACAACACCGTACTTTCACTGATTGGATGCTGCAAATGATTGAACAAGATCATGATTTTTTACACAAAGTGATGAAGCCTGTTTCCATTTGTCTGGAAACGTAAACGAATAAAACTGTCCCTCCGAAAACCGAAGAGAAATATTGGACTAACCTCTCCATCCACAAGAAGTGACCGTATGGTGCGATCTTTAGGCTGACGGCATTGGGCCATATTTTTTCGAAAATGATGCTGGTGCGGCCGTTTCAGTGAATGGATCGCGTTACCGAACGATGTTGACTGTATTTTTTTTGCCTAAAATTGATGCTATGGAGATGGACAACGTTTATTTTCAGCAGAACGACGCCACGAGCCACAAAGGTGGTAAAACGATTGCTCTATTGCGGGACAAATGTAAATGGAGACTTCAATTGGCCCCCGAGGTCAGGGGATTTAACACAATAAGACTCTTTTGTTTGGGGCTATGTTAAAGTTAAATCTACGCCAAAGCTCCACCAAAGATTCATGCACTAAAAGAAAATATCAGAGCTATTATTAGCGAAATGCAGCCGCAATTATGCGAAAGTATAAAGTATAATAAAGTATACCGGTATGCTATCAACAAATAACACACAATCTGTCCTTCGCCTAGGACAAAACGTAGCTATTGATAGCCTAAACTTCTATGTAAATAAGAAGTTCAACTACGTTGGAGTCAACATTAACTACAGCTACCTCGGTTTGGCAAAACAAATGGAATGCTAATCCTTGCAGTTGTGCTGCACGGCGGCGCCGAATGCTAAACGATAAGCACAATAGCAGAGCAGAAATTAGGCGCTTTCGAGCGTAAAATTCTTCGTCAAATTTTTGATCCTGTGTCTGAAGAGGACGAGTGAAAGAGAAGATACTACCGCGAACTCTAAGAAATTTACTAATATGTCGACTATATTGGCTCGGCCACATCGAGCAACAGCGATCCAGGCAAGAGGATCTTCGAATCTCAGGCCCAAGGTTGGAGATGGCCAAGACGACTGAATCCCAACTTTGAAGACCAAGCGAGAGCAAGGACTAGAGTTCCCCGTGAGCCGGCTTTACAGGAGGAAAAGAAGGAGCATGAGAAGCGCGCGATCGAGGAAATAGAGACATGCACAGGGTAAAAAGATCTTATCAAGGCTATAGAGTCCGTACCAAAGCCTGTAGGGACGATCAAGAGAACATCGTAGTAGAAACGCAGTCTGACGATAGAAAAAACCATTTCTGCAGACTGCTTAACGGGGAAGACGAATCGAATCCCACAGTCAGACAGAATGAACCATTCAATCTGAATGATGTAGACTAACAATTCCGTCCACCCGACCTGGAGAAAGTGAAAATAGTCATCTACACTTAAGTCCAACAATCGAAACTTGGTAAGGAGCGCGCACCAACTCATTGGTAAAATATGGTCAAATGGAAACCTACAAAATGTCCAAAATTCAAATCCCCATCTTTTGAAAAATGTACAAATACAAAATCCCCAAAAACAGAATTCCCAAACTCAAAATTTCCATTTTATGCCAACAGAGACCAATAATGCTTCTTATTGAGCTGTCGTGTCTTCATGTCCTTTTGGTCCCGGACAACGCAAAGTATGAGACGTAAATAGACATTTTACTTGTACGTCGAAGACAAAAGGGAAAATACAGGTAATCTTGAATTCACCAAGCACCCAAAATCCTTTGTAGGTCCAACCTATCAAAAAAATTATGTTTGGCGCCAAACGAACTCGAACTAATATAATTTTATGTTTGGAGATTTTTTGTTTTGGGATTTTGGTTTATGAATTTTGATATGTGGATTTTAGTTTTGAGATTTTGTGACTGGTGATTATGGAACCAACCCAAGCATCGCTTGCCCGGATACCCTCTGAACTGCGCAAACTACAAAGGTACCAGTTTTTAACATCGCATATAACGTCTTATCTGCCGTTCATAACAATGTAGCTTAGGCCAGGAAAGTATACCATTAAGGTCGTTAAAGAACTCACAGGGACCTCTTATGTTTAAAAAGGACTTAGACAATACGACAGGCTGTCATGCGGCTTCGTTCTTGAAAGAATAGTGCTCACTCACGCGCCAACACCAGAGGTACAATCTTTCAAAAGTCAGTTCAATTACTCGCATACGCCGACAGTACTGGCATAATCGGAAGAACACAGCGTGATGTCAGTGGCTCTTCCGTGAGTATTGAGATTGACAAAGATAAGGTTAACAGTCAATGAGGGAAATACAAAGCATATGCTCTCAACAAGAAAGGACAACAAACACCGATGCCTCGAACAGAACATCCTAGCCTCCTAGCCTCCGTTATTAATTAAGTCAACGATATCGGCGCCGAAGGTCAAGCGAAAAATAATTCTTGCCGACCAATGTTTCTTAGATCTAAGAAGAAAATTGAATAGCAAAGCCCTCTTTCGAACATCAATCATCCCATTCCTATGGCACAGAAGCATGGACTTTGACAAAAGTGAAAGATGTTGCTCTTGGCTGTTTCGAGAGCAAAATTCTTTGGGTGATTTTCGGTCCCGCCTGCATAGACGGTGAGTGGAGGAGAAGATACAGCCGCGAAATGTACGGTTTATACAGCGACATCGACTTAGCCAGAAGAGTTGGACCTTCAACGACTGAGGTGACTGCGTCATATAGAGCGTATGGACACCAATTCTCCGGACCGGAAAGTCTTCGAGGGCGTCGCAGAAGAGAAATATTGCGACAGGTGGCGCACCAAGTAGAGGGTGACCTCAACCAACTTAACGTGCCAAATGGTGATACCTAGCTAAGGATCGAACTGTTGGGAGACTCTTGTTGGTTGACGCCCAAGTCCAACGCAGACAGTACCAAGTAAGTAAGCTAGGAACATTTACATAGGTAAGGGCCAGTAGCCCACTTTGGGAATGCGAGAACTGCGGCTGCCCCATTAAACCTCATCTTTGTCCCATCTTTCCTTCAAGATTCCTGACACAGTTCTAAAGACATCTTAGTCTCGTCCATGGCATATAAGTTGTGTGTTAATAGTTAAACGGTTTTTACTGATAATGATATGTTTAGCACAAAAATAAAAATTGTTGTTGTTAATTGTTTGAATAGCCACCTGCATTCCTCCCCTTCAAAATTTCACCCGCAATACGCGTCACGCTTCGAATGCACATCAGTTCACCCTCAAGCCCAATTTCGGACGTACTGTCAAATATAGGGATTCGTTTATAAGCCGAACAACACGTATGTGGAACGATCTTCCAGGAGCCGTATTTCCTCATCGGTACAACATCCAAACATTTAAAGCCAACGTGCACCGGTATCTCCTCTGTTCCTCTTTCCAGTCTTTCCAAACGCCCGTGCCCTGAATATTCAGCATAAGGGTATTCGTACCCCCTTTGGTGCGCGCCAATTATAAAAAAAAAAAAAAAAAAAAAATTACTAAAGACATAAATGCACTAATTGGTTTCTAAAATGTACATACATACATATATTTCCAAACCGCGGGCGCCGTGGAACAGTGGTTAGTGCATTGGACTACTGTGCATGAGATTCGAAGTTCGAGTCCCAGATAACACCAAACAACGAGTTCTTTCATGGTCCCACCTCTGGCGAATGTCTGACAAACGTCCGAGAGTAATAACTGCCATAAGAAAGGCGGAGTTCCAAAACGTCAAAATATGTCGCGCCTTGAATGCATCACTGCCGTCGTGATGCGATGTTATAATGCTATGGGACAGGGAATACTGAATCAATTGCCCCGAGGTATCGCACTTTACTTCAATCGCACACTGGATGAATAATTCGAGGTAAAATTGTGTATACATGAACCGATTTTCATTGTAGTGGTATTACTGTTATCTCGAAATTGACAACTTGTGTGTGTATTGGTTTACCCCGGTGTTAAACCACTTCATCGCTGGATGCAAATTGTACCCCGTGTCGTACTTGCCCTCCCTTTTCTATAAACTGAGTTTTACCCCGGATTAATTGATCCGGTGTGCGCTGGCCCTATGCGATGCTTTGACGATGCGTTGCAAAAAAAAAAAAACATTAAAAAAAAAGTTTACTGGTCGTTTTTATTTGCAAAAATGTGGACAATTGCAAAAAAAAAAATTCTTTTTAACACGATAATTCTGTGTCCGGAAGTTAAAACTTCTTAAGTCGACTTAAGTGATTTTAGCTGACAAGTTCTTTTTGAACTGCCCTTACCTTTAACTATTTTTCAATTTCATCCTGATGTCAATATCTTTAAAAATGCAAAAGTTACAGCCGTTTGTAATCCACTCCGGCACCGCTTTCGCATTACTTCAGAGAGGTATCGTTTTCATTCCCCTATGGGGACCGGCTTTTTCATTCCGTCTTCTGTTTCGGGTTTATTTATCTTCTTGCCGGTAAGGCTTTTAACTTCTTATATATAGGGCATGTTTGCTTCTTCCTCGCTTTTCTTATTTCTTAACACCGTTTCGATGAAAGCGCGGATCCTGCTCCAACTGGTGGTACTCGAGATCATCTTCTGGACCACGTTGTCTGGTGAGAGGCTGCCTATCTCCGACAATCAAGCCTGGGCCTCTGCATTGCCCACCTACTGCAGACGAAGAAGGTATGGTAGGCACCGTCTTCCTCGGAGTCTCCGTACTGACAGGCTGCGCTGTTTTTCTTCCCCATTCTGCAGGGGTACCGGTTGAAGTATCCATGTCCGGTTAGGAATTGGGTGATGTACATAGTAGTTCACTTCACCGTGTTTCCGCTCCGTCCATACAGCAACATCTCTTATCAGCCTCGCGGTCCATCTTCCCTTGGTTTCACTGTTCCATCTCCTTTGCCACCTCTCTCTCTGCTCTTTTGCTTCTGCTACTGTCGCTTCATTCCCCATTTCCGTCTTGTTGTCGTAAACGTACTTTCTTTCTGCTGCTAGCAGGTCTATAGGGGTCACTCCCGCTACCACGAGGACAGCTGGTTCGGACACTGTGCGGTAGGAGCTAGTAACTCGAAGAGCATCTCGTCTCTGCACTGCAGCCATTTGCTTCCTGTATTTTTCAGCCCATATCTCACATCCATACAAGAGAATGGAGTGAGTGATGGACATAAGCAGTCTCCGTTTACTCATTACTGGGCCTCCGATGTTTGCCATGATTCTGCTGAGTGACGTCGTGACTTTCGCTGCTCGCTCTGATGCCGATCTTATTTGGTCCCAGTATTTTAGTTTGCAGTCCAGGTTCATACCCAGGTCGCAAGTGTAGCAAGTGTGTAGCACGTTGCGCAAGGTAAAATATCTTAAGGCAACTGTATTAAGAGGTAAAACATCTTAAGCAGACATATCCCTCCTTCCTTCGAAAATGTATCTAAATCTGTTGAAGTAAAACACCCTACATAAGTCTACAGCATTTCTCTAATTTTCCCTAATAGTGAAAAAGCCTAAGTCGACTCAAGATGCTTTACCGCACGAAAAATCGTAAAATCCTATTTCTTAGGTCCACTTAAGATGTTTTACTTTTTCAGCAAAGTATAAATGTGGTTCATACAATAGCATGCCATACAAACATATTTTAAATACTAAAAGAAAATAATAATTACATCGTACTGTATACTTTCAGCAATGGTAAATAAAACGAGAAAACAGTTCATGCTTTTATTTGCAGATACATACATTCACAATGCATATTGGAACGTTATACATTGCATCGCCACATTGCATTGTGGGTGCCGTGGTTCAAGTGGATCACTGAACGGGAGGTTCGAGGTTCGAATCCCAAAGAACACCAAATGGTTTTTCACGGTCCCACCTCTCGCGAATGTCTGACAAACGTCCGAGAGTAATAACTGTCATGAGAAAGCTTCTCAATTTGCCTTTCGGATATGGCTTTAAGCTGTAGGTCCCTTCCATTTCTGTGAACAATTATAACACGTACAACACGAATGGTCGCAAGAAGCTAAGCCCTGAACCACATACGGTCTGTTGCACAAACACATATGTATTTGCATATTTCCAAACCTATTGATCTTACATTAAAATGAACACAATCATCTTATCCTCAGAAACCAACATTTGATTGGCTCACTGCTGTGGATGGAATGATCCGCATTCTCGGTTTTTAGTGCAGTTTCCTAAAACGGATTCAGGAATGATTGACTTCAAAGACTTATGTGGATTAAAAACCTCCTGCCGTTGTTACCTAATGGAGAAAATGAATGATTGAAAGTGAGGAGACAAGCTCGATTTCGTTTGGGTTGTTCTAGGTCGTCATTATTTTCGGCGACTGTTTGTTCTAGTTCGTCGATGCTAAGATACTACAGAAATCGTATTTTTTGTCTAAATTTATGAAACTCTGGTTCACGTATTTAAATTACCATTTATTGACCATGTTCAAAAAGCTTAAAAACATGTACATTTTAAAACGAAATATATAGATTATAGAAAAAGGATTAACATTCATTCACTTAGGTATACTATCACTAATTTTTCTTCTTTCTTCGGTTGGACTTTGATTGTTCCTGCGGTTGTTGTTCCGGAACCACAACTGTGCCGGACACAATTTCTTCTTTCATATCTGACTCGGCAATTTGACTCTGTGCCTGCATGTAGAACATAATATCACGTAGTTGCTCCTTTACGTCGGTTAACTCAGCCTCTCGCTTTTCTGCATACTCCTTATAAGTAGTCTCTAGAGCTGCATACTTTGTCTGCCAGGAGCTTTGGTTATTCTGCAATGCCTTTGAGATTTGACATTCGTCAGCAAGTTGTTTTTGAACTTCTTTTAATCTGCATTAGAATATAAATAAATAAAAAAAATTTCAAACATTAGGAAGAAGTGGAAAAACAGGAAAATAGTTCGTTTACTTGTTAGCATTTGTAGCCAGCTTTCTCTCCAGCGACTGCTTTTCCTTCGTTAAAGCTTGAACTTTTTGCTCCATGGCAGAAAGTTTTCCGGATAGATGCTCTGCTGACATTTTAAAATCTTTCCATTCACCTTCAAGCTTCTGGATTCGCTCCTCATAGTACTTTCTCTGCGTGTCTAACTGAGAAGTCAACAAATATGTGAACTCCAACTGCATAGAATCGATTTTTTCTTCGCCCTCATCATTGGGCGCTTGAGTTGCCACCAGCTTGCCATCAGTCTTGTTTTGAAATAAACGATGTACAAAATTATCTCCAGCATAGTCCCATACGCTAGAGGTACCCAATTGCATGGCGAATGTATGATTTGTTGCTCTGTAATGAGCAGCTGCATGTCCACCTTGATATCGACCACAACCAACATGTCCACAGATCAAGCAAATCCACAATGCTTCAGTTCCTTCGCATTCCATGCAAACAGAGTTCTCCATTAATTCCGGTGTTTGTACGTGTCGGCAAACTGGACAAGTAGAGTCACCCCATTTTATAAGACAATTTGCATGGAAAGCATGATTGCAGAGAATAGTAAGCACCCCATCTACACTTTCATCCATTCTCTCCAGACAAACTGAAATGGCGAACCAATAAGAGCCAGATTTCATTGGAATAATTAATTACTTTACCTGGGCATGTGGGTAACTCAGTGTGTCCAATCGGTGGTACACCGTCTTCTCCTCGTTCGACTTCAGACACCCAAACAGCATGGCAAAGTGAATCCGGTTCGAGAGTATTGTATGCGGCTCCATTATATGTTTGATAAAATTCTAGTGCAGATTCATTGCATCGAAAGCTACGAAATGCGAAATTTATTTAATTTGTATATAAAAAGATAAAGCTGTGCGACACTTACACTAGGAGAACCATAAACTGATTTGGGCTTCCATCACGAATAATGCGAATGTGTTGAATTTCTGAGTGACATGGAGCCACAAAATTAAGTAAATCATGGCAACTCAAGCTGGCTGGCACAGCCAGTAAACACAGCTGATTAGAAGGTCCTTCCTTTAATTCTTTGCGTTCACTGAAATTAAATTAATTGATTTCTTGTTAAAAGCACTAATAAAGTCTGTCGTCGAAAACAACAGTTAAAAAGTGGATTTCAAACGTATGTACATGAGAGAGCGTTGAAGATGGCCCATGCTGTTAAAGACCGCCAATCTTAATCACAGAGGAAAACAAAGAAAATTTATTGGGAGACCGCAGATTCAACGGAGATAGATGAGATCATCGGCATCTCGTTTCAAAAAATAATTTAAAATGAACTTGAGTTCTCCAAACTTTCTGCAAGATTGGTCCAGTTGAACAAAAACGTAATTGCTCCACTCTGCTTCGCAAGTACATATTTGGTACAGATAAGACTTGGGTTCACTATAATACCCACGAGACCAAATACAAATCAAAAGAGTGGAGAAGATCTGGATCAACAGAGTCGAAAAAAGCTATAGTTCAATTATCAACGGATTTAGAGGCTCAAAGGGAATCATTATCGTTGAATATTTTGTTAAGGTACAAAGAAAAAACTCCGATTTATACTAAAGTCTTTTGCGTCGGCTACAATGGGAAATAGATTAAACTTTCCAAGAACGTTGAGGAAAAAGGTTTGTGTCACCAGGACAATGCACGCCCACACACGTCGGTCGCGTCAAACCATGGCTCAAATACATAACTGTGGGCTTGAATTAGTGCCGCATCCTCCCTTTTGACCTGATCTGGCTCCATGTGACTTTTATCTATTCCCCAACCTAAAAAACTTTGGGAAGACGAAGATTTTCAACGAATGAAAAGGTCAAAGTTGCAGTAAATGTATTTTTTGAAGACCATGAGGAAATATTTTTAAAACTATTGTTATGGCTTTAGAGACCAGATGGAAGAATTGCCTTGAGCTTAAAGAGATTACGTAGAACAATAAAAGTAATTTGTAAACTTTTCTTCAGGTCGCGAGCGAGTCGTATTTTAAGAGCGTATATTCATCTCTTCTGGTATCATAGGACAAATCTCTCAAAGCATTGTCTCTGATAAAATGAAAAAGAGCAAAAAAAGTTTTTAAAAATGGAATTTTTATGCAAAAATCTGTCTTTGTGTAAAGCGTTCGAAAGGGTAGTGTATACATATTTTGGTGACTATTATACACTATGCCAAAATTTAGCATTGATGAATTGAACAACATCTTAGCTTTCTGTAGGTCAATTCGGTCAGTTCCACAGGGACAAGAACGTACGTACGTCCTTTCAATGAGGACGATCTCGGTAGCACCCAACACACCTACATTAAAGGAAAGTCAGTGGAGACAATTCTACTCGAAGATGTCTTAGAAATCGAAAAAGAATTCGCTTTGACTACATTTTTATATATAGAAGGAGCATTTAACAACGTGAGAACGGAGTCAATCATAGCAGCTCTAATTAAATTAAGAGTAAATATGAAGATAACTAATTGGATCGATGAAATGCCTAATAGCAGAGAAAACAACTCAGAATTCAGTGTTGTAAGAAAAACGGTTACGAGAGGAACTCTACAGAGGGGTGATTTCTCCTCTCCTGTGGCTTCTAGCCGTTAATGATATTCTGATGACTCTCAAATTCAAGAGAATAAAATCAGTGGCATACGCAGACGACATAGTAATTGTGTTCGGTGGGAAACATCTTCCTACAATCAGCAATATGATGGAATCTGCACTTAAAGAATTATCATTATGGGCGAAACCAAACGCTGTAGGATTAAACCCAACAAAAACTAAACTACTTCTGTTCACAAAAAGGAGGGAAATTGAAATATTCGACCTACCAATGTTGAAAAGATTCTCTCCGCAGAAGCAAATTATCTGCTGAAAACAGTTCCCGCATGTGGACAAACTCTAAAGAGAATATCAGAATAACAGTCAACTTCTTGAGTTCTACACTCTGGAGCATATGTCCCGTCAAGAGTACAGGTTATTTTGATAGGCAGCAAAACTAGAGGCGGCAGCAAAACTAGAGGCAGCAGCACAATATATAGGAAATTACAATGGACGAAAATACCACCTTGCAAGTACACCAATACAATGTCATGGGTTAAACTAGGGGCCCAACAATTACAAATCACTTAACACGATCATACATACGTATGGATGCACATATGTGTATACATGCATACATGGAAGAACAGAAGACAGATGTTCTTGAACAAATAATGCACCAGCCCCACCAACTTACTTCTTCTTGTAGAGATGAATTATTCCATTAGTAACCTCAACACTTGGATTTCCCGAGAAGAAACCAATTTCTTTGGGAAATTCTGAAGCCACCTGAGCCTCTTCTAATGGTGTTGCTTCTCTCGAACTCGTCGGCAAAGCGTCTCTTATATTGCAACTCATCATGCGGTTCGTGTATGTTTCAATTATTATTTTACTCGATGCCCTTAAACCACGATCGCGTTCACGCTCCTTTAAAAGTCTAGGATTTGTTGGATGTTCTGATGATACAGCTCCAGGTTCTACACAAAGTACATTCTTATAAAACTTGTACGTAATTTCATCAATTCCTACTAATTTTTCTCACCTTGATCCTCAGTCAAAGATGCATCAATTTCGATCTTAATAATGCATACTGACACCTTATTGGGCATTTAGGCAAATTCTATACATTACCAAGTTAAATAAAAAGAAAACATGAAATCTACAGTAAGGAAATATATTTTTTTTTATTAACACAACTAGCGGAAAACTTCGCAGTTGCAATTTTTTAGCGTTCCACCGATTTTCACAACAAAGAAACTACACAAAATGTCAACAGGGACTCTGTTATACTCTCATAATGTCATAAAAAGTTCAACCTGCTGTTTTATTTCCACATATAGATGGCGATAGAGATGTTTTGTTTTGATGCTTTCCCTTTCATTCCAAGCATAACAAAAACGTTTTCCGTTTCCTTCGCACAGTCTGTAGAAATCTACAACTCTGCAGATTTTTCATAGCAGTTGTCATCGCGGTAATAGGCAGTAATACTTTCTGCCGACAAATTTTTTAAATTTCTTTTCCCAAATTTTGAGGTGTTTTGTGCAGTTTTTTTGTTTTTGATTGTAATTTTAAGCACAGCAGACATATCATATAGTGAAAAGTGAAACAAATCCCACCGAATCATCAACGGAATTTATGTGATCATCAGCTACAGTTGCTATTTGAAAAATCGATGTCTCGCCAAAGTAACATGACCAAAAACAACAGCAACAACAACAATAAAAGCACACCAACCCGACTTTCACTTTCGAAAACCTGTTAGGTGCTCACACAACACTACTAACAAGAGATGAAAACTCCCCATCTGGACGGAGTTGGTGGAGATTGCGAATTGCATTTGGAATTGTTTATGTGACCGACATAGGTCGAAAATTGCGAAACGTTGTGCGATGGTTAATCTATTTTTCTTGAGACCCATAAAGTGGCTGAGATGGCCGACTATAGTGGCGATAATATTCTACTTGTTCTTTATCGGACTGATTTTAAATAGTACGGTTGGATCAATGAATAAATTGATATACTCCAAGAAGGATACACCATCGCCGATTGTTGCACAGGAAAAGGCAAACTTCGTGGATAAGTCTAGCGAACGATTGCAACCAGAAACTGTGATTTTGGCGGAAAGTTCCACAAATGAGATGCAGATATTAGCAAAAGCATTCAGAAGGTAATCCGAAGAATGTGGTGTGGTAATAATTTGTTGATGTGTTAAATGTCAAACGGTCACAAAATGTGAAGTGTTGTTGGCTAAGTAACAGAGGGACTGGTTTTCTTTGATGATATTTAAAGGCATTGTAACGATGTGTTCAGGAAACCGAAAATATCACACTCGTCGTTTATTCAAATTGTTACTGGTGTGCGGTAATTATTGGAGTCTAGCATCAAACCTAACAATGTGATCGCTTTCTTCAATTGAGTCTCATTTAGGTGGTTGAATAATCCGGAAATATACCTATATATGTATGTATGGTGACAGATCTACTTATAAGTAGGAGGAATTGTTAAGCTTCTAGTGATACTCTGTTTTCTCTTTGAAGGTTTAAATAAATTTCAGGAAATTGAAATGTAGATCATTACGAGAATACCGGGTGGATTTTAAAGCTTATTTCAATTACTTAGACCCCAGATAAAACGTGAAAAAATGTATGCTCAATTGATCCAGTCTTTCATTCTTCTCTTTTTGACTCATCATAGTATTCAAATTAAGGCCTAGATGGCTCTGTAGATTATTTAGTGCAACTAAGTGGTCATGAAGGTATGAATAGGCTTATTGGCCCATGATTTTCTAGATTAGTTGTACCCCCTTTTTTAAAGAGTATTGTGACCGCAATATTCCACTTGCTCGATATATGACTATCTTCTAGGCATAAAGTTCAGTAAAACATCAGTTCAGTTCCATTTCTTTCAGAGAGTTTGTGATCTCCTTTAAAGTAATAGTTGGCATATCTTCGTAACCGACGTTTGTTAAGTTTAGTCGTTCGTGTTGTGATGCCGAAGTCCTTATAGAATTATGGGCATCTTGGCTAAGTGGTTATTGCATTGGACTACTAACCGGGAGATTTAAATTTCAAATCGCAGATAAAACCATGTTTTTTCGTGGTTCCATCTCATAACGTTCGTCACATTTGGTTTTCGATTTTTTTTATAAATGAGCCTATTTCCTATTTTGATCTTTCTTCCGGACTTACTTGTATTCATGTCCATTTGCTGCTTAGTTGCTTTTTAAATATTATAGTGAGGTAAGAAATGCAACATCTGTCCTCTTTCGAGCAAATATTTTCTATTACTGTTTCCGAATCGTTTATTACTTTTTGTGTTATCTACTTTGGGATTAAAGCCTCCCAATGTAAACGTGCAGTGGCAAGGGACTGATCGTTTATCTTTTCTATGTCTTCGGAAAAACTTTCGACTTCTTCATCTTCGTAATCGCGGATGGCTCTGTACTTTTTTTACGTATTATAGTAGGTGTTTAGGAAAATAACTAATTTCACTACTCATTTTGATACGTCTTTTATGCATTGATCGTTTTTTTTTTCTTGTGGATGAAAAACCTACTCCTCCAGTTGAGTAGTCATTACTATCATATACTATATAAGTATATGGCCCGAATTTGGACTTAACATTTTCACATCTCCATGCTTAATACTTCACATTGTGCTAAGATGTCCCAAATTATTTTGTTTAATACATTTTGTCTTCTATTTCAAATAGGTTATCCGTTGAGGGTAACGGTTTTACTTTGTATTTTAATCTTTTGAAAGTCTTTATTTCTGTAACTGGTTTTTGTTTGCCAATAATTTATATCATGATCCAACAGTTTCAACCTGTGGGCTGTGATGCGAATATGCGAACCTTGATGAATGTTTGAGAAATACATGAGCAAGGTGAAAAGTTCTCGGTCTAACACACAGATGCCATTGCTATCAAATCTTTTTGTGATATTGGTACATGTCTCACAATAACGAACGTCAAGTTTCAAGTTTTTAAAGTGAATGTGCTGTGTACCCCATCCACTAGAAAGGAGATACTATTAATTGTGCCAACTACAAAGGAAACAGTCTCCTTAGCGTCGCTTATAAGATCATGTCAGCCGTACTGTGTGAACGTTTAAGCAACCTGATTAACCCTTATCAGCGTGGTCTTAGGCCAGGAAAATTACCCATCGACCGGATTTTCACACTCCGGCAGATCTTAGAGAAAACCTACGATTTTCAGATCGACCCCACCATCTCTTTAAAGATTTTAAAGTCGTCTATGAGAGCGCACATACATACATATATGTGGGTAGAGACCAACTATGTAGTCATGTGAAATCTGAACATCCCTGCCAAACTCGCCCAACTGTGTAGAATGGCAGTGGAGAAATCTCACTGCTTCATCAATAATGGCAAAAACACCTCAAAACGCTTTGATGAAAGTCTTAAAACAAGGTGACGGTCTATCATGTGATCTTGCATTTGCGGATGGTATTGATATAATGGCAAAAATAAGCGAGCTGCAAGCGGAGTGTTTTTAGGCATTGAAGTGGAAGCTGTAAAGATGGGCTTGGCTCTAAACGAGGACAAACAAAATATACTATCAACGGGAAAGAAGTCATTACATCGGCGACTCGGCCAAAACGTCACTATGGACAGCTGTAATTTCGAAGTAGTAAACGACTTTGAGCCACGATTCAGTGGTTAGTGCGTTAGATTACTGATCGAGAGGTTCGAGGTTCGATCTCAGAAAACACCAAAAAGTTTTTTCACGGTCCACCCTCTTGGGAATGTCTGATATGTATTTGTAAACGACTTTGTCTATAAAGGCTTCGCCGTTACCAGAAAAATGACATCAGAAAAGAGATCAAGCGAAGTATTATTCTTGTCAATCTCTGCTTCTTTGGGCTAAGAAGGCTTGAAGTGAATTACTCAAACGACCAATGAGATTTTATATAAGACCCTGTTCATGTCGGTTCTGCTAAATGGCACAGAAGTATGGACTCTGACAAAAGCGGATGGAAATTCGCTGGGTTGTCTTGAAAGGAAATTTTTTCGCATGGTTTTCAGTCCAGTTTGTATCAATGGAGTGTGAGAGAAAAGATGCAATGACGAACATTACGGGTTAAACAACGACCTCGACCTGGTCAAAAAGCTGGCTGGGGTCATGTTGGGCGAGGTTATGGTCGGGCTGTGAGTGAAGTGAAAAATACTGTGTGCGTTTAGTTGAAATAAATAAATTGGAATATCGCCAACGTAAATTCATTCAAGCTGGGTATATGCTTATATGCAATACGTAAAATGATGAATTTGAAGTACGAATATTCACCATATTTGGCTTCCTCTGATTTTAACCTACTCCTAAATCGGCTGCAAAACAAAGTCTATTTTCATTTCGTTATTGATCCCTATCCAATAACTACAAATTCTTTCGACTATTCGTGTTGTGCGCATTAAATTTTGTTCACACAAAGGGAAAGACCAACAATCTAAAGTCATGTGCGTAAGGCAATTGAGAAACTCTTCTGCAATATATCAGACATTTACGTGGAGTAGGACAGTAAAAAAATGTTTCATGTTTTCAGGGACTCGAGCTTCGAACCTTTCACTCAGTAGTTTAACTCATTAACCACTGGGACACCCCATACGCCTTACTGTTTTAAAAAATTAATGAATGAGAAATAAATCAAATTTAAATGAATTGTGTCACAGCAATTGTCTCAAAGCAATTGTCTTACAGCAAATATTTAATTTGAATTTAATTGAATTCCTTCAGTAAAATTTGATCATTATCTGTGTGTTTTTTTTTTTATTTTCAGTGCTGATACAAATCGAGACTCATTCTTAGCTATCCAAGAGTTGGCCAAATATATAAATCGAAAAATTATCGAGCACATAGAATGGGCTATTCAAATGAATCCTATCGAGTTCAGCAAAGTAGACAAAGACCCTGGTGATGGCCTAATAACTTGGGAGGAATATCACACGTTCTTTCTAAAAGAACATGGCCTTGACGAAAATGACATTAAGGAGCACAGTGAAGTGAAACACACTTCACTCGATCGCAAAGCAAAAGAGGAAATGATGCGCGATAAAGCCCGATGGTCAGAAGCTGCTCGAACGGATCTATTTAGTCTGACACTCGATGAGTTCTTAGCATTTCGCCATCCCGAATCCAGTACTTCGAATTTACTCAGTTTAGTCGATGATTTATTGCGCCTATTTGACACCGATGGCGACGATCAGCTATCGATTGAGGAATTCTCCGACGTTACAATGGACGATGATGATGATGTCTATCGGAGATCTGTCATTTCAAAGACTGTTGAAGAGCGTCGTGAGGAGTTCAAGCGGATAATCGATAAGAACAATGATGCCCGAGCAGATAGAGGTGAACTGCTAAATTATGTTAATCCAAGGCATCCGCGCTATGCTGTACAAGAAGCTGCCACTCTGATAAGTCTCACTGATGATAATAAGGATGGAAAGTTGTCCTTACATGAGGTATACCAATGAATTTCTTTTTTTTCTCTCCCATAATTAACTCAATTTAAATGTAGGTACAAAACAATGCCAAGATTTTCCTTCAATCGAAAATGATCGACACTGCAAATAGTTTTCACGAGGAATTCTAGACAACACCTTACTCTTCAAACACATAATTCTCTTACTGACTCTCAGCACAAATTTCATTCTCGAGTTCAATTTCAATCACCGTCCTAGGTAATATATAGTATATGTATCGACATTTAAGCGTAATTTAATTTAACTAATCGGTCAAGTGATACTAATGGGATCGTAGTTTCTAAGTAGATGTAGATTTGAATTTTGTTATCTATGTATGTACGTTTGTTTATGTACTAGTTATAAGCGGAAAATATATACTCGAAACATACAAGCATATATGTATGTATATCTCTTTTGTTTAAATATTTAATATATCGAATGAATTAACACGCACAACACGAATGGTCACGACAAGGTCCTGGACCAAATACGGTTCATAAATTCGCTCATGTCTCCACAGAGGAGAGCTCTGCGATAAAAAAAGAGACGAGAAGAACATCAGTTTCACCAGAAAAAGAAAGAGAGCACGAAATGCGGGCGATTGAAGATATTGAGAGTTTAGACTAATATACGGAAGTTTTAACAAAAGGTACAACGAACGTATCAAGCCAACAAAAACCTGTACAGAAACCTGAAGAGATGAAGAAGAAAACTTAATAGTTTGATGAGAATATGGAAATCAACATTATGTATGTATTTCTGCAGACTATCTAACGGCGACAAAGAGCAACATTCCGATTCAGGCAGAATAGTCTATTCAACCTGGACGATGAAAGCCAAAACTTCCATCCATATACCAAACTGAAGTGAGGATAGCAATATCCAAATTTAAATTCAACAACGCTACTGGTACTGACGGCATGTCCGCCGAACTATTTAAAGCAGTTGAAATGACCTAGTAGAGAGCATGTACCAACTCATTTTAAAAATCTGGTCAGATGAGTGTTTGCCTGATGAATGGAATCTCAGCATCGTTTGCTAGATCTACGAGAAAGGGTATCTTCTCAGCAGCACCAATTACAGATGTATCAGCCTCGTAAGCATCGTGTATAAGAAATCCACAATAGACCACCAAATTTTTAGACTCCGGCATACCCTGAGGAAAACATAAGATATCCACATCGATACCCATACCTCTTTTTCGATTTCAAAGCCGCCTATGGCTACATTTATAGGCACGAGCTATACAAAGCCATCTACTGTTTTGGCCGAGTTCGTCCGCTTTTGCAGGATGACGATGGAGAACGTTCGCTGCTCCATCAATTTCGACAATGACATCACCGAGACCATTGAAGTCAAAAAAGGATTTGGGCAACGTGATGCGCTGTCACGTGACTTTTTCAACATCGTCCTTGAAAATATTGTTCGAAACTCACAAGCTTACGTCAAATGCACTATCTTTCAAAAGTCTGTTCATTTTCTTGCATACGCTGACGATATTGATATTATTGGACGGAACTTCACAATGGACAGCTATAACTTCAAAGCAGTAAGGGATTTTGTCTACTTTGTCTCCATTGTTACATCTGACAATAACATCAGCGTAGAAATCACAGATGATATTGATATTGGCTAGGTCCTTTCAAGGGCCAAGGTGCCATCGCACCATTGTGTCCTGCCCCACTTTTTAACCCTTTACCCTTTCCAACTCATTCCTACGGTTCTTTATTCCTCTACCTCTACTCTTTTATGCAATGTTTGCATAGGGCGAGCCAGTCTTGTGCCAGATTGTTAGTAGATGCCATTACATGACATATTTGGCAGCGTAAATTTCAGTACCCTTAGTCACACTTTGTTTGCTTCTAATTCTAGGTTGTGGACGATTTCATGTAGATCCATTATTCTGTGTCAAAAATAAAAACATATCTCGTCAGCGTAGTCCCTGGTGTTTAAGGTAAGATAAGATGTCTTGTTCATTGTATACCGCTATTATTTACCAGATTGTACGAAAAACATCACCCGAAATAACAATGTATGCCGCCTTGACGCACGTCACTTTCGACTTAAAAATCACCAGACATCTTACCATTTTGACACTTGGCACCCTTACTTACTTACTTAGGTGGCGCTTCAGTTCGGGGTGAACCTGAACCTGATCTCCAGTTAGCTCGGTCCTTAGCTAACTGCCTCCAGTTGCACACTCCAACTTAGTTGAGGTCCCCTTCTACTTGTGTGCGCCACCTTAAGCGAGGTCGTCCTCTACTGCGTTGTACCTCCTTTACTGCGTTGTACCAACAGGAATGCCATCAAGCCCCACTGCTTTATTTTCTTGAGCCCTTTGTGTTCGGAGTAATTGGATGGGACCTATAGAGATTTGAGTATAGTCTCAAATCTGGGTTCAAAGCAGAAGCATTGTCGTCTAAACAGTTAAAAATAGTAGCGAAATACTCCCTCCATCTCCTCAGCTGATCCTTCTCCGATGACAGCAAGGAACCGTTTAAACTTTTAATGGAATGTATTTTGGAACTCTGATCAGGTGAAAACCTTCCTCTGTTTGTGAATCAATTCTGGCGGCACCCACCTTACCGATATTATCTTCGCGACTTAATTGAAACAATTTCAAATGTCTAAATAAAAGTAATCGACAAACAGAACCAATTCTTTTTATTTACAAACAAACTTACTGTCTTAGGAAATCGAGTGGGGACTTTAACGCTACTAGAACTAAGTACGCACAAAGAAATGTATTTGTTCCTCGAACAATATTCCAAGCTCAACATCCGGAACAAGCTGCTTCTATCAAAGAAAGTGCTGAAACTTGTGTGAACCTATGGTAAGAACTCTAGAATTGTACTAAGAAAACCATTAGAAACTTCATACAAACTTTTGAAAATAAAGTGCTATAGTCGAAAAGATGATATCAACGAAGACTTAAGAAGCTTGCACTTAAAAGCTTTTCAAATCACTTTCCAAATCAGTAACGCTTTTGGACTGGTATGATATGGTCATGAGATACTGCCACAAGAGACTAGAGAATACAGCAAAAGAGAATGGAGCAGTGAAGTCGGCATATACTAACTCAATGAAAATACTATAAATTAGTACACGGACGGATCAAAAACATCCACAGACACTACAGCAAGTGTATTCAGGCTAGGAACCAAGTATTTGGAGGCCATGGAAACATACCGCAATATTTTCTAAGCAGAGTTCTACGCAATCGAGAGATGCGCCAAATTCAACGTCGATTAGGATGTATCACAGGCAAGCCATCGCGAAAACCAGGCCGCCATGAAGGCGTTAAGCTCTCATTAAATCAGGTTTACACTGGTGTGGGAGAACCTTACCAAGATAAATCATCTGAGTGAGAATAACAGAGTCACCATCTACTGGATTCCAGGCTACGCGGCATAGATGGATGAATTAACAAGAAACCGATGAGAGACCGCTTTTACCGGTCCAAACCATTCTATGGACTAGGACGAGGTAAGGAAGGAGGAAGACAGCAAAAAAACAAAGCAAGGAGCTTCTCTGGAATTACAACCGGAAAAGAAGTAAGGTCTGTATAATACCCAATATCTAAGATTCCCCGACTTAATGCAAATACTCGGTGCACAGGCGTGATATGTTATTTGCACGTTTTGATTTGCCATGGCCGTTGCCCAAATCGGCGTATGGGATTATCGACGTAAGAGGAGATGAATAGGCAGATACAGAGGACATAGAGCCCCACGAAGTAATTCCTAACGGCACTTCTGCGGTGAGAGTGTTAGAATTCGGGGATTAGTACGGCATCGATTATTCGGCCTTACGAATCGTACATCTTGATAGTCCGAGCTATTAATATCTTTTGAAGATTATCACCTCTATTGGAGAGTAGTTAAAGTTGTCTTCATACCCAAAGCGAGTAAATGCTTTCATACAGATCCAAAAGATTTCAGACCTATCAGTCTATCATCATTCCTCTTAAAAACATTAGAACGATTGATTGATTGACTGTCAGCGGCCCAACATCCATATTGCAAAGACAAATCAGTAGAGACGACATTACACTCACTGGTACGCAAAATTGAATATTTTCTGTTCCACAAGGAGTATGCAATGGTTGGCTTCCTGGATATAGAAGGTGCTTTCAACAATGTCAATACATCAGCGATAGCAGATGCACTACCAGACCTGAAAGTTGATAGCTGACTTTGCGAATTGATTAATCTACTGCTCAATGGTCGGATTATCAACGCTAACCTGGGTGGGACGTCTACTAGAAGTAGAGGCGCTCCGCAAGGAGGTGTTCTATCTCCGCTTCTGTGGAATTTGGTGGTCAATGAATTATTGATAATCATGGAAGGCGAGGGATGCACGGCGATCGCTTATGCAGATGATGTTGCTTTGGTCGTCTGAGGAAAGCACCTACCTAGCACCTAGCTACCCAACAGTGGTAAAGAAAAGAATTCGGCCACACTTCCATTCTGAATAAATTCAAAATCTCTTCAACATTCACCTGTGTTGGGTGCCGGGGTATTGAGAGATTCCAAGGAATTGTAAGGCCGATGAATTTGCCAGAATAGGAACAAATATACCCATCTTGCCAGATAAAGGCAGCTTAGGTATACCAATAGCTACTCGCAAACTTAAACTTAAGCTGGATGCTGTCGAGAGTACAAATCTTAGATGGACAAGTGAATCAACATGTCTAGCGGCAAAACAGATTTGGCTGAAGTTGGATCTAAAACACTCTAAGAATTTGATTTCTCTTAATAAATTACATATCGACATCACAATAGGTGTCATCACTGGACATTGTCTAATAGGCAAGCATGGCTAGGCCTCTTTGCGAACGACGCTGTAGAAGCTGCATGGATGAAGGAGAGGAGGAAACTATTCATCACCTTCTTTGTTTCTGCCCAGCTCTCTTCAGTAGAAGGAAGCTTTACTTAGGAGCTCCCTAATACAAAGATATAGGCGACTTGATGAATATTGACATTAAAACTCTCCTACGCTTCATAAGAAGCTCAAATTGGTTTTAACGAGTAGGTAGAGAGAAACTTTCTCCCATGATCCACGTGGTATCACAATGGACCTACCATTGGTCTAAGTGTGTTGGCGACTCCTAGCTGACAGCCACTTCAACCTTGCCTAACCTAACCTATTGGCGCATCCATAAAAAATTACCGGAAAAACGATACTCGTAATATTGTTTGTGATACTGCAACTATTTGACGGTTCCATGAGTTCTATATTCCAGACACTCCCTTCTGATAGCGTTGATCCAAACTGAAATATTTGTATGAATTGACATGTCAGATTCGATGTATTTTGCTTCATGACTTTGAAAAGAAGGTAAACAATCATCAGCATTTCAATCTCAATCCCGCCCAATACAACACTCTGCCCATTGTAACATGAAATAAAATCCAATCAAATCCAAATATTTTGAAAAATTTACTTCAGGTTGATACCAACTAAAACTTCTCGAGCAATTAAAATGTTTCAGTAGAAATGAAATCCCTTCGTTCCGTCCACGTGACCATCTTAAATCTACCGAAGTCCTCCTGGCATATGTGTGTACGTCCTTGCTCAGTACCCACCCATGGTTTCAGTGTCAAGAAATGTTAACCTATTCAAATTGAGTGGCTGTCTGTATCAAACACTTTCAGATGGCTTCCTTACGTCAGCATCAGTTCTATTTCACAAAAAAAAGCAGCTAACCACCCCTAAGTCCGTTTTTACTCTACCTAGTTTGTGGTCGACTTTGCGAGTATAACAGCCAACAAGTGCATCTATTGAAAGTTTATGACAGCCGTCAACAGGGGTGAGGGGGTGCACGTTTCAAATTATGCAATTCAATCTGAGTGTGTGTGTGATGCGAATATTGGAAGTATGTACATACATGTGTTCGCAGAACTAGTTTCATCCCTGTAATTGTGAGCTCGTAGAACGATTAGCTTATAAACGTTAGAACAAATGATTGTGTGGTTGCATTCTCTCGCGGATTGTTATCGGAGAAAGGTCGTCGCCGCAAACTTATAAGATACACACCGATTCGTAGTGCTAGATAATTTCTTAACATATGTGTGTACTTTGAAAATAAAATACGGTTGCAGTTTAATTAGTGAGTGAGTTAGTGTTTACGATTCGGAGATGACGACAAACATTATTTGGTTTCGACACGGGCTTAGAATCAATGATAATCCGGCTTTATTGGAGGCACTAGCCGACTGTAGGAATGGATCCAG
The DNA here is from genome assembly GCA_946965025.1 of Blera fallax. Lineage (NCBI taxonomy): Eukaryota > Metazoa > Arthropoda > Insecta > Diptera > Syrphidae > Blera > Blera fallax. The sequence goes on from OX337244.1 coordinate 97,810,701, forward strand.
GTTGCTGCCTGTGTTCATATTCGATGGCGAGAGTGCAGGTGAATTTAATATTTAGTATAAGTAATGCTTTGTGCAAGTACAGGGCGACTCGTGTAATAAGTATCGACAGGCTTTGGCCACTGCTGGTGATTGCTTAGATTTCTACTTTGTTTGCTTCCATCTACAACAATTACAAGTAAGACTATTGCTCTCGCGGGACGTGTGTGTATTTTGTTTTCCTCTTTTATGGAAATGAGAAAATTGCGCTGCAACGTTGTTTTTTTATTTAAAAAAAAGGCTTGCGAACCAGAACAATCTGAAGTTCATACCAATCGGAGTACCTGGAGTGGATCTAACAATGATAGACCTTCTTCTGATGGCTGGTAGGCATCCAGGTGTTTCTTTCTTTGCACATTCCTTTAGAAGGTTCCCGGGGGTTTTCCTTAACATCTCCATAGAATCTGTAGTCTCCACGTTGCTTAATATCCAGTTTCCTCAGGTGCTCCTTAAGTCCACAGTGCCTCATTAGATAGTATGTAAGGATGCGCAGCCGGGTATTGTTGATGTTTATACAAACTTACTTCCTTTCCGGTTATAATTCCGGAGAAGTTCTTTGGCCTGTCTTAATCTAGGAAGTAGGAAGTTGGAAGTAGGAAGTAGGAAGTTTCTCCCAGAGTTCCGTTATTTTGCAGTCTTCTTTCCATGCCGCACAGCCCACAAAATGGTTCCGGGCGGGTGAAGACAGTTTCTGATCCTTCTCTTACTATGTAGCATTTTCCTTTCCCGACGACTTCTTTGATATGCTTAATACGGTTTCTTTGGCGATTCTCGGACTAAAGACTAAGTGCAAGAGTGTGAGTCCCAATATCTCTCTGAGCGCTGCTGTGGGACAGGTCCTCATAGTCCCTGTTTCAAGGGTTTTCATTCTTGTGAACAGCTTGGTTTTTCCAGCCCAAGCTGCAGCTCCGTACGTTATAATGGCCCCGACCATCATGGTGTACATCCATTTCAGTGTAGCTGGGTTATATTCCCAGGTCTTGCCTAAGGTTCTTCTGCACACCATCAGTGCTCGCGTTGCTTTGACTACCACAGCTTCTTCGTGTTTCTTCCAGAGAAGTTTGCTGTCAAGTGTTATGCCCAGATACTTGACCTGATATTGTGGTTCTACTCTGATCCCATCAATACCACTATGGTATTGGCTGAATTTATATTTACTCATATCGTTAGGCACCACTCTTATGTGAAGGTTTTTTGCCCACCACAGTTTAAGCCGTCATTGTCCTTAACGTCTCACACATCCAGTAGATGTTATTGGATTTATTCGTTTTCTTTCGAGGGCCATTTCGATTGCTTCATGAGATGTGTTGTTGAAAGCGCTTTCAATGTTCAGAAAAGCACAGATGACCGTTTCTTTGCAGTCAATGGCCTCCTAAAATAGGCTTGTCAGTTAATCTAGTGCAATGTTGGTGGATTTCCCGATCTTCTAAAGTTATCTATGACCTTTTTCATTGTTTTTAATATGAACGACGTCAGACTAGTTGGCCTGTAGGATTTGGGTGATGCCCTTCTCCACGGTCTCGGTATGTACCCGAGGGCCAAACTGCTCCTAATTATACCGAGGAGATGAGGCATTATTTTTTCATGTCCTCTTTGTAGCAGTGCAGGGAAGATGTCATCTGCTCCCGGTGCTTTAAATGGAGTACGTACTTCCTGTTAGCGTGAATACTTTGAAGGAGCAATGAAGTGATTCCACAATATTTGAGTGAGATGAAATAAGTCAATTTCAACTAGTTCCGATTGAATAAGTTATCTCCTAAGCATGCAAGACCTGTCAATGGCAAGGAACTTCAGCAAGGATGTCTACATGCGAATACATCATGCGAATTGTTAAATCTCATTTATGTCAGACACAGATATGAAATACTACAAGTCGCAAACGTCTACACAAATATCTACCTACTTTTAGTTTTAGATGGTAAGCACCCCTGACGTAATAATTCAACTGGAAATTAGATTTCTACCGTCTGGAAACCAGCGAGATATGGGAAAGAGTGTTTATTTTGCCCTATCAAACTACCCCTGCATGAAGACACATTTGAAGATGAGTTCTACAATGCTTTGTCTAAACTCTGCCAGATAGAAGGGTGGTACAGGAATCCTGACGACCATGATTGGATCTCACATAACCTAAGGGCATTAGTATATGAACCATGAATGAATGAAGTACCATTGATGCCGTTGTCGTTGCCGTCGCTTTTAATTGTGGTGGAGGATAGTTTGCTTATTTCATTTCGACCACGAATGCCGCCCATTGTAGCTACTGCCCTGAAGAAAAATTCTTGTTTCTTGTATCAATTTCATAACTCTATTCCTACGAAATCTTATAAGTACATCAGTCGGACAAAATATTAACAACTAGAATTGGAGTCACCCGAATACGCTCACAACAAACACTTCGTATGAATTTGCGTTCAATGCAATGATACTAACCGTTAAATCTCAGTTTTCTAAAGCTTTTTTGTGGTTCGTAGTGAGAAAATATTCTGAGCTGATGATTTGCTGACAGGGAACAGAGTCTTGGTAATATCGGTTCAAAGTTAAAAGAAAGTAAAAATGGCACCTAATAAATTTGGGAACGCACTAAGAAAACGCATTGTGGACGATTTTTTCTCAAGTGTTTCTCAAAAAGAAAGTTGAGAAATATATACAGTCTATAAACCGTCGGTTTCGCGAATTTTAGCTCGATTTCGTAAAACAATAGAAGTTGTTGTGGTGCATCGTGGTGGTCGTCCACGCAAAACAAGTCAGCGAACGGACACCATGTTAATTAGTGATCGGTTATCGTCCTGCTAAGAAGCCGGTGATATCAAATCGGAACCGAAAGAAACGATTGGAATTTGCAAATGAACATTTGATATTTGGGATGCCCAGAAATGGAAACGGTATTATTTAGTGACTAGTCGAAGTTCAACAAAGTTAGTGTCACTCAACAGCTGCAAATTGTAGAACATATTATTCGTAATGGACGCCATTTGACTTCTGGCGCGACCTGAGACGCTCTGGCCAATCATCTATCGTAACACGCATCACATGCATGGGAAAGTGGCCTACTGTTGGGACAAGGACAATATTTCAGTGCCGAGTAGAGCAAGCTCTAAAATAGACCATTGACTGCCAGCTGGCTATGAAGTCCGGAACGTTGTTCTTTCGCCACTGTTGAGTGGTTTTCGCTTTTTGAATTGGAGCAGAACCTTAAAGCTATTCCCTTCTTTTACATGGGCGCAGGGTTCCACTGATTTTCATTTTTAAATCTAAGGCATTGTCATCTTCTGTCAATGTGCACGGACTACATCGCTGATGATCACCAAGAACAATAGCGGTGACAGTATGCACCCCTGACGTACTCTATTTTGGACTTCAAAATCATCCGACACCTTATCATTGTGTATCGTAAGAAGTGGCATTGACTTTCCTCGTATGTAGTCTGGTAATAATTATGAGTTTTCCTGGGACGCCTCTCCTGTGCAAAACCAGATATCATCTCGATGAAAGCTGTCGAAATATAGCGGAGACCTACATATATTCGATGCATTGTTCTATTATGATCCGTAAGGTTTTTATTTGATCAATGCAGGAGGATCAAGCACGAAAGCCTGCCTGTTTGACGTCGAGAGTTGAATGTAAGCGTTCCTTAATGCGTTCTAATATGATTCTAGCTATCTATTATCTTGAGAACGGCCGGTAAAATGCGTGTACCTCTCCAGTTCCCACAATCTATCAGATTTCCCTTTTTTGGAAGCTTGATGATCATCTCTCTCTTCCACTTCTGGAAAAGAAACACCTCTCCGCTCTTATTACGGATTTACTGGGAGGTTCGGCACGAGTTCGAGAATTTTTTGTTTGGGAAGACTCATCAGAGTTCGAGATCATATCACCATTGTCTAAATAGTTAAGAATTGTAGCGAAATGATCTCTCCATCTAGTGGGCTGATCCTCATCCAAATTAAAAGGTTACCATCTAAACTCTTCACTGGATGTGTTTGGAGTTCCGATCACCAATAAGCTATGTTAAAGACAGTCCTACTGTTACACCTGCTTGCTGCTTGTTCAGCCTTTGAAGCAAGTGAGTCGTCCTTAGACGGTGCAAGATATATTTCACTTCTCTGATCTGGCTGCCATATACATATATCCATCTCAAGCTCGAGTACAACGCCACTGTCTGGTCTGCTGCACCCAAAACCACATTGATCCTGCTAGATAGGATTCACAACCGTGCTTTAAGACCAATAGGGCACAGAAACATCACGGGACCAATAAACTTGCTTGAACACCATAGAAATGTTTTGAGGCTATGTTTGTTTTATCTCTTTTTCTACGAAAAATGATCCGACAAAGTAGACAGAACAACAGCTCTCTCGCAATACTCGTCACTCCCTGAATAGTCGTCAGTTTAACCTCAAGCCTATTTTCGGACCAACTTTGAAATATAGAGGTACTTTCCTGATGTGAACCGCTTTGCCAAACTTTACTTTCTCCTTTTATAATAACCCTCAAACTATAAAACCAATCTGCATCAGTACCTCCTTTCATCTCAGTCCACTTTCTCCACCGCCGGTGCTGTGTTTTAACATTATAACGGTAGTCATAACTCCTCGCGTGCATTATAAAAAAAACACCCTAGGGAGTGGTCTAAAGCACTAACCAATTTTTGGGACACCAAATAGAAAACCTTTTCAAGTCGTCCTGCATTAGACGAGAGTCAGCAGGACATGTAATGTGTCCAATAGTTTTCGTATCGTCAGGGTCGACTGATAGATTAGAGTCCTTTAAATGTCATAAACCTTTGACTTGAGGGATCCCCAAAGAAAGTTATTACATCTGATACTTAATCCCTTGGCTGGACTTTGTACTGACTTTCGTTCAGCTATGTTTTAATCCATGAAATAAGACGTAGTTGAAAACTAAGAGCTTAAATAGAATGGTTTGGTGGAGGGACTTTGGTGAAAAGCAAATTCTGTGGTTATAACTTCAACTTCAGTTTACAGAAACTTCTCGGTATGTGCTTCTTCGCCGTAGAAAGAATAATGCCTACAAGATGTATATAGTTTCGGGCTACTTGCTGGATCTACCTAATTATTGCATGGAGTTCGCTAGTGAAGTTGATTCAAGAAGCCTTGTTAAAATTCCACCTAGACTGCTTTGTTGGATTTTCTTCGCATTTTCAAAAGCGTTGTGAGTTTCTTGAATAACCGCTACGTATCGATGGCATTCCCATAAGAGTCCTGAGAGAGGTTCGCTTTTGGCTTTACTGATTCATGTAATGGAAGATGGTTCTGACGTCTAAAGCTAAACACGTCAATTCTTTGAGGTCTTTGAAGAAAAGAGTTCCTAAATGGATCAGTCATTTTTGGAACAGAGCCGAATAAGTGAATAGGAGGTGACGGATGGTTTCCTCCTCTTCATTTATGCAGCTCTTGCAGAAGTCATTTGAAAAGAAGCCCAACCCTTTAGCATGTTATCAAACAGTGTTTTATGTAGATACCGATTACATAGCTGTTCTGAGATCGCTTTAGCATTACCAACCCGGCACTACGTTTCTGATCCAGCTTAAGTCAGATCTGTCTAAATACATATAAGACAGGTCGAGCCATTTTCCCACCTGAGGTTGGTCCTGCTGGATGCTCCCAGCTTGAGTAGATGTTGGGAATGAGGAATTTGTTACTTCGGAAGATTAAATTAAATTCGGAAACATAGTAGTTTGACCCGGTAGCGAAATGTTGTCTTTATCTCATTCGTTGATATATATTTATGACCAGGGATCCTACATAGATTCGCAGGGTGCTGCGAACCCAGAACCTTCAGTTCTTCTAGATAAAACCATGTAACCAACTTAATTTTAAGTCTAAATATTGTTTTATTGGCCGCGTGACTATCAATAATTATGGTAAAACCATCGCGTGGCATTGTCATCAATGATACCATATTGGCTGCATTAGTCACTACCAAAACCTCCGCTCATACTGCTGTGGTCAGAAAGTCTGACTGAGCTGTGTATGTTTAATTCTTCGGAAAATATACCGGCACCTGTGTCTATATCACTCTTTGACCCATCTATATACATATAGACTTGTCATTTATTGGTTCATTGGTTTCCCATTCCCTTCTATTAGGGAGAATGCAGGAGAATGATTTTCCGAGGTATGGTGCTGGGTAGTCACTGCTTACATCCTCACATTCGATTTTATTTAGACTTACCAACCCTTCGAGATGAGTTTCAGCCATTTGGCAGGCTAGTCCTCAAGGCACTCTTGGCTTGGCATCGGTTCTTGCATGTAAAAGTCTAGGGGTAGCATGTTGAGAATTGTTTCCAACCCTGTTATTGGCGTTGTTTCCAACGCATTTCGAACGGTAAACCAGTTCTACGGGCAATGTTTTTTGAAGTCAATTTGATGCTGCTGCATTCAATAGATTCAGGATTTCGCAGTTATCGTGCTGATGAAGGAAGACGTTGGTTTCTTTTCGTGGGTTGGTGAAAAATCTTCAAAAGACACTATGAGCCTGGTGCTTACAATGTGGCTACGACAGTACCTTCTTCTTGGGGTATATCTTGAGTGTAGAGTAGGAACAAGACGGGACCAAGAAAACTTCCTTGCGGTACTCCGGCAGCGATGCCCTTAAATCCAAAGTATTCAGCTCCGTGTTTTACACGGAAAAGTCTGTTGACAAGATATGATTCTAAAATCTTGTATAAATGTTCCGGAAGAAGCTGCCTTAACTTAAGCTTCAACCCTCATGGCATACCTTGTCGAAGGTGTGAGCGTCAAGAAAGGCGCTAGAACATATCTTTCTCTCCTCGAGGGTTTCCTCTATTTCTGAAGCCAATTTGGTGATCAGGAATCAGTCGTCTTTCCTCAATGATCGATTACAAGCGTTTCAATAAAAGCTTTTAAAATTTCTTAGATATTATCGGAACAAGTGATATAGGTCTGTACGATTTTCGTCGTTTGGAGACTTTCCCGGTTTTGGAACCATTATAACCTAGCCGACTTTCCATTGTCTTTGAGCGTAGCGCGGCATTTATAATATCCAGAAGCTAAATCAGGGCTTTCTTTAGCAATTCCTTGAGGATCTGTCCTGTTATTAAATCATATCCAGTGGCATTGTTATTTTTAAGATTTTGTATTGCTTCGCAAAGTTCGACCAGCGGCACACTTTTTCTTTTAAAACTGTCAGGTCTCGTGATCGTACCACCATGGTTTTCTATTAGAGCTTGTCCGTCAAATGGCTTAAACGTTTCTTCTAGGTGCTGCGCGAATATATCTGCCCATTCTTTATCTCCTTTTGCCCATTCGCCATTGCTTTTTCTTGTTGATAAAGATTGGATTTGGGGTTTTTTAATACCTTTCATGGCTTTCCAAAGTGAATAGTTTGAGTTTTTTTCGGCAGTCAAACCTTCAGGAAATGTAGAAATCTCTCGATTTTTTTGCGTGGAATATACCTTTCTCCGTATTTAAGAGCTAATGGCTTCCTTTTTGTTTTTTAGGCACAAAATGCGTTGGCTATAATCGCATGCGCTTCCTTCTAGAATCTCTTGCCGACATTGATGAGAAGTTTCGAGCTCATGGTGGTCGGCTATACATTTTTCGTAGCAATCCAACCATTATTTTCCGGTATCTCCATGAACACCTTGGAATACGAAAAATATGTTTTGAACAAGATTGTGAACCGATTTGGAATAACCGTGACAATGCCGTCAAAGATCTTTGCAACGAACTGGGTATACAAAGTGTTGAGAAAGTATCGCACACTCTGTGGGATCCAAAAACTGTCATCGCAACTAATGGTGGAATAGCACCATTAACCTACCAAATGTTTTTGGTAAATTTACCTGCGACCAAATTGTACGAATTACTTACTTTAGTTATCCTTTTCAGCACACTGTCCAAGTGATTGGGCGTCCGCCAAGACCAGTACCAAATCCCGAGTTAAATGGCGTCAATTTCGCAGAACTTTCCGATCAAGTCTTATCTAAACTTAATGTCTTTAAGGAGGTTTACCAAAAGTTTCCTGTTTTAATCATTTACAATCTGATTCATATTTTTTTTAGATCCCACAGCCAGAGGACCTTGATACATTCCCAGAGAGTTCTGGTTACGTGGCAAAAGTTCAATGGAAGGGTGGTGAAACTCAAGCTCTGTGCCACCTAGAGGAACGTTTGAAAGTCGAGAAAAATGCTTTTAAGAAAGGCTATTATTTACCAAATCAAGCTATTCCCAACATTTTGGAATCTTCGAAATCCATGAGTGCCCACTTACGATTCGGCTGTTTGTCAGTTAGACGTTTCTATTGGGAAGTTCATGACTTATACCAAAAAGTTCAGCAAGACCACTTATATGGGCTTCCTACTGGCGCTCATATAACTGGCCAGCTAATCTGGCGAGAATATTTCTACACCATGTCGGTAAATAATCCGAATTACGATCGCATGGAAGGCAATGAAATTTGCCTAAATATACCGTGGGCAAAACTGTGTCAAGAAAAATTAAACAAATGGAAAACTGGCCAAACTGGCTTTCCATTGATCGATGCTGCAATGCGACAATTATTGGCGGAAGGATGGTTGCATCATTGCTTGCGTAATACAGTTGCGACTTTTCTTACACGTGGAGGTCTTTGGCAATGTTGGGAACATGGTTTTCAGCATTTCTTAAAATATCTTTTGGATGCTGACTGGTCGGTGTGTGCTGGCAATTGGATGTGGGTGTCATCGTCGGCATTCGAGAAGCTCTTGGATTCATCGATTTGTACTTGTCCGATTGCTCTTGCAAAGCGTCTAGATCCAAACGGGGAATACATAAAACAATATGTTCCGGAACTGCAGAATATTCCTAAGGAGTTCATGTAAGTGAGTGTGCCGTAGATATGTTAGCCGCGAAGGATTATTGAAAACAGGATTATCTTAAATATTCCTTGACAGAGGGTCTACAATGCCCTTTCAAAGGTAAAACTTTTAACAATGTTCTGCCATAGCGATCTCATAGTGTTTTTAGTTAATTTTCTCTATCTAGAGCCTGGAGACCGGAATTGGCTACATGTCTAGGAACCGGTCTCCCCAATCGACACAACCTATTAAATATTCGGCTTCGTATTCATGTGCTTATTGGCAAAAGCGAAGTTGCCTGTAATGATACCTACAAGTCGTCTACTGTCAATTCTCCAGAGGCACAGAAGAAAAGCTGCAGATTTCTTTGCAGATATCTGGCTGTACGCACTTGATTTAACTGCTTCCAGCAGAGAATACAGACAAGCCCTGATTTGAATCCTGAGAGAACTTCCTCTGATCCTCGTCTTTAAAGTTCAGGGAAGTTCTCGTTTCCATGGATTCCAGTGTGACCCGACACGCAGACACGTTGCAACAAATTTAGTTTTCCGACCAGAGAGATGTTGAGTTCATATACTATTTTAGAAGCCTTGAGCACAGCTTGGCTGTCGCTCCCGACGCATATGTTCCTTTCTATGCACCTTCTCTTCACAATCACATGGATTGCGTAGATCGCCGCTTGAAAGACAGTCGCATATTGATCTAACGAAGAATGGAATCTAATATACGGATCCCTGTCTAGTTTTGAAGACATTCGTGAAGTTACAATAGCATTATTTCCCTTGGCTTAGAGTCTGGTGGGAGGTTCTGCATTTAGAGCAGAGCCATGCATGTCATGCAGCCGCGACAATCCGTTCTTCGGAGTTAAGCAAAAAATGTAAATATAGAGGCTTAGCAACGCATCTAGAGCAGAACCAGGGGTGCTAGTGAAGAGCCTTATGCAGCCGATACATGCCGTTCACCTGACTAAGCTGAAGAGGTATACATAGCCGTGTCAAATGATATTGACTTTATAGGCAGGACTCATTGGCCTGCCACCGGTGCGTTTCGGAGTATAGAGAACAGATGATGGCAAAACAAAGTACGTACGAGTATATGCCGTTAACAAGAAAGGCAACGCATCGTCGAATCGGGCAAAACGTATTAGTGGACAGTTGTAAGTTCGAGATAGTGAGGGACCTTGGCTGCGCTAATACGTCTGACAATAACATCAGAACAGAAATCCAAGGAAGGCTAACTCTTGCCAATGGCTGTTTTTTCGGGATAAAAAGTAATAAGGCTCTATCTTAAACAACTAAGAAGACTTTATATACGACCTTAAGCATTCCAGTTGTTATTTTATGGCGTCAAAACATAGACTTTGTCGAAGGTGGGTCAAGATATCCTTGGTCATTTTGAACAAAAAGTCATCATAAGATAATCGATTCCGTTTGCGTTAACAAAGTTTGGAGGATAAGATTCAATGACAAGTTAAACAAGGTGTAAAGCCACATCGATCTACTCAAAAAAGTGCGCATTGGTCTGCAGAGTCTTCAAATCTAACTCAGATGGACACAATCAAACCACTACTTTACATGCCTTGTAATATGCTCACCAGTATACAGTAAAAAATTTCATCTGCTATGACCTCCAAAATTAACAGGACCAGGTTGATTCGCCGATCCTCCCTAATACTTACAAGATTGATCTGATACGATCTCTTCACCATACCTGCAGGCCATAGATGCAGACAACTTGATCGCGTACAGATTAGGGATTATCATCGCAATTCTCTTTCTACTGCGACGACTCGAAGCTGAAGACCAACTTCCGAAAGTCGAAAACCATTCTGTCAAAGACGTCGTTATCTTGGGCCTCTACGGATACCAGAAAGAATTGGTGAAAGTACTGGGACGGCACGGGAGTCACTGGCCTGAGAAAGGGATCCGCTGATTACTGATGCGTATCCCATGTGTCAGGTATCCGCGTTCGCTTTGGTGTGTGGGCAACTTATGTAAATGCTGATAAAGAATAATGATCCTTCAAGGATGGTTGTGGGCCGAATTTAATTATTTTTCCTTTTGCAGTCGATCATACATTTACCTATTTAAAATTTCTATTTCCAGCCATGAACCATGGAGGACACCACATCATATACAGAAGCAAGTTGAATGCATTATAGGAATTCATTATCCCAATCGCATTATAGACTTGAACGCCGCTTCTCAGCAAAACAACATGGCGATGAAAGCGCTCCGAAATGCACTTATTGCTGGTGGCGCCCCCACCGAAGGTCCACCGCATTGCAGACCTTCCAATGAAGAAGAAATCCGTCAATTCTTTTGGCTTGAATAAATTTAAAATCTTAATACTAAATATTTAAATTGTGTGTTTCCTAAATAAATATAAAATAAAATTTAATGTTCATTTTAAGAGTAATAACAACGTTTGTTTTAATTTCTTTTTAATTACTACAATTTTTCAACATATTATTATTTCATTTCTTTTTTTTTTTTAATTTTAATTTTTATAATTTATACATTTTGTTTTTGGTTTATTTTTTTTAATTTAAAATGGAACTTCTCAATTAAAATTACCGAATCTTTTTTTTTTGAATACATACATTAGGTTTTAAAAAAAAATTTAAAAATCTCTTCCCACCGGCACACAATAGGCATCCCTTACAAAACAAGGACAATGTGAATAAAGAAAATGTTAACAATATTGCTTTTCAGTATATGTATGTACATATGTATGTCCTTAAAGTTTAATAATATTAAATAAAAATAATTAACGTCACATAATCACATCGCCTTGCAAGAAATAATTTAAAATCTAGTGCTAAAGGTTTATTTTTTTAATTAAATGAAGATGAACATATAAACTTTAAAAAATAGTGTAAACAAAATACTCTTGGGGAATTTATCGAAAAGGACAAGTAAGCTTGAAGTACAAAACACTTTTTACATGTGAGTCGTAGAGAATTTGAAGTCCAAGAAAAATGCTAGAAATATGTTTAAAAAGGAAACAAGCTACGAGGTGAGTATAAACGTGTAACAAAATACTGTAGGGATCGCAACCGCAATATGCTCTGTGCCCGAGCTAATGCCCTCACAAGCGGGTAGAATAAAAACATCCATGGATTGCTGAATACATAGTATCCTAAACAAATGACGAGAAATTTCAAACAGCCCAAGCACTTGTAACTCGATCATCATATGTATGATGAGACTGTACGCGCTATAAACAAATCAAAGCGCCTGACACCAACAACCTACCAGCCAAGCTGTCAAAAGTGGAGGTGCAAATTTGCAATCTAATGGAAAAAAATCCGCAAACTGTGTGATAGTACATCTGGGTTTAAGAGGACATATTGGAAGATTGGAAAACTCATACCTCTCCACAAGCAACGCGAGGAGACCTCCACTAGGTCTTATTTATTTATAGGCATCATGGGCTAAGTCGTCCCCTCCGTGAACGTATAACTCGTTACGTAATTCGGAATTATATCTTCCGTGATACATCAAATGTCAGATATGAAATGTCACTCGATTTTTAAATAGCAGCCGTACGCAACCAAATTAGCATTCGAAACTGGAGATTGTAGCACCAACTTAAGTAAGTAAAGGTATGTAGTCTTCAGACATTAATTGATAAAAAAATTGATTCATGTATAAAGTGCACGTGTGGTTAGTAAGAGTATTATATTTAGGTACTTTTTAGAGCTATATAAATCCATAGCATTGTTTCAGGTCATTTATCAGTAACAGTCCTTGAAATGGAAAATTCATAATTTAGTTAAAAAACTACTTGCACATACACCTTGCACACATCTCCATGAATTGATTAGTCCTTATACTTTATAGTAACAGGAACCTTCCTTGAATAGGAAATATGTCCAAATAAGGTTGTTCAAAGAAACCGAAAAATAGGATGACAAAGTGGATTGTTTTTACCATGCTCTTACAATAAAGAGTAATAAACAAAAAAAATAAAAGGCGAGCTTATCCATTTGATTACAGATGACACATATTTGACAATTTGTCTACTATGTACATTTCCCATTTTGAATAAAAAAAATTGCGTTCCGTGAGCAATGGTATGCCATAATCCAATCCAAAAGCTCATACGTTCACGGAAGACACAATTAGACCCCGGGTGATTGTGAAATAATCAAAAATGATATACAGTATCTTTAAATAGAATGACCCCACTGTGCACAAATCAAAATAATTAAAAAAAAATAATTAAATATTATATGAAAACACTTCATATTATTTCTTTTATTTATACATATGTATTAGTAATTTTAAGTTTATAATAATTGATTTTTTTTATATTTTTTTTTTTACAAAATTAAGGAATTGCAATGGAGAATTGAAAAAGTTGTTATTTTTTTTTGCTTTAATTTCTTTGTTTAGTTTTCGTTATACATTTAAATATCTAAAAAAAATTTATTTTATATAGAAAATATATTAAAGAACATGTGTGTGTCTGTAAGTGTGTTATGTGTTTGCTATTTTATGTATACATTAGAAGAGCTAGAAAAACAGGAAGAAAAGAATACATAGTAGTAAAGTATACATTAATATATAGACTTTTATTGTTATTGTTTTTTTTTTCTAATTTAATTTAAAACTTTTTTTTTCATTTCTTAAACATTCGTGTGTACTATTCTGCTTTTAATTGCTACAAATTAAAGAAAATATATATATGTATATACGTATATCATATCTTACAAGTGACCAGCGCGAAAATAAACAGTTTTAAATTGTTTTCTTTTAAAAATAATACCAATTTTGTTTTTTTCTTTTTAAATTGTATATTTATTTGTTTTAGTTTTATTTTTATGTTATTTAAGAAGAAAATTTATGTAAATATTTTATTTTTTTTGTTTGCTGCTTAAAGTGTCATTCAAATTGTCTATGTTTAATATCTGGCGATTGACGTTTCATTAGTAAATTTTAATTAAAATAGTGGATGCTATTTTATAATTTGAGAATGGTGGTGTGTTGGACGTTCGAAAATATTTTTTCGAAATATATACAGTATTGAGCAAAGCAAAACATGAGTCATTCCAAATTATCTACACCTACATATGCATGTTGTTTAAAGAAATTAGCAAGCGCTTACATATCAATTTTGGTGTCTAGTTCGCAATTTGTTTGCAAAAGACACTATAGACAATCTTTAAATTTGTGCTGAATGGATGTAGGATATATAGGTGCGAATGTGGAATACAAAGAGGTGTAATATTCTGGTCACGCCAGATCACGCTAATTGTGGCGACTTGTTGTACCATGAAACAGGTTTTTACGCAGTCATTTAGAGTTCACATCAATTCAAGAGTACCTGAATTGACCTAACCATTAAGGTGGACCAAATATTATAAAACAGCAATATTACAATAACTAAACTGACGCCTTATCTATCAGGTATTTAAATTTAGTATTTCAGCTCAATTTTGCCTGTATCTTTTAAGTTACTAACCTATTAAAGCCCGTAAAAATCGTCAGTTAAAACAACATGTGTACATACATACATATGTATATCATTGAATCACATTAAAATAATACAATTAACAAAATACGGATGAATATGTTTTTTCTTTGACACCTATGTACATTTAAGAGCACCTATGGTTATATGCTCAAATCATGTGGTGTAACACAAAAGAGGAGAGCATACATATGTATGTATGAAACATTTTTATACATATGTACATATGTGCATAGAATCAGAAATGTTTCTCATTCTCGAGACAAGCATAAATAACAATTCACTTACTGAAGATAAAAAAAAATGTAAATCCTTTGTGAAAGTTGCAAACTTAGAAAGTGAGCACCGTAGTGACTCGCAAGCTGCATACCTTAATGAAAAGATATCTTCCCATCATATTGGTGGTTTTCTGACCAAATCATATCTCAAATGAACAACTCTATATAAGAACAGGGCAGAAGCCAATAGAAATTACCATTATAAAACCTGTCGAATTTTAGATCGATTTGAATTTTTTCAATCTTGCAACCTAAGCGAATTCTTTAGCAGCTTTTTAGTTTAGCTGGGTTTTTGGAGCTTGTTATATTTAGTTCATACCACGTAATTTAATTTCCCAAATACAGACGATCCGCAGGCATTGATAATAAAAAAGTATCATTGAAGCCTAATCAAAATACAACAAAATGCATACACCCAACGCTTTTCAATCTAAATTTGAACACATTACTTATGATTTTTAATACAACTTTCCAGATAAAACCCACATGATATTAGTTACTTTCTTCGAGTAATGACTTATTCTTCAAGTCTGTATTTGTCTTTACTTTAAAAAGACTTGTATGTGTCGGTAACATTTAGCACCATTACGTTCAGTAATTTATTTTTTCTTATCAGAAGAACGTTCCCGTAATTTCGTCACACTGAAAACCATTCTTGTCATGATAATATCACCCGTATTTTCAAAACCATATCACATTTTAGTAATTTACTGTTTTCTTAAATTTTATATTTTTGCTTGTCATTTCTAAGGGCTAGCTGTGTTTGTCCCCAAAGTTAATTAGTCAAGAATAGAAAGATGGGTAAAACGATTTCTCTCATAAAATAGATAAAAAAAACACCGTCGTTTTAAATGCAATGATTACATAAGAGAAATAATAAGTTTTCTAAATTACCGTACGCATGGATTACAGATGTCATGGAAATGCTTAGTACTTCACGTAGTATTTCCTCTAGCTCAGTGGTAAATCTTTTTAAATTATTATCTTTACAGAGCGCTATTTAAAATATATCCCTGTATTTGTGGAAAGCCCTTTTTTCAAGCTGTGTTGCTTTCCGTATAGACTTACCGTAATCTTTTTTAAATTTTTTTTTTTTATAGATTTTTGTTTTAGTTTAGTAACTATTCTCACAGTTGTATCACCTTTACATTAGCACAAGTTGAAGGGAAATACCATGAACCATGATGTTTGCATTACCGAAGTACAAAATGTGGTTTTAAGACAAAATACTTCAGACAAGTGCCAGAATATAACAAAACATTTCAACTTTAAATTTCAGATTAGGGCTTTATTACCAAGTGGAACTAAAAATCCGCCAATCGAAGTGACAGGTTGTGATCTTCCTTTACGGGTATTGTAATTTTGTTCTTGTAAATAAATATGACAAATTGTATGAAATTTAAATACATTCTTAGCTTCACATCAAAGTGTATAGTTTAATTTTAACCGACTATGAGATTAGATTTCACCTTATTCTTCTGAAAATATCAGTGACAAATCTACTTCACATTTCCTCTGATATTAGTAATAAACTTGCTTCACATTTGCTTAGAAAATAATTTTATTCGCATATAGCGGGTCTTTTGGTAAACTAAAGGTGAATAATAAAAAATCAATCTCAACTCTGTTCGCACCATTGTTTATAATTATTATTTCATACTAAGAGCTGACTGTCCCCTTTTCATTTAAAAAAATTCATAATCATTCATGTCTATGGAAGTTTTTCACCTAATTCGTACGAATTCTAGACTAAACCCTTTCCTTAAATCAAAAAAATCGTTAAAGAGAGAGGCAACGAGAGAGTAAAAACTTCCCCTCAGTAAAAAATCTTACGAATTCTTGCCCAACAAATTTCTGCTGGTGAGAAGTGTACTATCTGTCAAAGTCAGCTGTTACTTTGGATGTTCTAATTTTTAACTTGCTGCAAAAACTGAAAAATGGAAAAAAAAGGAGCGCAAATGAAAGTTGAATCTTCTCCTAAGACATTCCAACGTATGTATTCAAACAGGTAAGGGGATATTTGAATTCAATAACAAGAGGGTTTAAGGTCCAGTAAAATATTTTATAGACCAGGTGTTTATGACATTTCGTTTGTTGCAACTTTTGTGGTTGAAAGCGTTCCTTTACTTTTTCGTAATTTTGCCCCTCTGAGAGAATTTTACCCGCACTCCTTGAAATTTATTTACTTGCTATTTTTGGAGCAGAAAGTAAAGGAACAGACCTATTATTGCAACAAGTAAACATAGTCAATAATTGTAAACCCTCACACGTCGATATTTTTTAAAATGGATTTAGCATTTTTATCCGTATTTCCGTACGAGAGAAAGCAAACCTAAGGTTCAAAGTAGAAGAACATGTCTTCAATAAGCAGGCCGACGACTTAAAAAACATAGTTGCATCCTACCTACTTAGTGGTAAGGAGAGGATCTGCAATACACATGCATTTTTCGTTCTTATTTGGGGTAGTTGTGTTTAATATTTTTTACAATCCCATCTAAGAAGACAGACTTGTTTACGGGATATACAGTGATTCTTACTACGGAAGTCATACTAATTTGTTAAATATATGATACATCTAGACCTACGGCTTCAATATTACAAGCACCAGGATGAAACACAACCTAGGTTGAGGAGTTAGGTATACAACTTTGAGACCTAATTAGGTAAAGATTCTCTTTTATTCATTTGCAAATAAAGTGTGATCTTTCTTCAAACAATATTGACATGAAGACTGTTCCGAATATGAACCGAATTTCGCCTTGCTCAATACCTTCATCTATAGATATATATTTATGCATGTATATAGTAAATACGTTTACGAATAAAATACTTAATTTTCATTTATGTATAATAAACATTTTGTTTTGATGATTTTTTTTTTCTGTATTGGAATTTATTTATAGTTCAATATATTTAATACTATATTCTTACTTTTCTTAACGTGTCTAATTAAGTTAGAACGTTTTCTCTTCTCTTTATTCTTTAATATTTCTGTTTTCTGGCATTTTTTTGTTTTGTTTGTTTGTAAGTTTTCTTCTTAATTTTTGTTTTATTTCATTATAACTTTTGTATTCTGTTTTGTTGTTTTTTTTTCACGCACATAGAGAATAGAATAATACACCTAGGCGCATTTACAAATAAATAATATTTATATATATATATATATATCAATAATAACACATTTATCTCTTTTGTTGTTTTTTTTCAATTTTTTCTTTTAAAATCGTTTTTACCGTTTCCCAAATAATATTACAATTATTTCTTTATTCTTGTTATCTTTCATTGCTCTAGTTATTTCTGCCTACTTGCTATTTTTTCAGTTTGTTGCTGTTGTCGATTTTTGTTTTACCTTTTCACTTTATTTTAACTATATAATGCTCAGTTTGTTGTTGTTGGTGTTGGAAAATATAGACATGGAATTTAATCGGTATCAGCACGAGTACCTCGCACTTCACCAAGTTGACGCTGTCGATCTAGTTCTTCTTTGGTTTTCTCTTCAATGGCACGAATATCATCCATTGTTAGACCATACCAACGATCCGTCCAACAAAAGACTTGCCTGTAAAAAAATGAGGATTATTAGTAATTGCATGTATGAATTCAGTCGTAAGCGAAGGGGTTTATATTGAAAACTATAAACACCAATTTAAGATCGGTCACCTTGACTCAGTGGTTATTCCGTTGGATTATAGAATGAGAGGTTAGAAATTCGAATTTCAGAAAACACCTAACAAGTTTTTCATTGCCCTATCTCTCTTGAATATGTGACGAACATCCGAGAACAATAACTGTCATAAGAAAGCTTCTCAGTTCGCTTTAAACTTTATGTCCCTTCCATTTCTGCGAGAAAGTATAACACGCACAGCACAAATGCTCACGAGAAGCAAGACCCTGGTATACATACGGTCTGTTGTACTAAATATTTGTTGTTTGTTTGTTTTTTGTGAGATCGAAATTTTCGAGGCCTCACCTGATCTCCCATATAGGGCCTAAAGAAAACATGCTGAATTCAAAGTTTCTGATTCTAAGAGTTTCGCAGATAGGACTATTAATGATTAAGTGCGTTAGTCAGTCAGTCGATACTACCGTTTATATTAATTAAAATAATAATTTTTAATTATAATCCTTTCACTCGCTTGTTATACCGTTCTACCTAGTTACCTTACTTTTGGGTGTATATTTACTTACGTATCAGGCTGCCGATTTATAAAATATCATCGAAACTGCAAGTCGCCTATACTGTCGACGAAGGTGACTGCTTGTTCTTTCAAATGGAGTCTCTGAAGACTGAGTTTATATTGTCGTTCCACCGCTGAAAGTGACAATTTGCAACTTTTTACTGAAGCCTCAAGACTCAAACATCATTATAATGAGGACCTGTAATACAGGACGGGTCATAACGATATTTGAACTGCCGCCAAGTTTTATGCTGGGACCCTGCTTTTGCCAAGGCAGTTGTTCTCTACTTTGTTTTTGCACTCCTACCCACTGTGCACCCTGAAGATTCCATTCGAAGGACAAAATTTGCGGCCAATATCACTTATGCACATCATTTATGGCAAATACTCGAAAAATTCCTACTGATAAGACTTGGCAAAATGATTGAAAAGAAAAGAGGAAGAAAAAGAAGAGAAGACTCCACAAGAGACCAAGTGCCCGTTTATGAACATAGTGGAGAAAACACTTTTGGAAAAAACAATTCGTTCGACACTATAGATTTTGCGCAGACCTTTGATAAATTTTGACAAAAATGACTGGAGTTCAAATTTATTTTATACCGCCCGCGCTGTAAGGGTAGGCATAAACCCTTGCAAGTGTGCATTATAAAAAAGTGATATTCAACAATGGCGTATCAAGCGCATATAAACTTCACCAATAAAAATATAAACAATCTTCTCATATTTATCAATAACCTAGTTGTACATAAGCTAAGACTGCTAGGTATGTTGCAATGCCAAGTTGAAGAGAGAAGAACGGATCAAAACCAAAAAAAAAGACTTAATATAGAAACATATGGTTACTGTGGCGAAATACAGAAAACAAAACCATGCTATATCAGCAAATAACTACGCCTTTTTGGTATATTGCATACAATTATGGGTCTGGACAAGGAAAACAAATACTAAAATCATTCAGACATTATAAAATAAAGTCCTCCGCGGAATACGTGGTATGTACGAAATATCGATTGACAACGTGACCTGCGAATCGAAGCGATAACGGAAGTGGTTAAAAGCACTCTGTTCAGCACAATCGCCGACTGCAAACAAACATAAACTCCGAGATAGAGGTCATTTCAAAGTACACAAGAATATCCGGAGATTGGGAAGAACCAAGCAACGTGATAATCAAATATTACTATTGTGTTTGAGATTTTCACCTTCCCTACAGAAAAAGAAAAAAGATCGTAACAGATGAGTATTTTGCAGACATTCCGAAATTGGAAAGACATTGGACAAAGTGCGTTTAAAGGCAGTAGCAACTGAATAAAATATATTGTCTAATCAGCGTAGATAACACCGGGGCAATGAAAAAGTGCCCAACAGCAGCTATAGGAGCAATGCTTGGGCACTACATTTGGCGGGTGCAAAAGAAGGCTATGCTAAATGCTCTCAGGCTACCTCAGATACTGGACCTTAAAGCCGGTGACTTTACAGGTCATCTGAGAATACATGTATTCTGAATGTATTCATCATGACTCAATTCTCAAGTTATCAGATACCACGCTCATGCGATTTCAATTCTCTTGGAGTTTCAAAATTGTTACAGGTGACCTCCGAACCTCCGAAAATAGAAAATGAAGGTCTCATAATACTACCGAATTCTCAAACCTGGTATACAGAGGGTTCTGTGGTATATGTACCCAGATTCCAACGCGCGACAGTGCTTGGAAAGACTCCAATAATATTCCAAGCAGAAAATCATGCTATTAAACTACATATGTGCGGAGAAGAGTTAAGGGACCCCACATTTACAAATTTTCAGACAGTCAACCAGCACTACTAACCTCCAAGATTGTATGTCTCACATTCCTTGAAAATCTTGCATCCAGAGACAAGGTTACCTTAGCTTGAATTCTAGGTCGCGAAGCTTTAGATGATAACGGATGAGCTAACTACCCGTCGGCGCTTATCGCCCACTCGTTGGTCTTGAGCCCTATTTTGAGGCACCACCTAACAGTGCTCCCTCCAAGATAACACAATGCGAAATCGAAAAACACACTGACTACTTGGTCAACCGTCAGGACCTAAGGGAAGCGAAAAAATTAATCCAACCCAACCGATATAAAGACAAGACTTTTCTGGATCTCAACAAAGACGACTGAACCTTAACGAGATACCTGATGAGACATTGTCCACTTAGATACTATCTGCACTGAATAAGAAGTTAAATATTGATATATACCGGCTCTGTGGAGAGCAAAGACGCGGCAGAACATATCCTTGCGTTCACCCTACTTGGCGCCGGACTCTGTCAGTCCAGCAGAAATCAGCAAGGTCAAACCTAAAGCTATACTGAGTTTTGTTAAAAGCCTCAATATATTTTCTGTGAAAT
This sequence comes from Blera fallax, assembly GCA_946965025.1. NCBI lineage: Eukaryota > Metazoa > Arthropoda > Insecta > Diptera > Syrphidae > Blera > Blera fallax. Next base: position 97,831,872 of record OX337244.1, read on the forward strand.
TTAGGACAAAATATTTTACGTCGCAATGCATTTAGGACAGGATTGTAGTAAAGTATATTGATTACTTGAGAAAATAAACCCATTTTTCAACTAAAAAACAGTCTTTCACTACCAGACCACGCAATTTTTATAGTGCTCTTCATAGTGATGTGAAAACACATTTCTAATTTTTTTTCGAAAATCAGTGCTTATCTAGTTTTTTATTCAATAACTTTATTAGACAACTTATTTATAACGATTCTGTTATCCTTCTGAATCAGAAACAAAATAAATTTTAACTCACCGATGGAAATTCGTAAATAATCTCCGTTCCGACTTCTGAATAAAATTCTCTATTCTACTCTGCAATCCAAACCATTTAAATTCGCAAGAAACTAACTTGTAGCATGTCATCACTGGATTGACTTTCTGTTTCCAATCGGGCCCAACCAGCGGACCTCGACCTGTTTTTGCTGACTTGTATCTATCAACAAGAGATGAAAAATATTGGACAAACCATTATAATAAACTTATTTTACTACTCACTTTGTTGGATCTTCATCAGGTTTGTAATCGGCAGGCGTCACAGGATCATTGGCAATATCAATATGAACTACCTCACGTGATTTAAGTTTCTCTGGTGATAATTGGTGAACCTAGAAACATAATACCAATTAGGGATTAAAACATTTTTGAAGAATCATAACACATTTATTAAGCTATAGAACACAGAAAGAAAAGTTTTCAGCTTTGAGATGAAAAGATGTTCCACAACTTACATTCGACATTTCTCCCACATCGGCAACATGAAGCGACTCAATGCAAATAAGAAAGTTCTCTTTCATGTAGCCAGGATTCTTAAGCATTAGTTGAAGGTCATTACACATTATTTACAGATTTTAGAACAGAAAACATGAAGATAGGTTACATTTATTTATTTCATTATTTTTTAATTTTTTGAAAGCGTGATGAGTAAGCATTTTGTGACAGCACCAAGTGTTACATAGATACATTGCATTTGCGTTAGTTGAGATTTTGTTTTACATAGAGGCAACCACCATACAAACCAAATCACCGTTTTACGTTCAGACATGAAAATATAACAGAAAAGAGAAAACTGCAATTAGAATCGATCATCTGGGGAACTTACATTTTCATCTTCGCCGCAGCCTTCTAAGTGTAATGAGTCTATAAAAATTTTGAATCCGTCTTTCATAAATTTCGGGTTCTATTAAGATGACAATTTTTTTTTTTTAACAAATGTAAATAAATTAGTATGTTTGCAAATAAATAAGGGGAAAACGCTATCCGCATCTAGACGAAGGATAAAATGTAGTTAAACGGCATTAAATTAACAAAAGATGGCCCCTTAGGCAAAAAAAAGTATTTTTCCACTGAACAATATGTATCTAGGCGCAACCCAGCCATCCACCATAGTTGGAACGTCCGAACAATTATCAAGCTGATGGCAATTCAAAAATACTTGGCACAACAGACCGAATCGGTCCAGGGCCTAGCTTCTCGCAACCATTCGTGCTGGGCGTCTTATATTTTTTCATACAAATGGAAGGGACCTACAGTTTAGAGCCATATCCGAAAGGCAAATTGAGAAGCTTCCTCATAATAATTATTACTCTCGGACGTTTGTCAGACATTCGCGAGAGGTGGGGCCGTGAAAAAATGTTTGGTGTTCTCTGGGATTCGAACGTCGAACCTTTCGCTCAGCGATCCAACGCACTAACCACTTGAGCCACGGCGCCCACTGATGGCAATTATCAAGTTAAATTACGACGGCGCCCATTACACGTGCTACATAAGAGTAGATTGTCGGAAAACAGCGAGGTTCGAAAAGGCAGCAAACTATCGCAGCCGTGATACACTACGAACTTACGTTTTTTCATCACTCAGATAAATAGAATACGTTTTAACAAGAATTGTTTAACTAAGACCTGTAAAAGTTTAAATCTCTCCTGAGAAATGCGCAAACACAGCCCAATCAGAAGTTTTAAAATAATGTCGACTGGAGTGGCAGAAACGTGCCGAAAACCTACTAAAGTCTAATTCCAGGAACATTTTTTCCTAGAATTAATCGAATCTTCAAGTCTCGTAGCGCTGTAAAAATCCTAAGAGCCCCACTGACTTAGCGATCGCTTTTCTCTCAAGCAGGGATTAATAGCCAACACAAACAAAATGGATTTTAAAGAATTTGTTTTCTGGACTTAGGCTGTCATGCTAGTAGTCCCATCAATCAAAATAGGATGAAGTGGTGGCAAAGCATGATCCGGAATTTCAAAAAAAATTTTATGATTAATTTTGACTTCTAAGTTAAGTCAGGTTTTCTAAATTTGCCAAAAACCACATTTACTAAAAGATTTCTCATAGCTGTACTTACTCTAAGTTTCTCTTTGTTTTTCGTATAAAAACTTTTGGTTTTGTTCTCTTCAAACGGTCCGCTTAAAAAATTATAATTGCTATAGGACTCAATACACATATGACGGTCAGATGTACGGCTTGTGGAATAGGGTATAAAAACAATTAAACTAAAACCTTAAACAAAACTGGAATTACTCATAGTTTAGCTATTCTTTACGATGACGATACGTAAACTCTTCTTCTTCTTCTTCAAATAAATACTGAGTGCAAATAGTGCACATTGCGAACAGTGCACATAGGAACGAACACGATAGGATTTATAATATAATTGTATCTGCCTTCTTATCTTTATGAGAAATTGTTTAATCGAATTATGTACTTTACACCGTATATAGCCTCCTATTCTATTTTTTTAACGAAAATTACTCCACCATTTTTAAAATGCCGTTTCTTTAATTTTACTTAAATCTATGCGAATGGTTTTCCCCTTTGATTTAGAAATAATAAAATAATTTCGAAACTAAATGATTCTACATAAGCACACACCGTGATAACAGTTCTACAATACGGATAGGCATTCCAGGCCTCTTCGTGGATTTCTAGGGAACCTTTCGGAGCCAACAGTCTTATAAATGCTGGAACTTTTGATACCAAGTGATAGATCTTATATGTGTACTGCCCCGAATTGTATTTTCCACCTGGAAAACAAATAAAAGCCGCATATATTGATAAGCCATCAAATCTCTATTCAAATTTATCTACGCCTCACCCAATAGTGGATAATTAGTGAAGGGCTCATTCTTTATCACCTCAATACCTTCACCGCCTCCAGTTTCGTTTTTGGATGCCTCCGCCACGGAGAACAGTTGTGCAACTTGATACTGCAAAAAGAACAAAAAAAAAAGTACGTCCAAAATCATGATAACTTTTCACAATACAATTAAAATATTTTTACCTCTTCTACGGTTAATGGCAAGGTAACTCGGCTGGAAATAAAAAAAAAAAGTTATTAAAATAGAATTACGTAAGAACGTCCCTTCCCCTCTTTCGCCGGCCCTATGTTCTACTTTTATCTCAGAACATTATCGTTAAATAATAAAACAATTCGATGATTAGGAAATTTTGCTGTGTAATTTATATGCATATTCGATACGAGACATTTGTTCGCGCCCATGGTCTGGTCACAAAGTTTGCGTCAAATAAAAAAAAAACGCTGACGCCGAAATTATAAAAATGTATATATTGACCAAACAAAACGAATAAAAAAACAAGAAAAGATTACAAGTATTAATTGGCAATTAAAGCACACTTTAGAGAGCTGATTGCTCATAACACACACAGCAGAGGCCATGACATTGTGCATTTTGCCATCATGATATCGTGTGATATTCCAAGTAACATTCTTTGAAAATAAGATTAAGGCGACTTTTTGTATTCGCAGGAAGTATTTTTTTTTATCAATGTTGGAAGGTTTTAAAATAATCTAATAACGCGCAATTAAGGTTCGTTGCGGACGGATACTACTTATGGAGGAAAAACATACCTCTTGTGGGATAAATATAGCCCTTGCAGAAATAAGGCTATCAAGATGGGATTCGAACTTCGAACCTCCCGTTCAGTAACTTACGTAGCCAATTAAGACTGCTATACATGTGCATTTAAAATAAGCTTGGGAGGCGAGCTGTCTATGTTTCAGATCCACATATGCATTTAAATGTACACTCGAACCCTCTCTTCCATACTTAAGTACATACTTAATCGCAAAAACAATACACAACTCAACGAGACTAGTCACGATCTAACTCTAAACACTGCTTTGCTTGAGATTCGAAGTGACAGTAAGTACATGCAACAGGTCTTCTTAAGCAAATGAGACAGCAAATGACTACATTCAGAGTACACGCCATAAAATTGGCGATGCTTAACTAATGTATACTAAAAATATTTTCTGTATTATTATCGCAATAAAGCTCTCTTTCTTAGGGTAATGTAGTCATGCTCACACGTCCTTTGCATTTATGAAGGTAATGGTAAACTGCAATGGGAGATATTCCTATACTGAAGGTGTAATGAAATCTTCTTTTCATTTGCATTATCAAATTTTCTTTAACTCGAAATGCCGAAGCCTTAAGAAAAAGTAAGTGTTTTTCAACACGTGAAACGGTGCGTTTTATGAGAGACACAATTATATAGAAAGTGTCGCTAAAGAAACAAAAGGACACTAACAGCACAGCCGAAGCCAGCCATACAGTGATAGGTACCACCTCAGCGTTGCTGAAAAAAATTAATTGCAATGAAAAGCCGTAAAATGTTTAAAATTGAACATTGAACGCACTGGAATCTATTTCTGTGAACATAATGTAAAACTCTTCCACAACATCACTGGTTGATGAAGAGTCAAATGCATGTTGCAAAACAAGAGTCATGAAAGAGTGCTGCACAAAATGACAGGAAGTAAACTCTAACTAAACTAACGTATTCGAAAGAAAATTTAATGTGTTATTGTATTCATCTAGTCGTTTTAAGCCCATGAATCGGTGACATCATAACATTTGCAAGTTTATGGGCTTGGCCGAGCAGTTCAAGAGGTTTTGTTTGTCATGCGAGCAATTTTTATTCGTAGATTAGACGAAACGAGTCTGAGAGGAGTAGTTTGATTAAGGGAACAATAGTTTGGGGTTATGATCGACGAGCTTCGCTGCCAATGGGAGAACTGTGTTTGAATGATTTACCACTTCAACGGTATATGCTAAATGATTTTTACTTTTGGGAATAGCTATATGATGTTGTGCTCCTTGATGGAAAGCATTTTCATTCCATCAAACGAAGTTGTATTACTGCATATTTTACGGCTCTTTGAGTGCATATCTTTCAGTTGTGGTTTCCTTTTTATGTGGTAAATAATATGTACATACATATGTATATCTGTATTCTTTCAAAGGTAGACCAGCTGAGCAGACTCGTTTGCGTTCTAAGTCCTGTAGGTCGTTTTATCCCAGTTTTGGAATAAAAAACAGGAGGAAGCATTGTTCCCTACTGGCCAGTGAAGTTTACTTATTGTTTTAAGGTTCGTGTGCCCTTGATACGGCGCAGCTATGCAAGCAATTTCACCAATATATCGCATATGATACCAAAAAAAACGCGAAAAAATGTGTCCCCACCGTATGGGATCAACTTGTATGACGACGTAGTCGTCGTAAATAGCGGTTTCACTGTAAATAAAGATAGCGATACTTCAGTTGGATTTGAAATTGTGTATCAGTACCCGACAGTCCTTGTGCATTGGCAGTTCGCTGTCAGGCAGAACGAACAATTGAATATTGACTAGGACAGCAAAGATTACTGGCAACTCAATCAAATTTAATTAATAATAGCAATCTTAAAGCATAAGTTCAAGAAAGCTGTTGATCTGACGGCCTAATAGCCGAGATTTTCTAAGTAGCGGGCGACACTTGGTACCGAGCAATTACATATGAAAACACAACTATACCCGATGAAAGGAACCTCTGCAAGAAACATTCCAGAGTCCGAGCGACTCATAAACTCCGATATAAGACTTATGCAATGTTAAGTTCAGGTCGCCTCCTCGACAATCTCAAACATTAAGAAAACTCAGGCTATTTTTGTTTTAGTTTTTTTTTTTTTTTCATGAAAAAAATGTTGACCAGGTTCTGGGTCAATATACGAAGGAATGACAAATGGCCGTGTGCAGTTCCTGCAGTCTCTCGTGTGATGTACACTAAGGTTATTACTGCTTGGAGTAGTGAGAAAGAAAGGTCATCCCTTCTTTTTCCCACAAGGTTTTCGAGTAAATCCTGCCTACATATACACATATGTATGTATGTACATTCATATGTACTTGAAACTGATATATAGGATTAAACATGCTGCTATATTGAAGGATAACAAGCAAACGACCCTGATTGGGAGAAAAGAAAATTAAATTTGCAACCGCAACTTAAAACTAACATTTTCGAATCCCAATGAATGAATATGCCACAAAGTCTATCCTTCGCCTGCGAAACGAAAAATAAAAATAACGAAAAATATTTTGTCACACAGCTGTGATGTGTTGTGTATGTATGCGAAGTATCCCACACAAATCCTGAGTCGTTTTCCTTTCGCACTAGCCAAACGTATATATACGAATATAATACTTTTAAAGGCACCATTCAGTTTTCGTTATAAATCGATTGAAACCCCAAAGCTTTGTGGAGGAACTCGAACAACATTGGTTGAAACTGTGCGAAAATTTTGGTCGGAATGAAGCCCGACCTTACTTTATATCCTCATACCAGCCCTTATCCTTATAATGGCTGGTATAAGGATATTCATAAGGAAAGTTCGAAAAACTGACACGATTATGTATTACGAAAGTTATTCGCATGCTCATTCAGTGTACACAGACGAAAGAACTGCTGTTTCCCAAAGTGTATGTGAAAACTTAAGAACCTCAGCTCTTTGGTGAATTTGGTCGCAAAATCGTCGAAGGCTATCCCAACAAGAAAAGCTGCTCGAAATAGCCTACTATGCTGAAAGAGTGACTGTTTTGTGTGGGTATTTTGGAGTGATGGAATTGCAAATGAAGATAACAACAACGTTACTATAAATGGAGTGCGCTACAGACATATGATTTTTTGTAACCGTAATTGAATGATTTGGACTTGAACGGACTTTGGTTCCAGCACAAGGGAGCAACGTCTCACACTAGTCGTTAAACAACCGTTCTTTAATCGTTTCGTGTTATCAAGCGTTTTGAAAATGTACTTTCGACACCGCGCAGTTGCGATTTACCGCCATTGGACTTTATTTATGCTTTCTACGCCACAATATATGTACATATGTACATAAAGAAAAGAACTTGATGGTATCCAGAACAGAAAACTGTCAACCAGATTAACTCGAAGTAAAATTTTGGCAGTGTTTTGTCACCTCATATGGCACTAAATTTCCTAAATCCGTTTCCCGATTTGGCCAGAGGAAAGTAATTATTAAAAAAAAAAATTGAGATCGGCGGTGTCATGATAATTATGTGTATTTTCAATGCTTTGAAAACGCATTCTCTTAGAACTGTTTTTTTACTCGAAGTTGAGGACGTTTTGAAAACTTAAGGAACTGATTTTATTCATTCGATCAACTTTGGATTTTCTCAACTCGGAACATAAACCTTGGATTTGCTCAACTCCCCAAAAACTAGAATTTAGCCGAACAAATTTGGTATTTTACATCAAAGTTGAGATTTTTCGTTCATTTCTGTTTATTCAATCTACCTGTTTGCTGTTGCTCTTGTCATTGCCTCAGCGCGTGAACACAGCTTATCAATCCGATTCGTGAACGCTTCATTTTAAGATGAAGTGCATGGTCGACATCACCTCAATAATATGTTTCATTCGACGGTGATGTCGGCTAGCGCATTGCAGGGCTGATAGGTTAGCAATTGAATGATCGCCATCGCCGGCCGTCAGTAAAACCAAACGAAGAAGGTCTTAAAAGTGCAGCTAATTGTTGCATCGATTCGTTCCATCCAAAAGAATGTAAAGAAACTCACTCAGCCGTTGAATGTCGCGATTCGTGCCACCGCCGCACAGTGTTTCGAGCCCATACAAAACTTGATCCCATACAAAAGTTGATCAAAAATACTCGCGGTGAAATTATTGAAGACATTGCTTTGACTTATAGTTTAAATCATGTTATTAAAAAAAAAGTTATATTTGCATAAAATTGAAACATGAACATCTATTTTTGGGGGAAAATAAAAAAAACAATGTTAAATAAAAAGACAATCATACAATGTTTTTTTCCTTTATATTATTGTATATTACGCTATTCTGTATGCTTTCTTATCAATTTTCTAAAAATTCTGCTATGTCTTCATCTATTATTATTTTGGGTAGAAAGATTCTCAACTTGTTACGAATACCTGATATTAAAGGATCTGATGTTAAAAGCATCATATTCATTAAATCAGTGCTCGTATTGACTCTGGAAGATTTTCTGGTATGGTGTTCCCTTAAATCCCTCGCATACTTATGTCTACCCTCTAAAGCATCTTTGGATGTTTGGCCAATACGCAAAGAAAATGCATCAATTACATCTGCGCCATGTATTAGAACTTTATGGAGAGACATTGGCATGTAATACCAAGAGTAGGAATTTAAGTATAAAGTTTTTGTCTCGATAAGTAATTCTCTGAATTTGTCTAAATTGATTTTTATGCCACTGGACAATATTCTACTAATCTATAGAAATTTACAATCAAATCTTCACTAATATCTGTAATTTCAAAACTTAGATTTGACTGTCGAAAAAACGTATGCGCGGTATTGCCATCATTCGTAGAACTATTTTCTATAAGATAGATCGAGGTCGATGTACATATAAGGCTGAAGCCTCTAAGGATGACATGCATTTTTTATCTAGTCTACCATTACTTTGACTTGATATAGAGGCAGCAAATTTAATTTCATGGGGATCCCTATTTGGCAATAAGTCCGCCACTCGCCGTTTCTTTGAAGAAACATTAAGATCTTCAAAATATTTGCAAGGCCTGCCTCGTTTGGAACTGTGTATTTCTCATACTTCTGCATGTTCAATTTATATAAGAAGCTTAGAACATCTTGAGTCAACCTAAATACTTTATTCAAAAAGACAGAATATTTTTTTTCTAAATACGCTTTCTGGCCTATAAGATGATCTCCAATAATTGAAAATATTCAATGCAAATAAATTTACTGATTTCTTGACACTGCATTTAATAACATCAGGAGCATCATGTAATTGATATTTATGTAAAACAGAACTATAAACCACAAGATTTTTTGGTTTTTTGGTCTGCTTGAAGCCACTTATCAAAACAAATATTGTTTTTGAGTTGCTCATAAGCTGCAAGCAAAAAGAAATATCTCACCCATAGGCAAACAAATGCAGATCAAACTTTGTCAACATCAACCCAGTTTGACTTTGAGGTTGACCCAAACATTAATTGATAACTCACCCAAATTTTTATAAAATATTATTTTTAAAAATTCTTGATTCTTGCTGCGCAGCCTAAGATCTTATTTTTACAAAATATTTTCTTTAGAGAAATCACACCCATTGTAGTACTATAAATTCTCTATAATTTTTGTTAATGAAATAGCAACAAAAATGTTTTGAATCGTATCGCGTTCTAATGGTGGTGCGACTCTGGAGCTACTGTCATTAACACTTGTATCCTTGGCTTTAGTTTTCTTCTCAGTTTTGTCGTGGGCCTATAACTTGTACAACCAGGCTTATGTCCTCAGTGTTTCCCCTTTTCGTTTGACAGTCGAGTTCTATATAGAACTGCAATCAAAAACTGTCGATTTCATTAAAGCATCATTCATCTATAGTCGTCTAGATTACTGTGTGGACTTGATACCCGCTATCTTTCTGTTACATATAACCTAATGTAACCTATTACGCAATATGTTAGTCAGAAACCGTTAAAATAATTTTATTTCGGTCCCAACAGCACCCTTTTATATCTCAAATAAGTAAAACTTAACAAGCTAGACTTATGGTGCTTTATTATAAAAGGTAAGATGGGTGCTTAGGGGTGAACATAATCATGCATACACTACAGCGGGGCGAGTTAAATGTACTTATATAAATGCAAAGTTCTTCTTATGTACGTAGATAGCAAGTACGTACAACTTTCAAAGTTCAATCTTCACGAAACTTAAAGTATTGCAAAACCTGATTGGTTATCAGTTTAGTATTAAGCCAGATAAGCTTACCATTGATCAAATTTGCACCGTACCGCATATCGTGCAAAAAATCCAGTACTATCAAATCTATAGTCGCCCTTTTCATCAACAAGTTTGTAGAGACTATCTACATACAGACATGTCTAGTTATGACATACATATGTAAGTACCAAACTTAGGATGACCATGGAAAATGGTCGCTGCTCCCACAAAGATTTAATTTCATAATGACTCACAGTGCGTCAATGATTATCAGGTAATTTCTTTACATCATTCTTCGCTTGCCTATTTTTCAATAGCCAGTGCAACTACTCACGTACGCTGATGCAATCAACATAGTCGAAAGAATGCTCCGTCTGCGTTTGTGATATGCAGAAGCGGGGAAAATAGGTTTAGCGCTAAATGAAGGGTAGACGAAAAGTACACATGCTGTCATCAAACATTGACAGTCAGCATCGCCAAGTTGCGCAGAAACTAAGAATAAACGATTAATTAGAGGTAAGTATGTACATAAGGTCTTCGTCTGATAACAGCGCAGAGATCAGACATCACTTGAAAAGTAAAGCGCCCAGCACAACTAAGGAGACTTTATGTAGGACCCTCATCACCATTTTTTTTAATTTTTTTTTTTTTTTTGCAAGAGAACATTTTTTTTACTCACATCTCCGCCCATCTGCGAAAGAACTTACGCAATCCAATCAAACAATATAAAGTAAAAGAATTATGTCTGTACTTAGGGTTCTGTGGCATAGATATTCTCCGACTAGCAAGTCTGCGATCTTCAATAAGAAATACAAACATTCTACATAAAAGACAGTAAAAGACTGCTGGCTTGAGTTCTCTCGAAAATATTCATATTTTATGTGTTTAAATTTGGTACGAATGGATACGTGTTTAATGACGCATACGAAGGTAGGATTTCTCATGACAGCTCTCACGTGTTGGTGGGGTTAGAGCCTACTGCTCAGTAGTTCAACTCGCTTATCATTGAGCCAGCCTACTTTAAAAAACATTTTCTTTCAAATAAAATATAGGAGACCCTAAATAGTGCACAAGCACTGTACATGCGTAGCCAGAAAAATAAAGCGGTGCAGCTCTACATATTGGTAATTTCTTAAAGCAGGGTATGTTCGTCCACTCAGAAATTGAAATTTATCGGGAAGTAAATAATGTTTTTCTTTTGTTTTGTGGGAAATGTAGAGTCCATTTTAACACTGCTCTACTAGTTTGGATGATGCGGTTGCTGGAAAATATTAAAAAAATATTTCCAAAATGAGCTGGTATCGCAAAAAATGTGCGAAATGTAAAAATATTTTTTGGTCGAAATGAAGCCCCTTTAGCGGTGTAATGAAATTCTAAAATAAAGTCAGAGAAACTAACTAACATGGTTATGGCTATCCCCTTGCTCGTCCAGTAGCACACACAGGGCAAAGAAGTTCTGCTGTTGTCCAAAATGTACGTGAAAACTCAATATCGGTCGCACTCCTCTGAGGAAATTACTGCACACGGACATTGGATTTTTTCGTTACATGGTCAGGCTTGCTCAAGGATTAAATTAGCATCCTTTTCCCAATCGTTTCTCTGTGTCGAGTTTTTATTCAATTCGAGAATGACGTCAATTTTGGTCGCAAACTGGATGAATAAAGCAACAATCGTTAAAAAAATATTGAACGGTTTAACCAATCAACAGACGGAACCCTTTATACATTTTTTTTAATATAGAAATGGAATTCTTTAGCTAGGTTTTTATTTTTTGTTTATGGAATAAAAACATGCAATAATAAGTATCGTTTAAACCTTTAAATATTACACTTTTAAACAAATCATGAAGCCGAACGTTCGATTCGGTTTCAAGGAACATGTGTAAAACTGCTGAACAATTGGACTATTTTCCATTTTACTTCTTTATTTAACCGGTATCAGTTTAGAAAATTTGTGGGGGGTTATTACACTTTCATTTTTTATATTGCTCCGTTCAAAGCATAAAGTGCAGCAATCAATTTATTAAAAGTGGTCGACTGTTGGTTATCCTACTTTCATGTCCGTTTTCCAGATATGTGCACCAAAACTACATGACATGTTATATCCGCTAAAATAAAGAAGACAACTGACGATTCAAAGAATAATGCTGATCGTCACTATGATTCACCCACAATGTGCGCCTCATCAATTTAAAATGAGCAAAAAAAAACTCGACAGGGAGTCAACAAATCAAATACTTTCCTCTCGTGACGACCATGCAGTTATTAAACTAATTATAAATATTTTAAACGCACTTTGGACAACCTGTCAAAGTGAAATAATGAAACAGTTCAAAGGCTGCATCTAATAAACATCCATTTATGACTCAGTGTATTACCCCACTCAGCGACCAGCAGAACGTCAGCATTAACCGGTTTCCAAAGATCATTCACTTCGCTTTATAATAATAAGCGGAAAAAATCATGAATATCCCCCCGCTAAATGAACCCACTCATCGCCATGCGTATCATATTCTGTAAAATCCATAAACTTTCTACAAACTTGCACACACACACTGCACAATGACACGTTTCAGTTTATGTATTCTTCTTTGCTCATTATTCTTGGAATCTCACCCATCATTTGGATGAAACACAGTGTGTTAATCATAAAGACAACTTCTTAAAAACGTACCATCAGTGTACCTATGTACACACATCTGCCATCGCATAACCACAACGTTGGTGCACTGGAATTCAATCGAATTCTGATGTACATAGTTACTCTTCAAATTACAAGAGAATTATACTATTTTGATTGTTTACCACTGTACCTATTTATCTTCAGCCAGACTAATGTTTGCCTGATAAGAAAGCCAGAAATAAGCCCAACAACAAGGAGTCCGATTGGCCAATGGCCTCGTAGTTAACTACCCATTTACACACAACTGCATGACCATCTATTGTTGTTTTTTTATTATTGAATCAATGACAATCAATGACACATCAATTAAAAGTAAAACACAAAGATTTGAGGCAGTTTTCCACGTGCTACAGTCATAGGCCAGCGTCAACAAACTTTGTTGGTTAGCCAAACACAGTTGGTAGCCGATAAATCAATGCCGCATCACACCACCTGAATTATAGGTCAGTTGGTTGGTTGGTTGGAACGTAATTGAAAATGAGATTCGAACAACTGCATATGGAAATAAATATTCAACAAAAGAAATGTATATTTTATTGCAGCAGCAGTACCAGAGTCCTCCACCCCCACACACATCCGCATCTTTCTTGTCAAGGCAACTTTCAAGTGTTCAAGCACTTTTTTTCCCTTTCGACACAGAAAGGTGTAGGGTGGGCGGAGGCAGGAGTCAATGTAGGAGACCTATATCCTTGGCACAACAACTTATATAACACGAAGATAGAAGTTGCCAAACGATAGTTGTGACATACTCTTCTTCTAGCAACAATTCCCTTTTTTAAGTGCTGACCAATGGCGCGACAAATAAGACACCAAACCTCATCAATTATGACATGGGGACACTATCTCTGGTAATATTTTTTTTTTTTACACCGATATCAACCCTATAAGCAACTTTGAATTGTGCAATGAAAGCGAGAGCAACTGACATAAGTACATGAAAAATAGTAAAAAAAAAAAAAAATAATAATAAAAAAAGAACGAAATATCAAACAAAGATTAGAAGTCAAGATTTTTTTGGATTTTTTTATGTGGACACCACTCAGGGGAAGGGTGATCGCACCCCCTTTTCCAGATTTTCCCCCCGGCAATGAAAATCGATCAAATTGAAATAGGGTCGTCCCTTTTTATCGAACGCACTGTGCTGGACTAGAGGTATGTCATTTGGCCTTCTCTGGCTAACTAACACGAAAGTACGTAAGATGTATGTGTTGGTCTCTGTATATTACTTACAATTCTTTGATTAGCATTTTTGCACAAATTCACTGAATTTTCGCCTCGTTATCGCTCGGTTTTTCCGTTTTTGTAATAACTTTCGACACTTAATTATTTATTGTACGCTAGCGAGTGTGATTTAACAGCAAACCGAAGAAGGTTCACGGTGTAGTGGATTTAGAAGTAGAAGAATTTCTGCAGCCGCGAAGAGACTTTGCTCGAGCAAATACACATGGACCTGCGGAGAATACGACACGAACCAAGCAAAAATGTCTACTGAATGAAAATGCCAAAATGGCAATATTGGCGAAGTGTCAAATGGCAGCGCTGTGAAGTTGGTAGAGATTGGATGTGTGTTAAGACCATTCCTACTTATCCTCTGCTCACACTTTCTTCGTAAATACCTGTGACGTTTAAAAATGTACGTTTAATTAAAAGTGACACTTCTAAATTGGTATTGCTGTGCAGTTGTTAGATTCTTACTGCATCTTTAATAAAAGATGGAAAGGATTTAGTAGCAATTAACAAAGCTACGAAGTGAAACCTAAAATTCAGCTGTCTATAATGTAGGCATTTGTAGGTTCCCTGTTTACTATAAGAAAAGTTTAACAAAAACATCTCATTCAATTTGCATTTTCGGCAAAATTATTTTACCCAGTTAGTTATAGAAATGAAATGGTTGAAGTTTTTATTTTAATTGTATTGCAAATGTAAAATAACGGAAAATAAATATAAATATAAAATAATGAAAAAAAAAATGGCAATTGGTTTGAGCATGGAGATTTTAAAAACAGTGAGCATCCTCTAAATCAAATAAAAAGAAATAGTTGTTTTCATTCATGAGAAGATTTGAAGCTGTTGAGGGTCAACGTCAGTCAGAGGAGATTTGTGCTCTTCCTCATCTAACCATTTTATTTCACTAAATACAAATATTTCTAGTTTATTTCTTGCACCGTTGAAAATAACGGGAATTACATTCCTCACTTTTGGGCTCAGTAAGTAGCCCCCTATTAAAGATCAAACCAGAAAAAGCTCAGCTAAAGTGTAAACAGGATAAGAAATCTCTCAAGTTCCGATTCGAGCTTATTTCAGCACGCACTGCACATTTCATAGTTTAAGGCTAGTTTAGGTAGCAGTCAAAGTTGTTTTGTATTTCCTATATTCCTAGATTCAGCTAACCTTACCAGAATTTCCAGAGGCATGCAGTCCAAAACCCAAAGACAAAGCCGTCCAGAAGAAAAAATGGATTTCATTCAAAATACTACAGTCATATTCATTTACCAGTTCAAGTTCCTTGCAACTCTATTTTTGACACCAATTGTATTGGGGTAAACCAATCCGGCGATTGAAGTCACCGACAAGCATAATATCTATTGATCCTAAATTCAGCTCATGTAGTATATGTTGGGGATTGGTACTTTTCCTTATCTAACCATTTAATTTCACTCACGACAAATACGTCCAGTTTACTTCTTACATCATTGTAAAAGTCGGGAATTACATTTCCTTTGCCAGTGACTACAGTTAAAGTCCTATCTTCCACACCCGTCTGTGGAAAGTACTTTCTACTTCATTTGATTCACCTTTTAAGTGGCTCCATGATTTGATATTTACCGTACATTCAGATGCCTTGCAACCCGCTTGATGACATCTGTATCACTTGTATTTGAATATTCTATCACCTTCACTTGAATTACCATAATTTTTCTTGTTATGGCTTGCGCTGACATGAGCTTCAACGGACACTTTGCCTTTGCTACTTTGGAAAAGCTGGCAAGTGAGTGACAGCCCGTTCAGCGGAAGTATGGTCAGACTTTGCCTTTGCGTCGTCGTCCTGCCACTTCTGAAGATCATTTTTGGACTCTTCGTTTTCGTCCTTCAGTTCAGGTATGCTACTCCGCTGACGTACTTCCATGTCCCATAATTGGTCATCACCGCTTCAATTTGCATGACCTTTGTGTCGTCATTTTCGTTTGTAAGGGGCCTGATCGTCTTTATGTTTATCGACATCTCGCACCTAAATTTTTACAGCTCAACAGTAATCGAATTACATATATTGATTATCTTTTTTCAAAGTCTACTATTCACTCACGACAAATATTATTCCTTATAATTTGGGACTGAGCCTATAACCTATAGAACTATATATATTTGTTTAAAATCCAATTAATTTTTCATTGGAATGAACAGAAGTAAAGGCCGAACTATAATAGAAGAATGGGTGCGTACGTTGACGTATGTATGTACGTAACTGTGCGACCACAAGGAATTTGTATTGTACCACCATAGTAGCTTTTTGCTTGTATTCATTAAATTTCGTTCACTTTTGCTCATTTACGAATAGAGCGCACCCATTCGTACCAAAATTTGACATTTGACTTTAAAGCTGTGTAATCGCTTCCGTTTATAGGGCCCATACACGCTACGATTTGTCTGTCCGACCCCGCTTTGTTTTGCCACACTATAGGACGGTTGGACAGATTTCCCCACAAACGATGCAATCAGTCGGACGCCAACTTGGCACCGACTCAAAATATCAAACTTCGCTTGATATCCATCCGACCGTCGGACGGATCCAACAACGGCACACACGATGGGGTCGGTCGGACGAACTTCAATATCTGATCGACTATCGTATCGTGTATGGGGCCTATTGCATACGCCTTAAGCAATTGACAGTACTGAAAAAAACTTAGCGTAGAATTTTGACATTAGCTTCCGATTGCTTTCGACTATTATAGTTGAGAATGACATTTGTGTCATTAAAATTCAAAAACACAACGAAAGATGTAATATAGCAGTGCTGCCAGAGCACTGGTTGAATTCACCTTCAAGTCTCAACATAAATACATATGTATGTACATATTGTAGAAACAATGTAAACCGCTTATTATATTTGCAATCCGGTTGGAATGAAAGCGACCGTACGATATTGAGCGCCAAATATTTGTGTTCTTAACTGGATTAATTACAGGAATTTAGGTTTAAAACCTAAACCAAGGTCTAAAGATTTGTAATGCCATCAATTTCAGCAATAAATAAAATTATTTTCTATATTCTATATATTTGTATTACTTACCTCCTTAAAGGGCTCTCGACTCGTGAAGAGTCTCTGTCGGAGACAGAGTAAACAAGTAAAGATACACCTTCCATCGTCATAGGTCCCGAGCACGTAATGAGGTTCAGGTGCCCAGTTACACATGTTTAATCGGCCTCAGGTAATCCTTACCTCGCTATCAGATAACTATCCAGCAAGCACAACGAGGAGCTAATAATAAAACATTTTGACCATAATATGTAGGATTGGGTTCTGAAAAGTTCACAATATGTTTGTAAAATAGGTCCAAGGAAGACGGTCCGAAATTAAGTTACTTTCTTCAACTTCTCGGCTCTACGCTTTTCAGTAAAATTAAATTTTACGTTTTGCGGTGTATTAAAATTGAAATTTTGAGTTCAAAGTAAATACATATGAATCTAGCCATCCACACAAACAATTGACTTGAAAAAATATTTCTTTCTTCACAATTTTTCCAATTTGACTTACTGCTACTGAAAGTAGAAGATATTTATAACGATGCAGCAGTAGAAGTGCGCGGCTTTATTGATAAAATAAAAATTCATATGTTAAATGATCGCAATAACAAGCAGAGTACAACCCTAGGGTACTTCACTTTCGTTGTATAGAGTTAAATATGTTTGTACATATATTCTAGTGTTAAGGTGGTAACAATCGTATTTTTTTAATATATATATGTATAGGAACTGTAATTAGCAGTTCTGGGGTGTTTCCCGGCAGTCTGTAAATTTGCTCAATGAAGTTTTGGAGTACTTTTTCCCTTAGTTTCTCTAGAACATGTTTTTCAAAAGATAACTGGGGTGTCATCAGAACTATTTATATACTTTAACTCTTTCAAGTTCCTCTTTATGTCGGGTTCATTTTCGCCTCTTACGTATCCTCCCGTACCATTTGGAAAAAGCATAACTGGATTCGGTGGCGATCAATTGTAAATTTCAAAGATTGCAGTATTGTTCAGGTCTATTGATCATGATCTGCCATATGTATGGAAATTCCGTTAGTATGACGACATCATCAGCATAGAGCAAGATATTAAGCCCAACAAATGTTATTCCCCCGGAAGATAAGCGGCGAAATCATTTAAGGAGGTGGGGATAATTAACTATGTATTGATATTTAAATACTCAGTTTCACTTTTACCTAAAATATCACAGCTCGAGTAAGTAAGAAGCGGTAACATCCTAGTTGAGAAAAACGTTCTTTTCTTCAGTCACCCATTTTTTCGTTTCGTTTGGTTTTAGAAAACACAAATTAGAATAAAGTTCTCTGAGATTTAGCTTTTTTAAACAAATTTTATTTCATGACAAAAGGTGGGGAGCTTTACATTTGTGTTCTTTTTTAGATTATTTTTTTTTAAATATTTACCTAATAAACCATTTGTGAAAAAAAGAAAATTATTATAAAGATGGCAACAACACAGGAGTAAAGAAAATCAATTATATAACTTTAAAGCTCAACTGCAATTTAGTTTTCATGAATTTGCATTTCAAGTTCAACATCTGATAAATTAACCTCACGTAACGAATTTATAAACATATAACGAGAAAAATAAATATAAAGCCATCTGAACCATTTCATTTGTGATTTGTGTTCTCGCATAGCGCGACGAATAATCGACGCCTCTTTCCAGTTCAAAATGCACCTACATACCCAGAAAAAGGAAAAAATAGAAATTTTTAAGATAAATTACCTTGACACATTATTCCATTGTTTAACTCACCAGTGCGTCGACATTAAGCATGTACAAAGTAAATCGAAAATAGATAAATACTTTCTTAAAATATTTATAGAGTCAAGGGTATAAAATTTACAATCTGTAAGTAAATCGTAAGCTTCAATATATTACTTTTAAATATATGTATATGAAAACCATCTCACCTTTGGGTAATAAATTTGCTAAACATAAAGATGCCGTAGCATAATACACAGCACAGTGATTGGGATGTTGACTAATTCCATCCCGATCAAATGTGATAATTGCTTGAATATCAAGACTTTCAGCTGTATTAAGAACTAGAGCTGCTATAGATTCAGTTTTCCATTCAATATTGGGATCATCTGGTAAATGGGTGGCATTCACGAGAATTACATTCGACGCTGGCACCCCCAGTTGTTTACATGACCGCCAGAGTTCCTCGCGTCGCAAAGAACCTTGTTTCTCGTAATTACCTGGAATAGATAACGTATGTATTGGTCGTAAAGAAATGAATTATCTACTGAATCTACCGTTGGACAGACACAGCAAATACACTTGGCAGTCGAAACGTTTGGTCAAAGCTAATATGAGTGGTCCGAAGAACATGCATTCATCATCTGGATGTGCTGTGACAATCAGCACACGCTTACTCCCCATAGGCTTCGGCAGACGGGTGCTCTTGAGTTTCAGCAGTCGAAGCACTCCACTGCTTGGCTCCATAAACATTAATTTGTATAGAATTAGGCATACTAGCAAGTACACCAGAACAATTAAGATAATGTGCTCCAGGGCTTCTGTTGATGTCGCCAAAACAAAGGAATAGACCGACTTAATAGAAAAATTGCTCAGGAGTGTGCCCAGATCAGTTACACTACCACTACTGCTACTACTACCGGTTACACTGTTGCTGAGCCAGGAAAATATCATTTCATATCATTCAGTCAATCGATGGTGGATGGATCAGGCCGCATTTAGTTAAAATTTTGAGTTTTTTGTAAAAATTTTGACGATTTCCTTAAGGCCCCACATTGGCTGCAACTGATGATAGCAGCATTTAGCAATCCTGCTTGTCACGTCAGTTTTCATATTTAATTTGTTCAGAGCAAAATGAAGGTAATTAGCTTTGATTTCTTAAGAATACTTTATATTTTTATTATTCACCTGATTGGAATCTGAGAAAAATATTTTGGTCCGAAAGACGGGGGAAAGGAACAGCCACATTGACATTTCGTTTGACGTTTTGCACAGATTGGGTCTATGGATCCCAAACTGTGATTTGTGTTGGATGCGTCCAGTTATGTTATGCGTCCAATATGTTAAACTGCCAGAAATAATATCCATGTGCTACGATTCTGTGTCAAGAAAATTAAAAATTTAATTCTGTTATATGTATTTGTGTTATATTTTTTGCAAAGCAAAATAATGGCCGGCAACCAGTAAGTGACAGATAGAGAGAACAGCAATTTTAATGAAAGCAAATATGTCGCCCTATATAGCAAACTTGAACATGTTAATATTTTAATGTTTGGATAATTCGGAGCCCTAATTTTCAACACAGCGGATATAGTGTTTATAGTGTTTAAAAATACCTTCGCTATAAAAATAAAGAAAATGTATGGTCGATTCAACAGAAAATTGCATGTAGTACACATCTATCATTGTTTTTTATACGAAGACTTGTGCACAAGTCAACTCAACTCAACTTCTTGTGTCAAAATTTCAATCCAGTTTTCCGTCAAACTTTCAATTCTATATATGTATGTATATGTATGTATACGTAGTATATGCTATGCAAGATATTAGCATCTGTGGCCAGGTGCGATGGGACAACGTACGTTGAGAGATGCATTGCTAAAAGGCTGCTTAGTCGCTAGTATGCAGACTTCGAATACCTTGGCGACCATCATTTCAAATCCAACCTTCCCATGGTTTACCAAATTCTGTCATGATCAACCTCATTTCCCGGGTGCACTGAATATGCGAATCTGTCATGAGCAAGCTTATTCTCTTGCATTTGCGTTGAAAAATATAACACGTAAGGCACGAATGGTTGTGAGAAACTAAGAACTGTGCCCCACATTGTTTATTTTGGAAAATATTTAGGTATTAAACTACAAATTTTACATATTTAGACTTGAAATCAGACGGGAACTGGGATAAAACTCGTCATTCTCCTGTGACCGCTTAGCTTAGATGGTCTGTACGTACATAGGTTAGGCTAGGTTAAATTATAAAAATTGTCAAAAAAGCCTTTCGGATATGACTCTAAACTGTAGGCCCCTTCCATTTGTGTGAAAAGTATAAAACGCACAATATGAATGGTCGCGAGAAGCTAGACTTTGGACCACGTACGGTCTGTTGTGTCATGTACTTGTATTTTAATAGATCATATTTTTTTTTTTTTTATAATTAGCGCGCACCAAAGGGGGTATGAATATCCTTATGCTGAGTATTCAGGGCACGGGCGTTTGGAAAAAGGCGATTTCTGTTTAAAATCATAACCCATTTCTACCGAAACGAATATGTTATAGTTGGTATACACTTTTCCATATTTCCATATTTTATGAATATTTGTTATCGATCTTCGAAAATTTCAATCTATTACGAATTATGATTCTTTGAAAACTAGGAATCTGTTGTCAATTTAATCAGCTGGAATTGTTCAAAATTAGTTGGAGATCCTTAAAAAGGTTTTTGTTATTGAAATAGTAGTACTATTAAACGACAATCTAATTTTTTAAGAAATGTTTTATTCTTCCTTCCAACAAAGCCAGAGTCTTCTTCGGGCATTGAGGGACCGACTAAGGCGTACCATTTGGCGGAATTTGGTTCTTCGAAAAATATCCACTTTTTAATGAAGCTCAACAAAAATCTGTTATGATAAACAGCAAAAATATATCTGTTATTTTGCTATTGTTCTTCACAGATTTCTATAAATCAGAACTTATTTTTTTACATTCCGTTTTACTGAAATTTGTAACAGATTATGAGAACAACGTGATAACATACATATATGGCAGAATATTCTTAAATAGTTAGAATTTTTATTTACTACATTTTTTAAATATTACATTTTAGAAATGGAAAACGTCTTCCTACTAGTTTAAGAAATCCTGGTAGTCCTAAGATTTGTAAACTGTTCGAATAATAGCCGGTTACGTTCAATATGTTATTATTTATTTGTCACAAGTAAATAGAACTTGAAAAAGGTTAAACAATTAATTTATAACTAAATAGAAATCTGTTTTAATATATCCTCTCAGAGCTATCATCAACAATTTTAAATTCAAATAGATAAAATTTTTTGATTTGTTTATCAAAAAGTTTTCTCTCAGGCAACCCCTAGCGAATTGTCAATTCTCAATACATTTGACATTTGTCAAAGTTCATCTCATGATTTTTATTCGAAAATCAGTTTTCAGAAGATTTCAGACATGGCGCACCACGTGCATGATACGGTCTTTGAACGAAGATTGCGGCCTATTTATGGTACCAAAATATAAATATTCAATTAAAAAGCCAAGTGTTTTCCACACCAATGTGTTCCACGTATTTAACTTGTAATTTTTTTTACAGATTTCCTCGAAGTCGGCAACAATAAAAAGGCGCTTCAGGAAGCCGAAAAATTGCTGAAGAAACAACCTTCGTTAATATGTGCCCAAGCCTTGAAGGCACTGGCTTTGTTACGCCTGGAAAAATATGAAGAAAGCAATACACTGCTAAAAAACATATCCCAGGAGAAGCCAACAGATGAATCAACTTTGCAAGTGCTATCGTTCTGCTACAAAGAGATGGAACAATGTATGTATAGATTACATTGTAGGGTGCAGTAACGTTTGCCAATTTTATGCATTTTTCAGTGGACAAAATATGTGAGTTATACAATCATGCAGCAAAGCAATCCCCCGGCAACGAAGAAGTTCTGGCCCATTTATTCATATCATATGTCAGATTAGATGACTACAAGTCGCAACAGTCAGTCGCCTTGCAGCTGTACAAGGTGAAGCTCATCAATGCATACTATTTTTGGGCTGTTATGAGTGTTGTGCTGCAGGTGAGTTTATGGCAAGTTTAATAGAAAACTTGCCAACAAATATTCTTTGTAATTAGGGAATTCGGGGACCGGAAAGTAAGAATCCAGACAAGAGAAAATTGTACCTAGCGCTGGCGCAACGTATGGTGGATAAGATGATCGCCGAAGATAAGCTAGAAGCTGAACAAGAGGCTCTTCTTTATGTGACCATTTTGGACGAACAAGGAAAATACCAAGAAGCACTAAATTTTTTGAATGGACCCGTTTGTGAAAAGTGCTATCCAGGTGCTCCGGTTTACTTGAAAATTAATTTGCTGAAAAAAATGCAGATGTGGGATGAAATAAATTCTATGCTGAAGGATCTCTTGAAGGATGAGTAAGTACATATGAAATGAAGCACATTCTTATCGACCGTGGTTTTCAGTATAAAAGTAAGAGAAAACTCAAAGTGCATAGTATATAACAGAAATATTTTATGAAATTCTGAGAAAAGTAGCAGTCTACGTGACTTCAATAATTTTTCTAATAAATATTGCAAACTTACGATAAATACTATAAATGTTAGCTTATCAACAAACATTTCAAAAGCTGTGCTGTGCATTTCTTAATGCTCAGACTATCTAGAGAAAGCTGTAACTGTTTTAAATTGTTTTTTGTTTTTTCAATAGACAATGGAAGGATTAAAAAAAAAATACTTCTCTGACTACCAGGAACGAACTCAATCCATTTTTCTATGAGCTTAATTGCAGTTGGGATCTACTATTTTGTTTATAGACTCGGATCAATCAAATCGTTTTGACTGTATGTCTACTTTTTATCCATTATCTCAACTTCCTTGCGTACAAACTAGATTTTCATTTTCTACGAACTGTTTTCATTAAGGGCCTTACGCGAGATTCTATTCGCAATATAATTAAAATCGAATAGAATTAAAGTAGATCTATCGGTACTGCGAGTTGCTATTGGTATCGAAACTTTTCTGTTGATAGAATTGTCAAAAGTTCAATAGAATTAAAGTCGATTATCGGTATAAGTATGCTTATTTTGAGTTATATTCAATTTACAACGTTTTTTATGTAAATTGATAAAATTTTTACAAAAAATAGAGAAAATTTACGAATAGACGGCAAATGGAGAAATTAGTCTGCCTAATGAAAAAAAATCCGCTTGTAGCAAAATGCATTTGTCTTTGCCTACCCGAAACTCCAGTCATCTCGTTAAAGAACAATTTCGACACCTCTTCTCGCGTGTAGTGAAACTTGATCCATTTAAGACTAATATGTATGTATATTCTTCAACTATGTACATCGATGAGCTCGCTTAAGGCAATAGATACTGTTGACTGCCCAAGAGAAAGGTTATAGTCATTCCTAATGCAGAATCTCAATAGTTTTATAATTATGGGAACCGAAGAAGTCCTTTCACACACAACAATTATTCCAAATGCAATTTAATCTTCACTCTTCTGTGTCGAAGTGTTGTGAGTATTTCAACTCATCGTACATTCCCTAACTAATCCTCATCGAACCAAATAAAACTCATTATTTTGAGATTTAAATTGCTCTTATAATAATTAAAACCAACTACTTCTTTGTAGGTACACACCAACAAAACAGACGGAGATTTGACATTTGAGTTGAAAGCTCAGCTTTTTCTTTTCTATTACAAAAATTCGATTCTATTGCAGAAAGTCGATTCTATTTCAGCAATTCTACTGCAATACCCGGTACCAATTTCGAGCTTAATAGAATTGACGAAAGTCGAATAGACTTTTTCCGAATAGAATCTCGCGATAAGGCCCTAAGTGACCAGGTCTATATGCCTTAAATAAACCTGATCGCTAATTGGGACACGGCTTTACACTCCAAAAGCATTTTTTTAGTCAGTTCTACTTTTGATATTACAAATTGCCAAATGCAAGCTTTATTTAGTCCTGACACTTGTGTGATGATGGTTTAGTATTATTTTCCGGTATTTTCCAAATAGCTGAGATTCCTGTTTGACCATCCTACATAAAACGTATTCTAAGTCGGACCCTTCTTTTTGCAAGAGTTTATTTACTTTTCTTTTCTGATGTTATGTCCGAGCTACTTTAGTATTTGAACTTTGATTACTTTTTATAACTCTCGTTTTTTTTTTCTTTATTTTGCCAGGTGCTCTGCATTGAAAATGTTGCTATTCACAGAATTTTTAGCATTTTCTGGTACATTTTGAAGACTTCTAGTCTTCTTTGCTATGATTTATGAATGCCCATGTTTCCGCTCCATATATTAATCTGGACAGCCTTAATTTAAGGTATTTTTTATTTTTTTTTTTGAGGTGCAGATCTCCGAACGATATTCGGCCTGCACCAAATAGCAGTACATATAAGAATTCCGTTAAATACTTATCAAACCACCTCCCAATTCAATTTCATTTCCAGAATCCTGCATTTGCTGATTCTTCTATTTGTTGCTGCCTTCATCTTGTGTTCGACATTGTCGTTGATGTTCCATCCTCCGAAGTTCCTTGATTCTTCTTTCCTGGCTTTCTGCACTTTGTTACTCTTTACTTCCTTTCTTCGTTTGGCGCTGTCGAACCGGGGTAGTAGTACACTGAGGAGGTGCACAGAGATATTTTTCCTCTTATAGGATTAAATCTGGCATTCGTACATATGTATGTATTGGCGCAGCATAGCGCATTATGGGTAACTCTTGCAATAGCTGGCTTCTACTCTGTCTGGGCCCTCTGATGTTTGGCACTATTCTGGATAAGGCAGCGTCCACCTAGGCTGCAATGTCGCACGATATTTTTTCGGAGATTTCTTATAAGACAGCCTCGTATCGATCATAGTTTCCAACTGCTTTATGGACTTTGGCAAGGCTACGTAATTACTGCCAACTTTTGGTGTGATTGTTTTTCTTGTTTTTCTGCTGCTGATCAACACTGCTTCCTTGGGTTGGCTTCCTTATTTTGTTTGGCAAACCCTAGCTAATGTCTCACTACATTGTGTCCATGGTTAAATGCGTTTTCCGGAATCCATATTGATGATCAGCTAGTTCTCCAACTTTTTCGATTGCTCTTTCTGGCCAATTACATGAAACTAATATTTTTTCCATGATGCATAGGTACATTTGTATATATTAGGTATAGCTGGAGGTCGCTTCCACATAATACATTTTTCAGCTAGCGGAAAACTACTCGAAGCTTTTGGTTTATTTTTTGAGCAGAATCAGAAACTGCGAGTAATTGTTTTATTTTGTACACAGAGTTCGATGCTGGAGTTGCCGACTTTGAGCTTTGTATTTGCAATATGTTGTCTGGGTACACCATGAATTTTGTTTTGTTTACTTGCCTGGTTTACCAACAATTTCTGGTTTCCTCTAAATTCACATCATCTACTTTTATGCAGGCTTTCTGTCTCTGATGTAAGAATTCTAGTTTTTGTTTACTATTCCCGTTGTTCCTAGAATTTTTAACATGGTTCTATGGCTTATTTTATCGAAAGCTTTCTCATAATCTATGAAAAATATTAATACATTAGATGATTTATTAGATGAAGCATAATCTTTTCAAGGCATCTTTGTTTTAATACCTGAGGGCCTTCCTCGTTCCAAAGCCTTCTCTGAATCGGGTGCTGCTAATATGCGGTTGTGGTTTTCTGGGTACAATATACGAGGAAAATAAAAACACGAATGGCTTCCAAAATAAAACAAAAAACCCTTCTTAAGTTAAAAATAAGAGTGATGAATATAGGAATTTATTAATAACCATTTTGTTGCTTAGACTTTATTAGTAATAACTGTCATACAACGCCTTGGCATTGAATGAACCAATGATTGACGTCTATGCAATAGGATGGCATACCAGTAACGTTGAATTCAGACCAGAGAACGTTCCTCCACTTTCGAGATTGTGAAATAAATGCTCGTAGCGCGCATATGGTGCTATTTTTTTTTATCGTAGCTGTGTGTACCGCATAGCTGAAAAGAGTTCTCTTGTTTGTTGTCGAAGGCAGCTCTCTGAATAGATTCAAATAAATTAAAGACAACAATTCGTACTGTGATCCTTTACAGATCATTCAGAGCCTTCACAGATATTTTATGTTCAGTTCGTTTTTAGTTCATTTCCTCACTTGCTCTCCCCCAAAAAGACAAAGTCCAAAAATACATTTTTTAACGTCTTATTTGCTTCTCATCGCAGAATGTTGTTCAGCTTAAAAAATATTCGCGGAACACGCCTTTTACTTTCCCTGGGATATACAATTTAGCATTAGATGCCAAGTTAGTAAGAACAAACATGGCAAGAAATAATTAATTAATCTACAAAGGGACTCTCGAACACCAGACTAGCTGGAAATGTGAGAGGGCTTTGCAGTAAAGAAGGCCAGCAAACACCAATGAAACACTGTAGAGTTAAATCCAACATCAGTTTGCGAAAAATTTTTGGGAAAGCTTTATCGAGCGCAAATCAACACATATGAAAAAACTAAACAGGACACGAATGCCTTGTTCATCTCTGATTAATCAATCCTGACACTTGAAAAATTCATTCTGACATGTTTACATGTTTAAAACTCTCTGTAGACGAAAAAACTAAAGAAGCTAAAATTCAACTCCAGTCATTACAAAAAGAGATATACGTTTTTAGTGAGCTTCATAAATCTATAATTTATATTCTAAATTGGAAATAAATATCAATCGCAAAACCGTGACGTTAGTTTCAACTTGTTAAGAGCAATTCCATAATATCCGCGATTTTTTCCATGCAAATTATAATTATGTACTGACACTATTAATTATCTATTGCAGTCGCGATCGCTGGGATTACTATCAAGATTTTCTTACTAGCTGTTTTGAGTTGCATAAATCGCAGAGTGGTACTGAAAGCACAGAAGATGGTATTGCCAACATGGATGAATGCCACGATTTTTTATGCCAGGTAAATAATACTTTTGTTTCTATTTTGCTGCTTTTTGCATTTAATACACTGTTTATAGCTCATTGAAGGTGATGGAAAACGTGTGCGAGGACCATATCTAGCTCGTCTCGAGCTCCACAAGCGCATGCGGACCAATCAAATGAATGCGCAAGAACTTTTAGGGGATTTTATACAACTGATCATTGAGTATTTCAGACTATTTGGTGATAAATCATGTTGTACTCATGATGTTACACTGTTTCTGACATCAATTCCTATAGAGGATCGATTGGTTCTGGCAAGTAAACTTCTCCAGGAAACAGGGATTTCATCAACATCACTACCCCAAAATGTAAGTAGTCTTTTGTTAGGGTGATTTTGTCATTAAAAAAAATTGTGTCTGCATTTCAGAAAGAACAAATGCAAAAGCACATATGCTCCCTGCAAATCTCTAGAATTTGTGGTCACTATGTGAATCTGGAGACGGAGCATTTGGTAGCCTTTTACACAGCTTTACGTTTGCACTACGAACACGGACTGAGCACTTTTGGCAAAAACCTGTTGCCTACAGATATGGGCCCATCGGATCCATACGCATTGTTAGCTGGTGAGTTCTTTTGTTTGATTCATACTTAAGGATGTTACTCAATTAATCTTGTTTACAGCAAATGTAATGTACGACGTTTGTTTACGGGAGCAAAAATCTAATCGTCTTTTCGAAGCGCTTTGTCTGCTTCAGTATGTTCTCAAGAACAGTCCCAGCAACTTTCACGTGAAGCTGTTATGTTTAAAAATTTATCATATTTTCGGTTGCATTACAGGTGCACAACAAATGTACGAGTCTATCGATATAAAAAACATTCAACTGGATTCGATGGGCTATATACATTGTAATTTACTGCCACTGTGTGGCCGTCCATCTGTTGCTCGAGTCGTATTTGATGCCACCTTGAAGTTCTTCACCAACAGTTATAAGGAGCGCCTAGAATATATCGCATTGACATACCGCTTCTGCTCCTTTTCGAAACTACAGGAATTCCTCAATTTTAAGGAACGCTTAACAAATAGTTTGCACTACGTATCGATCTCAGTGGAAGCACAACTGGCCGATTTGGTTGCTTTGTTCGGATCCGTACAGCAAAATCTTAATACATATAATCTAATGAGTATAGAACCCCAAGAGGATCGCATCAATTGGAATGAGTTATCAGATAATCGTGATTTGCCAGCAATCGTACGTTGGGATCCAGTGCATATGGTGAATCATGAACAGCATCAGAGGGAAACAATTGAACAAGAACTCGAAGCATTGCAGTTGCGATCGCTGATGTTAAGATTGGTGGCATCTTTTGTTGATCTCTATCATTTCTCGTCTGGCAAGGTGAAAGAATCCAATGCGAAAGACACAGATACGGTAGAACTAATGCGTGACGGGTGGAAAGAATTGTTTAAACGGATACGTTTAATGAAATACGAGAAGATCTCTAATCAGTTTCTAGTCAATTTACTTCCATCACGACTGCACTTAATGCTCGACCTGCCGTATGAAAAATTCTTTAGTGATCTGGCGCAGTTTATTTTAGATCTGCATACCGGCTACATTAAAATGGAACAGTGCAAAATAATTAGTGATAATGTGGATACGGTCACAGCGGTGTTCTTAGATGCCATTAAAAAAAGTAACAGTAGCGAAGATAATCTCTGGTGTCGACGTGAGGTGCAGCAGAGTATTTCAGTTGCTATTGAGGTATTATAAAATGCATTTATATGAATATTTTGTTTTGTATAAGCGTATATGGACATTGTTCCATCACCACCGTTCTTTACAGATTTTATCACTCTATGCCTTTATTCTGTCAATGTGTCACGAAAGATTCGTTACATCTTCACAAAACTCACATGCGAAGAAGAATAAGAAGAAAGATTGCAAAACTCTGCAAAACGATGAGAAGTTTTCTACAAATGTCATGAAGGAAAAGGAACGAATGCAGCTTGTTGTAGAGCTGATGCGCCATCTCAAACAGCACCTAGAAAACTGTACTAATGCTCTTGGTAAGTACTGTGGATGCGACCATAAAACGGTTGTAAAAAACGGTCAGCCATATTTTACTCCATTATGCTACCAGGAAACAGCCTATTCTACCATTTTACTGGAACCCCGCTTCAGTGATGAAGAGCTTACGTTATAAGCCCTCCACACATTAGCACTAAAAGACAATCACAGAGGAAGTGCTTCGCAATATTGTTGCCCTCTCCACATGCAACGCTTGCGTCCGATCGAGGACACCGAAAGACTACGCAATTATCCACTGCATTTTCAAGGTGTTCCGTCGTTTGATATTGGATTTACAATCTCTACAATACCAAAGGCACTGTGGGCTTAACATATTCTACTGCTTTTAATGTCAGTGTTCTTTTCGCTATTAGACGATACAAAACTGCGCAAAAATGTAGGTACACATTTGGGCGTCTCAGAATATAGTGCCATCAAGTCCAGCTTCTGTTTTGGCTCTTAGAAGATTAATCAATATCCCTGGAAGAAGTGCGCATGTCAAACACTTCGGGGTTCATGTCGTACCCCGCCCATCGGAATCGTCATTAAGGGCACAAAAATGCTCGTTTCATCTTCGTAGCTGATCTTCGATTGATATGACTATGGTGCCTTCCACATACAGTACGGGATGGTTGGTGCTGTTATTGTACAGCACTTTCCACATTTACCGCAAGTTTGTTTAATTTTTTCCTTCTGTTACGTCTCACGTGGTACAAGGTCTTTGAGCTACTCGGTATTCCCTCCCTTTCGTCAAACGTCAGCTTCCGCGTTTGTTTTTATCTACAAAGAACAACGACGAGCGATTGTGATCATCGCTCCCTACATCCTCATTTGAAACATCACACAGTGATTACCTCCCATTGCTGTTATACCAAGTAGTGATCAATATGGTCTTCGTTTCGACCATTATGTTACATTATGCGGAAATACGGATATGCGCAATAATAATAGGCGATCACACTCCCATGTAGCAGTTATACGTTAGGATAATACATATTTAGTGTTCGTTAGTTACTACCAAATCCAAATTCAATACCAAAACCAAAAATTTTTTATTGGAAATTATTATTATTGATTCGAATCGTTGCAATAATTTTTATTCAATTTTGTTTCTTCTTTTCCATTTTCAGCTGGTTGGAAGGGACCACAAATACCAACAGATTTAATGACCATGGCCGATATGTCACTAAATCCGGATATAGAAACAAGTCTACTTAGCGAAGTAGCCGCGACATTTAAGGACAGTCACGAACAAACTATCACAGAATTGAAAAACCTTATCAAAGACAAAATTCGCATGGTAAACAAATGATAAAAAATAAAAATTCAGCGCATGAGCAAAGAAAATAGAGAGAAAAGTAAAGATTCGAGAATTTGGCATAAGAAGAATCAAAATTTTTAAGCAATTTAGATTCAAACAATGATAAAACAATTGTCCAATTCATTCTTATTACTTTTATAGTATTGTTTGTACCTAACAAAAAAAATATTAATTTGTTTGCCAAAGGAGCTAAATTTATGCAAAATAACAACGAAGTTTGTCTGAAGATGTAACTTCTGTTTTCTTTTTTTTATATATATATTTTCTTGTTGATTCTTCTTCGGTTAGGTATGCTCTCCCGTGCTCCCCAGGAATATGTGTTGTACTAAATTCAGAAAAATAAGAAAAAATCCTATTTATTGATAATTATGTTAATTATATCCCACAAACCATTTTTTTTGTTTTTAACATAATAATTATAAGAATGTAACTTTTAGATATTTACTATTTAAGTCAGTCTGGATACAGTACGTTAACGTAAAATAAAAGCAAAAAAAAACAAAAAAAGAATTTACTTTGACAGTTTTTAATGTGTTTTTTCAAGAGACAATACGATTAGAATCAACATTTATACAATAGAAGAACTGGTGATATCTGCATCAATAGAACGGGTTAACTTTCAAAAAAGAAGAGATAAAATAAAAATGATACTTATATAATCGGTTCACTCTTGAGGAGGAGTTTTCCCGCCATTGGATCATTTTGATGTTGCAGTGTTTGTAGGTGTGCACGTAAGTGATGCAATTGAGAGAATCGTTTCCCACAGAGTTCACATCTAGAGAAGAAAATTAAGAAGTTAAATCTTGTTTATTTTGTTTAGCACTAAGAATTCGATATTTACGTGTACGGTTTCTCTCCAGTGTGAGTCATTAAGTGGACTTTTAAGACGTTCGAGTAGGTGAACGTTTTTGAACACGTATCGCATTTGTATGGACGTTCATTGGTGTGGATTCTGAAAATACAATAAATATGTATCTAAGGTGAGTAAATGGAATTCTTAAATTAGCATCGCATTAAAACATAAACTGAAAAGAGATTTCCCTGAGAAAGTGATCACATTCTTAAATTATACATTACAGATGGATTTTTCGTGTAAGATACCAAAGTGAATACTCCGGAAGAAGAATGCTAATAAGAAGAGTTAAGTAATAAACTATGAAACATGCATTGGCCAATGGGAATGAGTTCCCAACTTTTAGTTGACAACAAACTGTTGTTATATGTATGTATATAAATAGATTCGAAAACCTTTATTGATCATGGAATACAGCTCTGGTTGTACGAAAAAAATCAAACCCACGAATGATCAAAACTTTCAAAACTATGTGCAAGGAGAAAATGTTGTCGTTTCATGGTATGTTAGAAATGACAACTTATAGAGAGATCTAAAAGTAGACTATGGGTCTGTTCCCGTACCTGTCCAAAACACCGAAAATCTGAGAAAATCCTGTTCCTGTACGGCAAAATTTCGTAGTTTTTCGCAAAAGAGAGTAAGAAATTTCCCCATGCTGCGAAATTTAGCCCAAGAAATTTCAGTGGGCGGACTTACGAGATCTGTCAATTTAATTGTTTTTTTTTTTTTTTTTTTCATCTGAAAAAATTTATTTATTTTAGAAAAACATGGAAGGTGATCTTCGTTATTTAATAAATTCAATTTTAAAATTCTTTATTTTGGAAAAAAAAAACATGCATAGAGCTGCGAACACAGCAGAAAATACAAATATCCAACTGAAATTTTTGTTGTTCAATGCGTTTCCGTACTTTTTGGTATTTCCGCCTCTCTGAGAGATTTTCATCCCCACTCCTTGAAAATTGAAAATCTGCGAGTTTTGGCGCAGAAAGTACGGAAACAGACCTTATGTCTATGAGAAAGTAAATACAGTGTACTTCCTTATAAGCGGGCACCGACGGTTCCGAAGAATTTGTCCGCTTATAAGAGGTGTCCGGTTATGAAAAAATAAACAAAAGGACCTTTAAAAGAAATGTTCTTTGAAATCTGTCCGCTTATGAGGGGTGTCCGTAAAGAAAGAGTACACTGTACATCGTGGATGAAAATATAAATATGTGTATTAACTGAGACTAGCCAATGAGATACATTCCACGAAACTTCCAACATACAGTGGAAGTCGCTTATAACGACGGTGAAGGGACCGATCAAATGCGGTCGTTATATCCGGCGGTCGCTACATATGTATATCCGACTGAAAAAAAAAACTAAAAACAATAAACTAATATGTTACTGCAAGCACATTCACATTCAAGCCATTTTATTAATATGCGTTAACCACAATTAATTCAGAAAGCACTAAAACTAAGAGCAGCTATCAGGAAGTAACATCAAATAAACTCCAATAATATTCAACAGATACACAGCTGCGCAATGTAGAACGACCGTCGGCGACCTACGACCTACCTACGACGATTATTTATTTTCGGAAATTATTAGAAATATCCGACACGTCGCTATATACGACGACGTTATATCCGACGGTAGAATGGAGTATAATACATATAAAAAAACAAACCAAATGAAAGGAAAGTGGTCGTTATGAGAGACATCGTTATAAGCGACTTTCACTGTATACATGATTTATAGAAAAGGTACTACATAGATGAGTCCATGAGTCGTAAAAATAGTGGGAAGTGTTTGTGTGTGCGGTGGGCGCCGCTCAAGTGGTTAGCGCGTTGGATCGCTGAGCGGGAGGTCCGACGTTCGAATCCCAGAGAACACCAATCACAAACGTCCGAGAGAAATAACTGTCAAGAGAAAGATTCTCAATTTGCCGTTCAGATAAGGCTTTAAACTGTAGGTCCCTTTCATTTGCGCGAAAAAACATAACACGCACAACACGAATGGTCACGAGAAGCTAGGCTAGGCCCTGGATCACATACGGTCTGTTGCGCCAAGTAATTTATTTGTATTTTTTGGTTTTTGTGCGTCTGGGCCGAACAAGACTAGTTCCATCTACCCCCAGAAAAAAATTGTTGGCATCGTAATACTACCACCTAAATATTTCCTTGCCAGAATTCTATTATTATTCTGCCTGTGCAGGACTTAAGTGGACATATTTTTTTGTTGTGTACCTACCACCTCCGAAAGAAGAAGGCAGAAGAAGGAAGAAAAGACTACACTTCCAGAGTCAAAGAAGAAGTAATCCTCTCTCTGATGGATTACCAGCGGAGCTATTCAAATACGGAGCTGATGTTTTGATAGAGTGCATGCCCCAAATAATCAATCACGAAAGTATGCCCGATTGCTGAAATATAAATATCGACGAAGACCAAACGTTTGTTTCAATATACATATGTACAACTGTATACAAGAAGTGAGCTGCGCGTATTCGCCAAAGCAGACAAGATTCAAATCGTCGTTTCTTCCTTTTGTTGCGGTGACAAAGATAATTGACATCACTTTGACATTTTCGCTAAGCTAAATGAAATACACCTGGAAATCAATTAATTCATTGCGAATTTTTAAGCGTTAAGAAATCGTTGCTGAAAGACGGATCTTGTTCGAGTCTATTGCGAGACGCTCCGTGTGCAGAAGGCCTTATTTGTTATGTACTAATCAATTAGAAAAATAATCCGGATGCAGAAAATATTTAATTATCATGAGATACATACATTATTGTCAGTTAAAACTTGTTAATTTCTTCACAATCAAATAATGTCATTGACATACAAGCTTGTGAAACTTTGAGCTTAATAGACCGCGGTTTCGTAGAAAAATAAAATTAACTGAAATTCCTTAGGGATGTGCAAAAATGTTTTTAAGCACTGTATGTTTGAAAGTGCACATTTCAACGATGTATTTTCTTATGGCTGGGTGCAAGTAAGAAAATTTCACTGTCATTTTTGATTCTGAAACATGTACCTACCTCCAAAATAAATGTTATGTGGAATTTAGAAGGTTTTGAAGACAGACGAATGTACGAGCGAAGACAACAGAAAAAAACTTCATAATTACAATTGTGAAAATGAATCGTAATATGTAGTTCTATGCAAATTTGAATTCCGGCTTGAATGAACTCTTTTTGTTATAAAATTTTATAAGCAACCATCTAACTAACTCCTGCTTCATGCATAGGTTGCTTTAAAATTTCTATTAATAAGGACCAAAGAGTTTTATTTCGATTGTATGTACACATATTACAGAAGTCGCTAACGATACAAATATGTACATTCTTCAATTGGCAAATCGAATGCCAGTGGGGAAGATTTTTTTGCCAGTATTTTTTTAGTCGTCGTTTTTTCTTTCTTATCTTACTAATTATCAAGCTATTTTAATCTAAATTTAAAGATATGAAGTAAAACTTATGTTCATAGTCGCAATGTTCAAGGAAAATCGAAAATGTTAAATCACAAACCAAGGGAGTGGTATTCTGCCGTCCGTCGTAAGAAACGGAGGGCGTATCTCCATTTTAATAGTTTTGAGATAAATTGCATTCTACTGTTTGCCTTTCGCGTCCTCAAATATAATGTTTATGAAAATTTTAAAAATGATTTCTTAATAAAATTTGCAGTTGGAAATATGTCTTTTAAGGTTCGTACAAAAATAAGGCACTCGTTAACGGTTCCAAAATCAATTTTGAATTTAAGCGCTTGCGCCCTTTTTTATTAGAACGGCAGTATTGTTATACACTCAAATAAAATAAAAATATTTGGTGCAACAGTCCGTATGGAGTGCGAGCTGTGCACGGCGCCCACTCGTTATACACTCAACGTGGTTATATTCATCTCTTTCCTTAAACATAAAAACGAATAAGAAGCTCCCTTTACTCATTCGATTCACTTTAACTTCATATTAACATCATGGAATAAGTAAAGCAGTGAATGATTCGAAGAAAACATACAATACATTGGAATTAAAGGTGAATTTCGTTCACTTTCGTACGTGCCTTATATTAAGATTAAGAATGCGAAATTGTCAAAAATAGTTTGGCCTTTATCGCTGTAGCAAAATGTTCAATAGTAAGAACATAAAACACATAAACATTGACTGTTTAAATTCTATACGTAAACATTTCTTTATGCCGCTGGCAGCAAAATTTTAGAAGTTTTAAAAACCTAAGCAAAGCTTAAGACAAAATTCCGTCTTATTTTAATGCCTAAATCAACATTCGCCATTTATTGCCTTGCTCTCACATCAGTATAATAACCAAAGTTAAGTTTGAATAATGATATCGCAATTGTGATTGACTTGAACGCCAAGGTAGGAAGCGAACATTGTTTGGGCAACGTACCTGCCACTAAATCAGCTAGGTCAGATAGACCACATTTCGATAAGCCGACACCGTAGTAGTGGTCTGCAGAACTCTGAATAGGATGGCGCGCAGGCGTTGTGGATGCCCTGCGCCCACGAGAGGTAATATGAATTAACTAATTATAATTTGGTTTTAATGAGATTGTTACAAAAAAAAAAAAAAACACGAACTTTAGACCAATACTACACAAACTAAGTGCTTCGGCTTCTGTGATAACAACTGCTTTTTACATACCTCTCGTGCTTAACGTTAGTGGAACGATCTGCGAATGTTCGATCGCAATATTTGCATTTATATGGTTTCTGTCCTGTGTGCGAACGCATATGGCGGGTTAACTGAAAGTTTAACGCAAACGCTTTTTTGCATATCCTGTTAATAAAAAATCATAATAATACCACAGTAGATTGAAGAAGCTTCGAAATACATACTCGCACTCGAATGGCTTCTCTCCACGATGTCTGCGCATGTGGGCTTCTAGACAATACCGCCGCTCATATGTATTCCCACATATCTCACAAATGTGAGTCATTTTTCTGCTCGTTTCAATCACAGCAGAGCCATCTTTACACATAGCCAAGGTCTTGATCGGTTCCAAACTAACTTTATTATCCATATCACTGTCATCGGAATAAGCTCCATTGTCGTTGTCTTCATTATACGAGTCATCTGAATTATTGACTTCCTCCTTGTCGGAAAGATCTTTTGAATATTCGGGTGTGTACTCGGACGTTTTACTAATCTAAATGGTTAACGTATTATAGAAAGAACAAATCAATATTCTTTAAGACTTACTTTCAATATTTTAGATTTCGATTTAACCAACGATTTTGCATCTTCCAAATAAGAAGAATCATCATTTTCGTTATCAACACTTTTAGCCACAAACTCATGGAGATAATCATCTGAGTTTCGGCATATTATCCGAAATTTGTGAGCGATAGATAGGAATGCATTGCATTTCTTACAGATTTTTGTTGGAAACTCTGAGTTTGTAGATATCTGATATAAACAAAAGGAAACGCTTAAAAGATGCAAATATTGTTGACAAATTTGTTACCTTGATACCACCACAGCACTCAATTTTCGAAGATATTGACATATTGGTGTCATCTTTATCAAATATAGAACTCATTTCTTCATCACTACTTTGTAAGCATATTCGACACACTGATAAGTCCATGTTGACTTTCATTTTAACTTTATTTTAATTGAAATAGAAACAAGATCCTCCCCAAAATAATAAACTAATCCAACTGAAAACGCTTGACCAATTGACAGCTGTTAATAAATCCGAATGGGAAGATTTGGCATCACCACTCGAAAATAAGTGGGTAACTAGATGGACCATCAATAAAAACTCGCTAAATGAAAAATAATGCGACTCTTCAGTTTCTTTTATCACAAAAATATATTCATGCGTGTTTTTACTTTAAGCAATTCAGTAATGTCGGGCGCCGTGGCTCAATGTTTAGTGTGTTTGGCGGAAGGTTTCAAGTTCGAATCCCAGAAAAATACTTAAGTTTTTTCACCACCCCACTTCTCGTAAATGTGTGACACGCGTCATTTTATGAGAAAGCCTTAAAATTGTAGGCTCTCTCCAATATAACGCACACAACGCGAATGAACTTGAGAACCCAGACCCTGGACTCCATACGGGCTGCTGCGCGAATAAGTCGTTTGCCTATCTTTCGATGTCTGCAACAACTAAGAGAGCTGGAGCATGTAGACCTTAGAGACGGTCCAGAAAGTAAAATCTTCGAATATACCCTAGAGAGAGTACGCAGTAGAGAAAGGCCTACCCTTAAATGACGCGCACAAGTTGAAAGGAACCTCGACCGACTGAGAGTTGGCGCAAATGGGGGCAGTTAACAAAGGATCAGGCAAACTGGAGATGATTTTTGGTTGAGGTTTACCCTGAACTGTATTGTCACCTAAATAAGTAAGTAAGAAATTCTGACCTTTAGAAACAACAACTGCAGCAAGAAATTGAATAAAATTAGTTTCCTGTTCTATTCTCAGTATAAGAAAACAGCATGAACAAGAAAGAAATACATTGCTTAAGAAAATATTGCATTGCTTGTAAAATTGTATTTCCTATTCCATATTTATTACAATAATAATTATTACAAATCTATAACAACTCCTCGAGCGCGAATTCCAAGTTTCTTTGCGAATGAATTCGAAAAACGGCAGTGTGTGCCTTTCTTCATTGAACTTCGTTGTTGTCAGCACAAAATTTGTACGAGATTTCATTTTTAATTTTGTTGCAATAAATGCAATTTTGACCAATAAAATGTACCCAACAGCTTTCTATAAATAAATTAAATAAAATCTTATTACAATAAACCTACATACTAAATGTACTACCGCCCTTACATCAAGTAAAGGAAAAACGTCAACGACAAAATGACATTTCAGCTGTCTTTTAAACTACTGTTTCAAGCCAAACAAAAATAGAATTTTGTACACAAATTATGGAATCTGTTGAGAAAACCGAAATAAATTGGCAATTGACGTGTCGAATATGTTTAAAAAATTCAGATGTCGACATGAAATATATATTTGGGGAACTCTGTTTCTCTGACGATATTGTAACAAAAATTATTAAGTGCGGGGGAATTCCAGTAAGACACTAATAAACATTTTCTGAATAATTTTAAGTGCTTTCAATTACTTAGTTGGATATAATGGATGGCATGCCTGATAGAATATGCGACCAATGCCTTATGGATCTTGATATTGCGTATAGATTTCGAAGTGCTTGTCAGGAATCCTACTATCAACTGCTTCAACTGATGAACTCTCAAGAGGTTACGCAAAAGCAATGCGATGATTACGCTTTAGAAGAACTGAAACATGAGATTGAAGAAGCGGATGACATTGATAATAGTGAAACAATTTCTCCAAAGGTATTCCAATAGCATAGCTTAGTCAATTTCGAACCATTTTCTTTTTTTCAGCCAAGTTCCCGACGGGAATCGTTTGATACAGTATACCTTAGTGAAGAAGCGTTGCTGGATGAAAATCTTGCGCAAGAACCTATAGCTAGAGTAGAGAAGCCAGAATGTGAAGTTCAAACAAACGCCAAAGATATTTCGGATTTTAAAGCCGCCAACTCTGAAACGAATCTAAAAAGAGGAATGAAGAGGCTGAGAAAAGGTAGATCTGTCGATCCGAGTACTAATTACATTTGTTACTGTTGCGGAAATCTCTATAAAAGTCAATCGAAATTAAGTCAGCATATTAAGTTGCACAGTGCTGAAAAACCACATGAATGCGAGTAAGTCTTTCAATTTCGTCTTGGTCTTTTCTATTGTAGCCATGAAAGTGGCTGCCAGCTAGTAATCACCAACACACTTAGACCATTCATAGGTCCATTGGTATATATTGTAGTATTGTAGCCATGGTACTTACAGGATTTGCAAAAAAAAGTTCGCCCAAGCCGCACAATTGTCCAGGCATATGAACTCACACACAGGCAATCGACCGTACCAGTGCAAATACTGCTCAAGTAGTTTCGCAGATCCCTCAACGTGCATTAAACATCAAAGGTAGATACATAAATTCAACGGGGTTAATTTTTTTTTAAAAAACTTAAACTATAATTTTATTTTATTTTTAAAAGAATACATACTAACGACCGACCGTTTAAGTGTCTGGAATGTGGAAAAGCGTTCTCATACTCAAATGTTCTTAAAGTCCATCAAAAAATCCACACAGGAGAGAAGCCATTCAGGTTGGTAATTTGTTCATGCTAAAACTCGGCCGTAACCTAGATCTTTTCCATTTCAGTTGTTCCGTATGCGACAAGAAGTTCACGCAATTGCACCACAAGAAGTCTCATGAACGAACACATTCCAGTTATGTTGTAACAGGAGAATGTAAAAAAAAGTCTGAGAACCACACAGAGATGTAATTCTCATTAAAGTCATAAAGTTGTCGATAAATAAAAGTAATAAAATATTGTCGACAAATGCAATAGAGCAGAACTCTTTTTAATTCCTAGGTATATATCGCTTGGTGTGATTCGCTGAAATTACGCCAAATATCTTAGTTTTCAGAACTTCAGTGGAGACCCAACTTAGTATGAAGGTCCATTGTAAGTTGTTTTGGTTGATGGGCTACCTGTAAGTTGTATTTTAAGTAGTGGCAGAGGTATTTGTCCTCCTTTTCCTATTTGGCCGCCGAGTGCCTTTTGGGGTGATGATTCCAATTTTGTTGGTTTGGTCATGGCTTTTTTGAGGTTAATGGTTTTTTAAAACTTCCTCCTTAAATATTTCCAATTTCCAGGCTGTGCGTAATGGGTCCAGCTCAGCAGCTTTCCAAGGCTTCCTTTAGTTACAGTAAACTATCGAAAACGGTTAAATTGTCATGAAAATAAAAACAAGTGATTGCATATAAAAATTTATTTAACGATAGAATTGTATTTCAATAACAAAAAGCTGACTCTATTACAAGAATTAAAACATACAAATGTCACCGATCTCACTGTGACTTCAAAAATTTTGTATGATAATCCATATGCTCACTAATGAATGAAGCGATATAGTAGTAGCTATGATCGTAACCATCCCTTTGCTTATAGATTGTCTGCAAACGATCGTTGCTCGCCGATGCAGTGAGAAACTTCTCTGGCAAAAGTTGTTTGTGTTTTAAGAAATCATCTTCTACTCCTTGATCGATGAGCACCTCAAGCGGTGTTGCGGAGTAGTTCGTTGCCAACTCAGTTGCATCCCACTTTTTCCATTCTTCATTATTTTCGCCAATATATCCCTTCAGAGCTTTCTGGCCCCAAGCACATTCAATTGGATTACAAATTGGGGCAAATGCCGAAACAGATTGATATAGGCCGGGATTCTTAAGAGCACAAATCAGTGCACCATGTCCACCCATACTGTGTCCCATAATTGACTGTTTGTTCTTCACCACTGGCAGGTTATTATTGACTAAATCGATGAGCTCTTTCGTAACATAACTATACATTTTGTAGTTTTTAGCCCATGGATCTTGTACAGCATCTATATAAAAACCAGCTCCGGAACCAAAGTCATAGCTATCATCTTCTCCAGGAATGTTGACGTCACGCGGTGAGGTGTCAGGATTTACAACACAAATACCTTTCTCGGCGGCGAATTTCTGAAATCCAGACTTCTGAATGAAGTTTTCATGCGTACACGATAGGCCACTGAGGAAATATAAAACAGGGCATTCAACTTTTTCCTCTACTGTATGCGGAGGCATATATACTCCAAGCTTCATTTCGCATTTCAATGCCTCAGAAAAATGCGAATAGATTCTTTGTTCGCCGGCAAAGCATTTTACTGATGATAACAATTTCAAGGACATTATAGGTCTAGATGTGCTGCCAAAAGAAGTCGTTTCCAAATGTTGGTGTAGAAGTAAAACAAGAAATGGAAAACTTAGACATTATTTATTTCAAAGCACATAAATATTTTGTTTTGAATTAATACATACCTGAGCACGATTGAAATTAAAATCTATGTGAACTTGCAATTTGTCAACCGTGCGCCAAAGAGTGCAATCTCTACACATGGGACGTTTTAAATACGTAAAGATAATATAACGCGAGTTCTACATTAGCTTATTAATAGTGTATCAGAAGCTGTCATTCCCAAGCTTCATGGTTGAAAAAAGCTTCATAAAGTTGCGGTAGGAGATGCATGGCCATGTCGTTTAAATAATTTTTGCATAAATATTGACATGACTTTCTGTAATTTTTATTTTAAGTTCAGTTAAATTACGCAAACAAATATTTTATTTATTTGATAAGTAATTTTAATTTTAACTACTGTTTACGAAAAGATTGAGCAATTTTTAGAGTTAGAAATGTG
This sequence comes from Blera fallax, assembly GCA_946965025.1. Taxonomy (NCBI): domain Eukaryota; kingdom Metazoa; phylum Arthropoda; class Insecta; order Diptera; family Syrphidae; genus Blera; species Blera fallax. The sequence continues at coordinate 97,874,021 of OX337244.1, forward strand.
AAATTGAGTTTTCTTCCTGCAAAACGAATTCCTTTCGATGTCGCACGACTTTTAAAATTGCTACATAGATTCCAATAAGACACCATCGCTTTAAAGCTATACCAATTTTAAGTTTCAAAGTCAATTACTTACTTAGGTGGCGCAACAGCTAACTGGGCATAAATGAACAAGCCTCACCAATTAGTCGTGTCTTTAGTCTGCAGTTGCGTACTCCAAGTTATTGAGATTCCTTTCTACTTGTGAATGCAACCTAAGGCGAAGTTCTTCTTTACTGAGTTGTCCCCCGGGTAAGACTAGAAGACGCTACAGGCTAAAGTGTTGGTATCGTTCTACAAGTCCTAGCCATCTCCAACGTCCAATGCTCAACTTTTCTTTTTTGCTTTCAAAATGCTCGTCGATTCTTCTCTTGCAAAGCCTGTACACACAAACGGATCGAGAAGTTAACATCATGCGAAGAATTTTGAGTGAGCAATTTTTAAAATGATATTTCCATGTTTCCGCGGGGTAAAGTAGAACTGGAACGATAAGAATCTTATATTATAGTCTCCTCAGTAGTTAGGGACAGGGCGTACTACTCAATTGCCTTTCTGATAGGGCACATAAGAAAATATATGTGGAATGTTCAGACTCTTCAAAAGCCTCTTGAAGCCGAACAATTAGAGATATTACAACTATCTATGAAGTGCGATGTGATTGAGCGGGCAAAAGGAAAAATTGTGATTGCTACAAAGAGCAGAAACAACGCTTATTCCTGTGCGGATTTGTCATAAGCGGTACACTTAGATAATACGTCTTGAGTTTTCCACACCTGGGTTAGCGTCTTATGGCAATCTACAGCAAGGCTGTTTCGCCGACATCAGGTTTGTATGCGTTCTTGCTCGCACAGAGCACAATGACGACCTTACCAATGAGTATGTCTACGAGCTCCTCGACAAGACCTATGAGCAATGTCCTAAATATGACCACATAGAATAGAAGAAAAGATTTCATCTTTGGTAGGACAGTCGGAAGGCATAATCTGCACGAAACCACGTCTGACAACGAACTTAGGCTTATTGACCTTGCTACGGGGCGATATTTGACTAAAGCGAGCACACGGTTTCCGGTTGTTACGCCAGTTTTCCCCATTAGATTCATTAAAATATTAAACTATGGCGCGTTAATGTGTTTGCACATAAGACTCTAAAAAAATACTATTTTCTACAACGATACCAATTTTCTTTTGTACTTCAACCTGAAAGTTGCAAGACGTCTAAATTCAAATCTTGCATTTGGCAAAGATAAACTTCACATTTTTGTGAAAGATTTTATTCAGTTCTTAACTGAAATAAAACGGGGGCCCACGAGCATATCAACGAAATTGTCACAAACTAATCGGTATAGGACAATCTTCCCTGCAAACGATTAGAAAATTTGATAGCGTCCTTCACTCATGAAATTTATTCGAATTTTAAGATTTTTAAAAATATTATTGACAATATATTAAGCACTTTTATTCTTTACTACTCGCTCCAATTCAACAGTTTATTTTACAGACAATTATTAACTAAATATTTACTAAAAAAAATTATTTTACAGTAACGGTTTCAATTCATTTTGAGTTTAGGAATTTTGCATGATACTGCATGTGTTCCTCAACGAATGTGGAAGTATAGTAGTGGCTGTGATTGTAACCTTCTCTTTCCTTAAAAATGGCTGTCACAAGATCATTCTTCGCCACTGAACTTATAAAATTTTCAGGTAATAGATGTTTCCCTTCAGTATATTCATCGCAAGTGCCTTGATCAATGAATATTTTTATCGGATTGCCAGAATATTTTTTTACCACAACACACGGATCCCACTTTTCCCATTCTTTTGGATTTTTGCCTATATATTCCTCCAATGCCATTTTAGGTATTCCACCAGACATAGGATTACAAGCAGGAGCAAATGCCGAAACAGATTGATAAAGTCCAGGATTCCTAAGAGAACAAATCAAAGCACCGTATCCCCCCATACTGAATCCACAGATACTTTGTTGACCTTCGATCACAGGTAGGTTTGTGGTTATTAATTCTATAAGCTCTTTTGTTACATAACTGAACATTTGGAAGTGCTTAGCCCATGGTTTTTGAACAGCGTCTAAATAGAATCCAGCTCCTAGTCCCAAAATGTCATGTTTGGGAACATCAATATCTCGAGGTGACGTGTCTGGAGACACTACACAAATACCAAACTGCGCAGCGAACCTTTGGAATCCAGACTTTTGGATGAGATTTTCATGAGTCGCTCCTAGACCGTTCAACATGTAAAGAACTGGGCATTCTATTTCTTCTTTTACAGCCTTAGGGGGCAAGTATATACCAAGATTCATTTTACATTTTACTGTATCTGAGTTGTGAGTATAAAATCTCTGCTCTCCTTCGAAGCACTTCGCTGTGTATACTAATTCGAGGGCCATAGATGATATAGAATTTGTAGAATGAATGAATCGCTTGAATATATCATTTTTGGATAAACTTATCGAAGATCTGAACATAAAGCTGAAAGGTAGGTTCGTTAAATTTCAAATATCCAAAAATTACAGAAATATGTACCTTTTTTTAAAAGCAGAATTGATAAGTTCAAACAGTTGGATTGCGTTCCAAGTTAAAAAAAAAAAACATATGTACCTGTTTTTTGTTCTATAATCTGAACGAAAAATCAGAGTTGCGTTACGTTACTTTAATATTGACATATTTAAATACATTCTCTCTGAAGTGAATATTATACTCCAATTTAACTTTGGATGGAAAAATTATTTTCAGTAACTGCATTACGTTTCCTAAGTATGCGCCCCGAGAAAAATAAATTTCCCACCATTTATTGACAGTTCCTGCTATTGGCGATTAGAGATAAACTCCAACTACCAAAAATGGATAGCAAATTATTACAATACTCCGTGCTTAGATGGTACTCATAATTCTTCTATGTCAATGGTTTGTGGGTGAGAAGAGTGAGAGATAAAGAAAAAGCAGCATTCACGACGAAAATATAAAAATCGGAGGTAGAAGTCACGTTCCACGGCCTAAATGTTCCGGTACTGTTCCAATTTATCATCATTGCTTCGACTGTGAAGTAGTATCGTGGATTAAAATTAATATTTGGACAAGAGAGCAAGCAGAAGCGCTCATTGGTACATACGAGGGTTATCACATTTGGTATAGTTCCAAACATGAAGACTCTGTAAATAGAAAAAAGAGTGAAGAGAAATTAGGTGCAGTTAAATACCGACTAAGCGAATTAAAGCCAAATGTGATGGTGAAAGACATGCGGCTGAAATCACGAACATATGTAACCAATTCTGTAAGATTTGAAATTTGCCGATAAAATCAAAAAACAATGATGAAGTACATTCATTGTTTTTTATATATGTACCTAAATAAATATATTATTTACTGCGAGCACAGCTGTTGATGAGAATATGAGTATGTAATTGCAATGCAGGCAAGTTGTTCTATCGTCTTTATTGAAATCATTTTGAGGAATGAATGAGCTTAAGCTGCCTGGAAGTTTGTTTTCATAAGACAATTTATACCATGCATTTGAAGATCAGCATATCAGAACTGTCAACGAAATTAGATAAGGTGGCTCAGTTCGTATGAATTTGCTTCAGGAGGGATAAAGTCATTTTGGCAAGCAGTGTCAGTTAATAAAAATTTAACTAGGAACGCATTCATTTTCAAGAGCAGCAAATGTCAGTAGTATAACACAAGTCCTACATGAGGAATGAAATCTGTTCAACAGTTCCGATAGAAGTAAATTTTTTCAATTTAAATTCTGACTGTCAACATTTTAAAATTTCGACCAATTGTGAAAATGTTGATTTTTGCTTCAAAAAGGATACTAAAAACTAAAGTTCAAATTTCATAAGAAACATTTGTGTGGGTAATTCTGTGAAACATGTTTAATTTATTAGAAAAATAACTAAATCAGTATTTGATTTCTCGATTTAAATATTTTTTGCGCAACAGAGGTACCGGCAAGTCAAATTTGTTGATGAAAGTGGTCAGAGGATTGTGGGGCAGACGGAGTTCCGAAAATATAGAGCTTTGTGCAACAGAGATACCTACTTACTTACCTTGGTGGCGTTACAGTTCGGGGTGAACCTGGGCCAAATCGTTTCTTCCGTGAACGGATGATCATTCGCACGAAAATAAATTACGTTATACGTCATTCGAATAAGAAAATTGGGATCGCGGCATACCATTGCTTACGGAACGGAATTGGAAACATTCAAAATGAAATTGTAATAGATTTAGTCCTGAAAATGTAACATGAAATGTCAATAAAATTTCAAAGAGACGTCATTTGGTAGATAAAAGACTGCAATTAATTTGTTTAAAACAAATATCATTGTTACGGCATTATTGTTTTGTTTATCAAGTTCTAACGAAAGTGATTACGACGAAAAATTTACACGGCGATACCTTAGGGATGGAAGCAATCCACTGTCAATATCTAAAAAGGCGTAAGAATGGAGAAGACAAACCCCTGAAATGTGAAGTATTAATTGTTTATTTGCAGATTTATAAAGAGATTTCCAATAAATACAGACGTACCTATAACATCTTGTCGATTTTCAACTTCCACTACATTTATGTACTGCAGTTCCGCCCGTCCCACACCTAGCATCAACGCTATTACTTTTACTAATAATTTTTTGGGTCAAATTATTTTTTTGCAGTTTGGCCTAGAACATGAATTTTCCAATATGATCACATTAATTATAATTATTCAAATACTTAATTTGATCAAATAACTTACATTTTGTTTGATTTTCCTCTTCTTGAACTAATTACGTCTGCTATTTACCAATCGAATGACATTTCGAAGGAATGTATGCGTTCACGGAAACAAAAACACTCGATCACGGAAGACATAATACTGAATTACGTTAATGCTTATACGTTCACGTATGTCATAGCACTAAATACACCCTTTTACGTGATGTATCCCACGTTCACGGATGAAACGATTTGGCCCCTGGGCCTCAACCAACAAGCCTTTCCAGTTAGCTCGGTCCTTAGCTAACTGCGTCCAGTTGCGCACTCCAAGTTGGTTGAGGCCCCCTTCTCCTTGTGCGCGCCACCTTAGGCAAAGTTTTCCTCTACTGAGTTGTCCCTTCGGGTTAGATTCGAAGACTCTGCGAGCCGGAGCATTGGTGTCCATTCACTCTACATGGCCTAGCCATCTTAGGTGACTGATGTGCAGTTGTAAATTTGTAAATTTCGTCGTTGAATCTTCTCCTTCAAAACCCGTCTACGCAAACGGGATAGTATACTTTACGAAGAAATTTTTTCTCGAAGCGACCACGGAGAGTCCATGCTTCAGCGCCATAAAGCAGAACTGGTATGGTCAAGGTCTTGTACAGAGTCTCCTTAGTTGTTCGTAAAAGGCTATTCATAACCCCTTCAGTGCCTGCAAACTATATAAAAAAAAAAAGACAGGGCCTTACTACTAAATTGTCTTCTTCTCGACAGAATATACTTGGTTTTGCCCTCATTTATAGCTAAACCCATTTTGGCGGCTTCTGTTTCGATACTACCGAATTCACCAGTGACAGCATGCTGTGTTCTGCCAATAATGTCAATGTCGTCGGCGTATGCTAGTAGTTGCACAGACTTTCTTCGGTAGCGTCGTCCTTCTCATCTGTGGGGACATAAGTGCATATTAGGCTGATGTTGGCGAATTTAGCCTTGATGCGGATTGTCATAAGACGCTCGCTCACGTGTTGAAAGCTCAAGACTTCTTGCCTAAGTCTGCCACTAACAAATCCGCATCCGAATAAGCGCTGTTTCTGCTCTCTGTAGCAATCACAGTAATAGATATCACAGTTTGCATCCTCCTTTTGCCCGGCCCATCCCATCGCACTTCCTGGATGACTGTAGTACCTGATTTTATAGCAGTCTAGGGCCTCTGATAATTGATCGGCTGCACGTGGTCTGTCAATGGTCAGAACATTCCACGTGCAGATTCGTCTGTGGACGTCGTTGTTGATTCCGTCGTTGGAAGTCCTCCGCTGCACGTCCTCCTTCTGAGGGCCTCTTGTTAGAAATCTGATCCACAAAGTACGGGTCAGGTCAGCAAGAGATGCCTCGTCTGGCACACACGTGCTGGGGCTGAGCTTGCGCTGGTCCGAGTGTCCAACTTCACATGTTGGTTCACATGTGGCAGGCACCACGTGGAAAACCCAACAGAGGTGCCAGCATCTCAAATTTGTTGAACTGACCACTGTTAGAGGATTTCGGGCGGACGTAGTTGCGAGCTTATAGAGCTTTGTGAAACTCTTTGACGTTACTGTTTTAGTATTTATGTTTGTTTTAACTGGATCCAGTGTGGCTGAAGAAAATATCGGTGAGGGAATACTTTCTTTCAGGAGCCTCTCTTAATTTGCCCATAAGTTAACAACCAATAGCAAATGACATATGTATATGCTTTATATTCGTATTCTAAATTCTATGAATATTAATAAATATTGCTAAATAAGTATATTTACTATACATAACGTGCACATACATACATATGTATATTTCCGTATACGAAGGCTTGTCCACACCAAATGAACCTTTAGTTCTGGAAACATTGAATAGAAAATCGGAGGGAAAACGAAAAGACAACCAACAAGGTAGTTTGATCCGGTGCATTTGTCAAAATGTGTTTTGGAAACATTTATGAAAACATGAAATGTTTCTGAAATGGTTCGAAACAATTTTTTCTAGTATGAACCATAAATGCATGGTTTGTCTACAATTTTTCCGCATATTGCACGGGTATGATTAATGCAAAATTTTGGAAGCTCTATTTACGGTGGCTATTTTGAAGACATCAGTACTCTTGCTTTTTAAGGGGCGTCTTGAAAAATTATGGAGTGATTGTTATACGATTTTTCCAAACAGGTTGATATTTTTCTCTGAAAGAAGGCACCAAAACACAAGTAACTTAATTTAACAAATAAAACACCAAATCCCAAACTAAAGGTTCGATACTCCATAAGAAAATGATATCGCATCCTAAAGTACCACATCATACTGGCAGAATATAACATATGTACTTATATTTAATTTCGGTTTGTGTCTGTCTAATCATTCAATTGACATTGTCACCTCTCGTTTATGTCTTTAAAAGACGCCACTGCCAGTTCATTTCCACTTATGTCAATTATTGGCAAAAAATCGTTTGTCAGTTCATTGACAATGAAATTTTGACAAATGTCTTTGTCAGTTCACTAAAATCTATTTCCACTAGGACTGCCAATTTGGAATAGTCATCTCGTTGTCAATTGTGAATTGTGATATTGACGTGAGAAAAAAAATGTTATTCGCAAAATTTTCGTGTACAATCTTTGTGCTATTTAGTGAGAATGGAAACGCAAAACTTTGCAAAATGGAGCCGAAATTTTTCAGACACAAAATGCGTATGAATAGAACTGACTTCGACTTTATTTTGCAAAGAGTGAAACCATACATAACAAAAAGACACATTTATGCGAAAAGCGGTGGGACCAGCCGAAAGATTGGCCGTAACAATTTTTTATTTGGCAACGGGAGCTAGTATGCAGGTCATGTCGGATGTTTTTCGCTACAACTCTTCATGAGACTTGCCCGAATTGACAAGCGCTGTTAGTCAATTTAATGACAAGCACTTTTTCATTATTTCCACTTGCCAATTTTTTAATTGACGTAAAAATACTTCTTTTGTCAATTTCAAATCGACAAGTGGAAACCTAGCATAAGACCCAAAGAAGATCTAGGGATAAGATTCTCGGAACCATCGTGTTGTGAGGGATTATTTTTTTGTCGTGGGTATGGAAGTGACCTACAGTTCAGTCTTTCAGTCTTCTGCAGCTTGTAACTTACTAGGTCTGTTCCTTTACGTAAAAATTTGTACGAATTTTAGATTAACCCCGTTCCTTAACACAAAAAATCGTAAAAGAGGGAGGCAACGAGAGAGTAAAAATTTTCCCTCAGTGAAAGATCTTACGAATTCTTACCCAACAAATTTCTGCCGGTGAGAAGTTTAATATCTGTCACAGTCAGCTGTTACTTTGGATGTTCTAATTTTTAACTGGGAGTCGGACAGAATCCCGAAAAAGATAACCCCGAAAACCCAAAATCCCGAAAGTGAAACTGAAAATTTTATTTTTTGGTCTAAAATGAACATATGTACATAAGTCCACCGTTGTTCAGAATGTAAAATAACAAACGAAAAGAGACCTAGCTATATGCATGTGAGGCCGAAGGCCGTCCGGTGTATGAGTTGAAGGAACCCCCCCCTTTTTTTTTTATTTTTTTTCTGCGAGCGTAGCTCACCCACCCCTACCTTCAGGCTTTCGCCCGCTAGTCATTTCAATACTAAGTTGGACATTTCCTCGACTCATCAATCCGGACAGCATTCGGCCTCAAATTCGAAAAATTTGCGGGATTTCGCTTTCGGGATTTCGGCCTGTAGGGATTGTGGATTTTCGGGATATTGAATTTTCGGGATTTTGTATTTTCGGGGTTTTGGATTTTCGGGATTTTGGATTTTCGGCATTCTGGTTTTCGGGATTGTGTCCCCAACCCTTTTTAACTTGCTGCAAAAACTGAAAAATGGAAAAAAGGAGCGCAAATGAAAATTTAATGTTCTCCTAAGACATTCCAACGTATTCAAACAGGTAAGTGTATATTTGAATTCAATTACAAGAAGGTTTAAGGTCCAGCAAAATATTTTATAGACGAGGTGTTTATGACATTTCGTTTATTGCAACTTTTGTGGTTGAAAGCTTTCCTTTACTTTTTCGTAATTTTGCCTCTCTCTGAGAGAATTTTACCCCCACTCCTTGAAATTTATTTACTTGCTATTTTTGGAGCAGAAAGTAAAGGAACAGACCTACTGATTCGACAGGTTTTACTAATGGTGACAGGCTTTACTGAATGTGGCAGGCTTTACTAACTGTGGGCCTAAAAGCTTAGGACCTACGAATAGATTTGATCACAGTCATTTAGTATTTTTGGTATCAGTAATACTGAAAATAATATTAATAGTTACAATTTATTTTATGGGATACAGGATACTAATTTCTTACTAGACAATGAAAGAATTTTAGTGTATCAGTTTTGATTTACTTCGAGTTAAGAAATTTCTCATGAAATTCCATATGCTCTTGAATGAATGTGGCTATAAAGTAGTGGCTATGATTGTAGCCTTGCCTTTCTTTAAAGATTGTTTTCACAAGACGATTCTTTGCCGCCGCACTTACAAAATTCTTGGGCATTAAGTATTCTCCTTTAAAATATTCATCACATGTACCTTGATCGATGAATATCTCTATCGGTTTGCCGGAGTAACTTGCCACCACATGACATGGATCCCACATCTTCCATTTTTCTGGATCATTGCCAATGTATTCTACTAATGCTATTTTTGTTCCTCCGCCCACGCTGGGATTACAAATAGGCGCGAATGCCGAAACTGACTGATAAAGTCCAGGATTCTTAAGGGAACAAATCAAAGCACCATATCCACCCATGCTGTATCCCGAGATGCTCTGTTTACCTTTGATCACAGGTAGATTTTTGCTAACCAATTCGATAAGCTCTTTTGTAACGTAGCTGAACATTTTAAAATGCTTTGCCCACGGTTTTTGAATAGCGTCGATATAGCATCCAGCACCTAATCCCAAGACTTCATGCTTTGGGACGATAATATTTCGAGGTGAAGTATCAGGAGACACTACACAAATACCAAACTTTGCGGCGAATCTTCCAAATCCAGATTTGCGAATAAAGTTTTCATGTGTGGCGTGTAAACCGTTGAAGAAATACAGAACTGGGCAATCCATTTTTTCCTTTATAGCCTTAGGGGGAAGGTATACGCCAAAATCCATTTCACATTTTAGTATATCAGAAGTGTGACTATAAAATCTCTGCTCTCCTTCAAAAGACTTCGCTGAACTTACCAATTTAATAGCCGTAGACGATAGACATGTTGTAGAATGAATCAACCGCTTGTATTTAAGATTTGTGATAAAAGTCGTAGGGTATTTAAGCATTTAGCTATGAACCAGAAATATTAAATTTGGAATATAACATATTTCATTAATTTACATAATGTACCTCTTTGAAAATTTAATTTTAAATTATTAATAGTTGAAGTGCGTTCCCAGTTCCTTCGAAATTCAAAACGTTGTTTAAATTGAGGTATTAGGTCTGTTCCCTTACTTTCTGCTCCAAAAACAGCAAGTAAATGAATTTCAAGGAGTGGGGGTAAAATTCTCTCAGAGAGAGGCAAAATTACGAGAAAGCAAAGGAACGCTTTCAACCACAAAAGTTGCAACAAACGAAATGTCATAAACACCTCGTCTATAAAATATTTTGCTGGACCTTAAACCTTCTTGTTAAGTGTTATATAATATACACTTACCTATTTGAATACGTTGGAATGTCTTAGAACATTCAACTTTCATTTGAATTCTTTTTTTTCCATTTTTCAGTTTTTGCAGCAAGTTAAAAATTAGAACATCCAAAGTAACAGCTGACTTTGACAGATAGTACACTTCTCACCGGCAGAAATTTGTTGGGCAAAAATTCGCAGGATTTTTTACTGATGGGAAGTTTTTACTCTCTCGTTGCCTCTCTCTTTTACGATTTTTTTGTGTTAAGGAACGGGGTTAGTCTAGAATTCGTACGAATTCGTCTGGTTTTTAAATATCGCTGTCTTAAATAGCTAATTACGTTCTGAATTTTGAGCGAAGATGTAGGTATGTGAACTAGGGAACGCATGAATCTTCGAGTCTAATATATTTAACAAGTGGAATATTACACTCTGTACTGTCACTACCCATATCGTTGTGCGATATGTTTCACATATCTTTGTCCTTTTTAATGCTTTTGGATTGGCTTAAGCCCGAAAACGGCCCTAAATTACTCAAATTTAAAGCTTTACAGCTTAAGATGGCGAAGAGATGTAATGAAGTTTTAAGCTCTAGCCACGAGCAAATCGAAATATGCACAATACCTACCTACCTTTCGCATCTACAAATATGCACAATATCTGGTCGTACAATCGATTTGACGTACAAGAAGTTGCAGTGAGTGGCGAAATGATATACTGATGTTTTAAGCTATGGAAGCGAGTTAAGCTTTTTCCTTCTTCGGCTTGTGTATTCTTCACAGCGTTCCTTCATGCAGATCTGTCTTATGCAGTTTCACGTAACAGTCACCATAACAACATCCGAATACACAACTAATGGTAAAAATAGTGAAAAGTGCTATTCTGGATCGAATCGAACCAGCTAAATAAAATATTTGATGGCAAAGATGAAGCAACTTTCTACTCTAAAAGACGGGGTAAAGGCTCATTTGTGCTCTATCAGTTGTCGTAACAAACTTTTCAAGAAGTAAACATGGACCAGTCGTAGTCGAAATTGGCATACAGATTTCGATTATAAATTTTACACCGAAACTTCGTTGTAATTTTACCAAAGCTAATTGGAAATTGCAGGCTATATTAGATGTAGCCACACTTAGACCAGTATAGTTGCAAACTTCTTCAAATTGCTACCAACAGAAATCATCTAGAGCTCGTTATAAAGAGCTGTAGGCAACTGATGTTTATGTTTGTCATTTCGAAAATGTTATTGAAAAATTCGGCTCTTAATTCTATTCTTCTTCGAAATGAGAGAGCTTAGTATGCACATATGAAGTAAAGTATCGTTTCCTTCTGTTCTTCGTTCATACAGGTTCTGCGAAGGTCTTTTGCGAGGAGGACTAGTCTAATGGCTTGCTTGCCAATGATGCAGTGCATTGTGTTGACACCTATTACTTATTGTGATAATAAGCGACGTTTTCAGTCCGATTAGACAATTCGAGCGTTAGTTATTCAGCTTAGGCCAAATATGTCTAGTGATGAGGCAAGTGGTCCCACCTTGGTCTGGTTTTTGTTAACTACATTTGGATTAAGTAACAGTTTACAGTTTTGAAAGAGTTGTGCCATGCATGTTCAGTCCGTCGGCCATACAATGTCTTTATGGGCCGGTACCTACATATGTAATTTAAATTTTGAATTGTTCAACCATATTTTTAAGAGATAGTGGTAATTTGAAGTTGTTTTTGAGTTGAATGTGACAGATTCCAAGGATTTAATCGCGGCTTGAATGGCAGTAAAAATGATGACATGACGCGTAGATATCACATTTCACACGACAAGGCCTCCTTAATCGCAATAATTTGTATCTGAAACGCAAAAGTGATTGAGAAGAAGAAATTCTTTGCCTTTAGACGAAGAATGTTGGTCGTGTGTGAAAACATTTACCTCTTGTAATATAGTACGTAAAATGTTTTGGATTATTTTTAATATCAGTTTTCTAGAATACATTTAAATTAGTCTCTACAAAAGTACAAAAAAATAGGCAGTTAGTGCCAAATATTTGCATTTATTCAGCTAAAAAGTAGTCTTATTAATTCTTACCACACAGATGATTGTAATTTGAATTTAACGGTTAGCTCATGCATACTTCCAATTCGAAATATTAAAAACAAAATGGTGATATACTTGACTTTCTGAACGCACTCCCAGTTCCGAACAAATTTCCGCTGGGGGAATAAACATTTCATTTGAACTTTGTGATTCTTGGAAAAATTCAAAATCAAATTCAACAGGAGGTTTCTAGATCTTCGCAGTTATTTTTCAACAAGCGCGTGTTCGGTGCGTTGAAGTCCTGTTTCTTGAATTCGGTTCCACAATCCCTTTGTAAATATATATATTTTCTTTTGTTATTTACACAAGCCACAAAAGAATAGTGTAAGTTATAAAAATAAGTATTTGTGTGCGCAAAAGTAACCAAAAATTTATTTTCTTTTAAGTTCTCATTGCAATGGCTCATTCATCTGGCTATGACTATGAATTGGAAAGTAAAATAAATGAAATGTCCACTTACTTGGACAGACTCGTGGTTGGCGAAGAAAAGGACTATCATTTTGATCCAGATTGTGCATCATCCACCAGTGCAGAGGCATATGGAACAACTGATTTTAGGAGACGAACACCACCCCTTTCTTATATCCCACGCATGCCGCTACCCATCGCCCCAGTGAGTGTTTATCCACAAAAGTAAGGAATTTTCTTTTTTAGTATAAACAATTTTAAATGAATGTACATAATTGTAGTTACGGCATTCCGACAGCTGGTCCCTCCCAGTGCTCTTTGACTAACGTTACAAGTGCCTTAGCTACTCGCTTGAATTCGAACAATTCAACTCTACGGTTTGTCAATCCCGCTCCGCATTCAAGGACAAGGAAGTGGGGAAACTATAAACAACTAGAAAAGGAGCCTGATACATCCAATATTGATATCAGAACAACAATGGCAGAGCTCGGACTTACTCCAGAATCGTATGAACTTATATTTATTCTAAAATTCATGTATTTCATGTATTGGCTTCTCATTACAGGCTCACAAACAACGAAGTCTATCGATTGTTCTCTAAGTATAACAAACTGGCGTTCTATATTAATGCCGAGTACATTTCTGAGAACATCTATGATGGAAGAACTCTTCCAAATACTATGAGTGCATCAGCTCAAACCAGGCACGCTATATGGAGCAGCAATAAACTTCTTCGGCAATTACGTGAAGCGTTGAAGAAGCACACTCATGTACCTTCCGAGTATCAGGTACCATTAGCCGAATGCAAGCAATCATTGGAAGAACTGCATATGTCCATTTTAAATTTGGAAACTTATAAATTTTGTGTGTTGGAGCATCGTAGGGGTAAATTTATCTCGGTTGAAGCTCGTGGTAAGTTTGCATTTGAAAGGTTAGACATGCAGCATTTTTATTTTTGTTTTATAGCAAATCTTGAACCACTCATGGAAAGCTTGAACCAAGTAATTGAGTGCGTCGGTAAGAGCCGTATGTACATTCAGATTATCGATTGGGCATTGAGCAAAGGCCAACAAGTTGCTGATACCATTTGTGACGGCCCCTCTCAACCATTACCACCATTGCCCGAAGAGGGTTCATTGCAACCACCTGCAAATGGTCGTCCGACGGTGGCAAGACGATATATCGGTTAAATTGTGTACTTTTGGTATACCTATTTCTAAAACTTCAACTTGTAATCGTAAAATTTACTTTAAATTTTCCTAGTAAGAAAAGTGTTTTTGTTCGTGCACTTCAATGGTTTTGTTTAAGCTAAGTAGATATTCGTTTGTTTATTCTGTTTTTTTTTTCTGTTAACATTTAAGACCTGATTATTTCAAGTTAAAATTATTTACTTAATTCTTTTTGGATTTTTATAGTTTTGAATTCGTTTCGTTTTTTTTTTATGTGTGCATTCTAATGTTTTACGAATAAATGAGGCTGCATGTTAGACATCGCTTTCTTTTAATTCTTTGCGAGTTTCATTGTTATTCGTTATTTGTTATTTTGGTATTGCTTGTTTGCAGAACAGACATGTGAGACTTTCGACATTGCCATCAGGAGTTGTCGATGCCGAAGTGACTAGTCGTGGTTTGGATATGTACAGCAACTTTGAGGCATTATCGCCATCACAAGTCAATTTGTACACACATGCACACATGTAAGAAGTTTATTGATCAATGCAATAAAGTAACCACACGGCTTCATAGTTTGACATAAATGTATAAATGGCATCGCAGACATCCCCGTGAGAGCTTTTCAAACTTAATATCGTGGGGTATGCGGTCTAATCTGTTAAACAATGTTGGTTGAAGGTCCTAGTTGCTTTTTGTAGTAAAAGTAAATTTCCTTATTAGGTTAGCATTTGGATGAGTTCATAATTGTACAAATACCACAGCTGTGCAGAATTTGCGTTCATAAACATCAAATGATTGCCTTTGTTGCAAATTTAACAGCAAATTTTGTTTTGAGGATTGCTGCGACATCGATTCTGCAGAACTGGCGTTCATTAATGTTTTCAGAATTTACTGCGGTAAATTTAGAGCAATTTTTTGTTTAGCATTATGAACACACTCTTTGTCTACTGAGCGGGACATTCGAGTTTTGATTCTTAGAAAACACCAACAAATTTTGTTCACTCTACCACCTCTCGGTTATATCTGATATATGTACAACCAAGATAAATAATTGTCATGAGATACCTGTTCTTAAATCTCCTTTCGGATACGACATTGAACTTAAGATCCTTTCAAACTACAGAAGTGATAGTCTGTCCCCTTTATGTAACAAAAATCCCTATTGTACTGAAAATAGTCATCATATAAAGGGAAGTCGTCGAAGTTGAAAGTGGTTTAGTTTATATTACCTAAGAAAACGAGATCAGGGAAAACCGAAATCCGAACATTTTTAGCATGTTAATATCCTTGAAACATTTGTATTTTATTGTTTGAGGTTGCTATTATAATCAGACTCAATTAATGGCCAATTGAACTAACCATGTAGACATCTCTATATACCGATTTTGCTCCAAATTTTAAAGAAGGGAGAGAAGGGTCTCAGCCGATGAAAAGCTTAGAGGTTAGCACTCACCAGATCGGCCCCAATGATTAACCATATGATGCGCACAAAGGCCGGACAATATCAGAGAAAATGTTCTGCAGTATCATCTTAAGATTTGTTTTGTAAGTTTTTCATAAATTTCCAGTGTATCTTGGCACTCAGCTGAGTCGCGAAAGTTCTTTCGATCTCTTACTGGTTTGGTCTGGTCTGGTTTGGATATCAGAATTTGTACCATGTTCCGAATATACATTGGCCCTCGAAAACCGACATCCGTTATACTGGACGAGTGCCTTGTGTCGATTGCAAATGATTGATTTGGTTGACAGTTTTTTGATCAAGAAAGAGCCACGTCGTTTTGTGGAATTGGGATACTGGGTGATTTGTTTTGTCCAGGAGTTAGCATAACTCGTGTTTAATTGCGTCGTCGATATCTTCATAGGGGGCTTGATGGCATATGAGGCTTATACCCTCGAATTTAGCCTTAATGGGAATAGATATGACGTGCTTGTTCAACTAGCTCAAGCTTAGCGCTTGTTGCCTGAATATCAATTTGCTATTCATTCACTTTCATATTGGCATCGCGAAATCTTCTGTAATATGTACGTCCGAATTGACGGTTATATCAAACAAAAGTGTCGGTGGTAAAATCTCAGCGGATCCGTAAGCATCCTGCAAAAAATTAGAGTGCGAAAGAGAAGGAAATAGTTAGGGGATCGACAGATATCGTTCCATACATACTTACGCACTTAAGTGATGCAGGAGGTAAACCTGGAGATAAGATCTTATACGTGTTGCTAAGGAGTGTGATGCCTCTGTAATTAGCTTAGTTGACGAAGTCTCCTTGTCGATCGGGTTAATGATGCTTGGATTCCCTTCATCAGGCATGCTCTCATTGGACAAACTTGTTGGAATGAGTTGGTGGTTGCTTTCTACCGTGGATGTATTCAATTGTTTTAAACAGTTCGGTAGATTAGTTTTCAGGGCCAGAAGGGTCGGCATAATGGGTTCGAGATGGTGATATTATCAGCTTGCATTGATTCTGTCCAAACTGCTGACCAGATAGAGTTTAGATCAAAAGCATCAGGCGCAAGCTCTTCAGCAAGCGTGGTTGAACGGCGCAGATGGGGTGTGGCAATGCTGCACAGTACAGGCAGCCATCGTGTTGGCGTGGAAGTCAGACCTTAAAGTCATGCTGGATTGTGCCACCCTTAACGGTGATGCCGATTTCTTAGAGTGTGTTGGTCATAGTAATACCAATTGATCAAAATTTCGAGAATAACAAGACTCGAAAGCAATTCTCGCTCTAGCATAACACTACTAGTGGAAGTGTCCCACAGCAGCACTGGAAGTTATCTTGGGACTCATCCATTACACTTAGTGCTAGAAAGCATTGTGAAAGAAATCATTCTATGAATAATCAAAGAGGGCGTCTCAGAGATAGTGAGAAACATTTTTCAAATCATCCCCGCTTTTGGGCTGGCCTAGGAATGGCTTGGCGGGAAGATTGGTTGCTGAGTAGGAAAAAGGAATGGAGCTTAAAGTCGGCATGCATTCAATGCAAACAAAAAACCATAAATTGGTACACGAACGGGTGCAAAATATCCACAGAAACTGAAGCAGGAATATTATGATCCAGAATCAAGTACATACTTGGAAGTTATGGTAATATTCCCCAGTATTGTCCAAACAGACGTCTACATGATCGAAAAATATGTCCAAACTGTCTGATAGCCAGGCCGCCATCAAGGCATTAAGCTCACATAAAATCAGGTCTACATTCGCCAAGATAAATCGTCTGAGTAAGAATTACTGTTACTGCGGACCAAACCATGTAGGAGTAGTGGGATGCTTCATTTCCCTTTACTCCCATGCTGACGAATTAGAAAGAAAAGGCGGATTCTGCGGGTAAGGCGGCATACGTTACGGGAAGAGCTAAGGAAGGAAAGAACAAAACTTTCGAAAGAACTCCCTAATCTAAGGCTGGTCAAAGAATTTCGCAGGAATTGTAACTGAAAAAAAACAAGGTTCCTATAAACATCAACAAAAAGGGTCTGCGCATTCTTACAAGCTTCTTAATGGGTCACTGTATACTTAAGGATCCCCTCACCAAATTGGATATAGAGCAACGTTTAAATTGCAGATCCTGCGGAGATGTTGAGGAAATCCTAGGAATGTAGACCACTTATCCAATTGGGTGCCTATCATCGTTAGATCCACTGCAGATACTTCGGTTCACCAAGAAACTGGAGGCGGTGCAGGAGGTACTCTTAGTCGAGTATCTAGTTCGCAGTACGCTCACACCGCTGAAATCAATTTAATCTAATCCAATATAATACCCCACGTGGTTCACAGATTTAGGTCTCGTGTAATTCTGGACTGGAAAGAGCCCAGGGGACCAGATCGGATACCAGCTGTAGTTCTCAAAACTGTGCATCAGAACTAACACCTATTCTTTGTAGACTTCTATCTACGAATATTTTCCATCCTGCTAGAAAAATGTCTACATTTTAACAATTCCTAAGGAAAAAAATTAATACTCGTAAAACTCCATAGCCCTGCTATTTATTTTAGTCGTATCTAAACTGATGGAAAAGTTATAGCCGAGATAGTTATATTTTAGATGGTCAGTCAGACTAATAAGCGCCCAGCAGAATGATTTTCGTAGAATCTATTCAACAGAAGACCTAGGACGCCAACCCACAAACAGCACGGAGAATTAACAGACATCACCCTCAACATCTCAAAAGCGTTTCATCGAGTGTGGCGTAGGTCGCTCATATGAACCCGCACAATTCTGCGTATGGGTAGAAAACTTTCTTCAAGAGACAAAAATGACATGCCTCAGGTGTCTTTTCTTCCACCCACTTAACTGCTCGGTATTTATGATGTGATAGATCAGTTTTAAATAAAATACGTAAAAAAAAAGAAACAAATTTTTTATATCCGTTTATTTGTACATATTCTAATTATCTATGAAGGCAAAAACAAATCAGTGTATGGAATTTTTGAAAAAGTTCCATTGGCGATGTGTAGAACAATTTTACTAATAGCTTCCACTATAGATGGTTTCAATTCTGAATACATTTGGTCCCAGTTTTCATTCAAAAATCGATTCATATTATCTCCCAAAGCTTTGTCTCCGTTGAAAAGATTCTCCAGATGGAAAAACATCTTCTTTGGTTGCAAATCCAGATGTATTTTAACAATGTTAAGATATATTTTACCATCCTTTTCCACTGTGGTACATTTTGCTTTTGCTATAGCAGTGGTGTCGTCTGGAATGAAATTCGTAATGTTTACATACATGTAATGTTTAGTAATTTTTTTATACTAATACAAAAATAGAAAATTATAGAAATAAAATCAATATCTGTGACGACACTTGTCAATGATCAAACGAGTATTTTACTCGTAAAGATCACTATTGAGTTATGTCTATCTACAGTTAAGGTAGTTGTTACACCTGCTTTTCAAGACTTTAAAACCGCTATTAAATGCAATGTTCACAAAATTATCTAGAATAAGTGTATCTAATCTAAATCTCACATGCTGCTAAGTGGTAGACAATCAAACTCAAATGGTGTGGTTTAACAAGAATGTTTGAAGTGTATTATTGTTTTCGTCTGAAATTGCAATATTATATAGGATTTGGTGACCTTTAAAATCATTTTAATATCCAAGTTCTCATATAGAGCCATTGATTTCTGTCAAGTGATTTGAAGTCAAGGTTTGTATTAACGTTCAATTCAGGCATTCTTATCTGCTCACGTAGCAGGAAATCAGGATGGCATTCTAAACTGGGGGCAGGATCAGGGTGTCTGATATTATAAGCAAACTACAATTGTACAAGGTGGCGCAAAATAAATCATCCAATTTAGCTTTTGAATTACTTTTTTACTAAATAAAAAAAAATGATTTTGAGTGATGGAAATCTTTATTTGGACCTTTAAAATTTTTTCTGTTAAGTGGAAAAGATGATATCCGCCAAAATGCTGCCGCCAGTGTTGATACACATTTGTGCCCGTTTTAACGGATTTTCCATGACTTTCCGCAATATTTCCGGTGATAACTGTTCGCATTCCTGTCGAATATGCTAAGGGCTGCGTTTGTCTGAGGCTTGTTGGCATAAACGCGCGACTTCAAGTAGCCCCAAAGAAAGAAGTCTGGGATCGTTAAATCGGAAATCGACGTCGAAATTCACGCTGCGCTAACACCACCGACCGATTATTGGTAAAAAAAATCGACACAATTATTCCACGCTCTTGCGGAGTATAGCGCTCCATTGCTTGTCTGTTTGCATACTGCAGCTGTCTAGTTCACAAATGTCAAATATGATTGACGTACGACGCCATTTGCAAAAATTATAACATCTTCCGATAGGATGATTAATTTTGCGCCACCTTGTACATTAATTTGTATGTACAAAGAACACTAGATGTGAAACGTACATACATACATACATTATCAGAGTAGCAATTGCAATTGAGTCTAGCTGATTATAAGAGAGCTGCAACAACTCTGTCCAATCTTCAGGTAATTAACTTCAGTTGCGCACTCGTCGTTGAATCTTCTCTTCCAAGGCCCTTCAATATAAAAGGAATGGAACATGCTCAAAGAATTTTTCGTTCAAAACGACCGGGGATATCTTTATCTGTCTTCGATGAACTCCATGTTTCCACGCTTATGTTATGTCTATGTCTAGGAATGGGATGATACTTAAAATATCTACCTTTCACGTGCACATCCTTTCATATTCCTACCTAGTGATCAAAACCAATGGCAGCTGCCAACAAGCCATTAAGGAAACTGCATTTGATGTGCTTGATTTCATCAGACTTTCACTAAGAGACCCCTGATTTGACGAGGAATGTGGGCAGGTATAAACAGCAAAATGTTGCTGTAAAGAAAGACGAACCCTACTCAAGAGTTCTGCAGAAGAGACGGGAGAAACATTGGCCTTTCCGAAAGCATGAGAAGAATTCAGTCCATCTGACCAAACCGAAGTGAGAATAGAAATATCGAAACTCTAATGGTCTGTCTCCTGGGCTATTTAAACCACCTGGAAACCAGCAACTCATTTCAGATATCTGGTAAGATGAGTGTTTACCAGATGTATGTAATCTCAGCATCGTTTCTTCAACATCGCGTAAAGGATCCTGTCAGGCATATTGCGTATACGTCTGAATCTTTGCGTCGAAAAACTGATCAGCCCCTATCAGTACGTTTTTAGGCTAGGGAAATTCACAATCGACCAAATTTTTACATTCACCAAGGTCCTGAGAAAACCCAAAATGTCGAAATTGATACTTACCGTCTCTTTATTAATTTTAAAGTTGCTTATGAAAACATTTATAGAGACAAGCTATAAAAATAAACTCGTCCGTCTGCGCAGGATAAAGTTGGAGACCGCTCGATGTACATATCTGACAGTAACATCAGAACTCAAACTCTTGTCAGTCGCTGTTTTTTTGGGCTAAAACGAGTAGCATCTATTGGGCAATTGGGCTATTTAAAGTGGGTGTAAATTAATAGAAGTATATTCCAACTAATTTAAAAAGTCTAGTCAGTTGAGTGTATGTCTGCCCGTTTTAGGCCAGGAAAGTTCGAAATCCACCAAATTTTTACACTCCGGTTGTCGTTCAAATTGGAACCCACCATATGCATATGGTAGCAATTACGAAAACCAGTTGTATAGAGCCTAGAGCCATATTTCAGACTCTACGCACGATCTTTTTTACACTAGTCCTAATTTACGGGAGCTAAGCACCGATTTTATCGAAGGCCCTTGAAGATATCCTCAGTTGCTTTGGCCGAAAAGATAGTTGGTTCTTTTTGGTTAACCGGCTTTAGAGCAGAAGATTCAACGACGAAGTACATATACGAGGTGTACAGCGACATCGATCTAGTCAAAAAATCTCCGCATTAGAAGTTTCAGATGGCTAAGGCATGCTACGCTCGGCAGAGTGATAATGCAGTAGGCTCGCGTCAGGGGGCACGCACAGATAGAAAGGGATCTTGCCAAACTTAGAACGTGTGATAAGCAAGGACCGGGCTAGTTGGCGAGGTTTGTTGCTTGACTCGTAGGTTTGCCTAGAACTAAACTACATTATGTATGTATGTAGTGAAGCTAACAGCTTTCAGTTTTTCATGGAAATTCCAAGATGTTTTCTTATATTTTTCGTTTATTTAGTACGGTCTTTCGAAACTTGTTTTCATCTTTTAAGAAACAGTACCTAAGGATTTAGGCTCCAACGTATTCAATAATTTTAAATAGCGGTATTTACATATAGGGAAACGACAAGTAGCCTACTGTGTTCTTAAAGTGAAAAAGAGTTGTGGTTTTGTAGGAGAACACTGCAAAATTTCAACTACGTCATTGTTTTTGGTTTGCTATTGGTTACATCGGTGAAGCAAACTGTATATTTTTTTACTGGTTTAATGAAACGATGCAGAAAAGGGAAATCATCTCAGTATATCGCTGTAATCGCTTCAAGCGATTAGGCGAACTGAACTTCAAAATTCCCTTAAGACTAGGTTGTGTATCAGTACAATCAAAGTGGGCGATAGCAATAGCGGTGATCCATCATCACTCACCAGATTATATTTGGAATACGGATGTAGTCAAAGGAATACCTTGTTTATTTTATGATTTTGGTTCTGTTATTATTTTTATGGTCGATGTTTTTATTTACTTCTTGATGCTGTTTTTGCCTTTCTCGTTATTGCTATTGCGGTTGTTATTGTTTTGTATTATTGTATAATTTTTCTTGTTATTACTTTTGTTATTATTATTGTTTGGCTGCGTAAAGGAATAAGAGTAATTCTGAAGGGGTCCAAAAAATTCCTGGCAGAGACGAGGAAAAATTCCGACTGGATTGTGTTTGTTGTCAGCGTTGTAGTTAGCAGTAATATGACTCTTATTTAGTACCAGTTCTGAGAATTTGTGTTAGTAAAAAAAGCAAATATTCAGCGAAAACAACTAATGATTGGCCTAGTTTATCGTAATTAAATGTTCTTGGAAGCGACGTAGGGTTAAATGCTGTATACGAAAGGCGAAAAAGATGAACTATGATGGAATGGTCAGCTTCAAGGATCTAAAAGGTGTTACCCCAACCAAGCTGTCATTCTGTCCGCCATCTTTTTATTTTAAAGTCAGGCAATGAATAGTTTCATGTTTCAACGAAACTACTAAATCATCCAAATTTATTTTGTACAACAGCCGACGATTCGCGAAGTTAATAATAATCCAGCTGAGCATGCCATCCGTAGAACTGTAACACCAACATGTCAAAAGAATGCGGGTATATCTATACTTATTGGTCCGTCAACTATGTACATGTAAATTTTGTGCACAAACTTTGGTCTACACCCGTGTTAAGTCCAGCTGATACAGTTATTAAAGCCAAATGACCACGCGTCGATCTTTTGCTTATTGAGCTCTAAAGCGGTTGCAAACTGAGGTGTTGTTTTATCGCACGTACATATGCGTTCAGCAATGAAGCCCATTTTTGCATGAGAGACCCCACAGACCCCATAATATTCTGAAAAGAACACAGCTTCGTTTGCCACCCTGGAGGCATCATCAGGCCTTATTTCTTAGAAAATAAAGTCCAAGCTCTCGATTATTAAATGCAGTGGATTTCGAAGACACGTGCTTCCAGCAGGATGGCGCTATTTGCATATCGTCGGCTTAATAAGAAAACCTCGTAACTCCGAAATTCCAATTTTTACAGGAGAAACGAAAGAAAGAGTTTATTCGTTTCTCTGTTTTGCTTGGTGGCTGCGATTGCTGTTACCCTGGCGGGGGCTTGAACTTACCCCGGCCAGGTCACAAGCAAACATATTACCTACTATTCCGTTGCCACCTAAAAAGAATGCTGTCTGAGTCAAAATTAATAAACACGCTTTGCAATTACCATTCTTACTGATTGTGTATTGGGGATTTTCGAAATTAAAGAGAGTACGCATACATACGCATTCATTATTCGGCTATCTGGATATGAAATTGTAGAGTTGAAATGCAACTGAAATTTTTTTTCGGGTTTAAGGGCAGGGGATTTTAAGGAGACGATAAGTCTAAGAGCCTGCAGCAGTTTTTGGGTATAAAATGTAACCGAAAAAAGTTGATGAGTTGAAAGCTGGGATAAGGTTAATGCTATAAACTAAAGTCTTGCACAGAGTTTTCACAATTTCAGTCAGTACAATCTTTCAGAAGACTGTGAAATCACGCCGATGATATTGATATTATTACCAAACCGTTTTCGAGTACAGATGCAGAGGCGCCTAAAATAGATCTAGCGGTAAATAAGGGCAACATGGACGAGTTACACATGTTTCTTACGACGCGACGGGGAAAAATTGACTTTATCGAAAACGGTTGATCTTTTTGTATGAAAAATTTTTCGTAAGATATTCGGCCTGATTTACGTTCAGGGCGTTTAAATCAAAAGATTCAACGACGAGTTGTACTAGCTGTACAACGACATCGATGTTGTAAAAACTACGCATTGGACTGACTACTACATGTAGGGGCAAAGCAGAGGAAGAAGGCCTAGCTTTATATGGCATGTAAAAAAGAACGAGATCTCAACCAGCTTTTAGTACGTAACAAGAGGCAGTTAGCTGGTTAAGACCCAGGTTTACTCTAAGACTGTAATGTCATAAGAAATTTGAAAAATTTTATGTGTAACAAAATGTGGTCAGTAAAAAAAAAATTAATGAAGAATAGGGGACACAGGTGACTTCCTTGAGGAACATCTGATCTACAATTTTTTGATCGTGAGTAACAATTATTATCAATTAGCACTCATTGGACCCCTTCTTTTAAAGAAAATAAAATTTGGCTTAAGACGCTGGAGTGAAAACCAGGTGCTAGTGGTTATAACGCCACGATGTGAGAAGTTTTACAAGAAAAAAAATCCCTGAAGAACAGAAAACAGACCCAATTACAGTTAAACTTAATAACTGTCGTTTAGAACTAATCACAAACAGAAGGTGATCAAAATTTATCGTGTGTCATGAAAATCGCTGGAAAATAGATTTATGCTTCAAATGGCAGCACTAATTGGAGCAGCTAAAGCAAAGGACATTTTATAATACCCTCTGCCTCGAGTCAAGCTTAAATTAAAAAATAAATTTTCACTTTTACTTACCAAACACAATTTCACTCTTTCCTTGTCCCACAATTGGCAATATGAGTACTCGACCGTCTATGCTATAAGGACCAGTTAAAACGATCTTTGGCAATTGTGCGTGCAGCTCAAGCACAAGATCCGAGGGCTCCTTGGAAAATCCACTAAAACCAGAGAGCCAGTCAATTAAATAATTCAAATAAGTTCACAAATATTTAAATACTTACGAAACTTTAAGCACAGTGGCCTGGCTAATACCGGTCAAGTCGATATCCTTAAATTTAAACTCAATATTCACAGGACTATCGGGAATTTTTGCCAAAATCAAACTCTTAATATGCAACGGATCAAATGGAATAATATTAAGACCACGATGTCCCTTGCTATAGTATGTCCGAAGAATTTTCGTTACCACAGTGCTTATGCAATCGCTGTCTGAATATTTGCATCGTTCAATATCAGCGGCTGAAAATACCCAAGTTAGTAAAGGATCTTGACTTTTTGGGTCACGTGCTTACGGAAATCGCCAGCAATTGTCATAGATACGAGAACCGTCAACGAAATTAAAAGTAACCCGAACCGAAACATATTTGCTGTTAATATTTATTAATAATTAATTTCACTTTCTTCTCTGAATAAATTCTAAGTTATAGGCGTCTAGCCTTTCAAAGTCGATTAAATCCGCTAATGAGTGGCGAACGCTTTTTATATCTTTCTAAGATCAACCTGTACAAAGCGATATTTGTTTAGCCAACAATAAAACAGTGCAATTCGTTTCGGCGTTTTTTTTCTTCTGTTTTTATTATTTTTAGTTTTTATTGTTTATTATTATAATTCCCCTTTAAGCCAGCCATTTATCCATGCTCAGTTTTCTTCGACATCTTGTCAACGAGGCTGTGTTTGCTTTTTGGTGTAATTAATGAATTAATTTGTGATAAACAATACAGATCTGTGTGAAGATGATTTTAAGCTGCTTGCTGCCCATTAGCTTAGATGAGGAACTTGTTTAGATAAGGTCCAGTCTTACCAGCTAATTCTAATTTTTTTTTGTTTAATAAATTTTACCGAGTGATGAATTTAATTATGAATTAAGCTACTTAGTGAAAGGAGCAGAATGGGACGCTTTGGAATCGTTGAAAAATAACCTTGGGCGCTGATAACATGCGGTTTTCAACCACGTGTCGCGCTCGGTATTTGAAAACTGTTGGAATTATTTTTCTATGTGTGGCTGGGATTAGTTTTAAATGGTGTTGGCCACTTCTTGGCCAATCATTGCGAAGGTATTGATATTTTAAGCGGGAAAAGAACTGTCACATATTTTCAGACTGTAGTGCTATAGAGGTGAATAGAAGACTAGAGTGAAGAGAATAGTGAGAAATGTGTGGTTCTATAGTAAAATATTTTGGCGCCCAATTGGGGCCTAGTCTTCTCCAACCATTAGCATATCCGAAATGCGTAGTTGAGAAGCTTTTTATGAATGAATAGACGACATTCACGATAAGTGGAGCGTAAAAAAAAGTTTGTTCTTGAAAGCAGGTTTTTATTTTAATGCCAGGACGTACGAAAGTTGCTGCATTGCTTATCCTTTTTGTCCTCCACGTGGTTTCGGTCATTAACAGACTGGGAGCTCTGGTAACGCTGGATGTTTAGAATCTTGGTTAAATCTCTTATTTCTTCCTTTGCTCTATTAAGCTCAAAGTGGCTACATACCAAAACTTACCAATGCCGTCGATAGCAGTTCGGATGAAGTTTATAGTAATTTGGCCGCCACACACAACGGCTTTGATGCCAATCAATCATAATCTCCGATACTGAACGCAGTTTTTACTTTCTCAATTCTGCCCCGGCGTGGAGCACATCGCTTATTGCCACCAGGAATAGCAAGGGTGATAGTACACAACCTTGTCAAACTCCGCTGCGTACCTCAACATCCTCTGATGTTTTTCTTTTGTGTAGGACGTGGACATTTTGTACCCTCATAAAGAGCCTTGTTAATGGCTCCATTATACTACCAGGAACGCAACCCATTTTCAACCCACTTCACTGATGCAGAGTTTGCACTCACCACATCAGCACCGAAGATCTGACACCTAATCCAAGCAAAGGCAGGACAATAACAATATGCTTCGGATTATTTTCTTTCTGCTGAGGGCCAAAAAGAATGCCGCTGATTTCTTACAAATGTTCGGGAGCAATCGCTTAGTCCACCTGCGTCTTGGAGAACCGTGTCACACACAATTGTATTCATGAGAAACCCAATCGTCAATGGAGGCCCTCACCATCAGCACTCACCATCACGTATCAACAATTAGCACCGAAGATCTGACACCTAATCCAAGCAAAGGCAGGACAATAACAAGATGCTTCGGATTATTTTCTTTCTGCTGAGGGCCAAAAAGAATGCCGCTGATTTCTTACAAATGTTCGGGAGCAATCGCTTAGTCCACCTGCGTCTTGGAGAACCGTGTCACACACAATTGTATTCATGAGAAACCCAATCGTCAATGGAGGACCTAAACGAGGATGAAGAAGAAGAAGACCCATCGCAGGATCAGGTCCTGAAAGAACAACCTTTGAGCCTTGCTTAGCAATCTCATTGAACATCTCATTTCCCGCACTTCCAGTGTGACCTGGGACCCAGACAAGAGTCAGAGAGACTAGACTTTCAAAGCATCACCTTGGTTGGGTATATTTCTCACACTTCATATTTAATTAACAGATTAGCTAGCAATGTTTTCATAGATAAAGATCATTGGTCGACAGAGGGTCAATGATTTTGTTATTAATTTGCAAGTAGTTGTTAAAGTAACTAAGTATTATTGATAAATTTATATATTTTATATATAACAATGAGGTTGTAAATTACTACAACTAGTTTGGTTTTGAATTATTCATGAAGGAGCGGGTCTCTATTTAATATTTGGCCTTAAACTTGGTTGTCATACCTTTTTACTTGCATTTCAATGATTTTTTTTATCATTTTGCGAGATAGTTTATTAATGATTAAAAACAAAAATCAAAAAAGCCCCTATTAAATCAGGTACAATTAAAAACAACTATGAGACAATTAATAATGAGCAATAAATTAAGTTCAGTTTTGTTTTGTTATAAATTCTTTAAAACCAAGGAGCTACGTTAAGTGGTGAAAAATGGGTTTAAATTATCTTTTTTTCCGCTAAAATTGGACTGCGATCCAAGTCTGAAAATTACGACTTTATTTCAATTGCAAGAACCGGTTAATTTTTCATAACGTAATGTGATCATTTAATAAATTAAAGTGTGAGTTGAATAAATATTTTTACGAGCGTATTGTGAGCCTGACTGCACGTGCATATTTGCGTAATTGGATAGCATAATAAATGAGAAAAGATATTTATACTTCCCTCCATACCAGAGGGATTAAGTTTATGATTACCTCTCAAGTAGCCTCTCTGAACAAATGTTAACCTCGCCCTCATGGCGTGTTATTACAAACAATGTCAACCGAGTGCAAAGCGGGATAACTTTGCGTCCTGGCTTCAGGTGGAGCATTAGACAAACAACCCACCTCATAAAACAATTTTGTTACGCGTATTCAACTGATAGCCCACTGATAGCGCATCTCCTTGCCGAAATCCGGTACACGTTTGGAATAGTTCAGAAGAACTGTTTCCAAACTGCACATTGCATCGCGTGTTTTCCAGCGTGAGGCGACAAAGCTGGATTAGTTTGCGCGGGTTCCCGAATCGGCCATCGCCATGTAGAGCTCACGGCGATGAATGCTATCATATGCGGCTTTGAAGTCGATGAAAAGATGGTGAGTGTCGACTTGAAATTCGTAGGTCTTTTCCAGGATTTGCCTTAATGTGAAAATTTGGACTATCGTCGATCTGCCGGGCCGGAAGCCACACTGGTATTTGCCGATGTGTGTGTTGCAGAAAGGCTTTAGACATTCACATATTATGATGGATAAGATTTTATACGCGACATTTAGCAGGAATATGCCTCTGTAGTTTTTGCAAGACATAGGATCGCCTTTTTTGTAGATGTAGAATGTCCAGTCATCGGGCATGCTTTCATCCTCCCATACTTTGTTGATGAGTTGGTGCATGCACCCTACCAAAACATCACCACCGTATTTGAAGAGCTCTACTGGCCGTCTATCAGAGCCGGCGGCCTTGTTATTCTTCAGCTTTTTGATAGCTGTGCCGACCTCTTCGATACTTGGAGGGGGGACTGCTTCTTCGTTGACTGAATGCGGGTGTTCTTCATCCCCTACTACTCTCTCTACATGATGCCCATTTAGCAGCTGCTGGAAGTGCTGCTTAAAAACATCTACTATTCCCTGTGCTTCGGTAACTAGGTTTCCTTCACTATTTCGAAGAGCTTGCGTTCCGGGCCTGAAGCCAACTGCCAGTTATTTGGCTTTTCTATAAAACATCCGAATGTTGTTTCTATCGCGGTACTCCTCGATATCCTTGAGCTGGGAGACTGCGTATACCCTTTTCTTCCTTCGCAGAATCTTTTTCTCCTCCCTTCTTCTGGCTCGATACTCCTCCATCGCTGTTCTAGTTTTGCGCCGCAACGTTTGTTTGTGTGCATTCTCCGTCACCTTTTTCCTCCGTACGCGCTCATCATCATACCACGGGTTCCTTTTGGGCGGTGGTTGGTATCCAACGGTGGACTCGGCTACCTCTTTGATGATGTCACGGTACTGGTTCCACAGGTTGTTGGCATTTGTGGATGGTGGGTGCACAGTGGAGAGTCTCTCGCTCAGGCGCTCTCTGTAGTCTCTAGCTTCCCGATGCGTGCTAAGGCGTCCAACGTTAAATTTCTTTTTCTGGGTGGTTCGCAGCTTCTCTTTGTTGGACAGTGGAGCTCTGAATTTTGCTGCTACAAGGAAACGCTCAGAGTCGGCGTTGGCCCCTCTGAATGTGTGTACATCCAGGATATTTGATGCGTGTCTCGCATCAATTAGCACGTGGCCTATTTGATTGGCGGTTCGACCATTTGGGGAGCACCAGGTTCCTGTGTGGATTCGTAGTCTCGGAAACCTAGTGCTACTTATCACCGTATTACGTGCTGCTGCAAAGTCGATTAGTCGGAAGCCGTTAGCTGTTGTCGTATCGTGGAGGCTGTGCTTGCCAACTAACCCGCCGAAGATGTTTTCCTTACCGACTTTGGCGTTGAAATCCCCGAGTACGATTTTCGTATCATACTCCGGACAGGCTCCGTAGGCTCCGTCCAGGAGGTCGTAAAATTCCTCCTTGATGGGATCCTCAGCCTCATCGGTAGCGAAGTGTTCACATTTTAGGCCGATGTTGTAAAATGCGCCTCTGATGCGGATCACAGCTAGGCGATCGCTTATCGGCTTGAAGTCAATGATCTTTGACCGAAGCCGATTTCCCACGACGAATCCGCATCCTAACATGTGCAATCTTTTGTGACAGCTGTAATAGATGTCGCAGTTTTGTCGTTTTTGTATACCTGATCTTATCCATCGTATCTCCTGTATCGCGGTAATATCTGCCTTAAAGCGCTCGAGGACAGATTCAAGTTCTTGAGTAGCGCCGGGGGTATACAGTGTACGTACATTCTAGGTGCACACTCTTAATTCATAGTCCTTTGTCGTTCCGGGTCGCGTTGCTATTTGAGGTCCATTATCCGACGCATGTTGTGTCTCTCTCATAACTAAAGTTTTTTTTCGTGGTAGAGAAGTTACCCCGACGGCACAACCTCCGACCTGGAGGGCCAGTTCCATTGTTGAGACCCCTAGGACGAGGGGCCGGTTAAACCGATAACAAAAACCCGCTTCGGTGATGTGAGCGCTGCCGTTGGCCCATTAAGGGCTCATCCGCCACCATCTCTTTTCCAAGACCCTGACTAGTACCTGAAGAATCCTTATCGATCTGAGCTTCGAATACGTCGAATTAGTTCCGATAAGGTGTTGTTTCCGTTGTGGAAAAGGAGACGCCACCGTTGATTCCATCGAGGCAATTCGTTCACTATCGTGTTTATAGTGCTGTTATTTTCTCTTGATCAGCACTCGCGCTTATAAGTTTGGCAAGCCGGATTCGGGTGGACAACGGCCAGTATCCGATTACCACTTGGAGGTAATATAAGCACAGTTGATGTGTGGCAACAGTTACAAAACTGGACCTGCTAGGTTAAAACCAATCAGTGTCTACCCTGTCCCACAACACCCAGCCATCCTATGAAAGGATGAGTGTGCCGATAATTAAATGGAAATTTATAAACATCGCCCTTATCTTGGCGTATACTCCCACTGAAAAAGCTTAAAATAATATGGGACTTGAATGCCAGAATGGGTAAAACGCAACAAGCAATACAGACTACTTCTGACAGCTCGAGATTTAACAACGTGAGGAATACCGTAGAAGAAAAAATAAATAAAACTGGGAAGGAAATCCTAGATCTGTGTGAAACGAATGCACAAGGAGCATTCACTTTTATCCGTGGGAAATGTTGTACGGTCATCGATCACTGCCTAGTCTCTGGTAAATGGTTAGATCTGATAGACGACATGGAAGTACAGGCAAAAACGTTCTCTGACCATATGCCTCTGGTGGTATAGACTCGAACTCACAGACCAGAAATAACGACAACAAGTCTAAGCCTTTTACCGAAGTTATCAATTATCAATCAATTCGCTGTTGCTAAGAACTAACGAAGTACTACAAGTTGAAGATATTAGCCAAATAATAGTGCGGTCAGTCCCAGTATACCCGAGCATGCGATTCTAAATTCGTCCTTGAAATTTTTTGAAAGCATGCTCTTAAACAGGCTATCAGGGTGGGTGCAGCAGAAGGGCCTATTGAATAAATACCAGGCCAGATTCTGCAAATTTTATTCTATTCTTGACCACATATTTACATTAACCAGTTTGGCAAGTCTGCTACAGAAAAAAGGTAAAAAGTTGTGCGCATACTTTGTAGACTTTAAGGCAGCATTTATCTCCATAGACTGGCATATCGTATAAATTCATTTGGATTTTACAGTCAATGTATGTGGACATGTCGCAACAATTTGGGACGGTAGCACGCTCCCCGTTTTCCACAGAAATGGGTAAAAAAGGATGTATGTACATACTTTAAGCGCTCTCCTTTTTGTCTTAATTCTCGATGATATAACAACGGAGGTGAGTAATGCAACTAGAGGATGGAAGATTGTTCAAACTTGTAGCTATGGAAGCAAAGAGGCAAAACGTCACAGGAAATCCTCAAGACTGGAAGCTGCAGTTAGATAACCTTATAAGTGCTGTGAATAAAAAATTATCGCTGGTACGTGTGCCGGTGTATACTGTGAGTTTCGACACACATATCGCTCGTTTAGACTTGAGGACAGGTGCAGTGTTTTCAAGCCGAAGTTGCTGCAATAAAACAAGCTGCGGACATGACTATTGCGGAAAATATTTCAGAAAAAATAATCAGCATCTATGTCGGCATTCAAGCAGCCATTAAGGCTTTGCACTCCACATCGACAAGATCCAAGTTCGTAAAAATCTGTAAAAACCGACTGAAAGACATCTCAGCGGCCAATAAGGTGACCCTGTGTTAGGTACCTGGCCGCACGGATATCCCCGGTAACGAAAAAGCGGACGAACTAGCCAGAGAAGGGCCGCTTATGAACTCCTCAAGGGCCCTCTCTGAAGCCAGTATACCGCTCAGTACACTGCAAAGGGAGATAGAAACCGAGGCCAGTAAACGCTGGTACTGATTACATACCTGCGCACCAAACCATTATGTCTACGACAAAAAGAGATCTACTTATCTTACGGAACTAAGTCGCAGGGATATCCGATTAGCTGTTGGCGTCTTGACAGGACACTGTGTAATAGGTAATCACGCAGCTCGGCTAGGATTACCGCACAACGACTACTGTAACAGCTGCAGGGACGAAGAGGAAATAGAATCCGTTCGTCACCTCCTTTGTGACTGTCCAGCGCTGGCCATTAAAAGAAGACGTGCTCTTGGCAGTTACTTCTTTTCAGAACTGGACGAGTTAGGTAACATTGAGCTAAGCAATGTATGAGATTCATACATTTATCCGGGTGGTTTAACTTAGCGGGCAAAGATTGATAACTAGGTTCCCAGGATTTTTATATATTGGGCACAATGGACTCTTAGTGGTCTAAGTGAGCTGTTGACAATCCTGTCAACAAGGGCATCCATTTACCTAACCCAGCCTTGTCAGACATTCGCGAAAAGTGGGACCGTAAGAAAACTTGTTCGTATTTTCTGGGATTCTAACGTCGAACCTCTCGCTCAGGGCCCACTAAAACGAGATCTATGAAAAAAAAAATTGCCGAAAATTTCTTGACATATGTATGTACATACATATGTACATACAATACAATTTTATAAAGCTCAAATTTGCGGCGCTGAACTGAATTAACCTTCACGATGCACGACTCAGACTCATATTGGGTTACCGCTTATGGCTTTCCGTTTGAATTATTCCAAACCAAAGTTATAAGAGCAACCTTGAATGCTCCCTTGTATAATATCCCTTGTATAGTATGCTGATTTATACATATATTTTTTCATTATTCACTCGCCGCTATATTTACCAAAAAAAAAAAAAAAAGTGACAGACGAAGTGGGTTTGGAATGCAGCTGCCCTTTTTCTTTTGACATTTGATAATTGACTTTTAACATGGTCAAGAAAAGTACTCGTAGGTGCGCATTATAATTGTACCGTCTATTTACACACGGTACCATGGATTGAAAATTGCAATTTGTAGGTTGAAAATAATGCGTATTGCAGTTGACCGACTCGTTATAGTTCAACTCTAGTTGAAGCCTGGAACACTACTACTCAAACTTGCTGACTGCTGTACTGGGTACTGGGCTTTCGCGCCGACGGACCGGATATGATAAAATACGTCAGCCCAGAACTTTAATTAATTTAATTAATTAAGGTTTAGTTATGGCTAAGCTTTTTAACAATAGGGTTTTTTTTTTAAGCAATGGTGTCGGATGTGCCCGAACAATTTCAACTGATCTGCTGTATCATGGAGTTCTTTTGCCGTACTTTCTCTCTTAGTCATTCGTTTCGTATTCTATCTCTTCTTATTTTCCTTGCAATTCTTCTAGTAACGTAAGGGATTCCATTCCGTATAGAGCGATAGGTACTTCTATTGCACTGCATAATCACATTCAGAGTCTCCCAGATGTGTTGTTTTGAGACTAGGTCAAACGCGGATTTGCAGTCTAAAAAGCCGAGGAGAAGGTCTTTATTTTTGGGAGTCCATTTGTCAGGGAGAACTCTTATCGTGAATAGATGGTCTAATATTTGCCCTTCTGGTTTAAAAGCTGCTTGTACCTCTTCCACATTTTCCTCAACAATTTTACTCAGTCGCTTTCCAGAACTCTTGCGTAAGGTTTGTACATATGCTGTTGATTGATCTGTAGGTGTTATAGCCTCCTTTTCTACGTATAGATACACCCTTTTTTTATTTTGAGAGCTTTCCTTCTCTCCTGGGTTGCTGAAAAAGCTTTGTTATATACAGTGGACGTCCAGTATAACGAATACCCGATATAGCGAATTTGCGATATAACGAACGCTTTTAGATTTACATTGACATCTCTAAATAGCGAACGATGGTCACAATTTTCTATCCGATATACCAAACGCATTAATAATTTAACCATAAAATTACTGTGTTCTTGTTGACATTGTGATTTGTGCATCTGTTCTTATGTCAACACGAAAGTTATTTCGTATGTGTGTGTGACCTGAAGGGTTTAAAACTGTATCAAGTTTTGTTTCTCTTTCTCTTTTAGCCGTCGCCAACTAATACATTTTTGTTTGAATTCTTTTTTTATGTCTGTGGCTATGCAGTTTTGAATTTTACGCAGGCTTTAACGCAAAAATATTCACAGACACGAGGACAAGATATCGTTGGCAGTTAAAAAGTGCTTTTATTGTTTTTTTATCAAAAAGAGCGAGTTACTCGTCTGTGTGAAACATTCCGTAATAATTTTGTAGTTCTAGTTTTGTGTACAAAATATTAAAATGAATAAAAAGTCTCAACTTGAAGTGAGACAAAGTCGTAGATATAAGTTATTTTTTTTTCCTCAAAATAATATTCAAAAGATGTGTACTATAATGGCAGGACCATTCAATTTAACATTACCAATAAAAACACGTGTGAATAAATAAATTTATTGATAACTTATTTAAATTTTTTTTATGAAAAGTCGATCGATATAACGAACGCTCTCGATATAGAGAATGACCTCGAACATTATATCATTCGTTATACTGGACGTCCACTGTATTGAGGTCAGTTCCTCAATATTTTCTTAGTTCAGGCGCCAATCCAATTTGTTCATCTGGTTTTCCTGTTTTCATCACTAGAATGGCATTTTTTATTTCTTCTTCGGTAATTGGATGTTTCTCATTTTGAATGGTTGCGTATAATCCATGGGAGATTTCTTTTTCATCTCGAGTACTTTAATAAGTCCTGTATTTGACTTTGTATAATCTTTTCCACGCCTGTAGTACTTTTTTGTCGCTGAGTAGCTTGCTTAGTTGTTTGATTGACCTGGACTGTTTTCCTCTTTTCCCTGATTTTTACTATTTTTTTATTAAAGCTGAAACTTGCACCTTGCCTTAAAATTGAACTTCATATGTAGTTATGGAAACAACAAAAAATGGCCCATATTCATAGTTATTTTTTAAATCCGCGTGCAACTGATCTGGGGTCTAAAGTTAACACCCAGGTTAGACACAGCTAGTATTCATAGAGAATTTGGCAGCTCTGTTTAATTAGATGGACTCTGATGTTTATTCTACTACAAATTGTATTTAATCTGAATATTAAATTTTAAAAATACTTCTTTTTTGCGGTTTTGTTATTTAAGGCAAAATAAGGTAGGAATTGTTATTCTACGTATGCTTTGAAATAAAAAAGAAATTATAAAATTACAGATGAGTGGCAAGGAACTTAAAAGAGTAAGGGAACAGATGTGTTTAAATAGATATAATAAATAACACATAATTAATAAAAATGTGTATTTAATTGAAATGCCGGTTGATGAAGTTCTGACGAAATATCCTTGGCTGGAAAATGCCGTGCATGTCGTCTATATGGGAGGTAACAACAGATGTACAATTATTATTTAAGCTATCATAAACTTCACATTATCTACATACATATGTCACTTTAATGAACATTCCTACCAAAAAATTTTAATGGACTGGAAGGCTTCCAGATACTGGCAAGTCTCTCTTACTTGGTTGGTCTTGAATATTTAATAGTTCACCACGCTGTCTTGGACAAGCGGAAGTTTGGTGCCAAAAGCACTATTTTGCGCAATAATTGCCCCTGAGTTTCCTTTTGATGAAAAGAGAGACTCATACCTAAAATTTATACGCAATGAAATTAGCAGCGCCGCAATTACAAGTATCAAGACGACGAACTGGCAAAACTTCACATCCGAAATGGAACACGACCTCTATTGACATCAATTACCTGGGCGCAAAAATCATATTGTTAAAGAACCTAACCAGCCAAGTCAACGCACAAGCGAA
This sequence comes from Blera fallax, assembly GCA_946965025.1. Classification (NCBI taxonomy): domain Eukaryota; kingdom Metazoa; phylum Arthropoda; class Insecta; order Diptera; family Syrphidae; genus Blera; species Blera fallax. The sequence goes on from OX337244.1 coordinate 97,910,173, forward strand.
CAAAGCAGCACCCATCTCAGGATGCCTGAGAGTCGTCATCTGGCGAAATAAACATCCAAGCGTCGATGGCAAGGTTCGGATCTACAATACCTGTGTCCGTCCTGTGTTAACATATGCCACCGGAACAAGGGCCGACACAACAGTCACTGAGAGAATTGTCTCCAAGACAGAGATGAAAACCCTACACTCTATCACCGGATTTACTCTCAGAGATTTAATGCGAAACGAGGACATCAGGTAACTATGCAACATCCAGGATATTGTCAAGTGGAGTAGACGAAGGCGAAGTGAGTAGACCCGCCACGTACAAAGGATGCCCGACTAACACCTTGCGAAATCAGTGATGCTCGTAAGACCCTCTACTGGACGACTACCTGATTGACCCCCAAAAAGATGGCACGAATGCTGGACATCTGCCTCAATTGATATACAAGACATATAATACATATTTACTAACAAAAATGATTTAAAAGAAAAAAACATCATATGTATATGTATGTATATTAACAAAAGCTAACCTATATCCTTGTAAATCTGTTGTAAAAATAGGATCTAATATCTTAAATAAAAGAAGAAGAAGATAGTTAATTCGAAGTCGGGTCCTGTAGCGCTTCCAAATTCTAATTGGTGGTATCATTACAATATCCACTAAGATATGAAAATCTTGATCTATCGACCGACATTTTTCCTATATAATTTAGCTCGTTATCTACGTGGTACGCTATTTTTATTAATGTTAAACATAAATCAAGTCACTTGCGCAGCAAAAAATTCTTAATTTTTTTTTCAAATTTCTGACGTTAAACAACTTATTAAACATACGTTCTGTCGTGATTAATGTTAGACTCGAGTTTGTCGATTAGACACGGGTTTAAATCGTCTATGAATTACATAAACTCCGGATTAGCTTAGTAACAACATAATATGAGCTTATCAAACATTTATGAATATTCGCCAATATCTTTACAATTTTATTTTTGAATTTCTTACAGTGTATGGATTAACACCTACGAATATGCAACAATTTATTTTTCTTTTGGTCTGAAATGGTGTTTCCATCGGACGCAGAATTAGTATTTGGTTCTAAATAATGAAAGATAGGTTCATGTAAAGAGTGCCAATAAGAGGGCCGTATTTTAAATTTGTTCTAATTCTTTCAGTGAGGTCAGCAATCCCTGAAAGCACAATTTATTAAAACTACAAAAACAGAGAAGATTTGGTAAAACAGTTCGCAAACTACATTCATACGTGGAAGTCCAAATGGTTCGTGAATAGTTTCAAATAGTTGTAGTGAGAGAGTGTCATTGCAACTCCAGATACATCAAGTCCTCATCGTGCACAAGAATTAAACGTTTCAAGAAGCACCTTGCATCGAATTTCACGAAAGATCTGCATCGGCATACATATGTACATATAAGATTCAATTCCAAGTGTATATTCGAGGGTCGTAATTCTTTGAGCGGGATCATTGTTATCCAAGGTTCCCCTCTCGCTCAAAACTAAATTCTTTTTACGTGGTAAAGAAGTAACCCCCACCGCACAACCCCAACATGATCATAAAGAAAATCTCGAAATTTGAGTCTAAATCTTCTAGATTCTTTACGACGCCTTCTATATTTGTAACCTACATATGATGCCTATTATAAGCCTCTGATTGAAAAGTACACATTAAGTGCATGACAGGGGCCAGATGAAATGGTTTGTGGCCGAGATGACTATCGCATTTTAATAAAAAACTGTCCCCCAATATAGCTCTTGTTCCTATCGTCGTACAATCGTCCAGCAGAAAGCTATACATTTTTTACTTCTGCGATCACCACGTTGATCCTTTGACCCTTTTTTTAGCATACGAATTCCATTACTAAAATCGTAGCCATTAAATATTCGTAGACAAGTTTTACTAGGTTTATTATTATCTGACTATGGTAGAGAGAGCAAATTTACCTTTTGCAAGTTCAGAACTTGTTAAAACAATGTTTTTGAAACTCTAAATGAACACTTAATTTAACTGATGGCTTAACCTATGTACATACATATGTATCTCAACTCCTAAAGTCATCGTTATACTTGATTTATGTATTTGTTAGTGCAAAATAAACATTTATAATGTCCACGGCAACAACTTGATAATACATGACTACTCCGGGCAAGGTCGTTTAATTTTTTTTTTTTATGTTTTTAATGCATATATTGCCATAAAAGGCTTTGCTTATAGACGAAATGGTCTGGTATTGTTTTGATTTTTTTAACGGTTTCTAATTTTTAAACTCACTTTGCATACAAAGTTTACGTTTTCTGATCATAGCGGAATATCTGGCAGTTACATACATACATACATATATGAAAATCTGAATAAACACATGCGTACGTATAGGAGTATTACAAAAAATCATTTTTTTTTCTTAGAAGGTGAAAATCTTCCATAGACATTATGAAGGCCGATGGCGAACTTTTATAGAAATTTGACATTTTTAAGCTAATATCGCGTTGACTCTCTGACGTCAAAATTACATGAGAGTTTGTCACAAAGTGATCACGTAGTTTGATCATCAAAAAAAAAATCTGTCGACATTTGAAACGACGTGAATTTTCCGATCAACGCGTTTTCTTTGACCATGTAATCACCCTGTTAACAAGTGAATACGTTACTAAGATAGTTGATAGTTTTTTTAATCGTCATCGCGTTAACCGTGTCCCAACGATGACAGGAAATGACCGATTTTCTCAGTTTTCATCGCTCACCTGATTGGATCGTTAACAGTCATCGTTTTCGGAAGTAGTCGAGTGATCGTTAACGTTTTGCCTGCCAACGTCTTGTGCTTCCAACGGGACAGGACTACGTTTTTTGCTTTATCTTTTTTACGTTTCATATATATGTATGTAATAAATTTCCTGTAGATTTTTCGCTAATATTGTTTCTCACCTGCGAAGCCCTGTGATTTAAGTTTTAGAAGGCTAAATGGGTAAAGTTTTAGAAAGGGGGCCTCTCCCCGATTTTGTGAAATTGTAGAGGGCATTTTTCTGAGTGTTATGGTATTCATATGTAGTATATATGTACTTATGTAGATGTTGAAAAATAATAGTTTACAAGATATAAGCTAAAAATGAAAAAAAGACCTCCATCCCCCCACCTTGGTATAGGTGCCTTGGTTCGCTAAAGGTAGCGACATACCCTTAGCGGAATATCTGTGTTAGGTTCAGAATTCTTACGCTGCTTTCTGCTATAATATTTCTTCTTCTCGGCAATAGTTTAGTTGCTCTGTTTTGGATGCTCTGACATTTAACGATATGCGTTTCTGTAGCATCTCTCCAAGGTAGGAAGTCATATCTGAGCCTTGAATCAGAAAAGAACATGGTATACTTGTTTTCGGGCGCAAGTTTTATGCAAACTTTTATATTTTGGCATTACTTGTCTAAGTTAAACGTTACAATACAAACGAGGTTATTAATGTGTACTTCCCAAAGAAAGCGGAATAATCGTAGACTTTAAGACTAATTTCTATCGCTGGGTATTGTGGACTACGAATATGCATAATGTCATTGGTACATTGATTACCAGCCTGTTATTGTGGCTTTTCTACACATTTTAGAGCTCTGTTTATATCATTCTCATTGCTTCTTCTACAAACAACTATTGCCGTGTATAAGATGAATAAAAGGGGGGCCAGTTATGACCCTTGCGGAACTACATTCTGCACCTTGTATTTATTCCCTACTGCAGAAATTTTTTATTTTTATATGGAAGGTCTTCGCTCTAAGATAGTCCCTTAACCATTCTGCTAGAGTTCCTCTAATTCGTGGTACTTTCAAGACGTCGATTATTTTGTTGTGGTTGAGGATGTCGAACGCTTTGCTAAAATAGAGGAATAGAACTAAGACATGGTGTTTCCTCGCAAGATTTCTGTTAACTAAATTGGCGATATATCCAAGAAGTCTGTTGGTGTTTTTCCCTTTTTGTAAGCCGTACTGTTTCTTTCAATGAATGGCTATATACGAGTTCTGTATTTCTGTGTTTTTGTGATTGGATGCGATTGTGTTACACTTGAGAACGATAGAAAGTGCCTATCGCGAAAATAGGTCACCGAATCGATCTACTAGTGCAGCTGGACACATATTTGGTGAGAAGTTTTTTAATTAATTTAAAATCCTTAAGCCCAAAATGAATAACTCTGTACTTCCGTTTCTTTTAAAGCGTTCAAAATGTGTTAAAGTTGTTATTGTAGCGACTGAGGATGAGTTGGCAGCAACCACCAACCTTTGTGGTAAGAAATAGGCGAGAGGGGCTAGATCTATGTATTTTAGCTTCTTACCACGAGATGAGGCATACATATTGAATCAATGGTGTACATATGTATAAACGAGGTTACAAAGGTAAGATCTAAGCTGTAAGCTGATGCAGTGCTGATACACTGCCACCACCCTTCCGGCAGAACTTTAGATTAGTGAAAACATGAAAACAAAAGTCTACTTAAGGTATTTAAGCAATTATTTGCGAGATTGGATGTATTTTTTGTGTTAGTAGAATTATAAGCACGCAATTAAGAGAAACCCAATTTAAATAAATTTACCTCATTAAATGTGGATATTTGATCGGAACTCATTGATGTACAAACAGGCTGTCATATTTCAGAGATAATATCAGCAGACTTACTAATGCCTGTCCATCATATATTATTATAATACGCGTGAACAAATTGCATCCATATTTTCATTTTGATATCTAACAGCTTGAAACGTGGTTGAAGCCTGCCACCACATTTGAGTTGTGTTTATATCAACACGTATCCCCATAGGATAAGCCACGTTCATTTAAAATTTAAAGCTATGAGACCATAGAACTTGTTTTTGCAAAAAACACACCCAAGGTCGACAAGTCGAAAAGGAGTAGCACGTCGTATCTACTTGGTGAAGCTTCAATGGGCAATTATGTAAGAGCTCCCTTTCATACAAATAAGCAGGCCCGGATGGAACTATCCCAGCAAAAATGTAGCAGTCGTATGGCATTCTCGGTCGATGGTAGTTCACAAAACTTTGGAGGGAGGTGAAAATGGTCCTTATGGCAAAGATCGCGAAATCCACGCACATCACACCAAAAGATTTCAGACCCATCAGTCTAGTTTCCTTTCTATTAAAGACTGGAAAAAACATGAACTTAAGAATTCTTTGGGCGGAATGGACTTATCGTTAGTCTAAGTGAGCCGTTGACACTTTCCTGTCAACTAGGGCATCCGTCTATCTAACCTAACTTAAGAATGCTTTCGAAATCACAGCATACTTACAGTAAAGATAAATCAGTTGAAATCGCCGCAAATTCTCTTGTTACCACCATTAAAAAAGTTCGCTGGTCAAAAGTGAATTTACGATGGTAGCATTCCTCATAGAAGAGGCCTTCAACAACATGAAACCCGAGGTCTTAGTGGATGCTTCATGTTAAGTCACTCGATCAACCAGATTAACAGGGCGATAGATTTAGAACTTGGCCAGTGCAAATCAAAATGATCAGATCAACGCGACACAGCGCAAGGAGGACTACTATCACCACAACTGCGAAGTTACTCATTAGCTTAGAAAAATAAGGATACAGAGTTATAGCTTTGGAGTGGGGTAGTATGTCATATCTAATTCCCACCAAGGCACTCTTCAGCGGAGAAATTCCGTGGACGGAGTCAACGGTAGCCGAACTACTTGGTGAACACCTTATATGGGCTACTTTAACATATTTCGATCTCAGGCTAATGGGGATCGAGTTTCCATTCAATGGTCCAGCAAAGAGCTTATAGTAACGGTTAATAAGGCATTCAACGTTACTAGTCGTCTTTTTATTCCTTTTCGTAACCAATGGAAAAGACGGCAGTAGTTATCGGGGTTAATACCTCGACCATGCTCGACTATGATGATTTCCTTTGAATGGATGCCATCTGGTTGGACTTTCTCTTTTTAGGGGGCTAGTGACCAAAATCTTCTACATTTTTCATAGCTGTTTGGTGTAATGGATAAAGCGGTGAACCGCTCTGGTTATGTGACGACAGCTGAAACCTGTCGCTGAAAAATCCTCTGGATCAGCTTGAAACAGCTCCAAGTTCTCGCTAGATATCGTCAGTCGATTGTGTCTTTATTCAACTAAAAGTAAGAACCAATCTTACGGAGAGCTTGTTGAATCTAAGTTCGATTTGAATGATGTTTTAGGTCCTTTGGATTTCTCGTGATCGAACACGCATTATTTCGACGTTTTCTTCTGTAGTTGGGGTTGATGGTCTGTTGAAACATTGTTCAAATCCTTTCTAACAAAAAAATTGAAGGACAGATGTAGTATGCTGAGGGACAGCTTTTATAAAGAAATTAACACCCATAATTTGCCTTTTGGAAACGGTGTTAGCAGCCCAAAAAAAGTGGAAGTCGATGGGGGACTTTATGTTTCTAAAACATGTGGTCATCGCGAATCCAAAGTATGTATGCATGTGTTAAAAAATACGGTAAATACAGTATTACATTTTTTTTGTTTACAGTACATCTGGAAACTTCGCATTCGATGGCTTGATGTGCAGCCAGCCCTACGGCTCTTCTAATACCTTTGAACCTCCATCCCCATGCATTCCAACATCAGCAGAAGCTTGTTTCTCCGATGCATTTCCGGACGCAGCATGTTCTTCCACCCCGGCAAAAAAGAAAAATAAATTAGAAGACTTGCTCGGGGAAGTGAACACTGAGGTGTCACAGGTGATGACATTGGCCAAAGAAGTGTTTGCGGTGTCAGCAGAATTGAGACTGTATAAATAATCTTTCAGATAATCGCGTGTAGAAAATGCGTTTTAAGTTGCATTGAATCTGGTGAATAGTCTACTTCTCAGTGGGCTTACTTCTTAACGCCAGCCACCTCTGATTATTTCATCTGAATCTGGAAAATTGGTCGACATAGTTTTGAAGGCAGTAATTATTAAAATCTTGGAATTTAATGAAATTATGCAGAAAACCCAAGCTTAAACAATTTTTTCAGCACATTTAATTGATTTGATAGCACTCTCCGCTTTGCAGTTAGAATGACAAACGTATTTTCTATCCGTACTCGGGCTTTCGATAATTTTTTATTGAAATTGTCTTTATCAGGAGACAATAACCTTCCAGGATATGGTCGCATAATGTTATGTTTAAGGGGAAAGGCAGTATCTCTTATGAAATAGAATGCAAAATTGGTGTTGGTGTTGGGAAGTCGTTTGGGTTTAGGAATATTGAATATTGTAAAACCACTCGCTTTCAAAACGCCTCCATCGCTCTGGTCTCCGTTATCTCCAATGTCAACAGCTATAAATGAATAATTGCTATCACACACAGCAAGTAGTACAATACTAAAATATTGCTTGTAGTTGAAATAGAGCGATCCTGTCTTGGGAGGTCACTATTTCAATATGTTTTCCGTCGATAGCACCTACTACATGTGTCAGTTCAGTTAGCTCGTTAAGATCGTCGGAGATTTGTTCCCACGCCATTACGTTTGGCTTATCGAGATAAATGACGTGTAGTTCAGTCCCAATTGCTTCACAAGTTTCAAGAACTATTTCCCGGACAGTCGGTACTTCCTATTTGGAATGACTAGGCCAACATTTGACGGCAAACACCGTGTCCCAAGTATCTGAAATATATGTGTTTTTGGTCAATACAGAAACTATTGCATATAATGCACAAAAACTTACACCAGTGTGAGAGCTTGGCAATATTCTGCGCTAATGGATTGCAGGGTGAAATCTTTTTTTCTTATTTTTTTTTTCAATTAGAGTTTTCAAAAATCCATTGTTCCGGAATACGGATGCGACATTTGGGTCTTGTAAAGTCGGTCCAGAAATCTGCTTTGCCATGGTTCACTCGTGTTGGTGGTACACTTCGTATGCCAGTCGAAAGTGGACATGTTGTCACATTTTATAATCTTAAAACCCTAGTCAACCCTAGGGAGTCAACTAATCGGAAAAATAAGAATAAATGTATCATTTGAGAAATGACTCAAAAGGAAAAAAAACAAAAAGTTTTCTGTTAAAATGCTTTTCGATTTGATTTCGAGTAAAAATACTGCGAGTTGCTCTCAAGCTGCTTTCGAGAATAATTTCGTAAGTGGTAACAGTCTTGACCGCAGCTAGGAGGGATTTGCTTTTAAACTCGAGATTCGAACCTTTTTGAGATTCATTTGATAGACGTCACATAGTTGGATTAGTATCGAAGATTTACTCGTAGAATTCCAACGCTGTTCGTATGTATTTTGAGAGCAGCTAAGTATCGAGAGCGAATATGACGAAACTTTGGACATTGGAGGAAAGTAATAAACCAATTAAAAAACTAAAATTTACCGAAATTTGGTGAAAAACGGCTGAATCTGGATTTCGTGAGAAATTAAAAAAAAAAAATAAATTTTAAAACAATTTGTGGAACAGCTTATTTATATATATAAAATCAATCAAGTTGACCGGTCGTATTATTACATGGCGTGAGAATTTTATTAATTAAAAATAAAAAAAATTGATTCGTAAATAAATTAAAAGTATACGATGCTAGACCCAGCTAACGCCACACAAACTAGTGTTTCCTCATTCGTTAAGCCACCAAAGCCATTAGTTATTTCAAATAATAACATGGAAAAATTGGAAGCAACAATACGATTGGTTTTCAGTAGCAGCAGATATGAATAAAAAAGCAGCAGAAATTCAAGTAGCAACACTCATGTCATCAATTGGACCTGATAATGCAAATATATACAATTCCTTTACATTGGCGGATGTGGAACGCAAGGATTTATCCAAGATTAAAAAGAAATTGGAAGAGTACTTATCTCCAAAGGTAAATGCAACATTTGAACGCTGCACTCTCAACAAAATGGGACAGAAACAAGGTGTATCGTTTGATGAAACTAAAATAAAAAATCAAGGAAAAAAATGTGACTTTGGTACATTGGAAGATTCCCTAATAACAGATAAGATAGTTGTTGGTGTGCTTAGCGATCAATTAGATACTAAACCAGATAGACAGAACCGCAAAAACACATTCAAACCAAGAAACAAAATAATAAACTATTGTCCAGCATTATCGTCACAAATGTACGCATTGTCATAGAAGCAGGCACTATTCTGCAATGTGTTTTACAAAAAGACAAGTGAATGCTATGGATCATGACAACCACGTTGTTAAAAATTCGATTAACACTAACACAAGTGACACAGACTCTTATGAGTTACTATTGCAGGCGAAACAAATAAAGATACAAAAAACAACTGGCATGAAGAGATAATAATAACACAGCTGCCCAGTGCAATGTGCTGCCTAAATCAATAGCTCATTAATCAGCTTGAAAATCCCGGTACAAGGAAGTTGATTGCTTTTGGCGACAATAGAAAAGATGTTTGCGGCGAAATTAATGCAAAATGTGTCGTTCGCAAGCAAAAAGCGCGTATAAATTTTAAGATAGTGGACTATCCTGTTGCACTAATTTTTAGACGATCAGCTTGTGAACAGCTGAAGGTAGTGGTACTTGTTACAGAGCTAAAAATCGACAAAGAGATATTCACCGGATTAGGATGTGTCAAAGACTATGAATATGACATCGATTTAGTAGACAACCTGCGTTTCGAGATTAATACTGCACGTAAAATAGCTCATGCAATTCGTGATAAAGTTAAGTCGGAACTTGATAAAATGATTAAAACGTTTGTAACAGAAAAAACGTCGGGAATCACACCGGCAGTATCTCCAATGGTTGTGGTAAACAAGAACAACAAAAATGAGAATTTGCATTGATTCTTCAGATGTCAACAAGAACATCATAAGGCAGTACCATCCACTTAAAACTATTGAGGAGATCGTAGCAAATATAAAAGGGTTGAAAATATTTTACGTTACTTGACTGTAAAAAAGCTTTTTGGCAAATTAGCGTGACTGAGTGACGTCAAAAATTTGTTCAATTTGACGTACTTGTAGGCACGCAATGTAAGCATGGGCGCCGTGGCTCAGTGGTTAGTGCATTGGATTACTGAGCGGGGGGTTCGAACTTCGAGTTCCAGAAAGCATCAGAAAGTTTATTCACCTCTCGCAAATGTCTGCCAAACGTGAAAAATATAACACGCACAACAAGAATGGTAGCGAGAAACAAGGACCACATACGGTCCGTTACGCCAGCATAGACATATTTAAGAAAAAAAGAGTTTCTAGACGAAACAGCAATTTGGCAATTTCTAAAAATGCGTCAACTTCAAAAGTATCAAGTATAGAATTGAATGAATCATTAAACACTTTGAGGCAAGGTTCTTTCTCATTGAATCTTCTGTTCAGAATAAGGTCACTGATCGAAGCTATTCCCATAAAAATTTCGCAACATTGAAACTCACTTTCTCGTTACTCATTTACCTTAGTACATTACTTAAGAACGTGACTTAAAAATGCCATGACTTGCAGGTGACCATTTCTACATCGGCTGCCAAGTTCCCTTATAACTAATGGCGGTCAGTTTTAGAACTACAAACGAATTTTAAGATTCCATAACTCAATTCCATGTCAGAGTTTTTGTTTTTTAAATTACACGATACTTTCACAGGTATCAAGTCTCTGGTGTACTTTATTTAGCACGTTCGTTGTACAAATTAAATTCAAGTCATGTTTTGCTGCAAATTTTGTCATTAACATACGATTAGATTCACCTTAACAGCATCTTACAATCTGTTGGTCCATAAAAAAATGTTTATTAGTTCTTAATTAAATAATAATTGACTAAAAGAATAAAACAAAAGAACGTTGAACTTTGACAGTGAAGAGAAACTATGTAAACTGCGAACTTTATAGTTTTTAGGCCATTATTATGGACAATTATACAGCATACTCTATAAAAAAAAAAATGGTACTTAACTTTTATGTACTCATAAGGCGCGCGCTGTCGTTTTTAACAATCACGAGAAAATTTTAAAATGTATTTGTTCAGTTGAAGGCAGGTAATTAAGTCATAATTATTCAAATTTAGTTTTCAAAGCAAATAAAATACTCATCTTACTTCCACATTCTCCCGAAATCATCTTAAAACAAACTGGAGAAAAAACGCTTTTGAGAAAAGGCCGAATCCTAAATGAACTACGCATATTGATGCTGCCCAGAAACTTGTTTTTGTACCACTGTTGTATACATATATGTATATATATGTAGGTACTCGACTGTTGTGTTGTACTGGATTCTAGGAATTTAACCAAGAAGTGTTATCGTGTTGACATGATTTTATATTCATGTGCTTCAATTCGGCAATAATTCAAATTGCTTTTGCCATCAGTCTGGCTGCGTTTAAACTAATATCTGCGTCACTTCTCACAAAAAGTTAGGTACCACATACCCTATGTTGGTAGACGAGATAGAATCTAAAACGACATACTCAGGTCGATGCAGACACATTGTGATTTGTGATACCCATGAAAGAGATGCGTCTGTCCCTTGCTCATGGGTGAACCACGTTCTGTACCTATGGGTCAAACTTTTGCTTGAAAACCATCGCGTCGAGTTGAAATAGTTCAGATTGTCTAAATGAGAAAATGTTTGTATCCTCGTTTACTTTCTCACCTCCACATCCTTGATATACATACATATGTAGACCTTTTTCCGTTAATCGTCGTTTTTGAGTGCAGTATCGCAGAGCAGTGTACTCCGTGATAAATCATACCAGAATAGAAAGGAATTTCCTTTTCTTTTACATAAGTCTGTCGGTCCTTGTTTTGTCAAAGTAAAGCCAGCAGGACCATCTGCTGTTTGCCTTCCGTATTGCCTTGAACCATACTTCGAATCTATTTGATCTGGTTCAGATTCTGAATTTCTTTTGACGGAAGCTCTTCTTGTCAGCACTTCACAAGCTTAAATCTAATTTCAAAAGCAGAAATTGCTTTTATTGCTGCCTAGCTATATATTGCCCCTGATTTCATCTCGAATTGTGACTCTAGCTCAGATGAAAGGTTTGAAAAAAAGTTCGTTTAGATACATACATACATATTTAGACTGTATTTGATTGTGTATACCGAAAGGGGACTCAATTTTCGGAATTTCACTACAAAGCTAATACCAAGCCTGATGAAAAGCAATAAATCGACATTTTTGACGCAGAAAAAACGTGCCCTCTTAGGTGCAAGTTCAACGCAAAATGGCAAGATTCACATCTGCTGGTTGACACGTCGTTGGAAATCAAGTGTATGTTCATGTTCATTCTTCAACTTCTTTCTAACGGAGTCCTTAACGCTCAAAACACAATAGCGCTTTAGTGCTGGCGTTCATTTTGTTACGTCCAATCAGCTTTGAGAGGGCTTTGAACGACATCTTCAATCAACTGTTTGCAAACGTCATTTTGCAGATGGTATACATATTAGCCAATGTTTCAATTTGTGTTTTTCTATTATGTAGAGAAATAAATAAAAGTATGCATAAAAATTATTCAACGTTGCTTTCGTTGTAAAAGTAGCATATGCGCCTTATTGTGAATACATAAAATGGCTGGACCAAGATCGGGTCCAAGTCACTTTTAGCACAAATTATCTAACCTAAAAAAAAACTGCTGTGACAACTGTCAAAAAGCAAGCTAAAGTTCAACTCATTCCAACGTTCTCCGCGAGTTCTAGTCACGTTACGATATATGTATTACGTTGTTTGTTACGAATGCCAAAATATGAGGTCCAAAAGCAAAGCGACATGTGGTAACTCCCATTGAATTTCTGTGTTTTAACTTTAAACGCCACTTAACGCTAACACTAAAGCGCTATTGTGTTTTCAGCATAATATGTGAATGTTACACTTGACCATTTTTGTAGCAGCAGTTCCTTTGACCTAGAATTATATCCCGTTAAAACGATATCTTCCACATCAACACGCTTGAGAAATGTGAACAATTTTACTTCTCGAGATCGTTAGAAAATACTCTCTTCCCCATCGTGCCCAAGAGCGTTCTGCAGACGTGATGTAAGCCAACTTCTTTTGAGCACCCTATTGTCATCAGTGAGTGTTGCCAAAGTTTTGCATTCGTTTAATAAAAAAAATGGGAGTTAATGAGTTTTCATTTTTGTCGTCAGTGGGCGAGAATTAAGTTTGAGACTTAGTTTTCTGTCACTGGGAATAGTTTTAATCGATCTTTCATTGTACAAAGGTACAAAGTTTGATACTTTGCAAGAATCCGTCGATAAGATGCTGCCGGCTGAAGTTCAAGTTTTAGAATTGAAAGGTTTTTTAATGACTCGCCTCAAGTTTCCGATCCAACAAGATCACACTCTTTGAGTTCCATCGTTAGACTTTCTAAGGTATGCGACAGCAGCGAATCCCTCAAGCGTAAAGACATATGTATACATATATAACAGGGCTTTGCAAGTGTGGCTATGATACGTAACCATGTGATGTTACGCTTTGAGCATTTTATCATGTTAATTTTTCTACCTACAGCTGCTTTAAAAAAAAATAGCAGTGAAAATGCAAATAGTATAAAATCCAATGATAGCCGTGGCTCAGTGGTTAGTCAGTGTGTGAACCAGTGTGTGAGTCAGTGAATCCCGGAAAACACCAAAAAGTTTTTTCATGGTCTCACTTCTCGCAAATGTCCGGCAAACGTTTAATAACTGTCATGAAAAAGCTTCTCAAAAATAATACAAAAATAGCATTTCGGATATGGCTCTAATTTGTAGGTCCCTTCCACTTGTGCGAAAAAAGATAACATGCAATATGGTCTGGCATCTCTCAAGAGTTATTCTCTCCACTCTACATTACGCTCCAAAGACCGTGGCTTAACTTCGGAAATAGCTTCCTTCACATCTGTCTAAAGGTGCCCAATCGGGTTGATGTGCGGCGATTGACCACGTTATTCAATGACAGCAATGTTGGTAACCAGAAAACACTTTTTTGCCTAAAACACTCATACACATGATTGGCATATCCAAATCTGCATGAGATAAAATTTTCTGAAAAGAAACAAAGAATCTGGTGGGGTCATCCCCTCAATTCAAAGCTGCTATCTTCACAAAAAAATTCTGAACCACAAGAACAGAATTCACAAGCGCTTCAAGCTTTAAGAATTTTCGGTGGTTGTGCGATTTTTTTAGGAAGTGTGTTTTTTTTTGTGTGGGTACGTGAAAATCTTCATAGACGCTATAGACACCGTATAATCATAGAAGTGTCAGATTTCTATCCTGTGACAACAAGGAAAATAGCATAAGTCTACTTATTTCAAAATTGAGTTATCATACAATCAGAGGCGCCATACTCGATTCTATTATTGATTCTAGAATTGTACAGAAACAAATTTTTTCTCATCTTCATTTCTGTGTCAAAAACTTTCTCATACTATGGATACTTCTTTTTCCTAAACGCATGACAAACCTTTAAAGGACTCTTCCGAAAAATTGTAAAAAACAGCTTGTGCAGTTTTTCTTGTTGCCACAGTATTGACTAAAAACATCCTTCTTCTTGCTTACCACAACTGAGTTATGTATCTTATAGAGTATTTGAAGCTTCAAACCAAATAGCATAACGTGAGCCAGATAGATTTCAAGAAAAAGGACCTGCTTGTACCGTCGTTACATGCGGCTCTTTCTTATTCCGCAAAATGAAACGGTTTTGTTCTCTAAAGTCGGCGCACAAGGTTTGTTAAGTCCAAATTTTGGAGAATGGCATGGTTGCAATGTAAATTGTTATTTCCTCTTCTACAGTGGATATCCTCAAGTCTCTATGGATATCAGGGGTACATACCAGGGAGGATTCAAGGTTGCTCTTATAATTTTATTTTTGAAATGATCGTATAAAATGTCTATCGCTTAGTTTGTCTCAGTTGATTTTTGAGCTCAGCGCGTTTCTTTTTAAAGTGCGTCCAGTGTTATTCCCCGATATTTAGCTATGTTTGCATTCGGTATTTATACGGAGTAAGTGAAAACGGGTAGGTTGATTATTTTATTGTAAGTGAAGACCAATTTGATATCGTTAAAAATCAAGCGCCAAAATTTTGTCCACTGGCAGATTTTATCCAAAAGTTGGAGTTTTTCAGTTGCTCACTCAATTGGACTCTCCGTTGCCACAACAGCCTTATTGTCCGCGAACGTAGGTACAACGGTGCCTTTAATTAGAAATTAGGGCTAAGGGCGATTTCTTGTGGAACTCCAGCGGCGAGTTTCTTTCACTCGGAGTATTGGGTACCCTGTCTCCGGATGAACACATTTGAGCTTATACTGTATACCATCTTGCCAAACTTTGTCGAAGGCTTCAGAAACGTCAAGAGAAGCTAGGGCAAATCTTTTCTCCTCCAGGCACATTTCAATTTCATCGGTCTGGTTAATTGTGGAATGTTCGATTCTGAACCTTAATTGGTGGTCAAGTATTAAGCATCTTTTTTCAATGACCGGTTGAATGAGTTTCAATAGGAGTTAACAAATACCTTTAATATTTTAGGTAGTACCGATATCGGTCTGTACGATTTTTTTTGGGCGTTTGGAAATTTTCCCGCTTTCGAAACCATTATAACTTCTGCGACTTTCTATTGATTTAAAATGTATAATAATGTTATCGAAGCATGTATTAAATAAAGAGGTTTAATTAGATCTTTAGCCAGGGGCTTTATTATTTTTCAGGTTTTTATTGTATGGCCAGGTTCGGTAAACGACACAAAGTTGTCAGATATCATTCTCGTATCGCTAAGATCGTCTATCAAGGCTTGTCCATCAAATGGCTAAACGTTTCTTCAAAGTGATCGCCAAATAGATATATACGTCTTTTCTTTGTCATCTTTACCCATCGTGTCCTGGCGATTCATTGTTCTTGAGTCCCTTGATTTCTTTATGTGAGAGTGCTTCTTCTTCCTTTTTATTAAGAGTTCCAGAAAAATGTTCATGTCATCTGTTTAATTGTAGCCGGTTACATTCCTTGGATCATATGGGGCTTGTCTCTCTTTTTCCTTTGCCTTGTTATCTTCGGCTTATATCATAGAGCATCCTGCTGCTATTGAGTGTATAAGTTGAAGCGTAAAAAAGGAGAATATCTTCTTAAACAAGAGACACGGACTGAATGTATATATGTATTAGTAGGTACACTTATAGGTAAATGCCAAAAGTCGGCATCTTGTTAATTTTTTTCTAATTAGCTTATATTTTACCGTTTACGTATTAAATTATAAAATACACTTAAAAATATATTTTTTTTTTGTTCATAAAGTTGCCAATATGTTGACAAGAGAATTGAATTTGTTAAAAGTGGCGCAAAGGTTAACACCCTATCGGAAGATACTGTAATTTTTATAAATGTCGCCCTATGTCATCTCGAACTTAACATCTGTAAAGTAAATTGAAGCAGGACAAGCATAGACAAACCATGAATTTCAATACTCTCAAGAGCGTGAAATTACTGTGTCAATGTAAAGGGTGATCCAAAATATCACACAAATTTAAGGAAATCATCAGAATTTTTTTTGTTAATGGAAAATGTTTTGTATTTCATTGTGCATATTATGAAAAATAATATTCATTAAATGCTGTGGAACGAGCCCGAATTTGCATCAATTCTGGTGGTGGCCACTTAACTGCGACTTAATGGAAACAAAATTTAAGCGTATAAATAATTGATAATTGTCAGCAATTAAAAAGAATGTTATTTTGCCGGCCTTTTTACAACCCTTAAGTCTAGAAAGTCAAAGGAAGTAGTTAGGAAAGGAATTCCCCAAACCAGTTTCTTGTATTATTTTTTTTAAAGAACTCGTTTGCAATAAAACTTCGCCCGCTCTTCAGTTGTTATGTTTATAAACTAGACAAATAGTTCCGAAATTTCTTAGCAAAATTAAGCAACTTACATAACCTCTAACCCATCTTGCCGTGTAAATGTTTCACCCCAAGCATCCCACTCCAGCGCTATCAATTTCCATCCGTAAGATTTTAAATATCAATTTAAATAAATAATTTTTTTTTCCCCTGTAAAATGATACCCGACTGGCATTGTTTAAGTATGAGTTCTGCCGTATTCGTCATTAAGCTGTTTACCTCCCCAAAATTCTTTAATTTCCATTTTCCCCTCCGTCTGTTAAATGAACCGCTGTGCTTCACCGGCGAGAACGCATACTAGTTCCTAAATATTCAATTTCAATTCGTCTTGAAGAGATACAAACACGATTCGGTTGGACGTATAAAATGGAACAGCTGCTCTGAAACTAAAGTTATTCGTGCTTTAGATAGACGCGAGAGTAAGCAAGAGTAGACTAACTTTAAGATGTTGCTAAATAAAGTCGTAGTCTTGATAGTTGTTTTTATGTGGACCACAGTCTCTGAAGGGAAATTTCGTAAGGATACGGAATAAAGAAACTTTTTTTTTCTAAATTGTTTAAGGATTTTTGCCTTTTTTTGGTTTTATTTAGCAACTAACCCAAAGCCGTGTTCGTATGGTGATGGTGAATGCATCAAAAATTTGATCAACTTTTTACTTAGTGAAAAAACGAGTGGTATACACGTGTATCTTAAGCGGTTTGAATTTGTTTAACAGTTTAATAATTATAGGCTACGCCTCGCTTAATTTGGTCAGTTTGGATCCATTGAAAATTTCTGAAATCGACATTAAACAGGGCAAGGAGAGCCCTGTGAATATCGACTTGAAGTTTAGAAATTCCGAATTAATTGGTATAAGAGGAGGCAAGGCTGTGCAAGTGAAGTAAGTTTTGCTCAAAATTTTTCTTTTAAGTACGCTTGCATTAAAAATTATCCACATTGCAGAGGATTTGGAAAGGATATCGGCCAAATACACGAAATAGTTCTGGAAACGGATCAGATACATCTTCTCGGTGATTATACGATTAATGGTCGAGTTTTAATTTTACCTATAAGTGGAACTGGCAAAAGCAACATCACAATAGGTGAGTATCCTTGAAAGAGCAAAAAGTAAACCCATTTACCTTGACTTAAAATCCTAATATTTCAGACAATGTCAAGCTTAAGTTGGGAATCAAAGCCGAACCACTTAACAAAAATGGTAAAACTTACATGAATATAAAGAATCTGAAACTCACATTTGACACAACCAGAATGTACTTTAGTTTCTCGAATCTATTTAACGGTGACAAGGCGTTGGGTGATAATATGAATTTATTTTTGAACGAAAACTGGCAAGATATTTTCGGTGAAGTGCGTGGATCGATAACATCTGCATTCGCATCGATATTTCAAAGTGTTATTAGCAATGTTTTCCAAAAATACCCTTACGAACAACTATTTGCATCTGAATAGCATGGATATTGTGATAGACTCGTACATATTTAATTTTAATTTTGGTTAATTGAAAAGAGTGTCAAACTCCAGAGGGCTGTAATAAAGTAATTACTTTTGTCTAAGTACTTAATTGAATGGTATTACATTTGAAATAAGCAGATGTCGGCCGCCTTTTAATTGCTATGAAATGGCTTGAAACCTGTTTTTGTTTTTTAGTGAATGATTAATGATAATTACTCGTAAGGTTGTGATGAAAATACTTACATACATATGTATGTTGCTGGCTGGAAAATGTTGTGCGAGAGCAATGACATCTCTCTTAGAGTTGTACAGTATGAAGGTGTTGAACTTGATCATACTATTTAAGGTCATAGTTTAGCACAGACATCAAAACGACTTTTAGGGGTTTTATTTTTAATTCAACGTTTGTATCTGTACTAACTTGTAGCATAGTTAGGGCTTACAGAATTTGAAGGTTACTAAAAAATTATTGTTGTAGAAGCTGCTAAATAGAAAACTATTTAAACTGGCATTGAAAGGATGTCGTGGTAATGAAATAGAAATCTCACCAAAAGTACTAATTTAAAATATTGATGTTTAGCACCATACAAGGCTTTCATATTAAAACTTTTTTTTTACAAAAACATACTTTAGTATGAGCATTTCAATAGTGCAGAAGGCCACTGTAAAGGGCCATTCACAGCTCAGCGACTTGCGAATGCGAACGAGCTAATATTCGCAAATTTTGACATTTCATTCACAGCATCTTTTTTTTCTAGTCGCGACAATTTGCAAATTTCACTTGTCATTCGTTGTATGTACAAAAGAATTGTGAGGTTAAACTCTCGCGAATATTTTGGTCGCGCGAATGTGGATTGCGTTCTATATCTGTGGAATGCGAATAAGATTTGACAATTCACAAGAAGTATTCGTCGAAACTATGTAGTTAAAATTTAACTTTTTTTCTATTAATTGATAGATAAATTAAGCTGTTCTTTTGGAATAGTAAAGTTGTCAATTGTGTGCCCTTAAATGTACTCAAAATGGTTTGTTCGCAATTCGCGCATTCGCTGGTCGCTGAGCTGTGAAAGGATCTTAAGTGCCCACATTCAAGAAAGATGTGATGCGGAAGCTTTTAGTTTTACCTGTTTTTAAAGGGTGGACCATCTCTTAGTTTCTTTTTAAAATTGCTAGACCGTTCAATATTGTTCAATGATTGTTACTTTAATGTAGAGTGCGAATGAAAGATAGAAAGAAAGAGCATAGGAAACGTGGGTTCGAGGACATAGAAAGCTGCCACGCCAAACTACGAGTAACCTGTAGCCGTTGTCAGCTAATTAGAAACGCTACTGTATTTGTTGTTCGCGCTCTACGTTTCGCAACATCTTCCGTTCATCAAAGTTGATATGGGAAAGTCGAAAAGGCAGTTGTAGAACTGGGAACAAAGAGTCTATAGAAACATTTTAGTGCAGTTAATGTGCTCCAAAACGACAGTTCGTCTGACAAAAGGAGACCCTTATGTATGTACTGACCCCAATAATGAGACACTATCAATAGTGCTTTTACAAGTCGCTTTTTGAGGCTTGGATTCATGGACAAATTTCGTGCAAAAAGACGTTGATAACAATACAGTAAAAAAAAAAGAAAAACGTCGAGTGGAATTTGGCAAAGCACATGCCTCATGGGCAATCAATTACTGGAAGTACATACTTTTGAGCGATGAAATCAACATCAATTGCATAGGTCCGGGTAGCAGAAAGTATGTACGGTGGCCCATTTTGACAAAAGTGTTCTAAAATATTGTCATACGATACCAAAACAAGGATTTGGAAATATGTATGTGCGAATGATGGAAATATTCGAGGATAGGCACCAGCTCGTATAACTGGGGTTAATGGAGATGTAATAACGAGGGTTGAAGTTATACTTAAGTCTTGAATTGCAGGCAAAAAAACATTTAAAAAATTGTTGATTTACTTTAATTCACTACTGTCTTGCTCGGATTAGATTTTAGACACCCTGTTATTACTTCAACATGGACTTTGTAAAGCATTTTTTTCAAAATTCACTAATTTAATAGCCCTGGAGCTGCAAGTGACTTGAAGATCATAAACCAACTCATTTCAACAATCTGGTCAGATTGCGCAATTCACGAGAAAGAAGACCCTAACGTACATTCATACATATGTATGTATGTATCTCTCATATTGTATAAAAGCCTGAAAACTTTCGTCACCAGCTTAATCGGACCCTATTAGTGCGGTTTTAGGTCAAGAAAATACACGGTCGATCAGATTTTCACATTTCGGCTGATCCTGGAGAAAACCCAAGAAGTCCAAGTCGATGCTTATAAATCTTTTTGATTTTAATGCCACATACTTGCTGATCGATTAAGGTCATTTAAGATCTCACCGACACACTTGGTGTTAAAAAAGGATTTAGGGTAGGTGATTCGTTGTTATGTGACCTTTTCAACATCATCCTTGAAAAAATAATTTGAAATTCGCAATTCAACACCGACGGAAAAGTCTTTCAAAAGACTGTGTAATTACATACTTACATACATACACCGATATTATTGACAGAAGTCAGCGAGCTGTCACCGTCGTATTTGCGAAGAAGTAGAGATGTACAGAGTGTGACTAAACTGGATCTAGTGTTAAACGAGAGTAAAAAGTCACAGTGGACAGCTATAACTTCAAGGTAGTAAGAAACTGTTTACCTTGGTTCCGCTGTTACAGCTGATAAAAATTAAGCTGAGAACAGCTCTTTCCAATCGCTGGTTCTTCGGCCAAAAAAACAGTTGAGTGGTACTGTCCTGCCCCCAATGACTATTAATACTATGTTAGGATTCTTGTTATCCCAGTCCTACTTTACGGTGTGGAAACATGTACTACATCGAGGTCGGATGAAGATATCTTCAGTCGTTTCCAAAGAGAAATTCTTCGTAAGACATTCGGTCCCATTTGCGTTGACGGACTTTGGAAGAGACTGTTTAACGACAAAATATACGAATTGTACAGTGACATCGAACTAGTCAAAAATTTCTTGGAGATCGTCGTTTGTACCATGGTGCATGATTCATTTTCTTATTTCCAAAATTTTATACAGGGTGTGTCTCATGTTTCAAGCCGATTGTGTTTGGCTGTTTTTTTTTTTGGTTTGGCTGTCATTTGTCAGTTCGTATTTCACAGTCTTGAAGAGTGGTCGATAACAATTTATTATGTGGTATCTTACGCCGGCGGGTAGAGTGTAGTACTCGGGTCTTACAGCCGAAACAACATCACAAGCGACGAGCCACATATTGACTTGGCTGGCTAATAAACAGAATAACCGCTATCATCTCAGTTGACACACCAACGATCATTACACTCTAGAAGAGTGACTTTATGGTGTACCATCCTGGGTTGTCGCCATCATTGGGCCATATTTTCTTGATGATGCTAGAGGCAGTGCTGTAACGATTACTGTTTATAGTTATGGTGATTTGTTGGACATCTTCCTGTCCCCGAATTAGATTAATTGGGCCTATGGATGTGGTTCAATAGGATAGTGTCACTTCACGTACAGCTCATGCTATGGTGTAAATTCTGCGTGAAATTTTCCCGTCCGAATAATGGCCAAAAAGAGCTCGCATTTCCGTCGTGGCGAGAGGCGGCCACTTGACCGGCATCATATTTCATACTTAATCCTGTGAAGACCGTATATCAATAGAATAAAAATTACAAAATTGTGTTTCAATTAAAACGTTAAACGCGTCCTGTACAATGTTTGCATTAATTTCTTGCTACAACTCCAGAGTTGTATGCCATAGGCCCACACTAGCTTCAGAAATTGCTGGTATAAAACCGAGTTATTCTCAATGTCAAGCTTGGAACATTTTCCAAGTAACCAGCAAAATTCTCGAAAATAAAAATTTGCTTACGTGCAACTTGTAGAGAGTGGCCACTGAAAAAGGCCGAGTTCTTAAATGCGCATCGTAGGTAAATAAACATAGCTTCAAAAGACTCTGAAACTGGATTTATCGTACGGGACTCGATTTCAATATGTAGGCAGATATAACAATAACTTTTTGAATAGTTTGAAATGCAGCGTTTGATGCCATGTTATGGCTAAAATAGTTGTTGGCTTCTATTTCATTGAAAATTAGGCAAATCGGTCAGAAAAAGCAATATTTTTACTCCCAGTGGTCGAAGATAGTAAGGAGATATATGTAGCTCCGAAATAATGACACACACTGTCAGAACGACCATGGGGCTCCTGCTAGGAATTTATTGTTTTGGCTTCTCGTTCACCTGATCACCTGAAGGCATCAGACTTCTTTGTGTGATGTTACTTGAAAAAACATCGATCAATTGATTCAAGAACTTAAGGAAAACATTCGAGCCGAAACCCCGTGTTTATGAGAATAGGCAAACTGTTCGTTTTCCTAAGGTAATCTTTACATGAATGGATTTGGTTAAGTTAAGGGCGATCTACCAGGTCTTTGTCCACTCATTTACATTATTCAGAGCCGGTCAGAATGCTTTCTTGCGGTACACCAGCCGAATTTTTTTTGAATTGTGACTATTCATTTCCGTATCTGAGAAAGAAGAGTCTACTCCCGAGATATATTGTGAGAATGTTGTATAGGCATACAGGCATACGTGCCACGGAACACAGGCAAATGTGGTTGCTTAATTTCTAAATTTTTCGACATCAATTAGCCACCAAGATCGTGTGATCTGACCCTGTTGGATTTCTTTTTGTAGGTCTAAAAAAAAGAAATTAATTCTGGTGATTTTATATAATAATCATCGCAAAATAATTACAGAAGTTGCCTTGCGGCTAAAACTTAAGGTTTGCAAGTCAATCAATTTACATGTACTGTGAAACTTTTCAAATTTATCAAACATACGTATGCATATACATATGTATGTGTGCATTTAATTTGCGAATAGCATGTCTAGCGAACTTGTTTTGGAACTCTTTCCAGTTTAAGCTAGGGTGTACTACATATGTATGTATATGATGGATCCCAACTGGCAGATTGACATTCTAAGCACGTTTTGACCAACGAGCTTTGAAGTTAAATACATCTCGAAAGTCTTGATATTATGTACGTACGAAAGCATAATTTAGATTTTGATTGGCGTCATTATAATTCAATAAGATTCTCGTCAAATCTGATCTCTGGATCGAGTTCACCCTGAAATCTACGATATTAGGTTGTACCAATAATTATGAAAAAGCGGAATTGTAACGCAGTTTGCTGAAAACATTTTAAAGTTTGGTATATTAAGCTTAAAGGCACTATGATTATACACAGTCCGACATCTTACAAATATCTGATTGGAATCTAGTGCAGTCAGCTATATGTGCGTATTATTTATACAAGCAAGGAATTTTAAATCATCCTTAAATTAGAGGTTGTAATATACCTAAGGTAGGCGCCGTGAAGCCGAGGATATTTCATTGTACTACCAAGTCCAAGGTTGAACGTTGAAGTCTCAGAAGACACCAACAAGTTTTTTCACATGAATGTTTGACAAACATGTGAGAGTAATAACTATCATGAAGAGTTCCTCAATTACACTTTTTGGATATGGCATTAAACGTTGGGTCCTTCGTTCGGCCGAAAAATATAACACCCGCTACACAAATGGTAGGGAGAAGCTACATAGATCCTATGCTCAACAATTTTTTTTTAGGTGGATTCAAAGATCTAAGAAGTGTATACACGATCAAGATGATTATATTGAAAAATAAAATTATAAAATTTTGTTTTCTTTTCATCCCATCTCGCGTACTCTCCGGACAGTCCAGACACTCGCTAGCCCGGACACTTCAATAGCCCGGACACTTCAATAGTCCGGACACCTCTTTATTTCGGACACTTTCAAAATGTTACCTTTACACTTCGCACAGAGTATTAAAATGCGTATATGTATAATTTGACTCTGTTCTATGGAAATAATGTACATACACAAATATATTAGTACATACATATGTATGTATGTAAAGGGTTTACATACAATAGGCGTTTTTCTTGTTTAGTTTAGAGCAGAGCCTGAGTTGTCAAAAAAAATTTCGTGTTTCTTTTTTAGATCAGACACATCAGAGCTCTGAATTTGTTTTTCTTTTTTCGTTCAGAGCATGCTCAGAGCGCACTCTATGAGCTCAGAATAAATTAACCGAGCATTTAGAGCAAAAAGCTGAGCACGGCCATTTTTTTAGGTGACAGGAGGGAAAACAAACAAAAATAAAATCCAAAACAATTAAAATGCCGGACAAGGTTTGTTGTTCTGGCGTAGAGGGTAATATAATATAAAAAATAACTAACAATAGATATTCTGCTTATGTGTAAACTTCATTTTAGGGTTTAAATGGAGCAAAGTGCTTGGAAAGTGGGTTAAAAAAAACAGTTCAATCGTGTTTCAAAAACAAATCAGAGCGCTCTGAACATGCTCGGTTCAGAGCACGCTCGATGTGCTCGAGCTCTGTTCAGAGCTCTACTCTGAACTAAAAAAGAAAAACGCCTAATTATGGGAATTCCCCTACTAGTTGTATCGCTTGTAGTTGGCTCTTGAATCTAGACAATGTACCGTTGCGATTTTACTTATTTTGCAAGTTTATGTTTGTATGTGTCTTTTTTTTCATGTTCTGTTGCATTTCATGGCGAGCCTTCTCAGTTGCGTCAAGTATAACAAAATAATGCTTCTCAAATCGATATCCTTCTTCTAAAGAGGTTACGCGAAAAAGCCGAGAATATGTTTTTAGATAACGCGTTCTAACCAAAATTAAACACGTAGGTACTTTCCTGCTCTTTAAATATTTTTAAAGTGCGTGCATTGTGTGTACATACTACATACACATTTAAATTATGTGTATATGAAATTTCTATTTCTAATAAAGGTGTTTAAAAAGTTTTCGGTTGTCCGGACATTTTGCTATTCCGGACACAGCTAAAACTTTATGTGTCCGGACTAGCGAGACTGTACTGTACTTCAAAACGCCTTCGCACACATCATGTTCACGTATATACATATGTATGTATGTACATACATACGTAAGTACAGCATGCGTTTTTTGTTTCAGGCCGATTTTATTTGGCTTCATTTTGGTTTGACAGAGAAAAAAAATTGATGAATAATAAAACGCGTGTGTTTGCCTTACAGGACATGAAGAACAACTCTTTATCTAACCGGAAAACGATTATCATGTACAAAACATAAATGTCAAAATTAATTCAAAAATTCGAAAAAGGAAAACCTAAGGATGTGTAGATACGGAGATAAAGCAATGTGTGGGCGACAACGTCTCCAAAGTACGTCAGTTAATATTGATGCGGTGAGGCAGAGTGTTTTTGAATGTCCGGGTAGCTCTTACCGAATCCATGCGTAGGAATTGGAAATGACTCAAAAAAGATTTGCATTTTAATTCGAATGAAATTTAATTGACGCATTAGCTACAGGAAAATTACCATACACGGCAGCGGTTTTACACCTCATAGTCAACCACCATTTTTGGCAAAAAAATCTTCATGAGTGACGAGGAACATTTCGACTTTGCTGGCTTTGTTGATAAACAGAGTAGCCGCTATTGGGGCACTGAAAATCCTAAATTGATACACCAACGACCATTATGCCCTCATAGAAACATTGTATGGTGCGTCATTGTAAAAATAGAAGAGTAATAAATAAGTAAAGACACGAAGAATACAAAATCATTAAATAGAAGCTAGAAATTATAATAATTCCAGCTCGCTGACTAGATGATTTTGTATGTTTAGATTTTTAAGGACAAAATTTTCATTAAGGATCTCAATCCTTCTTGGAATCTGTACAACTCCGGCGCTTTCATGCAGAACGATTGTTGAAAAGTCCCACGGTAGACCCAACAGTATTTTAAGATCTTTGAGGAATTTGTAGTTTTGTGAGTTTTAGCACAGTTTCCCCAAACTGGATACCCACCTGCCATCAATGCTTGGAAAACAGTATTAAAGGTGATTATTTTATTTTGTTTACTCAACAAGGACCTGCGATTGAATAAGGTATATAGCATTTTAATTGCAATGTTAACTAACATGTTTGATCTTCCAATATTAGAATTTTCGAAAATTGTAAAATATATAAGGATTATCCGCATAAAGCGCTATAGAACTGTATACTGGATAGATCAGGTAAAAAGATGGTAAATAGTACTGGAGCAATGACTTATCCTTGAGGAACGCCAATGATTACAGAAGAAAAACTTTCTTATAATGAGACCATCAATGTACGATTGCATAGAAATTTTTCTACGACTTTAATTAAATATATATTTCGGACAATCAAATTCAATCAGGTTGTAAATTAGCCCCTTGTGCCACATTTAATATAAAGCATTATTAGTGTCAAGTAAAACTAAACCAATCGACTTTTTTGATTTTGCTGTTGCTTGACTTCCTTATAAATCCCAACCCAAATTGTTCCGCAGAGCGTATAAGATACTTAGCAAAAGGAAAATTCCCCGTGAGAACATCAATAAGTTGTCTACAGTCTTTTCTGATGAGAGACAGCAAGTCTGCCGCTGATTTTCTACAAACGTTCTGGAACAATCGAATAGTCCACCTGCATCTTGGAGAGTCGTGCCATACACAATTGTGTTCGTGAGAGACACAATAGTCAATGTAGGCCCTTACCGAGCACGTGGGAAGGCCCAAGACAGGTTCAGGTCCTGAGAAAACATCAAAGGAGCCTACCTTAGCAAATTTCATGGGAGATCTCATTTCCAGCAATCCCAGTGTGACCCAGACAAGAGTTATAGGGTTCAGTCTTGTGCGAAGAGTTTTGTATTTTCGAACTATTTTGAAACTGGCTAATGGGTTGAGCAGGGCCTCAAGCTCAGCTTGACTGTCATTATAGATGCAGATACTCCGATCCACCTTTTCTTAACAAAATAGTCAGTAGCCATACATCTAAGCTTGAAAAACAGTGGCATGCTAGCCTAACGAGTAGTGAAGTCTAATGTTGTCGGTCTGCACGAAGACACCAGCGCCAGACCCTTGACTGGTTTTTACAGGCATCCGTGAAAATTCAACAACAGCCCGGGTTCAGGCTCTGGCTGAAGCCAGTTCTCAAGGAAAGGGAGAAGTGTGGTGCAAGTTCATCGAAACTCAAGTGGGAATGATTCCAAAGGGCACCTCGTCTGAGACGGTAGATTGCTTTGATAATACAGCCCATGATATATGTACGTATCAAGAAGCGAGAAGTCAAGCTGAGCTTCGAGAGCAGAGCCAGGTGTATGCGGAAAAGCTCCTGCGTAGCCGAGACAGAAGTTTGAAGTTTAGTGCAGAAGGTAATCACATACTTACGCGAGCGCCTTATACTCGTAATTACTCCCATTTCCGGAGTTTTTACTGTCAAGAAAAATATGCGTGGAGGGCCTCGCATTTGCGTCGCGACCAGATGCGGCCACTTGATCGACATCATATTTCATACATAATGCTAGAGACCATATAATTAATCAATAAAGTACGTGTTTCATTTAAAAGTTATTCAAAAAACCATCTGCCTGGAACTTAAAAGGCACCCTGTTCCAGTCCGATAATCTATTGATTATCTACTTGACCCAATTACTGTCAGCCACTACAATGTCAATCACGTACAATAACGGGAATAACCTTATTAAATATGCAAATGGCAAACAATTATAGTAGTGTACGTCGATTAACGTAATAATACACGCCTGTCAATAAATGGAATCACATTTAAAATGCAGTTTATAAAACTGAAGAGAAAAATTTAATAGCTCAAGCATTTTTTGCATTTTTAAAGCAATTAAAACCAATTATTACATCTTGAAATTAAAATAACGTGATAGATGTATTAATGTGTCGTTTACTGAAAGTTAAATTTCTAAAAAAGAGTAGTTTAGCAGCAAGATACTTTCTTTCCTGCTTAGATGGCGCTACGGCCCGGGTGGATCTGTGCCTCTATCAACTGTAAGGGAAAGTGTGCGATGATAACCAAAGTTTTCATTTACCCGACGTCGAAAACTTAGGCCCAACAAAGCTGCAGGAGTTGACCTTGCTGAGGTGTTGAAAGTAGCAGAAGGTGATTTGGGTAGGAGTTATCCACCAACTCAATCGTAGAATATGGTGGGCCGAAAGTACATATGTCCGATGAATAGAACTTTAGTATTGTTTGCCGGGTATTGAAAGGAGGATCCTTAAACTGCGCTGGCAGAGTCTTTCTTTTTGCGTGAGTGATTAAAATCCTTTGTCAACAGCTATTGCTTCAGACTGGGAAAGTTCACCGTCAACCAAATGCCAACAGTATGGCAGATCTATAAGAAAACACAGTAATCCAAAAAAACAATACACATCGTAATATAGTCATCGAATTGAAAGCCAATTATGAAAGCATAATTACCAATAAGGTTTGGATTATCCGGCAGCTTCTATCGGAGAGGTCCAGTGAAGAGGCTGGTCATCGAGAGTGCAGGTTAACTGCCTCAATAACAATTTTAATTAAACAGATAAATTTTCTCTTGATGACTTTGTAGAACAGGCAAAATAACTAACAAAGGCCCTAGACTGCTAAAAAGCACACATAACCGCCATCTAGAAAACGCGATGGGAAGGCCCAGACGAAAGGGGCGGTGTCTGCTACAGAGACTATAGAAGCAATGCTTATTCTGGGATGAATTTGTTATACGTGGTAGACCTAGGCAAGCACTCTTGAGAAAAAAAACGACCCTACCAAAGACTGTTTCCACGAGCCTTAATAAAACCTTCAAGTATGACGTTAAAACTGTGTTAGGTGATTTTAACGCCACAGTAGGACAGGAAGATATATTTCGTAGAACTATTGATAAACATTATGACACAAATGCCTGGAAACGGACTGTGGCTAATTGACTTTGATGCAGAGCGAAACGACACTATACCAGCAAAGGGTTTCTCTACCCCAATATTCATATATCTAGATATATAGCGGTCCTCTGATCAATAAACTGTCAACGAAGTTAACCAAGTCTTGATCGACAGAAGACATGCTTCCAGCATGTTCGAATTTTCCGAGCGGACAGCAAGGACTCAGACCACTACTATAGGTACGAATCGTCACAACATATTGCCACAACCTTCGCCGACCGGGTATCCTTTAACATCTTGAGAAGTCCATTACCTCCAACAAATGACGACCAGTGGCAACACTGCCAACAAGCTATTAAGAAAAATTGAATTGATGTGCTGGGTTTCACCAGACCTTCACAGAAAAACCGATGGTTTGGCGAGGTGCCTTGGCAGTTACACGCAGCAAAGATCATCAAGTTTCCGAAGATAGCGAATCCCACTCTTCTCCCAGACTGGCTTTGAAATGGAGTTCACTTCGCGCCGTTTGGTATGATCGATCAACTGTCACTTCCTTCGCCGAATAGCTCCTTCTGGAATTCCTCGTTTGAGCGAAGATGTATATTCACAAAGGTCTGCAGCTTACGAGTGACTATGGTGGTCACTTTTCAAGTACTATACTCATATAGAAGTATGACTCAATGTTGGGACGAAACAGTCACAGCTTGGTTTAAGTGACGTTTGTATTGTTTTTTCAAACTTTGGGTCGTATACCGAGCGCAGTATTTGCTTAGCTTATTCTGCTGTCAAAATAAAGTTCGGTATTACCGTCAGTTGAGACGATGCTTCCTATATCTAGAAGCTATCAATCCTCTCGACATCTTGTCCAGCAGCGTTATATTAAGTGAACGAGCTTGAAAGGCCACGGGCTTAAATTTTGGTTGCTTTTATATTCAATCCTACTCTCTTTTAGATTGTGGACCAATTTATGTAGGTTTATAACTATATCTGAAAGTAGGCAGACATTATCAGCATAATCCAGGTGCTTAAGGTACTTTTGAATTTAAGTTCTGCTTTCCTTTATTGATGCGCTGATAACATCACTCATTTTATCAGGAATATCAGGGATGATAAATGCAGTTCTGGCGTATTTCCACTCGGATATTTAAAGCTTATCGTTGTGAAGCAATGAGTTTTTCCAGAATTTTTTGCTACATATGTACAGCTAACCAGATGGACTGTCGATTCGCACTGTCAAAAGCAAGTAGCGGTGACCTACATACGGCGAATTACTGAAAATTGATCTGCAAGGTGACAATGTGATCGATGTTGGATGATCCTGAGCGGAATTCTGCTTTTTGACATCAGGTTCGAATACAGTTGTTCTTTAATTTTTTCAAAATTGTCTTTGCTGGTATTTTAACCACCAAAAGCACATGTACCCCACAAGGTTTGACAATGCATCCCGATCTAAGGAGTGAGGGAACATGTCAGAAGCCATTTGGTGAAGAAAGTGGCAATTGATCGCGTAGCGAAGAAACCTCCATTGCTAAATATGTACGCCATGCAATGGAATCCGCTTACCCAGTCTGAGGGAAGAGCGGGACATTCTAAGCAATCGTCGCGCATTACAGTTGAGGAGGAGTTGAGGTCACTCGAGTTTGGAGAGAGTTGAAACGCATTGCATAACCTGGATGTGGACGTCCTATGCTCCATGAGGGGTATCGTTTTTATCCACTGTTGGCGCAAGTAACAGTTAAAATATGTTCTCAAAGTGAGAAAATGTAAGCTTTCTCTATGACGCTTTCGGCCTAAGTGTTGGTTTCTTTTTTTGGTTATTTCACTGCCGTTAGTTGGTGTTAGGTTCTTCAGGTAGCTGGAGTTCATTGCGGAGTTTGATTAGATTCCTTTATTTTCAGGAGACTTGCTGATGCTGCTGAGTTTTTCGTACTTTACGTTTAGCTTTCAAAACATCATGGCAGTAAGGGCATCCCAAAATCCTTCTTGTTTCGCGGTTGTTTTAATGCAATATTCTATCAATCAGTTTCCAGTCCTCCGCCGGATATTAAGATATTTTATGATTAACTAGTCCAAGAAGATTTAATTGTCTTAAAAAAAACACCAGACTCATTAAAGCTTATCGAAAAGTTAACCTATGGCTTGCCACTATTTCTGTTATATCATTGATTATAGAAAGGCATAAATAGCTGCAATTAATAAAAATTTATGTAAATTAAAATAATATAAGTAAATTAGCTTACGTCCGAATTAAGAAGTGGTGATATTTTTATTTTAATCTAAAGTACAAACACTGAGGTTAGTAATGGAATACATGTCTACGAAATTTGTCACGTGTGGCATGTGGAGCCGTCCTGCAGAAAATAAACGCCTTCCGCGTCCATAGCATCAATTTCAGGCAAAAAAAGTCAACATCGTTTGGTAATGCAATCCATTCACTTAAACGGTCGGAGCAGCATCATTTTCGAAAAAATACGGGGCAATGACTCCGCCAGCTCAAAAACCAAACCACCAAACTGTCACTCATTGGGGATGGAGAGGTTGTTTCTCTATTTCTCTTGCGTTTTTGGAACAAATGACAATGAGTCTAAACAAAAAAAAAATACAAATACTCGGCGCAACAAACTGTATGTGGTTCAGGGCCTAGCTTCTCGCGACCATTCCTGTTGCGCATGTTATATTTTTTCGCACAAATGGAAGGGACCTACAGTTAAGAACCATATCCGTAGAGCAATTTGAGAAGCGTTCTGTTGGCAGTCTTTACTCTCGGAGCTTTGTCAGACATTCGCGAGAAGTGGTACCGTGAATAAACTTGTTGGTATTTCTAGGATTTGAACGTCGAATCTCCCGCTCAGCACTGACCACTTGAGCCACGGCGCCCAGTGAGCAATGAGTCTAATCACTCAAAATAATTTTGTGTAAACAATCATGATCTTGTTCATTCATTTCCAGCACCCAATCAGCGAAAGTACGGTGTTGTACATTATCTTTATGCAAAATACGGTGCAAATTGGTTTTCAGGCACACTCTCAGCTACGGCGGCGATATTTTCAGCTGACTTTGCCGGACAAAAAGGAGTTGGAGACTTCACATCACTTACATACATATCTGTCCGAGAGGTTCAAATTTATCGATTAAATTCACTATAGTTGTGCGAGAAGGCGCTTGATGATGACCAAAAGCAGTACGAAACGTTTCCGCGATATTTTCATCGTTTTTGTACTGAATTTTCACTATATCAACACATTTTGCGAGTGCGTATCAATACGCCTATAATAACCTAATAGTTTTTCCTTATCAAATGTCATCGCAATGATAGTTGCATGTTGATAGTTCAACAATGGCACTTCTTCCATCCTTAATCATTTATGGCATATGTCAAACGAGCGTTTCGGTTACATTGCGTTATAGCGAAATACTATTTGATTAGTTGGGACAATCTATTCCACTTCGACCTATTGACCTTCTGCGACAACAAGTTATGCCCTATCATATCTCTAGCTTCAATTGTGGTACCCATATAAGCCACCTAGCCGCTTAACCTACGGGGTTTATTTTACCAGCTTTACTTGGTGCAATGATTTTCGTTGATATTGATATTCAAATGTTTTCACTTGCACTTTTTGGCATCGCGAATAATAGCTCAAAATTCAACGCATTTCTTGTTTGGGCGATTTTGTAAGGATCAATGAACACATTCTTCGAGGATAAGCCCTTCACTATAACTGTTATTCATCATATTATTATGATTCAGAAGATCAGATACATTTTGTTACAAAACAGTTCCAGAATGTCTTGTGTTTTCGCTGATATCACTTTCTCCACTATCGCTATCCAATATTGGTGTAAAAAAAGTAATCATTCGGTACAATGTATTCGTTAATACCATGTACTCATTCGTACTCGTTACCTGAAAAGTACTCAGATATGTATTTGCTTACTCATTCAGTTTGCACTACCCAACACATTTCAGGAGATTTTTATTCGCCACAGATATGTATTGGAAAACCCGTTCTCTTTTGCACTACCAACAAGTATTATTTTAAGAGATTTTCTAATGAATTATATTTGTTAGAGCAGGATATAAATATAGAAGGAAACAAGGCAAGAGATTACTTTTGTATTCGGTTCGTAGAAAAGAGACAGAATTGTATTTGCATAGTTTCCAATGTGTTTTATAGGTGGTACTCGCGAGTATTAAGTACTCGTTATTTTTATCCGATTAATTATGAAAAATAACGAATGAATACGAGTAGTCAAATGTATTCACATTTTACATTACTACTATCCAAGCTAGGATGAAAGTCAG
This sequence comes from Blera fallax, assembly GCA_946965025.1. Classification (NCBI taxonomy): domain Eukaryota; kingdom Metazoa; phylum Arthropoda; class Insecta; order Diptera; family Syrphidae; genus Blera; species Blera fallax. Next base: position 97,943,525 of record OX337244.1, read on the forward strand.
AATCCTTCATGCTGCCATCATCATCGTCTGGGTCAAAAAAAAAAAATATCGGGAGAGCTTCTGTACATCAAATTCAACTTCGTAGTTATGTGATGAAACAGTTTCATTTGAAACAGAGCTTTCAAAAAAGTCGGTATTTTCAATAGTATTCGGTTTGAATGGCATATCTATTGAAAGAAATAAAAACAATTATTTTCAATTAAACTCTTTTCATTTAATTAAAGTTATTATTTGCAAGAAAACTCACCTTTTTCCTGCAACTACTGACGTTGGATCTGCCTTACTCGTTAGCTGAATTTTTCGTTTTATAAAAATGGGGCAGAGGGCGCCAACAATGCCTAAGCGCCATCATGTTCGGAGTTCTGCAATGTGCTTGAGGTCCCTCCAAGTCATCTCCAATGATCTAGATTCATCCTCGACTTCCCTTCTCCATGTCTGCGAGGGATTCCATTGCATGGCATACTTTTTGCAATTGAATTGAGTGGTGTGACCAATCCACTGCCATTTTTTCCTCCGCATTTTGACGTCTACTGGCTTCTGACCTGTTATCGCGTATAGTTAGTACATACGGTTCGGCAAGAAGATCCTTAGGATGCTGCGAAGACATTTACAGCTTCCCTTTGATAGTGTTGGTCACTTCACAGGTACTACACCCATAAAATAGCACCGTTTCCACGTTTGATCGGAACAGTCCCAGCTTGATTTTTGTCTTGAAAACATTGCTTTTCCATATTTTAGGAATTCTGCTGTTCGGTGCCACCGTCTTTCGAGACCATACTTCCTAAATATAGAAAGCTGGTTACTTTCTCGACTTGCTGTCTGGCAATGTTGAGTTGAGCGGTGCTTAATTTCCTGAGAAACTGAAGTGCTTAGGGCCTTTGTTTTTGCCGTGTTTATTGCCTCCAGATTATGGGCCATCTGATGCAGATCGATTATTCTGCGTGACAGCAGGCAAACGTCGTCAGCGTAGTCAAGATGTTTCAGATACATCACTGTTCTCGACAAGGAATAGCAGTGACGAAAGAATGAATCCTTGTCGTACTCAGCTGCGGACTTCAAATTTCTCCAACATCTTACCGTTGTGTAAGACATGACACTTACTGCCATCATAGGTAGCCTTTATAACAGCGACGGGTTTTTCTAGTTACCTCTCCTGCGCAAGGCTCCTAATATACATAGCATCTCGATTCAAACAGCTATTAGTTTAGCCACAGCTGTAACGCATATACTCGTACCTCTCCAGTTTCCGCATTCCGTCAGGTTTCCCTTCTTGGGCAGCTTAACAATCATAACCCTCTTCCAATCTTCTTCTTCTACTGAATGAATGAGTATTTTTGAGCGATTGTTACGTATTTGGGAGTTTTGGGCAAATACTCGCGATGCCAAAATTGTCGTCCAATATTAGTATGTCATCTGCATATATCAAAACTCACACCATTCATACGCAATCCGACTCTCAGGTAACCAGGTATGTCATTTAGCAGTAACGGCAATAAAAACACGTTAGTAAATAGCCTTGCTTTTCACCCTTGGTCGAAGTATTCTGACACATTCTGAGACAGCTAATCTTCCTTAAATTTGAGTTGACTTTTAATTAATGACAGCACCTTATTACTTCATCGAAGTTTCTATTCGCAGAACACATAGATATAGATCTAAAGCTATTAATATTAATAGATTCCTACCAGTGTTTTTAGAGATGTACGTTCATTCAAGTAATCTAGATAATTGACTATGACTGAAATTCTGTAATTTGAAATGCACTTCTATGTGAAACAGAAACTAATTTTCTGTTCTAGCTTCAATTTACTATAAATACTCCGAAGATAGTTTCGCTGTATCATTTTCAAAATATAACTGCAGCAGTAAAGCACAATTGCTGTTAATAATAAAACATGCTTGACATTATCGCCTTCAGTGGAGTATTAATATTTTCAATATTAATTGTACAAAATGAGGGAAAGTTACGTAAGTGATCATAGTACAAGGATACCATTTAGATAATTTGACAACATTTCCATAGCTGCCGATATAAAGCCTTGTAAAGCCGGCGACACAAACTGCATAGTGGAGACTATTAATAAAATTATTGAAACGAAATACGAAGGTATATACATGGTGGCAATACCCTTACAGTTCCTAGATGCACAATTTTTAAATTTAAATACTTAGGTGATCCTGTCCTAAACCTGATCCCTATTGACCCACTTAAAATCAGCAAAATGGAAGTAAAACGATCGAAAGACAGTGCAGTAAATGTTCGCTTAGAAATTCGAAACAGTGAAGTGATTGGTTATAAGAATTTCCGAGCTTACAAAGTGCGGTGAGAAATATTGAATTATATTTTATTTAAATGTGAATGTGTTAAAGTGCTTTGAATTTTGTGGTAAAATATTGTCTAAAGTTGTCATATGTATGTGATCAATAAGAGCTCTGTGGTTTTAAAAACTTAAACTGTTCAAATACTTGATCAGAATTTTGCAAACTGCCACTGTTACTGTGTGTAAATTTAACACTCGTATTTTTGGTGAACAGTGCTGCAAGATACCACAAAAAATGGAATCAATTATGTCATATCAGCTAAAAATAAAAAATACAAATGCTTGGCGCAACAGACGTACATATGTGGTCCAGGGCTTAGCTTCTCGCGACCATTCGTGTTGTGCGCGTTATATTTTTCACACAAATAGAAGGGACCTACAGTTTAGAGCCATATCCGAAAGGCTAATTGAGAAGCTTTTTCTTGACAGTTATTACTTTCAGATGTTTGTCAGACATTCTCGACAGGTGGGACCGTGAAAAACTTTTTGGTTTTCTCTGGGATTCGAACCTCGAACCTCCCGCTCAGCGATCCAACGCACTAACCACTTGCGCCACGGCACCCACAAGAACCAGCTTCATGTGTATAAAAAGATGACAAAAATTTTGATTTATTATTAAAAATACATTTCATTTTTTTGAGTTTAAAAAGTTTAATTCCGCAACTCCTAGTGATTGCCCTTGAGCTTTGTTGTTCGTTATTCCGAAGGCAAGACGTTCTGGAATCTGCAATCGCCTGAACTCGAAGGAAAGTAGGTTGGAATTATTGGAATGCGTGGAATCAATACGAGCTTTCCTTTGCTCTTACCGCTAATTACTGTTGCTTGTATCACATGGGGCATTCGTGTATTAATGACATATCTAGTTCCGTTGCACAGTGTCTGGGTCCCTCATGAGCTTTATTAGTGGACCAACTCGCAAAGTTAAGAAGTGTAGTGACATTCCAGATGGCTCCAATGAAGTAAGCAATTTTATTGGGTAATTAACGGCTTGATCATTACCTGTTACTACATACATATGTATATCAATGGATGCATATTCAATTGGTGCACCGGGTATTTGATGGTTTATTTTGTCAATATCATCATTATTCGGAGCCAAGATTGCATGTTCGCAGAGCCAATCATGATTTTTGAAGTTGGTTGAAAAGTCCGGAAAAAATTTGTTTATTATATCTTCCATCAACTGCTACCCTTAACAAAAACCCAGACCGAAGTAATATCTCTATTGTCGGGGGATCGATTGGAAACTTGCCGTCGAAACTTGTTTTTGTTTTGAGAAGTTTTTCATGACAGTTATTATTCTCGAACTCTGGGTAAGGGCTGAAAATCTAGGTCTGTCCTCCCCCTTGTAAAGATAATCAGATCTGTTTCCTAAACATTAACGAAAACTCTTTTTCAAACACCATTGCTCCACCACAATGATTACCCTCCTCATGACGTATGCAAGGACGTCCATGAACTGCCCCTTTGCCATTATTGAAACATCATTTACATAACCAACTCTGAGGGTGCCAATTTCCTCAAGTCCAACTAGAAAAGATTCCAGAGATATGTTTCACAGAGTGGGTAATGGTGAGTTTCCAGCTGAGGTTCGTGTCAAGGATGATGCGAGTGTCAGACTGATGAGACACAGTTTTGGGGGATCAATATGCAGAATTTTGTATTTCCTTGTAAAGACCACTAGTTCTGGTTTTTGAGGGTTAACACCTCAGCCACAGCCTATAGTCTATTTGGAGAGCTTAAAGAGAGCATTCTGTAGAAGATCTCTGAGCATATTGAGGTGTTTTTTGCCAGGAAATAACTCTTTCTTAAGTGTAGTGTTCAGGGAAACCTGGAAACTATTTGTTTCTATTTTATGTTCGGTGGCTTCTGTTGTTTTTCCCTGGCGGGGTTCGAACCTACACCAAGCGCAACACAAGCAATCACACTACCAGGTCACAGTTAATGTTCAGAAGTAACTCTTTGCCACAAGCATAACCAAGCCTTTAATAAAATTGTCCAAACTAACGTTAGACTTCATTTGAAACAACGGTCCTTTTAAAATCCACCATAACCTAAGAAAACGTCACACTTTTTCTTTTTACAGAGGATTTGGAGCTAGTCCCGGCGGCAAGCATGAAGTGTATTTGAAAGGACCTTTCGCAATATTAGTTGGTGATTACACTATTGATGGAAAAATTCTGATTCTGCCGGTTCAAGGAGTAGGTCGAAGCAACATCACGATGGGTTTGCAAAAGTAATTTTTTTTTTCGGATCAAATTTAGTAAATTTATCTCGATTTACAGATGAAATCTTCCTAAAAATAAACATTCACGCTGATGAAAAAGACAAAAATGGTGAGACGTACATGGATGTTAAGAACGCGAAATTAAACTTGAACACAACTCGATTTCATATCGAACTTACGAATCTATTCAATGGAGACGTAGAACTAGGAGATACTTTAAACAAGTTTATAAATGAAAATTGGCATGACGTTTACGTGGATCTTAAACAGCCAGTACTGGATGCTTTTGGTGTGGTATTCACAGATTTCTTACGTAAACTCTTTGACGCGCACCCATATAAAGAACTAGTTGAGGGTGGTAAATAAATCCTTATTACTGTCAGTTCCAACAAATTTAAATTCATGAAACTAACAGGTAAACGGGGCATTCGTATTATTATATATTTGTTACCTCACTTATTTCTTGTCAGACTTGCATAACCAAGATTGTCATTATTAGTTATTTTTATAGTAGAAAAGGTGTCCCATTTAAATTGTTCTTCTTTTAGCAAAGCTTAAAGTTCGCAAAGCTTAAAGTTACATATGTATGTGACATATGTATGTCAATATTGCGATTGGTAAATATGGAACGCTACATGAAAGAACAGCGTGTTATTATTGTTAGAACTGTTTTTAAAAATGGAAGCGTTTTGCTAAAGTAGTTTGCAGACTTTTTGCAGTTTTCGATCGAAATGATGCTCCAAGTTAGTTATAAATTTGAAAGTTAAGAAGTTGGAGAAAACTGAGTCAATTAATAACTTTCCTTAAATTTTTAAATCAATCTTTGAATTTATGACTCATTTAGAGAAAAACTGTGCAGTAGAAAAATAAATGCATTTTCCAGCTAAAGCAATAGTCTTTCACTGCCAGGTCGATAATTTTTCTCGCTGACCTCATACTCATTCACTTATTTACTCACTTACATAAATCCTTTCATCCCTCGAGGTGCATAGGGCGTCCACAATGTTTGTGCTCCATCTTGTTTGGAGTGCTGCAACGCGCTTGAGCTGCTTCTGACTCATACCCAAAGAGTTTGATTCGTCATCTTCCTCCTCGACTGTTCTATGGCATATTCCGCAATGGAGTTGTCTTTATGCCGTCCAATCCACTGGCAATTCCCTTTGTATTGTAAAGTTTATATATTTCTGGCCCGTTCTCTGATAAAGTTGTTCATTGGCGATATGCTTGGGTCAAAATATCCTCATCTACATATTTACGACGGTCTTCAGCTTGCGTGCGTTATTGGTATCCACCTTCTGCATCTATATAGCTGCTGTTACCCAATACAACTTCACAATTTTTTGAAGCACAAATAACAAAACACGACACACAACAAATTTCACCGCCGACCAAATTGAAGGCAAACACGAGGACTACCGTCAAAGTTGTCAACATCTTCATAATGCATTCTCTCCCTCTAACGTATATGGGTCAAATTGTAAGGAGATCAACCGTCATCTCTCTATTCCACCCAATTATATTATGATCGTAACTGACATACATACCGGAAGAGAGGATGAATCATGAAGTCATTACTTCTCCCACACAAGTCCAATAGGGGACATTAATAAATATATACACGCATGTAAACACACATAGTTCCAAGAATGTAATTATTAATGTGTTAATGCATAAAGAGCAATTTTTAAATATGTATCAATGCATGTATTAATGTATAAGAACCGAGCGTGTTCAGAGCGCTCTGATTTGTTTTTGAAACACAGTTGAACTGTTTTTTTTTATCCCACTTTCCAAGCGTACATAATTCTCTTTTATTTCGCCGATTAATTTAAGGATCATACCTTTGCTCCATTTAAACCCTAAAATAAAGTTTACACATAAGCAGAATATCTATTGTTAGTTATTTTTTATATTATATTATCTTCTACGCCAGAAATTTTTTTTTTTGACAACTCAGGCTCTGCTCTGAACTAAAAAAGAAAAACGCCTAATGTATCAATTATATACAGAGTAGAATCTAAGTCAACTGGTCATTGACCCTCTTATGTAAAAATCATATGGTCTATGTCCGTAAAGTACAGTGGTTTTTTTGAAAGCGAAGTGTCATGGGAACTAGAATGGACATTTCTAACTCACTTGTAATTTACCAACCGAATAGTTACATTAAAGTAAAATTATAAGGTAGAATTCGTCTTTTTTCTACAATCAAATCAATTGCTCCAAGACACCTCTGCTTGAGCAATTTTAATTGTTTCTAAGTTCAACTTGGCTTAGAGAAAAGCCTAAGACAACAATTCTTGGACAAGATTATTTCTAAGTTCAACTCAATTTAGAACATAGCAGAACTGATTCTACGTTGGAGCAGAACTGTCACAGCTTGGGTCTTGTGCTAATAATATAGCGCTAGCAGTATGCACCCCTGACGTAAGCCACTTTGAACTTTGTAATCGTCCACACTTACAGACAAAAAAAACGCAATCAAATAAAAGAAAAAAACAAACAATTCATCTGGCTACCGCGCAGACACTCAGGTCAAATACCTAGCACTCTACAAAGCAATTATAAAATCAATTTAGACGTATCGCACTAACAATACAATTCTGTTGTAACTCAAAATACGAATTTCGATCGTAACTAAAGATGGTACAATATCGGTGAACAATGACTCATAGTGCCATCTCTTATTTGTTTCTTGCACTATTCTAACGACGGTCTTATTGACGCGTAGGGAATTGAATTTTACGTTTGAATATGATGTTATCTCAAACTTGATATATTTTGAGTTACAATAGTACTGTTTTATTAGTGCGGTATGGAATCAAATAGGGTACAGCTAAGGAGATAAATATAAATACTTCACAAAGAAAACAGCATAAAATATTGCGATCAATTGTACATGCTGACAAGGACATACTATGTACATCGTGATCTACACATTACATAGATAGCCGAAGAGATATCTAACGGAAGCAGAAGGCATATCTCAATAATACACACTCTTAACAACAACGCCATGAAAACACTGTTCAACATAGAAACCATCAACAGACGTCAAATCTGACAGTTTGCTTTGCAAAACATAGCAGATCAGGTAGGTTGAGCTTAGCCAGTTAATTATACTTGAGGATGCAATTGCCAATGGTAAAGTGCTTAATTTGTGCAAAGCAGGACAGTCGCAAAGGAGTGGTGTGCCGGTTTCATCCTCTTCCAGACACATCTCACAAAGTCCCGAACTACTAACTTCTACAGTTTTCAGGGGTTCGTTAACGGAAGAAAGATCCGTGACTGCCCGAGCCGGTTCGGTTTAACAATTGCCTCCTTCACGATCTTGGTCGGAATCACTTAAGCACAATAAGCCTTAATCGCGGCCTGGCTGTCGGAGCAGATGTTAATACCTCTACCCCTTATCTTCTTCTTTTGAGCTTTGTAAGCTACACTTGTGATAGCATAAACTTCGGCCTGAAAGACCGTAGTATATACACCTAGTGGAGTCGCCTAGTTCACACTGGCTTCCTCCGAATAGATGTCTGCTAGCTATTTTAAACCGAGCCCATCTGCCACTTTTCTATTTCAAACGCTTCGGAAAAGAGCACCGAAATCTGCGCTCAAAGATAGGTTATGTTCGCATGATATCCATCGCCCCATCCTGAACGTGGGAATAGGGCTGAGAGGATCTTCAGCCTCACCTCCTCTGCCTTATTGGCCAAAGATTACCGCCCGCTTAAAAAGTGTTCTAATGCGGCGTACTGTTTTCCTGGCCACGTACTCGATGAGGAGATGCAAGGGAGGTAGGCTCAGAAGAGTTTCCATGGCGATTGCTGAAGTCCCTCTCATGGCGCCTGTAATGCAGAAACAGGCTAGGTACTGCAGTTTACCTAACTTGCATTTGAGAAATTCCGCCCACAATGTGACCATATAATACACAAGATACAGTCTGACTATGCCAATATGTATCCAGTGGAGCATCTTTGGGCTTAAGCCCCAGGTCTCTGATGAATACTCTACGGCACTGCCAAACGATTCTGGTGGGCTTAAGATCTTGGTCCCAAACTGTTCTTTGAAGCAGGAAGGGTCTAAGTTGACTCCCAAGTACCTAACCTTAACCGAAAGTTGTTAGTGGGTGCCCAAAAGGATGGGCATCTTATAGGAGGTAGATAATTCCTCATAGTGAACAGCATCATCTTAATCTTGGCTGGATTGACGGACAAAGACTGTTTGTTTAGGGCACCAAGCTCCAACAATATTGAGAGCCGACTGTATGTGACGGTAGGTCCCTGCCAACGACAATACAAGCCCAGCGATTTGGTTTGGCGCAACCTGTCTCTTTCTTTGGGCAGTGGAAAGCTTCAATAATTCCGCTGTTTAGCGTATCGACCACCCTGCCGAGATGTCCGCCCAATTTGAACCAGCAGCGCCTCTCTGAAGGCGTCCCAGTGTGCGCGGTTCTGATTTTGATCGTCTGGTCCATATTCAGTATGAAGGCTACGTATCTACGATCAGAAGCTTCCTTCGTTACTTCTCAGCCGTTATTTAAATTCGAGGCACTCTTTTCGAACTTGCAACTAAGCCTGGTGGCCAGGGAGAACGGCTTAAAATTGCGCTTCTTCAGATCCGCCACTGACTCGTCATTGACACCGATAGAACACAGTTTTCGATCCTTTAACTTATTGCAGTGGCAGACATTCCATTTTTCAGTGGAGACATCCAGGTTTTCACTCTTGAGGAGTGCAAAGGAGGCTCCCTGTCCATATCTGCATTCGGGACATAGATTTTTATCTGTGTATTTAACTGTGTATATCAGCCTTTACCCAATTAGCGCAACAGAGTATAAATACTCCGTTGTTCTTAATGACACGTTCGAAAGTCGGGCAGCCGCCTTCTTTGCCACTTGCTTAAATTCCATCGTTCAAGGCCTTCTTAAGTGTGCTAATTTGCTCAGCGGTCAGTTTGTGTACATATATGGTCATCCGCAAAAAGCAACCGCTAGTCAAAGCGCCTTGAGAGCCGGATCGACTAAGCTTGTCTTAGGACGAAGAGCCCTTTCCCAGTGCTGGTGAAAGGTGTCTTGGTAATTGTTGTTGCTAAAGGAACGCATATTGACGATATACTCATCCTCCCTGAGGATTTAATCTTCGCAGACACAGCCGCGCTGACCGATGCAACAGCTAAGCCATGAAAAGCAGCTGGAAATCTGCCTTGCTTCCTAAGTTTCCCTTTTCTTCTTCCCCTGAAACCCAGTTGCCTCAACAGTGCCAGGTACGCTAGGTGCCTTGGAGCTGGATGCCTCTATGGCCAGGGTTTGAAGACCTAATGCAGGCGGTACCTCAGCCTGAGGCAAAGGGTCTTCTCTTAGTCAGCAGGTACTCTATACCAATGTACAATGCCACTGGCGACTTATTACACTTGGGTGCCAAATCATCTCCGGTAGCCACAGGGCTGAACCTAGGCTACTGTGGGGCTCAGCAGATGGCGGATCGCTGAACGGCCTGTAATATACAGGTTATCTGCGAAAAACAAATAAGATAGCGGCTTTGAGTCGGGCGCCATGAGATATGAGTACAAAAATAAACATAAACCACCTAAACAAGTCAAACAATAAAAATACAGGTGATACACCTGAAAAAAATCCAAAAATAGTAACATCACGACGTCGAGCACTTTGCCTGACCAATACACAGACAGCAAAATGCTCTGTAAACTACCAGGGGGAAATATGCGACACACCCAAAAGAAAAAAGGACACAACACCCAAGAGTGCAACGCGTTTAATCTGCTAGCCAAACAGCTCCCACCATTGAAAAAGAAAAAAGCGTCGGTGGCAAAAGGTGCCACGAATGATAAACCCCAGGAGACGAAGGAAACATCCACCCAGTCACTGACGAAAGGCAACAAATCTGGTTGGCTGGAACATCATGGCAACAGTATTCTAGGAGTAACAAGGAATCCTTCTCATAGACTATCAATTAAAAGGAATCACAAGAGCTTCACAAGAGAAAATAGTTCACTGAATCTCTAAGATGCGTAAGAGAATCTGAAGATTAAAAAAGACGTGCTCTTACTTTATGACAATACATACATCGGTTCACTAGGTTTAAATTGATTGGCATGTGGCTTCCAGGAATTCCCTCATCCAAGTAACAGTCTTGACCGAGGACCTAGTGATTATTTATCTGTTTCCAAATTTAAAGCAAGATTTTCATAGAACGCATTCTGCTGATGATGAATCACTCCACGTAGACGTAAACGAGTATTCTGAAGGCAAACCTGAGAATAATTTTCATGAAGGCTTCGAAAAATTAATCTATAGAGTGCATCTATGATCAGGGAGATTATATATAAAAAAAATCTTTCTCTTTCTATCTCACTCCGCGAATTTAATGCCTTTGCAACTGTATGCATTTAAGAGCAGGTTAGCGGAAGGACGCGAATGTTGAACACACTAATTACCACGTGGAATCATAGAGAAGATTGACTAACGTGCAATCCGACCTATGCTACGAGTGTTAACTCTAGTAGTTAATATGCAATAAAAAAAGGAAATTATTCGGTTGCATGTACCCATAATCATGAAGAAGTATCTAAGTTTTATTGAAAAATAAAAAAACAAAAACCTAAGCACTCTATTAACCTTCAATTAGCCAATTTGGTACTACACTTTTAATGGTTAACTCATACAACGTAAGTCAGATTGTCAGAAATAGTATAAAGTACAAGTTTTCAACTTTTGTTTAGCCACTTGTAGTACGACTTTCAAAGGAGATACATAGAATGTTGCGGTTAAGTTTTATAACGTTCGGGCTATTTTGTGCGGTAACGGTTGCAAAGTTTCGTGAGTTTTCTTGAAATGTGACCAAAAATACAATAGATTCATCATACATATGTATATTTTTCTCCAGCAAATAATCCTAAGCCATGTGCATACGGAGACGTAGTCTGTATTCGAGAGATACTCTCATTTTTACTGAATCAAAAGTTTGATGGTAAATTGCTTTAACAAATTAGATACGATGAAAACTATAAAAATCTAAAATGTATTACAGGATACAAATCTCTAAATATGGTAGGAATCGATCCAATACAAATTGCATCTATCGACATCAAACAGGGAGAGGAAAGTCCAGTGAATATCGATCTAAAACTACGTAATACTGAACTGTCGGGTCTGAAAAATGCTACAGTCTTAGAAATTAAGTAGGTTTTTCAAATTGTTGATGGCATTTCAAAATGTTAATCCCTTCGTTAACAGAGGATTTGACAAGGATCTTACAAAACATAATGCCATTTACTTGAGAGTGCCAGTTTTGCATTTGATCGGAGATTATACGATTACTGGAAAAGTACTAATTTTACCAATACAAGGAACTGGCAGGACTAACTTCACACTGGGTATTTAGTATTGAAATTAATATAATATTCATAAAATTTGCTAAAAAGTTCTCTTATTTAACAGTTAATACCAATGTGGGATTATACTTCTCTGGAATTTCGCAAGACAAGCCAGATGGTACTCATTTGAAGGTCAAGGATATGCGGTTGAGCGTGGATCCAAAAAGAGTTTACTATCATTTTGCCAATCTCTTCAATGGCGACAAGACATTGGGTGATAATTTGAATTTGTTCCTTAACGAAAATTGGCAGGATATCTACCATGAAGTGAAAGTATCTATAGAGCAGGCATTCGCTCAAGTTTTTGAGACCATTATTAATAATGTGTTCCAGAAACATCCATACGATAAGTTATTTGCTTAAGTGTTGAAATTTTGTTAAAAGGATGGTTTTAATTAAATGTTCTGTTTTTTTTTGCTGAGCTTATTGTGTGTAGTGAAATAACTAAAAGGAAAAGCTGAGTGATAGCCAAGTCTGACATGCCAGTGGCTTTCATACTTTTGACTTTTGACAGGAATGATGATGCATTTGTCAACTTGCAGTAGACACACGATAGATTCAGTTCGCTTAATTCAGTGATGTTGTACGGTATGGATAGAACAACGCATTTCTTCCTTATTTTTGTATACGCCAAGGAGGTGAGATATTCCAAAGACAACGACAATTCGATCCTGACCGAAGAAAAACAGTTCAGTCAGTTTTGAACTGAGCTACACTCCACTAACTGTCGATTGTATCGATAAAACTCAACTGTATCAAGTTATGTGATGGCACCCAGGTTTAAATCTTGTTGCCAACGACAGTGCCATCGTGAGTGATGACGCCGTAGCCTTCCAAACGGTACTAAATAGCTGGATAAAGTCACTGGAAAATAACGGACTAAGAATCAGTCGCACAAAAACCGAACATTTACACTCTCGTTTTTCTGATCCAACACGTCCTCCTCCGGATATCACATTGGACGGCATAGTTCTCCCTAAATGTCAATGACCAAGGAAACTGTGAAGACGACATCACACATCGTATCAGTGTAGGGTGGATGAAATGGAAAGAGAACTCGGCTATATTTTGTGTTCGAAAAATGCCATCAAGGCTTAAGGGCAGATTATACGCAAAGCGTCCGGCTTTAATGTACGGGTCCTAATGTTGGACGATGTAGAGATGAAAATGTGACGGATGTCGGTCGGAATTACAAAGCTAGACAAAATAAGAAACACGGGTATACGGGGAAGCCGAAAAGCTCGAAGCTGGCCGATTAAGTTGGTACTGCCATGTGCATAGAAGTACGAAAAGGGGCCAAAAGAAAAACAATTGGATTACTCAATTACAGAAAAAGCTACCACTTTTCGGCCTGAGCGATGACGTAATCCGAAACCGAGAATCCTGCAGACGGATACTCAGGTCCACAAATTTAGCTGAACCCATGAGCGGCTCGGTAGCAAGGCAGTAAAAATGGGAGAACTATAAACCATTAGGTGTACTTTTACGTGCTATATAATTCAAAAGCTTTAAACGTTAAAGAAGAAGAAGAAGAATATTTTGTAAGAGTCTTCCGCAATGTTCAGATTGGCGATGTTATTCGCAACGCCTACAATTTTGTAGGTTCTTTAAATATGTACATCCACAATTTGCGTGCGTTTGTACATTACTTTTGGAACGAGAGAAGTCGGGTTAGGGTGTTTTTGACCCTCGTAGCGTTAAATATTTTATCGGAAAAGCAGTCTTCAGTGAAGTAGGAAAATCCGAACAATGTGAAATTTTTACTGGAGTGTAAATGAATGACATCGTGATATCGTATCTACTGATTGCTTGCTATTCAATCAATCAATTACGTTAGGTCATAGTTCGAGTCAAATTCTTTTCGACTAGAAAGTATCTCAGAAGAGAGATGAAAATAAATGTCATCTCAAGGAAAATAAATGTCATTTGTAAAGACGGATACTTGATAATAATATCAAGTAAACAGTGGCCGTAATAAGTAGAAGGTTGTGGCCCCGAAAATATCTGCCAAAAGACTGGCTGGAGTTACAGAAAGTCGAATGCATGACATGGATATTAACTGTACATCTTGGTCAATAACTTTGAAGAAGCCGCAGAAATTCTTTCATCATGTCGATTATGAAGACTAGAAAAACGGCATACTCTTCCAAACGTTTAGCGAATTGAAGACCGATATTCAAAATGAGTTTGAATGATACTTCTGACGTAAGTCTATTCATGATGACCATAAATGTCAGAGAATAGTCAAAAATTACAATACTGTTTGAAAGTTATCCCTATTATCAGTAAAAAAAACACCCTTTTTATCTAACTCACCAAGTCTTTGGCGTTCCTTTGGAGCTGTTTGGCGATTTCATAACATCGATAACTCGTTGGGTGTGCGGCTTCGCTCAGTGATTAATGCGTTTGACTACTGAGAGTAAGGTTGAGGTTCAAAACTCAGAAAAGGTTGGCTGACTTCCAAAACGTCAAATAATTGCGCATCATCCTGCAAACTCCCTTATGATGCAAAGTAAGTTATAACATGACAATTGACGATACTCTGTTTGCTTTTGCTTGCGAAGTGGATCTATTCATAATGCGTTTTGGCACTACCCTTTTGGTTTGCGTTTAGGAATGATTACCATTGCAGTATTATGGCAATAATGCGTTTTGGAATGCAACCGTTTTTTCATGGTTGCAGCTCTCGCAAATATCTGACAAACGTTCGAAGTTTATTACCGTCATGAGAAAGCTTCTCAATTACACAAAAAAAGTCTTACGGATACGGCTTAAGACTATTGGTCCCTGGTTGAGAGAATCTAAGCCCTGGATCACACATGGATTGCTGTGCCTAGTATTTTGGATTTTGGTTTCTCGCGCAATCTATGAAAGTGGCTGGAGCATATCTATTTAAGTAGCATTCATCCGAGATATATTTATATACCGGCGTATTTCACGGAAAGCAACTCTTCCTGGTAATAAACTTCCGTATAATTGAAGCCTTGACAGCGTGTACACTGCGGAAACAATCCTATGTCCTTACGCATTCATGGGTCAGATTTTGACCAGAATGTTTGAAATAGTCTTAATTTTCTTCTTAATTTTCAGTCTTATCAAAACTTAGCACAAATAGCGAAAGAAGAGGTTTATGTAATACCTCCTGATGTCCTTTCGACTATTGCGTCTCCGTTTTGATAATAGGTGTTAAAAATTTATAACTTTTAACTTTGAGGTCGTTCATAACGCTTTTCTTAGTGCACGAGAGGTGGAGTCATCTTGCTAAAACGCGTAGTGGCCTTTCTAACTTCTTTCATATGTTCATCACTGAGTACTCGCGGTATTTAAATTTTGGCCACTGCTCGGTAGCCGTCGGTATCATAAGCGTTGATATTCTCCGTCTTGTTTCGGTGAGATGTGACCTTAAATTTCGAAGCCAAAGTTCGTTCGAGAAGGCAATGTAACATATTATAGTCCGTAATCCCAACCATCTTTATCGTTGGCGGAGGATGTAATTTTGCTTAAGATTACTCCTTTTGTAATTTGTTGCGATTTCCTTCTTGTTATGTCTTTATGTATAGGTGAAGAGCTTTACGTTTTTTGACCGTCTGGTATTCTTGACTAACAGAGCGCTGTGGGTCAACTTCACGTTCTCTTCGTAGATGCGAATTTTGTAAGGCATTGCTTTCTCCTCAAAGTAAATGAACGCCTCTCTTAAGCTCTCGAAGGATTAGCTCCATTTTGGTAAGCTTCATACAGAGTACGTGGTTTTCCTCCTTTTGGACTTTTTTTTCTGGACACATTTGATATTCATGTTGGAAATCGATATACTCTTGAACTTTGTGAAATAGGATCAATTAATAGCAATAAATGGCCTCGCCGAAATCCGCAGAGTCCACCTCCAAAGAGGATGGTTTTTCCAGTGAACCTGGGACCGAATTACCGCAGTCGATAACGAGTGAGTGAGTAGGACTCGTGATCGAATGATCGAGTAACCTCACTGGGATGATGGCACTCGGAAGCTCACGTATCGAATAAAAGTAAAATTGTACTACAATTCACAAAGTGACATTTCTCCGGTTGATATAAAAGAAAAAAATTATTTGCAGAGAAATTGAAGTAAACAACGGATCTATTTTTTTATTTGTCCTCGGATTCCGATGATGATTATCGCGAACCCCTCTTTGCGGGGGTTGATTTGCCGCTGTTGCAGACGGTGGTGTTGAAGTGACTGTGCTATGGGACCCTTGGTTTGCGGCTCCGAACGCCCGTGCGTTCTTCAGTAAGCAGCTTCTCTTCAAAAGGACCTCCGCCATTATATTAGTAAACTCCCTTAAATAAAAATTTGACAACAAAAATACTCACATCTTTGTTGCTTTGCTCGATAGCTCGTCAGCATGATAGTGATCGAGTGAATTGACGCACTATAACGTGTGCTGTCATCTCAAATTTCGATAGTGAATGCTCGATTACGAGAGCGGTAATGCCAAATCCTCACATTTAGATAATGAGTTACTCGTTATCGACTGCGGTAATTCAGCCCCTGGGCTACCACCTGTGGTATTAAATCATTTAATTTTGCTTAATACATTTTTTTTGTTTATACTACGCTCTGTATGCGGAGGATGAATTTTAGTCGCCTCTTACAATAGGCATGTCTAGCTCGGGTATGTTCTATCCCCTATCCGAAGGCTTGCATTATGAACTTTGTGTCGAAATTACGCGTAATTTAGGAGGGATTTTACAATTTTTGTCAATAAAAATAAATCACACCAGAACTTCTAAGAAAAGACTACGAAAAGACAACTTGTTAACTTAAAAAGGTGATCATAAAATTGCAAATAAAGTTTGTCCTTGTACAAAGTCAAGGTGCTACAAAAAAAGTGCCTTAACAAAAATCTGCAGACTACTCTTCATCTACTACACCATCAATACAGGATAAAATTGTAATCAAAAAGATAAAATATCAATAAAACTGTGAATTTGAATTTCTGATAATTAAACAAACAGAACGTGACTAGTTCTATACAACAGCTTGTAACCATTGAACCTGTTTTTATAACACGTTTACTGAAAAATAAAACCAAGAGTACTTTGCCCCAATCGTGAGCCGTACCGTAAGTGTTTGAAGGTAGCTATAGCATTACTCAAGTTCAAGTTTACTGTAATCACGAGTGCCCGGACGAGTTCAATAATGAATCATGCTCAAGAGCCACCTGCGAACACCGATCGCATACACAAGCACATGTGGATAATTTGGATTTTTTAAAACCGTTTGTGGAGGCTTGATCTTCAAATCGAGAGAATGAGAAAATATTTTTTTATGTAAATTTTAGTACACGCATAGCCCTTAAGAAATTCTTAAAAATTAAGATAAACTCGATTACGAGCGAACTCAAAGAAAATGGTTTTTGGAGTGATGTGTTAGCTATACATAAATACGTAGATACGTAGATATGTATGTAGATTGATCTGGTTTATATTTACATGTGGATGTGGGGATTTAATCGGAGTGTAAAATTCAGTGGCGATGTAAAACCATACTTTCTGTACAATAAATATGCGGAGATCAAAATTCAACCTGAAGAGGAGCAGCTAAAAGTTTCCGCTAGATTGAACTTGGTACAGCTCCTTCTTTTAAGGCCAAAACATCCTAGGCAATTAAATACATGGGTCATAACTGAGCATTTCGTGGTGCAAAGAATGGCATTTGTGTATAAAAAAATGTAAATAATTGGCGCTACAGACTGTATGGTGATTCGTGTTGTACGTGCTTTTTTTGCACAAATGGAAGGGGTCTGCTAAAGCCATACCTGAAAGGCGAACTGAAAAATTTTCTCATAACAGTTATCACTGTGGGAAACCTTTTTTGGTGTTTTCTGCGATCTGATCTTCGATTTTTGGAGACATTTTTTTACAAATCACAATTTTCTTTTTAAGGGCATTTAGGGTATCGATTGGGTATGTCATTAATCTGCGAGTGTAATAGCGTTTCAAAGTTGCAATAACAGTTTAATCCATCGGTTGTAGTAAGCAGATCGTATTTGCGGGAAGAAAAATCACTTTAAGCTCAGGAAAAACGTCCCGATCGTGGATGACGAGGAGAATTATCCAAAACCAAGGCGCATTTCATTGCCAAATTGTTTAGCTTTAAGTATTCCTTCACCGCTGGGACAAAGTGGTTCGTAAATCAGTTTTGAAAAATAGCACCATTAACCCCGGCTTTCTTATTAGAACGAATGTTGGTTGTATTTTAAGGGTAGTCGATCGTATCACGGGAAATAAGTAAAAATGTTGGTCGCATATGCGGGTTCTTTTATCTCGGGGTGGTCTTAACTTGAGGTATACCTGTACATTAAAATCGCACGATCTCAGCGGCCTATTGAAGCCTTTATTTCGCGAAATCACACGCCCAGGAAATTTGTCACACAAAAAAGCTATTGTTATACCAGCTGTGTTGCATGTGGTGTCGTCCACTTCCACACATAGTATCAACTTCAGGCAAAAAAAGTCGTCAGTCAACATCGTTCGGTAACACGATCCATTCAATGAAACGGTTGCACCAACATCATTTCCAAAAAAAAAAAATGCAAACCAACCTGTCACTCGTGGATGCCTCTCCATCTATGTTCCACTATTTCTCTTGGTTTTTCGGAGCGACTATTTTCTTTGTTTACGTCCTCAGACAAATGGAATTGAACGTTATTACTCGGAATAATTTTGTGTAAAAAATCATGATCTGGTTCATTCTTTTTCAGCACCTAATCGGCGCGACGTTGTGCGAGGTAGTTATGTAAAATGTGAATACATTTGACTACTCGTACTCATTCGTTATTTTTTCATAAGTACTCGGATAAAAGTAACGAGTACTTAATACTTGCGAGTACCACCTATAAAACACATTGGAAACTATGCAAATACAATTCTGTCTCTTTTCTATATTGCGTGTCCGTGTGTATAATTTGTCTGCGCCCTTGTGAGCTTATATTGTTTTATTGACATATTTTACAAAGGACAATTTTATACGATTATAGTAGGTATTGGTGTAGGGCGAGTGAGAAAATCTCTTAAAATAATACTTGTTAGTAGTGCAAGAGAGAACGGGTATTCGAATACATATCTGTGGCGAATAAGAATTTCCTGAAATGAGTACGAATGAGTACATGGTAGTAACGAATTCATTGTACCGAATGAATACTTTTTTTATACCACTAGTGCGAGGTCTGCTGGTTTCAATTGTTGTGTCAACTGGACCTTATAAGAATTTGGGCCGGGACCTTAATAGAAAGTGTGGTTCGGATAGGCTCAATTCCTGCGATCGTCTCGAACCTACGGCGGCAACATTTTCAGCTGACTTTGCTGGACGGGTTGGAGACTTCACATCACTAATTTGTTCGAGACGTTCAAATTTATCACTTAAACTCACTACAGCTGCGCGAGAAGGCGTGTGATGATGACCAAAAGCAGTACCGAATTTTACGAAACTTTTTCGTGGTATTTTCACCATTTTTGTAGTGAATTTTCACTATTCGTGCGAGTGTGTATCGGTCCATATTTAATAACCTCCTAGTTTTTACTTATCAAAATTTATCGCAATAATAGATGAGTGTTGACAGGTCAAAAATGGCGCGAAATTTAAACCGACCTCTTGTTGGATGACTCTTTAGTTACGGGTGTGGGATATCACTTTTTTTAAATATCTTCTAACAATTTCTCTTCATTTGAAAAATATTGACTCGCGAAATTCCTCTTTAGCTCATTCAACAGTTCTCAATTGGATTGAGATCTGGGAATTGAGTTCGCCATGAAATTGCAGATATTTTTTAATCTTGAAACCACTTATTTAAAAACCCGATTCGGATTATTATCTTCCTCAGCGAAAGGATGCACGACATTTTTCAATATGTCCCTGTATTCGGATCTAGTCATGGTGGTGCGGATTCGAAAAATGAGACAGAGGATAAGAGTATTACGTAACTTTTTAATACCTTCCGGGCCTCTCCAAAGGCAGTGGCTTGAAGCAAACTGCTTTCGGGTGTTCAAGTTACTTTCTCGCAGTACAGAAGTTGTCCTACTTTTCCCCGAAGAATGGCATTTTGGAGACATCACGAAAACATGTTGAAAGGACTACAAACCAAATCCCTGACTGACCACCTGCCATGCAAAGACGACGTTCGATTTAGGCAGAAGACAATTAATTAAAGCAAATGAGCATGAGCATAGAAGCCGGAGTTTATTATGAAGCTCAAGGAATAAACCACTCCTTTAAAATAAACGACGACTTCGGTGTCTTTCAATTTCGGTGCCGAAATTACGGCCATTATATAGGGCGCGAAAATTATATGCAAGAGCATATGTTAGTAAATGTGACGCGGTGACCGTTTGCGGGGTACCAAGGCATGTGGATATCGCAGGAAACGAAAAGACTGACGAGCTTGCAAGAAAGGGGTTGGCGCTGCATGCATTGTAGGCTTTTGCTTTTGTAGCGATTCCAATTAGCTCAAACCGACTCTGGATAGCAACAGACGAGATCCATAATACACGAGTCAACTCCGGCATAATTACCGGTGTACGCCTTGGTTTTCAGCACAACGGCTATTGTAGAAGCTACGAGGGAGAAAGAAATTGAATCTGCTGTGTAATTGTTCCGTTGGATAGTTGAGAAAAGGAGATGTTTTAGCACGTAGGCGCTTAAGCGAATCATGCATGCTACTCTTAACACGGAGGTAGTACCTATAGAAGATCAAGAAGACATTGGTGTATCCGAAAAAAACAACATTTTCCCACAGTCACCCTAGGTCGCTGCTTATTCGTGAAACAGCAACTTAGACCTTTATACAACGTATAAATTACCAGACCAAATATGTGTAAATATTATGACTTAATTTGAATTAGCGTAATTACTTTCGCTTGAAATCGGTGCGAAATTGCTGTCCAAATACGTGTCTAAGTGGTCTTCAAACAAAATAAGAAAACAAACTGTCATCCAATTAGCACTATAGAATGTTCCACTCCCATTCTTAGTTGATGACGTTGACATGCTTTACCGATTCGTCGCATCTTCTTTTTGCTGAAAATGCAAATTCTATTGCAAAAAAAAAAAATGTAAACCACGCAAAACGCTTATCCCTTCTATCAAAAACAGTTCCTTTTTTTATTTAATCCTAAGATGGTGACAAAATTTCACATGATTATGTAATGAGATTCACTTACAAAACTACAGATGATTCAATCCAAATTAATACTATTCAAGGTACAGTTCTTCGTAGGGGAACTTCTTAAATACATTTACCGCAACGCTTTTCACAATTTCAGCTATAGCGATATGTACTGATGGCTGCAGTTCAGTCCAAACTTCACTCCAATTGTCATTCAAGAACTGATTTAAATTATCACCGAGATTCCTATCACCATTAAAAAGATTCGTCAACTTGATTTGAACACTGCAAGAGCGTAAATAGAATTAGTTATGGATTTGCTTTTCCTCTTCCTCGTTTCAATGTCAAATGTGTGAACTTACCCTTCCGGTTCGAGGAGGATTTTCAACTTGTCAATACCTAGGTAAGTTTTGCCCTTTTGGACATTCAAGCTCGGCTTGAATTTCACCGAAAACTTTGGCCTTACAATAGTAATGTCGGCGTTTCCATCACCCTGAATTGGTAGGATTAATATCCGGCCATCAGCTGTGTATTTTCCGCGAAGTGTCAATCTCGGCAGACTGCCATACAATTCGAATTTACTCGTCGAAGGATCTTTTGTAAAACCACTACAAAGACAAAATTAGGAATGACAAACATTTCTGCGAATATCACACACATTCTTACACCATTCGCTCAATATTCACATTAGACAATCCACCCACAAGTAGATCTCTAAAATTCAATTTCAAACTCAATGCACCCGATCGCCCATCGGATATATCGAACCGCTTCAAAGCGAAAGGTTCAAGAACAGGAAATCCTGCCTCTGGATAACCTGTCTTCGAGTGTTTCCGTATAAGATTCACCGCTGTATGTCGAATACATTCTGTGTCACCGGCATGACACTGCTCTATATCGGCAGCTAAATTAAAAAAACAAAAAAAAACAATTTCATTCTAAAATCGATTATTGAACGAACTTTCGCTGAACTTACGAAAACTATGCACTCCCACTACAATCACCAAACACAGAACGGCTGAGAAGATACATCTTCGCGAAACCATTCTGCTAACTGATAAAATAAACAAAAAACAAAAAAAGAAACTATTTAGGGTCGACGCGAGTGCGGCTTTGTGATATTCCCGAACTCCACACTAGATCGACTCCAAACCTATCAAGTTCAATACCCAAACTGTAGAAGGCTTCTTGCGTTACATGCGCATTTATAAAATTTCGCACCAACCGTCAATGTACACACATACTCTCGTATATCGAGGAAAATAAATTAATTCTAAAAAAAAAATTTACGTTCTCCTATTATTTCCTTATATTGGTAAATATCTAAAAGTTAAAAGAAGATGACGAAAGGCATGAACAAATAACGCAAACAATAATATCAACAAAAGAAATAAAAATCTCCCCCAGAGTTGTTGCTGATATCAAGGTCGTCAAGATTTGGTCTCAGTTTGTCAGTTTGTGCAGACTGGCTCAACGTGATTGCTAAAACAGTTAACAAAAGGAAAAAGTTGACTGACGTTAAAATAGCGAAATTTTTAAAATATTCAAAATGTACAAGGCTGGATTGGGGGGCGCCTTCAGGCCTTAAAAATGGCACAAAGGGAATAGAATTTTACCAAAAACCTTGCATGCATAATTAATGAGTTTTGTGTGCGGGTAGGTTAGTCATGTGCGACTAACTAATTTCGATTCATTCGTTTCGTTGATTTCCATCAAATAGTACAAGCACTTCGCCGAAGATTTTCAAACGTTGATAGAAAAAAAAAAATAATTTGTAGAACACGGCTAAGAGAGTGTGCCTTAAACGTTAATATCTTAACTTAATAGTCGCAGGGCGTTCAAAAATTGTTTCATCGAGTCAGATACCGACAAAATATCTTTATTCAAACCAGAATTGTTTGGATACAAAAAGGCATAACACTGGCAGAAGGGTTGTCATATGGTTGAAAAAATTCTTTGTTGATTGATATGCTTATGACATCAGGGGACTGGGAAAAAAATACTGTGAATCAGAATCGAAGGCAAAAAGAACAAACAAATCTCCCCAGTTATCTGGACACCACCCCTGAAGCAAATGTGAAACCAAATACACCTGAGCTTCAAGACCACTTCACCAATCTCTTTATCTCTCTCTCTAACTTCCTTCAACGCCCGCACTATGTGTAAACATTGAAGGGGTACTCATAACTCCTTGAATGCGTGCAAATTATAAAAAAAAATTATAGCCTCTTTGCCGCCAGCCCGAAGAGAGAGTTCAATGGCTTATAAGTAAGGTTTAGCATATTCTGCGTAGTATTTAGATATATATATATTTTTTTTTGCATAGGTATTCTGTGGGACGGTAATGCTCACCTGGGAAGGACCCGCTCTTTCCAGGTAGTGTGGAACTTTCATCCACCAAACCCACAGGGACCTCTTATCTTCTTGACACCATCCATTCTAGGACCGCTTTCGCATGTCTGTGGTGTCGTTTTCAATCCTCTAAGGGGAACCGGACTTATATTCGTTTTGCGACTTCTGTTTTGTGCGGGTTTGTATTTTCTTCGTGCCGGTTTCGCCTCTTCATCTTATTAAATTTTCGTCGCTTTTCTTTATGCGTAGCACGGTTTCAATATACGAAACTATCTTATTCCAGCTCTCTTCGCTTTCTAGCATTGTTCGGATGACATTTTGTGGGGTTATCGGTCGAAGCTCGTTTTCCAAAAACCTTTGAACTCTTCCGTTCGTAATTCCTCTTCTTCTCTTGGACTAGGAGCCCTATACGAATAATTCCGGTAACAGCGAGAACGGCTAGTTTCGACACAGTGCGGTAAGCACCGGCGACTCTCAGGGCTCTATACAGTAAAATTGACTCCGTCACAGACATCAGAAGACGGCGTTTGCTTGGTGGGGCGCGCTGGTATTCGCCATCAATCCGGTCAAAGCAGCAGTAACTGACGCAGCCTTGTCAGATGCCCGCCTTTTATGTTCACAGAAGGATAATAGCTTCGTATCAATGGTCACTCCCAATTATTTCGCGATAGATTTTGTCTGCACCATCTCCATGACCACTGACATTGGCACTATGGTGGGTATCCTACGATTTCAGTTTTGCCCATTGCTAGGCTCAGGCCATGCTGCTCCATCCAATCGTTTACCCGACGCATCACCTGATTTAAACTGAGTTGGGCCAGCTCCAAATTCCGCGACACGATGACAGCTGCTACATCGTCTGCATATCCCAGGAATTTGTCTCTCGGCATCTCTAAGCGGAGCTGGCTGTCGTAGGAGACATCTGGCAAAGGCACTGGCTACTTCAAAGCAAGAGTTAAGCAGGTACATATGTATGTGTGTACAACAAACTGCGTTTATATAAGCATATGCATACAGGGGGTCCCAGTTAAGAGGTATAATCCTTTAACTGGTGATTCCTGAAGTTCCGGCGAAAAAAAATCGGTGGGGTGGGTCTATTTTCACTCCAGTTTGAGTTATAGCCTGTCAAAGTGAGATTTAGAGGTGCAATCACTTTAAATAGTATAACTTTTGACTTATTACAGCTACAGAAAAAGTTTCATTTATTTTGAAGAGACAATTCAGTGGCAAATACAATTGTGAATTGTGAAAATGCATTTTTTTCAAAACTTTTACAAAGCAAACAACAAAAATTATGTTAAGTAACTTTTTCACCTACGATTAGCGGAAGTTCTAGTAAAAGCCATTTTTATCCGACAAAAATGGTCAAAAAAAATTAGAAAAAACACCTTAAGCACCTTGTCACAGTTACAATAAGATCGATGTACAGTATGATGGTCAGGCCGATCATAGCTTGGTAGCTTGGGGTGGAAGAACAAGGAAAACCCTAGAATAAGAACAGAGGCTTGCATTTTCATAACAGGGACTATGAAAACATCCATTGAAACTGCAGCATATGTGTACGGACCCAGAACCAAGTATTTGGAAACCATGGGAACATATCGCAGTATTTTCCAAGCGGAGATCCACGCAATCGAATGATGCGCCCATATTAACCTCCATAGAAAGTATTGCGGACAAGACATGCGATACTGTCGGATAGCCAAGCCGCAATCAAGGCTTTAAGCCTCTATGCAATCAGGTCTACACTGATGGGGTTGCCAAGATAAACCGACTTAGTGAAAAGAACAGTCACCCTTTACTGGGTACCAAGTAACGTGGGAGTAGAGGGAAACGAGCAGCTGATGAACTAGCAAGAGCGGGATCATAAATCGTTTTTTAAGGCTCAGAAACATTTTGTGGGCTACGGCCGCATACATTACAGGAAGAACTAAAAAAGGAAGAAGCCTGCAAAAGAGCGAAACTTTGGGAGGAACTTTCTACACTAAGATAAGCCAAAGAACTTCTCGGAAACTATTACCGGAAAAAAGTAAGGTTTTTATAACCATCAACAAGAATCGGATGTTCATCCTAAAAGGCTTCCTAACGGGTCACTGTAGACTTAAGGAGTACCTCAAGAAACTGGGCGTAGAGCAATGTGTAGGACACCTTCTAAAGGAATGTACAGCACTGATCCACGAAAGAAGGAAACCCCTGGATGCCTACCAACTGTCAGAAGACGATCTACCATTGTTAGATTTACCTCAAGTACTCCGATTCATCCAGGAGGTGAAGGAGGTGATCTAAGTTGAGTATCTCATGGACTAGAGCTCGAAGTCGAGGTGGCACAATAAATCAACAAAGCTCGCAGTGCGCCTACACTCCTACAACCAACTCAATCTAATGCGGTCCTTATAGTGTCTATGAATATTTTTACCAACCGAAAAAAAACAAAATAATACCACCCTACTTGATATTATCTTCGTACGTTTTTTAATGTCCTATCACTAAACAAATCGTTAGCTGATAAAAAATTTAAGGTGACAATATCCGAAGCTCTATTACTAGACCGGTAATGACAAACGTACACATTTTAGTCACGTAGGCAATGCTGTAATGCAGTCGAGTACTTTGCATTAAGATGTGTTATTGTTAAATATAATTTTTATTAAAATATTGTTATAAATTTAATGCCAATTGAATATGTAAATGTTGAACTTTTATCCGTACATACACAGCTTACCCTGGACAAATTTGTACGGGAACGGATACTGTATCTCGCCGGAATTGCTTTACCCATTAACACACAGTGGATCGTAATGATCTCACCATTTGTTGCCGTTCGATAAATAATTTGTTTATGGCTAACATTAGTTTGTGAAATATTTGGTTAGTACTATGTATATCAATCAATCTTTGACCGGTTGCCTTAGTTTCTGAATCGGTTAATGTCTTTTCCAACTTTGCGTGGCACTTAAGGTGAAGTCTCTTGCAGAGGTAATCGAAAACTCCTTCCATGCGAGACCTATCTACTTTAGACGATGGATACAAATCTGTCTGACAAAGCCGGCATCGCTGTATAACCTGTATAGTTCGTCATCGAATCCTTTCGTCCACTCTCTGTGAAAGAAAAAAACGGAAGAAAGTTACTAGAAAACTTTATTCCTAACGATGCCTCTGCAACATGCAGCAAGACGGGGATGATGGGGGCTGTTGTCCTGAGGTCGTCAAGCATCCTGTCCAATTGGTTGTGGGTTTTTTTTTTAATCGCCATGTCTTACTTATTCTAGGGTTAAGGTGACGTATTAAACGTAGTAGTTAGGTAATTAGAGTCAGCGATATTTTGCAACTTGATCAACAAAGGAAAAAAGATAAATGACAATAACGTGTATGGGGACCCAGCACCAGTCTAAGACTTACTACGGACCCATTTTTTAATTAGACCAGGCACTTAGTTCATCTATCAGCCTCCTCAAATGTCGTTATGTCAGTCAATGCCAATATCCGCAGTGCTGCAGACATAGCAGATAAATCATTTCACGCTTGCGAAACACGGAGCAATAGCCTGTAAATGGTTGTGGGCCAAGAAAGGTGGATGGTGATTTTTGAGGCTATCATTACAGCAGAGCAGCTTTTGATAGGAATTTGACTACCTGAGTGAAAGTGTATGAGTTTGCCTTTTACCCTTTTCCTTAAAAATTATCTCTGCTGAAAGACAATAGTCAGTCTATTTTTCTTAACTCGCGCAGCAGTGTTTGTGCAAGACTCCATGCGATCACACAGAGTTGGAATGCCACTTCCACAGATAATGATGCACTCATCGGCGATACACGCAAGAGCAGGCTTCCTTATAAGGTCTACCCAACAAAAAGTCAGATACTACGAGTATGTTCCACAAATTGGAAGTAAACATACCTCTTTGTATAAAGCCTTTGCAACAGATGTTTTGAATTTCACGAATTTCTTTGAATACTAATCGGTAGCAGAATATCCTGCTTTAGCTGCACGTTCGTCTATCAGTTTTCGAAGAAATTCACCAGAAATAAGGAAAAGTTGATGTCCCTAAAGCTTTTTTTAAGATCGTAAGAATCTTTCCCTGGCTTAGGTTTGAAAACCGCTCTAACCCTTCTCCAGGATAGAGAAATATATGATCATCTTCATCTCTCCAGAGAAATTTGGCAAAATAGTTCTACTTAGAATAAAAGCGTTGTTTTCCAAAGTATTTTACGTACAACACATGTGGGTTACAGAATTGGTCCCATACACTATTGAGGGTCATCGAAGTGACGTCACATGACAATGCGTAGAGCACATTTGGTTCATACAATTGTTTCGCATGAAGAAATTAAACTAGGTCGATCAAGACATGGATGAAAGCGATGAAGCTACGGATCGGAGAGTATACTTTGAGCAATCAACAAAGCAAGTAGTCTAATTAATATCTACTCTCTATCTATCATGCGTGAATCAAGATGATCATCTTAGACAAATACTTCCAAAAACCTACCGACTGCCTGGTTGGGCTCAACATTACCAGTGTCCTTTGCTTTGGGACGGATACGTCAGGTTTTAGAGGTCTTGACTCATTGCAATATCACTGACTAGTAGCGAATGGCCGGCCTTGCCAAAGTATAACGGACAATTAAAACTACGTTCGTCTTCGAATAACCTCACGTCAAATATGATATAATAAAAATACCTAATACTGCTATGAATCAATGCTTCAAACCACAAAGAAAATACATACATTTGCCCCCTTAAACTAAAAAAAAATTGTCTATGTAAAAAGGCAAAACAAAAGCTAGTTAAAGCACAAAAAAATTTACATCCATTTGGAAGGTGTCACCCTTTCTTTCGTCCTTTATCCTTCTTCGAAATTTTTTATTGATTGCGAATCTCTTTACAACTGAATTTCGATTGTAACCGCAGCATTCTCAGTTTCAAATTCGATCCTTCGCTATCCTCTTTGGCTTTAGGCCATACATAGCTTTTAATTTAGTTAGTAACTGGGGAGATCTATTTGTTGTCATTTTAATTTTTTGCCTTCGCTTCTGATTCACAGTGTTTTTTTTCCAGTTCCTATGCAATATTAGGGAGACTAATACCGCTTTAGTTGCCGCAGTTCAGTGGCTTCTCCTTTTCTTTTCTGAGCCAAGTAGACGATGTTGAGATATATACTTTCATATTTGACAGATGAGTTGGTATATACTTTCTATCAAGTGAGATCGGTAAACCATTAGATCCAGCTTTGTTGTATATACAAGTTGGTACACAAAGTGTTATCTTCAGTTCACTTTAGATGGATGAGAATGTTTCATTGCATCACTTGCATTGAAAGGAGCATTCGGTCAAAAAGCCGAACTAAGGTCTTCGTTGTCGTTAAGCAATCTGCCGAAATGATATGCCGACTCTACTACGGAATTAGATTTTTCGTTTCTGTAGACTTCGGCTCGGGCTTCGTATGGTCTTCATCAGAGTGTTGTAAAACTTTCCAGTCATTTTTGTCATAACATTTCTCGAAATCCTCGAACAAGCAGATCTTAATTTTTGCTTGCCTTGTTCTTTTACCTCCTCTTCTGTTTGTACTTGTAAGCCTCGTATTCGTATGCTCTTCTATGCAGTGTCCCTTATAAGTCTCTGTTTTGCTGCATATACTCTGCAACACTCGAGATTAGACTTCTTGAGAGAGACACTCGACGGACAAATACT
Organism: Blera fallax; assembly: GCA_946965025.1. Taxonomy (NCBI): domain Eukaryota; kingdom Metazoa; phylum Arthropoda; class Insecta; order Diptera; family Syrphidae; genus Blera; species Blera fallax. Next base: position 97,972,636 of record OX337244.1, read on the forward strand.
CTAGCAGTTGAGCAGTCTAACAGTTCGAGATGTTAGATGTTAAATTTTTTGACACAACTTCATTGATATTGTGGTGTTTGGGATACCCACATATGTTACTTGATAGCAACGGTTGGTGATCGAATTCAATTTCGCGGGTCAGTAGATGAAAATAATAGTTAGATACACTGCTTACAAATAGTATGGTTGGTGGATTGTTGGGCTTTGTACATTTCTCACACAATTTTCTTGTCGGACGCGGTCCATCACATATAAAACAATTGCTTTTGTGTTTGATCCTTCCTGATGCATCGCATTTAGGACCAGAACACTTTTATTCAGTTACAAAACTTAAACTTAAGGAATAACCAAACATAGCCTCCAAACCATTTCTTGTGGAAACATTTCGTGAAACCTGGTTAGTAGGTTGTGCTAATTTGTTGCTTAGCTCTTGGAGAAACTGTCGGCGTCTGCTGGTAGTTTTTTCAGATGTGGGTTGTTCTTATAATATATAATGTAAACGGCCAACGCAGCTACATCTAACATTGACATCAATGTCTTATACCAATTGTCCGTTTTATGCCTCCTTTCACTTTGAAAAATTCAGGTCGCATGAATTTTCATTTCTTATTCACCATCTCCAGAATCGACAATCTGTAATCTTTGATTAATGTCTGTTCTAAGTAAAGACTAGTAAAGAAGTTATCACAAGTGATGTTTCATCCACTTCCTTTGTAGTACATCCACAGTTCTTTGACCACAGGTTCACCTTACTTTTGTTCTCTCTCACCATCTGGTCCTTATGGTGACATTGTATATGTTCTATGCCTTCGAACACAAAATTTTCCTTGCATTCGTACTCTTGTGACATCCCGCTTCCACCTGGGGAACATTCCAAAAAGATTTTCAAATTTTCTTGTCCATCCCCCGTTCCTGTCTCCAACTCTATCGTAGAGCTTTCCTTTTCCTCCATAACCTCAAGCGAGTGCGGGCGTACTTTTGGCCCTTGCTCGCAGTGCCGGTAGTGTCGTGTTGGTAGTGTGTTTCGGGGTGGTGGGTGCTTGAGTACAACATTTTTTTCAAATCATTTAGACGAAGAAAATTGCCTGATTTTTTTTTGTGTTAATCATGTGCCAAGCAAGTTAACCACTCAGCGTGTAATAAATATTTCCAACAAATTGCCGCACTAGGAGATAAAGTAAAGTCTGGGCTACAACGCTGCTAACGTACGCCAGACAATATTGATACAGTGAGGCAGAGTACTTGTGAATGTCCGGAAACCTCTCATCTATACCGTGCACAGGAATTGAGAATGTCTTCTCCACCATGTTTCTTAAAATCCTCAAAAACGATGTCCATTTTTATCCGTATGAAATTTAACTGACGCAACAGCTACAGGAGAATGACCATAAATGGAAACGATATTGGAGTGCTCGGGTTTTACAGCCGCTATTTGCAAACTGAAAATCTATAAGTGATACTACTACATTCTCCTAGTGTGACAGTATGGTTCGCCAGCATAAGGCCCAGGAAAAATCGTTCAAATTGACGAAAATAAATGTCCGTACACAGTGTTGAAGTGCTAGTGCCATTTATTTTTTATTAAAAGCTGAAAGGCGTATGATTGTTTGGGTGATCATGGGTTCATTCACAAAAAAGTGAACCACAGGGACCCTGAAAACCTTTTGTAGCTTCTGATGGCATCCATACTCTATGGATGGATTCCGAATGGCGCGACATTTATTCCAATAAATTTGCTGATTGGGTAACTGAATACCAATGTATGTATTAGGAAAGTAAAAGCTGGCCGACGAAGAGTCAAACAGACGGGAAAAGCGTAAAATCCTTTTAACCCACCCATACACTGTTTAATTCGCAAAAAAAAAAAAAGTAAAAAAATTTTGTTTTTTATTTCCTTGCAAATAAATTTTGCCGCTAATCTAAGGCAAAAAAAAAAATAGGAAACCCGCCCCAAAAATCTTATATTTATCGTCATCAAAAACTTTAAGACAATATTCATCACAAGAGTAATCTTGGACAAACGAAAGAACTACAAGCAACTCTAAGTATATGCAGATGGCTCTGACATATCAGGGGATTCAGGGGCTGGCATCTTTTGCACTAGCCCACCGACTGAACTTGCCATTCATCTAGAACCATTTAAAAAGCTGTTCCAAGCATTGCAATAAAGAAAGCAATAGAAATACTCGCAGAAGACGTTAGCGGAGGGAGGCAAGTCGATATTTCCTCGGACTGCAGAGCATTCGCAATCCTCCTGTCGAAATCATCACTAGTAAGGGAGTGCAAAATCAAATTGAATTCACTTGTCAGTTGTAATAAAGTACGTCTCTCGTGGATACCGGGTAACGAAAAAGCAGACGAACTGGCAAGGAAAGGAGGTACTAACAAAGAACCGAATCTCGCGAAGACAGTAACTATTAACTGACAACTATTAAAAGCGTAATTTATGTGCAGAAACGAACCTAGATACGTGCAAAGTGCCCACATCTATAGTAAAAGAGTCGACAAGATGCCACATTCGTACAAGATGCCTTTACGATCACTACACAATGTAGTGCCTTTTTATACTGCCTATGATCTCAGTACCTGCTTCCTCTGTCAATACAAAATTGTCCACATTACACAACTACATATTCCTTGCAGTAAGGTGACGGGAACACTAAGTAAAGAGCGTAAGTTAACCCTCTAACTAACCAACCAACCAACCAAGTCTTGCCAACCGCTGCTTCTCTGGACTAAGAATGTAATTGAATATGAAACCTTTTTTTTCTGAACAACTGAAGTACCCTTTTAATATCCCAGTCGTGCTCTATGGTGCAGGCATGGAGTTTGTCAAACGTGGATGAGGTTTCTCTTAGCTGTTTCGAGAGGATAATTTTTCGTGTGATTTGATGATTTGAGGAGGAGATACAACGACGAACTGTACGAGCTGTATAGCGACATCGACTTAGCCAGAAGAGTGATGGTCAGACGATTGAGGTGATTGATGTAGAGCACATGGACACCATGTGCGTGAAAAACCTTAGAATCAACTCTTGAGGGACGTAGCTTTAGAGAAATACTGCGAACAGGTGGCGCACGCAAATGCAAGGAGAGCTGGATGCAGCTAACTAAAGACCGAACTGGATTCAAAGGTTTAGAAAAGAGAATTAATCTTGTTTAAACTCGCATTCTTTTCATGGTGAGTTCTGTCAAAATTCACAATTTAATTCTGATTTCATCTTATTTAACTTTTTCCAAATTTGAATATTATTCATTTATATTCCACATTCCGTCATTAATCTTCCTTTTATTGCTGCTACTGATTCCATTCTTCTCTTTTCACTTCCGGTATTTTTTCAAGAAAACTGGATAGTAAATCTGTACAACTAAACAATTTAAGTGACTTCTTAACTTTATACATTCGGTTAGGTTTTTCTCTTCCCTCAAAATTATGTGTCGATTGGTTTGAAAACATTTAATGTTGCCAAATTTGATAGTGTAGCTACATATATACATAGCATGAGTATAGTTTTATTTGCATTTAATGAATGAACTTACATTTAAAAAAAAATATTTTTGCGAATTATCAGTTGGAAAAGAAATTCACTGTAAAAGAAATTTTCTTTCTGGCCAACAGATTCAAAATTCATGGTGCGCCATCTTTTATGTCGGTATGTGAATATTGAATAACAACCGATATATTATGAGGCATTGTTATTTAATTTGGTCCTTTACAGTTTTTTTGGACTAGTTTTTTAATACAACATCAATCAAGTGGCCGCCTCTATTGACCAAAGCAATATATGCCCTTTTTGCTGCGTTTTTCATCACTTTTTCGAGCATCTCGGGCGGTATAGCGATGATTTCGGCACGAATGTTTGCCTCGTTAATGGTCTGACGCTTGCTGGCGTACACTTAGCTTTTCAAATAACCAAACAAAGAGAAGTCCGGAGGGTTCAAATCTGGAGATCTGGGTGCCAGCCAATATCGCCATTTGTTGACAGCATACGTCCACGAAATTTTCGTTGCAGAAACTGCATTGTTTGATTTGCAGTGTGGCATGGTGCACCGTCTTGTTGAAACCAGTAAGCGTCCAGACATTTTTCACACATTTGTGGGCAGACATAATGAGCCAACATCCACTGATTTCGATTCCCATCGGCTGTTTCGCCTTCTCTGAAGAAAAATGGCCCAATGATGGTTTTGGTCAGTCACTTTTTGGTCATGCAATGGTGTTTCATGGATCTCGTGTGGATCCATGGATCTCCGTTACCCAAATGCGGCAATTTTGCTTCTTAACGGCGCCAGAGAGTGTAAAATGGGCCTCATCGGTCATCAAAATGTACTTCCAAAAATCAGGTTCAGTGTCAACCATTCGAGCGACGGTTTGGCCGTATTCCAACGACGTGGACGGTCTGTCGGCAATATTCTTTGAGTTAATTGCACTTTATACGCAAATAAATGCAAACCATCCTTCAAAATGCGCCGCAAGGTTGTTCCACTGACGCCAAAATGCTGAGCGCGGTGACGATACATGTGGGTTCTCGGCAACACTCTCTCTTACCGCTTCAACCAGTTCATTGGAACGTATTGGCCGTTGATGAACGGCATGCCGACGATCTCCCACTATCCGTGCTCAACAAAATTCGACTCCAAGCGACGAATAGTGTTGTCAGATGGTGCTTGTTGGCCACGATATTTTCGACGATATGCACGTTGAGTTAACACAATTGAACGACTATTTTCAATTTTCACTATTTCGGCTCGTTGTTTAATTATACTGAATTGACGTTTTAAAAACATGTCTACTCAAGTCAATCGGTTGATAAATGTCAAAGTTTTTCAATGTTTACATACCGACATAAAAGATGGCGCACCCTGTAGATATAACGCACTTTTTCCTAACGAAATGTATTTTAGACAAATTCGGATCATCAGTTATTTACAGAGATAATACAACAAGGCTAACCTAAAAACAAAAACAACTGACACTACTTTCGCTGTCTGTTTGAAGAAAATATAAATCTGAAAATTCTCTTAGCTAATACAGACCTATGTAATTAATGATGAAATATATCTCCACTCCATCAAACAATGCAAAACAAATGCCTCTTCTAAAAAATAGAAATACATTCTTACCATCTCCCAGACATACAGTTTGAAGCTTTGAAGAAGAACATTCAACGACGAGTTGTACGAGATGTACAGCAACATTGAGAAAGTAAAAAAAAATTGCATTGGACATTTGGGTATCAACGCACTATGGGACCAACCAGCGCTTATCGTCTCAAAAATGATTTTTTCAAAATTTAGATTTCAATGTTTATATTAATGAAAACGGTTAGATGGATGTCTAAATTATTTGTTTTAATAAATTTTTAACATTTGCACTCAACCGTTATACCAAAAAAATATGCTTAAGGTTTTTAAGAGAAATTATGTCGCCAAAAGAGTTTTGAGAAGTAACTTTTTAGCATCTTCATTCTTTTTAACTGCAAATGTAACTACATAGGTGTTATATATTTTATAAAAGCTTATAGGTTCTACTTTCTAAATAAAATCAATTTCGACATATTCATTTAATCCATTGTGAAATAAAAAATTATTTCTGAATTGCTTTAAAATTTTCTGTTGTCTAGTTTTTAAAGAGAGATTTAACTGTTAGCGCTGTTTGCCGCTGTTAAAATTTATATAGCGTTTTATTCCTTAGTTTATCAGTAATTGTAAGGAAGAAAAAAAAGTTGCCCCAATCTGCCCTCCTTTGTTCTAAAGCTATTAATGTGTCACGTGGTCACTGGTTGATAAAGTAAAATTGCGACCAATAAATATTTTTCTCGTAACGGTGTATTGATTAAAGACGGCCGTGGTACATATGTAAATAGTGGTCAGGTGATCTACTTATTTCTGGCTATATGCTAAATAAACATTAAACATATCGGCTATAATAAAATTTTCTTTCCACACAATAGTTTTCATGTTGTTAAAATTCCTGCATATGTATATATAAATACATACATATATACAAACGTTTAATATATTTCCGCAAAATGAGTGAATTCGTGATTACCAATCGCGACTTGTGTAACTTTTTCATTCATAATGGAATCAATCGTTCGTGATTGGGGTTTCCAGCCATCGCGTCATTCTCAGGAACCTAGAAAGATCGCTTGGTGAAACATTGGATAATTCATGTATGTCCTGAAAGTAATAACTACTTAGAGTTATATTTGTCAAGTGACATAGGCTTGGGGTGAGGTGAGGTGTATCCTCTTGAGCCTCTTCGTCATCGCAACCTCTGCAGATATTGTCGTCATTGAGTTTGAGTTTCATTGTGTGGTTTCTTAGAAGGTTATGGCCAGTAAGCGCATCTATCAGCATTGACAGCGATTTCCAGTCGTTATTTATGAGCTCGTTGGTTCTAGCTTTGCCATATCTTGGTCAAAGCTTCTTTGATATGTCATAAGTGGGAAGCGATTTCTAACTATCGTTGGCTTTCATTAGAATCTTACACTCAATTCGCTCTCTGAGGTTAAAAGTGGACGTTTTTTATGTTTAGTTATTTACATCTGATTTATATCAAGTATGAGAAAACCGATTGAAAAAGTTTCTAAAGAACTATTGGAAGACGCTAAACTGCTCTAATATTCTTTTGCAAAATCTAACTAATCATTGAAGGTAAGAATGAATGCTCTTATTTCGTGTTATTAATATAATTACTTATATCGTAAACCTCAATTGTGTACTAAAAATGCAACATTTAAATTTGTGTGCATTTTTTTATTACAATAAAACATATGTATATATGTTATATTTTCATTATTTCAAAGCTGAAATATTCAAGATTATGTATACAAAGTTTCATCCTTTTATCACTAAAAATAAAAAAGCTACAGATTTTTGAGACGATAAGCGCTAGCTGGACCCATAGTGCAACGCCCCGGCGCGTAGAGCCTTTAAATCTATCCACAAGTATTGCATTGTCTTTGTCGTGGCTATCCATCGTTAAACAGCAGCAATACCATTATGCAACGTACGCAAGGTGCCCTGAAACCAGATTCTGCTGTGGTAAGAGGTTGAAGTCCTGATGCAGGGGATACCTCAGCCTGAACCAAAGTGTCCCTTGCAATACGTACTCTATGAAGTACAGCATCGGAAAAGGAGGATGGGCAAAGTTCGTTGGCGCAAACTTCTTGCTCTCTGCTTCTTCTTTCTCCGCTTTTTCCGCCGTTTTCTTTTTCGTGCTGCAATTACCTTAACAAAGTCTTTTACACAAGGTGTGTCACAATCGAAGACGAGTCCGGAGTATGAGTGTCCTCACTTTCGTTTAAAGATAATTTACCAAATTGGCTCCTAATTCCTTCTAATGCCTTCTTTTTGTCACTATTTCAAACCAGAGAGTCCAGCGTTGAACACAGGAAGCCTCTACCATCCGCCACCTCCCGTGCAAGCTCCGAGACTTGGCTCGTAGACTGCGCCTTATTTCGCGCAACGTTTATCTATGCACTGGTAACTTATCTGCTTTCGGTACCAAGTCATCGCCGGTAGCCATGGTACACACAAGTAGAAAGGCATCTCAACCAACTTGGAGTGCGCAACTGATGGCAGATAGCTAAAGCCCGGGCTATTTGAAGATGCTTTGTTGGTTGCTTACCCGAGCTGTAGCGCGACCTAGGTAGGTGAGTAAATTAAAAAAAAAGATTCTTTAAAAATGTTTGCCAAGGTGAGATAGTTTCTGAGCTAAATCGAGTGGATTTAGCCAGAACCATTCGGACGTTTTTACTGCTTTCAATTCCAACCGATTGCTATAATACTTTTGTCTGCATTCGTACCTGTCAAAACAACCCTCGCACACATTTCAGCTTTGAATTGGTCTTTCGCTATAACTCGCAAATATTTCACCTATTTTTACGTACATTTTGAATTAATTGATGTACAAATTCGTAGTCCGACATTTTTTTGAAAAAAAAAAATTAAAAACAAATTCGACAAAACATGTTTGCAAAAGTGAACGAACATTTAACGAATCAACGCTGGGCTAATTATGTGTTGGACGATAAGATTGTGAGTATTCGTGGGTTTACTTATGCATGCATATGAAGCCGAATGTTGATTATGGTTCTCACTTTAAGGCTCAACTATAATAGTCGAAAGCAATCGGAAGCTAATGTCAAAATTTTACGTTAAGTTTCAGTACTCTCAATTGCTTAAGTTGCCCATAATAGGCGTATGTGAACGGAAGCGACTGTCAGAGTCAAATCGTTTTGCCATTTTTTTTTTCCAAGTATGAATATGAAATCTATCTAACTTAAGTATGTAAATGAAATCTGAAAATAATTATTGTTATTTCAACTGATAATTTCAAATGTACCTACCTTACAAATAAATAAAACCAAATTTCTTGGCAACTTTCAATTTTTACTTAAACACAGCTGTTCAAATGTCACATTTTCGTACGAAAGAGCGAATGGGTTCGCTCTTTTCGTAAGTGAGCAAAAGTGAACGAAACTTGACGAATCGAAGCAAAAGCTATTATGGTCGTAGAATACAAATTCCTTGTATTCGCTCAGTTACGTACGTCGACTTACGCACCCATTCGACTATTATAGTTCGGCCTTTAGTATTGCTCCGGATGTCAATGCCGCCTAATTTCTGGAACTTATCTTGGTGGATGGATCGAATCTCTGCAGCGGTACTCAACTCAGCGCTCACACACGAAGTAGCACTAAAGGCCCTTTCACTATTCACGTCACAATATTCGCAAATTTTGACATTTGATTTACAGCCCCTTTTTTTTAGTCGCAGCAATCTGCGAATTTCTCTTGTCATTCATTGTATGTACAAAGGAATTGTGAGGTTAAACTCTCGCGAATATTTTTGTCGCACGAATGTGGATTGCGTTCTATATCTGTGGAATGTGAATAAAATTTGACAGTTCGCAAGAAGTATTTGCCTATTCGCAGAAAAATCCGCGAATTGTTAATTTCGTCACAGAAACTAGTTAAAGTTTAACTTTTTTTCTATTAATTGATAGATAAATTAAGCTCTGTTCTTTTGGAATAGTAAAGTTGTCAATTGCGTTCCTTTAAATGTTCTCAAAATGGTTTGTTCGCAGTTCGCGCATTCGCTGGTCGCTGAGCTGTGAAAGGGCCTTAAGAAGCAAAATAAATAACAACTATGTACGTCAGTAATTGTGGCGCCCCCAATTTACGGCCCAACATTTTTCCATGCCTCCATTACAAGACCCGAGCCGACCCTGTTCATAAATGGTATCGAAATGTGATCTTTGAATAAAATTGATGGATAGACGAGCACGCTTATTCTTATTGAGCCGGTTTTATTAATTAACATAAAATCTTCAATAAATTCAAATTGTCATCTTAGATTGCTGCTCAGTCATCGTTCGTTCCGGATTGCTAGATTTGCAAATCACTGCTAGTGCTATTTAAGCTCCGTTGTGTGGACGTTCCGTGGCCGAGGATAAAGAACTAAGCTTATTGGGTTTTTCTTAATCTTGCCGTATTTATAGATACCACAGGTACACTCGTTAAGATCAACAAACAAGTAACGATCAAACCTTATCACAAGATCTTACGCTCGTATTCAGTTAATTTATGATGAAAATAAATTAAATATCTCCACGCATAATTGATATGTTTAGTGGACGCTTTACGTCACGGAGCGGTTTAGTGGTTCTGGGGTATTTGCATATATTAAACGCTTAACGCCGTCCGCCTTGTTGTCGGATTAGTATTTCTTGGTTGGTGGCAACATCTTGAGGTTGATGAATTTATTTACGATTTGATTTGTTGGTTGTGTGAATAAGTGTCAGACAGCGTTAGAATTGTGTGCTTCGTCATGTTTTTTTTAAGTCGGTGTGTTTTTCTAATTAGCATCTTCTGGATGCAAGACCTTGTTATAGCGAAAATGTGAATCCAATGTGTTAAAAGTAGCAAATGATAAGTATAATCACCGTGCTTGTGGGTGTCATACATACCTTTGTTCATTTGGGAGTCGGTTTAAGTCAAGCTTGTGGTGTCCCATTGTAAGTGGTTTCAACATCTACTCTCCTTATCGTGAGTTACTTCGCTTTTCCATTAGCATGCGAAGCTTTATCTTGTCTCAGATTCTGGAATGTCTGGATGAATCACAAGTGTTGTTCTGTAAGATACTTGGGAGGTCGAAAGGCACAATGTGAAATGTATGTTTACGATCTGATTAAAATGCAAACATCGTAAATGTAGTTAGCGCTGCTAAATTTGCAGCACGTTTATTCTAAATTAATGCGAACTTTGGTGAAAGTTAAAACAACAACAAAAGTTTTGGGGTAGGAGGTGGCATGACAAGGTCATTTCTGTTTAGAATTGAATAGTAACGAACTGAATGCAATATTTGACAAACAACGGTAATACAAGAGAATCGAGTTATTTTACTGTTAAACTGCGGGGTAGAAACAAGCTTCGTGTACTTTTTTTGAGCTAAGAAAAGATTGTTGCATTACTTTCAAAGCTTGAATTCGCTTTGTAGATGCTACATACCCTGGAGCACGCCACGATTCATTTGTGTGAAAGGTCAGTGAATTGAGGTCTTGGATTGAACTAAAGTATTTGAATAGTGAGGGGAGTCCGTGGTTGGTTCGGAAGTTAGTTTAATCTGAATTTAATTCATATCTGGATGTCCCTTTTTTTTGGAAAACCCTTGCCCATGTGGCAGGCACTGCGACCTAAAAGAGCTATTGTATCATATACATAGGCATAGTGAATGTAAGAGACGTCCGACCTCCCTAATGAAGGATAATATGTCCTTAGTAGCAGAATTTTCCATGTGGGCATCGTGGCTCAAGTGGTTAGTGCGTTGGATCGCTGAGCGTGAGGTTCGCGGTTCGAATCCCAGAGAACACCAACAAATTTTTCACGGTCCCACCTCTCGCGAATGTCTGGCAAACGTCCGAAAGTAATATCTGTCAAGAGAAAACTTCTCAATTTGCCTTTCGGATATGGCTCTAAACTGTAGGTCCCTTCCATTTGTGTGAAAAAATATAACACGCACAACACGAATGGTCGCGAGAAGCTAGGCCCTGGACCACATACGGTCTGTTGCGCCAAGAAGTTGTATTTGTAGCAGAATTTTCCAGTTCCGCTGGCGTACATATTTCCTTATAGAAAATACGTCTCCTTAAGCAATGTAATGCTGGGCAATTGCAGAGAATGTGTTCGGATGTTTCGTCCTCATCCGAGCAGAACCTACATTCCGTGTGTGGGCTCAGGTTAAGTTTGTTAAGGTGGTATCTCAGGCCACAATGGCCCGTGAAAAGCCCACCAGCTTTCTGATACTTTCCTTATTAAGGTTAAGTACATATATCCTTATGGTGGGCAAAAACGCATCATGACCTCCACGTGGTGCCTGCTGGATAGCTATTAAATAGTGAACCAACGATGAGCGTATGCTGAGTCTGACTGTACATGTGGAGCTGGACACTCGCACCAGCGCAAGCTCAGCCGGGTTAACTCCAGCACGCGTGTGCAAGGCGAGGCATCTCTTGCTGACCTGACCCGCACTTTGTGGATCAGATGTCTAACAAGAGGTCCTCAGAAGGAGGACGTGCAGCGGAGGAATTCCAACGACGGAATCAACGGTGACGTCCACAGACAGACCGGCGGAAGCCTTACTCGAGCTACTCCGACATATTTGGAGCTCAGTAAGGAACTTTCATGACTGAGGCAGGGTCTTGAAAAAGAGATGGTGGCGGTGGAGCTCTTAATGGGCCAACGGCAGCACTCGCATCCCCGAAGTGGGTTACTGGCATCGGGTTAACCGGCTCCTTGTCCTAGGGGTTGTATAAAGGGACCTGGCCCTCCAGGTTGGGGGTTGTGCGTCGGGGCAACTTCCTTACCACGTAAAAAAAACCTCGGTTACGAAAAACCAACAAGCCTCGGAAAGGAATCATCCTACTGTTGACGACCCTGGCAAGCGAAAAAATGACAATGATTTTCGGATCTGCACGTGGAATGTTCGGACTCTTAACAGACCACGTGCAGCCGATCAATTAGCAGAGGCCCTAGACTGCTATAAAGCAAATATCACAGCCATCCAGGAAGTGCGATGGGATGGGCCGGGCAAACGGTGGATGAAAAACTGTGACATCTATTACGGTGATTGCTACAGAGAACAGAAACAGCGCTTATTCGGATGCGGATTTGTTATACGCGCAGACTTAGGCAAGAAGTCTTGAGCTTTCGGCACGTGAGCGAGCATCTTATGACAATCCGCATCAAGGCTAAATTCGCCAACATTTTCCTAACATTTTCCTCACGCTCCCACAGAAGACAAGGACGACACTACCAAAGAATGTTTTTACGAGCTCCTCGAAAAAGCCTATGAGCAATGTCCGAAATATGACATTAAAATCGTGCTAGGCGATTTCAACGCCAAGGACAAGGAGGACATCTTTGGTATAACAGTTGGTAAACATAGCCTGCACGACACCACGTCTGGCAACGGACTCAGGCTGATTGATTTTGCGAAAGGTCACAATAGCAAGCACACGGTTTCCTCATCTCAATATCCACAAGGGGACCTGGCGGTCTCCTGATCATGAAACGGTCAACCAAATTGATCGTATTGCGATCGACGCAAGGAATGCCTCCAGTATTCTGGATGTCCGAACCTTTCGAGCAGCCAACATCGACTCGGACCACTACCGTGTTGCAGCCAAGATACGAATGCGGATATCCCAAACGCCACAAAGAAGAATAACTGTGAGAAGATTTAACGTCGAAAAGCTGCAATCGCAAGAGACCGCCAGAATCTTCGCCGATCGCGTATCCCGAAATCTCTCCACGACTCCTATGCCATGCCGCCAGCATCAAGTGTCCAGTGTCAACGTTGCCAACATGCCATCAGAGACGCCGCAACTGATGTGCTGGGTTTCAGTCGACCACCACAAAGAAACCCCTGGTTTGACGAAGAATGCCGGCAAGCACATGCAGCTAAACAGGATGCGTACAATGCGGCGCTGCAAAGAAAGACGAGGGCTGCTCGTGAGCTCTACGAGCATAAGAGACGGGAAGAGCATCGGCTTCTCCAGAAGAAGAAAAAAGAGCACGAGAAGTGCGCGATCGAAGATATTGAGAGGATGTACTCCAGGAACAATGTACGGAAGTTTTACCAAAAGCTAAAAAGAACTTGTCACGCCAACAAGGCCCGTACGGAAACCTGTAGAGATGAGGAAGGAAACCTGGTAATAGAATCACAGTCGGTGCTGAGAATATGGAAAAACTAGCTGTCAGGCAGAATACTCCATTCAATATGGACGACGATAGCCAAAAGTTTCGTCCACCTGACCAAAACGAAGTAAGGATAGCAATATCCAAGCTTAAATCCAGCAAAGATGCTGGTCCTGATGGCCTACCGGCCGAGTTGTTCAGCCGGAAATGACTTTGTAGAGAGCATTCACCAACTCATTTCCAAGATTTGGTCAGACGAGTGTATGCCTGATGAATGGAACCTCAGCATTGTTTGCCCGATTCACAAGAAAGGAGACCCCCTCAACTGCGCCAATTATAGAGGTATCAGTCTCCTCAACATCGCGTACAAGATCTTATCTGCCGTATTGTGTGAGCGCCTGAAACCCTTCGTCAACAACCTGATTGGCCCCTATCAGTGTGGTTTCAGGCCAGGAAAGTCCACAGTCGATCAAATTTTCACACTCCGGCAGATCCTGGAAAAAACCCAAGAAGTCCAAATCGATACTCCCCATCTTTTTATCGATTTTAAGGCCGCATATGACAGCATTTATAGAGACGAGCTATACAGAGCCATGTCTAGTTTTGGCATCCCTGCCAAACTCGTTCGTCTGTGCAGGATGACGATGGAGAACGCTCGCAGCTCCATCAAGGTCGGTAATGACCTCACCGAGACCTTCGATGTCAAAAAAGGATTTAGACAAGGTGATGCGCTGTCATGTGACTTCTTCAATATCATTCTTGAAAAAATTGTGCGAAACTCACAAGCCAGCACCGAAGGCACAATCGAGCTCGTAGAGAGGTCGTCTCTATAAATGCTGTTATAGAGGCTTTGAAATCGACTCGTATCTAAAGTATTACTTAGTATCTTATAGTAAAGGCAAACGGCAAGGAACTATTATTATATAATTATAGATATAACTGAATGGTTCATTATCTACGAGTGTGTAAAATATACTGCCATCAACAGACTTCTCAATTCAATTATTCATAAATGAAGTTGCGTTCAAGAATTGCATAGAGTTCAAGATATTTTTATTCGTGTTTTTCAATAATGATTATCTGTAGGCCGATCTAGAATATTTAATTTTACACAAATTGATGACTACATATGTACAAAAATAACGTATAATTATTCCACTATGAACAACTATGTAACTTTATTGCTCATAAGAGTAGTCAATTATTGACAAGTGGTGAAATATATTCGTTTTTACGAATCTCTTAAAACATTATTATCGAAATAAAACTGGATACTAGTACCCGATAATAGAAGTGTACGTATTTATATCATACTAGCTGACCCGTGCTCGCCTTGCTTCGCCCCCTTCCAGTTTTAAGAATTTCTCATGAAATAGATTTGTAGGAAATTGGGATTAGCGTTACTGTCAGGCATTAATGTGCCGATAAGGTGGTAAATTTGACCCTGAATCTTTAAACTGGGCAAAAAGTTGCCTTCTGTTATGCGTTTACCACCAAAGGAGGTCATTTGAAAGGCTGAGTTAAACTTTCTAGGACTCTCTAAAAAAGTTTTTGACGAAGGATATGATCACCCAGCAGAATGCTCTTTGGTGGTTCCGGCGGTGCACCGTTTTCTCTGAGCATAACTTTTGCGCTTGAACAACACAATCCAGCAGATTCTTTTGCCCGCTTTTGTACACCACAAAAGCTTAGACATTTAACCTACATGTATGTAACTCCTTTTCGTATGAAATGAAACATTCATATTGAAAACATATATTTTTCTTTAGGGTGGTCGGACAACATTTTCACCGACAAGAATAAACCGTTCACTAACAGAACCAAGTCTATTAATAGTGCAACTTTACACATTTCTCAGCCGAGACATCCGCCTAATTTTTGTATCTTTACTCCTTCGCCCAATATCAGGCTTAGAATATCTCTTACGCATTTTAGTTGACGCCACACATTCGTTGGAATACATAGCAACTGATTCGGTTAAACTACAATACTGAAAATGAGCAAACTCAATTATAACATCCCCAGTGGGAATCGCTACCACAGCACACACAGACACAACGTGCACGCAACTTATCCAGTATGCACGTATAACAGAAAAATAAGGAAAAAAGGAAAAGGAGACACACACCCTTCTATCGCCAGCTTCTCGCCTTTGCTCATAAATTTAGCGGAGAGGTAGCGAAAGGAGAATAAAAAAAAAACAAATGATTATCACCCCTGAGACATGGTTGGGAGACATGATCAACGAAAAATTAATCAAATTCTGAATTTTACAAATGATATTTTTGATATTGCTCAGCTTCTAGATGACGTAGAATCATGATTTTGGGCTTGAAATTTGCGTCTTTAAAAACTAAACGACAAAACTAATTTGATTAAAATCGACAAAGGCAAAATTTATGTTATTTGTGTTTCTAAGTTATTTCGTCTCTTTTCGTGGTCGCCTAAGCACAAAATTGTATAAGTAGCTTTATCTAAACCTAGTCCATGCGATTTCGAATTCAATAAAAAAGAAATCATTAAAATCGGTACAGCCGTTTTCTTACAAACACCGGACAAAGAAATATCAACTTCATTTTATAATAGTAGTAGATTTAAAATTCTAGCATGTAAATTTTGCTAGATAGACTTTGCACACCAGTAACTTGTTACCAGTAAGACGCCAAGATATGCCTGCAAATGTCTCTTAATTCTAGAATGCAGGCTTATGAAAAAATGTCCGTTGAGAATAAATTTCAAAAGTTGAATTAATTCCAGTAGATACCGTTGTTGCTGCGCCAGCCTCAGAACAGTTCCGGTAATAAATATCGCTTCCAAAAAGTTCACCAAGAATTCCCAGAAAACCGAAAGGAGAATTAAAAACCAAATTTGGTGAACAGCGGTTTTATTTCCTGAGAAAATTTACACAATAAAAATTCAATTCTTCTTTCCAAATTTACAATTAGAACTAAATTATTACTTACAACCGTGAATTGGCCGGCTAACTTCAGCAATATAAAGAAAAAAGGAATTGTCAAAAAAAACCTCGTGCGCGTTTGACACATAAGGAGAAAAAAGTGATGCCAATATTATTATCCTTTAAATAGCTCGATGACAACCGTCACTATAGCTATTAAATTAGATGTGGTAAATTTACCGTCTTCTGTGTACGTAGTAATGCAAGCGAAATAAAGTGCATGACCGAGTAGCACTTACATTATGTAGTACAGGTAGTCTCCGTAAGGGCACTATGACGAGTTGTTTTGATACCACAAAATCGTGAATTGTATAAGGATATTATAGGAGCAATGAAGTGTAGGGATGAATTATCATTTACCCAAATAAATGTCTACGGTCGTCATAATAGAGTCACTTAATGCTAGAGTAGAGATACCTGTTAATCATTATCGCTGCAGCTACGAGAGAACGTGCTGTTAGGGATACCTAGCTCGGCCGCATGGTCTCGTGTCGGGCATTAGCCTTAGCTTATAGCTACGAGTCTTGCAATATGTTGTCTTGATCTGCGTAATAGCTCGTTAGTCTTATTGATTTGCTATAGATGGCCTAGTTCTTTCTTGATACAACGCAGTTAGTAAGCTTATTCCATCCAAGGCTGTAAAAATATTGGCTCTTCCGCTAGAGACATGTTAATGGCCGACCCTAGCCTGACTGACTCGTCTGCTTGTTCTTTTCTCTCAAAATTACTGCATCCTGCGACCCGGATAATGAGCGTTACTGATTGAGAACATATATAATAGGTTGAGCTTTAACAGTTTGGATTATGTGGTAGCTTTGATTGTAGCTTGGCTATCAGTAAAAATACTTTTAAAGTTAGCAGGGAGATTGTTCAGTTTGCGACATGCCTTACGATTGACAAGAAGTTCCGCTTGGAAGACACTGGCATAGTCTGGTAGGTGGAAGGACGTCAACACATTCAATTTATCTAAAAACGTACATTCGTCCAAAGATAAGCATATGTGGGCATTACCGGGACATTGAGATGCTCTTACTATAGTCCTTTACCTCCTGCCCATTGATTTATACATCAAAGTCATAGCTATTTGCAGAGCAGTCCTTATCAGTGAATCTGGATTTTTAACCGCTAAGCAGTCTGACCACAGTAAAGTCCTAGAGACGAGCTCTCAACCATTGAGGCTTAGAAATGGACTGCGGAGTCTACATATTCGTACAGAGGCTTTTTTTAAGTAAACCAAATGGGGTTGAATATCGAAAGGAGACGGATTAGAATTATTTTGTTATTGTCAAATAATGAATGCGAGGTCAAAGGTATGAATGCGAGTCTTTATGCTGACTAACCAATTAGTTCGCTTGCAGTAGTCAAAGAATAATTTAAAGCTTTGAGCTCGCAGTTGATTTTATCAAAATCAGTCTCATGCTGCTTTTATAATCTGCAAAGATTGCCCCTACGCACGAAGTAAAATTGTAGAGGGTACCGGACCATATGGACCATCTGTAGATCGGCTCCCCAGGCAAGGGTGTTCTGATTTGTTCATTGGACCTGAACCCTTTCGTGGAATCTCTGAATCAGCTTTCAGTTTGGAAATATGTGCATATCCCACTGGAACAATATTCAAGAATTCAGACAAATATGTACATACATATGTACATACTCTCCTTTATATAATAGTGCTGGTAACACATGGGCGCTGTGGCTCAAGTCGTTAGACCGTTGGATCACTGAGCAGGAAGTTCAACGTTCGAGTCCCAGCAAACACCAAAAAGTTTTTTCAAGTTCCCACCTCTCGCGAATGTCTGACGAACGTCCGTGAAAGATTCTCAATTTGCCTTTCGGATATGGGTCTTAACTGTAGTCCCTTCCATTTAGCGAAAAATATAACACGAATGGTCGCGAGAAGCTAGGCCTTGGGCCACATACGGTCCGTTCCGTCGTGTATTTGTAACACAATAGTACTGTTAAGGGATTCCCCAGTCATGGCTAGTTGATTAGATGCTTATTTGATTAGATGATATAGCATATTTTAAAAAATAAAAAGCTCAAATTAACTATCCAAATAGAATGAGTGATCATATTATAGCATTAATTTCCTAGAAATCAATGACTCTCCAGATTAGAAGTAAGAATATTGGTTTTTCGATTATCACTTTTTGTATCGACCCAACAACTTTGCAACAAATTAACAAACAATTAGTTTATACTCGATACGCATTTACGTACACGGTAAAAAAAAAAGACTTAATAATCAAACGCTATACTCGGGATTACCAGAACGTTTGTAGTGCCATCCCTAAACAAAGAGGCGAACTAAGAGGCTTGCAATCCATTGTGCTCTACATACATGGGCGGAAATCAACTAAAGGGTATCTCACTAAAAGATCCGGATTTGAATTGCACTCCATTTTATTTTCATAACCCTAAAAATTTAATAAATGATCTGCTATGTTGCCGTAGTGAGAGAATGTTTTACTGAAACTCCAGGAACAGCATTTCGTCATCATTTACAAAAATAAGACGTTTCAAAAAGTACTTTACATCGAGTACTCAGGAAAGATCTGCATCTGTATACGTCCAACTAACATGACGTACGAAGTCACACCAACACACATTTTAGGCGAAGAGAATTTTTAAATTGGTTGATAGAATATTATCTAACGATGAGACACATTTTATTCAGTTTGAAATAAGGAAGATTGTCGAACTTAGGGCGCGGACAACCCAATGCATCCACCACGCGTCAATATCTGGTGCGGTTCTTGGGCAAGGGGAGTGATTGGGCCGTATGCTTTGAAATTTGGGCTTTAAATGCTGTTAGAGTGTATGTTTCCGTAACAGAATGATGATAATAAATACATTTTCACCATAATTAATTCCTAGGTTTGCAACCTGTCACATTATGTTCGAAATAATTGAGTCTCCGTGCAGGACTTGCAATCTGATGTACGGAAAAGAATTGGCCAAAAATATCGTGCGATTTGACAGCATGTCACTTTGGGAGACCATATA
This sequence comes from Blera fallax, assembly GCA_946965025.1. Classification (NCBI taxonomy): domain Eukaryota; kingdom Metazoa; phylum Arthropoda; class Insecta; order Diptera; family Syrphidae; genus Blera; species Blera fallax. The sequence continues at coordinate 97,991,803 of OX337244.1, forward strand.
GGCCCATTCGGGATCCATCTCTAGCCCATTCGGATGAATGGTGTACATGATAAGCTGTCAAATATGTTTCCGAAATCAGGCATATGTACATATGTAGATATATGTACATATGTATATGTATGTCATTATTGCCTTTCTGTAGCAGTTCTTCTTTGATTCTTTCATTAATTTCGTTGATATTTTAATAATTAGATCGAATAGAGTCTTCACATGCGGACTTTAGTTTGTAGAATATGCAACACTCATGAAGTCACTCTCTGCTGGGTCCTCGGATATAAGGAAACAAACCGAAGCCTGCAAGGGCGATCACAGGAACATTGTAATAAAAACGCAGTCAATTCTGAGGATATGGAAGAGCCATTTCTGCAGACTGTATAACAGCAAAACGAACTATTTAACCTGGACAATGTAGACCAACAATTCCATCCACTCGACTTGGGCGAAGTGAAGATATCGATATCTAAAGTTAAGTCTAATGAAACTGCTAGAGCTGACGGCCTGGTTGCCAATCTTCTTAAATCGGTGGGTGGTGCTTGGTAAGGAGCTTCTGCTTGCTAATCTTATCTGTAAAATGAGGCATTGTTTGCCTGATCCTCGATAAAGAAGACCCCCTTAAAGGCGCTAACCATGTATGCCAACCGCTGTTTCTTTAGTCTAAGAAAGCAATTAAGTATCAAAACTCTCTCTCGAACAACTGAAATGATCCTTTATAAGACGTTAATCATCCCAATCCTACTCTATGGCGCAGACGCATGGACTTGGCCAAAGGTGGATGATGTTGCTCTTAGTTGTTTCGAGAGGAAAATTCTTCGAGTGATTTTCGGTCCCGTCTGCGTAGACGGTGAGTGCGACATTGACTTATCCAGAGAAGTGAAGGTCCAACTAGTGAGGTGGCTGGGTCACTTAGAGCGTATGGACACTAATGCCTTGGCTCGGAAAATTTTTAAATCCTTCCTCGAGAGAGGAGAACCGCAACTCAGGTGGCGCACGCAAGTGGAATGGGACTTCGACCAGCTGTCCATGCAAAACTGAAGACAACTGGCTATAAACCGAGCTGGCAGGAGACGCTTGTTGGCTGAGGACCAGTTCCACCCCGGATTGTAGCGCTGCTTTTAGTAAGCAAAGTAAAGTTTATCGCGGTGTCTTGAAAAAGCCATAAAAAGCTATAAAAGTATTCAGAAATTTGTTTTAAAATTTGACGGACTATGTTCTTGCATATCATAAACATCACTGAAACATTCTGCTGAAATAAGACTTACTTTTTATCGCTTAGAATCTGTTTTTATGAAATGAAGCAGAATTTAAACAATTCAGTGATGAATCGCTTTATCTGCTTCAAATGATGAGTGGAACTACAATATTTTTTTTGTCGAGTTAGCACTCAGACGCAACTGGTTCATTGTACTATCATGAAGCAAGACCCGGCATTACCCATTTTAATGGATGAAGCTGAAAAGTTACTTCAGTGATGCACGGCTTACAGTACCAGCACTCATCACATTAAAGGCAGGAGAATAATAAAGGAAATGATCCGAAGTATTGTAGCCCTCTGCAAAAGCGTCGCAGACAGTGGTGTCTCTCAAGCACTAAGTGGTGTCCATACTAAGTTACTTAGCAAAAGGAAGATGTCCCGTGAGAACGCCAATAAGTTGTCAATATATATACACCATTGCTTAGATAATAATTTTAAATAAAACAAAAACATTTTAAGTTCTCTGCAGTTATATCAAGTTAAAAAAATTATTGAGCTGTTTAGGATGCAATTCAACGAACACATAGTATAATGATAGTTAGATATTATGTAGCACATCGACTAAGTTCCAGAGAGGCATGGGATGCCATATGCATGAATATAATGCAGGAGCTGCGAAGGAATGAAAGGCTGCGAAGCCTTAAAGCTAACAATACAGGAGAACCTTTCTAATTAAATCCTATAGGTACTGATGCACATTGGTCGTAAATTTTTGAAGTTTATAATGTTGAGGGAAAACAGGGTTTGGAAGATTAGTCCACATACATACGTGTTGCGCCGATCATATTTCACAGCACTCGAGTATTGTGTCGGAAGGGGAAGAATGCTACTGGTGATTTCGTATGAGCAGAGCTAAGCAGAAGACATTACGGCGGTGTTCAGTTTTTTTTATCCTATATAGCAAGTTGGCCTTCGTCATTTATGACCAAAGAGTAGGGTAGTAAGTTTGAGAATGAATATGAAAAATTAAGGATACTGCCATCAGCGAAGGAATGGATTGAATAAGAAGTTGCAGACAGAATAACATTTGTTAAGAGAGTCGGAGACAAAACACAACCTTGGGGGATACCAGCAATTCTTTAGTGAGATGAACACTTGAAGCCAACAAAATCCTGGCCCTTATTGCGAGTGTCGATCAGCGTTCGATTCGATAAAAGTCGATCGCATCGACAAATTCCCTTTTTGGTATTGTGTATCTCTATCGACAAAGATATCTGTTACTGTGAATAACGAACGTGATTATTGTGAATACAGCATACAGCACTTAGCAGAAAAAGTCTGCGTTCACCTACTAAAACAATTGTTTATCACATTTAAACAAACAGATAAATATAAGTTTTTGAATTTTAATTATGCCCATTTAAAAACAATAACAAGGACAACGAATTATGCAAATTTCATTGAATTCCTATGAACACGCGTCCAGTTAACGGAACTTTTTTGCTCAAACACCTAAAACAGAGGCAGAAAAAGTCTGCGTTCACTACACACAACTGCCATTTACCGTTGTGTTTACTGCAGTTGAAGGGATATTTAAGAAATTTCACATCACTTTTGAGTAGTTAAAGTGATTCACCGGAGTGTTTTGTAAAATTTGAAAATAATTTCTTGTGATTTTTTGATATTTTTTGTACAATGGGGAATAATAGAAAAGAAATAAGTGTAGACGAGCGAAAAATTATTATAAAATTCTGGAAAGAAGAAAAAAGCTTTAGAAATATAGCTAAAGATGTTGGTCGGCAGTATTCATCGGTTCAAAGAGTGATAAATAATTTTAAGTCAACAGGGATTTACACATCTAAGCCTCGTTGCGGTCGACCACCAAAGCTGTCATCTCGAGAAAGGCGAGATTTAATAAAGCAAGTGAAGGTAAATCCTCGACTAACGGCATCTCAGTTATCGAAAAACATCATGGTCAAATTCGACAAAAACATCTGTGCCGATGCTGTCAGAAAAATCCTAAAAAAGGCAGGGTTCCGCGGTAGAGTTTCGCGAAAAAAAACCATTCATTTCAAGAGTGAATCGTTTAAAGCGCATAGCTTTTGCAAATGAATATGTAAATAAACCATCTGACTTCTGGAAAAGAATAATTTTTTCCGATGAGAGCAAATTTTGCATATTCGGAATAAAAGGACGAAAGATCGTGTGGCGAAAGCAGGGCACAGCTTACGATAAGCAAAATTTGTCTGCTACAGTTAAGCACGGTGGTGGAGGTGTGATGGTGTGGGGGTGCATGGCAAGTGGAGGAGTTGGAGAAATGGAATTTATTGAGTCTACAATGGACAAACATGTATACGTTAACATCCTGAAAACAAATTTAAGGAAAAGTGTGAATAAACTCCAACTAGACTCTGAGTTTTGGTTCCAACAGGATAACGATCCAAAACACACCGCTGAGATCGTTCGCCTCTGGTTGTTATATAATGTGCCTAGCTAACTGTGTACCCCCCCACAATCTCCTGATTTAAACCCAATTGAACATCTATGGGATTTACTTGAAAGGAAAATTCGCCAACAAACAATTACAAGCAAAACTATGCTAAAAACTGTCCTTAAAGATGAATGGGAAAAAATTACCCCTGAAGAGACTTGTAAATTAGTCAGTTCTATGCAAAAACGCCTGCAAGAAGTCTTAAAAAGATGAGGATACCCTACAAGCTACTAAACTTAAAGGTATAATAATTTTTTCGTTCGATATTAACATTTAACAACAACTGAACGCAGACTTTTTCTGCCTCTGTTTTAGGTGTTTGAGCAAAAAAGTTCCGTTAACTGGACGCGTGTTCCTAGGAATTCAATGAAATTCGCATAATACGTTGTCCTTGTTATTGTTTTTAAATTGGCATATTTATAATTAAAAAACTAATATTTATCTGTTTGTTTTAATGCAGCAAACAATTGTTCTAGTAGGTGAACGCAGACTTTTTCTGCTAAGTGTATGTATTTTTGAGATTTCTGTTGTTGCTTCTGTTTTAATTTTCGTGTTACAAGCAAAATAGTTCAACAAACTAGTGCAAATAAGTGATGTAATTGTCTAAAAACATATACATACATAAAACACATTTAAATAGATTTCAGTGAAATAATAAAAGAAAAAATGATTTCAACTGACTTTTTTTTTCGACGATTCGGAAAAAGAATTTGCTCCCATAACCAGTTAAAAATTGCCCGGAATAGAAATTTGCTTTTATTAATGAAACCAACTTTCCCCTTTATTTTTTATTACTCACTACGTTTGCTCTGTAATTAATATAATTATTTTTTTAAAAATTAAAGGTCAAAACAATGAAACACATTGCATTTTTGTTTATAACATTGCACTTCTCCCACACAGTCGATCGGGAAAATGTAAACGAAAAAGATCGACTGTCAAAACGAAAAACTTCGATCGCAATCGACGTTCGCAATACCAAAATTCACTTTCGACGATCGACTTTCGATAAAAGTCGTTTATCGATCGACGATCGACACTCGCAATAAGAGCCCCTATTTGAGTTTAATGGCCCAAAAGGTCATTTCTGAAGAATGCGCATTTTCGAGAGAACAGGTTAATGCCAAACTTTGTCAAATACATATGTACTTTTGAAATGCACCAGAGTGGTGCAGATATTCCACTTATCGGTGAGACATGACAAAAGTTATACTGGCGGTCACTCAGCAGCTTTCGCGATCCAAGACATTTCACTAGCGACGATTTATTAGAAACATTTGAAATTTCGTTACCTAGACTTATTAGTTCAAAAGTTACGCGTAGAAACCTTTATTACTCTACTTAATTGTGGAATTACAAAAAAAAATTTTTTACAGTGCATTTTTTTTCAAATTGTTTTATTGTTATTGAGCCTGGAAAATCCCATTTGAATATCAAATAGTAAACATTTTGTAAATATTGCTGTTTATAGGGTTCATAAAAAATTGTAAAGTTGCTAGATGATGTTTACAGAAAAGTATTTCGTAATTTGGGTGAGTCAAATACGAAGGGAAACTAAACTTTTATTCTACTTACTATGTATATACAAACTACAAATGTAGTCTTTATGAGTTCATTTTTTAATTGAAGGGGTTAAGGTCGTTTGCAAAAATTATTACTAAGACACTAAGCACCTAATTTAGAAGTTTATGAATATTAAGAATATAACGACTTGCTAATATTCTCGAAAAATTATTAAAAAGTTGTTACTAATAAAAGAGTGTCAAGCTGTAACGATTTGGAATGAAATTTGTAACATATTTTCTTTATTTTAACTTATGCATGAGACTGGTGCTGAAACTTATCACACAACTCTTTCAGGCCAGCCGCATATAGTCGGTGCATTAAAAGACTATTCGGACCTAAACGTCATTGGCTACCCCTTTTTCGTGAGCGATTTTAACGCAAAGCTAGGAAGAAGGGGCATCTTTTGTAGCAAAGTCGGAGCACCGCCTCTGATAACGGGTTCAGGCTGATTGACTTTGCAGTAAGCGGTTCCCACATCTCGATATTCGCTAAGGAATATGGAAATCTCCCGATCAATCAACCGTTAAGATTGACTACATTACGATTGACGCAAGGCACTCCTCCAGGATGTCCAGGACCACTACTTTGTTGTATCCAAGGTACGGTTGCAGAAATTACGAACACCGCCAAGGATATACTGTGAGGAAGTCTTACTTCGGACGTCTACAATGCAAGAGAATGCCAAAACTTTTTCCGACCGAGTCTCCCTTAGTTTATTAAAACATAGAATGCTTGCCAGCATCAAGTATTGACGAGCAGTGGCAACATTGCCAGTAAGTCATCAGAGATGCCGCTGACTTTCACTCGACCACCGCAGCAATGATTAATGGCAGCAAACACATGCAGCTTAACAGGAGGCTTCCAAAGCGATGCTGGCTGCTGGCGAGCTCTAGGAGCAGAAGAGGAGAGACGAAAATTGGCTTCACAGCAGGAAAAAGGAGGAGCATAAGAAGCGCGCGATCGAGGCAATAGAGAGATGCTTCTGCAGGAATGAAGTTCGGAAGTTTTACCAAAGTGTAAAAAGATCCTGCCAAAGCCATAAAGCCCGAATCGAAGCCTGCAAGAACGATCAAGGGAACATCGTAATAGAAACGCAGTTGATGCTGAGGATATGGAAGAACCATTTCTGGAAACAGTTTCAATCGAGTTCTGTCGCTGCCAGACAGAACGAACCATTCAACCTGGACAATGCAGATCAACAATTCCATCCATCCGACCTAGGCAAAGTGATAGCCATACCATAGCCATACCATAGGCTTAAGTCGGACAAAGCTGCTGGAGCTGATGGCCGATCTTTTCAAAGCGAAAGGGGATACCGCTTTCCAACTCATCTGAAAGTGTGTCCAATGAATGGAACCTAAGCATTGGTTGCTTGATCTTCAATAAAAAAATTCCCTCTGAACTGCATTAGTCTTCTTAATATCGCCTATAAGATCTTATTTGTCGTGGTGCGCGAACGCCTATAGCCGTTCGTCAACAACCTGAACGGTCTTTTGGTTAGAAAAGTCCACCGTCGATAAAAATTTAGAAAAAAATGCAGGGGCTTCAAATCTACCCACCACATCTTCATAGATTTCAAGGCCGTGTATGATAGCATCTATAAAGATTTATAAAGAAAAGCAATGTCAAACTCGTCCGTTTGTGCAGAATGGAGAATGCAGACTCCTCCATCAAGATCGGTAAAAAACTCACCGAGATTTTTGATGTCAAAAAAAAAAAAAAGATCCAGACAACGCGACACGCTGTCATGCGACCTCTTCAACATCGACGATATTGATATAATTGGAAGAGTGCAGCTTATTGTCAGTGGCGCTTTTGTGTGTATTAAGATGGAAGCGGAGACTACGGATTTAACGGTGAATGAGGACAAGGCCAAGTACATATATGGTGTCAGCAATAAAAGACCGTAGACTGACATAAATTTGAAGTAGTTAGGGACTTTGTCTACCTAGGCTCCGCTATGCTCCGGCCCGAAAATCTTCGAATCCACCTTTGAAAGACGGCGCCGTGGAGGAAATCCGCGACTTAGGCGGCGCACGCTAGTAGGAGCAGACCTCAACCAATTTGGCGTGCGACACTAAAGCCAGCTAGCTAATGATTGAGCTGGCTGGTAACGCTTGTTGGTCGTGGTCGAGATCCACCCAGGACTGTAGCGCCACCTTAAGTCAACAGGAATCTCTAGGATGTATCGCAGACAGCGATTAACCAAAGACTATAACCTTTTCCTGATGCTTGCCGAAATTTTTCAGGGTTCCCTGGCCTTCGAAGCACCGATCGTTGGATTCGAAAAGTATCAACTTTATGCGTAAGTAGATATGACTGGAATTTCAATCTGGAGACATGATACCAAACGCAGTGCGAGCTTTAGGTCCATTTCACCATCAGATGATACACAACTTCCCAGGTAGCTAAGAAATACGAAGCTACGAAGATATCATATTCAGATTACATGTAGTCCTTGTTCACATTCCTAGAAGTGGGAATCATGTTCCGTCCCGTGGGAGAAATAGCCTTAAACGAAAAGGATATAGCCTTGGATGAGAAAGTACACGAGTATGAAGTAGTTATGCGAACCATATGTTTAAAAAACTCAAAAAAGATACTCGTTATTCGGGTTTTACTAACTATGCAATAAAAAGCAAATTCGTTTATAAAAAGGCGTGTAGTTATGACTACGCATAAGTGAGAATGACTAAAAGCTGAATCACAAGAACCATCTGCAAAGGAAAAATCTATTATGCCATTCACATCATTAAAAACTGTTATATTATAATTTTGTGCAAATTTCAATAACGAATTCCTTGGTTGAAATTATGACAAAAATATTTGCATTAAATTATTAAGAGAATACTTAATTAATTCCGCGAAGATGAAAGGGAAACTGGATTTGTTTGCTTTCAAGAAAAGTGTCGTGTGGGGTTGCGAACAAGAAGTGCATACTGATTAAGTTGGCGGAGTCAGGTCTGTATCTGCAGTTCATTCATGACAAGCAAAAGAATCGTTTAGACGCGACGTAGAATTATTTTGTACTAAAAACTTATTCAAATTTCTAACGAATTAATTTTTTCCGCCTTTCAACATAAGCTCCATTGTATAGATTTATTTCTATCGCAGGTAATAGTTAACTGATTTATTGGTTGATTTGGCACTCGAAAAGGTACACTTAGACCAAGATATGCAGGTCCATTGTGCAGCCACTAGGTGGGGGCAGATGAGTCACAATGTCCGCTCCTGGAACCAATCGCTTTTTCTCATGAGGCTGTTTGTTTTAGCCTTATAGGCAGTATTGAGATCAATAAGACCATTGAAAATGTAGTGACGTAGTGTAGCCTTCCAAATGTTAGCAAGTGCAGGACTTATGCACAGGAAGTGAAGGACTGTTTCTTCTTCCTTCTCGTCTCTGAAACTCCTGCAGGAGTCATAAAAAGGGATGCCCAAACCTTGAGCACGCAGTCTCCGATTATTACGTTGGTTAATATAGGGAGGGTTCCCTTATGCTTTACAAGTCCTCTAAGATATCTGTGGTCTACTTTTGGCCAAAGTTGCCTGGCGATATGGCATTGGCCAAGTTAGAATTAACGGATCTCCCAATCCAGTATCCTCAGCAGTCACAGAGACAATCTTGAACTTACTCCTATAGGAATAGAGGTGAAAAGATCGGCCGGACTGACTGCTCTTAGACTGGCTGCTCTTAGATGGGAGACAGTCTTCTGGACTCGTAAAGCATCCGAGCAACCTTTTAGTTAGAAATACCATTTCGATTCGTTAAACGCGAGGAATGGCAGCAGAGCATTGCCATTTAAAACGAGGATGGAATAGAAGTGTACACAGATGGATCACCCATCGATGGAGAATCGGTAGCTGGGGCTACTGCTAAATGCCACCCCACAATTACGTAGTCCATCTGGAACATTTCATCATCCATCTGGAACAACAGCATTAACATTTGCGCGGACAGTCAAGCAGTTCTAATAGCACTAGAAAACACAAGAACTAACTTGAAATTTATGAAGGAATGCAGGGAAAACTTAGTATCTTGGCAACCTTCTCCCAGGTCAAGCTTTTTTGGTCACTGCAATATACTAGGGAACGAACCCGCGAATAAACTGGCGAGGAAAGGGGCGGGAAACATGGACATGCCCCTGATTGCAACCATAGGAGTAGCATTAAAGGTTTTTAAAACCACGTACAGCAGCTCGTTCGCAAAACACTACGAAAATTTGTGGAAAGGACTGCAAACTATTAAGTCGCGAAAGCCATGACTGCTCCGGTCAAGCAAAGAGGGCACTCGATCTAGGCAGATGACAATTAAGAGAGATAGTCGGCTTGTACACCGGACACATCAACCTGAACAAATACGGCCAAAGACTGAGACTGGTGACATTTATCACTTGCTGGGGGTACGAGGAAGAGGAAAAAACCCTCGATCACTTCCTCTGCGAATGCCATGCAACAGGGGTGCTAAGATACAAATACCTATAAAGACACTCCTTCCTGGTCCGGGTTATCTTAGAGTTTACACTTTCGAAAAATCCTGCAGTTCGTTAAAAGTAGACAACGTTGCTCGGAACAGTGAACCTCACCCGGCTCTCCATCCCCAAATTAAACCACGCTTCACTTACTTCCTTTTACTTAAATTTTTTCTGTTACAATCGTTGCTTGACTACTCGAAAATAATCATCAGATTTATACCTAGTTACGAGCTAGCGGCGACTTTAATGTGAATGTCTTGCAAGACTGACGAGTATTATTGCGGAATATGCACCTTCGACGACTGATCGATTTCTTTAAATAGAACTACAGTTCGGGGTGGACCTGAACCGTAACTTACAAGTCTCTACAGCCAGTTTGATCTATAAGCACATTGGCCTTCTCGGCCTAAAGAAGGAGCGGGTGGCAATAGTTGTTCGTTTTCTCAGCGCTGATATCGTTTTCTGAACTGATAGCGGAGCCTAGGTAGACAAACTTCCTCAAAGTTATATCTGTCAAGGACCGCCTCCCTGATCATTGTAGCGTTTTTCAGGTGGAAATCATGGCGATTAAGGAAGCCCTGTCCTGGTTGAAGTGTAATGTACTATCTGTCAGGGATATTACCATTCTCACTGACAGCCAAGCGGCAATCAAGTCTCTGGAATCGTGCTCATTTACTTCAAAGGCCGCTCTCAACGACCGTTTATCTCTCATGGAGATGACAGGGCAGTTCAATATTCACCTATGCTGGGTGCCAGGCCATAGAGACATTCCAGGAAACTGCAGGGCAGACGAACTCGCCAGACAAGGCACTACTCTAAGGATTCTGACTGATAGGCAGTCCCTGGGTATGCCCCTAGCTACATGTAAGCATCTACTAAAGCTGAATGCTATTAGCAAGACCAACCTCAGATGGGAAAACATGTCAACGTGTCTCATCTCGACACAGATCTGGCCCAGGTTGGATCATAAACGCAGTACCGAGTTGGTCAAACTAAAGCGATCACAAATCAGCTGCATTGTTGGTGTTCTCACTGGACACTGCCTTATAGGCCAACATGCCAAAAGATTTGGCCTCTTTTCAAACGACTTCTGCAGAAGCTGCAGGGACGAGGAGGAGGAGGAAAGTATCCCTCACCTCCTATGTAACTGCCCAGCTCTGTCGCATAAAGGAATGCTCCATTTAGGGTCCCCCTTCCTTGAAGTCCTTGGTGACATAGCGTCCTTAGACGTCATGCGCATCTATCGCTTTATCAAAAGCTCCGGTTGGTTCTGTTAGTCCTTGAGTGGCGAATTGGTTTTGATCCATGGTATCACAAAGGACCTTTATTGGTCTAAGTGTATCTGCACTCCCGTGCGGACAGCCAAGCCAACCTAACGTAACCTACATATCTGTCAAGGATGACATTATGTTTGGGATATCGGTGTTGGATGCCAGCATGTTCTTTGTTTTGCCCTTCACTGCTAAAACCATTATTACCATTCCCGCCTCAATACTCACAAGGGTCACAAATATTGCGCCGGCGTTCCTCCGATAATGTCAATATTGTCGGCTTGCCAAGATTTCTGATCACTCTTTCTAGAATCTTTTTTATTTGAATCTTTTTTAACACCAAAAGTCTTGGTCAGAGTAGCCAGAGTTCCCCAGCGTTACCGTGCTCAGACGGACAAATTTGGTTGGGATGCCCAAAACTAGAAATTGTTCTATATAGCTCATGTCTCTAAAAACTGTCATATATGTATGACTTCGAAATCGATTTGTTAACTATCCTGGCCTAAGACTGTGCTGATAGGGGCTAATCAAGTTGCTGGTAAAAGCTTCAGGCGTTCACACAATATGGCAGATAAGATCTTATACGCGATGTTGAAGAGGCTGATTGAGTGGATTTCCTTTTTGAGGATCGGGCAAACCATTCTCAGATACCTTTGATCAGGCATGCACTCATCTGACAAGATTGTTGAAAAAAGTTGTTATATGCTCTTTAGCAAGTAAATTTTAGCTGCTTTAAATAGTTCGGCAGACAGGCTGTTATGGCCAGCAACCTCGTTGGACTTAAGTCCGGAGATTACTACCCTCACTTCAGTTTGACCAGCTGGACGGAAGTTATGACTTTCATCATCTGGGTAGAATAGTACATTCTGCGGAGTGCTGTGGCTTATTTCACCAAACTACTTGTTTGTACTTGTGAATCGAAACTACAATTTTGTAATCTAGTTTTTTGTTTCACAAATGACAAATATATAATCCACAAATTTGTGATTAGAATGAAAAACAATTGTAGAAAAAAATTGTTGATCACAAGTGTTCAAAATTCCCGTTGCACCGGATTCGTGATTGACATGTAATCTACAAGTATTTTCTCACAAGTTTGTTGAACGTCGTGACGAAAACTTTGTGGCAATGAACAAGCAAAATAATATCTTTTTGCGTCTCTAATTAGAGATAAAAAAGACATTTTGATTGGAAAGTTTTCAAATACTTTAACCCACGACATAAAAATGAACGAGTGGAAAAATCTTTTAAACTCCCTAACGTCTCAAGGCATTTTAAGTAACAAAGACTGGAAATACCTTCGAGACGTTGCGTGGCAAAATTAAAAGCGGGGAACCGTGGTATTACATACGAAAAAAATAACTTCAGACTTTTAGCTATAGTTTTATCTAGTAATTTTGTTTTTACGTCGTTAACTTGTAACTATTACATTTTTAAAGGTTAAACTTGATAATTCTAAGAAAACTGGCTCAGCAGGTGGTACGAACTGCATGTTAACAGATCTTGATAATATCATTATTGATATTATCGCTAAAGAATCGCCAACATTGACTGGGATTGTTGATGATTCCTCTTCAATAACTTTAGAAAATGGCCCGTCACCTAAGTCTGCAAATATAGAGCATAGTGAAAACGAAAGAAGGTAAGACAAAAAGTTTGTTTGTTTACAAAATTGTATCTGCACAAATACCAGTAGGTTAGGTTAGGTTAGGTTGAAGTGGCTGCCAGCTAAGATTCGCCAGCACACTTAGACCAAAGAGGTCCGTTGTGATACCACGTGGATCATGGGAGAAGCCTCCCTCCACCTACTCGTCTTAAAACCAATTAGAGCTTCTTATGAAGCGTAGGAGGCTCTTGATGTCGATATTCATCAGGTCGCTTGTATCATTATAATAGGGAGCTCCTAAGTGGAGTTTCCTTCTACGGGAGAGAGCTGGGCAGAGACAAAGAAGGTGAGGAATAGTTTCCTCCTCTTCTTCATCCATGCAGCTTCTACAGAAATCGTTCGCGAAGAGGCCCAGCCTTGTAGCATGCTTGCCTATTAGACAGTGTCCAGTGATGACACCTACAGTGGTGCCGATATGCAATCTGTTCAGAGAAATCAAATTCTTAGAGCGTTTTAGATCCAGCTTTGGCCAAATCTGTTTTGTCGCTAGACATGTTGAACCACTTGTCCACCTAAGATTTGCACTCTCGATAGCATCCAGCTTGAGTTTAAGTTTGCGAGTAGCGATTGGAATACCTAAGGTGCCGTTATCCGGCAAGATGGGTAAATTAGTTCCTTCTTTGGCGAGTTCATCGGCCTTACAATTCCCTGGAATGTCTCTATGCCCCGGCACCCAACACAGGTGAATATTGAACTGCTCAGCCATCTCCACAAGAGACGAACGGCAGTCTAGAGCTACTAAAGAGTTTATAGAGGTCGATTCCAGGGATTTGATTGCTGCCTGGCTATCAGAAAAGATGCGGATATCTCTAGCAGATATCACGTTTTTCTTAAGCCAAGATAGGGCTTCTTTTATCGCCATTATTTCCGCCTGGAACACGCTACAGTGATTAGGAAGACGGAAAGAGAGCTTAAGATTAAGCTTATCGGAGAAAACACCTGCACCGACTCCGTCTATGGTTTTTGACCCGTCAGTGTAGAAGTGAATAGAATCATCTTCTAAAAATGCATCTTCCTCCCAGCATGATCTGGAAGGGATGGTGACAAGGAAGTTCTTCTCAAAATTTAAACGAGGTATGGTGTAGTCCGTGTTTTCGGGAGAGATTTTGAATTTATTCAGAATAGAGGCGTGGCCGAATTCTTTTCTTGACCACTGTTGGGTAGCTTCAAGGCGAACGGCTGCAGTTGCTGCCATTTGCTTGCTATATATATCGAGGGGTATTAGATGGAATATAATGTCCAGTGCCGCGGAGGGAGTTGTACGTAGTGCTCCGCTGATGCACAGACAAGCTGTACGTTGGACCTTACTTAGATAATCGCGATTTATAGCTTTATCTAAGGCTGTCCACCAGACAATCACCCCGTATGTGAGTATCGGTCTAATGATCGAGGTGTAGAGCCAGTGAGTAATTCGAGGTTGTAATCCCCATTTATTCCCAATGGCTTTCTTACAAGAGAAAAGTGCTACTGTAGCTTTCTTTACTCTTTCTTGAATATTAGGTTTCCAACTTAGCTTCCTATCCAGGATAAGACCCAAATATTTTGCTTTATCAGAGAAGGTTAAGCTGGTTCCATTAAGAGAGGGAGGGTCGACTAGCGGAATTTTATATTTCCTTGAAAAGAGTACTAGTTCAGTTTTGTGGGGGTTTACACCCAGACCACACCGAACTGCCCATCTAGTGAGCTTATTTAAAGCGTTTTGTAAGAGTTCCTTCAGAGTATTTAGGTGCTTTCCCGAGACGGCCAAGGCAACATCATCTGCATAAGCGATCGCTGTGCATCCCTCGCCTTCCATGATTATCAATAGTTCATTGACCACCAAATTCCACAGAAGCGGGGATAGAACACCTCCTTGTGGAGTGCCTCTACTAACAGATCTTCTGATAGTCGTCCCACCCAGCTTTGAATTGATAATCCGACCATTGAGCAGTAGATTGATCAATTCGCGGAGTGAGCTGTCAACTTTCAGATCTGATAGTGCATCTGCTATCGCTGATGTATTGATGTTGTTGAAAGCGCCTTCTATATCCAGAAAGGCAACCATTGTGTACTCCTTGTGGAACAGGGAATGTTCAATTTTGCGTACCAGTGAGTGCAATGCTGTCTCCACTGATTTGCCTTTGCAATACGCATGTTGGGCCGCTGACAGTAGCTTCTTATCAATACTGTTGCGTAAATGGATATCAATCAGTCGTTCCAATGTTTTTAAGAGGAATGATGATAGACTGATAGGTCTGAAATCTTTTGGATTTGAATGAGAGCATTTACCCGCTTTGGGTATGAATACAACTTTGACTTCTCTCCATATCTTTGGAATATAAACCAGGTTTAGACAACTTTGCAGAATCATCTTCAGCACCGGCATAATTATGTCCGATGACTTCTGCAACTCGGCAGGTATTATGCCGTCTGGTCCCGCGGATTTGTATGGTTTGAAGCTGTGTAGTGCCCAGTGGAGTTTGCTCAGTGTGATTAAGTTTGAGGAGTTGGTAATTTGTGAAAGTGGTCTGCTGGAAACCATACTGTTAACAACTTGGGAACTGCCTGGGAAATGGGTGTCAAGCAGTAGTTTTAGCGAGTCTTCGCTGGAAGTAGTCCAAGTTCCATCCGGTTTTTTAAGGTAGCTGGGTGTAATTGGATTTGAAGAGAGAATTTTTCTTAGCCTAGATGCCTCAGAAACTTCTTCTATTTTACCACAGAAGAGTCTCCAAGAATTTCGTTTGGCTTTTCTTAATTCTTTTTTGTATGTGCTGAGGGATGCCTTGTACAAGTCCCAATCTTGCGCGTCTCTCGTACTTTTGGCATTATTGAAGAGTTTCCTACAATTACTTCTTAAAGGGCCTAACCCTGCAGTCCACCAATGTGGCTTCTTTTTGCCCCTGGGATTGATCAGAGGGCAAGAAGAAGACATCGCTGTGTTTAAGGCTGATGTTAAATTTTCAACCATGCGATCAAGTTCTTGGGGATTGCATGGGGGGTTAAGGTGATTTGAGGTAACTAAACAACTTAAAGTTGACCTATATTTGAGCCAGTCAGTTTTACGATAATTCCTAAAAACTGGCGGGCTAGGAGAGTCTACATGTAAGGAGAATTGGAGGTACCTGTGATCCGAAAATGAGGGCTCGCTTGACACCTTCCAATTTCTAATATGGTGGGCAATGCTATCGGAGGCAAGTGTTATGTCCAGTACTTCTTGCCTGTTTCTGGTGACGAAGGTAGGCTCGTTACCTATGTTGCACAAAATAAGGTTTGTACTTAGAATGGAATCGAAAAGTAACTCACCTCTTTTGTTAATGTCGGAACTGCCCCATACGGTGTGATGAGCATTAGCATCACATCCAATGATGAGACCAGTTTTTTGTATCCCCGCATCTGCGATCAGTCTTTCCAGGTTATCCCCAAAAAGAGAGTCCATGTTATCATGGGCGAGATACGCCGAAACCAAGTAGTAGGCACCGTCGGTTGTTTCTATTTTTATTGCGGTAGTATCTCGATCGCTGTAATTAGGGAGTAAAATTGCATTTAGGTTACTTTTCACCAGTATACACGATCTGGGTTTACCTTTGTTACGCATATATAGGGTGTAGTAGTTTGGAGTCTTGAGTCCACATACCATATTGTCCACGACCCAAGGTTCCTGGACCAAGACTATATCTTCCCTGTCCTTTGAGAGACGGAGAAGAAGGGCGGCAGAAGCCGTTATGGAGTGGTGTAAGTTAATCTGGACTAACTGCAGCATTGGTGCTACAATTAGGCAGAGAAGCCTCCACCACGGTGGTATTCAGGGCTTCCGAGTCCGAGGACGATTCCAAAAATTCGTCCTCACTCAAAAGCAGTGGATGTAATTTATTGAAGCAGTCATCCGTCTCCATGTCCGACAGTTTGTCTTCATCGACTAGAGACGGATTCTGCTTAGGAAGTGATGTTTGAGAGTCGTCACTATCCAAGGAAGGGAACGTGACAGGCTCGGGTACGTCGGTAGGAGGAGTGGAATCAGAAGGGTGGGGGGGCAATATGCCTAGGTCTGTTTCCTCATCTTTTTTGTACACCTTGATGGTGATAGGGTCAAAGCCGTAGTAGACGACACCACCAGTCTTCGCCAAAGGAGCCAAAGATTCTTTATTTATAACGATGATTGCGCATCTATAAAGACCTTTAGGCTCATCCAGCTTAGCGACTTTCCAGTTGTGCGTCGGAAGATCGGGGTTGCTTGTTCTTAGGATCTCTAATATTGTATCCGTGTTGGAGGGTTCGGCTGGGATCCAGGTGCGAGTTCTTGGTCTGCTCGGGATATCTTCCCTCGCAACAACCTCGAGCTTAGCACCTGGCCATACCTCTCCCAATTTGGCTATGGCTAGTTTGTAGAGGTCGTATGACCTTTGGTCAGCGCAGGCGATGAGCTTCACGTGGCCCTGATGCCATCCACCATCGCTGCATCTAGGAGGAGGACCTGGATTCTCCTTCATGATTTGAATAAAGACAAGCGGAAGTTTGGCAGGAATAAACTTCCACTTGTCGGGAGCTATCGAACCGTCTGGGTCGCTTTTGTCGATGACCGCCAGCACTATTTTGTCTTTAAGGACATCGCTGTAGGACATCGATGTGGTGTTGGGAGGCCTGGAAGAGGTGCTGGTGTTGTGCACCTTGGCTCTTTTAGAATCCGAAACGGATTCCTCCAACGATCTTTGACGCTTTGACGTGGAGTCGCCGCTTGTCCCAGCTTCGCTGACGATCTTCTTGGCCCATTCGATGCGAGCATTCATCTTTTCGGTTCTGTTGCATTCCAGAATGTCTCCAAAGTGCTTCAGAATCCGACTGGCCGTACGTCGATCTTTGTACGCCTGTTTAGAGGGAGCAGCGCTACGCTTTGCTCCCGAAGGGTCCTTAGAGGAATGTGGGATGGTAATGGTACCTATGGGCTCCACGCGGCTATTGGCAGTAGTCGGACCATGTAAAGCCACAGTCTTCTTACCAGCCAGCTCTTCAGGAGCTTTCCCGGTAAACAGCTTAGTCGCCGTGCTACCGTCCGGTCTTAAAGGGGGACCGGTCTTAACGTTTGTTTTTTGTTTAATTAATTTTTTTGAGTTATTCATAGTGTTCCCACGAGTAGCGGAGAAAGGAGTGTCGGTCTGTGCAGAGATCCGCATTACACAGATAAGGCTAGCTAATCCGGAGGTCGCCAGGTATCCGAATACTCCGTTTGCGACTGAGCTATTTTTTTGGGATGGGCTCCCAGCCAGGTTGATCCTCGGCACGGGTCGTATGACACCTTGATCCAGCCCACCGGAGGGGAAGGGGGAAAGGAAAGGATGTGAAACGGTAGGATTGGAGTTCGACTACATCTTGGTTTCGAATCTCATCTAGGGATTAAATCCCGAGAGTCATTGACCTCTACTAGGCCCTTACACCACGACGAGGTGACAAATACCAGTATCTATGTTGTTGTTTTTTTTAAGCCTATCCGTACCATCAAAGAAGGTCACCAAACGGAAGGCGGCGATAAGATCCGACGAAGCAGATATTATTTCCCTAAAGAAAAAGAGACTGCAGTTGGAAATATACAATTTACAATTGGATGCGCGGAAAAAGGAGAGGGATCTAGGGTTACCAATAAGTTGCCTAACTGCGGAACTGGAGGAGACATCTTTCACTCAGATTCAGAATGTTGAAAATTCAGAGTCTGAAGATAGACCGGTTAGCTTTAATTATTATTAAGTAGAAGAAAAAAGAAAAGAAAAGAATAAATATATTTTGTTTATCATTAATAAATCTCGTTGTTTTATTAAATTTTCATGAAAAATGACCTAGAAAAAATTTTAAGGTAGCCTGGCCATTCAAATTATCGTCATTTTCATTTGGGTACTCTAAGTTTTCTTCCTTTTCAGTGGTAGACGTCTCGAAATAGTTATCTGTTGCTTGTCGTGAAATGTTAGTCAAGATAATGCAACATTTTATGACATTGATTGCTTTTATCGGTTGCAGTCGTAAGTGTTTCAGGCATGGAAATCTCTCCTTCAAAATTCCAATAGCGTTTTCTATAATTCTTCTAGTTGATTTATGTGCTCTATTGTATCGATCAATTTCAGTAGTTGAGTTTCTCAAAATCGGTGTAATTAACCAATCTCTTAACGGATATCCCGTATCCCCAAGTAAAACAGCATGAGGATAAGGTCGAAAGCCACTTTCAAATTTAGAAAAAAAGGGACTTCTTCGCAACACCCTTGAATTATGTACACTTCCGGGCCAATTCACGTATGCATTGTAGAAGTTATAGTCAGGCCCGCGTACCAGCATACAATTAATAGAGTGCTTTCCATGCCTATCGACATATGCAGATTCAAACTCGCTGGGAGCATCTATGTTTACTAAAGTCCCGTCTGTACATCCGTAAACACATGGCCTAATACGAAAGGTACATACATTGTAAAAATTTTACCAAATGAAAGAAAAACATGTATTTACCGGCAATATCGTAAAACCTTTCACATATGTTTTCGTATTCATTAGGCCAACATACAACATTTTCAAACAGTAAATTAACAATTGTTGTACAAACTGTGTGAACACATCTGCATACGGTCGACTGAGATATTCCGTGCATGTCAGCAACTCCATGGGACTGTCCTCCATTTCCAAGCCAGTGTAAAGCTCTGAGAAACTGCTGCCTTGGTGTTAATGCAAAGTTTTTTTCAGTCCTGTGGGCTATCTGTGGTCCAATAATTGCAATTATTTCCTCTGCCTTGCATCGACTCAGACGAAATTTTTCATTGAAATTAAATGACTCCGAAATTACATAGTTTATACGCGGCCGATAAGTTTTTTTTTCTTAAAATTAAACTATAATCATCACTTTCGCTACTATCGCCGCTACTATGCCTTCGACGCAAAGACATTTTTTGATTACTTTCAATATGAAACAAAACTTGTAGGAGAAATTACACGTCAAATTTCAGTTGTAAAATATTCTCACATACTGAACAAAATTTGTGAATTCATTTTCTTTGGTGAAACGTTAACTCACAAATAAGTAAATTTTTTACAAATTTGCAACTTGTAAATTACAACTATAAATAACTTTTGGTGAAACGAAAATTGAAGTGTTCCCACAAATTTCCTTTTGTAGAATACAACTACAAATTTGTAATACCCAGAGTTTGGTGAAACGACATAAATCAAAAAAATCACAAATTTTGTTAAAAAGTGCTTGTAAATACAAATTTATAAGTTGGTGAAATAGGCCACTGGTCTTTGTCTGCAGAAATAGTTTTTCTATATTCTTAGGACCGACTGTGAGCCTACTGCATGGTTTCCTTCTTTATCTCTTCAGGCTTCTGTTCAGACTTTGTTTTTCTACTTTATTTACAAGGAGCTGACACGTTTTTTTTTTCCTTTTAGTAAAACTGGAGTGACACCTCTCTATATCGGGGCCGGGCAATTGTAATCCACTTTTTTTTTTGTAAGAAGCCGTTGTTCTTTCCGCGTCTTTTTCTCGTAGAGTTCATGAGCAGCCCTCGTCCTTTGCAACACCGCTCTGTTCGCTTCTTGTTTCGCTGTCTGCACCTGCCGACATTCTTCGTCAATCCAGGGGTTTCTTGGTGGTGCTCTGGTGAAACCCAGAACATCAGTGACATGCTTAATTTAACAAAAGTTGTGACCCTTGTATGACATGAGTCAGCACACTCGTTATATCAGGTTAATGTTTCTGTTATTGCAAGACAAACGTTTATAATGTCTGCGGCAATTATTCTACAATATATGACTGTCCCCGATGATTTGTTAGTAAAGCGAATAAAGCCGTAAAATATTCTGTTCACAAACTAATTACCTCATGTTTTATTACACTTAAACTTTTAACAAAAGTTCTTCTTTTAGAGACTTTTACTTCGAATAGTCTATAAAGAGTAATGGTCGGCTTGGTACACAAAAATTAAATGTGTCATCAATTCCTATCTATGAGGAGCGTGACCTAAGCAGTTGAATGCTGTTTGTTCTTTGAACTTCCTATACGAGTAATACAGCTCGATTTAAGTTTAACACTCTGTCCTGCTGGGTGTATAAAGTTTGATATATAGTTGCAAAATTAATGACAGCACCACCCCGTGAATCAAATGTAGGAATCCCAGGACTACAACTGGAAACTGTTTAGTAGAGAACTAGAGAAAAAGACAGCGATATTGGAGCAACAATCACTAGGTACCCCTGATAACATCGACGAAACCACGGGAATGTTAAGCGCAGCGCAACCCTGAAGCAAAAGACTTCAGACCCATAACCTTAATATTTGAAAAACTAATAAGAAGCTAAGGGAAAACGGCTCTTGAAAATTCCAATGTTGATCTAACTCTCATCAACGTGATCGTGAGTCTGTTAAAAAAAAAAGGAATATTAATGCTAAGCTAGGTGACGCCCACTAAGGGTCATCACCTCCAGAGGCACTCCAAAGGGATGAGTCCTTTCCCCCTTGCTGTAGGTTCTAGTTTTTAAAGAAATGCTT
This sequence comes from Blera fallax, assembly GCA_946965025.1. Lineage (NCBI taxonomy): Eukaryota > Metazoa > Arthropoda > Insecta > Diptera > Syrphidae > Blera > Blera fallax. The sequence continues at coordinate 98,012,955 of OX337244.1, forward strand.
ATGAAATTGAAAAACAGGGTGGTTAAGGTAATTAAGGAAAGCCGGTAGTACATAGACCAACACTGCACTTACAGTACTCCGTGAATAAGTCTTTCCCTGGTATGGGTCAAAAGCTATGTACCAAGTATTCAGATGGCACATTTCGACACCACACTTTGTTGCCAAATCGAATGGGCTTGTTTGGAAGAGCTTGTCTGCAGCTATGTTTCCCAAAATATTCCACCATAGCTTCATCGTGTGAAATAGGCCCCGCTGGTACAATGTTGGTAATGTAGCATGAGTTTTTTTTTGCATGCATGATATAAGAGCTCTAAGTTTGCAGCACTTATCTGAAAAGAAGAAGAAAGTGGAGAAACCCCATGATGTTATAAAATCTGTCCCTTCTCATAGCTTCTGAGATTGCAATATTTCGCATATCTGTGCCTGAACTCCAGTAATCCGCCTTACTTATAAGTTGATCATATCCGGATACGATTAGAATAGGAAAAATGTGCTCACTTTATATCAGTGTTATATCCGGCCAATTTTTGATAAACAATATTCTGCACTTGCATCTATAATTATCTCCAGCAAGAGATTATCAAAATTATCTCAAAATCTTGCAAAGGAGTCAATTCGACAATGTCATCTGCCGCAATGACAGAAAATTCAGCACCCCTCTCCGACGATAATTAGCTTATGCCCTTTTTTGGTCTGACTTGATTTCCTTTTAAATTCTTATCTTCAAGGTAAGATCCATCTTCTTGACTGCTAACTTTTACTTTAGCTGGAAACCACATGTTGATTACGAGACAATCTCTCGACGTTCACTCCATCCTCTTTATCCGAGTCCTCATCTGTTAGGGTACTCACAGGCGGGGGCTAAATGAAAACATTTGGAGCATCAGCATCATCTTTCCCAAACATGTCCAGAACTTTAGCTAGTGTCAAACATCTAGTTCATAGAAAAAAAAAAGAAAACTATATGTGTACACATTCTCCGAGTGTCCTCATATGAGGACACAATCAAATTTCGCGTAACTGAATAACAGTACATAATTTTAATTTTTTTACCTGAAACACATAACTTCACCACATTCCAAATAATGGGCAAACTTAAGGATTCCACAAAAATTGCAATAATTATAACCTACTTTCTTCACGAAGCCATAATATCAGAAGAATAACATTCACTCGAGCCAATAAAGAGTTTGCAATATAATTAGACGTGAACGTTTCCGATCCACACGAAATTTAAAGTATCACTTTTCGCGTCCTCATATGAGGACGCCAGGAGAATATGGGTTAACTGGAAGTTTAATATCAGTGAAATAGTAAGAAAGACTGCGTCGGCTTTCGATACATGTAATCTTCAGCAGAAGATGCGGACCAAACACTTAGATAATACTGCAGATTTACATATACGGCAATCGTGAGATCTATATTCTGATATAACAACATCGCATCGTCTTGTGGCAAGCGGCGGACAAAGTAACCAATCTTACGGCAATGACTAAAATACAAAGATTAGCATGCATAGGCACAACCAGCGCAATGAGAACAACGCCAAGACCAGGGTTGGAAACTTTTCTCAACATGCTACCCCTAGACCTCTCAGTCAAATAACTGGAACTCAAATCCTCAAAAACATACATAGATTAGAATCTGAAAGGTGTAGATGAGGATGTAAGCAATGACTAGATTTCATCATACCTCGACTTCGTATAACCATTCTCCTGTATTGTCTCAAGTAGAGCAGAGTCGGAAACCAATGACCAACAAAATGCCAGAGTATATGCACGGATAGGTCAGAGATGGATATAGGAACGTGCACCTGTATATTCTCCGAAAAACTAAACATGCACACCTCAATCAGACCTCCTGACTACGGCAGTGTATCCCAAGCGGAGGTCCACGCAGTGACAGAGGTAGCTAGAATGGTATCAATGATGGCATTGCCACGAAATGATATCATCATTTTCATTGACAGCTAAGCAGCCATCAAAGCGCTTTTCGCTACTCAAATCAATGCCAAGCTAGTTCGATGATGTCGCGAAGATCTCAAGGTTCTTGGCACAATATCACTCTCTGCTGTGTCCCTGGTTACAGAGATTTAGCCGGAAATAAGATAGTTGACGAATTTGCAAGAAAAGGGTGTTCAATAGCACAATCGGATTAAGCCTCCAATCTGTAACCTCAGAGATCGGATTGAGTGTACGATCATAATGATTGCCAACAATAGGTGGAACTCGCTTACCACCTGTGATATATCAAGGAAGCTTTGGTCAAAAGCAGAACCAACAAACTTTTAAAAAATTACAGAAATATTGATAGGAGCGCTCACTGGCCACAACCTTTAAAGGAACTACACTATGAAACTCAAACGCAATGATGAGAATATATGTAAAGGCTGCGGTGACGAAGAGGATGACGAGGATACACCTCACTTCCTCTGCCCTGCTTAGGAGGAAAACATTACTTCCGGAACATACAAGACCTATCTAGAGTTCCAAAAAACGAACAGTTCCAGTTTTCTGAGAACGTCACGATGGTTAGAGACCCGAATCACCATGGGAACTCAGTATAGGAACTGGTTATTCGCAGCGTTAACCGAAACAGCAGAGTTATTTCTAAGGGTATCCTGAATTCAGCTACCATAATGTGGAGCCTTAAACGATAAATGCTGTCATAGCTAGCCTTAAAATCGATGAGAGGATTATGTGTCTCGACTTGAAAATCCTTGGCCTTTCCAGGATTTGCTTTAATGTGAAGATTTGGTCTAACTTAGGGTTCTTCAAGAAAAGAACCTATGCTAAGAAAACTTTTCTCCAGCAATCTAAATAGAACCATGTAACTACCAGGCTGAGAAATGCTGTCTTCATATCTTTCGTTATTCTAATACACACTTATCCGAGTGCCGATGGTCAATTTGGTTGCAGTTTACCAACACCTAACTGATTTTATAGCAATTTTTATGGCCCAACTTATACATTGTAAGCCCTGTGAAAATCTACTTGTGTACCTTTCACCGATGTGAATACTGTCAGTGAGGCCATGCCTTCCCATTACAAGTAATAGGCTAATGTAATTGTTGCCAAAAAGACTGTTCTTACTTTATTCGGCCTTCAACTAATCTCACCATTGACCTGAATCTGGTCACTGAAACACTTCCAATAAACGAGGCTTTTAATCTGAGGAAATAACAAGGCTGCTTATGTAGCGAGTTTATATGTACGTACAGAATCTGGTAATAGCGCAAGAATAAGTATTTCAGTGACAATTGATTTAATGACACGATGCAGTTTGCGTGCCTTGGGAGCTGTGCATATCTACTCAACCGTGTTTGTGCTTCGGTATGTCGTGGTCCATAAAAGCTCCAAATCCCGTCTAACGTTTTTATATACTACGGGGTTGAGGTATCCCTTGGACAACCATGATTTAAAGTGAAGTATTTGGCGTACATTGACCTTGTGAAACGAAACTTATTTCCTCAATATACCTGAACCCTTTTTCTTACTGTCCTCTCGCTGTAATCAAGTTGATCGTTCAACTCTTGAAAAACCACGGTGCCCCAATTATCCGACGGTAATTGCAATTCAGCTTTCTTCTGGGTTGGTTGGTGACGCAGTTTAGATTCAAGGTTATAGTGATTGTCCCAAGTCTGATCTGTCGTCCCAATTCTGGTCAAAAAATCCTTTGGATCGGATTGAAATAGCTCCAAACAGACGCGAGACGTCGTCATTCGAATGCGTTCTTGTTTATATGAAAGAGGTTTAGAACCTATCGTACATAAAGCTTGGAGAACTCAGATTAACTTTGAATGATGTATTCCGTTTATGTGGATGATCTCCTTTACGTTTAATCTGCTGTCTACCATGATCAAATCAAACATTTTATCAAAGATTGCTTCGGTACTAGAGGTTTATGGTCTTCCAAAGCGGGGTTCATCTTCAACGCTCTCTTGTCTACTTTTGAATTCGGCTTCGATGATACGCATTCCTCTAAGATTGCCACCAATTCTTCATGTATTTGCTTCGGCATACACTTTTTAGTAGTGAACTTGTTCAACAGTCAATGAGAGCAAGACCAGAAGCATGAACTTTGTCAAAAGTGAATGAGGTTGCTCTTGGCTTTTTCGAATGGATAATTCTTCGGGTTATTATCGGTTCCGTCTGCAAAGACGATGGGTGGAACAGGAAATATAATGACAAATTGTACGGGCCGCTCAGCGATACGACTTATTCAAAAGAGACAAAGTTCAACGAATGAGATAGCTAGATCATTTATAGCATACGCGCACCATTGTTTCGGCCCGAAGCAAGTGCAACCTCAACCTACTTAGCGTGTGAAACTGAAGACGGCCAGTTAAAGATCAAGTTGGCTTGAGATCCGTGTTGGCTGAGGCCCAAATCGACCCCGGATTGTACTGCCACCTCAAGTAAGAAAGTATGTAAGTAGTGAACACAATTCTAATATCAAGCCAGAAACGGCAAGGATTGATCTGCTAATTCATAATCCTTGTCTTATGCAATAGGTTTGCAAATAAAGATTCAAACATGAATTGCGACATTACAAGTAGATTGCATCAAAACTTTTAATCAAAAAAATTACATTTTTTAAAAATCAATCGCTATAAAAATCGTCATAGGAGACTGCCTTAAGGACGTCACTCACTAAATAGTTCACTATCTGCGAATAACCTTCGTTTATTCCACTCTCCAACTCGGTCCACACATCCTTCCAGTTCGTGTTGATCACATTATTAAGCTCATCACCAAGAGCCTTGTTCCCATTGAAAAGGTTATCCAAACGAACAGTCATTCTGAAAAGTAAAACCGTTTACCAAAAACATTCGGATATTTCACACGCTAAAGCTACTCACAACTCCGGATCGTTCATAACCTTCAATTTAGAAATAGATACGTGCATTTTACCGTTTTTATTGGTCGTAGCTAACTTCACCTTGACTCCACTCTTGAAATTTTTCAGCTGCACTTCCGCGTTTCCTTTTCCAACTATTGGCAGAAGCAGGATTTTTCCGTTTGCCTCATATTGACCGCGAAGCGTCAGCAAAGGAATTGTCAGATACAACTCGAACTTTGATTTACGAGGGTCCTTTTCGAAACCAACAACCTTAGTGAATTCCGCCTTAGACAATCCGAACATATCAAGATCGGTAAACTTGAGATTCAAATTTAGTGGACTATTTGGTTGTGGCTTAGCGACAACTAACTCGTTCAAATGAACTGGTTCGAGGTTACCCAAGCCGAGCCCTTCTTTTCCGTTTGGATTCTTACGCAGGATATCGTTGATGGTCTTTGTGATGCACTGCACGTCCCCAGCATGACATTTCTGAATATCTGAAGCTAAAGTATTTGAATTTCGATTAGTGGCGCGGTTACGAATATTAAACAGTGACGCGTAGGTACTTACGTATATCACCGGAACACTCATGAAATACGCACAAGGCTATTGCGAATGCGAATAAGGGTAACGCGTTCATAGTTAGGCGGAATTTTATTCGAGTTTGCTTTGTTTTGTAAACGATTTTTTTTTTTGGGCACGCAATACGAGTCAGATTGAGAACTGAATGCGAGAAAAGTCGGGTTGAGACTAATAGCGTTTGTAGAAGCCGTCTGGCTTTTATATTGACAAATGAATTTTACGTAATTTTGTTGATTCTTGTATGAACTTTAGGTTCGTAAAAATGCTGAGAATCTAGTCGAATTATATTTCTGTAATTTATTAACGAAAATGATTGCAGTTTATGTAAATTGTGTGTGATTACACAAACATAAAACATTTTAAGGGGTTACAAGTTGTTTTTCTCTTCTCAAGATGTTATTCTGTGATATAAGATATTAGATGATTCTATCGTACCATAAAGTATAAATGGGTTTAACTATATGTTCCCTCCATTTATGAGGACTGGGTTGAAAGATGAAGGATAGGGTATCATATGGATCGTCCCAGTCGCATTGTGACTTTTTTGGATTTTTTATTTATCAATTTCTGCTTGAGTAGTGAGATCTATTTAAACAAATCTCAAATAGGTGATGTTACAGGCAATTTACCTCATGTTTTCAAAGAATTTTTTAATTTTGTTTACCACAGTCGGTAAACTTTTATTTTTATTGACAAAAATAGATGAAAAGATATACATGTATGCACGTGCATAATTATAAAGGCATTTGAAGTGAGAAGTCATACTGCTCTCAAAGTCGGTATCAGCCTTTGATGTTAGATAAAGTCTGCGCAATTAGTTCTGATGTATTTATGCACTTTGTCTAGCAAAGCTAAGTTGTTGTTGAAAAGTCCATTGCAATGTCACAGGATCTTGGAGAAGGTCTCAATCCTATCCTACCCTAACCAGTTAGAGCTTTGAATAAAGGGTGAGAGGCTACTGATGCAAGTTCGCCCAGATGGTTGAAGGAGAGCGAGCTGGACAAGTTCAAAGAAGTTGGAGCCTTTATCCCTATCCTCCTTTTTACCGTTACAGCTCTTACAAAAGTTATTTAAGGGGACACCAAGCCTTCGTTGTTGATTCGCTGTCATTCTGTAATGACAACGGTTGCTGTTTCAATGTTCAAATTTGTTTGAAGCTTACCACCTTTATAGGAATTTCTCACTTGTTGACAACATCCCATATCCCACAAGAGTAAGTTTCTGAGGCTAGGTCCCATAAAGTATATCCATACCTATGCATGTATGTATGTGTACAAGTGTTTGCTGTTAATAGCCTAATCGAAGACTCGTTCTAAAAATTTTCCCAATAGAACTGGTGCTCCAGATTGGAGTTCACATTTACTACCGTTCTTATTAACTATCCACAACACTAGCCACCAAAAGGAAGAACACTTTTGGGAGCTACTTCCCTGCGCAACTGGATGATCTAGGAAACACAGAGCTAACTCCTCAGAATTATACAAGGCGACGCAAAATTAATCATCCTATCGGAAGATTTTATAATTTTTGCAAATGGCGTCGTACGTCAATCATATTTGACATTTGTGAACTAGACAGCTGCAGTATATAAACAGACAAGCAATGGAGCGCTATACTTAATCCTATCAATCTCAACAACGAGGAGGACGATTTCGTGTCGAAAATCATCATGAGCGACGAGGCGTATTTTCACTTAAGCGGTTACGTCAATAAGCAAAATCTTCATTTCTGGGGCACTGAAAATCCGCGTGTGATGCACGAAGAGCCACTACATCCATTCAAAGCCACTGTGTGGTCCGGCGTTCACGCGGGAGGAGTGACTGTTACTGGCGAACACTACAGGGCCATGATTAACGACTTCTTACTGCCAGAATTGTTTGAGCGGGGCTTAGTGAACATGAACATTCAACAAGACGGTGCAACCGCACATAACAGCATGGATATTGTGAAGGAAGCGTTTCCTGGTCGCGTAATCTCCCGTTTTGGCTATTTGGCATGGCCAGCAAGATCGCCCGATTTAACCATCCCAGACTTCTTTCTTTGGGGCTACTTGAAGTCGCGGGTTTATGCCAACAAGCCTCAGACAATCGCAGCCCTTAAGGAGAATATTCGACAGGAATGCGAACAGTTATCACCAGAAATTTTGCGGAAAGTCATGGAAAATAAAATGGGCACAAATGTGTATCAACACTGGCGGCAGCCACTTAGCGGATATCATCTTTTCCACTTAAGAGAACAAATTTTAAAGGTCCAAATAAAGTTTTCCATCACTCAAAATCATTTTTTTTTATTTAGTAAAAAAATAATTCAAAAGCAAAATTGGATGATTAATTTTGCGCCACCTTGTACATGTATATGGGTGGTTTAGTTCAGCTGTCGATACTGAAATTTTGGTTCTCAGGGGTTTACTGTTGAGTACAATGGACTCATCGTTAGACTATGTGAGCCGTTGACAATCTCATCTCAACTAGGGCACCCATCTACCTAACCTAACCGTCTATAACAGAATCCTTCATATAAAATTAGACCAAGAAACTTGTACGACAATACGTTCGAGGAATGTCCTACGTACATACGTCCTACTAAATTTGTACTTGGCAAAGAAAGGCAACTAAAAAAGAAGGCATTTGATGAAATCACCAAGAAGCAGAATCATCATTAGGATGTACATTTTCAGTATTTCAAACGTCCGTACCTTCCGAGAAGCGAATATTGACTCGAGCCACTACCTTTTAAGTCTGCTAGCGCATATCTGTATCACATATTATGAGAAAAATGCAGCGAGGAATTTAACGCCGAACTGCTGCATTAGTAAGAGATCGCAAGGAACTATCCAGATCCTTTGTCTTTCAACCTCTCGAGAGGTTCTAATTGCAAAAATATAAGAGAGGTCATGAGAAAATTTTGAAAATTGAGCATTTTGCCAAAAGGAAGGAATACTATTACAAACTGCTAAGCATGGCTGCCATTCAGAAACGGAAATCCCCTCAGTTTCAGAGTTACAGAGGCATCAATCTAATTACTATAGCTTAGAACTTGATACTTATAGCCTCGAAGGACCTTATCGAGGCTAGAACACTGCTCAGCGCTTTGAATAGAAAAATAGACATTGAGTCCAACCAGGAAGCTAACAGGCGTTGATATGGATTAGATACATGTGCATAATGGACTCATTCTTAGTCTAAGTGAGCCGTTGACAACCTCTTGTTAGCAAGGGCACCCGTATACCTAACCATAGCTTACAACTCCTATTTGACATCTGCGTCTAAAGCCCTTCATCCATAATTTGGTACTTCCTACACAGAACGAACTTCGGGTTAGTAAGTCTAATAGTAACCAATCAAAAATCTTCAAAAAAAAGTCCAGGAATTCCTAACCGATGCCTATCATCTTTCAATTGATTTTAGCTGCTCCTATGAAAGTGTTTAGAGAGGAAAACTATATCAAGTCATGTCCAGTTTTCGCATCTCTGTTAAAATTGTCATCTGTTCAAAATAACCTAAAAAATGATCGCTGTACTTACAGAGTGAAAAAGTCGAACTCTTTGCACAGAAGTCACATAAGAAAAAGCTCTTGCTAATTGCGGGGTTTTTGTGTGAAGAGGGCAGCTGAGTAAAAAAGCTCTGACATGAGGTAATAAGTCCTTGTATCAGTAATGCTCTATGAAGCATAAACATCCCGGATGAAAGTCTTCTAGGCTGTTCGAGAAGAAAAGTTCTTTAAAAGATTTTTGGTACTGATGACCTGGACATGTGTTATATGGACACCAGTGCTCTCGCCCGAAAAGTCACCGAATTTACTTTAGAGAGATGGTGCGCCAAAGAAAATCTATACCTACGGCTACGAGTAGTGTGGTATGCAAATGTAAAAACGAATCTCAATTTGTCGTACGAAACTGAAGCAGTTGGCTAGAAATCGTGCTGAATGAAGAAGAGTAATGGTGAGGCTCTAGCCCACCCTCTTGTCGCAAAGTATTGATGTACCTATAGATATCCTGAAATACGACTATACAGCGAAAGAAACCCTTTCTTGGTGAAAAACATTCTAAAACAACTTCAACAGACTCAGGAGAATACCAATCATGATAGGAGCAGAATTATTTTCACAAAAGAGTCTTCTTTCTGCCTTTTAGTCCAATTTGACGTGTTTGATGCGAAATTTGTGGGAAATTTTTGCTAACCATTCTGCAAGGGCGTGCATTTATAGATTCTTTTTGGCCCAAGGATCTTAACATTTGAGTTGTTTTGAGGAAATTTTAAAAACAAAGCTAATGTTAAAATTGTATACAAACATAGATCTTGGTCTGTTAAAAGAAGGCTTTATGAGCCAGGAAAAAAATCGCAATAGACTTTGTACTCAGTGAAATGAGTATGGGGTATAGTTTCAGATACCTGGGAAAAAAATAATCAACGGCGCCATTTCCATTCACAGTTCATACTATGCCAGGAAATGAATTGAACGCTGACATGGTTAACACTATGAGAGATTAAACGTTTTCAATGCTACGTCAATGGGCACACTATGCATAGTTATAAAATAAAATCAATTTTGAACTAACCCTTTTTTAACATACTGTAGATATAGCCAGTAGTGTCATATCCAAGTTTTTTAACTGAGAACTGCTCGAATAAATCTGCGATTTTTCGCAGTATCCGTTTTTTTCGTAGAGCGGAAGCTCCCGGCGTTACCAAAATTTGTATACTTCCGATGAATAAACCATGTCAATCAATGGACAAAGACTACAGTAGAGTAACTTCAATGTTAAGTATACCATGACATTTTCATGCCATAAAAAAATAGGACATCTTCAAATGTGTAACAAGAGGATGGTTCACTTCTATTCCTGTACTTCACCTTGTTACAGAAGGCACAAGACCTACCATAAGCAGTGTAAACTAATTCGCCTGCAACTAGATATCAAACATCTATTAGCTTCACATTTACAAAAAAGTTGTTGGGTAAGTCATCACTAAATTGAAGGCATTCGACTTCAGTTGCAAATACATTGTAACTCAATTCCAACAATAAATAATTTTTATTGCATAGTGGACATATTTTATTGCACAAATAAACCCTATAACAACTAGAAATTCCCGTTTTTCATCCGAGTGGATTGGGTCTTATTATTTTAATTAGTTTTATTGTTCAATAACTTACTTAGTATGAATGCAATTTTCTTCATTAAAGTCTGTACAAGTAAATCACTGTGTGCCAAGGAGCATCATTTTACGATTTTGTTGAAGTGCGGAGTTAAATCCAAACTCTAGGATTCCGCTTTAGTTCTGTATAGTATCCATACAAAAGCAGACTGAGTTGTCATTACAAAGACCCATTTAACAAAAATCCCTCCGTATTCCGCTTAAACCATATTTCTACAGGATATAAATGAAAAAGGAAAAAGACATAAAATTCACTTGTCTTTCGCAATTTTTGACAAAGAAATTGATTAATATCCAGGTACTTACCGACCTTGTAATTGTATAAGGCTTTGATAAACGCGGTACTAGTCTGTAAACTACAAAGGTTCAAAGACTCGTGGAACAAACAAGTGAAGCAAACATTTCTTATGCGATCCTAGAGCATCTGTAATGAGGTTGCAGCAGCAACAGCGCTGAGAGATTGTCCTTTTCGGATAAATTCTTAGTTAAAACGTAGATATTTTGAATACCACAAGAATAACAAAGCCGCGGGTCTGATGGACTGCCAGCAGAGCTCTTCAAATACGGTGGTGATGTTTTGGTAGGGTGCATGCAAAGTATGGGAGGATGAAAGCATGCCCGATGACTGGACAATCAGCTCCATATGCCTCATCTACAAAAAAGGCGACCCTATGTCCTGCAAAAACTACAGAGGCATATCCCTGCTAAATGTCGCGTATAAAATCCTATCCAACGTAATATGTGAACGTCTAAAGCCTTTCTGCAACACACACATCGGCAAATACCAGTGTGGCTTCCGGCCCGGCAGATCGACGATAGGCCAAATTTTCACATTAAGGCAAATCCTGGAAAAGACCAACGAATTTCAAGTCGAGCTCACCATCTTTTCATCGACTTCAAAGCCGCATATGATAGTATTCATCGCCGTGAGCTCTACATGGCGATGGCCGAATTCGCTTCACTAATCCAGCTTTGTCGCCTCACGCTGGAAAACACGCGATGCAATGTGCAGTTTGGAAACAGTTCTTCTCAACTATTCCAAACGTGTACCGGATTTCGGCAAGGAGATGCGCTATCATGTGCTGTCTTCAATGTAGTGCTGGAACAGAAAGTGCGCAGGGCAGGCGTCAACACGGAAGGCACTATCTTCAACAAATCCGTCTAGCTGCTGGGATACGCAGACGATGTTGATATCATCGGTCGCTCCCAGCGTACCGTCATAGAGGCTTTTACGGCAATTGAAGAACAGGCGAAACGAGTCGGTCTTGAGGTAAACGAGGACAAAACAAAGTACATGTTGTCAACAAACAAAGCAGCATCTGTCCACCGCCTAGGACAAAACGTCACTGTTGACAGCAGTAACTTCGAAATAGTTAAGGAGTTTACCTACCTCGGATTTAACATCAACTCCACGAACGACACCTTAGTGGAGACCCGACGAAGACTAACCCAAGCAAACCGCTGCTACTTCGGTTTGGCGAATGAACAGGGTTCAAAACTCCTAACTCGGAAGACAAAATGAGTGCTCTACAAAACACTTATCGTGCCAGTTCTCCTCTACGGTGCTGAGTGTTGGACGATAAACAGGAAAGTAGAGCAGATTTTGAATACGTTCGGTAGAAAAATTCTTCTTCGAATATTCGGTCCCATATGCGAGGAGGGCGAATGGAGAAGAAGATATAACCGCGAACTCTATGAGCTGTATCAAGATTTGGATGTAGTATCGAATGTAGTCGGGAAAGCCAAAACACGTCGACTACACTGGCTCGGCCACATCGAGCGAATGGACAATAATACTCCAGCTAAGAGGATCTTCGAATCCCATCCCCATGGTTCGAGACGACAAGGAAGACCGAACCTCCGTTTTAAGGACCAAGCTATCGCGGATGCCAGAGCGCTTGGTCTGGAAAACTGGAGGCAGCGTGCCCAGGATCGAAGAGGATGTGTCTCAGGCAGGGACCCTCCACGGGTTGGGAGCCCGTTAAGTAAAGTAAGTAAGTAGTGCACCACATTGAGTTTGGAAAGTATTTGACGAGCCATCTATTTCGAACCACTAAATCATGACGATCGGCGTTTTCAGGACCAGAACGTACGTTGGGACTTTCCGCGTCCTCGATCAGGGCCTTTTTTGACGATTGGGTCTCTTATTGGCGTTCTTACGGGACATTTTCCTTTTGCTAAGCATATTAGTGTGCTAGGCTTAAGAGACACCACGGTCTGCGACGCTTGTGGAGAAGGCGAGTATACTTCGGCTTATCTCCTTTGCTATTGTCCTGCCTTTGCTCAGATTAGGTGGCAGATATACGGTGCTGATGGGTAAGAGTACCAGCATCTTCCAAGCTGAAATACATGCTATAGACAGATGCATCCAACTCAATCTCAAAAGAGGATTTAGAAACTGTGACATAGCAATACTGTCAGACAGTCAAGCAGCTATCAAAGCATCCTATTCCTATGTCATTAAGTCGAATCTTGTTTGGGAATGCTTAAACAAACTTAAAGAATTAGGCAGAAACAATAAAGTAACACTTTGCTGGGTACCCGGTCATGTCGGGATAAAAGACAATCAAATAACAGACTCACTGCCAAGACAAGAAGCTGCAGAAACATTCATTGGCCCTAACCTATTCTGCGAAATAGGGGAACATACCATCCGCGAAGAATTCAGGAAAATGGAGAAAGAAGACAGGGCGAGAACCTGGAACAACACTATAGGCCTGAGGCAAGCTAAGAAACTACTGGGACACTATTACCGGAAAAATTTTTTAGGCTGCATATGCCTTAGCAGGAACAACCTACGAATCGTAACAGGCTTCCTAACCGGGCATTGCAAGCTCAGGGAGCATTTGAGGAAACTACAACTACTAAACCCACAAAAGACTGAAATACCTGGGCAAGTACCAATCAGCTGAGGATATGCCAACCATGGACCTGCTTCTCATACTCAGATTTTTAAAAGAAACTGGTCTGGAGAGAGAGCTCTAAGGTGAATTATTCTCGCCAAGGCAAAACTAGAGGATATGACCCTCAAACCCAATTCTGATGGAATCACGATGCGAGGGCAACTCTAACGAGGGAACGAACCTCTCCAAGGCAATAGTAGGCAGCACAATAGACCATTAGGTCGCAGTGCAAGATGACCCTTCACAAATAATAATACGGTGCTGATGGGGGGAGTGCTGATGCTGTAAGCTGTTCATTACTAAAGTGCCTTCTCGGCTTTTTCTGAAAGTCGAAAAAATTCCAGTAAAGTGGGTAAAATGAGTTTTGCATCCCGGTAGTACAATGCATCTGCTCCACTGGAGTGTTTCCTAACCCGACAAAAAAATGTTACATCAATGATCCTGCCAACTTTAGCAATGTTCAAGTTTACTAATGGAAACTCAACGAAAGTGTTGCTGTACTTATTTGTAGCAAAGACGTGTCATGAAAATACGCGTTCGTAAAAATGTGTTTGTCAAAGTCCAATATTTTTGAATCCTTGTTAATCTGAAAAATTCAATAGTCCATAAGCTTGAGCCTCCATCCGTATAGGAATGTATATCGTTTCGTTTGATCCAACACTAAAAACTATTTTATAGCTATCGCAAACAGCTGCTGTAGGGCCTAGCTCGTGTTAAATGTTTCGCCTAAATCTACAAGGATCCACAAATATATTGCCATATCCCAAAGGCGTAACTGAGAAGCTTTTCATGTCGGTAATTACTACTGATTACTCCCAGATCGTGAGAGGCGAGGCTGTAAAAAACTTTTGTTTGTGGGAGATCAGCGTTGAACGTCCTATTCAGTTGCTTAAACCAAACTAATCTGTTGCCAGAAACATCACAATTGAGAGTTCTTATACCTGACTATAAGACGTGATTTACTTTATTTGAAAATTAATCAAAGTAATCACTATAGAATTCATCATAAGTAGTTTTTTTAAAGACATCAGACATTAGAAAGTGAACTATGTCCTTATAACCCTCATTTATTCCACTCTCCATCTCTGCCCAGATATCCCTCCAGTTGGTGTTTATCACATTGTTAAGCTCGTCACCTAAAGCCTTGTTTCCATTAAAGAGGTTATCCAATCGAACTGTCAACCTGCAACACAAGAAATACTTCAACAATATACTCCGGGTGTATTTAATCCGAAAAAAAAACTTACAATTCTGGATCATTGATAATTTTTAAGTTAGTAATCTTTAAGCCAATTTTACCGTTGTTATTGGTTGCATTTACTTTCACTTGTATAGCAGTCCTAAAGTTTTTCAGGTCTATTTCAGCGTTACCTTTTCCAGTTAATGGTAGCAGCAAAACTTTCCCGTTTGCTTCGTATTTACCTCGAAACGATAACAACGGAACAGTCATATGGAGTATGAATTTCGATTTAACAGGATCCCTTTCGAAACCAACAACCCTAGTGAAATTCGTCTTAGACATTCCGTATATATCGACATCGATAAATTTGAAGTTCAAATTTAGCGCTTTATTCGGCTGTTGCTTAGCTACTACTAGTTCATCCAAATGAACCGGTTCAAGTTTACCCAAGCCAAGCTCTTCATTTCCATTTGGATTATTACGCAGAATATCATTTATGGTCTTTGGTATGCACTCCAAATCGGCAACACGGCATTTGTGAACACTTGAAGCTAAAACGTTTTAGAATTTCGATTAGAATTGAATTTTCGAAGTTTTTCAACACCTTCCGCCAAAATGTTAAAGGAATTCTTGTAGTTGAAGGATATCAGATGCTATAAGAAGGGTGGGACCTATTACATTACTTTTACGAGCAGTTAGTTCCACAACTGGGTCAAATCAAATAATCAGCTCAAAAATGTGTGCAAAATAGATGATGCTGTACAATAGAAAAACTAAGGTAAGAAGTCTTGAGCTTTAAATTCGCCAACACATGCCTCCAGTATTCTGGAGCCTTCCAAGCAGAAAACAAAGATTCAGATCAATACCATGTTGCAGCCAATGTAAGAATGCGGATATCCCAAACATCACAAAGAAGAATAACTGTGAGAAGATTTAACGCCGAAAAGCTGCAATCGCAAGAGACCTCCAGAATCTTCGCAAAACGCGTATCCCGAAATCTCTCCAGGACTCCTATGCCGCCAGCATCAAGTGCCGAAGACCAGTGGCATAGCTGCCAACATGCCATCAGAGACGCCGCAACTGATGTGCTGGGTTTCAGCCGACCACCACCGAGAAGCCCCTGGTTTGACAACGACTGCCGGGTAGCACATGCAGCTCAACAAGACGCGTACAAAGCGGCGTTACAAAGAAGAACGAGGGCTGCTTGTGAGCTCTATGAGCATAAGAAACGGGAAGAACATCAGCTTCTCCAGAAGAAGCAAAAAGAACATGAGAAGCGCGCGATCGAAGATATTGAGAGGATGTACTCCAGGAACAATGTACGGAAGTTTTACCAACAAGTAAAAAGAACGTGTCAGGCCAACAAGACCCGTACGGAAACCTGTAGAGATGTGGAAGGAAACCTTGTAGAATAGTCGTAGTCGGTGCTGAGAATATGGAAAAACTTTTTCTGCAGACTGTATACCGGCGATAAAGACCAACGTACCGCTGTCAGGCAGAATTGTCCATTCAATATATACGACGATAGCCAAAACTTCCGTCCACCTGACCAAAACGAAGTTAGGATAGCAATATCCAAGCTTAACTCTAACAAAGCTGCTGGTCCTGATGGCCTACCGGCCGAGTTGTTTAAGGCAGCTGGAAATGACTTGGTAGAGAGCATGCACCAACTCATTTCCAAGATTTAGTCAGACGGCTGTATGCCTGACGAATGGAATCTCAGAATCGTTTGCCCTATCCACAAGAAAGGAGGCCCCCTCAACTGCACCAATTACAGGGGTATCCATCTCACACTCACACTCCAGATCCTGGAAAAACCCAAGAAGTCCAAAACGATACCCACCATCTTTTGATCGATATTAAGGCCGCATATGACAGTATGATAGAGACGAGCTATAGAGAGCCATGTCTAGTTCTGTCTGAGCAGGATGACGATGGAGAACGCTTACTGCGCCTTTAAGGTCTGTAACGTCCTCATCGGGACCTTTGATGTCATAAAAAAGTTTCCTTTAATATCATACTTGAACGAAGCTGACAAGCCAATACCGGAAGAACAATCTTTAAAAAGTCTGCGGATCTACTAGCGTACACCGACGATATTGACATTTGGCAGGACAAGTGAGGGCAAAATCAGCAAGGGACACACAGCATCGGCAATTGGGCAGATCGTCTCAGTCGACAGCTATAAATTCGAGGTTGTCTACCTTGGCTCTGCTATTCTGAAAACAACATCTCAGCAGAAATAAAATGAAGAATAATTCTTGCCAATCGCTGTTTCTTTGGGCTGAGAAGGCCCTATTTCGAAAGATTTAGGTGACTCTTTATAAAACCTTAATCATCCCAGTCCTGCTTTATAGCGCTGAACCATGGACTCTTTCGAAAGCGGATGAAGATATCCTTTTCGCTTTGAGAGAAAAATTCTTCATAAGATATACGGTGCCGTTTGCGTTGACGGGCTTTGGAGAAGATTCAACGACGAAGTTTACGAGCTGTACAGCGACATCGACCTGGTCAAAAAACTGCGCATCAGTCGCCTAAGATGGCTAGGACATGTAGAGCGAATGGACACCAATGCTCCGACCCGCAGAGTCTTCGAATCTAAGCCGGAGGGACAACACAGTAAAGGATAACCTCGCCTAAGTTGGTGCGCACAAGTAGAAGGGACCTAAGATTCAACGATTAAATTTACGAGCTGTACAATGACATCGACGTAATAAAAACAAAAGACACATCAGACGCTTAAGATGGCTACGACATGTAGAGCGAATGTAGAGCTAAGCACCGAGCTAACTGGAGAACTGCGGCGCCACCTACATAATCTAACATGATAGACTTATCTTCCAAACTTGGAATGGGGTCTAAATGGAAGCCATTTCCAATTCAGAATTTTGTTTGTCTAAGCCTAACTTACGAAGTGCTAAACTTTTGGCGGAAGGTATTGAAACAAACCATATATTTAACAATAACGCAGAGGTACTTACGTATTTTACCAAAACACTCTCGAAAGATGCACAAGGATATTGCAATTGAAAATAAGTACAACGATTTCATAGTTAAGGAAATACCAGTATTTGCCTTTGTTGGAGCTTTTAACGCGTCGGAAGATACGGGGCACAGAACGAGAACTAAATGCGAAGAAAACTGATGTCAGACTTAGCATCAGTATCAGCTTGACTAGCCTTTATATTGACAAAGAATATTTGAAAAAGTTGCCCACACTTATGTACCTGAACTTGAGGTTAAGATGAACACAAGTCCAAATATATCAATAAGTGTGTTGTTAAGTATTTAATTAATGCAAATCATAGGCATCTGATTGCACAAATGAATCAAATCAAGAGAAAGAATTGAAAGTTGAACTTCTTTTTTTTTAACCTGGAGCTGTACAGATTATAAAGTAAAGGTTAGAGACATGCTAAGACAGATCTTATGATTTAATCAAAGTAGCAAGTACGCCACCAAAGAAAGCCACACTAAAGCCAGGTCTACAATCTGCACTTAACTTTAAGCCTCTATTGTAAACTCTAAATAGGAAAGAATACTGGGCTAAGAAATTGGAGCGAATAAGATTATGCTTACGAAGAAGAGGACATGCGCAGACTCCAAACTAACGAAAATCGAAGACTCGCGCGATATTCATCAGTTCTGTAGAAAAGCCAAGCAAAACATATGAAGCTTGCTACAAGGGCGGAACGCGGGTTCTAGCCATCTTAGGGGACTGGTGCGTAGTTTTTTGCCCCTGTACATATAGTATACTTAGTCGTTCTTAGTCGTTCTTCTCCAAGGCCCATCAACGAAAACTAGATGAAGAATTTTTCTCGAAACGATCGAAGGAATTAACCGATCGACTACTTATCGAAACGGCTAATTCAAAATAAAATTGATGCTACCCTTATCCAAGCAACGCATACCGAAAACCCATCTCGTGTTTGATGCTAAAGATAGATTTACCTTCATGTCAGCAAGATGGAGAAGGGACTACAACCTAGACCTATGTTTTGTTTCCAGCAACGACAACGGTATACCCCTACAAACAATCCGAAATGTCGTAACAAAATTCCCACATAGCCAACACCGACCCGTCCATATAGAAATGGAACTGAAAGTCCCGATTGTTAACTCAGTTCTTCGGCCTACAAGGAGTTTCAGGAAGGAAAGGTGGGAGCTGTTTGCACGACAACTGGATGAAACTCCGCGGTGGATTCCTCCAGCCACGCAAAACTTCCATCGATTTGTTGGCGCCGTGTTAAATTCTGCAAAAAAAACATGTCCAGGATAGCGCCAGAAATACATACCACGCAGGAAAATAATCAGGAAATCTCTCAAAGAACTCAAGGCCAATACACCATGATCATCAGACCAAACTAATGAATTCTCACTGCCTGAACTAGAAACACACACAAAACAGATAAAAAATGGTAAAGCTTCTCGGTTTGATGGAATATATCCTGACTCCCTAAGGGTAAAAAAATTAAAAACCATGTAAGCCAGCTGATCGTGCTAATAGCTACAGGCCGATAGGTCCTCTCAGTATGTGCTATAAACTACTGGAAAGATTTGCACTAAACGGGATTGGCCCCACTATTTCAAATCATATCTCAATCGTGCAGGCAGGCTTTGGTCGTAGCTGCACTGACCGAATTCTTGCGCTAACGTCGCACATCGAGCATGACTTTAAGAACAGATTAAAACATCCGCTGTATTTGTAGACCGCACATGATGCGGTGTGGATAGAAAGCTTCATCTATAAAGGTCTTAAAATCGTAAAATGCAAAAATGAGAAATTTTCTAAATAACGTGCTCACCAAAATCGCATTTTTCAAGTTTCAACCGAAAAAGCTAACCAATGGGCTTCCTCAGGGGTCCCTCTTGGCACCTGTTCTGTTCAATCCGTGTTTATGTACCTGACCTCTCAAAAAAAAATCAAGAAACGTTGGATATCGTCAGCATATCTTTGCCTAAGAGGACATCCTCAACCAAGATCTTTTCGCACTTGGTGCTTACTTCAAAAAGTGGAGGTTCTGCTCTGGCATGAGCAAAACTGAATCTGCGTGCTTCCATTTGTACAACAAGGTAGCTAAATACCGCCTACGTGTTAATATCAATGGTACCAAATTAACTCATACCACATACCCAAAATATATAGGAGTGTCGCTGGACCGTACCTTATCATTTCAGAAACATCTTACGAATGCCGCTGATAACTTGCACATTATAGGGAGCATCCGCCAGTACTCTCCGTTCGCCAACTCTCGGGCTTGTTTACTCTTCTGCGGAATATGTCGCGGTAGTCTAGCTAAACGGTAGCCATGCATCTAAAGTGGACTGTCAGCTGAAGACGTCCATGCGCATTATAACTGGTGTCACTAAATGTACTCCAACGAAATGGATGCCAACTCTCAGCAATATTGCTCCACATGATATCAGGAGAAAGCAAATGCAGACCTACCCTAATATACTGGTATCATGCCAAATTCCACAAAAAGGCTCCCATCAAGGAATCCACCCCCTGCCTAACTGCAAATCTAGTCCAAACCAACTTCGATCCTGTCAATTCACGGCGAGCCAAGTGGACCGAATCTGCACTTTCCCACAACACCCAACGAAAGAAGTCTCGAGTTTGAACTTACCAAGAAAAACCTGGAAGATCCTTAATCGTATTAGAACAGGCTACGGAAGATGCGGTAATTTCCTTATAAATGGGGAGCAGTCGTAGATCCTGCGTCCGGCTGTGGGGTGGGCTCTGCTATAAACTCTACTTCAGGAGATCCAACGCAGAATAACGCTAGCCAATCTAGCTGTTACTATGGCCCCTTAGGAAACAATTCTTGAGCAAGGCCCTATCGAGAAAGGCCAAGATCATCATCCCCGTCCTGTTGTACAGTACAGAATAATGGGCTCTGTCAAAGTCTGTAGAAGACCGCTTGGAATTTCCAGATAAATTTTGTACGTTGGATTTATGGTCCCACTTGAGGAAATGGTTTATGGAGGAGAAAATTTAACCATAAAATATACAAGCCGTACAGCGACACCGACCTGCTCGAAAGATGTACATATGTGGGAGGATTAAGATGGCTGGGCCATGCTGAGCGTATGAATACCATTGCTCCAGCCTGAAAAATCGTCGATTTCACCACTGACGGACTACGCAGAAGAAGACGACCTATCTCCAATGGCGTGCGCAAGTAAAGGGTTGCCTCAACCTACTCGGCGTTCGCAACTGGAGGGAGCTGGAGAGGCTTACTAGCTAACACCCATGCTCACACCGGAATGTAGTTCCATCATTAGTAAGTAAGCAAGTAACCTGTTGTCAAAAAAAGAGTTATTTACAACTTCCAAGCCCTTTGCTCTGTTAAATGAAAAAATTTCATCAAAATCGGTGTAAGAATTCAACAGTTACTTACATATGTACATAGTAAAGGTCTGACAGAACGGGGATTCAACTTTTCGGAATCCTTAAAGAAACCCTGAGGCCATAGCCACACTTGACCAATTTTGTTTGCATAAGTTATGAGCATTTTCGTTTTTTTCTTAAACTTGTCTTCAAATAAGCTTCACATGGAAATCTATTGTAGTACAGCAAATTGTAGTTGCTAGTCTGATAATCAACCTTATGTAAGCTTTGGTTTTTTATTATTATTATTTAAAATGAATAAATATAGCAAGTCAGGTCTATTATTAACTTTTTCTTAAATTTTTTGTTCCGTTATTATTGCTAGCTAAGCTAATTAGAAAGCGGTTTATAGTTCTGAAAAGAATATGCATTTAATTACCCGATGATTGTCATATACTGCACGAGTTAGATCTAAGTGAATAAATCTAAAAGCGTCCAGAACGGAACGTTTAGTTTCCATGTTTAATGTGTTTAGTCTGTCCGAGAGCTTCTTGAAACTTTGTCAGCAAGGGATTTTTGAAGAGAAGTGAAGCCTCCTTCTTTAGGAGAGAGCGTGAATGGTTTCTTCTGCTTCTTCATCCATAAAACTTCTACAAAAATCGTTCGAATATACGCGAAGCCCTGTCGCATGCTTGCCTATTAGGCAGTGCACAGTGATGACACTCTTGCCACCTTCTTAGAAATAGAGGGAGTGTTCAACAACATTCACACTGAAGCTATTCAAGAATCTCTCGCCGAGCTAGTTATAGAGGAACATGTAAGCAAATGAATTATCTCCATGCTAAGAACGCGAATTATTCAATCGAGACTTGAGAAGGAGAATTGGAAACAGAGGAACTTCTCAAGGAGCGGTTATCATCTTGGCACGACTCGACGGAGACGTTTTCAAGGTGGTTGCGTACGCGGATGATTTGGTAATGTTAAGTAGTTGTTTATATGTATGTAGCGAGGTGCCACGTTTTGCCATTTAAGTAGAGTTCTTACCCTTTCTGGCAAGCCCGTCAGCCTTGCAGTTTCCTGGAGTATCTCTATGGCCAAGTATCCAGAAATAGTGATTTACTCCGTCATCTCATCGAGAGATGAACGTCAGTGTAAAGCGGCCTATGCAATGACTCCTGTCCTATTCCAGTGACTTGAATATCGCTTGACTGCCATTGAAGATGCTAACGAGACAAAGCTTCCTTTTTCGATACGATTTCCGCTTGAAAAATGAAAGAGTGATCTGAGAGGCGGAAAAGATACTCAGATTGAGCTCAGTGCGGGCAGGGTAGTTCTTTCAGAAGTCAAATCTCAGTTTCGGCGGGGTGCAGTCGATATTTTCATGAGTAGGTTAGGTTAGGTTAGGTTGGCTTGGCTGTCTGCACGGGAGTGCAGACACACTTAGACCAATAAAGGTCCTTTGTGATACCATGGATCAAAACCAATTCGCTACTCATGGACTAACAGAACCAACCGGAGCTTTTGATAAAGCGATAGATGCGCATGACGTCTAAGGACGCTATGTCACCAAGGACTTCAAGGAAGGGGGACCCTAAAAAGAGCATTCTTTTATGCGACAGAGCTGGGCAGTTACATAGGAGGTGAGGGATACTTTCCTCCTCCTCCTCGTCCCTACAGCTTCTGCAGAAGTCGTTTGAAAAGAGGCCAAGTCTTTTGGCATGTTGGCCTATAAGACAGTGTCCAGTGAGAACACCAACAACGCAGTGATTTTCATGATTAAGATTTAATGCATCAAGGACCGAGGATTGACTTACGTAGTATTTGAACCACTGCGAGGAGACTTTAAGAGGAATGGTCCCACTGGCAGCCATCTGTTACTTGATACATCTAAGGGCAGCAGATGAAATCTAATGCCCAATGCTGCAGATGGAGTAATGCTTATTGAATTGCTGGTGCATAAACATGCTGATCTTTGCACTTTTATAAATTTTCCAAAAGCTAGCTGCCGAACCATCACGACATATAGAAGTACAGGCCTTATAACCACCACGTTGAGCCAGCGTGTAATTCCAGGTTACTCCTTCCTGTGGCTTTTTTACAGGAATAGAGAGCTACGTTTTCTTTTCTTACGCGTTCAAGTAGATTGACTTTCTGGTTAAAATAAGTCCCAACTGTTTTGAATTTTCTATAAAAGAAAGACTGGTCTCTTGAAAGGGTCTATGGCATGCAACAAAACATTCGAAAAAGAAAACATTTCAAGGCGAAGACATCATTCGACGTGCATTCGAACAGGCATGCGTATTTAGATGGAAACGAGATGTTGAAACAACTGAGCTTCATCGATTTGGCTAAATTAATCTTTTGGAAGTTGCTTAGTGATACACCAAAATTCTTAAGGAAAAGGTTCATTAACCAGGATTCGTCTGTAGCTCTTTTTTAATGTGAAGACAGTGTTCATGATTCTACTTATTGCACTTCTCAAGTTAATGAATTCTGTTGCTACATTCCGCTCGAATCTGAGATGTTTCAAAAAGATTGATCAACGGTGGTGAAGGCGTGCATGGACTTACTGGAATGTTGAATGAATTATCAATGGCATTACAGAATCAACATGCCATCATCATCGCGGGACCACCGCCATTCCGACTAGACTAACACCGATTGGAATCATTCTTAATCCTCCATGTAGCTTCTGTCAGTACTGTCGTCATCCCAAGTTGATAAATTTTTAGATTCCCATGTGGTTTAAATCCGCCTGTGATACCTATCAACAAAGGCACCTACCTGCGATAGTGCAGGTATCGCGACACCTATTTAATGCATGTAATGTGTTTAAGACGGGGTCCAAGATACATCGACGATCGGTGTATTGGCGGAATCATGAGATTGCGGAACTTAGATCGGCGTGTCAATGGGCGCGAAGAACCTACCTGCGGTCTCGCACGGACTCGGATGATGTTAGCGATTAAGTCCAGCAAACGACAATTTTGTGGGGAACTCTGCTACCAACTTAATGATGATATATGTACATATGGGATAAGGCATACAACATTGTCATATGGAGACTACAAGGTCCCCGAATGCAATCGCCTATGTACGTCTCCGGTGTTACTTCGCAAATTAGTGGAAACTCTTTCTCCTCGGCACGAAATGGGATGCTCTTCAACCAAAATCTAAGCGATAGTGAGTCAATTCCAGTAATTATACGCGAAGAACTACACGGACAAAATACAAGACCGAAAGGCGCCGGGGCCTGACTCGGGGCGAACTCGACCGAAAATATTTGTAGAAATGTACAGCACGTGGCCTCAAGAAAGCACTACTTTTGCGTACGTCAACAGTATACACACCTAATAACCGGCGGTGTACCACAAGGATCGGTCTTAGATCATCTTCTATGGAACGTGATGCATGACGATATCTAACGTCTGCCAATTCCATGGGAAGTATCAGTTATCGGTTTCGCAGATGACATAGAGTGGTGGTCGTTGACAAATTCGTCGAAGAAATAGAACTCTTCTGTAAGACCAAATTCTCGCCTAACGTACAAGCAACACCTGAACGCGTGTAAAAAGTCTTCAAAAGCGGTCGGTGCCTCTCAAAGCTTATGAGTAATATCTAAAGTTGAAAGCTTATTTCGAATGGTGTCCCACCACGCGATACTCATCCTGTCTTAAATGATGTCCATCGACATCTTCGTCGAAGAAATAAGAAGACTATTCAGCAGGCGAGTACAAAAAGGTCGGTTAGTTACACATAGAAGAAAGCAGAAAGAAACCACAACATAGCGGTCTGGCAACAACATAGCCGGCTGCAGAAAACATTGTTAGGCATATGGTGTCCAGTGAAGAAAACTGGATTGCGAATCTCAGCGATCTGTACGTATAAGCAACGCGAATGTTAGCACCGACCCTCGCAAAGTAATACCTACGTAACTGTGGTTCCGCGAGGGTAAAATTCAGTCCGCGAATGTTCGAGATGTTTTCAGCCGGTAAGAATCCGCCCCGGTAGGGCCATCGGTACCTAGGCAAGGTTTCAAGCTCCATATATACCTAACCTAACCCGACCTATGTATATAAACGTCCACGCTTACCCAATAAAAAATAACCCACATTCTGAAAGAAATAAAATGCATGGTATTTTTCCTAAAACTTGGTTGAATTTTGTTTCTCAATTTCCACCTTCTAATAATTCGCTATAAGGATGTGAAGCAAATAGACTGTGTAAAGCATCCTTATAATATAATCCAAAAGCATCCAGCATAGTCCGTTTAATCTGTAGGTAGACATCGTGCCAATGATCATCCAAAAACTTATTCAGTTCATCTGATAGTTTCTTATCGCCTTTGAATATGTTTGTGAAGTTAAAATACGCTCTAGTGGTCTCCAAATTGAATTTCACATCCTTTACGTCCAGGTAGACTAAGCCATCTTTGACAATAGATCCGGCGCTTATCACGACATGTAAATCAGTGTCAGCTGTGAATAGGTATAATGTTAACAGATCTCAAAAAATAGATGCGGATACTCGGGTGTATTATACCGATTGTAATATTGCTTCGGCCCTCTCCTTGAACTAGCAGCGAGTAAATCTTTCCATAAGCGGTGTAGTCTCCTAACATTGTTGCGGAAGGACCCTTCATAAAAATTTCATGTTTCCCTTCAGGATTTGCTCCAAAACCACTGTAAGTAAAAGGAACAAAGTAACATCATCAACATAAAAGAGAGTACTATCACGATACGGCATTGACACGATAGAAAAATTCTCTTATCGAATCCTTAAGCTACCAATCCACCCAGCGTTTACCATTACCTTCAAGTGTGTGTTAATGCGTAGATTCGTGCTAGCTTCTTATATATTTATTTATTGGCAGTGAATGCTCAAGTGATACTCTTGATAGTTAAACGATTCAGGCTGTGAAAGGCTTTACACAAGGTAGCGTGCTATCGACTACCTTGTGGACTGGCAGACTCAGTACTGAATAGGTTTAACGAGTAGGGATACCGTGCTATAGGGTTTGCCGACGACGAGTGTATTGTCAGCGGCAGTGACCTACTCTGCTCTTAGTTGTCACATGCGTCTGCATGTCAATGTCCATCAATCCAGCTAAGACTGAGATGATGCTGCTCACTATGTATAGGAAGCTACCTCCTGTGAGATGGTCATCCTTCTTGATTACCCAGTCACAACTTTCGAACAAAGTTAAGTACTTGGGAGTAACCTTAGACCCTTAGTTTGCTTTGAAAGAACAATTTGAGACCTAGATCTTAAGGGCCACCAGCATCCTTTGGCAGTGCTGTAGAATGTTGAGTAGGGCCTGGCATTTAACTCCTAAGATGCTCCACTGGATATACGCTGGCATAGTCAGACCGTAGCCTGTGTATTGTGCGGTCGCATTATGGCCAAGTGCGGAAATTATTAAAAGCAAGCTCGGTAAATTGCAGCACCTTGGCTATATCACTGCCGCGATGAGAGGAACTTCGACTGCCGCCATGGAACCTTTTCTGAGCCTTCCTCCCTTGCATCTCTTCATCGAGATGTCCACACTTACATCTCCTCTGACAGCCAGGCCGCGATTAAGGCTTGTTCTGCCTACATGCAATTGTTAAACTGAACCGGCTCGGATGGTGTAACTGATTGGCGCTAGTCTGGGTTCCGAGACATTTAGGGATACCTTGTAGCGAAAGAGCAAATGCTCTTGACAGGGAGAAGTCAATGAGTCCCTTCGTGGGTTGTCAAGGCATTCTTTGATAAAACAATGGCTGAGCCGTAACTACAACAGCATCTCAACATGAAGGCAGGCGAAGTTGTGGAACGACGTACCCAGTGCGGGCAGAGCCAAGTTTCTGCTAAGAAGACGTTGAAGTCACGGGGTTTGCTTTCGTTTACGAACATCTGAAAACAATGGGGCTTAAGGGTTCGAGCATTTGTGTCATGAAGCGAATGAAACCGCTGTACACTTCCTGTGCGGCTGTTCAACTTTTGCACAAAACAGATACTTTACCACCGGCAATTTCATCCTCAAGTATGAAGATTTGGCTACGTTTAACCTTGCTGATCTCTTGCATTTTGTGAAGCGCACTGGCAGGTTTGGAGTGCGGACAGTACAAACCACATAAGAGGCACTGCTACTGTCTCGCATGGTGCGGCTTTCGGCCGAAGTTCAATGGTCCCTCAGTGACTACATGCTGCTCTTTATCGATGGACAGCCCCCTTCAAATAAAACAGAACACAATACAGGATAGAGAAGAGTCTATGAGGGTTCAAGTTGAGGTGGTATATCAATACGTTTTCCTGTCTAGACAAATCTGGCTAGATCTGAACATCAAAAAGACAACCAGATTAATTTCAATTGGTAATAAGGGAATCAGAATCTGGAGTTCTCACAGGAAGTTGTTTGAAAGGCAGACCCGCCAGCAGACTAGGTGTGCCCTCAGAAGAGGTTGTGTGCGAAAATCTTTCGAGAGGTGTGCGAGAAGCTCGCAATTCTAGCATAGAATGGCATCGAATATCACGTAGAATGCCTAGCGAGGTCTGTACGTGATCTATACATAAGGTTCTGTGTTCTTAATTTGTCATAAGCAGGGCAAATATTTCTGGACAGGACGCAAATCATCAGATTCGTCCACCTAGATCCTGCCTTTGAGGTAAAGTGCAGGAAAATTTGTCCCTTCATGATTCGTATTGGGGGATAAACTTCCTCCAAAGATGACTCTCGAACAGTGAAGCCTCGTCTGATCGGCTCGTTGCCTCTTTCTCAATGTTTCTATGACGGGAAACCAAGTGGAGAGGGTTCTTGAAATGAGTAGTAGTAGTAGAGTGGTTGAATGGGGAGACTTAATCGCGGCCTGACTGTCGATGAAGCTAGATATGTTTTGTTTGGGTGTCGATTTGTTCATGAGTGATTTACCCGATTCCTTAACTGTCAGGACTTCTACCTGGAAGACGATAATTGGAGATGCGTAAGGATTTGGATATGTGTAGTTCTATTGAGAAAACGCCAGCTCGTACTCTACAGTCCAATTACGTACCATTTGTGAATATACACACTTTGAACCTTCTCTTAACAGCGTATGCTTTCCATTCCCATCTGGATTGGTATCCTATGGAAAAACATTTTAGAAGGAAATGCGGTCCGACTTGACCGTAAGGCTCCTGTTATTCCAGCAGTTTTTCTAACTCTGCTCCGATTTGTGATGTTGTAGGCCTTGTTCAAGGTAGGTAACCATACTAGGACCCATGAGGATAGGGCAAACCACAACCGTGTACATCCAGAGAACCAGTTTTGGTTGAAGTCCCCAAAAGTTTTGATACAGACGTTTAAAGCTTGCTTTTCGCACACGATGTCCGACATTTAACTTCCAGTTAAACTTAGGAATAAGTATAACACCTAAGTACTTGCTCTTGAGGAGAAATTAAGAAATTCACATTAAGTGCCTTCCTTTACATTGAAGGGGCATTCAACAATGTGAGCACTAAAGCAGTAACATGCGGCCTGCGAAAAGCTCAAATAGATCCGGGTATATGCAGGTGGATTGAAGAACTGTTTAGTACCCAAATAGTGAATCCAACTCTACGATATGTAAATGGTAGAAAGAGAGTCAGGCGGGGCAACCCCCAAAGCGGAGTCCTATCGCCACTTATATGACTCTTATTAGTGGACGACTTGATCAAAATACTAGAACACAAGCCCAGCAAAACTCGAGATAGTGCTCTTTACAAGGAAAGCGTCAATACTAAAAATAAGCACGTATGAACGAAAGTGAATATCTCGGCGTAAGCGCAGTTCTCATAGGGATATTGAAATCGGATTTGCCACAACTGGAAGAATGGACTGAGCATGATTTTGCTCTGAATCCAACGTTAAATGTAGTACGCCTGCGAAATCGGGAAATGTTATGACAACATTTTGAGAAGGTTACAGCTGTTGTTAACAAGCATTTGCGTTACAGTCTGAGGATCCCTTCGCCGTTAATCATAGCTTACAGTGACGTATGGTGTAGGACTGCACAGTAAAAATTGGAAGCTGACATCAAGAAATGAAAATGGCGTTGGATTGACCATACGACCACATTAACGAAACAGTCCTTCGAATGAAATCCTCAGGGTGCAAGGCGAGTTGGGACGCCAAGCTCAACGCGGCTGGGTCCAGTCTTTCGAATGGAGTCCTCCGGGCGCAAGGGAGGCCAAGAACAACATGAAAGTCAACTCTGTTTATGGAAGCGCAAGACATTCAATTGCGGTCACAACTAAAGCCACTTGCCACGAACCGGGAGAAGGAGTCAAAGGATCATATATGTGGAATAAACTCACCGAACTTTAAAGGCTCGAAAATTTTTGTAGCCAACCAAATCGACATTTTTAATCACCATGTCAAGATTCACAGGACTATCTTTCGGTTGTGTCACTATCATTTCTGGGATCTTAAGAGGATCGATGCTGATTAGATTTAGCTCTGGATCGCCTGCAAAACAATTGAAAAATATATGCTTTGTCTTAAAAACCCATCCACTCTTTAATGCCTTACCATTGTATTTCGTTGCAATTACCGCATTGATAGTGTCCACCAAGCATACCTTATCCCCAGCCTTACATGGTTTAATATCCGCAGCTGAAAAAACATTTTCAAAATTATACAAAACCTGATGCACCGCGCCCGACTTACGTAACTTTCCGTAAATTCCAGAAACGAGAACAATTAAAATTATTTCACCGGCAACAAATCGTTTAAACATTTTGCTGCAACTATTGCAGTCTTGTTTTGAAAGCAGTATGAGGACCCGTTCATGTTTGTAGAGTATTTATAAGAAATTTTGACAGAAATCGTGGTTTAGTAGCTTTAAATTTAGATGAATTCAAAAACCGGATCGTTTATTGACTAGTTTTGACGTATTGATTATTTATTCCTTCTACGATGCCGTTGAAGGAAGGAGTCGTATAAGCATGTGTACATATATAGTTTTGTAGGATTTCCTGACTAACCACTCAATTCAGTTATGATAATGACACCCGTAGTTATTTGTCATACTATACTTCACAAATTAATTAGTTTTGTAGGTGTCTTTAAAAGAATTTCAAACCTGCTGCGGGTAACGTTCTAGAAGCTGCAGATAGGGCCTTGTATCCTTGCTACTTTTGACGATTTTCCTCCAATACAAGTCACGCAATACAACCAAGTAGTATGTCGCTGGTCAAATGACTAGAGTTCTTTGAATAGAATTCCATCAAAATATTGTAGCCATGACCATTTTTAAAGTTTGGCGTGCACTTTAGTGCACCATGACACTGTGACGTAAGATTGCATAATAGCTGTTTTTTCTATTCCTTTTGTTCAGCTAGGTTATGATCAGGATTATAGGGATCATAACCCTCCCACTTTACTGCATCCCTGCTGGTCTGCCTGTGGGGTTTGCCGATTCGCCCTCAAAAAGTATCTGCAGGCCTCCCAGTTTTGGAACACTTCGTCACTGAGGCCAATCAAATGCTGCTGTTTTGTGTGATCCAGGACTTTTTTGGCTCACCTCTCTTCCACGCTCGTAGGGGAACGTTGAGTGACATTGCCTTTTTGACAGGGTTCGTGGGATCCCTCCTTTGAACATGACAATACCAACTGAATCGGTCGTGTTCTAATCTTTTCGAGATAGGTTCTTTGACGTAAATGGTTTCCTCGGATCTTTGAACTTCTAATTCTATCAAGCTTTGTTACACTTGCCCTCATGCGAAGCATTTTCATCTCAGCTACCGTTAATTTGCTCTCATACTTTTTGTACATTGTCTAGTATTGCGAACCGTATGTGATCGCCGGACGAACAACTGCGGTGTAAAGCATCCCTGTCAGCTTAGGGAGCGGTCACAGAAGTTAGCAGAGTTTTCCTGCCACTTCATCCACCCTACGCTTAAGCGATGATTGATGTCGTCATCAATGGCTGCTTCGCTATTGATCATAGATCCCAGTTAATTGAACTTTTCGCACTTGGGAATCACTTTTCCATTCCAATAAATATCTGAACTAGGTCAGAGTGGATCAGAAAATGGGCAGTACAGCTGCTCTGTCTTTTTGGACTAATATGAAACCCATTTCCCTCCAAAACATCCACTCATACATCAAGTGCTCGTTCCATATGTATATAGTTTTGTAGGACGTTTGATCCTCGCTTATGATGGATCCATTGTCAGAAAAGAATAACTGATGCACTTTGGAGTCCGTCACTTTTCCTTTAAACAGAAAATTTAGGACTGCAATAAATAGCAAAGAACTTAAGACGCTACCGGAACACCACACCGACTTTAATTAGGAACTTTTCGGTGACTCTTGCAGGGGCATCTTACTCTTGCCTTTGCTCCGTCATACATGTCCATGATCATCTATGTATACGTAGGGTTCTGGAACTCCTCGATGTCTTAGCGCCACCCATGAGCCATTTGCACCCGCTCTCGGCGAAATTTCTCCAACACTCAGAGGGTAACTCGTCTGGCACAACTAATTTTCTCTTTTTGAAGTATTTGATCGCTTTCCTTGAGCGACTGTTCTGTCGGGTACTTCTCCATAGTTAGGAACGGCTCTTGGAAAGTATAGCCGGGAAACTGCTCGTTTAAGAGTCCCTCACAATACTATAGCCACCTGTGTGGAAATTTTTCGTCGTCCACAAGGATTTGACCTTGAGCAATGCATAATAACTAAAAAATGAAAATTTCCAAGTGTGAGTTTTCAGGTCCCGCCCCATCTTAATTTTGATCTTCACTAAATCTGAGGAGCATAGAAAAGCTTTGATCGGTTTTGAAAGAGTCATTATCATCATGTATCCTTTACTCCCAAACGGTTTCCTCTGGTTCGCTTCTTCACCTAAGACTGTCGATTACCATGTTGTTCTTAATTTTCCAGCCCACCGTGCGCCCTGATCATTCCTGGATCCAGCGGTATTTATGCTACCGTATCTGGACAACATCCAATAGCTTTTGGCTCATTTTACGCCACAATTCCTAGTTGTGTATATTTTGCGGCGGAGGATATCTTCATCCGCTTTCGAAAGAGTCCATGCTTCAGCGCCATAAAGCAGGACTGGGATGATTAAGGTCTTATAAAGAGTCTCATTAGTGTTTCGGGACTCCTCCTTCTGAAACCTCTTGTTAGACATCTGATCCGCAAAATGCGGGCAAAGTCAGCAAGAGATGCCTCGTCTGGCACATGCGTGCTGTAGTTAACCCGGCTGAGCTTGCGCTAGTCCCAGTGTCCAGCACCAAATGTACAGTCAGACTCAGCATACCCTCATCGTTGGTTCACTATTAGATAGCTATCCAGCAGGTACTACGTGGAGGTGATGATGCGTTTTTGCCCACCGTAGGTTCCTTCCGTTTCTGTGAAAAAATCTAACACGAATGGTCGAAAGAAGCTAGGCCCTGAATTAATTAAAAATTTGTATCTATTAGCAGTTAAAAAGAGTACAATCCAAAATTCTTCAGAAAGAAGAATTACGAAGAATTTTGGACTGTGTTTCAATAGCACAATTTTTAACTGCTAAGGCCCAATGCACACGGAGCAACTGGAAGAAAACTGATCAGCGATGCGAATTGGCAACTAGTTTGCTTTGAGTTATATTCTGTGTAATCAAATGGGACGCAGCACACGGCGCTACTGGTTGAAAACTCGTTTGCGATTCACAAAAACCATTTTGTAACCAGTCGTCTGTTGATTTGCATGTCGGGTTGCCTATTGATTTCTAGTTTCTAGTTTGTCGAAGATGAGCGAACAACAACCAACCTGTTGCTGGTGGGGGAGGTTAAAAATCATCATATTTTGTACAATTATCATATTCCCGGCTATTCGAGGAAAAATGAAACAGAGCAGGCGTGGATAGAAGTCGGAAATGTCGTAAAATTGACAGGACTGTTTAGCAGCAACAAACAAACGGTTCTGAAAATTGTTTTCAAGGTATGGGTGTACCCAAAACCTTCTTACTATTCTTCTCCTCCTCCTCCTCTTAGTAATACAACATGATGGTTTCATCATCGCTCGAGTCTTCCGAAGACATTTCACGCCCGGTATCCATGCCGGCACTGAACAAACTAGAGATTTTGATTGGTGATGAGTTTCCTCGTGTGTGGAGTCAAGTCACCGCTGAGTCTGTAACTAGTCTGTAACCCGAGTTGCCAACCGGTTTAGTTTTTTTCCAGTTGCTCCGTGTGCATTGGGCCTAATAAGTACAAATTTTTCGTAAACTTGATTTTGGTTTATTTTGATAGTTTGTGGTATATTTCCAGCGTTTTATGACATCACATACGGCACCTTGCAGACCTTTTTTTTTTTAACCTGGATCAAACTTCCACTGCATCTCTTTTAAGGAATCAATTTTCTTAGAGCTCGCGAATAGCCCTTGTCCTTTTTAACAGTGCGCCCCTGTGAAATATTTCCTACCTCTGCTACGATCCGATGGTCAAAGATAAATTTTCTAAATTTAAAAACTTTAGACTCCAGCCAGTTAGTGTAGATCCTTTTGTTTTGTTCCGCAATACAATTGTTAATAATCCACAAATTAATTCTCTAGCGCCTATGAACTGGTATTTGGAATCCCAAAACTGGTCTGATTTACTAAACTAACAATGTGATCTTGTCACAGCGGAATATGTTTATGATTAGTTTTAATAAAAGTAAATTATTGCTAATATGAATGTCTGTACAGTAAATTTAAAATTTATTTGATCCTGCTTGGTTAATGGAGTAGCTATGTACTTATATATGCAGCAACTGATGAAAATTTAGAGCGACACAAAAAAAAATCAAATATTTGACTTTCACTTTTGATTAAAACATCCAAGAAATAAATGACCTTAGAAGCATAAAATCTCGGTACTTCACCGGGTATAAGAAGACTTTATATAGGAGAGCCCTATTATCCTAATTGCTGATGCTGCAACTAGCAAGATGAACCCCCGCAATCTGGTTGAACTTCAGCTTCACGGACGAGGCATCTCTTGTTGACCTGATTAGTTGAACTGAGTCTCAGAACTTTCTAATTCAAAAGCTATTTTTGCTTCATGACTGCTAGGACTGCTGGTCCCTCGATGTGCTTAATTTTGGTCTTGGTCGTATTAGTCATGAGTCCGTTATTGTGGCCTCATTTGAATTTTCTAAGCATGATTATCGTAGCCACGCCCAAAGACCTGCGTTGAACGACTATAGTTGTACCATCTGCATAGGTGACAAAAGGCTGAACAAACCTCCATCCAAAAAGCACTCCAAAAGCTTCAAAGGCTCGCCTGCACTGGCATCACTGGTGCTATGCATTCGTGCCCTACAGCAGCTCTGGAAGCTCCTTAAGATCTTCCTCCCTTGCACACAAGTATCAAGAAGTCGGCCGCAGCCACTGCCATAAAGCTTCTTCTTTCGTGCAACTTCAAACCGGGCGACCTAGTTGGGCATCTAAAAATAATAAATATAACTCGTCTGCTTCCCAGTCCGTCGCGATTATTACGAACTGTGTGCCCTCTCGAATGAACTTCGCCAGCCCTTTCAAAGCCATTATTCCGGAACGCAGTGTATGGAATTATGGGATTCCAACGTCCTTCAGTTCCCACTCTGTGTAGTACACCGATGGCTCAACAACAGAAAAAGGAGTTGGTGCAAGCATATACGGGCCAAACTTCAAACAAGCCGTTTCTCTGGGCTGCTCCACATCTGTCTTTCAAGCCGAAGTTTTTGCAATTGAGCTATAAGCCAGACAGTGCATCAGACACAACCTCCGTAGAAAACAAATTGTTATCTTTCCCGACAGTCAGGCGGTGATAAAGGCTCTAAACTCCCTTTATTTTGAGTCCAAGCTCCTCTGGAACTGCCTGGACGCTCTAAAGCAGCTCGCTACTCAAAATCAAATTACCATTCATTGGGTTCCTAGACATAGAGGGCAATAAAATTGCTGATGACCTAGCCAGACTAGGATCGCAAACTTTATTCATTGACCGGTCTCCGTTTTGTGGCTTACCCACCAGCCACATAAGAACGGAGCTCAACTCATGGGATCATCAAGAGGAATCTGTAAATGGAACTCAACAACCGGGCTACGTCAAGCCAAGAGTTCCATCAATGCTTCCGATAGCAAGGAAATTCTCACATTGAACATGTGTAATGCCAGGCTTCTACGGACATGTGCCGATTTTGTCTGGAAGATCAAGAGACTGCCGAGCATATCCTGTGCGACTGTCCCGTCATTGCTCGAGGCAGGCAAAGACACTTTGGAAAGGAGTTTAGTTCCCCAAACATAGTCAACCAGTCAAAAAAAAAAAAATACAAATTCTTGGCGCAACGGATATTATGTGGTCCAGGGCCTAGCTTCTCGCGACCATTCGTGTTGTGCGTGTTATATTTTTCACACAAATGGAAGGGACCTACAGTTTAGAGCCATATCCGAAAGGCAAATTGAGAAGCTTTCTCTTGACAGTTATTACTCTCGGACGTTTGTCAGACATTCGCGAGAGGAGGGACCGTGAAAAACTTTTTTTGGTGTTCTCTGGGATTCGAACCTCGAACCTCACGCTCAGCGATCCAACGCACTAACCACTTGAGCCACGGCGCCCACGACAGTCAACCAGTCACCCGCGAAAACAATCCTAAGGTTCCTTCATGACCCTGATCTTTGCTCGGGATAAATACTCTATCCATTACTAGGAGAGCCTAGGAATAGCACAAAAGATCTCCTAGGTCGCAGTGCTTGTCTGGCCTTCATATGAGCCTCCTCAGAGCCTAATTCTGGCTATCCAAAATAGGTGCGTTCCGGCTTTTTCCGCGAAGAAAGCAATTCTATTATATATCTGCATAAGCCAGTGGAATGCTGTTTTTGAAGATTCGCAACTGTTCATTTGCATACTGTTGGCCAGTATAAAGAGTATTGGGCCCAGTTTGCAACGCCATGGGACTCCGTGTTGTATTCTTTTTTATGACTGTAGGCATCCTACATTATTTCTCACAAAAAAAGTCTCACAGTTATGGTAATTGCTGATCCAATCCACAAGGGCTCCTTAGTCTCCAGTTCCTTCGAGAGCTTCTTGCATTTTTTTTTATGGTTTAGTGTGTTAGAAACCTTATTAAAATTCACAAATTGTATAAAAACATGGGGATTTTTGTTCAGACTTTTGTTTACACAATTTGTGAATTCTCCTATAAGTTTTTCCGTGCTTTGTTTTTTTTGGAGAGTATTTTTCAATGAAAGGCAGAAACCCTTTCGTAACAACTTCTTGCGGACTTTTTTAAATTACTTGGAGAGTAGATATTGGGCTGTACCACTTCTATTTTTTGAGCGATCTTGGCTTAATGTAGACTCATGTTTATAATTGTAGGTATTATGTTTACTCGTAGAAGTAAATATGTCGGCGTACGCCTTTACATAAACCGTTCAAATGGCATCGATGCCTGAAGATTTATTTACCTCCAAAGAATGTAAACGCTTTGTACCTCTATTCGGTTTGTATCGGCAATAAACGCTTCTTTGTTCCTTAACCAACCTTGAAAATCTGTTAATTTACTTAACAGTTAACTCCTTTATAACATTAGAAATTGGTAAAGTTTTGTTTGTAATATTGTATAGGTAGATTGGAAATTACTGTAAATTTTCATCGACTCGTTAGATAGTTTCTAATTCATAACCGAAAAAAATTTGCACTTTATTTTCACACGTTTGTATTGCACTTGTAGATCCTATCTATTTGACTCGATTGAAAGCTAAAACCGAGATTGCCTTGTTTCTGTTATCGACGTGCACTCCAAAAACTAGTTTAAGCCAGTGATTAGCCAATATATCTTAGTACGCAAAGATACACGCGCAAGATTTGGCGCAAAAGCTGTGAAATGCAAATGGGAAAATAAAACTAGCGTGAGATTATTCATGCTCTATGGGCTTCATCTCTTTTTTTGTTTGTATTTTCTGCTTCCGGTGCAATTCCATACATAGAAACAAAATACATACGTATCGTGTGAATGCAAGATCTGCAAGAATATCTCAAGAAATGTCCTGAATTAGTTTCCCGCTCCCATAAAACTAGGAGCAATTAACAATAAAAAATTTTAAGGCACAGATTGCGTATAAATTAGTTGTGAAAACCAGATCCTTTATTATTAAATGTTAGACATACAGACGTGGCATAGACGGTACCAAGAAAAAAAAAGCAAATACTTGGCGCAGCAGCCTAGCTTTTAGCGACCATTCGTGTTGTGCGTGTTTTATTTTTTCCACACAAATGGCAGGAACCTACGACTTAGAGCGATATCCGAAAGTCTTTTTATTTTTAGAAGCTTTCTCATGACAGTTATTACTCTCAAACGTTTGTCAGACACTCGCGAGACCTTTTTGTTATTTTCTGGGATTCGAACCTCGAACCTCCTGTTCAATAATCCAACGCACTAAACACGGCTCCCACACCCTGTAGAAAACAAATTTTTATGATCCAACTAACAACCTCAAAAAAGGATGGTTTCCTTAGAGATTCGGTTCCGGGTCTGTTGATGGGCTTTAGAGGAGAAGATTCAACGACGAATTAAAAGAGCTGCAGAGCTAGATCGACCTTGTACAAAAAATTGAAACATCATTGAATTGAAACACGTTTAAGATGGCTAGGATATGCAGAACGAATGTACCTGAGAGTCTTCAGATC
This sequence comes from Blera fallax, assembly GCA_946965025.1. Taxonomy (NCBI): domain Eukaryota; kingdom Metazoa; phylum Arthropoda; class Insecta; order Diptera; family Syrphidae; genus Blera; species Blera fallax. The sequence goes on from OX337244.1 coordinate 98,050,593, forward strand.
TAACCCGGAGAAAAAAGGAAAGGAAAGCTTTAGATGGCGCGCATCCGCCTTAATGGAGGGGTTTTTTGGTTGACCCCTACTGGTTGACCCTTTATGTCCTCTATGTTTGAACATTTTTTAATTCGAGATCCTACAGGATGATATGGGATAACTTGGACAGACTCAGACACAACGAATTTATTCGTATTCTTATATTGGCTACAAGAAGTTCAATGTTGGCTCCTAGATGATTTCGGGCATTCATCATACAAGAAGTGTACCTTGAAACAGTCACAATGCGATCAATCTCCCTGACGAGTGCTATCTACGACATCGTTTCAATCCGCCGCAAAATCGATTAGCCTCAGATGGTGTTCGGCCCCAAAAGGGCCGAATCATTAGTATCGGGGCCGGGTAAACCACGCTTTATAGAGTTTTAGTTCTACAACATTTATTTCGACTTAACTGGAACTGCAGGTGACGCTATTGAATCTGATTATGACACCATGTGGATCCAAAGACGGTTGCAGTGGTCCACTTTCTCGTTCGCTGTCGCCAAGACTTTCCAAAGAAATTGGAACACAATGTTGAGTCAACGTACTAGACACCCAGGTTCATTCGTAGAGTTGAGATAAGGAGGTGGGAGATAAATAAGTCAGTAAGACGCCTGCCAATAACTTTTAAATGAACGATAACTACTAGTTGAACACCCAATGTATACATCATTGCATCTTTACAAAGATACAAAACAATTAAAGAACCACTGAAACTCAAGCCGTTCATAACATGCTTCAACAGGTTTCACTAAAGATGGTCTAAAGATGCCTTCCTTAAAAGGCCAAGCAAGCTGTACAATGAATACAAAACTAAAATCATCATTTTTACCAAAATAATTATAGTCGAAGCACACCTAACCTCAGAAAATGTTCCAACTTGTTACGGCCCATCCATCCTTACCTCCAATCACCTCCACTTACCTCCATCAAAAAGGATAATCATCGTAATTGCTCAATTATCGACAGACATGCTACCGGAACCTACCGTTCACGCTACACTTGGGTAATTGAAAAACTTTTACGATAAAATCATACTCTGCCTCCAACTTACTCCGCAATCAATGAACTCCATCGAGGTAGGGTCTACCATTCATGGGGATGGATCAACAAGTTATACGAGCGTTAATATTTATAGCCACACACGCTTTTCGAATCCAATGAACCCATTAAATGCGGCAATGAACTTCACATAACCAGATACAGCAAATAAGCGACCTAGGTCACGAGTTGTTAATAAGCCAACAGGTGTCTGCTTACCTACTAAACGCTAGGCTAAAGCAAAAGCAACACATGTACCACCTTGGCAATGAAAACTTCGTCTTTAAATTGTTCAGTGTCATAGCGAAATGGTAAGTTGTTCGTTGTTTACAAAAGATACACGTGACAGTCACCGGCTTCCGTCCTCAAAATTTTTTTTTTTTTTTTTTTGTTTTGGTTTCGTTTATATTTTCGGCTTGACTCTCGGTTGCATAGCAAAATTATTTTGTTTGTTGCGATTAAATAAAATTGTCTCTTCGCTATTTTGTCATCGATAAAATATTTGTTCCGATTCTTGTCTGCGTTTAATCGGTAGCAACCCTTATTCGCGTATGTTACTGTACCGCATAAGGTGATACTGTAAGTGGTTACATAATCTATTGAAAGTGAAAAAAAAAACTCAAAATCCTTGATATCTTAAGGAATTTTAATTATTTTACCAAAAAAAAAGTAAACACAACCATTTAATGGAAGCATCAACGAGTGGAGAAGGAGCTAGTGGAACAGGTCCCGATGCTCGTCTTGAGTTTATGGGTTCTTACGTAATCAAGTCACTGAAATTGAAGCCTGAAAAATGGACACGAGTTATCACTGTAGAGGAGCACAAGGGTGTTATTAAGGAATTCCTCGATCGCCCGATACCAGTAGTCTTAGTTATAGTCCTAACGCAAGCTGCACAGTTAATACCATCGACCACATTTCCATTATCGCAATTAAAGAGCAAGGGTGTGTACTTCATCAAGAAGCAGCCATTGCCTGTGCCGAAAGAAGAATGCGAACATTTCATAATCGTAGGAGATCTAGCCACTCGAACTATTGATCAATTGTCTGCCCTGGTGGAGGAGGTTTTAGTGCCACTTTTGTCGAATGAAGACAATTATAAGTCTTGGCCAGATATGGTTGCCCAAGATGTACAGAAGCATGTGCACAGTCTGAAGAGCACAGTGCATCAGGTGAAGGGTCAGGTGAGTGGTGAAACTATACTTGCGATGCCAGTCGGAGTGGAGAAGATCGTCAAGGCGGCTAAGGAACTTTCAGAGACGTTGAGCTGCAGTATTGATTTGTATTTGAAAAGCGCTATTGAAGGAGTAGTTATAAAGTGGGCCACACAAGTACATGATGTGATCAAGGAGAGTCCATCGAATGCATTTCAGAATGGTCAAAATCCAACACCCCATGCGGGTAAGTAATACTTGTGTGATGGAATGTTTGTTTTATATTTGAAGGCTTCAAGGTGCTGAAGTAAGTCCTTTCTTAAAATTTTTCTGGAGATAAATTCCCCACTTCTTGTCGAAAGTTTTCCTTTCTGTGGCTTGGTTGTGTAGATCCGTGGCTTCGTTAAATCCGGAAAATCATTCTTGTCGCTGTTGAGGCTTAGAAGAGCTTCGCTGCTATTCACACGCAATAGGCGGATGCAAGCAATAGCTGATGCATCATAATTCGTTTCAAAGACGATCTATTGATGCTTAATTGCATGTCTGGTCGTTTGGTCCATGTTTGACGGTCCTCTTGCGCATCTACAGTCACAACAACGATATTCTCGACTGCTACGAAGCCGACCACGTCTGAAACTGTCCCCTATTGACCGAATGTCTTCGAGCCGAGAGCCCCGCAGTGTTTACCCAATTGGTGCCGCACCACCAGGGAATCGATGACGAAATTCATGTTGAGCCAAACCCACCGCCCGATTATTTGTCAAAAACATTGACGCGATTATTCCGCGTTGTTAAAGAGTATACTTATCCATGGTTTGTCTACATGTATCCTGCTTCTCTTTATATCACAAACGTCAAATTCGCGATGACAGGAAACGAGTTTTCAAAAATGAGAGCATCTTCCGATAGTGCAATGACTTTTGCGCCACCTTGCGTGCATATTCCGAAGCTCGGTGACATGGTAGTGCTATATAAAAAAAGAACTCAAACACGTTCTCTTAGAAAAGGGTGTGCGAACATCTAAAATCGTTTAAAAATTTAACATGAATCAGTTCAATGAATCATTTCCATGAGCAACGTTTTTTTTTTCTGCTGCCTGAAATCCAAGGAAAAAGTACACAAAGAAGCAAAATCGCTGTTAGGAAAACTTAAACGGAACGTGGTGAACGGATTCCACTGCATGGCGTATTTCGCACTGGATCCGTAGGGTGTTTCCAATCAATTGCCACTTTCTCTTTCGTATAGTAATGCTTAAAGATTCTTTTTTTTATATAATTCGCGCGCCAAAGGGGGTATGAATACCCTTATGCTGATTTCTCAGGGCACGGGCGTTTGGAAGAAGGGGAACAGAGGAAGTACCAGTACACGTTGGCTTTAAATGCTTGAATGTTGTAGTGATGAGGAAACACAGAGCCTGGAAGATTATTCCACATACGTGTCGTTCGGCTTATGAATAAATCCCTACATTTGACAGTACGTCCGAAATTGGGCTTGAGGGTGAACTGATGTGCATTCGAAGCGTGACGCGTATTGCAATACCAGACCAGATATGGGCGTTGTATTCCAGCTTTGGGCGGATGAATGCCTTGTATATTGAGGCCAGATCAGATGGGTTAAAATATTTCTTGCACCGCTTAAGGAATCCTAGACATTTTGCAGCATTTTTGGCGACCTCGAATATGTGATCATTCCAACGAAGATGGTTGTTGATACACATACCGAGAATGGCAAGTCTTTCGGTTTCCGCGATGCAAGTGCCATTCATGGATAATGGTTGAGGGTCTTGGTTTCGCTTAAGAGACAGAAGACAGCAATGAATTTTGGATGCATAAAATTCCACTGTTAGTTGAGCCCCATTTGATTATGCTGTCAAGGTCGGAATTTAATGAGTTTAACATACGTTGCCGTTCCTCTTCTACGGCCGAAGAGCAGGGACGTGAGTTGGGGAACGAATATGAAAAACTGAGGGTACTGTCATCAGCGAAGGAATGGATTGGATTAGAGGTTGCAGACAAGAGATCATTTATGAAAATGAGAAAGAGAGTCGGAGACAAAACTGAGCCCTGGGGGACACCAGCATTTATGTGGTGAATGTCAGACTTGAAGCCGTCCAATACGACTTGTATTGAACGCTCCGAAGGGTAATTTCTTGGCCCCTTCTCAGGTAAAGTTCTTTGTTGGAGATGCGGTTCGGCCAAAAATCCTCAAGCTGGTTCTCAAGCATTTGTTAACTAAGGCTTGAGGCTTGCGTGTGTTAATGGTGTCCACCTTCCAACTACTGCACCCATAAAGCAGCACCGATTTTACGTTGGAGCGGAACAGTCGCAACTTAGTTCTTAAGCTGATAATATTGCTTTTTCAGATTTTGAATAGCATTCCGAACGCAATTTTAGCTTTCCAGATTCTGCTGCACACATCCAGTTCGGTGCTACCGCGGTCAGGCCAGGCTACACTTCCTAAGTATAGAAAGTTGTCAACTTTCTCGACTTCCTGTTCGGCAATGTTAAGTGCGCGGTTGTTAGAAGCGCTTATGGCTTTTGTTTTGGCTGTGTTTATTTTTAGTTCATTGTTTGCCCCAGCTTCTAGATTGTGGGCCATCAAATGAAGGTCCATAATCCGATGTGAAAGTAAACAAACATCGTCAGCGTAATCTAGGTGCTTAAGGTAAGATGTCATAGTCCAACGAATTCCATAGTTGCCTTCTGCCAATGCTGCTCGGAGTACATCGCTGATAGCCACCAAGAACGTACTCCACTTTGCACTTCAAGATCCTCCGACACCTTACCATTGTGTACGACGTGACACTTACCACCCTCGTATGTAGCCTTGATAATAGCTATAATTTTTTCCGTGATGCGTCTCTTGCGCAAGGCCAACCAGATAGCAATTCAAGCTTTCGAAAGCTTTCTCGAAGTCGATAAACATTAAATGCAGCGAAGACCTATACTCAACGCATTGCTCGATTATGATCCTCAAGGCGTTTATGTGGTCGATGCAGGAAGATCCAGGGCGAAAGCCTGCCTGTTCGACATCGAGAGTTGAATCTAAATGCTCTTTAATTTGTTCTAGAATTATTCTAGCTATTATTTTGGCTACGGCTGGAAGAACGCATATATGTACCTCTCCAGTTTCCGCACTCCATCAAGTTTCCCGTTTTTGGGAGCTTAATGATCATCCCTCTTTTCTACTCCTGTGCAAATTGTTCACTATCCCAAGCTCTCCGTATTAGCGGATGCAGCAAATCTGCCGATGCATTTGGCGCCGCTTGAAATAGCTCAGCAGGGATGCCATCAATTCCCACCGCCTTGTTCTTCTTGAGGGATTCGATTGCTGTTGTTATTTCGGTTTTACCGGGAGGTGCCGTGCGAATTCGGGAATTTGTTGCCTCGAACTGCTCATTCAAATTCGAGATGATACCGCCATCGTCTAAGTCGTTTAGCACTGTAGCAAGAATGTTCTCCCCCTCTAGTGAGCTGATCCTCATCTGAAATCAGAAGGTTACCGTCTAGACTCTTCACTGGGTGTTGTTTGGAGTTTCGCCCATCAATGAGCTCGTTAGTGAGACTGTAAACAGTCCCTCTGTCGCACCTATTTGCTGCTTCTTAAGCCCTTGAGGCCAGTGAGTTGATATGTTGACGTTTGTCACGTTTCACACTAAGCTGCACTTCCTTCTTCTTCGCACGGTATAGGGCTTCAAGCTCGGTTCTCTCTACTGCTGAGGCCGCCGCAATCCGAGCCTTGAGTTAAACATGCTGTTGTCGCAACCTACCTTGGCATTTAGATCCGCCTGATGATGAAATTTCACAAGCAGGAAATTCGACTTTTTTGTTCAGAGGGACTGCCTCGGCAGTTATTAGTGCCCTAAGAACAAGTCAGTCAGTTAGTTGCAGACAAAACCCAATGAGCCATTCTATGATCCTGCAAAAATATGTAGGGAATGTACCTACCACGGATTATCTGACTCCGTACTTAGATTTCAAGAGACCCTTCATAAGCTGGTTTCCGAGCAGAGAAGGATGGAAAAGCGGTTGACTTACCAATACACATACCATCTTTGTTTTCACAGATGGATGTAGACGTAGGTTCAGGCATCTTTTCCTAACCGCTGGGCATATTCAAATCAGTTTGCCTCCCGAACCGTAGTAGTGTTTTCCAAACCGAGGTCCTAGCAGTGACAATAGCCACCTGTGAGACTGCGATGAAGGCAATACCACAGGAAGATATCACCTTTTTCATCGACAGCTAGGCCGCAATAAGAAATCCAAGCTTGTGAGGTGCTGTCGTGAATAGCTTAAGGTTCTTGAAACACAGCATTACAATGTTGTGCTCTGCCGGGTCCCTGGGCATAAGGATATACCATGTAATGAGAAGGCCAACAAACTAGCCAGAAAAGGTTCGGAATCCATATCAGAACAAGCCGACACCTCGGTGTACATCCCGCCTTGCACACTGAGGCTTGAAGTAGGGATTAAGGCCCTAAGGTAGGCTATGGTCTGCCCTAGACACTTGTGTGATCCCAAGAAGAATTTGGCTTTGTTTCGTTAAGAGTAGGATCGACAGGATTATGCAAAAGGATAGGAAATCCCTTTCTACCATAATAGGAGTCATCGCGGGGCATAACATTAACGGAAGAGAATTTATGTCGTGGATATTGAAATGAGGAAGTCAATAAGGATACAACCCACTTTCTCTGTCACTGTCCAGGTCTTATCCATATTAGATTCAAAGTTCTCAGGCGACACTTCTTACGTGACTTAGAAGAATTATCCAGCACACCAGTCAATGACATCTTGAACTACTTATGTACACCAAGTCAACTGGATGGTTTGCTAGTCCATAGGAACTTATGTCTGTAGAACTAGGGTTAACCAATGGGCAAGGGACATCTGTCCCCTATGGGAGCCCAATGTGTCTGTAATGACCTGAGGGTGGCGTTGTGGATCTCTTTCTCTCGCCTACCCACCTACGTACATAACCTAACCTTCTTCAAGTTTGTCAGCGTCGGTCTGTGTATTGATTTGTATGTAAACTTGGGTTTTAAAATATGCGGCGAAATCGTTTTATACCCAAACATATTACAACAAGGTTAAATCCTTCTGTATGGCTCTTCTTTACCACAATCTCCATAAATTTTATTAAATTCTTTTGAAAGCCTGCCTTCTAAACTTTATTTCATTTTTGATACAGAGATCGCTTTCTGGAACAATCGCATGAAGAATCTTTCTTTTATTTTCGAGCAACTCAGGACTGAGCGAATTCGTTCAATGGCACTTATACTTGAGCATTCGCAAAGCGCCTACTTTCCAAGCTTTCAAACACTTTTCAAAAACGTTGTCACAGGTAAGTGGGATTAAGTTCTGACACCCAAGAAGGGAACTAATTCAATCATTTCAGCCTTGGCCGAGGCAAAGGACATCACGCTGTATTTATCACCGTTAAAAAAGCAATTAATTCAGTTGGAGGAGATCGATTTCGCTGAGTCTAAAACACTTCTTATTCCACTAATGCACATCGTTTGCTGTCTTTGGGGTAGATCCAGATACTATTGCCATTCATCGAAAATAACAGTGTTACTTAAGCAGATATGCAATCTAATCATTCACCAGGTAGGAAGTTTATTTAGAGCACTCTTAAATGGAGTCTTGTATTGAATTCTTTTTAGGCAAAGCGCTACTTGGATCCATCGTCGATCTTTCATACGGACATTGACGAGGCTATGCAACGGTTGACGTTATCGATACAAACATTGAAATTCTTTCGAGATCTATTCGATCATTACAGGGAGAACTTGGCAAAATATTTCACCGAAGAAGATCGTGCACCCATTCTCTGGTCTTTTCATCCAAAAACCGTTTTTAAAAGATTTAATGCATTCGTAGAACGGCTGACGACCATTCAGTGGTAAGCAAAAAATTTAAAATTTAGAAGCATTCGTTTTAAACGGCAAATGCTATATAGCGAGTATCTTAAATCATCACAGTAAGTACCGTGAAAAAGGCACCCACAAGTGCCCTTGAGTTTGTGCGGACATTTTGAAGAAAGAGTCGGAGTGGAAATACTTCAGCTGCGTAAATGATTGCAAAAGGACATACATATGTATCTATTCTGAAAAGCGAACGTGTTTGTAGGATTTATGCGTACATACATACTCTCTTGCACTGCATCTGATTAGCGCAATGCCTCAAACTTAGCAAAGAAATATGGCGTTTTGCGAGAATTTATCTCTTCGAGTTGACAATTGATATCTTGGAGTACATTGTCGCCGCAAAATGTGAAAAAATGGGTTTGGAAAGTAGACCCACGGAGTAAGACAACCTTAAAATCGACAGTGGGCATCTTTCCAAAATATCGCACTTAGATTCAAACGTTGACAAAGCACGTTGACAACACTCGGCTGGAGAGAACGCAGACCCATCTGATCCATTGTACTAACAGAAAGCGAAATCCTTTCTTACACATTTAACTGGAATTTGTTGTCTTTCGTAGAAACCCGAATAGGGACTTCAGTTATGATAAGGTTACGGTACCACCATTCACAACATCAGCACAGAAGATCTGCCTCTAATTAAAAATGAGGGTAGGAGGGCATCGCAGAGGAAATGGTCCAATGTATCATCATCCCCTCCTCAAGCTTCTGCTGTAGTGTCTCTTAAGCTTGGCACATTGAGATAATTTTCAAACGCAAAATGTTTCGTTGGAATGCCAATAAGTTTCCTCTAGTCTTTTCGCTAAAAGGCATAAAAGGTATCACTGATTTTCTTACAAACTTCCAAGAGTATTAGTTTAGTCTGCCTGCATCCTTGAGAGCCCAGGCCTTGATTAATCATCCTCCTTCGGAGATCTTAGTATGACATGACGGAGAGAGTTCAGTCGTGCGACCGAATTAAAAAAGGTTTTGAATTCCTGAATTATTCTGAAACTTATTGAGCAAGGCTTTAACCGCAGCCTGGTTATCGCTACAGGCGCAGATATTCCGACCTTTTTACGTTCTCCTTACAACGTTAGGTCCATTAGGATAATATAGGTCTCCGCTTGAAAAGCATACTTGCGTAACTAGTAGTGAAGACTGTATGACACCAGTCTGGTGCTGGAGCCGTCTAAGAAAATTCTATTACAGTCCAATCCTGACTTGAATTCTGGCCGAAGTCCTAAGCGTATTCTTTCCTATCAAGGAACAAGAAATTTGAAAAGCGGCCACGTAGAATTTTCTACGGTGGTATTCACATTGAATCTTCGAAAGAGAGTGCATTGTCAGAGCAACTGTGCACACTTGGATCTTCACCAATCCTTCCATACTTTTCAAGATCAACGAAGACAGATTTATAGGCTCAAAACTTTTAGCTAGTGAGTAGCTCTGTATATCAATTTTTGTTGTAAAAGCCACTCTAACCGTTCGCTAGGATTTATTAATAATATAGGCTAGTACAAACACTGTAATGAAGTTATTCTTCAGAGTTGTCAGCAACTTGCTAATAGGCTGTTGCAGCAAGGCTGTGTATACTCTACCGGTACTGTGCGATTTGGTTGGTTTGAGCTTTTGAGAACTAAGTGTTTCTGCCCCGTCTTAGCAATTTCTGCGTAAGTGGTTGTGACGATCCCCTCCGTACACATAGCTATGTCCCAGTAATGATGCCGGAGATTACTCGAGTGTCATATAACGAGAGAAAGAGATCTTTTCTTATTGCAGGTCGGGCACGAGGTCCTAGCCATTACACTTGGGGTTTATGTAGTTGTACCCATCGTGTATTGGCTTTATCGAAGGCTAAGTTTTCAACGTGCCTTTTTCGATCGTATAACGGATTATTTTCCTTCCGGCAACTTCTTGCTTAATGAATAATTTTACTAGACAGGATAATGAAAGTGATTTGGGCCTTAATGACACTCCAGTCATTGTTAGTTCTAAAAGAACCGCTAACTCCTAGGCTTTGGCACTAAGCCCCGGCTCCCGTACCTACGTCCACTTCAAAACTCTTAGCATGGAAAGCCAATTCCTTTTGAGCGGTAACTTTCTTGCAGTCATTTCTAGAAGCAATCCTGATGCTGTCAAAAACCACCAATGGAGTCATATATATAATCAGTTTTTGTCGACCTCCACAGTACTCCATCGACATAGTATGAATGTCTGATCGTACAGAGCTGGTGAGCACTCTCTTCATTTCCACAATCTCACAGCAGTTTTGCCCTCCATACAGATCCGGTACAGATCTAGTGAAATAAGGCTAAGTATGGTCCCCATTGCCGCCGTGGGTGTTGTTCTTATTGATCCCATGGCTCTGATGTGGGCTACTCTCTGGACCTTGGTGAGGTTTGAAAGCTGATACTGCTTCTAAAAGGCCCTTCCATGAAATTGGGCCGAATGTTGAAATGAGCCTTGCTGCCACCGGGCAAAGTATATCCATTACAGCTGGGGGTATTACTTAAGATGTTCACCAATGTTCTTCTTCAAGTTAATTTTCAAATTCAAAATTACTCCCAGATAACGCGCTGATCCTGAAAAACTTAGTTTTTCACCTCGATTTTTAGGGGTTTAAAGCCCCACCTTCATCAGATCTTGGTGAAAAAATAATCTCCATCATGGATTGGTTAACTCGCAGTCCTTTACTTCTGACCTAATTATCGACTCGTAATGCCGCATAGTTGACTCGTTTGCCTAAGACTCCGATAAATTTACATGGAATTAGGATGACCACATCAGAGCTCGGCCACCACAAGAAGCTACATTTGGAGTGAGAAGCCTCCACCCTGAGAAGTTTCCAGGCAGACTTTCTTCCTTCTATTTGTAAAATTCGCGATTTAAGAATCATATCTATCCAGATGCAGAGGCCAGCTATGGGTTGAGCCTTGTGTAAGCTTTTTAAGATCAAAATGGCGCTTGCATTATTGACTGCGCTCTCAATATCAAAAATCGCTCTCAAAGCGTATACCTTGATGGAGAGATTTTTCTGTCGTTGACACTAAACCATAAAGAGCCGTATCTACCGATCTTCCTCTCGTATTCGCATGCTGATATTCAGATAGATCCATATTCAGTTATCGCTAATCACAGCTTTTAGGTATAAGGACGTCTGTCATGCGTTCCAGTAATTTCAGCAGGAAAGACGACAGACTAATAGGTTTGTAGTCCTTTGAGGCCTTATGGCTTCTGTGATTGTCCACTGGGAATACTAATGGTTGCCTTCTCTATGAACTCGTATGGTCCTCAAATACATTTTACTCATGCCCCTCAATTTATCACAGGTTCTTCTTCACGGTCATCGAATTCCTTAAACTGGAAAAGGTCGAAATCGGCGGACTCCGAGGTCGTCAACTCAGTGCTCGTATCATAGCTGTCTACGTGGAATTCAATCAATACTTTACGGCGTTTGCTTCGAAGACTTATGATGTCCTCGATCCTGATGATCACGAGTTTGACGAAGACTTCACAAACTTTCAAACGCATATCCTGGAATTGGATATGAAATTGGCGGCAATTCTTTGTCAGGCATTCGATGACTGTTACAATCTAGAAAGCATTTTCAAGGTAAGTCCATATCGTTTCATTTAAGTGATGTTCAATGATTTATAAATTCCTTTAGCTCATCAGTATTGTTGGAAGCGTCTTAGACCGTGCCAAGATCAAAGAAGAATTTACACAACGATATTCCGAAATTGTTCGGATGCTGGACGCCGAAATGACGGTTTGCGAAGGAATTTTCAGCACGCAACTAACTCTACGAAAGCAAAATGTTTTTCTATATCCGGACTACAACTGTCCGCCTACATCGGCATTCATTCGATGGTGTGGTCAACTGGAGAATAGAATTACTCCACCGATAAAGAGCTTTCAGGCTTTGCAACATCCGTACGGATACATATATCCTTTTCGCAGCAGGAATTTAATAAATTCATTTATTTTCAGGATAATAAACACTGAAGAATCCTTGGCCATAATCGAGCGGTACAACAAACTCATAGAACAACTAGCAGTCTGCAAGTCAGACGTGTTTACGGAATGGACTGAGAAGATCCCCGAACAGATAGAGAAGAAGCTGGAGAATTCACTTATCGCTCGCGATCCCAATAACAACATGCTTATCCTGAATTTCAGTCCAGCTTTGTTTAGCATACTCCGCGAAGTCCACTACATGAAACAAATGGAAGTTGATGGGATTCCAGAAGTCGCCATTGACTTCGCTGAGAAAAGTGAAATTTTCCGGACTTACGCGTTGAACTTGGAAAAGACCATCGACTGGTACAATGCCATTCAGTTGAATAGTACTCCAGTGGAGTTATTGCTGATTCAGAAGGAAGTGGAACAAATAGACACGCTTGTGACCTTTGGCGTCGATCAATTGGTATGGAATTCGGAAGACATAACCGCATATCTTCAAAAACTTCGGGAACCAGTAGCCGCACTGCAAAATCGAATGAATCACACCCAAGGTAACCTTCGACAGATTCGTCAAATTATGTCCGCATGGGCCAAAGCACCGCTTTTCGAACGGAAGGATTCAAAAAAGGACACAGTTCTCTGTTTGGATGAGCGTCCGGATCGTACCACCAAACGTTACGCAGAGATCCGTGCTGCTTCGAAGCAAGTTCACCAACTACTGGAGGATAATATGGTTCAGTTCAAAATGACCGATCGCCAGGATGACGAAATGTGGGTGAACTATGTATCATTTGTGGACAACATTGTCTATGAGAACATACTGAAAACCGTTGGAGTAAGTGTTGGCTACTTAGCGGAAAACATGGATACAGAGAATAGTTACGCTCCACTATTCGAGTCAAGACTTGAACTCGTCGAACCGAATTTGGTGTTTGTCCCGTCTTTGGATCCCGAGGATCCACATGGCTTTAATGGCATGCTCATAGAGCTAATGCGAGACATTCTCAAAATGGCAACACTCATCGAACGTCTAAAAAAGAGTGATAAACGATCCTATGGTGAGTTGGTCAGCATGAATCCGGACATTATTGACATGCGACGAGAGATTCTTAACGGGGTCGACCAAGTCATGGAGGAAGCTTCCGAGTTTTGCCGTCGATTCGAACGATACTCATATCTCTGGCTTGACGATCGAGAGGAATGCATGATGTATTTCTTGGAGTATGGTAGAATGTTAGATCCCGATGAGGTTGACATGATCCTGGCGAAAGACTCAAATGCTCCTCAGGAATCCCCTCCAACTATTGAAGCGTTCCGTGAACAAATCGACAATTATGAGTCGCTATTTACAGAGATCGAAGCGATTGCTCCCTTTCAGGTTTTTAACTCGTGGTTCCAAGTGGACGTACGCCCTTTTCGACAGGCCCTCCTCAATACCGTCTGTAAATGGGGCAATATGTTCAAAGCACACTTAGTCGACCGTGTTACCAATAATCTTATGGATTTGAGTAACTTTATACGAAAGGCTGACGAAGGTTTACTTCAGTCAGTTAAAGAAGGCGACTACGATGGACTGGTTAGCATAATGGCCTACTTGATGCAGGTAAAGGAGAGAGCTGCTAACACCGATGAAATGTTTGAGCCAATGCAGGAAACAATTCAGCTGCTAAAGTACTATGATATGGACATCCCAGAGGAAGTAAACGTATTACTGCAAGAGTTACCCGAACAATGGGCCAATACGAAGAAAATAGCTACCACTGTGAAGCAACAAGTATCCCCGCTGCAAGCGATAGAGGTTGTAAGCATTCGGAATAAGATCACCGCGTTTGAGACACATATCGCATTCTTTCGGGAGGTTTTCAAGCACTACGAGTTCTTTCGATTTGACTGTGAGGCTCCATATGAACTTGCAAATCGAGTCAATGACGATATGTTCCGACTGGAGCGAGTAATGCGGGACATTCAGCAGTCGGGCAGTCTGTTTGAGGTTAATATTCCGGAGTTTAAGGTATTGAAGCAGTGTCGCAAGGAGTTGAAGATGTTAAAGGTGAGAATTGAAAATGTTGTTGCTATTATTTCTAGTACTCATTGTTCAATATTGAAAAACATCCGTTTCATCACTTTTGAAATACAGGGTGGGCCATTTGTTAGCTTCTTTTTTAAATTGCTGTTAAAACTACATCGCTCAATATTTTTCAATGAGTGTTGCTTTCTTAGAACGAGCACATCTTTCCATTACTCATGCAAAATACGTTTTTCATGTGGATACCACGGGTGGCTTGGCAATAGCTTGTCCTCTCAATCCAATTTTGCTATACATTGTCAGTAATTTGCGGCTCTATTTCGCGAATGGCTTGGTGAATATTTTTCGTAAGTGTGTCAGTTTTTTTTTTGGATCGTTAGAGTAACAGCGGTCTTCAACAGTTTCCTATGAAGAGTCCAATGGCGTCAAATCGCTGCAACGAGGTGGCCAAGGGAGGTCTCCGAGGCGGTTATAACAAGGTTGTCGAATTTAGCGCGCAAATGGTCGATTTTTGATGGGCAATGCGATGCCATATTTCCAGGACCAAAGCTCGTCCCAGCCTAAACCATTAAATTTGCTTGTTGCTTGTTGCCTCCGAAAAGAAATTGAGCTTCGAAAAGATGATTTGGTGACCAAAATCGACGCATTTGAAGACCACTCAGAGAAGCAACTCTGCACGAGTTACGCATGTCAACGAAGATATCCGGATGGCTGTCTTTAGGGCTATCTTCGGGACTTTTTCGGGACAAGGGTCCTTTTTATCTAATTTTCTTGGCAGATCTGGTGTGGAATAATCTGGCTCCGGGAATAGGTAATCCACTCAAAATATTTCTAAGAAACTCTGGAGAGGTAGATATCGATGTCGTGGGCTTTTGTTATGTGATATTCTCTTCCGCAGGGATTTCGATCAGCACTATTGCACTTTCTACTGATATACTGGAATGTGGTGGTTAGCAACTCTTGTTTTCTTTTCCTAGAGACATTAGAAGCTTTAACAATATCATTCATGGCTTGCACACACTTGATAAGTGTAGGGCCTCTCAATGTCACGCTTCTGGCAGAGATGTAGGTATAGTATAGTTCCTAAAAAGATTCTATTTTCAACCCTTGGTCTTGGGTTGGTACCACTCTTGCCCAATTTCTCTGGACATATGTTGCATATTTTGCTACTGATAGACATACAGTATGTGATGTCGATGATAGAACCCGCGTGCTCATTTTCGGTGTTCGCGCTTATGAACGTCCAATATACATATGTATGTATTAAAAGCCTCTAGTAACGCTCTTCCTCGTCATTTGTTTTGGACAAATTCATTCAACTGAATTCAAGTCTTCACCAATGATCAATGCCTTCCAACCAAGGGTATCAGCTATTAATCCATCTAGTCCAGATATTCCTTGGTAGTCGCTCTTGTGAAACGATTTGCGGGCGCTCACATTTAATCTTTAAAGACACGGTTTCCGTAGAGCCATTTTGTGCTGACCCTCCACCAACAAGCCTCTCCTGTTAGCCCGATCCTTAGCTAACTACCTCCAGTAGCGCACTTCAAGTAGATTGAAATCCCTTCCTACTTGTACTGCGTTGTTCGGGTTAGATTAGTAAATTTTGCGGACCAGAGCGTTAGTGTCCTTTTCCTCCACATCTCCTAGCCATATCAAACGTCCAATGTTTTTGGCGTTGAATTGTTAACGAAAGGCTTCAGGTGTTCACACAGATAAGTTCTTATACGAGATGTCGATGACGCTAATGACGATCTTTCTCCTCCTTTCTTATGGATCGGGTAAACGATGCTGAGACTCCATTCATCGTCTGTCCATCCTAGCACCGTCTGTGACTTTCTCTCTCTGACGGCTCTCTAGAGCAGTCATCGTAGCAAATGGTGGTTATGTCTGCTATGGCTGCTAGATAGTCTAGGTTCTCTCCTAGTTGAAGAGTCAGATCCGAACATCGTTGTTCTTTTTTCATTTTACAGGGTCCTCAACAGTGGTATCATCCTTTTCCGAGATTATTGGCTGCTGGGATGGAAAGCCTATGGTTGAATTAGCCATATAAGGTGTTCATCAAGTAGTTCGGCCTAACTGGAGCTGTGGACGCCACCATCGACTACATCTACAGAATTCTCTGCTGCCGAGAACAGGGACATCCTTCTGTTGTGTTGTAGGGTAATTAGTTACGACATATGTAGTACTCCATTTTAACATGTGGAACTTAGATGTCCTTTCTACAAAAACATGTTCTACGACCGCATATCTCTAGATTTCTTTGTAGCACCTGCATAAACCACATCACCGCGAAAAGTTTTATCCTATGAGGCATTTCGTTTGGACAAAGTTTTTTGTCATTTCTAACAGACTTGTTACCCAACATGGACTTACCATCCACTTCTGTTGCACTATCTGTCACTGTTTGTGTTCCTAGGTATGCTTTTCGTATCGATTTTACGACACCAGTATCGAGGCATAAACATTCTCCCTCAAATTGGTTTGGTAGAGCTTGGCATATGTATATCCTCCTTATTTGTCGTATCGTCGAAGGATCTTTTATATCAATGAAGACCTGATGTGTTACTGTTTTATCACCCGTTTGTGTTCCTATTACCTTTTCCACTGAATTATGAAATTTACTGGTATCCGGGCTTGAGAGTCTTTCTCCATTCGTCGTGTTTTTAATACGCTAAGGCCTCATTCTTTTAGCTCACGGTCATTTCTAATTTCTCGCAAGATGTCTGCATATGTAAACTTGTCCATTTCTATTACCACTTCCGCTACCGGAAGCTGATTGTTCATAAGCTTGCTGCCCCTCCTTCGCTTTGAGATAGGCATTGAGTTACCCAACCCGGCATTGAGTTACCCGGTACAACCAAAAAGTATTTCGCAGGTAGTGGATGTACCGCCTTGGGTAGACTTTTCGATAAACCTTGCGTCTTATTCTCGTTGCAGCACAAGCTTCATCAGATCGTATGTGGTCTAGGGCCTAGCTTCTCGCGACCATTTGTGTTGTGCGTGTTATATTTTATCATACAAATGAAAGGGACCTAACAGTTTAGAGTCATATCTAAAAGCCGTTTTTTTAGAAGCTTTCTCATGACTTTTACTGCTCTCGGACCTTTGTCAGACTTTTTTTCCTGTTTTTTTGAGATTCTAACCGCGAACATCCCGCTCAGTAATCCAGCGCACTAACCACTGAGCCACGGCGCCCACTTTCAGGAAGCACACAATTTTGAGTTTCGCTGAAGCTCACTACACCTGTTGTTATCATTCCCAGCACCTTCACCATATCACGGTCGTTTTTTCTGCTGGTTTTTGACTGCTGATCTCCCCATTCGTATGCTCCTTCAAAAGCTTATCTACACATGTACAGGCCGTTCAGCTATCCACCATTTGCTAACCCTCCATAGTAGCCTAAGCACCCCCAAGCCTAAGCCCTATCCGTCATAAGAATGAGGACTCTCGGAAGTTACTTCTTTTCGGAACTGGAGGACTTAGGAAATGTAGAGCTGACCGACCTCCTGAGATTCATATCATTATCTGGGAGGTTTTAACAGCACATTGGGCACAATGAACCGACCTGTTCTAAGTGAGCAGTGACTCTATGTCACAAGGCACCCATCTACCTACCTACCCCCCAAGATCATTTAGATCATGTCATTTATATGAACCTATACACGCTGGTACTTACTTATCAAGGCTCTTGTGATACGACTACATGCACACTTGTGAAACTCAATCTAATCAATCAGTTCCTCATTCCATTTCAGCAACTCTGGGACTACGTGCATATCGTTCAGACCTGCATCGAAGATTGGAAAACAACACCATGGCGTAAGGTTGACGTGGAGAACATGGACATAGAGTGCAAGAAATTCGCCAAAGACATTCGCTTGCTGGACAAGGAAATGCGGACCTGGGATACCTTCATAATGCTCGAGTCAATGGTGAAAAATATGCTAACCTCTCTGAGAGCTGTAGGTGAACTTCAGAATCCAGCGATACGTGAACGCCACTGGAACCAGTTAATGACATCCACCAAGGTCGTACTTTCGTTTTTAGTTAGCTGTAACTTTATATCTCTATCTCGCTGTACATACATGACATGCTAAGCCCATCCAGTTTGCACTTGAGAACGTATAGTGTATCTCGCGGAAGGGAACTTAATAACGTTGTCCCCTTCCGCGAGGGTCATTCTCATTGTGTACAGTCACAGTCAGTTGGTCTTGGACCAGTTTTTGTTTTGTTTTTTTTTCCTTTCCTTCCTCTTTTTCTTTCGTTTTTGTAAATACGTTTCATTACAGAACCTAGCAGCCCTGCCCAAGGATATAACCGTAAGTAAACAGTGACAAGTTAACCTGCAAGTATAGTAGTGGTTCATCTGCATGAAGTAGATTGCACAATTGTTGTAGTTCCAATCTGGTAATTGGTTATTGACCGGAAGTTGACTGACATGTCTCTGGTGGATTATAGGTGAAGTTTATCATGGACAAGGAGACAACCTTAGCTGAGCTTCTGGGCTTGAACTTGCACGAATGTGAGGAGGAGGTAAAGAACATTGTCGACAAGGCCGTCAAGGAAATGTCGATGGAGAAGATCTTACGAGATTTGAATACAACCTGGTCAGCGATGGAGTTCGAACATGAGCTGCATCCTCGAACTGGTTGCAATCTACTGAAGGCATCTGAGGAGCTAATAGAAACTCTGGAGGACAATCAAGTTTGCCTACAAAATCTGATAACCTCAAAGTACATTGCTCACTTCTTAGAGGAGGTGTCCACCTGGCAGAACAAGCTGATGATCGCCGATCAAGTGATCACCGTGTGGTTTGAAGTACAGCGCACCTGGACCCACCTAGAGAGTATATTTATGAGTTCCGAGGACATCCGCAAGCAGTTGCCAGTGGATTCGGATAGATTCGATCGCATCGACTCGGAGTTTCGTGTGCTGATGAGCGAGATGTCAGTGACGTCAAATGTGGTGATTTCGACCAATCGGACTGGTTTAATAGGAAGATTAGAAAACCTTCAGAAGGAACTTACACTCTGTGAAAAAGCTTTGGCCGAGTATCTGGAGACAAAACGTTTGGCCTTCCCAAGATTCTACTTTGTCTCATCGGCAGATCTGTTGGATGTTTTAAGCAATGGCATCCAGCCAGACATGGTGACCAAACATCTGACGAAGCTCTTCGATTCCATAGCCAGGCTCAACTTCAATAGGAACGAGTCGAAAGAGATTGTTTCCGCGTCGGGAATGCATGCAAAGGACGGAGAGTATGTGGAGTTTAATGAGATAGCAAATGTGCGAGGACCAGTGGAAGTATGGTTAAATCGAATTCAGGAGGCCATGCGAGCGTCTTTGCGGCACTATGTGACCGAATCAGTTGTGGCTTACGAGGAAAAGCAACGTGAGCAGTGGCTATTTGATTACCCAGCACAGATATCCCTTTGCGTCTCGCAAATTTGGTGGTCGACGGAGGTGAACATTGCTTTCAGCCGGCTAGAGGAAGGGTATGACAACGCCATCAAGGACTACTACAAGAAGCAGATCTCTCAGCTGAGCCTTTTGATAACATTGCTCCTAGGGGAGCTGACCAAAGGCGATCGTCAGAAGATCATGACCATCTGCACAATCGATGTCCACTCTCGCGATGTAGTGAGCAAGATGATTCAGGCTAAAGTTGACTCAGGATCGGCTTTTATGTGGCAATCGCAGCTTCGGCATCGCTATGATGACCAAGAGAAGGCATGCTTCGCTAATATATGCGATGCGGAGTTCCAATACTGCCACGAATACCTTGGAAATACTCCCCGATTGGTGATCACTCCTTTGACAGATCGTTGCTACATCACTCTGACGCAGAGTCTCCATTTGGTTATGGGAGGAGGGCCAGCTGGACCAGCAGGAACAGGTAAAACTGAGACCACAAAGGATCTAGGTAGAGCTTTGGGTATCATGGTGTACGTCTTCAATTGCTCAGAGCAAATGGACTACCAGTCCTGTGGAAATATATACAAAGGTCTCGCACAGACAGGTGCCTGGGGATGCTTTGATGAGTTCAATCGAATCACGGTTGAGGTACTTTCAGTTGTTGCTGTTCAAGTGAAATCTGTTCAGGATGCCATCAGAGATCAAAAGGAAAAGTTCAACTTTATGGGAGAGACCATATCTTGCGTCCCGACAGTAGGCATATTTATCACCATGAACCCAGGCTATGCTGGACGTACAGAACTGCCTGAGAATCTGAAAGCATTGTTCCGTCCATGTGCGATGGTTGTGCCTGACTTTGAACTGATCTGCGAGATTATGTTAGTAGCTGAAGGATTCCAGGATGCCAGAGTGCTAGCTAGGAAGTTTATAACGCTTTACACGCTATGCAAGGAATTATTGTCCAAGCAAGATCACTATGACTGGGGATTGAGGGCCATTAAATCTGTCCTCGTCGTTGCGGGTTCATTGAAGGTGGATAAGCGTAGCTAAGTAGTTTGAAGGTATCTAATTGTCAGTTTTCTTTTTAGAGAGGCGATCCAGGTCGACCTGAAGAGGAGGTTCTTATGCGTGCCTTGCGTGACTTCAATATTCCAAAAATAATCACCGATGATATGCCAGTATTCATGGGCCTAATAGGCGATCTCTTCCCAGCTCTAGATGTACCTCGTAAGCGTGATCAGGATTTCGAAAAAACTGTCAAACAAGCCGCTTCCGATCTCCTACTTCAGCCAGAGGATAATTTTATCCTTAAAGTTGTACAACTGGAAGAACTCCTAGAGGTCCGTCACTCAGTTTTCATTGTAGGTAATGCAGGCACGGGAAAAACCCAAGTTTGGAAGACTCTCCTAAGAACCTATCAGAACAACAAACGCAAACCGATTTTCAACGATCTCAATCCAAAAGCTGTGACCAATGACGAGCTCTTCGGCATCATAAATCCTGCCACTCGAGAATGGAAGGATGGACTGTTATCAGTGTTAATGCGGGATCAGGCGAATATCACGGGAGATCAACCCAAGTGGATTATTTTGGATGGTGACATCGATCCAATGTGGATCGAGAGCTTGAATACAGTCATGGACGATAATAAAGTCTTGACCTTGGCTAGCAATGAACGGATTGCACTAACCCCCTCTATGAGGCTGCTCTTTGAAATCTCCAATTTGCGGACTGCAACCCCTGCCACAGTGTCAAGGGCTGGCATTTTGTACATCAACCCCCAGGACTTGGGATGGAATCCGTAGGTTCTTAGTAGCCCTTATCTTCCTGATCACTAAATGTTTATAATCGTTCTAGATACGTGACAAGTTGGGTGGAAACCCGGAAGGTGCCCGCTGAAAAGTCTAATCTAGTGATGCTCTTCGACAAGTACATCCCGTCGGCTTTGGACACCATTCGAACACGTTTCAAAAAAATCACCCCCATCGCTGAGATGGCGCACATTCAGATGTTGTGCCATCTGTTAGACTGCCTCTTGACGCCCTCGAACACACCGGCCGACTGTCCAAAAGAATGGCACGAACTGTATTTTGTTTTTGCTTGTATCTGGGCATTCGGTTCGGCTATGTTCCAGGATCAAGCGATCGACTATCGAGTCGAATTCAGTAAATGGTGGGTGAATGAGTTTAAATCAGTTAAGTTCCCCCAAGGTAAGTCTGTAGATGGTACCCTTGATCGGAGCATTTCTAACAAATCCCTGTCGAGTGTTCTTCTAGGTGGAACTGTATTTGATTACTTCCTGGATGGTGACACAAAACAATTCCTTCAATGGACCGAAAAAGTTCCAAAATTTGAACTGGATTCTGATCTGCCACTTCAAGCCGTTCTTGTTCACACTTCAGAGTCCATTCGAGTGCGTTACTTCTTGGAACTACTGATGGAGAAAAAGAGTCCTGTGATGTTGATCGGAACGGCTGGCTGTGGCAAGACCGTACTTCTCAATGAGAAGCTACAACAGCTGTCAGAGAACTATGCGGTCACCAACATACCGTTCAATTTTTACACAACGTCAGAAATGCTTCAGAAAATTCTCGAAAAGCCATTGGAAAAGAAGGCTGGTCGAAACTACGGTCCGCCAGGAAATAAAACTCTCATCTATTTCATCGATGATTTAAATATGCCAGAGGTTGACTGTTATGGGACGGTACAGCCACACACCCTTATCAGGCAACACTTGGACTATGGCCATTGGTATGATCGAAATAAGTTGACACTGAAGGATATTCATAACTGTCAGTATGTCGCTTGCATGAACCCCACTTCGGGAAGTTTCACAATTAATCCAAGGCTACAGAGGCATTTCTGTGTTTTTGCTGTGAGTTTCCCTAGTGCGGATTCCATAAGCACGATGTACTCGTCCATACTGACGCAGCACTTTACAAATTCGGAGCAAAAATTTAACGCCATAGTAATGCGGCTGACGTCTAATATTGTAGGTGCTACAATTGCTCTACATAACAAATCATCGCAGATATTTTTACCGACGGCAATTAAGTCGCATTACATATTCAATCTACGTGACATTAGCAATGTGTTCCAGGTATGTATGGGTTTGTCTATCAAATGTTGCCTTGGTGATCCCAAAAGAAAGGTTTTTTTTTATAGTTTAAGTCAACTACATTTTAGAAATAGGGGACAATTTTGTCAAATTCTATTTTTGTCGTTTTAAAATCTTACTGATTCTAAAGAGCAAATGAATCGGTGATAGGACACTTAAGAGTCACAAAATTTTTGAAAAGAAGATTTTTTTTCAAATGCTTTGGCAGCACTTTCTTTTAAGCACTTGCATAGAAATCAGTACTAGAGAACTAAGTCCTAATCTTGTCAGCTCTCTTGTGCTAGTGAAATGTTTCCAAAAAGATATCTTCATTTTTTTGTTTAAGGTTGCTCCTAGAGTCAACTTTTAGTCCATTGTACTAACCATGTAGGCACCTCACTTTAATGACCAGCTTTACCGACTTTCGGAGAAAGACGAGAAGGGGCTTCAGTAATGAAAAGCTTAGATGTTCAGCACTTACCATGTAGTCCCCAAGAATTTGCCGCAAGGTGCGAGTGGTCGGACAATAACAGAGCAAATGTTCCTCTGTATCATCGTTTTCCTTAGATATATGCTGCAGTTGTGTCACTGAAAGCCAGCACGCTAAGGTGCGTGATGAAGACGAAGTAGCTGTAAGGAGGCTTACAAGTCATCTGTCTCGTGAGAGGCTGAATACAAACCGAGGATTTGTTGCAGATATTCATCCGTATACACTTGGTCTCCATGTACCCAGCAAAGCCATTCCACCAACGATTGTGTTCACGAGAACTACATCTCGCTGATATAATCGTCCTGTAACTTCATTAGAGATCTCGTTTCCCTGGATTCCAGTATAACCTAGCACGCAGACTAGATGCAATGAATTTAGTCTTCGACTAGATTCAGAGAAATCTTGATGTCGTATATTTTGTGACTGGAGCAAGGGCTAAACAGTGCCTTTACTGCAGGCTGTCCATTACGATTCCGTAGATCTCCGCTTAGAAGGCAAAAGCATATTGACCACAATGGAGTTCAATGTTCTCGTTCTCCAAAAGAGACCAGCACCGGACCACTAGTTTTGTAGCCGTCCCTGAAGGTAGATGACATTTGCTAGATGATCAAAGCTATTAGACCGACGGCAGAAAGCCGACTGTGTAGTTGTGTCACAATTGCATTTCCGATGTCATCAGAGGTCGTGCGCTATTTTGTACGCATTGTCATTGTACCAAAATCTGCCTCTCTTTAGACAAGGGATGGCTTTCAGTGTGCAGCCCATGATATAAATATTGACGAAGGGAGTTTCAATAAGGCATCTAGAGTCAGATCCCTATGTAGTCAAAAAAAGCCGTTCTTTGGAAAATAGCAAAAAAAAGCATGCATGCATATGGGAAGATTGGTCATACCGTTGCCGCATAGATCGAAAAAACTCTTTACAGCTGTCAGCTACATGTCTTGTTAAAGGCACATTTGCACTACCAAAAGGCCGACAGTGATGGTTTTCGTCTTAGAAGTTTACTATCCAAAACAATTCCCAGATATTGAACATCATCGGAAATTTAGATGCTGACACCTGAGCTAAATTGATCAGCTTCCTTCTTCGCGGAAAGAGAACAACATTTGTTTTAATAGGATTAACTGGAAATCTATTCCTAGTCCATCACCTAGCCATTGTGTCTAGATCTATCTGAAGCTTGGAACAGACACTTGCTTGACACTTAGATACTTAGGCATGAACCGACAGAGAGTCGGCAATGTCGTCCGCATCATGCAAGTAGCATTGAGAGTTGTTAGCAGTACATGCTACCATACCCCTGCCCAGCCCTGTCGTGATGCATTTACCTTAATCCAAATCCAGTTCATGCTTTTAAGCAGAAAAAATGTCGAACTGATGGTGTAGAAGCTTTTGGTGAGTTGGCATTCGTTTTTTCCAAACTCTTGTATAAAAACCAATTTGACCACAAAGGAGATTCTTTTCAACGTTGGCAGCAACTCCTATATACACTGTGTCAGCATAGCCAGATACACACCGTCTCTGCCACGTGACTTGAAGCCATCGAATGATCCGACAGCATACTCGTTAGCCTCATTTGTCACCACCCGAGTTACAGTGTACCAGCTGGACAGTATTGTCCAGTAAAACGGTGATGATTTGATTTCCTGGGAAGTAAGTCTCCATCAAAAGACATCGTCAGTTAGCCCCTTTGGAGAACTTTTACCAGCCTTTTGGTTGTGCTTAATGATTCGATTCCGTCGCAAATCTGCTTCTTACATTTACTTTGTTTCGACCGGTAAAGATTTTAGTTTACCTCTAGATTCGTCTTAAAAGACTTGTTCGGTTTTCTAGTTTCTTTATGACACTCATGGAGGGGTTTTTGTTCAAAAAAGGAGCAAGGGCGCCATTCAGATTCTGAACCGCCACCTCTAGCCATTGCCTAGTTCTTAATTTAAGTGGGGCTGTGACCCATTAGCCATGTTCCTCCTTAACACATATTCATTTCGTTCTTCCCCGATTCCTCCTCTCTTGTAGGAGCGTGATTTCGAATTGGCGGTCAAACGAAAGATACCCTCCAGTTGGTGATGTTCCTCAAGAACGTATTTCGCTGTAATGTCAATTACTCGGGCATTAACAGACGTTGGCTTGCAATCCGCCGTATCCAGCAGCATTCAGTAGAAGATCTTATGGGGGAAATAAGGAAGGCGTAACATGACCTTCACTCGTCTCTACTCCAAGGACCATCAGACTGACAGGAAACTTTATGTGCATCTCACGGGGGGACTTCCAAATGTCTAAATAAATCTAAAAACCAAAAACTGCCCTGATGCTTCACGTTGTTGAGGAAACGCCTTCCATGGAGCACAATCTGCTTTTTCTTTTCATCGGAAATTCTTCGTAACTTCCTTGGGGACATAAGCGCATCTAAGCTCGATATTTTTGTAAATTCGGGTTTGACCCGAATTGCTCTTCATCTTGCGTACACTCATTCCATCCTATCGGACTTTCTAATTGGCAGTGATATCTTCTCTGAAGATCTTGGTTTCTAGCGAATTAGATTCCGCTCATTCCACGTGCAGATCCGAGCTTCATTGTCCCTATTTTGGGTGGTAGGGTCGTCGACAGAGGAATCGTAATATCCAAAACTTTTGGTTGCTTTATTACTAGAGTGTAGGGCACACAATTCCATGCCTGCCTGAAAAAGAATGAAAAACTCACTTGATGCTAAAATATTTGGGTCATGCTGTCAACATTACATTAAAGCCTGTCATCTGTAGCATCTAACTACTGCTGGTGTTCCGCTTTCGAAATAAAGAAAATCTCTTACGTAGACCTAGTAAATTGGGATCACCAAAGCCACTATGATTTGATATGAAAATAGAAACCTAACATTCACCTGCATGCTGCATGAACTGTCACAATAAAAAGGTTTTATCGGGCCCCAACAATTAGAACTTTTACTCAGCTAAGCATACACATATTTTCCTTAGGGTCTTCTATTTAGTACACCAGAATGCCTTACATGCCCCACAGACATCATTCGTCTATGGCAACATGAAACTCAACGTGTCTACGGTGACAAGCTTACTGACGACAAGGATATTGATAGTTTCTCCAAGATGCAACACGATATTGTCAAGAAATCATTTGAGGAGATCGATGAAACGGTAATATTTGAGAAACCAAACATTTATTGCCACTTCGCTGGAGGAATTGGTGAACCTAAGTACATGCCCGTTTCGGGGTGGACTGAGCTTCATAAACTCCTTCAGGAAGCAATGGCTTCATACAATGATTTGGTGGCTGCAATGAATTTAGTACTTTTCGAGGATGCCATGATGCATGTTTGCAGGTATGCGACACATTATACTCGTAGACTTAATCCTTCCGTTTGACAAATGTTTATTCTCTGACAGAATAAATCGAATTCTGGAATCACCAAGGGGAAGCGCTCTACTCGTCGGCGTTGGGGGAAGTGGAAAGCAATCCCTATCAAGGTTAGCTGCATTCATTTCCAGTTTAGAAGTCACCCAAATCCAACTAAAGAAAGGATACGGCGTCAATGATCTAAAGGTTTGAAAATCTCTTGAACACCACCACTCATTTATTTATGTTCCTCTTTTCAGAATGAATTCTCGGGTCTGTATCTGAAAGCGGGCTTGAAAAATGTCGGCATCATGTTTCTGATGACCGATGCCCAGATTCCAAATGAAAATTTCCTAGTTCTAATCAACGACATGCTGGCCACTGGTGAAATACCAGACTTATTCCCCGATGACGAGATCGAAAACATCATCTCTGGTGTACGGAATGAGGTCAAGGGAGCTGGAATGGTGGATACGAGAGACAATTGCTGGAAGTTCTTCATAGACCGTGTACGACGGCAGTTAAAGGTAGTTCTTTGCTTTTCACCAGTTGGTTCAACGTTACGGGTTCGTGCAAGGAAATTCCCAGCCATAATCAATTCCACATCAATCAATTGGTTCCATGAGTGGCCACAAGAAGCTCTGATTTCGGTGGCGATTAACTTTCTCCAGCAAACACAAGTTTTGCCCGAAAATCATCGCGATTCAGTGGCCAAGTTCATGGCTTACGTCCATACTTCAGTGAACACCACGTCAAAATTGTACCTACAAAACGAAAGACGCTACAACTACACCACGCCTAAGAGCTATTTAGAACAGATAAGCTTGTACACTAAATTACTCAACCACAAGCATCAGGATCTACAGAGTAAGATTCTTCGTCTTGAAAATGGTCTGGACAAGCTTAGAACCACAGCCGATCAAGTAGCCGACTTAAAGCTAAAGTTGGCCGTTCAAGAAGTCGAACTCAAGGAGAAAAATGAAGCTGCCGACGCCCTAATTGAGATTGTCGGAATCGAGACTGAGAAAGTGCAAACCGAGAAAGCCGTCGCCGATGAGGAAGAGATGAAAGTGGCTTTGATAGCCGATGAAGTCACCAAAAAGCAAAAAGATTGCGAAGAAGATTTAACGAAAGCCGAACCAGCTCTGCTGGCTGCCCAAGAGGCATTGAACACATTGAATAAGGCGAATCTAACGGAATTGAAGTCTTTTGGTTCCCCACCGGGAGCTGTGACCAATGTGACAGCTGCTGTGATGGTTTTACTGGCGCCCAATGGAAAGATCCCAAAGGATCGAACATGGAAGGCGGCTAAAATCGCTATGGCCAAGGTGGATGCATTTCTGGATGCACTGATCAACTATGACAAGGAGAACATTCATCCGGAGATCATCAAAGCCATTCAGCCCTACTTGAAGGATGACGAATTTGAACCGGAATTTGTGCGATCCAAGTCAGGAGCAGCTGCAGGACTCTGTGCTTGGGTTATAAACATAATAAAGTTCTACGAAGTATACTGCGATGTGGAACCAAAACGAAAGGCTCTAGCTGCTGCGAATGCGGAACTTGCAGCTGCACAGGAAAAGCTTGCCGGTATTAAAAGAAAAGTCTCGGTGAGTGTTGGATTTCCAAATAATGTATCATTTGTAAAGACGGAGTTGGTGCAGCTGTTTTCTCTGATAGGCTTTATCTTAAGCTCTCCTTCCGTCTTCCAAATCATTGTAGCGCGTACCAGGCGGAATTAATGGCGATCAAAGAAGCCCTGTCTTGGCTTAAGAAAGACGTGATATCTGTTAGAGATATCTGCATCTTTTCAGACAGCCAAGCAGCAATCAAATCCCTGGAATCGACTTCTATAAATTATTTAGTACCTCTAGACTGCCGTTCGTCTCTTGTGGAGATGGCTGAGCAGTTCAAAATTTACCTGTGTTGGGTGCCGGGGCATAGAGACATTCCAGGGAATTATAAGGCAGATGAACTCGCCAAAATAGGAACAACTTTACCCATCTTGCCGGACAATGGCACCTTAGGTATTCCAATCGCTACTCTCAAACTTAAACTTAAGCTGGATGCTGTCGAGAGTGCAAATCATAGGTGGACAAGTGGATCAACATGTCTAGCGACGAAACAGATTTGGCCAAAGCTGGATCTAAAATGCTCTAAAAATTTGATTTCTCTCAATAGATTGCATACCGGCACCACAATAGGTGTTATCACTGGACACTGTCTAATAGGCAAGCAAGCTACAAGGCTAGGCCTCTTTTCGAACGATTTTTTTAGAAGCTGTATGGATAGATAAGACGAGGAAACTACTCCTCACCTTCTTTGCTTCTGCCCAGCTCTCTCCCGTAGAAGGAAGCTTCACTTAGGAGCCCCCTATTACAACGATAGAGGCGACCTGATGAATATTGACATTAAGAGCCTCCTACGCTTCATAAGAAGCTCAAATCGGTTTTAACGAGTAGGAGAGAGAAACTTTCTCCCAAGATCCACGTGGTATCACAATGGACCTACCATTGGTCTAAGTGTGCTGGAGACTCCTAGCTGGCAGCCACTTCAACCTAACCTAACCTCATTTGTCCTATTTGCCTTTATTTTGCTATGTTTCCTCTCGAGCTTAAGCTCTATTTGGTCTGATGCAACCTGGATTCCTTCACATAGTAAACATCTCAAGCCGTCTTCTTGGTCATTGTGAACTCCGATTCTCGAAAACTCTAGGCTGGAGTTGTTGTCCATACGCTCGATGTTGCCGAGCCAATGCAGTCGATTTATCTTGACCTTTAGGACTACAGTTGTATAACAGACAGGCTTTAGGCTCTTAGATATGATCTTATACGCGACATTAAGCAGTGATATGCCCCGTTAGTTGTATTTTTCCCCCGCTGCCATATTTCTACGTCATAGCTAACAACGTTCTTCGCAAACATCATCATACCATTTACTTCTTTTTGGATATGGTTCGTATCCCAGTACTCAGGTTTCTTCTTTGATGAACGTTGCTGTACTGGGACCACTGAGTGTAGGCAATAGTAAAAGCTGAATGTTTAGCGGAGAGTCACTCACTCCTCCTTCGTTTCCAGGCGAACTTAGGCGTGCAACATTGAGTCTCCTTTGTGAGCCATCCACAGCTTCATCTCGTTGGGTAGTCAAGCTCTGAATCTAGTTGCTGAGAAATATTGCTCAGTGAGCGAAGACAAGATGTTCAAGAGCTCTATCAATCTCAATGAAATAATCATCCTAATAACTTCAAAATTGTGACCCAAGGAAAAAGAGATCAGAAGGAAATTCAATCGCCAAAAATTAAAGATGTTCAGGCCATTTGTGCCAGATGGCTAGAGTATGTGCTGAATGGAGAATTCAATTATCACCCATACTTATCCTTACAAAAGGAAAGCCTTTGACTTTACAAGAGAATAAGTGAACGAAGCGTAAAAATAGACACCACCGAATTTGAGTGACTTCCAATACTGTTTCAAAAAATGAACATAAATCAACAGAAGGCGGGTCAGTTGAGAAGTAGCTTCCTTAATCCATTATAAAGGTAAATGTGACACTGGCGAATGCAACAAATACCTCTCGATCAAAAGACTGTTGCCCGCTGTGAAATTTGATAATCCTGATAGAAAAACACCGGGATAACTAAAAGATCTTCGCATTGCTTTCCTGATATCGAGGAAGCTATCCTTAGGTTCTTAGAGAACTCATTTGACGCTTAGGGCACAACAGGTTACAAAGAGTCATTTACGTCAGATTGATCCGAAACATGTACAAGCATAAGCGTGCATCAAGTTTTGAATTCCGACATTGGATTTGAGTACTTTACACTTTTCGTAAATTGGAGTAGAGTTTCGCCTAACAACGGCGGGTGAAACGCCAAAAAGAAGTAGGTCCGGGAGGATTAACATTAGGTGAAGAGAAATGTGCCCGTTGATAGTATGATCCCACCGTCCGTATCTGATAACCTTCAAATGTAAGTCGGAATTATTGTAGTTCTATCTAAGAACGACATACTCACATATGTTCCTTCAACGCTTTCCAATGTCTAAAAATAAGGCTTTAGATGGGCTTATATGTCGTAGGGATTTCATAATTGTTTTTTTTTTAGATAAAACCCTTGCCCATGTGGCAGACACTGCGACCTAAAAGATCTATCGTATCATAAGGGTATGGTTAGTCTAAGAGACGTACTACCTCCCTAATGAAGGATAGTATATCCTTAGTAGCAGAGTTTTTCATTTCCGCTGGCATACATATTTCTTTATAGAAAATACGTCTCCTTAACCAATGTAAAGCTGGGCAATTGCAGAGAATGTGTTCGGATGATTCGTCCTCCTCCGAGTAGAACCTACATTCCGTGTCTGAGCTCAGGGTAAGTTTGTTAAGGTGGTATCTCAAGCCACAGTGGCCCGTAAGAAAGTCCACCAGCTTTCTGAGTAAGGTTTAATTAGTAATTTGGATTGTCTCAACTCTGGGACAATTTCCCAGTTATCCAGACGAAGTTTATGTTCCCAGTTACTAATCAACGCTGTGGCGAAAGACCACAGTAAGGTTCAGGTCCTATGAACGCAGATTCTGAGCCAGCCCTAGCTAGTTCATCTGCTAACTCGTTGCCTACAATCCCTTGATGGTGGGTGACCCATCCAAGTTTTACCTTGTTTAGTCTCGCCAGGGATTGCAGTGCATCGTAGCAGCTTTTAACTGATATGGAGTCCACTAAATTGGAAGACAGCGCTTTGAGTGTTGCCTGACTATCTGAAAATATATATTTCTAGCGCCCTTAATGCCCTTGCTAAGGTTTAACCTAGCGCGGATCTTAATGGCATGGAGTTCAGCCTAAAATACCGTGGGACACATTCCTATAGGTATCGAGACTTTGGTGTTGGGTCCAAAGACACCAGCTCCAACTCCAGATTCCATTTTCGATCCGTCTGTGAACCAAACCAGACCAGACCAGGATGACCCCGGGGTATTTGACTTTACTGGAATAAGCTAGAGTGGTGCCTTTGATAATGATAGGTCCTAGATTGACCAGTCTTTTGCTAGTAAAAGGCACTAGAACAGTTTTGCAGGGATTGATGGATAGTCCTTCTCTGCTGCACCATTCTAAAATGTGAAGTATGCACCTTGCATAACGCTAGAGATAGTTGCGCCGTGCTTGCCACTAATAAATAACGCCAAGTCATCCGCATAACTTTCATGATAGTTAAGATAGTTAAGAGTATAGTAGCCAGCCTTCAAAATTTACCCTTAACTGCGTGGGAGCAGTACCGACACATTTTTAGGCTCGAGTGACCACTTCATTCCTAAGACTCTTAAAAAAGTCATTGAAAAAGATGTACTCATAGGCTCAAATGATCTCACTCCTAATAGCCCAATTGCTTCCAGCGTTTCTCTTCATGAATTACACCTTTCACAGGACATTCTTTGAGCATAGCTACACCTTTAATAGGCTCAATTTCGCCGTTAAATTTCAAGGTTATTGCTCTGTGGAATTTCTTGTTAGTAATCCGTAGGATCCTTGTTTTTTCACTTCAGCCTTGGCTTACAATATTATTTCTTTTTCCTTGTAGTCGCTTGAAGAGCAATTGGCTAAATTAACAGCCGACTTCGAGCAGGCAACGGCTGATAAACTGCGGTGCCAACAAGAAGCAGATGCAACGCAGGCAACCATCCAATTGGCTAACAGATTAGTTGGCGGTTTAGCTAGTGAAAACATTCGTTGGGCGGAAGCTGTAAACAAGTAAGAACACTGATTCACTTTCATAAATTATTGCCTATTCCTTCCTTTTGCAGCTTTGTGAAGCAGGGTATCACCTTGCCCGGTGACATACTGCTTATTACCGCCTTCATATCATATGTCGGATGTTTCACCAAACAATTCCGTATCGATTTAATGGCAAAAATGTGGCAGCCCTATCTGAAGAACATCGATCCACCGATCCCGACAACCGAAAACCTAGATCCACTAAGTCTTCTAACCGACGACACCACAATTGCGGTATGGACAAACGAAGGCCTGCCAAGTGACCGTATGTCGATGGAGAATGCAACAATACTTTCCAATTCTGACCGATGGCCATTGATGATCGATCCACAGCTGCAAGGTGTGAAGTGGATAAAGCAAAAGTATGGCGATGGTCTAAAAGTCATTCGTCTTGGACAAAGGGGGTACTTGGACATAATTGAGAAGGCCATCACAGTAGGTAGCACAGTCCTGATAGAGAACATTGATGAACAGTTGGATCCAGTGCTTGATCCACTACTCGGAAGGACTCTAATTAAAAAAGGAAGGTAATTGGTTGTGGTGCACCTTTATAACTTTTGCTTTAAATGACCTACAACTTTCAGGGCGATCAAGATTGGAGACAAGGAAATGGAGTACAACTCCAACTTTCGTTTAATTCTACACACTAAGCTTGCCAATCCACATTATAAACCGGAAATGCAAGCTCAATCGACTCTAATCAACTTTACTGTGACAAGAGATGGCTTAGAAGATCAACTATTAGCGGAAGTTGTTAAGGCCGAAAGGCCTGATCTGGAAGATCTTAAGGCCGAACTTACAAAACAACAAAACGACTTCAAGATCATGCTGAAAGAACTTGAAGATGATCTCTTATCTAGGCTTTCATCGGCCGGAGCGAACATTCTTGGTGATACCGCATTAGTGGAGAACTTGGAGACAACGAAGAGTACAGCCTCTGAGATCGAAAGAAAGGTTATGAGCCCTTAAATGAAAATATGGCCTTAATTTTCTTAAAGTCTAGTTTTAGGTTGCTGAAGCGAAAGTAACATCTCAAGAAATTGACAAGGCTCGGGAGTACTACAGGCCAGCGGCTGCTAGAGCTAGTCTCCTCTACTTCATTCTAAACGAACTAAACACGATCAATCCTATCTATCAGTTCTCATTGAAGGTTAAAAGACTGAAATAACTTAGCTACAACGGGGTCTTAAGTGTCATGCTTTATTTTTAGGCCTTTAGTGTTGTCTTCCAGAAGGCTATTGCGAAGGCTGAACCAGCTGAAACTGTAGCAGAAAGGGTGAACAACCTTATCGATTGCATATCATACTCGGTGTTTCAGTATACATCACGAGGCCTATTCGAATGTGATA
This sequence comes from Blera fallax, assembly GCA_946965025.1. Lineage (NCBI taxonomy): Eukaryota > Metazoa > Arthropoda > Insecta > Diptera > Syrphidae > Blera > Blera fallax. The sequence continues at coordinate 98,084,180 of OX337244.1, forward strand.
AACTAATTTTCGCTTCCCAGATGAGTTTCCAGGTTTGCAGTCAAAATTCCTTGAACCACTGTTTAATCGTTCTTTTCAGATCCTGCTTATGAGCGAAGAAATCACCGCACAAGAAGTGGACTTCCTCCTACGATTCCCCATAAAACCGCATGTAACAAGTCCGGTCGATTTCCTCTCCAACCAGTCATGGGGGGGCATATGCAGTCTTGCCTCAAAGGACGAATTTAGAAACCTAGACCGTGATATCGAAACATCCTCGAAACGATGGAAGAAGCTTGTTGAATCGGAAATTCCAGAGAAGGAAAAATTCCCACAAGAGTGGAAAAATAAAACCGCCCTACAGAGGCTCTGCATGATAAGAGCTCTAAGGCCAGATCGAATGACTTATGCTCTAGCGTAGGTCTACTGATAAGTTGTAGTGCTCACTTAAATCCATAAATTTACTTATTTCAGAGATTTCATTGAAGAGAAACTTGGCTCCAAATATGTCGAGAACCGAACAATGGAATTTGCAAAGTCCTATGAGGAAGCCAGTCCATCGACACCCATTTTCTTTATCCTATCACCCGGTGTGAATCCTTTGAAAGATGTTGAAGCTCTAGGAAAACAACTGGGATTCAATATGGACGACGGAAATTTTCACAATGTATCCCTTGGACAGGGTCAGGAAGTGATTGCTGAAGCTGCTATGGATGAAGCGGCTAAAAGTGGTCACTGGGTTGTCCTGCAGAATATTCATTTGGTTCGAAAATGGCTACCATCTCTGGAGAAGAAACTCGAACACTATGCCGAAGGATCACATCCAAATTACCGGGTGTTCTTGAGTGCTGAACCAGCTAGCTCTGCTGCAGCACATATTATACCACAGGTAATGGAATAGTTTATTCCGTAGAGCTTTCGCAAGGTAACCTTTGTGAACAGCAAAGACACAGGACAGAATAACTGGCTTTGAAAATACAATTTATATGAAAACCAAGACCTCTTTCTCTTCCACAGGGCATTCTTGAATCATCTATAAAAATCACCAACGAACCACCTACTGGCATGATGGCAAACCTTCACAAAGCACTGGATAACTTCACGCAAGAAACTCTAGAGATGTCCTCCAAGGAAGCTGAATTTAAAGCTATCCTCTTCTCACTCTGCTACTTCCATGCTGTTGTTGCTGAACGCCGCAAGTTCGGTCCACAAGGATGGAACAAAATCTATCCATTCAACGTTGGTGATCTCAATATAAGTGTATCGGTTCTCTATAACTATTTAGAAGGCAACGCTAAGGTTCCGTGGGAAGATCTTCGATATCTTTTCGGAGAAATCATGTACGGTGGTCATATAACCGACGACTGGGATCGTCGTCTCTGCATTAACTATCTGGAAGAATACATGCAACCCGACCTTGTCGATGGTGAATTATTTCTAGCACCAAGTTTCCCAGCACCACCAAACACTGATTACGCCGGGTATCATGGTTATATAGACGAAAATATGCCAGCGGAATCACCATATCTCTATGGCTTGCATCCGAATGCTGAGATTGGTTTCCTAACCATGCGAGCTGAAACTGTCTTTCGGACCGTCTTCGAGATGCAGCCTCGTGATGCAGGATCTGGTGGTGGTACTACAGTCACCCGCGAAGATAAAGTGAAACAAATTGTTGATGAGATTCTCGAAAAATTACCTGAGGAGTTCAATATGATGGAGATCATGAACAAAGTCGAAGAAAGAACTCCATATGTGATTGTGGCCTTCCAGGAGTGCGAACGAATGAATCATCTTACGAGTGAGATGAAACGCAGTCTAAAAGAACTCGATCTGGGATTAAAAGCGAGTTTTTTCACCTTACATTCCTCTTCCTTATTCTGAACTACCTGTTCTTCTAGGGTGAACTGACTATCACATCTGACATGGAAGAGTTGGAGAATGCTTTGTTCTTGGATCAGGTACCACCAATTTGGACTCAGCGAGCTTATCCGTCATTACTAGGATTGACTTCTTGGTTTGTAGACTTATTGTTAAGGCTAAGGGAATTGGAAACATGGTCAACGGATTTCGTGGTAAAATGGCAAACTTCATTCGTTGTACGAAATGTATTGATTTGCGTTTTTGTAGCTTCCATCATGCGTTTGGTTGGCCGGCTTTTTCAATCCTCAATCTTTGCTTACAGCCATTATGCAGAGTACCGCCAGACGAAATGAGCTTCCATTGGATAAGATGTGTCTACAATGTGACGTTACGAAGAAGCAAAAAGAAGATTTCACGTGAGTTGAAGCAATTATAGAACTGGTTTGACAGTTGTTTGATTAAATCTATTTTATTTACGGTGGTTAAATGTCAGGAACTGAATATTGTTTTGAATTAAAATGAGATCACAGCACTTCAGGTTGAACAAGTAACTTTTTATAGATACATTCAATTGCTGACGTTAATGCCCTCTGAGACACTATTTGATAAGAAATTGTTTATGCAAATTGGCAATAACTGGAACGATTTAAAAAAAAATTATATAACCAATAATCCAGTACGATTAGCGATTAAGGGAAACCTGTTTATTACGCCTTAAATACTTTGCGAGATCTAAACGTGATAACCAGGATACAGTAGATAAATAACTGAAAGTATTGAATGCACGAATATATTTTCGTGGGCTCTAATTTCCACAATCTGTCCAAACAGATGCAACTTTTCATTTCGCTTTCCGCCATTTGCTTTCGATGAGCATTAATTTTATCCATTTCTGGAACCTTAATACTGGGACTGAAAACCGATTTGGACTGTAGCATTGTTTACCATTTCCTTGATGTGTTCAAGACGTTGTAGCTGTTGAGTGGAAAGCATTTAAATCCTGATACAGCTCTTGGAAACCGAGGCTATAAAGAGTCGATCATCGGTTGGTTCATTTGCCACTTAAACGGTGTAGTCTAGATTGTATTTTTCAATGATTGTTCCTTTATTGAAGAGAGTACATCCCCTATCTGGTTATGTATGAAAAATAATTTTATTGAAGAGGCTGCCGCGGCTGGCTTTACTAACAGTCCTCCCTGTCAACCCAATTTTACAGCAAATTCTCGATTGTTCGTATCGTTTGAATATTGTGGCCGTAACAACAAAGACCGTTGTTACGTCCAACATTTCCCCGTCAAATCGCAGCTATGCGGTCCAAAAAGTACGCCACTCCTTGAGAATAACTTGGCTTCTATACATACTACAATTTTGCTTTTTGACATAGCCTCAGAGATAAAAAAAAAAAGACCTTCACCGGAAAAGATAATTTTGTGACCAAAATCTACGCCATTTTCCAATTCATTTAAAGCCCACACAAAAGAGCGAAAAATATGCAGATGGTGATTTTGGTTTAACTTTTGAACCAAACCTTTTAAGAAGCTTACAATCCGAGCCTAGTTGTTGGACTCCGTAATGGCGTGAGGTTATTGGGTTTTCACGCATACTTTTAGCAACATCAGCAATTTTTTCGCCTGTTTGACTATTCATAAACATGCTAGTGAACTCTCCTTGTGAGTTTCCTTGCACCAGCTGCTGAAAAGACTTCATTTAAACTAAACATTCTTTTCAAATTTCGCACAGTTTCTGCAAACTTCAAAATATTTTTTTAAGTATTTATCACTATTGATCCTTATTTTAAGCGGCTTTGCGGGGTGCTTGCCACATAGTTATTGATGTTAACTTCTCCTCCACCTTTATTCTCTTAATCATACCTGCTATTTGATAGCTCAAGATTCCGCAGTCATGAATCCTCACCACTCTATTCACGAGAAAGTCAATAGGGATTATTTCGACTAGGACGGAGGCTGCTTCATCCGATATTGTTTGGAAACTGCAAGTTGTTCCTATTGGGCAGAGCCTGAATGTTGCCGACAGTTTTCTCTTTTCCATCGTCGCTAACGCCGTCACCCAAATTGAGGCAGCATATAAGAGAACAGAGCGGACAACTCTAGATATCAATCCGCCTAGAGTATCCAGATCCGCCGTTGTTTGGTAGTATTCGAGAAAGGACTGCCTGCAGTTGTGCAGCCTTCTTGCTGTAGCATGGGCTTTAAACCTTAATCAATCATCGAGCATTACTCTAAAATATTTAACTGCTTCCTTGAATATTATAGTTTAGCTACCGACTCGAATATTCACATATTCACGAGCTTTTAGACTTGTTCTAAGAACAGTCTCAATTTTGACGTGTGCTAAACCGGCGGATCCTAGCTAGTCTTCTTTTGATTGCGATTCAGCTACCCACTTTTTACCTATTGATTTTGATGGGTTAGATTCTTGTGCACGATGTCGTCCTCTACTGCGTTGTCCCTCCGGGCTACCTATAGATTCGAAGACTCTGCGGGCCGGAGTGTTGGCGTCCATTTGCTCTGCATGTCCTAGCCATACCAAGCGACTGATGAGTAGTTTTCTGACTAGGTAGATGTTGCTGTACAGCTTTTATATTTTATCGTTTAATCTTCTCCTCCAAAGCCCTTTAACGCAAATGGGACAGAATATTTTACAAATAATTTTTCTCGGATCGACCGAGGATATCTTCATTACCTTTCAATCCATGGCAAAGAATGATTAAAGTCTTTTCTAGATCCTCCTTTATTCATCGGAATAGGGCCTTACTACTCGATTGCCTTCTCAGCCCAGAGAAACAGCGATTGGCAAGTTTTTTTTTTTTTTTAAATTTATAGCAGAGCCAACAAAGTCTCTTACTACCTCAAAGTTATCGTCGTCGACTGTGACGTTGTGCCCAATTTGCCGCTCTCAGCGACATCGGCAGCCACAGCCGTGATATTCTCGGCCGAACGACCAGTCCGGTGGCGGCCACGCCCCCATGGTCTCCTGTGGTTCCAGTCTGTTCGAGACGAGTAGCTAAGCGCCGGAATGTTTGCCCAGTTGGCGCGACACGATTAGGAAATCGACGTCGAAATTCACGCTGCACTAACAACACCGACCGATTATTGGTCAAAAATTGTTCAAACAATTATTTCACGCTCTTGCGGAGTACAGCGCTCCATTGCTTGTCTGTTTGTATACTGCAGCTGTCTAGTTCACAAATGTCAAATATGATTGACGTAGGACGCCATTTGGAAAAATTATAACATCTTCCGATAGGACGATTAATTTTGGGCCACCTTGTACTTTGTTGTCCTTATTTTCCGCTAAACTCATTTTAGCAGCTTCCGTTTCAATACTAGCAAACAGACCAGTGACAGCCCGTTGTGTTTATGTCAATATAGCCGGCGTACGGTAGTAGACAGACAGGCAAGATTGTGCCTTCGGTGTGTGCTTGTGCTCTTTGGCCATCGTTATTGATTTAAAGTGTTAACAAGCATTTTGAAATGATACCCTTCAATTTGCATAACTTAATTGCATCATGATCTAGTCTCATGCCTTATTTTTTAATTACATATATTGTTTATATGAACTGGCATAAGCAGCTATTTACGATTCATCTGATTACTGTCGATTGGTCTATCGTTTGTTCTTAATTTGTTTACTTGCTAGCATTTTTCTATTGCAACTGATTTCATAATTACAGTACCGCACCACGAGAAGGCGCCTACGTTCATGGTATATTCATGGAAGGCGCCAGATGGGATATTCAGCAGGGCATCATTATGGAGTCACGACTCAAGGAGCTCTACCCGCCAATGCCGGTCATAAATATTCGGGTGAGTTTGTCTGCGTTTTAGTTATCATATTCGCAGTTGGATCAGTCTCGTTTGCAATTCATTAAGAGGCGCTATTGCATTGGCAACGTATTGTGTCCTAAATTCTGACCAAATGAATTTCAAATTTGCAATCGGAATTGGAATACACGTAAATATGTAAATGTTTTCTGATTTTTTTTTCAGGCTATCACTCAAGACAAGCAAGACATGAGAAATATGTATGAGTGCCCGGTGTATAAGACTCGAACGAGAGGACCAACTTATGTCTGGACATTTAATCTGAAGACGAAGGATAAGCCTGGCAAATGGACGCTAGCTGGAGTGGCCTTACTTTTGCAAACTTAGATCATAATATGTAAATGTACCGTTTCCTTCATTGTTATTTGTGTCTGTCGGATTGTGAGGAATTTTTCGCTTAACGCCTGCGCTCTATATCACACAGCTCTATTCTACACAACTGCTCGGTAGTTATATTTTAAAGTCCTCAAGAGGTTTTCTTATGCACTGAGGTATGAGGTACGCATTTCGGTTTCATATGAAAATCAGGATTTCTACTTCTACCTATTAAGCAAACCTTGAGACGGTGGAAAAGTAGATCCAACTTTAAATGCAAGAACTATATCTATCGCTGAAAGTTTTTCTCCTAACACTGATAAGGAAGGACTTACATACATATGTTCATATATATGTATTATGCAAATTCAGATTATTTGGCATGTTTAACAGTACAGCTTAAGAGTTTCCTCTTATTCCTGATATTGTCCAACGTATTGCTTACCACTTTTTAAGCTTAAAGTTCTTTTGAAATTTTATTGACTCAGTGGCCAACAGTTTCTCTCAAATATCATGGAAGTGCCTACATGCGGCCTCATAAGCCAGCTAATTTGTTTTGTAGTGACTATAGTCATTGCTCATCTAATGCCGTAGGTGGGATCTTTGTGAGTAAGCAAAGAAAAGTTTGCTGAGACACAACTTAGAGAGAAATATCCCGGAAAGTCTTGCAGCTTAATTTTATTTTATTCATCCAGCTTCACAAAGAAGTCACTACCAAGAGCCCTCATTTAATTGATGAGGACATTCAATTTCTTATTCGTTTTTGTATCTCCTTAAGTTGCCACTCGACTTCTCCAGTTGATAACGTAACCGAAACGAATGCAATGAAGTGTACTTTTTATAGCTTAAAATGTTCGAGTAAGCCTTATGAAGTCCGTAGTAAATCATTTTCAGCACTTCAAGCGAGGAGGTGAACTGAACTTCACCATTGTATTATAACTCCAGAACGTTTCGCATGAATTCCAATGTCGCAGTTTCCTTGCAACTACTTCTAAGCAGAGGAATAGATCTCTTCTTGGCAAAGACTGACCATAAGCATCTCGCAGTTCGACATGTGCCCTATTTCTGACTTCTACGAAATCAATTTGTTTACAGTACTGATTGAAATCATCACTTACTTCAGTTACGAGACCCGTGGAGAGTCTCTGCCTGAAACAGAGTTGTCTTCCATCCTCGCCGATCCCGGATACGCCATATGCAGTTGTCAAGGCCAAACGCCCTGGTATCTTCGACAGCTTAGTTTTTAAAATAGAATTTCGGTCATCCTGGTTATCTTGAGTCTAGGGGCTAGGATTCTCTTGGCCGGAGCATTGTTGTCCATGCACTCGATGTGAACGAGACAATGTATGATAACTTTTAGACTACATCTAGGTCCAAAAATTCGACGAAAAAGTCTCACTCATAAGCGTTGGTCTGCTTTATGATTTTGCTTATCGTTCAGCACTTGGTGCAGTGCAGCAGAACTGGCAGCGCTGGCACTTTCCAAGGGTCACTTGTGAAGCTGATGCTGACACCGAGCTAGATTAACTACTTTCTACGCGATGGACAGACAGTGTTTTTTTGATGATAAAATATATGTGTGTACATATGTAGGTAGTTGGTTTTGCCCTCGGTCACCTAAAAAACAACTCCTTTCGGCTGTTCATCAACTGCCGTGAAAGCATCTACTACGGCACGCTGGGTGCGATCAATGTTGTCGACACCCCAGCAGTTAATCGGATCCTTGTTACCACTTACTTTAGCTACTATCTGCTCCAGCACAAGATTGAAGAAATCACTTGCGCATTTCCTTGTCGAAAGCCAGTACCTTCCTTAAATAATTCAGAAAATCGACTTCCAAACTGCACACTGCATCGCGAATTCTACAGCATTACCCGACATATGTATGTAGATGAAATGAATTTTGGCGAGATTTCCAATTCAGCCATCGCCTTATAAAGCACCAGACGGGAATGATATCGAATATCTCTTTGAAATCGATGAAATCGCATTTTCAAGGAATTGCTTTAGAACGAAAATGTGGTCTACCGTCGATCTAGCGGAGCGTAAACTAGACACGCTGGTATTTCACAATCACATTGTACAGTAGATAGGATCTTACATGCAGCATTAAACAAATAAATGCCTCGATAGTTAGTGGAAGACATACGATCGCCTTTTTGAAGGTGATATTCCATTCATTGGACATACTTTCGCCCACCCGTACTTAATTGATGATTTGGTGATTGCTCCCTAGCACAACATCTATTTTTGAAAAGTTGCACCTACATATAAGCCATTATTCTTCCTACGCTAACCTCTTCTATATTGGAGGAAACAATTACTTCTTTGGTGGCTAGAACTAGGTTCTCTTCTTGGCCTATCACTCCTTCGGCCCTATGCCCATCCGGCAATTGCTGAAAGTGCTGCTTAAATACATCTAAAGTTCCGTATGAATCGGTGATTAAGGTCCCTTCACTATTGCAGAGACTCTCTTTATAATGGGAGACTCTATATGCCCTCATCTTCGCACGTAGGATTTTTTTTATCCTTCCTTCTGGCTTAATACTGTTCTGCCGCTGCTCTTGTTTAACGTTTCAGCGCTTTACGTTGTACATCTTCTTATACATCATAAAACACTCAGGTGTTTTATGTAGTATCTAACTATTCCAACGTTAAGTGCTTCCTTTTCGCAGCTTCTTCTCGTTAGGCAGTCGGGCTCTGAATCTAACTGCTGAGAAATAATGCTGTGAATCCACGTTTACCCCTTGTACGTGTGCACATTCAGGATATTTGATGAGGATCTCGCATCGATCAGCTATTTGATTGGCGGGTCGACCACACAGGCCGAAAATATTTTACTTTTCGATTATTATTCCCAAATACTTCGGACAGGCATTAGCATCAGTAAGGACATAAGAAAATCCCTCCGCGACAGGGTCTTCTGCGTAACTAGTACCGTGTACACACATTAGGCTGATGTTACAGAAAATGGCTTTGTTGCTGGTTGCAGCCAGACAATCGCTTTCCGGCCTAAAGTCATTAACTCTAGGTTTTCGTACTCGCATCCTACCATATGCAACCATTTCTATTTATCGTCCTGAATTGCAGTAATATCTGCCCTGATTACCTCCAAAAAAAAACTAAGCGCTGCAAATAAATAGTTCGCGGAATTCATTGACTTACAGTATTCATACCAATCCGACTGGCATAAATTCACCTATTAACAGAGCACATTGTTATTTAGTAGTTAGAAATGCAAAACTTTGTCGCAAAAAAATATAATTTATCTGCAAACTACAAACAACAATCGAATTCCACTGAATTGCAATTCGAATTCAAAAACCCAAACAGTCAACACATTATGGGCCTACCTCTATTACAGATAAGCCGCGCCGCTTAAATCCCCTCATACCGCATTTCATTCAAAATAAATTTCGTCGGAATATCAATTGGATTTGTCTCAGACGCGCCTCATTATACTAGAATCAGAGCATCTCAGTTCAGCGGTGAACGTGATTTGATTTACATCGACCCATAGCCTAACAGAAACCAGTGATCTCACACAAATTTTAAATTTTAAATCGCCCCATCATACCCGTACGTACATCAGCAGAGAACCTCTTCCCGATGACGTACTAACAATCGATGAGAGAAAGTCGCTTGTTATCGATTTCATTCGTAGAAAAAAAAAATCACAACAAATACATCAACGTCATAAGTGTTTAATTTATCATCCAAGTATCTTCAACTGGTAAAGGTACTTTTTTTTTCCTGCTCTTCTTGTGTTTATAAATAATTCATCCAGATACAATTATTCTCAATTTGATATGTGCCTCCTCCGAATCGATCGTGTTGTTTATACATAGATACATAGATATAGACACGTACGGTCGTTCGTTGTACATCGTGCTCGTCCGCTGTGGCGTTTTTTTTTTTTTTTTTCTGTCTCAAATTCAAATTCAATACACCACATCTCTATGTATGTAGATACAGTCCTCTTATCTGGATGTGTGAAAACGTCAAAATACTAGTGTCCGCGGAGTATGAGACAAAAAATATATAAAATTAGGTACCGATCGCATATTGACGTTGAAACGTTGTTGAGTCCAAACTAAAAGGCGGCATCTACGGCACACGGATATCTTCTTCTGGCCACTCATCTGCGCATACGTTACATACACAGTATCTGTGAGGACACTGAAAACAAATTCGCGCTGAGCAAACTAAATATTAAAAAAAAAATACGAAAAATCGCGAAATCTTAGAGTTCTCGCAAACTATCTTCTATCCATTTGGAGTGAGTGAGTGTATTGAGGTTCAAATATTTCTTCTTTTTTTTTTTTGTTTTTGGACGCAGTTGCCAAAAGCCAATGCTCCTCTGAAGTGTTTTGGAACGAAAGTTTCGCGATTGGTCGGTGGACTTGTGTATATTAAAAAGAGAGATACATAGATATAACTTGAACGCGGTATCGGGATCCGATCGATCCATCCGATTTTTGGTGTGCGAAGGCTGAAGGTACATTGATTCATTGTTGGGCGAAAAGCGATAGTGGTGTGTCATTAAACGTTTTCCTATCAAAAAGTGCGGAGTTCAAATCGAATATATACGCGAACGTATAAACAAAAAAATTCGAATTTATTGCCACTGATTAACGTGGAAATAAAATTTAATTGACAGAGAAAGATTCTTTTTTTTTTTTTCCTTCGATTTCTGTTTTTGTTTTGTTTTTTTTTTTCCCCTGTTTTTCTTTCTTTTGAATTCGTTTGTTTGTTGAACGATTTTTGCTGGATTAATCAAAAATGAAGTTTATCTGCGTTTTACTTGCACGTAAGTATCTGCAATAATTATGTACTGGATTTTATTACATTTTAATGGTGAACTTTGTGTGGCGCCAGTTGAGGGATTGCACAGTGGGTTTTGTTTTTTGTTCTATGGAAGATGCGCCAAAAATCCATAACTTTTGAAATAATATGATTTGATAAATAAAATCGACTGTTTCGTAAACAAGACATTATATTTTATAAGAAAAATAACATAATAAGTTAATTACATAAGCACAGTTACAAAGAGAAGAAAAGGAAATTCAACTAAAATAATGTAATGAAAATATATTCTTAGGAAATTTTAAAAACAATTGAGAATAATTTAAAAAATCGAGTTCGGGTCTAAAAACTAAATTAAAATATAAAGTTAACGTTGTAGGTACTCAAGAGAAATAAGAACCATTCATAGTATTACTTTTGTTTACAAAATATTTCCAAATATGTCTTTTTAGTTAAAAAAAAATAATATTAATAATACGTCGGATTAAAAATATAATAGTAACTGTGCATAAATAATTACAATAATTTTTTTATATTCTAAATCTTCAGAAAGCAGAGCTAGAACATCCTTGGATATACTTCTTTTTTTTTTGGGCTAGTTTTCTTAAGCCTGTTACATAGGTGTTGGCGCCGTGGCTCAAGTGGTTAGTGCGTTGGATCACTGAGCGGAAGGTTCGAGGTTCGAATTCCAGAGAACACCAACAAGTTTATTCACGGTCACACCTCTCGCGAATGTCTGGCAAACGTCCGAGAGTAATAACTGTCATGAGAAAGCTTTTCAATATGCCTTTTGGATATGACGCTAACTGGTAGGTCCCTTCCATAAGTGTAGGTCCCTTCCATAAGTGTGAAAAATATAACACGCACAACATGAATGGTCGCGAGAAGCTAGGCCCTGGACCACATACATATGTACATACGTCCGTTGCGCTAAGTATTTGTATTATTTGTTACATATGTAGGTGTCAGAACTTAAAAGCAAACGATTCAACAAGTTTTGGTTGGTCTTCTATATCCTGGAAGTTTTCTATGTGTGATTTAGTCTAGAGGACTTCATGTCTTAGTTTTTAGCCTCAGTCGCCTCTTCAGACTCAACTCGCCTATAGGCAAGAGAGCATTCTCCATGGATAAGTATCTTATGGACAGATGCCGGAAGGTAATACCTAGGATATGTGGCGGGCAATCTTCTACCAGTTTCTAAAGCAAAGTCGCTAAATTCACATGCATCAATATTATATCCCGAAGACATGGCTTTTAATATAAATAGTAGAACATCTATCGATTAGATCCTTCTCGAGATCTGTTATCTCTGCAGAAATATGATTGTTTTCAAAAACATTCCTGCGGTATTTCCATCGTTAGATGTGCCACTACCGCCCGTTTTTGGCGGATCTGCAATCAATCCCAATTTTGTTTTAATATCGAGAATATTTGTTTATCCGGCTATTGGTCGCTTTATTCAGGCCAATAAGTGGTCGTCTGTGAGTCGTTCGTACGAGTACGGTAGTAAAGCAGTGCGTTAACGCAATCGAGAAATCCTCTTAGGATACAGATAATCATGTCCAAGGAATTTGATATAACAACCAAATCCATGTCAAGGCCAATTCGGGATGATCTGCATATGAAACTCTATCGTCGGTCCACGGGTTAGACTGGAAAGATGCAAGCAACTTTTCCAGTGACAATGGATAATGGCCATGAAAATCTTCTGTTTACGGATGAGAAAATTTTTACCGTTGTCAGCAAATAATAGAATTATTCTACGTTATCTAAGGATGCGAAAAAGTTGTTCCAAGGTTTCAACGTGGCCCTCATCCCGCTTCCGTAATGGTTTGGTGGGGAGTCTCTCACCAAGGTTTCATATCCCTCCTCCATTTCTGCAAAAAAGACGTGAAAACTGGTGCATACGTTTACCAACAAAATGTGCTAGAGGCTGTTGCGAAGGGTTTGACTAAAACCCTTTTCAATGAAAATAGATGGATCTTCTAGGAAGACTCTGCTCCAGCGCACAAGACCAAAGTCGCGCAGAAGTGGCTCAGGGTCAATATTAATTAATGGTTTTATATCAGCAGAAGATTGGCCGTCGGGCAGTCCAAATGTTAATCAACTGAATAACAGTTTGTAGTCAGAATTGGACACAATGACTTGCAACACTCCTCACAAAAATTTGGAGAGCTTCAGAGCAGAATTGACCGCAGCGGTATCAACGATGCCCATGGTAACCGTGCTTGTCGCTAGAGTCCAATGGCCACAAAGTTTGAAAGCTCGTGTTAAAACAAAAAGCAGGCATTTCGAGTGAATCCAATTTTTTCCAAAAATCAGTATTTTCGTCCAATAAGTGAAACAATATCTATTGAATACAAAATCAATGCATTTTTTTTTTATTTGTAACAGAATTTATGTCAGAACTAGGTATACGCCTGCGCAACACTTCAACCTAAATTGTACCGTTAGTGGGTGATTGTCGGTGATAAGTTTGGTTTGGTTGAAAAACTGGACTTAATGTTGATATCTAAGATACCATTTTATCATTACGTAAGGAACAGGGATATATTAAAACTTTACGTAAAGTTACAAGAAAAGGAAAAAGAGGAACTTAAAAGTCTTCTGGGTTGTAACAGTATAAAATTAAAAATAAGAAACTAACATTTACTAACGAGGTACCAAAGTCCTGTGCAAACCTTGCTCTTGAAATTCCATTATAAATAATTTGCGTAAATTTAACTGTTAAACTAATAGATTGTACTTTAAATTGATTTAATATTCACTAATTCTGACATATGGGGAGTCACGTGATACGCTCACTTCAGACGGGAAAACAAAACTGATAACAAGTGATATTTATGACGAAATACTTGTAACAGTAAATAATGAACTTTTCTCTACTATATATGTATGTATATACTGTTACTTTTTTATTTTTGTTGTATGCGACAAACCACAGTGGAATGGGTTGATTATTAAGGTTTCATTTTTATGCAGTGTTGCAATTATTAATTTTTTTTAACTAAGTGAAGATGTTGTGAGTACTAAAAACGCAGTCTGTAGTGATGACACAAAGTTTTCTAATTCGAAAACAGTTTTACAAACTGTGTATGTGTCTACCGACTGGACTAAATTTAAAACTAAATTTTATAAAGTGCGACAGAGACTTATTAGAATCTTGTCTGTGACACCAAAGCGAGTACAAAAGTTTGTCCAGTTGTCCAGCAAATTTTTGAAATGAATTTATGAAAAATTTAGAAATTCTAGGTTTCGCCCAAATCGCGTCCGGTATTGGAATGACTAGACATTGGTAAAGTTAGGAAATACATTTTCAGCATTTTTGTTAGTTTTTGGGTTTGCATCACGCAAGAAGCTTGCAAAGACATCAAACCAATTCTTTGGGAATTTCTAAATAAAAACCATTAAGGCGATCGGTAGACGCCATTTTGCAAAAGTGAACCAATCTCCTAATCTCCAATTTCAAACACATCCTTCTATGGAATTTCTCGATTCTTTTCTTTTGCGGAATTGTCTTTCGAAAATCAATTGAAGTAAATTCAAGTCAGTAAGACTAGATTAAACCTGGGATTAAGGATCTAGTACGCCGCTTTCATAAAAATCATTTTAATGCCTTTAGGAATATTTCTTTTATATCGCGAGAACCAGCAAATTCTGAAGATATAGGGTGTAGAAGGACAGACCTACCTTGCGTATGGAGAACCAATCAAACCAAACTGTGTAGAGTTATTTCTAGATGCTGCCACTATTCCAGCTAAACTTCTAGGGTTATTCCTGCCTAAATACAGGAGTATTATGTATGTGAGTGTTTCAAGAATAGTTAAGAACAAGAACCAGGTTCTTTCCGTTAATTAAAAGCAGAGCTGTTAAGAGTTCTATAGGACACGACGATAATATGTATTCCGACAGAGCATGCATTTTTCTTGCAGCCCGTCAAAAATTCCGCAACTTAAAGAAATTCCGATCAACATGTATGAAAGTGTGATGGTACCCATTATCGAAATATTTTTCTGTTGGAAGAAATCGCAGAAAAATCAATGACAGCTGTAAAAGATCGAAGCATTTCAGACCGCCATTATAGCGAAAATAGTAACACTCCAATTTTGTACGAATCGGAGACAATTCTATTATAGTCTTGCTCTGGGAGTAAGAATCACAATCAAATACCAAAAAGAAAAAAAATTAAATTATAATTCTTTCATAAACAGCCACAGGTCACAGCTTCGTGTAAACGTCCGCGTAGTGTGTATTATATTCTTAAGGTCCGTCCAGACCAAACAAAGCATTTCAGAAACATTTCTAAATACATTTTCTATTTCTGTTTGTGAAAATAAAAATAAAATTGTCACGAAAGGCCTAGAGTAATGAGGATACCCTTAGTTGAATTAAATTGTATGAAACGAGAAGAGTTTTCTGGGATCCGCAATACTTTCTATGACTCGAACCTAATCCTTTCACTCAACAAATTGATTGGAATATAACCTTAAATTAAATTTAGATGGATGCAGAGTACAGCGCTGCATAGATCAATGGTTTTTTCAACCAATTATCTGTTGCGTCTGATTATCTAAAATTACGCTAAACGCATTTCCTTACTTAACATTATAAAGGATGTTATTTCACCTCCTTGTTGAGGCTTGGGGTCGATGTTACCTATCTTGCTTGTACTTAAACGTACATTTTGATGGAGAAAGGCCGAAGGTAGCATTGAGGGTAGTTATTTGGGATTTCAATTTCTTATTCCAAGCGTCCTGGCATCGTCAATACATTGAGTTCTCCCTCGTCCGCTGTGCCTGTTGTAAAGTGGTATGTACTCCATTAATATTTTTCTTGCGGCACGTGCGGCTCAAATCCATTCTGCGACATGGTCAGACCATTGGAGGTGTTCCACCCTTAGGAATTTTACTACGTTTCCTCCACAAAGTTGAAGTAACTCATGCGATAGTAACGTTGTCACCCAATTTGGTACCAAGTATTTTTCATAAAAAAATTCTTTCGGAGATCTGTTCATCCGCTGTTGTCATGGACCACAACTGAAAGCTGTAAGCAAGCTTAGATCTCACGATCATCTTATAGATCCAAATCTAGTATTTCCTCAAGATCAACACCGACTTAAAGAGTTTAAGGTCAACATAGCATGCCTTGTTTGTTTAGGATGGTACTCCACTCTGTTTAAGCTTTCCATATGTACTTACTATTGACCTTTGATTGTTGTGTACCAAGGCAAGCCAATGCAGAATCCTTAGAGGTTCGGCAGCAAAAGTATGCAGTATCACTCTGGACTTAAAGTCATATCATAGTCAAGTTACGCTTTCTGTTGTAAATTATTTCCTGAGTCAATTATTTTGCGAAATCCAACGATGAATGAATTCAAAATCCCAACTACTTTGAAGAAGTAATTCCTCTCAACTCTAAAGCATGTGTAACTATTCGCTAAACAACTGCTGACCGAATCAGTTAATTTTGACATTGCTGCAATTGATTGCAATTTCAAGAAGAATTTTTTTTGTCATAAACTCCAGTCAACTAGTTTTGCAGTTAATTCACCGGTTCTCGACCAAAATTGCTACCAAGGATGAAACTTAGGTTCAATATTTTGATTCGGAAGCAAAGCGGTAATCCACCCCTGTCATTTTCAAACGACGTTTGTCGTGATTGACATGTCGTAAACGTCACATGGAATCAGAGTGAATATCATGCTACTGTCTCCATACTTTAATGATGATGATTTTCAGAAAACTAAACTGAATAATAATCACAAAGGGGACATTCATGATTCTAGATACTAGTAGTCAACTGGCTTGATGTTCTCAAAACTCTAGTCGTCAGTCTAGTCGCCATTTTTATACAAACAACTTAGTCTCCCATTGGTCCTTAAATCCACACATTTGAGATTAAAAGAAAACAAGTTGTCCATAACGTATACTTGTCAAGCCGACTTTATTTATCGTTTTCTATTCGAGAACAGAAGTATGTACATACATATGCACATATATAAATCTGCATTCTCTCCGCCCTGTTGTTCGAAAATGACAAACATCCATTTGTAATTTTTTCTCATAAATCATGATTCCGTAAACAGAAACGTCGTAACAAACGACAATTTCTGTCGTCAGCTTTTTGGTTGACAACAGCTGCAGGGTAGCCAAGGCCCTTTTCTAAAACAACAAAAAACATAGTTATCGAGCTTAGTACACAAAGCATTTGTTCGAAAAGAAGATTTTGCAACCAATATAGACGTCATTTTCGAACTAATTTAAGGGGCGAAGAGAAGTGGAGTTGTATCTTGCAAGCAAGAAATCAGGGGTCGTTACAGAATATTGTTCTCAGAGAAGTGTTGAGGTTATGCGGTTTTCAACCACACTTCGGTTATCAGCACCGTTTTGCACACTGGAAAAGGGTTACTGACTGGTGGTGCCATGGACTAGATAGAGTCTAGTTGCATCTGGGCTTTATTTTTGTTTTAACGCTGGTGCTCCTCAAACTGTCCTTGTTTTCGAAAATCAGCATGAAAAAACCATGCACCATCAATTGAGAGGGTCAACTATTTTTATTTTAAAATTTATACTATTTTTGCAATGAAATTGATTTTAAACTAGCTCCCGCTTAGAATTTTACTTTACATATGTATGTTTTTGACCACTAATGGTCAAAGAATTTACTAATTCTTGTCATAACAATGCCAGAAATTCTATGCCTGGCGCCGTCTTTCTTAGTATAAACTTTGTCAAAAATCCATTTTAATAAGTATCTTCTAATGGAACGTGAGCATCATAAAATATCTCATGATGAAAGAACATAAATAAATATTCGCAATCATGTGCGTTCGAAGGCATCACATACTCACATACATATGTATACGTACGTTTTAAACAAATAAAAAACATAACTTTTTCGCATAACGCCACTCCCACTCGTGACACGCGAAATTGTCCGAACGCACATACCAATCCAAACCGCAAAAATGATCCAAAAAAATCCAAAACATAAAAAAAAGATACAACATCTTCCTGTCACATAAATGCGAGGCATAACTCTCCCAAGGATTTCTGCTGTTCATTAACATATTCACCGCACCAGATCAAAAGATATTTATGTGTCCGTCTGCGAACGGCAAAAGATAAATCAGCGTGACGTGTCCATTAGAACTTTTGCATGTTCCATCTGCCTGTCAGAAAGCCTGTCGCTTTTCGTTTTTTTTTTGTTTTTTGGAACATTTGCGATAGCGATTTTTTGGCCGTCGGCCAAAATGGTTGGCGGTGCGATTATTGAATAAATAATATCTCCCTCCTCATCCCCTAGGCTCTGTGGACGAATATAAATTTTAACGCGTCTGGCTGGCTTTTTTTGGGATAGTTCAATAGCCAGCCGCTGACAGAATTATGATGGAAATTTTGCACGTTTGCGAAAGATGTGAGTTCATGCGAAAATGTGCGATTTCTAATTTTATTCACTTTGATGGACCTGCTATTTCGGTCCGAAAGCAGACGAAGAAAATATTTTATTTTCTTCTCTTGTTTTTGGAAAGGATATACTATATACGTACAAAATTATATTAGGTAGTGACTAATATGTATTTTATTATTGGACACACATACTTTTGTTGTCATCGCGATAACCTTCATTTTTTCAGTTGTCACATATACTTTCGAATGCTGGTACCAGTCCTGGAAACAATAAGCCCAACGTTCCAAAGCATTTCTTAAACACGGCAATCGTAGGCCTCCAGCCCAATCACCCACACATTTTATCGTTTATGAAGGGGAATAAAATGAAGTCAAGCAGATAAGTCATGAACGTTGGAAACGGTCAGAAACTCAATAGATTGAAACACGACGTAATACTACGTGGCCGTGATGGAGAATTCAGACTCTTGGTCTGACACTATTCAGTATTGGCCGTAGGATAATTTTTTTTTGCAGAAAAATCGCAGCATGAGCCGTAACTCGAAAGAATGTGGCAACCATTATTTTGCCAAAGCTCCGTACACACTTAACTTTTATTGGCTTACTGTCTCCTAAGAAGTTTCATTGTCACTTGGTTTCTAGCTCATAGCAGTAAATCCAAGTTCCATGATCGGTGATAATGGTTGAACACATCTTTCGACCGGTCTTGATCGAAGTTTCTGACTTTATTTCTGCTCCAGTCAACGCCTTCTTTTTCAACCAATTTAAGCGATACCAAGCACCAATCTTCCTAAAGGTCAAATGGTCATGGATGGCTCTCTAGTCCTGTAAATATTCAAAAACTTTGACGAAATATTTAAAATTTTATATAATCAAAAACAAGAGTGATCCAAATTGAGAATCCGAGCTCTTTTTTAAAAAAGGATATCATAGCATTTTTCCATTTGATCGAAAATTTATTTCATTATTTACTTAAAGTAATTAAATGGATGGTACCTTTTTTATCGATCCTGACGCTGCATTAACTTCCTGCAGCTCTAGTACTTAATCTGTATAAATTCTTCGCTGTCTATGATCTCTGGGTTTCAGTTCTTGTGTTAGCAGAGTCTTATACAGGTCTAACTGCAAATCTTGATTCAAAATGTGCCAAAGAGAGCCAAAAGACAAGCCCAAAAGCTACGAACGCCGACGAACCGCTAATTCCTGGTCTTCAGCCACGCTGTCACTTACAGCAGTAATACTTTTGACTGAATGGATGCTACGGTGAGGCTTTACCTCTCTTCAATCTTTTCAGTCTCCTACATTTGTTGTTCACTACGTCGCGAATTACTTAAATTGACCAAAATATTCCCGTAAATTTCGGTACACAGTTCCTATAGAATTGTTATTTCTGTAGAACAATTGAACAATTTTAACGCGTTGAGCGGTGGTCAAACGATTCATTTCGTAAGTCTGTTCTTACAAATTAACATTTGACACTTTCGAAACAGGTGCTCATTGACAGCTGCTTGATTTACAGTGCTGCCAACATGGCAGCTCGAATTGGATCACCTTTTATTTGGGTCTACACTACTTAAAATGAAAATAAATATCATGGACATACTATGTACCTTTTATAGTTTAGGAGCTAGAAAATGGTGAGAGATAAATTGTTCCATGATCTATAAATTCTCCATGAAAATGTAAATGTCAAAGCAAAACAAATTTTCCACTGGAGAAACCAATCACTTCTTTGACTTTTGGAGGGATCTTTGGTTTACATAAATTGCTGTTGCCGTTGCTTGGCCCCAGGTTTCGGAAACGTTGACAGACACGAAATTCGAGACAGAAAAACAATTATTCAACAGTCCAAAGAAAGCAGAATATTGCAGGTCCAATGTTTTCTATAATTTGCTTCCAGTTTACAATGATATGTTTTAAGAACTGCTCGACTAAGCCTAGGAACATTGCTCTATATCTCGGATCCATATTTTTGTATTCTAGACCTATATATGTAAGTATCCGAATTTATTCCTTATAAGATATTTTGGGTTCAAGTATTTCAGATGTTCAAATTTTTTAAGTGGACACCGTGGCTTCTCAAATCGGTTTTCGGATAAGGCGTTAAACTATAAGTTCCTTCAATTTTTATGACAAAAATATATGAGTAGCACACACAACACAAATAGTCGAGAAAAGCTAGGCCTTGAAACGCACGTGGTCTGTTCGTCCAAATTTTGTATTTCTAATTTTGTATACCATAACTCTTGCAGAGTATTGCGAATCCTTTTATTAATTATTGTCAGCGCTAATTATTCTCTCTGTAGCGAATTCAGAATATTAATATGACGACCGTAGGGTCTCGCAATTTAACATCCAAATTCTCTGAAACTGTTCGCTCTGTGTGCTGCGATGTTTTATATGTGTAGATCCAAAGGTAGAGGAAGATACTGTAAGATCATGTGACGGTGTTGAACATAGAACGCCTACATGTTTAGTTTCCAGTTAAGCTTAAGATTCAGGATGACTCCTTGGTATCTATCGGTGCGTAGTGTGCTTGGTTGGCCCCTTAGTCGTGGAAGGATAGGATCAAGCACTTAGTAGTTTAAAAGGCATCAATTCATTCTCTAATTCACAGAGAGAACACAAAGAAGGGTACATTTCTAACACCAAGTTTACCACCTGACCAAATTGATGACTCTTGAAAGGATTTTAGACATGAACGTAAGCCATAATAGAGTTAAGAAATACCAAGCTTCGTTGCAGGCTATATTGTCAAAACTATCTTTCTCGTAAAAAAAAAAAGAAAAATTTCTCATCCTAATCAACGAGTCTAGTGACAGCTTGTCTAGAAAGTCCATCCAACACATTGCTAAAATTACGTAAATTAATAAAACCAACGTCTGATCTCACTATAAACTTTAACTGATAACAGTAATTATAGAAATGATGTATTACCATCAGACCTACTAACCGTTGAATACGCTATTTCACACTCTAAATTGTGATAGTAAATATGTATGTAATTAAAATAACATCGAAAAAGAAAAGGCGAAACGAAACGAAACCGACTCACACTGCCTGAGGAAAGACAATTACGCTAAATAATTCGCTTATCATTGATTAATTGAACACGATGACTGGGAGTCGAGGTCGTTCCACTACTTGCTGAGTAATGTGTTATTTCCCAGAAGAATACATCATCATCATCATCCCATCCTCATCAGCTGAATATCAATTCACGTGCTATATTACTTGACCCACAAGCCAAGTAATGTCCTTAGAATTTTTCCACTAGAAGGGGTGTGCTCAACACATGTGCATACGTATCTATATATGTACATATGTACTGTAACCAAGAGACATCATGCATCTTGTAATCGTGAATTATTTTCTTTGTTTTGAAAATGAAACACGATTTTTGTTTTTGTTTTCAACGAGATAAAGGCATATGCATCCGTACATACGAGTAATATATATTGAGTTGATATAAAATTTTTTTTTGTACATAAGTTGGTATAGAAACATTTCCTTAAACAAAGCGAAAACGTTTTAACCAGAAATAATTTTTTTGAATTCTGAAAATTGTATCCCTGTACTTGAATCTTGTTGGTTTGGCATTGAAAAAATTAGTTTTCAACCATTTTGTGACGACAATCGTTTATCGTACGAACTATATCCTTTCAAGCATATCCTGTTTGCTTCAGGTACATTACCTGAAATAGTATATGACCAACAGCGGTATTTATAATATGGTTGTTTGATTACCATTTAATATACATATTTTAGGAATGTTCGTGAATTTAAAGGTTTCGAAAAATCAGACTTAGAGATGATATACTCAGAGAATCCTGTCAAGCGTTTAATAATTTTATTTTTCAATGAATGAAATCATTTCGTTAATTTTTTTTAGCCTTCATAAAAATAATTCTCTACTTTGCGTTCAAAATGCCCGTTTACGGCTACCTGGAGTGAGTCATCGTCATTAAATGTTTTCCACGTAAGTCTCTCTTTAAATTTGGACAGGTGCGTGTAAAAATCGCTGAGTGCAGGGTGGGAAGAAGAACAAGCCACATAACTACATTTCTGCGATGACAATTTGAGCCTTATAAACAGGTGCATTGTTATGAAATAAGAAAACGCCTTTTGTTAATCATTAATTTTTAATAGATTCGCTTAAGTCCCTAAACACCGTTTTCATGATTTTCCCAGCCGATGGTACGACCTCAAACTTCTTAGAGCTGGCTCACACCTGTTACGCCACTGCATGAACCCAATTCTTTTTTCTTTTACCGCTACTTCACTAACACGGGATTCTTAGCCTAGTATACTTAGTACATTAACATGTACGTTGTGTTTTTTAAGGCCTATAGTAATTTAAATGTTAAAAAACCAAACAAACATTAACGGTTAATAGAAGTTCTTTTTTTATTTGTGCGAAAATTTAGTTAACTTATGTCATTATTACTTTAAAACGATTTCGGGCATATGACTCACAGGGCTGTTCTTAACGAAACGCATACCCACCATACAATTCGGAATCAAGCAGCTGTGATTTTTGATTTTGATTTTGATTTTGAAGAAATTTAATTACTACACTAGCTTGATCTTGGTGCAGGACAAGATGACTGTTCAAAATTCTATATTTAATAGATGGACAGGACACCGATTGCTTTGACAGACGACGAATGGATAAATTCGAGTCTTTTTGCATACTTTCCTATACAGCAGGGGTGGCCAAACTTTCAGGCTATGTGGTCGACTTTTCCCTAAAATTTGTTACGCGTGCTAGCTTGGAAAAAAATATGGCCACTCCATAACCTCAATTGATTGCCCGCAAAACCAGTCTTCCACTATTCTTGGATTATGAATGGGCGCATTATCTTGTTGGAAAATGATAGGAACGGTGTGGAAAACATTTTTAATTTTGGGCATTACATCCTGCAGTATATCTTTGTAGGCCTTAGCATTCTGCACGCCTTTCATTTCCACCAGCCAAAGGTCCCATACCAAGATATTGCACCCCATATCATAATGCTACCTGTTCTTGCGTGATGCCTGGACAAAATCTTTTCTTCTTTCCGCAAATCATGGAAATAATAATTGTATACATCGGGACCATCCAAGTTGAACTTTTTTTCGTCGCTAAATACCACTTGTTTCCATTTATTTGTCCAATCCATATGATGTCTGGCAAAATCCCAGCGAATTACCTTATGATGTTCTGTAAGAACAGGCTTGCGCTTCATTTTTTTCCGTTTGAGGTTAGGTGAAGCCTTCAGAATTCGTCGTACAGTTGAAATGCTAGCTGAAGAACCTGCTTATGCAGCAATTTTTGGTGCCGAATCTCCAGAATTGGAAGCGATCCGAAGAATTATTCGCCTTCCAGCAGCTGTCGTTGCACGAGAAGTGCGCCCTTTTTGATTTTTCCCATAAATCAAAAGGGGTCAGCAAGAAAAGAATTAACCACTTTATGACTTCGGCCAATTCGCATTGCAATATTGCGATTTGAATAGCCTTCTTCCTTCAAGGTTTCTATTTTTACAATTCTCCTCCACGTCCCATTTTTTGAATTAAACATTTAATGAGATCAAAAATATCGAAATACCACTTGAATTAAGAATAAACTACCTGTTTTGTCCAAAAAATATAAATGTCTTTACGAAACTTATCATATCGATTATAGTTTTTCCCTTTCCTTGCAAATGCAAATTTACTTCATTCAATTTCTCCGCAATGTCACATAGAAAAGCAAGGTTAACAAGCCAGTTCTTGTCCTCAAGTTGAGGATTTAATTGCCCTTTTGTCGTTAGAAACTGCTTGATCTCGGGTAAAAGGTCTCTAAATCGCTTTAGAAATTTAGCACGGTTTAGCCATCTGCCTCGCATTCTTCTAATTACGCTCGAAACTGACGTCTTTGCAAGCTTTGACACATGGGGCGACTGTAAACGCCTTTGCGGTCGACCAGTTGACCACGGTCTACGGTTTGGCCATAGATGCTATACAGTGACGATATTCTTTTCAATTCTCTCTTACAGAATTTTTCAGACTATGCTGAACATAAATGTCATAAATAGCGGCCAGAATGGCAGTGTGGTTTGACAGTTATCCCTGTCGTAAGTGCTGCGCTTATGAAATTTGATTTCATGACACCAGGAGCATTTTTCGTTGCACTGACATATTCACTTTTCATTTATTCAGGACAGACAAAGATCCGTGGTTTTTTTTTATTCTCTCAAGTGAACGAATCAACCACAGTATAGATAAATCCAATTTGCTTTTTAAAGAGGATTCTTCTCTTTCAACCAATCCAATCAACCAGTGACTGACTTTTCTCTTTAAGATTCCAAGTGAAGTACATTTATCTATGTAATTTTGACACAGTCCACATTTTTGCGCTATAAAGTAGAACGTAATGACTATCGTGTTGACCTAGGAAGTTCGAACTATTTTCTTCAGTACCAGTTTGAAGAAAACAAATGATACGTCATCATCTTATCTAAAATCACTGGATAAGATTTACGGCTATTGAAGATTTTGGCTATGTCCTCTCGGCTTGATGACCCCAAATAGCTTTACACCCATTTACACTGTCATACGAGGTCTTGAAAATCGATGAATAAATTTTGGAGATCGCTTTGAAATTCTTGAATCTTCTCCAGGATTTGGGGTGAAGTGAAGATTTGGTCGACCGTAAATTTTTTCAGCCCTAAGGCCGCACTAGTACATCCCAACCGTATCTGTATCTCAGATGTTTCAACATTACATCACATCTTCTGAGTGATTTTAACTAAGCGTTTACCTCTATAATTGGTGCACATAAGGTGATTTCCATGCTTATAAATTGGGCAGATAGCGCTTATGTCATCGGGCATGCTTTCGTCGGACCATATCTTGTAGATAACTTTTTGCATGGCCTGTATATCAGGTCATCTTTTCTTGACTTGAACAGCTAACCTTAAAAGCCATGCATGTAGCCTTATGAAATTTAGTCTTGACTTTGGCTACTTCAACTTCTTTCCCGTCTTGGTGTTGTAGAGCTTGATTTTCTTCCAGACTGAGACTATCAAACTGAGAAGGATTTTGGCCTCCATAGCTACTTAACCGTCCTCAGAAGAATTCTCTCCATACTTTCAGTACCAGATGCGTCTCAACTATGGTTCTAACCTTTTTATAAAAATTGCGGATCTCTTTCTTGCCGTACATCTCTGCATATCCTTTATTATGCGTTTCTCAAGCTCTTCTTCAAGAGTACGCGTTTTTTGTATCTTCTTTTCCCCTCACAGAGATGAGGAAAGGCTTTCATCCTTTTTGCAGTTTTGCTTTATAGGCGTCTATTATTTCTGCGTTGCCTATGCGCATTCAGTATCAAAGCGGAGGGATTCTTTTCTTATAGGGAGTACTTGACATGTAGCAGCATAAAGAAGATTTACTTTTTTGCAATTATAATTAGAGTCTGTCAACAAAGTAGAGTTTAGCAATGACATCTACATACTATTAAGCTTATATATCTATAATTTTTATATCGATACTAAGCTGCTGGAGCGACAAATCTATTTAAAAGCATGGCACATGGTGACCTTTACCCATTTATATATTTGTTTGAACTTCGTTATCAATTAGGCGCCACACTAATCGACTTGAAGCTCCTTAAAGTATTTCATCCTCTTAATCTTAATTTTTATATTTGCAGTTTCGGTGTTTGCCTTCTCGATGACACATTCACTGTCAATCGATGACGCAAATGTGAAATGTATGATGAACTGTGACTTAGTGAACTATAGTCCGGTTTGCGGTACGGATGACGAGGGAGAAACAAGGACCTTCAACAACTTGTGCATTTTGAAAACGGAAAATTGCCTTCGCAATTTGAGTAAGTTAACATGAGTTTTGCCTTAAAAATTCCAACTACAATAATTGCTTTTTTTCATTTTTCTTAGGTTTCCAAAAGACTGCCAATGGTCCATGTCCCTAGAGACGAACAAATGAAAAGAATTTAAATTATAATTATCTGTATTTATATATTGACCTAAAGATGTAATTTAAATCTAAGCGTAGTCATGATCTACGGCAATGTATACAACGCTGACTTTGCTCCCAGTATGGTACAATCCACAGAAAAATTACCACCAATAATATGTAGTCCTTCGATTGGCAGCACACAATTAAAACATAAACAGAGAATCCTTCCTTGATTATTCATCCCATCCAGCTAGCAATGTATACGGAGCCAGAGTACGTGGTATTTGTGTGATATTCTTAAGTTCGATCAATCATGGATGTAGATTTGCATAATATACGATTTATTTTTGTATATTAAATAAATACTTAGTAGAAAACATAAACAGAAAAAGAAATCAAATAAATTTTGGTTTACAATGAGATGGTTTCCTTTATCATGAGAAATATTTCTTAATCCTTTAACTACACAAGTAAACGCTTTCATGATAGTGTGACCTAGATTCCTAAACTACAAAGGAGAGAGGCAAGTGCACGTGGACAGAGCAACCGACACTCATTTTGTTTTGTGGCGCAATATGCTCGCCATTCGACCGCTGCCATTCGCAATTTCCGAAGAAATTCCCAGATGACACCACAAGGAGGTGGACGTAGGAGTTACTAACAGAGCTGCTAGGTTTTCAGCTGTAGTGGCTCTTTTTCGTTATTAAGTGGACCAAAACGGGAGATGCTGCTGCTACGAAGCATTGCTAGTCGTTTTCCTTCCAGGTCCATTATTTCACAACTTAGAGTTGAGCAATAAATTTTTGAGCTCAAAATAAAGAGGCCCGCCAGGGAAGCCTTGGTGCAAACCGTTTTTAGTATCAAATCGATCCGAAGAGACAAAGAGAAAAAAAATAGTGCCAAACTTGGATAAGTGACCTTAACGGTCGGTTTGCGATGTTGCGCGATGAACTATTGGAGATTCTCAGCTTGCGGTTGAATGAACACCGATAAAGGAAGATGATAGGATGAACCAATGATTCACTGGCCAAAAGCAAAACTTTTGACGAAGCAATAGCGAAGACAGCCTTAAAAATTTAGAGGGGACTGAACGTCAACTTAGGAGTCACAAATATTTTTGACAACCATAGACATTACACAGCAGAAGGCGGTCAATAGAACTGACTGCTCCAGGAATACATTGTCGATTCTGCCTCTAATTCCTGAAAAGATCGATAGATCTATTGTTTAAGTGCGTGAATCAATTTTGAATTGTTGAAGTAACTACGATTCTTAACAGTATCCTATAAGAATAAAGTACAACTGCATCAAACCGCAGCTGGGGGCAATGCACATCTCCAAAACGGCTGATAACACGGTTGCCGAAATTACTGCGCAAAATATCATCCATCTTACTGGAATCAAGGATTCAAAGTCTACATCGTCCAATTGCGACCACAAAAATCAATTGTCTTTTCTTTGTAGAGTACTTCGATCACCATAGCGCCAACTTAAAATAGGGGCCAATGCTGACATCACTCCAGGACGCACACCAAACAGACTACGTGCACATTTTCGGAATCCCAAATCCTACAGTATTTGTTATTAACATGGCCTCCGAATATTGCGAAGCATTCGTTGTAACCATGCGATGAGGAGAAAAAGAGGAACAGACCTAAGGTTGCGGGGATCGGGATTTAGAGAAATCGCTTGAAGCAGTTAGAGGCAATCAGTGTTATCAGATAATAACTAATGAATAAACAGTATATCGCCAACATCACGAAGTCTTTCTAATGACAAAAAATTAATCCGTCTGATACCATCCACATAAGGCGGCAGTTTGGGGTTATTAGTCCAAGACAGACCACGTGGGGCAAAGCGAATGAACCATACTTTGCTGGCATACTCGAGGAATGGTCTAACGAATGTGAGATAGAGGGACTTTGTTACGTAGGGATCAAGGAACTCTTTTGACCAGCCTTTCACAGAACCCGGTGCTGAATTGGTTCTATTTACGACGATGTGTGACCGAAAGTTGAGTTCACTGTCGCAAATGACGCCTAAATCACGAACTGGCGTGACTGAGGGTATAGGCTAGGTGTTAGTGGGAGACGCTTGCGCAAATAGGTAATGGATTGACACAACGCTTGCTAGAGTGTGCAATACACAACTATCAAGATCATCCTGCAGAAGGCGAGAATCAGTGGCAGATGATATGCTTCTAAAGATTTTAATAGCATCATCGTAGAGGTTTCTGGTATTTCACGCACACTTTGCGATAGCTTTTGTTTTATAAAAGCATGCCTGCTTTATGAACTTTCCTTATAAATTTCCTTACATTAGCCGATGAAAGGACTTCGTTTTAGTCAAAACTATTTAAACCTAATCGATTAATTTCTAACTGCGGTATTATTTCAGCATGTACATAAGTATTGCCAGTGCATACTTAAAAAAAAAAGTCCAGCAGATGACACACTTTTTACTTCAGCAATCTAGTGTTGACTAAAGTGTAACGACAATAGGATAACTTGTGTAGATATGTATGTATGTACACCCCATCAATAAACAAACTTCCTTCTTATTGATTCATATTTTTAAGTTCCGCTGTTAATAATTGCATCCATCCCGTCGATGTGGAAATCACGACGAGAGTGCTGCCTTGGTTTCTCGATCCCTCTAGTATGGCGTTGAAGATTTTACAGGCTGGAGTTTCGCTGTTCATCCGCTCTACATGACCCAGCCATCTTACCCATTAGATACGTATTTTTCTGTGTACAGCTTGTTCAACTCATTGTATCATCTTCGCCAGAAATTTTTTTTGCTCGTCTACACAAACAGGACCATAAATCGTGCGTTGGAATTTTCTCGAATACAGCGAGGGAGCTTTCATCCGAATGGGTAAGGATCTATGCCTCTGTACCATAGAGCAGGACCGGGATGATGAGTGTTTTGTACCTAAATAGTGTCTCCTTAATTCTTCTCGATAGGGCTTTGTTAATCAATTGCATACTCAGCCCAAAAAAGCAGCGACTAACCAAAGTTATTCTACGTTTTATTTCCGCGCTGATTTTATTTGACTAGTTTACAGCAGTGCCCAGATAGACGAATTCCTTGACTACCACGAAGTTATGCTTAGCAATTGTCACGTTCTGACCAAATCTACGGCAGGAGCCGACTCCTGTCACCAATTTAAATATTTTGTCGATGGTCACAACTTTGAAGAGGTGAAGGAAATCATCTTTACAAACTGTAAACAGCACAGAAGGTGTTTGAAGTGTTCCATGAGTAATTTTGAATCCTGTTCATAAATGGGCGACATCAACACACACGAACGTGAAAAAATCAACAGAAACGCGCCCACCCAAACGTATGAGAATCAAAAAGTAGGAAGACCTTCCACAATTCCACAATTTTATTCTGTAGTTTGGCGTTTGATGCAACCACGCACGAAGGACGAACCACAGTGGATAATCTGCAGCGAGCGTCTCCCAGCAGCTTAATCTCTCATAATCTCGATTTGCACTGGCCCGCAAAATGACCCGATTTCACTGTTCCAAGCTTCTTTTTTTTGGTTTTCTTTGAAGCCACAGACTTTGGCGGCCCAAAAAGAGAACTTCCGGCGAGAAGTGAAGAAGTTTTGAGAAAAGTCATGGAAAATGCTGCGAACGGAGCCAAAATAAACCGACCAAGTGAGCACAACAGGGTCTACTAGGTACCAGGTTACGTACGAGTGAAGGTAAATAAAACAGCTGACAAACTACCAATAGAAAGACCAGAAACCGTATTTACCCACCCGAAACCATTTTGTGAGCTGGGGCTGCATACGGTATGGGAAAAACTAACAAAAAAAGAAGACGGCAAAAGAGTGGAACTTTGAGAGAAACTCCTATGGCAAAGACTGGCCAAAGAACTTCTCGGGAACTATAACCAGAAAAGAAGTAAGCTCTGTATAAACATGAACAAGAACCGGTTGCGCACCCTTAAAGGCTTCCTAAGGGGTCACTGTATACTTAAGGAGCACCTCAGAAAACTGGATATTGAGCAAAGTTGAAACTTCAGATTCTGTCGAGATGTTGAGAAAACCCCCGGGTACCTTCTAAAGGAATGTGGAGCACTGATTCACAAAAGAAGAAAACATTTGGATGCCTACCAGCTATTAGAAGAAGATCTACCAGTTCTCAGGTTCGAGACGACGACAAGAAAGACCTAACCTCCGTTTTGAGGACCAAGCTGTTGAGGATGCCAGAGCGCTTGCTTTGGAAAACTGGACGCATTGTGCTCAGGGTCGAAGAGGATGGAGAACTGCGTGTCTCATGTAGGGACCCTACACGGGTTGGGAGCCCACGCTAGTACAATTACTACCTCACGAAATCGTGTTAGGGTTCTTTCACCACCTTGTATAAGCAAGAATAGTAGTGTCCATTCCTTTCCCCAGGATCATATTACACGTAAATATGAAATCTTTCATATTTCTTTGTCATCCAACGGCACGGAAAACCACAATTAATTCAGAAATTTCTTGGGAAATTATATAATGTGGCTTGCAAAACATGTCAATGACCTACCATCCACCCAATCTATATCCGTTGCATACCCATTCAATAGATCGCTCAACTTCATTATCCACTCAACCGTTGGTCTCTATTTAATTGAATTTTACAATTTCCCAACCACAGTGCGTCTCAGTCATTCGTCGGTGTCATTTCATTGGGAAGTCATAAAAATGTTTCTCTTGTTAGTCATCAAGATTTCTATTGGAATTCTTCACTATTTGCCATCCACTAAATCCATTGTAGTCGAAGACAATACAATTTCATACTTCAAGCTACCAACAGTGAATCTGTTAAATACGCTGGGCTGTAATACCGGGAAATTGAGCGGAAGTTTTATATTACGATGTCCACGTAATGCAGTCGGAAATGCGCTGGAGCCCATGCAAAGTTGTGCCATTGTTAGTGGAAAACATTTCGTCCCTCAGCCTGTAAAACCATTCTGGGATCTGTTGGGCCCTACTGAAGGAGATGATCTTAGCAATCAAAATCATCCAAAAGATGATGCTGAAAAAGATTTGCCATCGAATGGAGTAAATAAAAAAAGTTTTCAAGAACACAAACATCGAAGAAGAGGCCATTCCGTGAAAGGATATCACAATGTTTATCACAGAGATGAGTTTGTACAGGATCACATCTTTTATGATGACTTAGATCATTCAGGGAGTTTTTCAAATCATGGTAAAAGTTTAAAAAGGGAATAAATAAATATTTGTATAGAAAACGTTGTGCACTCAATTTTTATTTCATCACTGACGTAATTTGTGAAACTGCGTCTTCCAGGGACAGTTCCTTATTATCTCTGATTAACTTTAAGGTCCACATCCGAGTAACTTTTATAAGCCTAGTTTTGTAACATTTCTAAAAATTGTTGGTACTTTTTAATTGAAATTTAAACTTCCGGTTAACTAAACAACACAATTTGACTGTCTAACGGACTAAACTTATCATGCTCGACGTATTGTGAAGGACATAGAGAGGATATAAGTATGCCAATGGCGGAGACTGCGGCACATAGATGATCTATTGCACCACAAAGACACTTTATTTGCATAGGAAGGTGAGAATCTTTTAAAGACGAAATACTCAGTAACAGTGCGGGACTTCTACCCACTAGACCCACCTCCTATTCTACCCCGGATCCTCGCGGCACTACCGTCAAGCATTTCATCGCGACGGGGGACTCAACCTTAGGTTAGGTTTCGGCTCACTCCTTTTGGCATCCTATTGCGCTGCGTTTCGTTATTGCTACTTCTCCGCTGCTCCTTCATAATGAAAGCCAAAGCGTCACTTACATATTGCGTCCAAAGCATTTCCTACACTCATCATCTGACTGATAATGTTCTATGCAGATAAGACCTCACCCAGTTTGCTCTTCATAATATCGCGGGCAATAGAACATGACATGCTCCGCTTCCTCGACTGCTTCCAACAAGGCAAAAGGTTTATCATTGTGTCCAAACCTGTGGAGGTAGGCTTTGAAGCATCCATGGCCAGTAAACATCTGAGTCAGGTGGAAATTGAGCTCCCCACGCTATCTGAAGATCTAAGAATCAATTTGTACGTTCACCTGCTTATCAGACTGACAGCAGCTATCCTGCCATTCTTCCAGACTTGTCCTTGGTGGGGCCCCAGTATCATTTCGCCTGAGCGTTGTTGATGCTATTGTCCTGCTGGCAAGATATTTTTGTTTGTTGTACTTCCTTCGCAACAAGGTCTATCGGAACCATGCCAGCTACTACACATGCCGCGTCGTAGAAAGTTGGTTCACAGGCTCTGTATAGTCTCAACGCGTTGATTTTGTATGGTGCCTTCATCTTCTTGTTGTGCCACTTCGTCTTCAAGGCACAAGCCAATATTTAGGAGTTATAAAGCGATATCGATGCCGAAACTCTTCCTAAGAGCAGGCTCTTCTTGTGTTTTTATCTGCCACTGTTTCCTTTCTGACCTTCTCAGCTGCATGCTGCAGATGTTACTTAAAAGTTAGCCTTGCATCTATGGTAATACAAAGATACTTTAACTCCGGTTTGGAAGCTACAACGTGATCTCCAACGGTTACTCTTATGATTTCCATGAGCACTACTTTTATCTTGCTCTGCAAGTTGTAGGGCCATGCCTATAAGCCAGTCCTCAACCATCTCGATAGCTTCGTTGCAGTCATGCTCAAACTTCTCAAGGTGTTTGATCACTACAAAGATTGCTACATATATCGTCGGCGAAGCTAATTATTTGCAAGTGGGCTGGCACCCTTTCGGCGGTAAATACGCACAGAATGTTCTTCCAGTTTGCAATTTTGAAGGCGTTTTGAGGTCCAGCGTGATGAGTCCGCAATATTGTTTACTCCCGCCTTTCCATGGTCTTCCTTTGATGGCTTTTTGCCATACTCAGTACTTTATCGATGGCATCTATCGAAGAACTGACGGAAAACATAAAAGCGATCTGTAAGGCCTCCTGCCTCTTCGATTGTACTCTCCAGTCTGTCCCTTCTGATGCGCTCCAGTATTTTCTTTGCGGTGTCCAACTGCAGTGACTAGAGGCATTGGCAACGCGTTCGGTTCGTGGTATTACCTGTCTCCGTTTGTTTCTCAATTCCTTGTTGTTCTGGAAAAAGAGCAGGCCATCTTTAAGCCGGGAAACATTTGACTTCCTTACCAAAAGCAACAATATCACATGTGGACGTATTCGTTTATATCTACAGAAGCAAGAGTATCATTGCAGCCATATACAAAGCCATACACGCGCATCGCACTTCTCATCTCACCGATCACCTATTCACATCATTTCATAAGATTGATTCTTCAAGCCCTTTATATTTGAATTTAGGTTAATACTGGCGCATGTATTGCTGTCTTATAGTTCAGCTCATATAATTTAAACAATAAGGGTCCCTACTTACTTAGGAACTGAAGTCCTGTCACCCCTCGAGAGGCATAGTGCGTCAACAACGTCTGCGCGTCATATGGCTCGGAATTTTGCAACGCGTTTCAAGTCTCCTCAACTCATTCCCAAAGCTCCAGACTCGATTTCAACCGTTCTGCGCCACCTATGTCGAGGGCGACCCCCTGTTCTGCCAGCTCGAATAAGGGGATTCCATTGCATAGCCTGTTGGGGTTTCCCAACCTGCTGTTCAGCAATGCTTACGTAAGCGGTGACAGTTGTAAGGCTGAGTGGCTTTGTCTTGGGCATGTTTGATTAAGACTATGAAAATCCAAAGCCAAAGCTTCAACACAACTCAATCTACTTTTCTAACACGAGCCAATTTTTATAATCAATCTCTACCCACGTGATGATGAGTTTATGTTTAATTACTCTTACAATTTACTTAAGCCGTTCTTGAGTGATACGCAAATAAACAAGCAGATAACCCAAATTAGAGATTTATTCCTTAAATAGAAGTATGTACATACATACTTATGTAGGCAAACAGCAAATAGCTACGCAAAAGCGCTGAAAGAAGTCTGCAAACTAAAAATATGCCGCCAGATAAGACAGCAACGGACCTCAAATAAAAGCGGAAATCCAAACATTGATTCTCATATTTGTAAGAATCATTTACCAGCGAATAAAGATTGACTTGAACCCTGGCCACAGTCACATCAATCATTGAGATACAGCATCTTCCGAGAACTAATCACAGATACGTGCCAACATCCAGCGTAGCGATAACAATGAAGAGTCATTGAAATCATAAACTATTTCTAGAGATTTTCTAATACAATGTACGTGGGGTAACACACTTATAAACACAACTTGAAAAACCGTAGTTTGACAGCCAATATAATTTGTTAATTGAGTGCTTTAAATTAATGCAGTGGATCAGGTGGCACGGCTACTTCGCGTATTCTAAAAAGTTAAAAAAAAAGAGCAAGGAATTCTCGATCGTAAAGCATTTCTGCAACCATTTGAATAAGAGATTGAATTACTTCCAAAATTATTTACCTGGATATGAGACATCGAACAGAGAAGCTGATGATTATTACAGGACCCGGCAACTTACCTGCGAACAACAACTCTCCAACCAATATTGCAGTAGTCGTCTAACTACATTCTTTTTTTTTCATTTTGACCCTATGCGTGCGCTCTAAGCTAAACCTAATGCTTAAAACTATGTCTTTCGGCGAAACCTAACTTAAAATAAATTAATTATTTATTTAAATGGCTTAACAAAAAAGAATAACTGAAGAAAAAAATTTGAAAAAACTTAGTGAACGAACGTGTTTTTTTTTTCTTAAACTACGATAAAAGTCTTACATCTAAAACTTAAAAACTGCCTTAAAAATAACCTTAAAACTACCTTAAAAATATACCCTAAAACTACCTTAACCTAAGATACACCTATACCTAAAACTTAAAACTATGTTAGCCGACCAGGCCAACTTTGCCCCTTAAGAGAGGCTACTCTGAATCAAAAGGGAACGACGAGGAAGCTCCCTTTCCGTCCCCCAACCATCAGAATCTCTGATGCTGACCTGATATCGCTCCACTGAACCGAAGACGCTCCGTCATACTGAGTGCGACATGTTGGTCGTAGTTGTGTCGCCTATTCACAATTGTACGGGCAACATGGAAAATTAGGGGCACCGCTACTTTGTCCTGTACCAGACTTTCTCTATCTAGATAGAATATACATACGTACCTCTGGGGCCTTTAAGGCGCATTCTCTCGTGCTACATATCATTAAGGTAGTAGGCCTCAGAGATCAGGTTATTCATCGAGTTCATTGCTCTTGCATTGTGCCTTCGAATCGTCTTGATCAAGAAATCAACCTCTCTTCTTATGTCCGCCTTGTTGTAGACGACCTCACTGCAATAGAATTTTTTGTACTGAGACTCTGATGTTCTGCATAAGCGAAGGCAATTCCTAAGGCAAGCCCTCTCAAACACCCGAATCCTTTCCATCGAGCTTGCTCCCACATTAAACCTCACGGGACAACCATATATGTACAAGCATGGGGTAGATAAAGGCCATGTACATAGCAGATTACCTTCACCCTCGCATCGAGTTGGCTGTTTTAGATAGTCTTTTTGTAAGGGTGAAAGCCACTCTGGCTCTGATCAAAGCAGCTTCTACATTTATGTTTGTTGAAATATAGATACTAATCTAGCCAGAGCCCAAGGTATCTGACTACATTTCGAGACGCTAATAGTTGCCCGTATGGTCCTACGACTGAGAACTTTCGCCAATTATTTCTAGTGTCCGTAGAGGCCACAGATAACGACGTCCTAAACAAGATGGTTTCCGACTTCAGGAAGATGGTTTCCGACTTCTGGAAGTTGATTTGTTGATTTTGATTTTCAACTTCCAGTCTTCGCAATACCGCTTGATCTTTGACGCTGCAAGAGCAATGCAATAACCTCGATCTTTGGTACTGATATGTACACTATCAAGTTGTCTGCGTACGCTATAGCTTGA
Source organism: Blera fallax (assembly GCA_946965025.1). Taxonomy (NCBI): domain Eukaryota; kingdom Metazoa; phylum Arthropoda; class Insecta; order Diptera; family Syrphidae; genus Blera; species Blera fallax. The sequence continues at coordinate 98,120,279 of OX337244.1, forward strand.
TGGAGAGATCCTACAAGATCACTCGTGTAAATGTTAAAGAGGATCGGCGAATTACGTCTAATATGAAACGTACCAGCAGAAGTCACATTGCCATTTTTCAGCCTACTCAACTTGTAGAAGAGTCCTTTTAGCCATACGATATCGAAGGCCTTCTCCGAGTCAACCAGGCAAGCACCAGTTCATTGTTTCTTGCTTTTGTTCCATTGGATATCCGTCACCAGTTTAGACGCGGCATGTACAGTATCATGCCCCGCCTTAAAACCCAATTGGTTATCCGGAACAATATTCATGTCCTCAACCCTCTCAGACAAGGCTCTATTGATCACCTTATCGAATACCTTGCTGGTGTTCGGAAGGAGACTTATTGACCGAAGATTCGCCGGATTGGACGTATCTTTTTCCCTCTTGGGAATAGGATGTACCACCGCGCGCCGTCTTCCAATGCGCCGGATAATGTGCATTATTCAGCGCATTGTTGTACTCCTTACAAGAACAAATGTTTTCAAACATTAATAAACTTGAACAAAATGGTTTTACGATTTAGGATTTTTAGTTCTGACAGTTGATTATGTGCATCACAGTCATACATACATGCATTTTCCAAACGATGTGCATTTCAGATACAGTCTTTGCAAGTTCATGCGCTTGTTGTGGCACATTGCGACATTCAAGTAAACGCAGAATTATCTCACCAGGATGATGAAAACCGAAGCTTCAGCCTTGTTGCCTAAGAACGAAGCACAGCTCGAAGAGAAACAACTTCCAAGCAACGAAGAAGTAATCCTGGTATAGAACAGGTTGGCGAAACTAAAGATTAACACGTCGGCCGACTCTGATGGCTTACTTTTATACAGAAGTGATGTTTTGGTACGATGCATACGCTCAATCATCATTCACGCATTGGGTGCACGAGATCATACCCGATACCCTGTGTAAACGTATAAAGGCTTTCTGTTATACACTGATCAAGAAATTTAAATGTAGCTTGCGGCCCTGCAGATCGGCGATAGATAAAATCTTCACATAATGGCAAATCCTGGCAAACGAAGTCGGGACACACCATCTTTTCATCGACTTTAAAAGGAGATGACTGAATTGGGAATCCAGCAAAATTAAACCTGCAACCCAAATGTGCAGGGTAACGTTGGAGAATACGCGATATAATGTGCAGTTGGGAAATAGCTCTTCTGAATTATTACAAAAGTGTACCGAGTTTCGACAAGGAGAAGAGCTTTCATGTGTTTTCTTCAATCCTGTACTGAAGCAGGTAGCGCATAGGACAGAAGTGAACACAGAAACCGTTATTTATAACATATCCGTCCAGCAGCTGGGATACGCAGACGATATCAACATCATTGGTCTCACCCAGCATGCCGTAATAGAACCAATTTATTCACATGCCAAAGACGAATTGGTCTTGAAGTGAACGCGGGCAAAACTAACAAACTAACAACGAAACGCCATCTGTCCGCCGCTTAGGACAAAACATCACTGTTCACGTAAAAGGCTGCCCTGTCTCAGACAGATAGGTCGGGAACCCGTTAAGAAAAGTTTTAAAAAATAAAAGAATAAAAAAGATTCCACCCAGTCCAACAGATTGTCTTTAAGCTTTTTCTCCTACTTCCGAGGCGGTAGTACGCCTATCCACGCCACAATCCAATCACTCACTTTTACTTTAAACAAAAACAAAAAAATGTTTTTGTTTATACATCAATATTTTTCTTTTATTAAAAAAACTTCCACTGCATAACAATATTCATAACATTTAAGTGTACAGTATATACATATTTATATTTTTTTTTATGTAAAATATTGCAAATAATTGATTATAATAAGAACTAAGATAAAATAAAATAAAATAAAATTTTGTAACTGATTGTTTTAAAATTATAATTTTTTAATATGTGAGTGCCTGAACGTACAATATCGTCATTTATTTTTATCACTGAAATACCTAAACTGCAATCTCGACTAACCACAACGTATTCGATTTTTACACTTAACTATTTACAAATAGGATTCCATCCAATCTTCCATTCGCGTAAAGGATTTCATTTAAAATGAAATTTCAAGAATTCTAAAAATCTTTTAAAAAGAAACCGGATATGAAACTGCCTGCAGTTCAGCACTTTAAAATCAAATTCTCTAATATTTTGTATATGAAACCGCGCGTTCTTTTTCTTAAATGAAGAACTGCTACCGATCGTAAGCAATCGTTTGAATACAAAAATCACTGAAAACATTCAAATTGGTGTGTTTTGATCGAAAAATAGCGGTATATTCGTTCAGGCAAAAAGCATAACTTATAAATAAAAATATTAAAATCCTAATAAATTTTTTTTTAAATTATATAATTAAAACTTTTTCGATGTGAATAAGTAACTAAATAAGTATAAATATGTTATTAATTTTGTAATCAGTAATAAATCCGTTGCAAGCCCTGGGCACTGAATGAGACACAAAAGAGTGGCCAAATTTAAACAGAACGATTTGATAGTCGATTTACCATTCAGCAATAAATCGTACCTAATCGGCTGTCTTGTTACGTCGTCGTTCGAAAAGTACAGTATTGTTCGAAACCTAAGCAACTTTTTCCTCTGAATTATTCAAAGTCGAATATTTATGTATTTATTCTTTTTAATAGATATAAGACATTTTTTATTTATTACACTAAGTACTTAGATAGGTATGGTAAAAACAAAAATTCAAAATCAATTCATTCAAAATAAATAAAAAATCAAATACAAATTCCTCTCAAAATGCAGCTGTTCGAAACCTAAGCAACTTTTAATATTTGGTGTGATAACCTTTATTTTTGATTACCTCCGCACACCTACGGGGCATAGACTGACTTAGGTTATGTATTGTGGACGTTTTTATCAATTGCTATTCTGTTTATAAACACGTCATGAGCTCATCCTTATTTTTGAAGCGTTGACTCCCAACTCTACGCTTTAAGATGCCAAAGAGATTTTCAATGGGATTTAAGTCGGGGGATTGGGGAGGCCACTCCAAAACTTGAATCCCATTAACTGATAACCATTCTTTGACCAGCTTCGATGAATGTTTCGGGTCATTGTCATGTTGAAGCACCCATCGAAGTGGCATATTCCATTCGGTGTATGGTAGAATTTGTTCATTTAAGATGTTTTTGTAGACAAATCGGTCCACTATAGTTTTTATTTGGTGAAAAGGCCCAACACCATTCGCTGAGAAGCAAGTCCAAGCCATGACACTGTTTTAATATTCGATACAATAAATTGAAGTTCTTTTACATAGAACTTTTTCTAAATGCTTTTTCTTTGTCAATAATGGCTTTTTAGATGGCGAAAAACTTAAGTCGTTTTCAAGTGCACGTTTTCTAACAGTGCTGGTACTCACATTGAGTTGCAATTCATTCACAATATCTCTCGATGACATGAAAGGGTCTTTTCTGATCAAATGGACAATTTGTCTATCGGTTCGACGTGATGTTTTGCGAGGACGTCCACCGAAATTCAGTTTTTCAGTTGTTCCAGTTAGTCTATATTTCTTAATAAGCCGTGAAATAATAGACTTGTTGATATTAAACTTTTTAGCGATTGATATTTGGGTTTCGCCATTATTATAGCATTCAATAATTTTATTTTTAATCGTTTGTCCATACTGTGTGCGCTCCGTAATTAATTAATAGATCAATTGAAAAAAACGGGTGTCAATTGGAACCTCTTTACACAGCAAATGCTCTCAGCTAACTAAAACAAAAGGTGTTGCATGTAAAAATGCAAGGATTCGCAAAACACTATCGTAAGATACCGTTAGTTGCTGAACAGTTATGTTTACGTAGAAGTTGCTTAGGTTTCGAACAGCTGCATTTTGAGAGGAATTTGTATTTGATTTTTTATTTATTTTGAATTTTTGCTTTTATCATACCTATCTAAGTACTTAGTGTAATAAATAAAAAATATCTTATATCTATTAAAAAAAATAAATACATAAATATTCGACTTTGAATAATTCAGAGGAAAAAGGAGCTCAGGTTTCGAACAATACTGTATATCATATTCGTCTGATATTAGGGTAATTATTAAACGAAAACCGAAATAATGTCACAATTCGACTAATTAACTTGCGAATGAAAAAGCGCCGATTTCCGGAAATAAGAATGAAAACTACTAAAAACGTTCGCATTTCGAGTATTGTAATCCGATTTCTAATTTCTAAATTGCTTTCGTTTTGGAACATTTCCAGTTTTACCACGAAGTAAAAGCAAACTGGGAAACAGCAAACTGCTTGAAGTTAATTCATTAAGATAATTTCTTTTAAATTTGAAAAACTATGTGTCCGCCAATATAACTATTTTATGCCCATCATAATTGCTTAGTTATACAATATATGTAGTATGACTATTTATACATTAAAACAAAAATATTAAAATCAAACAAAATTTTTTTAAAATTAAAGATACATATTCAAAGTACCCAGAGCTTAAATCCTTTGCCAATTCTCTTCTTTTTTTGCCTCTTTAAAATAGTTTGTTTCAATGATTTTCTTTTTTTGTATTTCTAAATTTTCACAGCCTAATTACACGCCCAATGTCTTTTATAAGGAAAATTATGGTTAAGTTAAGATAATTTAGTATCCTATTTTTTTTTTTTAAAAAAAAGAAAACCAATTTAGCCCAAGAGGACTGCGTTTTTAGTTTTTTTGGAAAATTTATAATTTTGCATACTGATTCCTCTCCTTGATACGTTCAACACAACATTTTAGTTCCAAAGCTAAATACGATGTAATTAACAAAAAAAAAAAAATATTTTATTTTTTGTATCAGTTGTTTTTGGTACTTTAAGTAGACTATTGTACGAAGTGCAAAATTTCGAGAATCGAGTAGTTGAATGCTAGCTAATCTCGTAATTGTCGGAATCAGTATCGTGCAGTAGTGGCTATGCGTCCGCCATTGAATCCATTCTGAAATGAAAAGAAATAACATATTATTAGCTAAGAATCGAATTTTAAACTTTTATTTATACTTAAACGAATTTTTAAAAAAGAAGGAAAAATTAACCATATGCATGCGATTGCGACAAAGAAGCATTGGCCTTACTTATCTAAAGCTGTCCATTTACACACAGTTTTCTGAACTGACAATTAGATCAGTGCCATTAATTAGCGTGTATGGTTAACACAATTTCATTCCATTCACATAAAATATATGAACTTTCACGATTTTTTACAATATACGAGAATTTGTTAGCTCACAAAGGGGTCTATTTCAGGACATGTCTTTCTGCAGTCGTCGTGTTGATGGCAGACATTTAAAATTTTCCGATATCAGATACGAGTAAATACCTATCATCTATCTTCTATATATATAAAAATGAATGTTTGTCTGTATGTCCTTTATAGAATCGTAAACTATGCATTTGATCATGTGATGATCTTGAGCAAAGTTGTTGTGCATGAGCCCACGAAGGTTTCTGAGTTGGTACGATCAATTTTCGACTGTCATTCCAATGAATTTCATATATTGCCGTGACAGTTCATGCTGAATTGTATTGAAACGAAAACAGCGAACGAATGATGACGTTTCGAGTTGTGGGTGACATAAAAATTTATGTAAATTGTGAAATTCATGTCCGGCTCACATGGAACAGACAATATTGTCGTTTTTCGAATAGTTTTGTGCATTTCATTGTGAGTTAAGTAAATAATCCAATTGAATTGAATTTTCGTAGTTTCCGTGAGCTGATTTTATTCATTCTCTACAGTGAACTCACGAAGATCATCGAATGTGTATGTGAAGGATCTGACTGCTGATTGACGTTCCGAACGCATTTGCTGTGCAGTTTTTTTCGGATATCATCGTGAGTGGAATTAAAATCGATTTCAACAATTCTCGAATGCTGATTTTTTTCACTTCAAATTTTCCTCAGCGAATTGGTGATCACCGTCAATATTAACATTTCCATCCGCGTGTGAACAGCCGGTTCAATTGGATTGGACACATTGTGAGATTCGGATTGATTGCTGAATGACATCTAATAAATTCAAACGCATTTTTCACGTCGTTTCCGTACAATTATGCCGAAAGAAAAGAGCATTACGAGCCTCAGAATCAGACGAGGCAACAATTTTTACTGGAAAATTCAAAGGTGAAGACGTACTGTTGCCGCGTATCCCAATGATCCCGACAGATATGCCATTCGAATTCAAACGTTTGCAGTTCCCGGTGCGACTCGCTTTCGCAATGACTATCAACAAAGCACAAGGACAATCGTTGCAAGTGTGTGGATTAAATTTGGGGAATCCATGCTTCTCACATGGGCAGCTCTATGTGGCTTGCTCACGCGTCGGAAAACCTTCTGATTTATTGGTTAACGCACCAGATGGAAAAACAAGAAATATTGTGTATCCCACAGCACTTCAATAAATATCGAATTGAAACGAAACGCTGCAATGTCACAATTATTTCGAAATGAACAAAATCAATCAAATGACTCAAAATGAGTTGAATATTGTGTAATGTCTTTCCTTCAAATTAATTTTAGTTGGTGGCGTTGCAACGCGCGCAGGGTACAGCTAGTAAACAACAAAAATTAATGTTGTGATCTTTGCTAAATGTACAGTGATTTTGAGATATCGGTTCTTTAAAATCACCCCATCGTTCTGGCTTCTGGCGGCTATATTTCGCCTGTTTCGAAACGTACAAAACGTTCTACACGTCATCCGACTGCAAGAGAAATCAGGAACTTGTTCAACAAGTGCAACATCGTATTCACCAGAACTCTGGAAAGTCAATGAGTTCAATTAAAAGGAACATTGAAGTATTTGAGCGACTAAATCGCGGTGTGGTTCATGAAAAATGGCCAGGTAATGACGAAGGATGAAAACAATTTCGACCAGGGGCCAAATCGTCTCATCCGTGAACGTATTATACGTCACGTAAAAGGGTGTATTTAGTACATACGTGATCGTATAAACATTAACGTAATTCAGTATTATGTCTTCCGTGAACGAGTGTTTTTGCTTCCGTGAACGCATACATTCTTTCGAAAGGTCATTCGATTGGTGAATATGTAGCAGGCGTAATTCGTTCAAGAAGGAGAAAATCAAACAAAATGTAAGTTGTTTGATCAAATTATGTATTTAAATAACAATAATAAATATTATAATACTGAAAAATTCTTTTATAGGACAAACTGCAATGAAATTATTTTGTTCCAAAAAAGAATATATGAATATCGACAAGATGTGACTAAATGCGCGCTTATTTATTCGGAATCTTTTTATAAATCTGCAAATAAACAATTAATAATTCACATTTAAGGGGTTTGTCTGTTTCATTCTTACGCCTTTTTAGACAATGACTGTGGATTTTCCCATCCCTTAGGTATCGCCGTGTAAATTTTTCGTCATAGTCACTTTCGTTAGAACTTGATAAGCAAAACAATAATGCCGTAGCAATGATTTTTGTTTTAAACAAATTAATTGTAGTCTTCTATATACCAAATGAAGTCTATTTGAAGTTTTAATGACATTTCATATTACATTTTCAGGACTAAATCTATTACAATTTCTTTTCGAATGTTTTCAATTCCGTTCAGTGAGCAATCGTATGCCGCGATCCCAATTTTCTTATTCGAATGACGTATAACGTAATTTATTTTCGTACGAATGATCATCCGTTCACGGAAGAGACGATTTGGCACCTGGATAGGCTGTCTGAGTGAAGAAATACTTGTTCTAACAAGAGTCTGCGACAGCAGACAAAGCTGCGACGACTCAGGAAAGAATAGTGATCAATTTCCATGATCACATAACACTAAACATATAGACATGGCCACCAAACATCCCAGGAATTAATCCGTTGAATAATTTTGTTTAGGAAGTACTTGAACATAAAACCAAAAAACTTCCTCACAATACTATCCAAGCTCTAAAGGATGCCATTGGTCAAGTGATGGCCAACATCAGCAAGAATCATTTAATTTAGTCATACTCACTCTTCCGGTCAAGAAATGAGGCTGTTATCGATTATAAAAGTGGATTTATTGAATAAATATGGACTACAACATTTCAGTTTTCAGATCCTCAATTTTTTTGTTTTTATGTGGCTTTAAACTGTAGGTGCGAGCAAATATGTATAAGTAAGCCGAAGCTAAGTCCTGGACCATAGGACCATATACGGTCTGGAGCGCGAAGTTTAAATATTTTAGCATCCGCAACGTTTTAAATTAAGTCTATAGGTAATGTTCTTTGCAGTCATCTTGGATGAGTCTCAATTCTCGCGTGTTAGTGAAGACGTGGAATTTAATTTTATTTCTTTTTTTATACTGTTTAAACGTTCAGATCTTTCAAATCATCTGAAATTTATTCTAAAGCTTTTTGAATAGATTACGCCTACTTCCAGATCACAAAATTTGCTTTTAGATGTACACTTTCTACAATTAATCAAGTACATAGTATAACAGATATAATGGAGAAGGGCCTGAAATAAACTTAGCTTTGTCTCCCAAACCTTTGATAAAGTGTTACACAAAGTATTGTAACCAAGATACGGCAGCTCTTGCCCGGTCGGCTATGTAACACACTAAATTCCTATCTTGCCGATAGTTTTAAAGAAATCGCGCTTAGGATAGTGCAAAAGAGTGTAGTGTCTTCCATACAAGCAAATGTTAAAAATCGTATAGACGTACGGTATACAGTTCGGCGGTTGTACCAAGTAATAGAAATTTCAAGCAAACTTTCGAAAATAAAGTGTTAAGAGAAGTCGTGAACACAAGGAGGCATATTCGAAATAACGACATCCACAGATTAAAGAAAAGCCTCCATCGAATTTTCATATGCAATGCTTTAAGCCGCACTGCTCCTTCTTCCATTTCCTGGAAATTATCGATTTCGAGATCAGTCCAGGTCTACAGAAACGGGCATATCAACTCTGATTGTCTCGACAACAGCCTAAAATGCTACACGGATTTGTTTAAAAAACAACTCCTGCATTTGGTGTGCAAAATGACGCATCATCACCTCCTCGTCGTGCCCACTGGATAGTTAACTGATAACGAACTATCGATGAGCGTATGCTAAGCACAACTGCACATGCTTATCTGAACACTTGGACCTATTCTAGCACACCTAGGTGTACTTGCACTATTTTGCTAGACGAGGCTTCTCTTGTTGACCTGATTGGCTGAACTGCGTCCCAGGAGTCTAGCAAGAGCCTTCACATGCGGTGGACAAAGTCTCTCTGCGGGATCAACGGTGATGTCTGCAGTCGAACTAACGATCACCTTGCATAAGCTGCTTTGACATCTTAAGAGCTCTGGTCAGGTTAAATTATTGAATTAAGTCCTCCAGCTCCGAAAAGAAGTAACTTAACTACGTTAGGTTAGTAAAAATTTGCTGATTAATGTCGTAGATGGTGGCGGATGGACAATTAATGGCATCGCTCATATCCCCGAAGTTGTTTAGAGGAATAATGGGGTAACGAGTGATATCCCCTTAAAAACGGCGTTATAGTGTTGTTTTGCTAAATAGCAAATATCAAGTTCATAGATGAAACGTAGAATTGTTTGAGCTGAGGAGGAGGTGACATCAGAACGCGAAAGCCTTTTTTAAAGTGTTTGAGCCCAACCCGAGTAGGGAGGGAGGGAGCTTCACATAAGACACATTCGCCAGTTTCATTATACTCAAGGCATAGTCGGCATATGTCCAATTGGCTGATACCAATCTTCTCAATCTGATATTTCAGGGAACAATGGGTGCGCCGTGGTTTAGTGGTTAGTGTGTTAGATTAGTCGGCGGGAGGTTCGATGTTCGAGAAGCTAGGGCCTGGACTACATACGGTCTGTTGTTTGTATTTTTCTTGTAATGGCTAGTCACATAGTCCGTCAGGATCCTAGCGTAGCGTTATAATTGTTCATTGCAAGAATCAAAGTAGGTGGGTACGGAAGTGGTCCTTCAGGTACCCGTGTAAAACATCTATTCCAGCTGCCAGAAAATATAGCACATGTAAAGATACAGAAAGCACAACCTCCATGGCATGACAACAGATACCGACTTTCGACTAATTGACCTTTCAGCAGCTCGTTATACTGTGGGCCTTACCGCGAGATTCTATTCGCAAAAAGTCTATTCTACTTTTGTCGATTCTATTAAGCTCAAAATTGGTACCGGGGATTGCAGTAGAATTGCTGAAATAGAATCGACTTTCTGAAATAGAAAAGAAAAAGCTGAGCTTTCAACTCAAATGTCAAATCTCCGTCTGTTTTGTTGGTGTGTACAAAGAAGTAGTTGGTTTTAATTATTATAAGTGCAATTTCAATCTCAAAATAATGAGTTTTATTTGGCTAAATGTATTTGAGGATTAATTAGAGAATGTTCGACGAGTTGAAATACTGACAACACTTCGACACAGAAGAGTGAAGATTAAAATTGCATTTGAAGTAATTGTTGTGTGTGTGTGAAAGGACTTCTTCGGTTCCCATAATTATAAAACTATTGAGATTCTGCATTTGGAATGACTATAACCATTCTTTTGGGCATTCAACAGTATCTATTGTCTTAAGCGAACTCATCGATGTACATATTTGTCCTAAGTGGATCAAGTTTCACTTCACTCGAGAAGAAGAGGAGTCCAAATTGTTTTTTAACGAGAAGACTGGAGTTCTGGGTATGCAAAGACAAATTCATTTTGCTACAAGCCTTTTTTTTCCAATAAGCAGACCAATTTCTCTATTTGCCGTCTATTCGTAAATTCTCTCTATTTTTTGTAAAAATTGTATCAATTTACATAAAAAACGTTGTAAATTGAATATAACTCAAAATAAACATACTTATTTTCGTCGTTATTCGTTTTTTTTCTGTGTTTAGAGTCCTTTCAAACAAAAGTCGACCAGAAATTTCCGATAGAATTGAAAATTCTATTAAATAGAAAAATATCGATACCAATAGAAACTCGCGGTACCGATAATCGACTTTAATTCTATTGAACTTTTGACAATTCTATCAGCAGAAAAGCTTCGATACCAATAGAAACTCGCAGTACCGATGGATCGACTTTAATTCTATTCGCCTTTAATTCTATTGCGAATAGAATCTCGCGGTAAGGCCCTAAGTATCAGTCTACCGTGAATACCAAAGCGCTTAATCTTGACAATTGGAAGCAGCGTGATCGGGATCGACGAGGATACAGCTTACCCTGCCTCAGGCAAAGAGTCTCTACGGGTCGGAAGCGCGTTAAGTAAGTGTTAAGGACTATTGTTACTTCAACGATCGACAAATAATTGCTATATTCGCTATATAGAGCCTCAAACAATTGTCAACGTACTGAAAAAAACAGACAAAAGCGTAGAACTCCAAACAATTATGTATGTTCACCTCTCATAAAGTTAGAGTACGTGCAATAAATATGCATAGATCGTAAATTGTGTACAACATGTACCCTCAATTAGCGCTTCCCCTTGCTTCAAGTAAAAAAAGGCCAATAATTCCATTCAAACAATGTCGCTCATTACGTAAGTATACATATATGTAGTACAAGTATTTATTTCATTTGATACGTTGCACGAGAAGCACCGTAACTATTTGAAAACAAACACTTTGATTCGCATGAGTAGTGTTCTTTTACAAAAGCCAGCCACAATATTTCTTCGCATGAATGCACTCAAGCCCTTCAAAGAAATCAGTGTATGAATACAATGCCCATATCAACCACTGTTTATCCTAACATGTTTCACCTTTGTTATACGATAACAAATTAAATTATGCAGTCAGGAAGTACATTTTCATTCACCCAGAGAAAATAAAACAAGTGACAAAAATTGAGACAACTACTCCCACTGTCTGAAAAAATATATCTACTAGAAAACAGTACTAGTCTCTCAATTGTGACAAATATGTGACTGTCGAGTGTTTTATTAAGAGATGTACTTACAGCTGCCAAAAAAAAACCTATTGAAACCACCAATTGTGGATTGTTGTTTGGGTCTCGACATGCCAAAGCAGTAAGAAAAGCAACAACAAAAACTAACACGAACACGATAATTTCTCTATCAATTTGCAATAGCAAAATGTAATTTCTAACGACTAAGGCGCTTCTTTCTAACTATTTAGGCGCTTTACTGGGTGTCCAATGTGAGAACCTCGCATTTGAATATGTTTCACAAGTAGTAGTGTTGGCGAGCGATGAAAGATTTTACGATGTGAGCACCGTGGCTTAGCTGTTAGTACTAAGCAGGTGATCTGAGATTCGATTTGTAGAAAGCCCCTAAAAAAAACTCTTTCAAACTAGCTAAATCTAAGGCTGTTGAAGCCTACGACTTAACTCAAATACAAAAACTGTGTAGGCAAGGTATGATTGCACATTGTTCGTTGAATTGTAACTCAGCATGGCTTAACCAATCCTGAAGAAAGCTGACCCTATGAACTGCAACAGTTATAAAGACATCACTCTCATCGTACACCATTTAGTCTACCTTCAAATAAATACTCACGATACTCACTATGTTTTCATTGGTTTTACATTATGTCGTTTACGAAACCGTTTATGGAAACGAGCGCTCGCATACAGAGCCTAGTTTTTGAGTCTCTGCCAAACTCATTTGTTTGTGTAGGATAATTATGTAGAATGAAGGCCTCTCCATAAAGGTCGATAATAGCATTATCGTAGTCTTTTAATGCCAAAAAGTCTGAAACAATCAGCACATTAAATGTGACTTCATCAACGTCATACTTGAAGGTACTGTACAAAATTCACAAGCAAATGCGATCTTTCAAGCCTGTTCAACTACTTGCGTAAGATTACGCCCTTAACATAATCGCACAAATTCAACGCGCTGAGTATTGCATTCTTGGGTATTGCAGCAAAAGTGGCAACAAATGTGTGCTGCATTAAAAAAAACACCCCACATCAGATACTCGGATAGAATGTAGACAGATCAATCTTGCCAATTGTTGTATTTTTAGACTAAGAAGGCAGTTGACTAATTAAGTTCTCCTCAGAAAAACAATGAAACTTTGGATAAGACCCTCATAATCCCAATCTTTCTAATAGTTTTGAGTTTTTGAAAAGAAAAAAATGTTTAAGTTTTGCCTTTGAATGTACGGTGCACTGCAGATATATGCTTGGAACAACTTTGTTTCTGGCCTTTGAATGGAATCTGATATGAATGGTATGTTTTCCCCCGCCATATGGCACAGTGTCTAAGCACTAACTACGCTAAGTGTTAATATAAACAAAATCTATACCCTCAATTGGATAAAGCCGAACCATAATTTGCACCAACGCATCATGCAAACAAGTTAGCCGTCTACTCCTTCCATTGCAAGAAAAGTAGAAAATGGAGAATAAAACCCTGGATAACAGAGTGGATTTATCTGTGCAGCGTCAAACTGGTGTTTCCTCTTGTAAAACAGACAATTTCACGATTATTTTTAATTCATACTCCATTCTAAAAAAAAGCACAAACAAGCACCAGTGAAGAATAATGCATCCGAGCAGTTGGTCACTCATGGTTCAAAAATGTGCAGCCTAAATCTTTGTTTAGATAATGATGATAAAGGCAATTAAGTCCATAGAGTATGTTTCTTTTACATCAAAAGCCATAAATGGGTTCTGAACGATTTGCCTAGCAATTTTTATATTAACATTAGCATTTTCCGACGAGCTAGAGGATAATGGAAAGAAACACACTTATACATATGTATATTTATGTTCTTTTTGCGAGTAAGACTAGTAAACTCCAAGATCTGATGGAACTGAATGTACCTTATTTTGCCCTGAGTTTGCAGAGACCGCAGTCGCAATTTAGCCTAACATAGTCTGTAATCCAAAGGAAAGCAGATGCTCTCAACCGTGTTAGTTACACATATATTAGCCTTCTTAAAATCACGTGTTACATCTTATCTGACAAATTGTGTGATTAGTGCGGTTTTATGCCAGGAAATTCTAAAATCAAACAACTTTAATCCAGGAAAAAAAAAACAATATGCTGACGATATTGACATTTTAGCAGAACTCACAGTTTGCAGACAGAGCAACAGTGAAAAACGAGGGTACAACACAGTATAGGTATCGAATAGTCAGACAGAACATCAAAGTGGACAGCTCAGAAGATTCAAGGACGAATTATACGAGCTGTACAACGACATCGATTTAGCCAAAAAAATTGGCATCAATGGATACCAACGCTCCGAACCGCAGTCTTCCAGTCTGAAGACTCGAAGACGTCTTACCACTATTCTATCACAATCCTCAGTTCAGATGCAATCCTTTTATTCGCCGTTTCGGCCCCTACCTAACTACCTTTAGAAGTTAAATGACAAGCAATGCTTACTCAAACGGCATAAAAGCAGATTTATGAAACGGTCAGTCTAACAATTCCGATGTAAGAAAACAACAGCCAAATAAAGTTTTTAGAAAAGCATTTCTTCGAACGGTATATGACCGACAAAAAAAAACATGAATAGATTAGGAACATTGAGACGCCAATCTTCTCGCTCACCTTAATTAACAACGAACAAGTTTAAACACAAATAGAAATAAATAGATATTCAAATTGTATCCGAACTTGAAGCCTAAGATCGCAGCATTTAAAGGATAAAATTGCATATCATACTGAAGTAAAAGGTACCTAAACATGCAACGTCAGGATACGAAAAGCGTGCCAGAAGATACAAAAGTAGTGCTAAAACATTAAATGTCCTAAAAATAAGCATTTTGAAAATATTACTAATAATAAAATTAATTAAATAAACATTCCGTCCCACCCTGGTTAATAAACGTGCTTCTTTATTTTATTATAATTTTTTTTAAATCCCGCAGTTAAAAATGTGAAACTATGAATCTAATAAAATTGGGACAACAACGAAACTGAACACAATGAAATTAGGACAAAGCACAATGATACATGCTTCTAAATCTGCCTTAAAACAAATAGCCTCAAAAGTCATTTAAATTCTTTATTCATCTGACTTAAGCGTAGATACTAAAAAAGAATAAAAATTAAAATAAATAAAATAACAATTGAACTTAAGTCTACTACTCTACATTCTAAGTAAAAATAAATAAAAATAATAAACAATATCATCAATCGGCTAAATGATCCTCACAGCACATCATCATCTCCGGTCGTGTGATTATTTAATTTACTTTTTTACTCGAATTCATATTGCACCGCGAGTTGTCAGAGTCTTTTCTCAAATTAGTTGCTTCCAATCATCGTCATCGGTCATCGTCATTTGGAGGGGTACGCAATCATTTCATCCTCATAAACTGTTAGTTTGCTGTAAGTGGCACGACGTGAATGGTGTAAACCGGTCATGGATCGAAAGAGAGTTTTGTAGATTATGTAGAAGAAAATAGGGTAAACGTAGCTCCGTTATGTATTATAGCTACGTAAATTGTACGAAATGCTGTAGCAGTACACATCACAGACACAAACGATGATATGAGAATGAAACACAGAAAACATATTTTTAAAATTTAATAATAAAATTTTGTATACAATTTTGATATAAAAAAAAACACCACTTAGGCAAAAAAAAATCAAAAAATCCGAAAGGAACCCCTTCACACAACCGAAGATTTTCACCACTTTTAATGCAGCAATGTACAGTTATTTGTATTTAAATTCCAAATATAAGAGTGTATACTTATTAAATTAGGTGTGAACATTTATTTGTTTTATACATATGACAGTAAAATGTAGTTTTATTAGTGACAACATTGGAATTGATATTCGTTAAAAGCTTAAAAATTATTAACAAAAATGAATAATAACTAAGCAGTACTAAATGTGAATAAATTAAAATTCTAATAAATACTCATTTGGTATTACAAGTAAGCATTCTAAAAGAGAGTGATTCTAAGCTTAGATTGGATTCTTTTCTACGGTAGCTACACCACTGTTAAAAATAAAGTTTTAAAAGAAAATATTAATAAAACAAAAAGAAAAACGAAAAGCAACAAATTTACAGCTCATAAAAATCTACTTTTCAAAAGGACGACCACCAGCGAATGAATGAACTTACCTTGCGTACGTCGAATTCACGTTGTTAACCGCAAAACTGTTCTGCGACGGAAGCACCAATTTTTTGACCAACTGCAAAGAAAAAGGCATCAAACAGCCGGATTAAGTTACGTTTATAAGTGTCACTGATAAGATAAGCGAGTTTAAGGTTTTTAAAAAGAATTAACTTATTTAAATATACTCGTAAGTAATTAAATTTCAGGCGCTTATCTGTAGTAAGATATAATCATGTGCCTGAATGAGATCAAAAAAGAGATACCACTGGAAGCAACAATGCACCTAGGTGTTATAAAGTTCACTATCAGCTTTGATACATTCCTATTGTCTTTACATGCAAACTTTCTGGGATATCAAGAAAGTCAGTTCTGGAGATACTTAATTCAGAAAACAATTAATTAAGCCAATTCAAAGACGATACATTTGGTATCAAATCGTTAAATCAAATCGTAGTCCCCCAACGTGGATTTTTATCAGTTACCACCTCCAACTTCGAAAACTTAATTCTTCTCGGTCTTCGAATCTTAAACTGCTTATATTAGCCGATATAACGTGATCATATTTGAATACCCTTTTACATGTTTTTACATGGTGCGGGCGTCGAAAAGATATAGATAGAGAGAGAGAGAGAGAAAGAGAGGTAAATATATTCGTTCAAATGGGTTCATTTCGTCCTTAAAATATAGCCCCAATTTTCATACTTTTAACATAAGCCTTAGTAAACAGGTTATTTCGACCTAGATTTTACCACATCATTTGCAAGTCAAAATTCCAAAAAACAGTCTGTCTGAATAGCCTTTAAACTTTAAAGAAGTTTAAAGAAGTTTTGCAGGAGAAAAAAAGAAAATGCAACGAAACCAACATTGTCAGAACTCATTTTTGAATGAATTTAATTTGTATTTTTCTTTCAACACGGAACCTTTGTCGTTGGTATAAAATGTGCATTGGAAAGGTTTTCGAAAAGGAAACAATTGCAAGACCAAAAACTCGATTTTTCTTGACATTCCTCCTCCTTTGCATGTCTCCTACTATTCACAAAATTTAACTGTATTAACCCTTCATTACCTTCAATTATTGACGATTAAACTGAATTTGTATATACATATTTATCTGTTTATCTACAATAATAAACATGTTCCACGCAAAAGACTAATGGTTGCGAGAAGTTAGTCAGGAGTTTCTGTAGAGGCTGGGCTGTATGCACAATAAAATTGAATTTTATCTTCATGGCACCATTAGGATTTTAGACTCTCCCAGTCTTCAAGTATTTTCTACGCAAACATACACTGTCCAATTCTAAATATGTTTTAATAATTAATTGATGCGAAAGCTTACAATTTATTGCAAAACAAATGGCGCATATAGTACTAGTGTTCATCGTTGTTTATTTGCCCTAGGGCACAAAACCGCAACGACTCTGGAACGCCGGTCAATTTCGAAATCAGATAGTTGAATGTAAAACCAACAAATATTCTCAGTGCTACAATACTTTTTATAGCTTTTAAGTATGCCATTGTTCTAGTGAGGGCATATTCGGTTACAAATTGAACCAATTATCGATGCTGAAGCTGATTTTATTGCCAAATTATATTCCAAAAAAAATTGTTCTTTTCGTTCGAAAAATATAACCCGCACTACACGAATAGTTGGAAAAAGTTAGGACCTAAGCTTTACATATATGGGCTGCCAAATATATATTTTTTTATAGAACGCTACACCATAGAACAACACATTATTATTGTTAAAAATCATTATAAGAATGGGACAGTTCGCAAACTTCGTGGAAGCTTCAAATTTTAATTAGTTTTTTAAGAATAAGTCAAACATATGTTTTCGTAGCGAACGTTCACTTGAAAACATAGCACCAATAAGAGAAAGTGATACTGAAACCACAGACATATCAGTTCGTCATAATTCACAAGAATTAGATGTACCAAGATGCAACTTGCGGCGAATTTCCGCTTAGAAAACAATCTTTAGCGATGAGAGGCATATTTTCAGAAGCAAAATGGTCGAATTTAGGCGCGGAGAACACTAGAGTGATTTAATGTCATGGCGTCCACTTCTTCTTTTACTCCGACTTCTTTCTTAAGGGTATTTTAAAGTCCGATATTTATGCCAATTCACCACAAACAATTCCTGAGCTTAGAGATCAACGTGTTATCGCCACTATCGAGCCACAAATACATGTACTACGATATCATCGACAATTTCATCCAAAGCGCGAGAATCGGGCAGCAGAGTTTTTCCACACTTATTCGCAACATTTGTACATTACACTGATATAAGAAAAAAATATCACTCTTTTAATAAGTTATAAATAACGGTTTCAATCCGACATGTGGCGCTCTAATAAGCACTGACAACTTCTTTTAATTTGTGTTCTCTTTTCAATGGCTAAATCCTTTTAATCCGAACTCTGCCAATGACGGAAAATTCACAAAATGCGGTGAGTGGAGGCAACATCCACGTTGAATAGGTATCGTCAATTTTTATTCAGCGGCATTGAATCATATTGATATTGAATCATCAGAAGATCAGACTGATGATAGTTCGCATAAAAGCTAAGTCACTAAAAATACTACAATAGCAGTTCTCATAAAATAAAATGAAAACAATATCATCGTCTCTGTTTGGAACGGTTTTTTCTCTAATTTGTACGAAGTCTGATCGTTTGAGAAGGCGGTCTAAACTGCGACAACTACATCACCGATATCTTTAATATCAGAAAAGTTCTAAGGCAAGACGAAGCACTGCACTCAGCTACAATAGCTGCGTACATAAATAGATATGTACATTTCTCAAATGATAAAGCATTTTTCTATCTGAAATAGCATAGATAACATAAAATAATTGAGCAGAGAAGGCTTTTCGCGATTTAAATTTAAAGTCTAAGTTGGCCAGAACATGCAGAGTGAATGAACGTCCGATCAGAAGAGACTTCAGAAATCAAACCCGGGGGTACAGCTCGGTAAAGAGAATCATCACTTAAGGAAAGATCGAGTTAGGGCTAGAGACGCTTGTTAGATTCAGAACCCCTGGACTGTGGAATTTTAAAGTCGACTGTATCATAGTTTCTTATAAATACATCCACGATGCACAAAACTAACAGACGATATGCAGTTAACGAATTAGAACATCATCCGGGAAAGAGACAATGAAATTAAAGATAAAATTGAGATGCACGATTAAATTCAACGAAATTAACTCATCTAATAAACTGAGTCCAGTACTCTGCTGCATAAGCAAGGCAAACCTCAGCCATAAATTTTTAGCAAGCTTCCTACATTCAGGAAAGTAAGGCTGTGTTTTTACCATTTAAAAAGGTGTTGAAAAAAGTGTGCTGCATCAGGCGAAACTTATTTTGAGAGAAAATCTTTGAAACCTACTACTTAACAGAGGTTGACCACATCAGATCGAAAGTTAATAGTCCGCTGATTTTCTGCTTATCAGTGCAGTTATGTAAGCAAAGCCGAGCCAATACCTATAGAACATACTTTTTTTCACCTAGTTTCGGGGATATGATTCTTTGGAAAATCGATTGATTTAGAAACCATGACACGGTTTTCATAATAGATCTTAAAAATGCATAGCAATAATTTGAAAGTTCTTATATCCTAAAGTCTATAAATATACATATGTATATATACATATGTATATTTATACTGTATATATCAGAAATATCTACAAATATGTATTTGAAAAATTATCGTTTTGCATTGCACAGTGGAGATGTGAAATAAGTATTTGTCGCAGATGCACAAGTTTATTAGAAAAAAGTTTTTGTACTGGTTACATGGACTATGAAGTAAACTTACACAGCTTCTTGATGATCAGATAATGTTTGAGTACCCCACAACTGTTCTTTTTCTAACAAACTCATTATATAACGTAATTTTAGACCTTGAATAGTATTACACACTGTGAAGATAAAATATCTTCTCTTGCCTGGAATCTAAGGTAAGTAAACTTGGAAACAACTGCAGCTATCGATAATAAAGTTTTGGGAAGCCTGCATAGTTGTGTTGATGGCAAGTTAACCCTATTAATATTGAAAGATTTTTTAATACCGTTGAGAACTAGATCAGTTTATGTTATGCTATATCTTTTGGTGAATTTTTTTCCCTGAACTTGATCGAAAACACTGCGCGTTGTAATACAACAAGGCCCATATGATTCATTCACAGTGGTCATTATCACTATATTGATTACTTATCCACAATCAACGAGATCTATGGGACCGATTTCACTTAAACTGTTCATCGAAATCATAAAAAAGAAAAGAAAAAAGAAAATTCAATATGTAGATGTCCACCTACCCGATTATTGTTTAATGTTCGGTTGCCCATGCACGCTGACATGTGTATCACAAGATAAAAACTAAACAGCAAATATAAAATAGCAAAAATACCTGTAAATGAAAAAAAAAAATATTAAAATTCTGATATTGTTACCATAAAACTTAATTCACTTACATGCTAAGGCCAGATAACCACCTTCCAATTCGGCCGAACGTACTTGATTAATAACAAAGTATAAATTTATTCCTATAACAAGAATTGTGAGCATAATTGAGGCAATTTTATTTCCTCTGCAAAACAAAGAGAAAAGGATATAAAACAATTTTATTCAAATAGAATGCGAACAACTCACAGTCCATTAACAAACTCCCCCATAATAGCAGCGGAAGACGTAAAGGCAACCGTTGGTATCACAGCAAAAGGCAACTGTAACGCCATGACCGCATTCAAAATATCATTCATACCGGTGAGATCTTCAATTTTACTAAAGAAGGCAACGCAAAAAGTCGGCACTATGGCAATGAATCGTGTAAAGAAAACTCTCTTCCATCGTGGCCATTGCAGATTAAGAAATCCTTCCATACAGAACTGACCGGCATATGTGCCAGTCATTGTCGAGCTTTGACCTGCTGCCAAAATTCCTACAGCCCAAATATACATAGCCGCTGCACCGAACGTACAACCAAGGAACAAACCAGCTTTGTACAAATCTGCGTCCACTAACGATTGTCCATTATTGTTGTCTATGAAGGAATTTTGTGCGTCTGAATACATTGTTTGATTCACACAAACATCCAGCTGAAAGGAAATGCTTGGTTCAACACTGAAAAATAAAATTAAAAAAAAAAATTCTCGTGTGCTTACCACTTCCTCGTTGGTCTTTCCATACAGACCGTGTGCAAACACGGCAACTACAAACACGTTAATGATAAACGATACAAAGAGGGCAAATGAGGCTTCGACAAAGAAGTAGAAGTTGGCTTCACGTACTTTGTTGGTTTTACTGCGATCCACATCTCGAGACTGTACGATTTTATTATTGTAACAAATGTAAGGAATAAGGGGTTCGTTTACTCACCTTAACCAATGCTGAATGCAGGTACAAGTTATGTGGCATTATGACAGCACCAACCACACCAACTGCCTGCAGAAGGACTTTCGAGTCACAATCGGAGCACCAAGGAAAGAACATGCCCTTCATCACTTCACCTTGATCGGGCGCTGACACAATATACTGTAAAAGGGAAGAGAATTTGTAATTCATTAGTTGTTTACTTAGTTTTAATAAATAAGAATATGAGTGACACTCAAGAGACATCCTCAACTGGAAACAGACTGATTTCAGCAAATAAGATAACAATAAGCAAGTGGCTGTAAATTTTAAGCTTTGTGTGATTTGTGTACATTTTTACCATATCGTTTTCCTAACGGAATTGTATTTGTGGTCGCTGTTGAAAAGAATTCTAACTTCAAGATGCACAACTCAGACGCACATTGTGTTGCTGCTTACGGCTTTCAATAAATTTAATGTTTTGAAAGCTTGCGACTCAGCGGCAGAGAAGATACACTTCTGTTCGCGCAGCGTGTAACTTTTTTGTGACACATAAAACAAAAAGAAGAAATGTGGAGCTGATGTTGTACACCAATGTGATAAAATTCAGCCGAATATCACACATACCGTTTTCGAACAACCTTTCCATAAAAATCGACTTTGCTTAGCTTAATGAACTGTGATACAAAAGAGAAAAGTTCTATGTCATGTTAACATCAATGTTAACTAATTCTGTTCCCTTTGAAATTTGATTCCCATACTCCTGGAAACGAATTAGTACCGCATACCTAAAATTTTAAAACTAAGGTGGTAGAGTCCTGAACAACAGCACACCAAATTTCAATTTCGTTACGTGATATCGCAACATATTTTGTCCGGTCATCATTCCAGAGTGACCACAGTTTTCTGTTATCGCTCAGGACTGTAACACACCTTTGTCATATTTGAAGCTGCATGTTAGGATTCTAACCAGCTCATTACCACTCCAAGGTACATGCTCTGTGACCATTAATCCAACAGATCGTCACCTTGATCTACGAACCGGCGCGGCAAAGAAAGGCGAGGGCTTTTCGCGAGCTCTAGAACCAGAAAAGGGGGGATGAATATCGGATTTTCGAGGGAAATTGAAATAGGATGACAAGTGCGAGTTAAAGGAAGGTGGCTGCCGTAACTCGCGCGACCGAGGACATAGAGCGGAAACCGGTAGAGATGAAAAAGGGAATTTTTAGTATAGTCACAACATTCCGCTGTCAGGCAGGATGAACCATTCAACTCGGACAACAGTATCTAAAACTTCCATCAGTTTTACTGAACAGAATAGCAATATCCAAACTTACATATAATAAGGCTGCTGGGCCGGACGACGTGTCTGCCAAGCTATTTAAAGCAGTTGGAGAGAGCATGCACTAACTCATTTAATATATCTGCTCAGATGGGTGTATGCCTAATGAATGGAATCACATCAGATTGTGATATTTGTCAGATGAGGGAGGAAAGTAAACACCCTCAACTGCGGCAATTACGTACGCATCGGTCTCCCAAACATAGCGCACAAAATATTATCTGCCATATTGGGTGAACGTCTGAAACCTTTGTCAACAACCTGTTCAGTAGCTATCAGCAGTCTCTAGGCCAGGAAAATCTACAATCGTCAAAATTTTTACATTCGGGCAGACACTGGAGAAAACCCGAGAAGTTTAAATCAATACCTACTATTAACTCAATTTTAAGGCCGCATATGACAACATTTATACTTATTTATACAACAAGCTATACAGGGCCATATGTAGTCAGACTCATCCATATGTACAGAATGACGAAGCCAAAAAAGGATTAAGACAATATGGCTGTCATGTGACTTCTTTAACATCATTTTTAAACGAACTCTGTGAAACTCGAAAGCCAACACCGGGGGCACAATCTTTCCAAAATCTGTGCAACTACTAGCTTACGCCGCACGTTGGGTTGCTAAGATGAGCGACATGCTAAATTCATATAAACTAGATCTAGCAGTAACATTGCCTATCAACAGTTCTTAGTTTTTTAGTTAATTAATTAAAAAAGTAAACTCTGAGAAACATATAAGAGCCGATGGCACGTGTGTCTTAGAAATGGCCATCAACCTGGCAGTATCATTAAGCATACATATCTGTTAACTCTTTTTAAATCATACTGCAGTGATAACATTTCTAAAATCTGATAGTAAACAAATCTGGAGATGGTTGCAGTATAGTTAAGAACAAAAAATACTGCGCAATCAAAGAGTACTGTCATCATACATACATACATATATGAGAAAAGAAGGTATGTACTTTTCTAATTCTGATTTATACAGTTAAGTAGTAGTCAAAGGGAAATATGTACACGAGTCCATATTACATATTCTCTGGGAACCCCCACCACAAATTCAAAACAACTAAGTAAGTATTTCTAATAAGAAATTTGCCGAGGTAAATAAAAATTCTCAATTGACACTTGCTGTGAAAACAAACAATAGCTGAAGTGATAGACAGCAAGCTCGTGAGTCCCGTCATCATGAGTATAATTGCAAAGATAATTCTTTAGCGGAAATGTATTCTCGGGCGGATGATATCAGTTTGCTTAAAAGATACGCTTGATCGCGTTGACTTTATTTCAAGGAAAAACCCCCATTATACAGTGTTCATATATAATTTTCCAATGGAACGTTAATTGCATTACTGTGCTATCACCTATCGGAACGAATGGTCAACAGAACACAAAAATTATAGATATAATAGAATTACCTCATAGCCAAATGTCACAGCCATTACACTGATAAGTAAACCAAACAGCAGCTCCAGTTTCCTCAGGCCATATTTATCCAAGAATAAAAATGTAAACGTGTCAACAATTGTGATAAGCGTCCCGCCCCAGAGTGGTATACTGAAAGGGAAATCAAATATAAACACTACCTCCCTCAATAAGTACTCTCGAGTATGCTTACACTTTATTCGAAAGTAAGTATATCGCAATTGCTGTGCCAATAACCTCTTGCATATCAGAACCAATTATCGCTATTTCTACCATAATCCAAAGAATGAATCGTGGAACAGTTTTGTACTGTCTGTAGCACATTTCTGCCAAATGGAGACCAGTAACTACTCCCAATCTGTTAAAGAAATCAACTTAGAGACATTCATTTAAGGGCCGCTAATTTACTCATCATTACCTAGCTGACAACCGTTGCATTAGCAATCCAAGGCACGTCGCTGCGAGTAGCACCCATAAAATTTTGTACTTTGCTACAGCTCCACTCTGAAGATCTGATTCGATGTTACCCGGGTCCAAGTATGCGATGGACATAAGGAACCCGGGACCAGTAAATGCCCATAGTTTTCTAAAACTGAATCCTATCTATAAGTAGACAGAATATATTAGCACGAACCATAAAACAAGCGGACTGTTTTCATTATTAACCTTCTCTATTTCAGGAATCAAGACTCTCTCTTCGCCGAAGTACGCTTGCTTTGCTGTTTTCAGATGTGTTTCTTCATTCGGGAAAATTTGTGGCTCATTACTGTAAGCATTTGCAGCGGCTGTGCTCGGTTTTTGCTGAGCTGGTGAGTATAATGATAAATCACTGGCATTATTTGAGGCTGTGTTCGCTTCAATTGTGTCACCACTGTCATCGTAGCCAGCATTCGTTGCCATTGCCTAGGTACAAAAAAAAAAAAAACAAGTGCGGTTAAAGTAAATTACATTTTATTATTATTTGTTTCTCGCTGATAGCGACAACGACAATGAGAAAATGTTTACAGTTTCCGTTTCAAACATAACACACACACATATTTATGTACATATGTTTATAAACAGTTATTACGATTACTTACAATGTCAAGTGAATAAAACACACTCAATGTGGTCACAATCTTTGAAAATGCGATGAATGGTATTCCCCAGAATTAGGGTTTCAAAAAGTCTGTTTTATATCGCTTTGTTCAACTAAAGTGCAGTGTATCGAATTGCAAGGCAATGAATCATTCTGTGTGGAAGAAAATGTATCAGAACAAATGTTAAAAAATATTCGCATCAATATTGTTTTATTGTGATTTTATATTATCAGCTTATGCTGGCTGATGCGTGACGTAACTTCGTGAAACGATGGCAGTTATTTTTATTTATTTAATTAACAGGTGTTCTTTTGTTCATTTAACTGTCCAGTAGCAGATGGTTGATATAAAAATGTAAATATTATATCCGTACGCGCACAATACATAATTGCAAAAATGTATCTGCAGTCTTTTACTTTATATCGTCAAAAACTCATGGTCGCATATCAATGACATACCACTTGAACAAGAATTACGCACTTAAGAACTGGAATGTGGTGCGTCTGAAAAATGACGATGATACTTCACCTGCAGAAGAGTCAGTCAAAATGATTTATAACTTCAGACAAGTCACAATCCGTCTCAAATGGATATGGGATAATTATACAAATGTACATATGTACACATGTACACATGTTTAAATGTATGTATATCCATATATAAGTACACGTGTACGTATTGATGTAAATTCTAGGTTTTTTTTTCAGTTGCAGTCTAAAGAGACCTGAGATACCTAGGCTTTTCCTTAAGAATCGATTGGTATTATTGTAATGATTGGTAAGATAACACTCAACGAGTTGATAGATATCTGGAAAACAATTTTGACAATAAACAAGAAGGTATCGGTTCTGGATTCTCCTACTTTAGCCACATCGACATCGACCGGATAATTATCAAAAAATTCGTGAGTCATCTGAGCACACAAGTGACTATAATTAGAGCAAAAACAAAGGCGCAAAATGTAACATATACCAAACGAATTACGTATGTATGTACATATGTACTGCCGAAGGAATTTGAGATTCGAAACGGTGTCCGATAAGGCTGTATTATCGCCTTTACATCAAATTTTTAACGATTGCAACCAGCTGCTCCAGCTCTTCTAGAGGGTTCAGAAAAGTTTAAACTTTTGGTGCGGAATGAGTGTCTCAGATGTCATTTATTAAATCCAAACGGTGATATATGTACATACAAATGTATGCATGTATTCATGTACGTGCAGTGAAATATGTACGAGTATCCACTTGATAGCAAGGTCTTCCACTTATTTTTGCTCATCGGTAAACCACAGACTGTAAGTTCTCTGAAAGGGGCTTTTCTTCTCGTATACAAGGCGTTCTAAGATGGCTACTTAAATGAGCGATAAAAAAAATTTATTAGGATAGGCAGGCATACATATGTACATATTGGATAGAATTTTGATCATTAAAAAAGTTAATATCCTGAAAATTATGGTCTAGGATCTTGTGCATAAGTAGTTTAGATTTTCGCGTGAGTGACTCTTCTTATCTAGAGTGTCTACCTTCCTAATTATTTACCGAGTTGTTACTGTTTTGAACAAAGAAGCAAACCGTAACGTACATACATATGTACATATATGCTATGTACATGTATGTACATATATACATATATGCTATGTACATGTATGTACATATATACATATATGCTATGTACATGTATGTACATATGTATGTTTGAACGTGTAACAAAGTCTTAATCTTATTCCATATTGTTTTTCCCGTTTAGGCTTAATATGTTTTCTAATAAATGCTCACAATGTTGAACCTTTGATCCTTTCTACGCACTAAATCGAAAACTTAAGACTCACACTCAAACTTCTCAGGATTATACATTTTTACATTACATATCCGATTTTTTGAATTAATACATTGGTTTTTAAAAAATATTTTCGAGTCCAAATACATATTTTTCGTCCTATTCAGTTCTCAAGGACTGGCAGACCGGCAGCTTATTTCTGTTTTCTAACCCGGAACTCTAAAAAACGAGTTTCGCCCATTGCTAGAAAACAATTTACGCCTCTTGTCCAGGTCCGATACATATTTAAGAACTTGCCCAGGCAATTACTTCATAAGCACGCAAGTAAAACCCGACAGAGAATAAACTAAAATCTTGGCAAACTCTAAATCGTTAATGCAATTCTCTTATGAACGCACTCTGCAATCAATACTTCGCACGAAATCGATAATTTAACACTTTAAACCGCAAATCCACATGAAATAAGATACACTTATGCATGTAACTTAAAACTATGTTAAGGGCAAAAGATAGTACATACGAGAGCATTCTTATATTCTAATTAATTTCGTAAAGCATTATTACCTTGAATTACGCGCTTAGGATTGATCGTATGTCTTTTCAACTGTTAGTTCCGCTCTGATACTACTTTAAATGTGAATCTAAAAAAGTCAGTGGCTTTGTATCACAAAAAACATTAATCGCACCAACTGAATAAACAACTGTTTCCTATAACAACAACAAATTATTTTTTATCTACTTATTACACTGTCATTCGAATATTTTCCGTTCGTTATATTTCCGAACCGGCACAACAGCACCGCTTGCAAGTGAACGACAGACTACTATTCAGTTCGGCAGTGGTGTCCCAACAAACCTACGATAAGCCAAAGTATCTAGACTTAGTCATATCACAGACAAATGAATTACAAGTAAGATTCCATTTTACGCATATCACCAATCTCTGGGGAATAACCGCGAATCTTGGCTTGGAATTGATATTCTTGAGTATTTTCAATCAAACGAAAATACTAAAGAAAGCAAACAAAAAATAAAAGAATAGATGAGTGGGTAATTACCCCGGGCAGATAATTAACATCCCAGCATCGGTGTAGTGTGCAAAATATCCGCCATTAAATGCTAATTGAGATAAATCCATAGACTCCATATTTAATTTGATTTAATCCGCCGACATCGAGGATGCTAACAAATAAAAAAAAATCACCGCTTCACCTGGTCAGTCGGCGATTCAAATTTCAGATTGGTTCAGTCTGCAGTTAAAATTTTGTCAGATTAATTAATAGTTTGGTTAGGGAATACTAAAAAAAATGATGTTCCACATAATAAATGAAGACAAACAACAAATTCCGGTTGTTATTTGTAGATAGGTCATTAAAAATGTTATACGTCAACACGTGATTTCGTTCGTGATGTTTACACTTTTAACGTTAAATGATATAAACAAAATATATAAGTATTAAATGGGACAAGCTTCATTCACGATTATAAATAGCAGAAAAATTTTTTGACTGAACTGATCTTATCAAATATTTAGGTGGAAACACTACACACATGCTTATAACATTATAGGTATTTGAAAACGAAATTAAATGAATATTTTTCTGTTACCTAACTCTGATAGTAGTTTAGAACACATCGGTGATTCACAAAAAAAAAATAAGGGCTGCGCTAATTTATTGCGATTTTTAAGATATTTCAAAACGAGGTTTTAGCCATGTTGCAACTATGAATAAAGAAAACATTCTCTTCGGGAAGATAAATTTACCACGCAGCTAAGCGCCAAATAGATCAAGACCGGTTAAAATTATAAAACAATGCACCAGCATCACAGAAAAATACTACTGTAGGTTTCTAAGATTCTGAAAAGAAAGGGGAGGGAAAAGGCGTGGCGTATCACCCACCGGTTCACAAGGCTCAAATCTACATTACTGCTATGAGCTTCGGAGAATTAGCTCATCCGTCTTATAGTCCTGACCTGGCACATAGCAATTATTATCTGCTCCCAAATATCCAGAAAGATTTATATAGGAAGCATTTTCATAATGCTGAATTACTACAGGTAACATTTTGAAGGCAAACCGGAAAATAATTTGTATGAAGCCATAGAAAACATTCTTGAAAGAGACTGAAAAAAATGTCATAATCAAATATTTAGACACATGCCATCTGTACAAATCATATACATATGTATTCTCGGTGTGGCAGTGGAAGACTGTGTTTTTTAGTTCAAAATGCATTTATTTTTCTACCTAGTTCCCTTCTAGGGAACTATTTGTCCAACGTTTCTCCATCTCTTCCACCACGCCTAAAGTGCAATCTAAAAGGTTTGCTATCACCTCTTCACTTGACTCATGCGTTTTCCAGACACAAATTTCTTTAGATTTGGAATAGGTGGAAGTCGAAGGAAGCCTAATAAACATCAAAATCTAATAAACAGGGTTAAGATTCCAACAAATCGTGCCTCAAATCCCCCAGTTTTCCCCATTGTAAAAGCAATCAAGGCAACTCTTCTCACGAATTATTTCATTCAGTTGGTCCAGAAGACTTGTGCAGTAATGACTCCCCAGTTTTTTTTACCCCTTTTAAGGTAATTCATTTAAAAGAATCCCTTGAAATCGATTTTGCTCTTTGTTATTTTCACTACTGTTTCGTTTCTGGGCTCCAGTTGTGAACCCACGTTTCATCCATAGTAACAAATCGGATGAATCTTTTTTTTAAACGTTTCGTAGAGAAATTCGAAATGGGCACCCATACTGCATGATATTTTTTCATATTTAATTCTTGTTGTAAAATGTGCTATAATCACTGTGGATTTCGCAGAAATTATAGCAGCGATTGGTCGACGTAGATACTCACTTACTAAGGTGGCGTAGATACACCCCATTATTACATACTTTCTTTTTATTTTAAAAGTGTTTGTTGTTTTCATTCATCTTATTTTTAAAATATCTATTTAAAGCTACATAGCTTGAAACGTAAGCTGTTTATTGGAATACAAAAATATCTAAATTTACATTTACAAAGATGTTGACATGAAGTACCACATCTCTTAATTTATTTCGTTCTTGAAAACTTGTTCAAAACAGAAATCAAGCAAGATTTATCAGTGGATTAAGGCTAAAATTCACGTCGGAATAGTATTGTGTACCTATTTTAAAAAGATAAAACAGAAAAAGTTTATTTTTGAACATAAATCCACTGCAATTCTAAGAAGTGAAAGGGTAACTTTTTAAAGAAAGTTTAAGAACAACAAATTTGTTCTCTGCTTTGAGTTCCTGCGATATGATAACACTTGCCATACACAGATGAGTATGCTGATAAAAGTTTGAAACTCTCAAAAACGCTTCGTATCGCAACAAAGTATTACAAAACTTTAACTAAAAGTACTTAGATCTCTATAAAAGTAAATCGTTTTGGTTTATTTAAAATCTTGCCGACTAGAAAACGTGTAGGAGCTCATCGAAAAACCCCACATATTAAATTTTAATGCTCTATTACAGAAGGCTTAAATCTCATCTATAGCTATGTACATTTTGCGGTCATAGAAAGACGAATGAGCAAAGGGATGACTATAGGAGTTTGTTTTTATGTGACTATAACTGTGACTAATAAAATTTGCATATTAGAATTAAGTGAAACCACGATTTGTTGCATTTGAAACATGTATTGTATCCATGTAAATAGTGACTACCTAATGGTATACTTGAACACTTTATGGTTAACCCATACAAAATGGGTAAACTAATAACTTAATTTAGTTTATGGGTTGAAAAAAAAATATAAGATTCAAGTTCATTCGGATGAATTATAGAATATTTTATTTTTAAACAATTGACTATGTATGCATATTTACCCGATAACGTTTAGTTAAAAGTTAGTATTTCCAGCAAAACTAGACTAAAATAAATAAAGTAATATTTTATCCATTTCGTGAATGAATTCGATTTTAGTAGTATTATTTTAAGGGTGTTGACAACTTATGCATCGAGTTGAATGCTAAGCGAAAACGTTTATTTTGTATTCATCATGACATCTGATTAATTTATAAAGATAGGTACTGTAGAACGTTTTATTTGTATTAACACTTAAAAGCTGTTTAAAGACCTGAGCATTCTCAACAAATTAGAAGTCAATGCACTGTTGACTTACATAAATATGTACGTACAACTATTTTGATTGAATAAGTGACGACTTATCAGGAAATGTTTCAGTCAAATCAAATCTAAGGTACACAGAATCGGATATGGTTTTGTGGAATGGTTAGCTGCTAGACTACCAAAGATTCATATCTTTATTTGTATGGTTTAACTTCTCAAGGGTTCTGCGTTAAAACATAAATGATCTTAACTGGAGGTCTACATGAGCATTGATTTACTTCAAAGGAATATTTAAAATAAGTTACAAAGCAACGTAGTGAAAAACTGGAGTTATTTTAGAAGGATCACCAGAAACAGCACATGATCAAATGTAATAGAGTGAAATTTAGCTGAGCAACTTTCACCAGTTTTTCTTTATCATGGTCGTTTTAAAATAACGATATTTCTTTACAAGTTCCCAGGGTAAAGAGCACAATGGACTCAACGGGGGTCTGCGTGGACAGTGACTAACGCCATACTGTAGTAATCGTCAAACATATTTTCAACCAATCAAAATTATCAATTTAAAACATTAGAAAGATTAGAGTAAAATTTCTGTATGACCGGTAAAACGATCGTACCACAAATATTCTTCACAAATAAAGAACGTTTTGCCAAAAGAACGTTATCTGGACAGGAAAAACAAAAACTCATCCTATCCATTTCGACACGTAAAAAAATAGTATAACCAGCTCAAATGATAATACGGTATCACATCCCACTCATACAAATTTTATATTACATTATCTCTTATCTCTTAAAGATAAATTAATATCTGATAAAAAATTGAGATAGGTCGTAAAGTTATCAACATACCCTTTTTACTACATAAAATAGGCGTAACACTAATCAATACTGTGATAAAATAGTTATGAAATTAATTTGCTGATAACAATTTAGTGGTGCTTTATTTTAATGTAATTAATGGAAGCGAGCTGCTTACGGGAAAATAAAGAAAAAAGGTACACCAACTCCTCCATCTGCTGCCGCGATGGGCAGCGGACATTACGCTTAGAGAAAGAGTTCATAATGACTGCATAAGAAAACGTTTGAAAGTGACAGGAAATCTTATAGAACGAAGGCTACGATGGTTTGGGCAGGTCATCCTAAGCAATGACAACCATACTCTAAAAAACTGCAGAGAGGATTAAAATAACGAACAAAACTGCCTTGCTTTTCAAAGCAGCAGAAGATAATTCAGTACGGAGCAGACTCCTACTCATCTATACAAAATGGAGGGATAAAGGTCTGTTCGATGAATAGAACCTCAGAACCGCCCGATCCTGAAGAAAGGAGACCCCTTGAATTGAGATAACATCAGCTGGCTGATTTGACGCGCCAGCCTTCTCAGCATCGCGTGCAAGATCCTGCTGTATTGTGTGAACGTCTACAACCTTTTGTCCACAGCCTGATTAATTCTTTTCGGATTGGTTTTAGATCAAAAAAAATCACCATTAATAAAATGTTCACACTAAGAGGGGTAGCTAACGCCGAATTTTTGAACAGAAATTTATATTAGACATAATAGACCATCGTTTTAAGGTGGCAAAGGAATTCATCTATTTAGGCCCTTCGTAAACTCTTAAACATCAGCGTAGGAATCTATCGATCAATTGCCCTTTCTAACTGCTGTTTCCTTGGGCAACTAACGAAACTTTAAATAAAGCTCTCATCATCCCAGTCGGATGTTATGTACATATGTACAACGACATTGACCTCGTAAAAAAGTTCGTACCTAAGTGTATAAGATTTCTAGGACATATGTAGGTGTATGGATACCAGCATACCGGTATCAAATTAAACTCGTACGCTGTAAGAATCTGGAATTCGACAAACTTATTAATAAGAACTTTAAAGCAATCTAGGCTGGAAACGTAACAAAACATTTGGACTTAAGTTCAATCTTTACGATGTCGAAATGCAAGATATAAATCATGCTATCTTAATACGCTTAAAAGATGGTTGCTCTACTTTTTTTTTTATTCTACCGAACATAAACCATTTGCGTATCTCTTAAAGTAAATGCTGGCGCCATCCACATAAATTTACTCCGAACTTCATTGCTGCATACAAACACATGACAAATAAAATGAATTATTCTTGTATTATCTAGAGAAAGACATTTTAATTATAATATTTCCTTTAAATTGCACTGCAAATGCCTTAATGCAAATGGTTTGCCTAAAAAATGCAAACGTTCATAATCTGTGGAACAAACAAGATAATTAATAACTTAATCTGGAGAAATACACGTATATATGTACATATATGTATGTATACATGCACATGCGATATATAAATAGGATCACACTTTTAGACTTGTAGATAAAAATGTCCAATAAATAATTAGAATAGAACTCAAACAAGATTTTTAAGTTGAGATTTTTTATTTAATTTGTACAGGGTGAACCGTTAAAAATAACAGAAAATCACTCATTAGTCAGGTTACAAAGAAAGAGATGAGTGTTTCTTTCATGGCGCCTATACCATGACGCAAAAAAGGATTTTTTTGATTTAATTTAAAAATTACCGGTACTTTATGCGGGATTATTTTGAAAAATTCCTAACTTTCCAAAAACAACTCTTACGAATTCAATAAAACTTCATATCTGAGACACTATACACGCTTCCAATAAAATTGCATACTAAGTTTCCGACTAAAAATTCAAGTAACGCTTTTTTACTTGTTAATTGACATGAAAATTGTCTTTTACCGTCTATGGATAGGACGATTGCAATTCAATTCTATGGTTCCTATGCCGGTCGTGAAACAAAAACTAGTATTAAATTGATTCAAACATAATATCCTAAGCTCCGAACGTTCAGTTTTGTAGGTAGTTTATAAACCAAGCACCAGGCAAAATTTGTTTTTGCTCAGAGGTCATAAATTGTTTAGCCTTTAAAAGGTAGCAGTTTTTTCTTAAACTCAGCTCAAAATCAAATGTAATGTAAATCTCAAGTTTTATATCATTCA
This sequence comes from Blera fallax, assembly GCA_946965025.1. NCBI lineage: Eukaryota > Metazoa > Arthropoda > Insecta > Diptera > Syrphidae > Blera > Blera fallax. The sequence goes on from OX337244.1 coordinate 98,154,375, forward strand.
AAAGAATTCTAAGTAGATTTTAAAACAGTATTTAATCGCATTTATTGTGAAAATGTGACCATGAATGCACAAATAATAAACAAAGATTGAATATACATATGTACATACATATGTGTGCTTTAAAATAAGGAAATGTTGTATGCATCACGATAGCTGTGTTCAGAGTATCAATTCGACTTTTTTTTTTAAATATTTATTTACTAAGTCACGTAAAATCACTTACATAAGTAAACGTGAGTTTAGGAATGATTTTTAGAATTGTTTTGCCTATAGTCGATTTAATTCAGAAGGAGAAGAGAATTATGATGGTCATAAACTAGGCTTTAATTTAGTAAATTTTAATAAGAGAATTCCATGGGTCGAGGCAATATCCCTCGCTCCCATTTAGGAGCGAAAAATACGCGAAATCATTTTGACGTAATCTTCCGACAATTTAACACATCATGCAGGATTTGAATTCCAAAGTACTAAATCATAATAACTTCTTTATACACAATGAACGAAATATTTTGTATGTACTTCTTTCTTGACTTGAGGGCTACGGTATTGAAAATATACAGACTATCTAGGATCGAAGGCCTAATTTTTCCGCGACAATTCGCGATGTGCGTGTCATATACATATGTATGTATGTATGTAGGATGTAAATTTTAGGACCAATCCGAAAACCGAATAGAAAAGCTTCCTCTTGACAGTTACAAATATGTATAAATATTTAGCACAACAGACTATATGTGGTCCAGCGCATAGCTTCTGGTAACCGTTCGTGTTGCGCTTTATATTTTTTCGCACAAATGGAAGGGAGCTGCAGTTTAGGATCATATTCGAGGATTTTCTTTATAAAATTGAGAAGCTTTTCCAAGGCAGTTATTACTATATTACGGACGTTTATCAGACATTCGTAAGAGGTGAGACGGTAAAAAAAACCATTTGGTTTTTTGGTCGAATTCGAGTCTCGAACCTCCCGCTCAGTAGTTCAACGCACTAACCACTGAGCCACGAAGCCAGGGTACACAATCTTTTACTCATGGTACACCATGTACAACTTGTAGAGGCTTGTTTTTTTATTCAGAATTATTTTAAGTTCCAAAGCCACGGCGCCAGGGGGGTACACAATCTTTTCCTCGTGATACACCATGGACAACTTGTTGAGACTTGTTTTTTTATTCAGAATTATTTTAAGTTCCAGAGAACTAAGAATGATTAATAGACGGGCATCACCACATATTTCGGTACATAAGCATACCCGTTAAAAAAAGGCAGGTGAAAGTAACATCGACTATTTTTAAAGAAATTTTGTGTCTCCTTTTTATTGATGAAATATAAGGGAGAATATACATACATATGTACACCCCTGTAAAGGTTATCCAAGAATTTTGAACTATGTACCTACTCAGAAAAGATTCACAGCCATCGCGTTAAACACTCGTAATTATAATATATAGAGTGCATGTACATACATGCATATATATGTACATCTATGTATGTATGTATACACATGTACCTACATCAAAGCTATGGCCCAAAAGTCATCTCGGCACCCATCCAAGGGTATGGGTTGTTAGACCACCTATACACAAATCTTAGAAAATACAGTTCAATGTATAAAAATGTGTTCTACATATTTTGACCCGAAACCAAGTTATTACCAAAAGTGTATTTGCTTAAGTTATCGCCTGCTTAGAATAATGTAGATAAGTAAATAAAGGGACTATTTCTCTCTTTTCTGTGTCTGGAATTAGAGACACGGACCGTTATAAATAGAAAAAACCCTGGATAGAAAATTTGTGTCTTTCAGGGAGAAGAAGATTAAAGATTAATCTTTATTAAAAACGCTTTGGAAATTGCTTTGGGTGAGTCGTTAATTCATCTTTGCCGTTGACAACAAAAACATGTTTCAGGTCTCGCTCAAATATCAAATACGTAGTCCAAAGCTAACTATTTAGCTACTCCCAGATGGGCATAACTCACGAGTGATGATGAAATGCAAAGATGTCGTCTTCCATTTAAAGCTTGCTAAATAGATTAATTTTAGTGTTAATTGTGTCCACAACACAATTAATTTGCTTGGCATGTTGTCAACTCGTTTGCCCAAATATCGACTGAAAATTTTTCCAAATCAATTTCCATTTACGTTCCTTATCTGATTATTTGTGCCGCATAAGACTTCTATTCATCATTAGAGCGAAAAATTAAATACAAAACAAACTGGTATTTGCAATTGATAACCTGTTCATCCCAAAATGAAATGCAATTCTCGCATACAATCAAGCAACAGGCAATAACTCAGCAGAAAAATCAAAAAAATGCCAGCAAACTATACAAAATGCTGGTCAATAACCTGCGACACGAATTCATACAGAGGCTTTCATCTACTTCAACCATTGCTGAGATTCACGAGAAGCTCCTAAATTCTCATACATTGGAGCGTAATGTTAATTGAACAAGTTAAGCTCCATTATTTTGGTCATTTGGAGATTATTTGTTGGTTCCATTCGTTGATGTGGTTTACCTTGACTCATGAAAACTTGGACAAGCGCTGGCCGCATATGTCTGACAGATAAACAACACACAATGCGAATTCACCTGACAATTAAGGCATCTGCGATGCCAGACTAGTGTTTTCGTAACATTCTGATGCGATTAATTGACCTCCTAGTTAAATAATTACGCACACAATTCAATCACTCATCAAACAAAATTCATGATAAACAGTTAATTTTTTGACAGATTATTCCAGGGAAACATCCACTTCCTCTTTCCCTTTCGCACTTACTTAACAACTTAGAAAACACAAATCGATTCTTCGACTCTGGAAAACGATAACAGAAACGTAGATTTTACGAATTTACAAAACTTCACTAATTGCAGCGAATTCTTCTGATAAAAACAACCGAAATTTCTTAAATACAAAACAGAACTTATTTTCTTCGTTTTCTTTTCAGTCACTACACCATTATATCCCAATTATCTAATTCCAACCACGACGAAGGTTCCCGTCCATCCGCTCACGAAAGATGGCCGCTTCACAATGCGGGAGATTCATATGCCCTCAGCTGTTCATATACACTTCCAGTCAATGGTGCACACAGTCCGTCTCACTCTAGCTAATATGTGTCCTATTCACAATAGCTAACTGACCGATAGCCGGTTGATAAGAGCACATTTCAAAAATTAATATACTTGAGTTTAAAGTTCTGAAACGTTGTTGTTTGATGCAATTTTTGGCTACACCCACCCCACTCGAGATGTTAGGTCGATAGTATGCAGCTTGAGCAATTAGCGATATCAATTTGCTATGGACACGGTTATCGCGGCACGCAAACTCTTATCTTAAGCTCACGTAGATGTCCCGCATGGACGTGGTGATGGCACAATATACTTAAGTGGGCCGTTTATCGTGACAAGGGTGTAAGTCAGTCATTTTTTTGTATCACTTATCAATAAAATTTTATAATTTACCACATTGCTGTGCAGAACAGATTTTTGTAACTCTTTTTTTTAGGGAATTAAAATTTATTGTGGAAAATTATGCTTGATAGATTAATCGTCGTTTAGCAAGTTAAGCTTTTTGTGGGCCTTTGTTATTAGAATTCTTTTGGTTTTTAATTATTTCTTTAACGTTTTTGTTGACATGCCAGAAATAGATGGGGGTGTTTCTCGTTTGTTTGTCATATAAATTATAATTGTGGGATTATTTAAGGTTATTTTGTCTTTAAGAAAAGCCAGTTTTATTACTTTTAAGTATTTTTTATGGCGCTTTTGTAAAGATACAAATACAAATTCAAGAGCCTTATTCTCTGCATAGCGTTGGATAAGTGGCTGATCTATGTTTTATTTTTAGGTGTTAGGACCTATCACGCTCTAACCATTGAACCACGCATCCATTTTGACGACATTAAATGAAAATTAACGACATGAAATGAGAATTAACTTACTTTTCGTCATCTACATGAACCGTAGACATTAAGCGCAAAACAGAATTTAAGTTTGACGATTGTCAAAGTAAGTCAAAACTTGACGTCCACAAAAGAACCAGTATGTTCACAACACCTTTTTCATTCCATTGTCTGCAAAAGAATTTGAAAATGCCATTTAAACAGTAAAAATTTGTAAAATTTCCAAATTATGACGATAAATATGATGCATTAAATTGCATACAAGATTTATGTATTTATTGCCGATTTGCAAGACCAAATTTGAAAGAATCTTCTATCGAAATATCATCCATATTTTTTTTGTCGTTTTTGAATCAAATGTACATGAACACGAGGCTAAATTGAAATGTTTTCGAAATTAAATTTATAAATTAAGTTTATTTTTCAATGTAATTTTCTTTAGGCGTAATACTCTATTTCTATCTGAACTCTCAAGCCATTACACTATTTCGAAAAAATGTCCTCAAAAAATACATTAAATACAATTTTAACCTCTCCGTTCGTTAAGAATCTCTGTCCTCCCAAATTCTTTTTTTAGTTGGGGTACAGATGAAAGTCACATGAAGCCAAGTGAGGCAAATAGAGGATGCGGCAGTAATTCAAACCCAAAGATGTAGATTTCAGCCCTAGTTTGACGTGACCTGTTTAGGTTACCTACAGTCAAATCGAAATTCAGTCCATTGAATATTTAACTTTCAACGGCTCTAAATCATCACTTGTCTTTTTGCAAGATGAAGCTTTGAGTTCGCTTTAATCCAGATTTTGGGTCCGTTCCGTTTATGCGTGATGCTGACGATCTCATCTACCTCCCTTATTTCAAATTACGGTCTGCCATGATCCGATCACAGTTTTTTTCGATGATTTTTACGTAGTTCAAGTTGATAGTCTTCTACAGCGTGGGCAGTCTTCAAAGCTCTTTCATCCATGTTTGAATTCACCTACCGGCATTTTAACTTTTGTTTTCGATGGGACAGATTCCCTTAAAGTTGTGATCATATTTTTATGGACCTGTTTTTAGGTAATATTCCTTTCACCCATTTTTTAAAAATTTACTTTACCTCACGACAGTACTTGTACAATCTAAATACCGATTTAGAATTAAAATTATTTCAATTCACCCTTGTATGTGATGCGAAAAGGACACGAAGTCCTTTATAAGAATATTGTGATTAGTAGAAGAATAAAAATAAACCAAAGGAAATGATTGCTCTCTTTTTTTTTGGAAACCTGACATCTTGTCACCAATTTTTTTATCCAGTTGGTCCAAAAAACTTGTATAGTATTTGCCAGTTGTTGTTTCATCCTTTTGAAGGAAATCAATAATGGAATCGCTTTTACATTCCAGAAAACACTTGCCATGACTTTTCAACCAATAAAATCGACTTTGCCTTATAGGTTTTGTATCGGGCGTTTTATAATTTACTGTCGACTACAGATGCATAAAGCAAATTTGAGCTCTCGTCTAAACTTAAACTAACTTAAATGAAGTAGCCATAGTGCAGACGGGCATGACTCGGACGGGGCAGGTTCGTGCTCCACCAGGGAAACAGTAGGCACAGCCACCGAGTGTTATTACCCGGGTATTTCAATGAACCGCAATCGACTATAAATGCTGTGGGATGATTCCCCATATTTAGTTAAACAGAAAACGCAAATAATAGCATCCACTAACAAAAGTAATAACATTTTGAATAATTCATAATTAACGATAAAAGGGGTCTAACAGCACTGTACCAGATTCGTGATCATTAAAACAAGGTAATTAAGAATTGTTTATAGTTTGTTGTTGAAAATAATTTACGTATTTCAATTAGATATCGATATTTAATCAAATTACTTGTTCTCTGGTTTTGATCGATATTAGGTATGTGATTCTGTTTCGCCAGGTTTATTGAAACAAATTAAAAAGTTTATGATTCATCATAAAGTTCTAAGTTTTTAAAACTTTTATTTTAAATCTGTAGGAAATAAAGGGCTCGACTATGTCGTATGTAGTTGCTAGAAAGTATCTGGATATCTTATTGTCTACACCCGTATTTTTAAATTCATGTTCAATTAAAAGAGACTTAGTTTTGAATAAAAATTCCTTTGTCATATCCGAGAAAGAGACAAATTCATAAGTCAGCTAATATGAAAAGTAGCGTTATTTGATTTTTTGGCGGAATTGTACGCGTCCGATTTGGAACTTTCGAAATATGTATGTTCCTCATATCACTGAAGTCAATTTCGATAAATTTGGAATTTTTCATAACTGGCGCGTAGAACACCTTTGATATTAGAATGCAAATGCCGATTTCCCCTCAGAATATTTATTCGAAAGACCTCAGGTAGCAAGATTGAAATATGTAAATCCGTTCATCTGCTTAGGCTGCAGTCCGAGATAGAGATAAACCGTCAGAGTTGCAGAAGTTATAGAAGAGTTATAAAAGATCTTGTCACTCTGTAGGCTGCTGGCATTAGCTAGTTCGCTAAGGTTATTGAAGAAGTAGGCTCCTAAATGCAGTTTCCTACTATTTTAGTAGAAATGCTGATATTCCGCTTATATCTAAACATTATACTTAATCCACGACAAGGCTTTCTTTATTGCCATAATCTCCGTCTGGCATAGATAATATAATGGAAATGTTAGGACTTGAAACTCAGAATTTGCATCATATTCTTCTTCTTTCTCTTAATCTTCCCCTTTTGCTGCAAGGCTTGGGTGTGAGCTCGATGTATCCAGTATCTTCTCATAGTTTACATGATTGGCTTACCACTTTTGAGCCCTATTAGTTGGATACATTGCTCCCAACCTAATTCGGGGTCTACCTCTTGGGTTTGGATCGGTTAGTTTCATTTCCTGTATTTGTCTGGATATCCCTAATAGTAGAAACACATTGACACAGCAACAGCAACTTTGACAGCCGCAGCGAAAATTTTAGAACCAATGGAACAAAACACATTATCACAGCAACAGCAACTTCAACTTTAGACCTAAGTCCTAAATCTTCCATTCGTTGCATGTGGCCGAAACATTTTAGTTGTTTTTCTTCAACCTGTGTTATAATCGATTTCTTTTGTCGTACTTCTTCTCTCAATATATCTGTTCTTATTCTGTTTCTTCTGGTTTTCGAGCGAATTTTTTTTACAAATTCCATCTCTGTTGCTTGAAAACAGCTCAAATATTTATTGAGGAATGGTAGGGACTCGTCAATTATGCTGCTATACAGCTTTAGCTTTACTTCTTTTGAAATTCTGCTTTCTCCTGCATATTGCTTTCTTGATGCGATTTAGAATTTTCTTCCATCCTTCCATTGTATGAAATTATGGCATTTGTTCTTTCCGTTACAGGATTTACGTCTGCGTATGAGTGGTCTTTTTTTACATGCAGTTTACTTGGCTCTTGTCAGCATTGAGTGTCATTCCTTTCATTTTGAATTCTACACTCAAGATTTGAAGCAGGAATTCGTACGTCTGGGCGCACCGGACTAGCACGTGTATAGCTTTCATTATTCATAAACGTGCAAATTTCACGAATATTTTTATGAAGTTTCTCACTTTGGAAAATAATTTTTCAATATTTTCCACAGTTGTTCAAGCGTAAAAAGATCCATTTCCTACCGCGAAGACTTGGCACTACTAATCTATCCGCATTCAAAGCGCGTTAGTGTTACCAGCCTTGAAATAGCATGTACTTCAAAAATAAACCAAAACGTGACCCTCTTTATATTTTGTGCACTCTATCTTTTACTTTAGCTGTAACTTGAAAAATTTTCCGTTTTTACAGACAAACATAATGGGCGGTCTCTCTTTTTATCCTTTGGATACAGGTACATACTCGTATATGCTCTCTACTGCTCTTCACGGATCATTTATAGGGCCCATACATAATACCATAAGTCGGACAAACATTGAAGTCCATCCGAAAGATCCCATCGTATGAGACGTTGTTGGATGGTCTGTCAGACGGTCTGTCCGACCATCGGATGGATATCAAGCAATATTTGATATTTTAAGGCGGTGCTAAGTTGTCGTCCGACTGATTGTATCGTGTGTGGGGAAATCTGTCCAACCGTCATCGTATAGTGTGTGTGCAAAGTAAAGGGCGGTTGGACAGACAAATCTTATCTTGTATGACCCCTAGATTGGAGCCAATCATTGACTCCTCCAAGCATTTTATTTTCACTGCTTCGGAGGGCTGCAGTAAGTTTAAAAGCTGCCGAAATAACTGAATGGCAAATAACGATTTTCCGTTTGCCAGTGCCCCCAACAAAAAATCGTACTTATCCGCTTCTTTTTGATTCGCCACATTCGTGTTTTCTTTCGCTATTAAGCTACTTGGGAGAAGTGGATTATACCAGTAGTTCTGCCGTTCTCGGTATTGTTGAGAATTGAAGTGTATAATTCAACATAACCGCATGATATACTGTAAAGGTATACACAAGAAGGTACATGGACATGTAAATGTACAAGTAACTCATTCTTCTTCCGATTTGTTACAAAAAATAATGAACTTAACCCAGCTGTGCTAGTGTATTGCCAAATTGATAAAAACTCACTTATAGTGAGATTCGGTGTATACTCATCGTTAATTCACAATAAAATCAGCTATCCAGCTGGCACTTCGAGGAGGTGATGAGGCAATACAACTTATAGCTGGATAGGTAAATTTCACGTACCGAATAATCTGTTAAGGGTGATTGGATGAAAGTAAGTCCGATGACCGTAATTTAGCATAGTTTTATCGGTCCTGGAGTAAAAAAGAATATACTGCGCCAACTACTTAGAATCAGTTTTCTTAACATAACACACAAGACCCTTTCTGACAGATTTTGTGAATGCCTAAAATTTTAAGTAATCTGATTGGTTCTTATCAATGCGGCTTCAGCCAAGAAAGTCCACGATCGATAAAACATTTACTTTATGGACGTTTCGGTCAAAGCGCCATAATATATGTACATATACATATATATCTATAATCGACATCATTTGCCGGAGCGGAATATTCACATTCACTGCGATTGTATTTTGCATTAATATTCCTATTTATTACTTTTTTAAATTAACAATTATAAGGTCCACTGGAAAAACAACCTAAGTTCACTCAAACCGAGAAAACAATTGTTTAAGTTATAAGTATCATGTAACTTGTATCATGCTTCCATTTGACGTCCTTGGACTTGTGTTATTTTTCCAAGGCAATCAAACGTCCATCGGTCTTCTTTTTGGTCAAAAACGTCAAGTTCTTGTTAATGTGGCATCTAGTTTTTCGGGGAATATGGTGAGGTCTTGTAAGTCATTCCACTTGAAATTTTTCTTGGGGATTCTACTATTATAAGAGTCTCTCTTTATTTAGTTTGCGGATTGTTTTTTTTTTTTTTTAAATTCCCAAGAAAAATATCTGGAAATTGATGCAATAATACAATAAAATAATTAGGCAACTGTATCTGTTTCCAGTTACTTGTAAAAGATCTTTTATATGGTTTGGCCATACTTTTGCAATGTACTGTGGTATGGACTTGTGCTATTTTTTCAATGCACTCTCTTGAATTTATGTCGATCTTCCGCAGTATGGCATATCATTTTATTTGTTTTTTTAATGAAAGTCAGATGTTTTACAGAAGTAGACATCATTTCATCAGATAGTATTCACAAAATACCACAAGATTGCGCCATCAATTCAATTCCGACGATAAGTGAACTTACGCCGTTTCTCTAGCAGATCCTTCAATTATATCAGCAAAGCATCCTCATAGTCCTCATACCAAATACAGTGCACTCCCCCTAAGTCGAATTTTCACGGGATACCATGATTTGTTCGAGTTAGAGGGAGTTTTGGAAAAATTCGAGTTAGAGAGAGAAACAATTTTTTTTTGTTTTAAAGCGTTTATTTAATTAAAAAAAAAAAGGTTAACATAATTTAAAAAAGTTAACAAAAAAATAAATAAAAAATTGGAATGCTAAAATATGGCGAAAAAATTCGAGTTAGAGAGAAATTCGACTTAGGGAGAGTTCGACTTAGGGAGAGTTCGACTTAGGGAGAGTCCACTGTACATATTCTTAAATATTAGGTCTGTTTCCGTACTTTCTGCACCAAAATTCGCAGATTTTCAATTTTCAAGGAGTGGGGATGAAAATCTCTCAGAGGCATAAATATCAAAAAGTACACGAACGTGTTGAGCAACAAAAAGCTGCCCACTTTTAAAACGTCAAAAACATTTTAAAATTGAATTAATTAATTAACGAAGATAATGTTCCATGTTTTTCTAAAATAAATTAATTTTTGCCAATGAAAAAAAAACAACAATTAAATTGACAGATCTCATAAATCTGCCCACAGAAATTTCTTCTACTTTTCATGACTTCTTTCAATTCTTATTGGACTTTCATCAGAATGGTGTTCAACCAGATTTGCAGAAAGGCCTTGAAGAGGCGCACAACAATCCCGTAGAGTCTATGCGGTTCTGATAAAATAGTACGTAGGAAAACAAACAAATTACTACACCGGTTTGTCGCTCCCTTTACCATATCTCCAAATAGCTTGGACGCCACGTTTTGTGCACTTTTACCGGACACACTTTAAACCTCCATAACTGATGATCGATAAGTATCCACAAGATTGTGATAATTATTTTGAGATTCATGTATGAAAGCACGTCAATAAAAGAAATTGGTGATTGGAGTAGTAAAATGCATTTCATAACTTTTTTAGCTGATTTTATTTTATTCAAGGCCAAGTTGTTGACTTTCGATAACCTTAGGCTAACTTTGCTATCTACGCTATCTACCTAATTTTGGAACTAGGTTGAGAAATTCGGATACACAGAAAAAGATAGAATGTTCATACCTACATATATATTATTAAGGTCTTGGTTTGTTTTGTAATGAAAAGGTAAACATGAAATGGCGAAATATAAAGAAAATATTACTATCGTTTTTCTTTTGACCACCCATAGATTGGACCCATTATAATATTTCTTATTTTTTATGTTGTGGACACCGTTGCTCAAGTGGTTAGTGCATTGGATCGCTGAGCGGGAGGTTTGACGTTCGAACCCCTTCGGGTAAGAGATAAAATATACCCGAGGTAGGCATGCCTGTCGTAAGAGGCGACTAAAATCCACCCTCAGTATACCGAGCGTAGTGTATACAAAATATGCAATGAACAAAACAAAACGATATAATACCCCAGGTGGCAGTCCAGATTCACTGGAAAATCCACCCTCTTCGGAGGTCGGCTCTACGGATTCTGCGGAGAGCCATTTATTGCTACTGATTGATCCCTTTTCAAAAAGTTCGAGGGTATCTCGATCTCCACCATCAAGATCGGAAGGAGATAAGGAAGTGTTGGTTAGGCGTGGACTTCCGCTATTCTTACTAAGTTTCGATAAAGCCGAAAATAAAGATTTGATCTACGGTATTAAGACTATCCTTAATATCGTGGTCAAAATCGAGCCTATGCGTAAGAGCTCAAGATCGATCCCGCAGTGCAAGCGCCAGGGCTTCAATCATACGCAGACTTACTGTCAGAAAGAGCCGCGGTGCGTGAAATGTGCGGGTAAACATATCTCCGAAGACTGCCTCTTAAATAAACAAGCCCCAGCCACTTGCATAAATTGCAACGGAAAGCACCCAGCGAAGTGGCAAAAGAGCTTCAAAAAAGACGCGATACGCTTAAAAATAACAAACGCCCAAATCTGAAACAAATTAAACCGCTACGGTAAAAACAGCGAAAGAAAGGAAAACTGTCAAACCTGCCCAAAAACCAGCTTATGAGGAAAAACATAAACGTCCGAAAGAAAAGGTGGCAAAAGAAAAACTTACAGACACTGGTGTGCAGTCATATGCTCAAGTGGCGATGACAGATAATGGCACGAATATAGCTGATAAAGCAAAATTAACAACAGCAAAGCGGCCAAACCTTAGCGTCAAGACTCACGCTCAAGTTGCGGCATCGGAAAACGGAAATAGCGTTGGTTCACAGGACTCTATAACTCATGTCTTTTCCATTATCCTTGCGAAACTTGAAGAGCAAAGCAAAACAAACAAACTTATTTTCGAGAGACTAGTGTTACACTTGAAAATAATATTCGTAGCGCGCGCACTTTAACCAAAATATGAAAGAAATGCCTAAGATTCTTACTTGGAACGCCAACGGGCTCATACAAAGACTCGATGAGTTAGAAATATTTATACGTGAAAAAAATATTGATATATGCTTGGTTTGTGAAACCCATCTGACAAACCAATCAAATGTTAAGATAAGGGGCTATAGCGCCTTTCACCCATCGGAAAGGGCCAGAGGTGGATCATCTTTGTTTATAAAAGAATGTATCGAACACTCGGCAAAGCTAAAGATCGAATTAGAAGCGATGCAAGTTAGCACGGTACGCGTAAAAAATAGAAATTTTTCTTTTAATATTTCATCTATATATTGCCCACTGCGATGCAGACTTGAAGAAAGTGATTTCACAAACATTTTCGACTTCCTTAGACCAAACTTTGTTATTGGTGGCGATTTCAACGCGAAACACACCTTCTGGGGATCAAGATGCGTCTTTCAGAAAGGTAGAATGCTTTATAATGCGGGTATGAAATACAGTTGTGATTTTCACTCGACCGGTAAACCAACATACTGGCCGACTGATAGAAATAAGATACCGGATCTGAACGATTTCTTTGTTGTTAAAGGAATATCTGGTAACTGTATAAAAGTTGAAGAAAGCTTTGATCTCTCCTCTGATCATTCTCCAATCATTATGACGATAAGCGAAGCTCTGATTAAAAAAGTAGAACCAGCTAGATTAACCAACGTGAAAACTAATTGGGACAGCTTCAAAAAAGATATTGAAGCAAATATTGAGCTGAGCGTATCACTTAAGACACCCTATGAACTTGAAGTCGAAGTTGATCGCTTTGTTGAAATCGTACAGGGTGCCGCGTGGAAAAATACTCCCAAACAAAAGAAAACGCCGGGCAGTTATGTCCAAACGTATCCACCCGAAATAAAAGAGATTATCAAGGAGAAGAGAAAAGCGCGTAAAAAATTGCAACAAACTCGGGCTCCGCAACATAAAGCACACCTAAACCGTTTGTGCAACTCGCTAAAAAAGACCATCAATGATTTTAAAAATCGTTTAATACAAAGTTACCTTGAAAGTTTAACTGCAGAAAAAGATTCTAATTATTCGCTTTGGAAGGCTATAAAGGGTATTAAAAAACCTAAAATTCAAGCCGCCCCAATTAAAAAAAATAATGATGAATGGGCCAGAGATGACAAAGAGAAAACGCAAGTTTTTGCCAACCATCTGGAAGAAACTTTCAAACCGTTTCATGGACAAACGCTCATTCAAAATATAAGCGCATCGGATATAGACAATAGCGTCATAAGAAACGCAACGCTAAATGAACTCAAGCAAGAAATAATGAAATTAAAGTCTAAGAAAGCTCCTGGATATGATCTTATCACAGGAGAGGTTCTCAAAGAACTACCCAGAAAAGCTTTAATTAAACTTCTTTTCATTATAAATGCCGCGCTTAGACTAGAATATGTTCCCAGCCAATGGAAATTCGCGGAAGTAATAATGGTTCTTTCTTGTGGGCGCCGTGGCTCAAGTGGTTAGTGCATTGGATCGCTGAGCGTGAGGTTCGAGGTTCGAATCCCAGAGAACACCAAAAAGTTTTTCACGGTCCCACCTCTCGCGAATGTCTGACAAACGTCCGAGAGTAATAACTGTCAAGAGAAAGCTTCTCAATTTGCCTTTCGGATATGGCTCTAAACTGTAGGTCCCTTCCATTTGTGTGAAAAATATAACACGAATGGTCGCGAGAAGCTAGGCCCTGGACCACATACGGTCTGTTGCGCCGAGAATTTGCATTCGTATTTGTAATAATGGTTCTTAAGCCAGGAAAACCGCCGAACGAGAAAACGTCTTACAAAGTTTTAATTGCGACAAGTTCTGCCCGATCCTTTATTTAATATTTTGAAGACCTATCTTACGAATAGATTATTCCGCGTCAAACACGGAAACCAATATTCAGACTTTAAGGAAATATTGGCTGGGGTACCGCAAGGTAGCGTCCTTGGTCCACTCTTGTATCTATTATATACTCGTGATATACCGCAAGTAGATGGTACTGCGCTGGCTACATTTGCCGACGACACTGCTATCTTGGCAGTAGGCAAAACGATCGAAGAGACTACGGAAAAATTGAAAGAAGCATTGGATAGAGTAAATGAATGGACAAAGGTTTGGCGAATCGCTCTGAATGAAACCAAATCTGTTCATGTAAATTTTACTTACAAAAAAATAAATAATTTGCCGATCTTTTCAAACTCGGTTCGAATTCCGTTTGCAAACGAGGCTAAGTATCTTGGAATGACACTCGATGCAAAGCTGAAATGGAAGTCGCATGTAAAGAAAAAACGCAAAGAGCTAGAAAACAAATACAGAGAAATGTATTGCTTACTTGGAAAGTATTCCAAGCTTAATATAGGAAACAAACTGCTTTTATACAAGCAAGTGCTAAAGCCAGTCTGGACATATGGTATACACCTCTGGGGTTGTACCAAAATAAGTAATATTAACATTTTACAAACTTTTGAAAATAAAGTGCTACGAGGAATTGTTAATGCACGGTGGTATATCAGAAATAGAGATATACACAGAGATCTCGGCATTAAAACAATCGAAGACGAAATCAGAAACTATGCGAGAAAGCATAAAAGTCGACTAGAAAGTCACGTAAATAATACAGTCCTTCAAATTTTGGATGACAGAAATTTACTGCGCCGTCTACAAAGAACCAAACCTTTGGACTTAGCACGATAGTGAGCAACCGCGTTTAAACTGCGGAGCTAGCAGGAACTAGCAGGAAAATTCATTGCGCCGACCATAAAGAACGAATCCTTTCGACTTGGCGAGATAAGGATTTACCGCGTTTAGATTGTGGATTAACCGCGTTTATATTGCGGAACCTGTAGGATCTTTCAGTGGAAAGTAACCTACCAAACGCTTCTATTTCGTGATATAAAAATTGCTTGATAAGTTATTTCTTAGTTGCAATATCTAACAAATTTATATCGAAGGGTGGTGTTTTTGGTCAGTAAGAATCTGACACTACTATGAGCACGCGCTTGCTATTCTCATAGTGTCTATGGAAGATTTTCACCTACCCTCGGAAAAAAAAAAAAAATTAGGACCTCTGTTATTAGACGACTTAACTATCATTGTCAAACGTGAGTGCCTTAAAACCGCTACGGTTATAATGCAACTGGAGCTCGACAAGCTCGCAAGGTGGTGCCATGACAACGGTTTGGTAATAAATGCTGTCAAAACGAAAGTAATGCATATTCGCACACCTTTCCAGCTTGATATTAGCACCGTAAATATATTGCTACGAAATGATGGATGTCCAACAACAGGAAGAAAGCAATTGATCAAGGTAGTCAAAACCATAAAATACCTAGCAATCATAATTGATGACCGTTTCATATGGCAAGACCACATCAATAAACTGAGGGCAAACCTGAAAAGTGCTTGCTATGTTTGCAATGGTGTACCTAAAAAGATGCACCTCTGTCGAAGTTTAGAAGCAGGTGTATTACTCACTAGTGGAATCCCGATTAAGATATGGTGTTTTAGCATAGGGTAATATAAACTCTTTGAAATTCCAGACACGTTTAATGTATACGGAAGAAGACAACTCAGCTTTATAATAGCAACAATAATGAATAAAATACCATCAAATCTAAAAAACATCCTAAATTACAAAAAACGTAAGAGCTTAAAGCACACTGTGAATTTAAATTTTGTCCAAAACTATTTTTTTTTTATAATTTTCTTTCATTTTTGTTATTTTGTTATGATTTAAAAGCAGAAAAGCAATTATAATTCTTCTAAACTGTTTTTAAAACAAATTATGTACTAACCACCTGCAGACAAGTACTTAAGCTTTGCAGGTAATACACAATAATAATACACAATAAAGTATGAAAAATCTGAAAAAAAGGCAAGTGCACGAAGACAGGCTGCAAACTAAGTAACCTCCGCAACAATGATTTTTCTATCGCAAAATAAATAACAAAAGGTGGTAATGCCCTTGTTAGCTCCTGTGAAATGAGACATATGATTGTAATATTAGACCATCGCATTACTGCATTTTTGGATTGGGTATACGTCGGTATTTTTCGGTGGTTGGCAGTTAACAATGCGGGACATCTCAATTTCGACCGTCCACTGAGCTAAATGTGCTGCCTTCAACATTGGACGGATTCCGATGATGTAGATCACTCATTCTTTCGTATGCAAGCTACATAGATTGCACTGCATACGAAAGAATGAGTGATCTACATCATCGGAATCCGTCCAATGTTGAAGGCAGCACATTTAGCTCAGTGGACGGTCGAAATTGAGATGTCCCGCATTGTTAACTGCCAACCACCGAAAAATACCGACGTATACCCAATCCAAAAATGCAGTAATATATCTTCTCCAAATTCTAATATCCAGAGGATCATATTGTTGGTTACTTAATCTGAACCATTTTGGCTGTCGATTTAACTGTAAATAGTTGTTATGAAAGACTAAATTGCAAAAGCTGAGCTGTTGTGGCCGGCTTTGGGTCAGCCTTCTCAACTTAACAGTAAGAAACCAAAATTATTGAAACTCTTTAGAAGCACCTTCAGCAAATATTGTTGACAAGAGATCAATCCGATTACCGAAATAGAAAGTCAATTAGTAATAATAAAATGTATTTGCAGTCAATATAAATAAAACGAACATTTACCATCCAGCTACGTGATGGTTTTCCAAATACACATGCATTAAGTTGATTTTAAAAATTATAAACTAGAATGTTTTTCTAAAGGACACCGAGTAAAAAAGTTAAAAAAAGGGGCAAAATTTACAAACGCAACAATAAACAAAAAATTGTAAAACAATAAACATCCTATCACTGTTAGTTCTCCAAAAAACGAAGCGTTACGTTCCAACGAAAAAAAAATACTGTTGTCTTATCTAAATTTTAACGAATTCAGTAAATTTTCTAGAGGTTTATGAAGTTTTTTTTGTTCCATGGAAGAATACGTTTAATGTATTTAATAACTGTAACAAGTCTATGTCTCCTGTTGTTCAATCAACTGCACATAGTTGGCTGGGAACAAACCATGTCGGTTCTTGCACATTCCCCGCCACCATCCTTCATCAATCTGAAAGAAATCATATATTAATAGAAGCACTTAAGTACGTTAGCTGCTTACCATTTCAATATGTGTAATAATGTCGTCGGGATCAAACGATATCTCGTCATCGTCAGCAGCTTGGTAGTCATAGAGAGCCGTTGCTTTGATTCCTGTATCTTCGATGTAATCGAGGTTATCTGTATTCGCATAGAGCGACTCCATATTATGTGGTTGTTCTGTTAACTGCGCTTCCTCCTGATTCTGGTAAATGGGTTCATTAAATTGCTGAATCTTTTCAACATGTTGTTCTTCAGCTATTGGCTTAACTTCTTCAACTTTTTTCTCTACTGTGACAACAGTGGGAGTGGCAACTAATGCGGCATCGGGAATTGCATCAGGAACGATTTCTTTTATTCGTGCAACTTCCTTCTGCACTTCGGATGCAGGAATTAAGTCCGGCTGCACAGATACTGGTTCTGGGGCAGCGCGTGGTATTATTATGGGCTCTTTGCGAGGAGCTGGTTTCTCTTCTGTTGGGGATTGCATTTGATTAAATGCGTTTATTGCACTTCCAATCCCACCTTCACGCCCTGTCGATATGGACGTTGATCGGGTTATAGGTCGAGCTTCGTCAGACGCTTGCCGTGGTGTGTTTTCTACAACAGTTTTCTTCGAAGCTTCTTCGCGATCGCGTCGATCTTTTTCTTCCCGAATCTTCTTCTGCTCTCCGGCTTTTATACGCGCCTCTTCTTCGGAGTTTTTAGCAAGATTTTCGAATCTTGCTCGAAGATTGGATGGCTTTGCCCCCTCAATGTTGGGCTTGACTTTTGTATATGAAGTGCCGATTTTATTATTCTTATCATCGTCGAAGCCAACAGCTGATTTGTCCATGCGATCTTTTTGAACACCAAATTTCCCTCCGAATCCCTAAAGGGAGAAAATTAAAGCTTTAGGCAATTATGCTTAATAGATTAAAAAAATTTTACTTACAACTTTGTGATCCAGTTGACTCTCGTGTTTTTGGGGTGCTTCGATGTGATCCCATCCAACAGCTGACTTATCTTTGCGATCCTCCTGCACCCCGAATTTTCCACCAAAGCCCTTGGAGTAGTCTTGAATAGAATTGATTTGAAAATTAAATCATATGCACAGGTAAACATGCATTACTAACACTAAGCGTATTTGTGGATGCAAACGTATGTGAGTACGTGCAATAAGATTTAAGGTGAATATAACATTTATGGGTTAGAATAGGAAATGCTAGCACGAGCTATTTGTAGTTAAATTTCTAAATTTCACACGAAAAGGTCATTGAAAACTCCTCGATCGGGCTTATGAATAACATAAGAAATCCACACAGTTACATAATTACATACATAGGACACATTGACATGTGTATTTAGGAGCACAAGAAAAACATATATGTCGCCATCACAGGTGGTTATGCACATACATAATTTTAAGTCATTAGAGCAGCTAAATTTAATTTTTTAACATTGTAGATCACCATAGAGAAATGCGTTGAGTGCAAGTCTCCGCTTTACTAAATTTAAAGACTTCGACTGCTTGAACTGTTATATTATTTGGTTAGTCTGTCACAGAAGACATTTCAGAAAAAAAAAATAGCTTTTAGGATGGTAAGAAAGGCGGATTCTTAGAGGACTTTGAATTCTCTCAGCACTGCTGCATTTAGTGTTCATCAATGATCTACTTCGGGCAACATTTAAGCTAAACTCCAAATATTTGCCTACTTTCGTACATGATAATTTGCAAGACGAGGTAAATACAGCGACTTAAAGTAAATACAGCGAAGTCAAGAGCCCCTGAGTATTTAAAACTTCGATGCTCAGCTAGTTATAAAAATGGGGAAAGTTTCTCTGAAACAGTGTACAAACTTATCGGATTTTCAATTTGAAGATTTACTAAAAAATTTGAAGAAACTGTTCGATTGTGAGCAATAGGTCACCCATACGTCCTCGAACGGAGATTCACTCGAAAAAAGCTTGTTACTGAGATTCTAAGAAGGATATCAATTATTCATTGTTCACAAGATTATCTGCATCTCCATGAAGAGTTAACTAATCCCAGAACTCAATCCCAGAAGCTTATTTTAGAGGAAGAGAAAGGTTGGCAAGTATATAAACAAAATTGTCGAATTTAGGTTGCGAAGAACTTAAGAGTGATTCAATGGAAGCTATCGCATCCATAAGCGGCACTGCGGTTTTAGAGCTGGTAAAGAGATACAAAGGTTCTTTGAAAATGTGACTGGAAGTGCGGTTACAGTTTGCGCTACAGAACGATGATAACTAATTTTTTTTAGTAACAATTGATTGATTTCGAGCAGAAAAATAATTCAATTTTGTAACTTTATAAAATGCGTTACAAAATACTTTACCTAAATTCACACTTGTTTTTGCGATACTATCGACATAAATACATATACATATGCATGTACATATGTAATCGTTTCTCGACCTATCCTATATAATAAAATTGTCGCAACATGTAAAAATTCAGAGAAATTCCAAGAAATTATTGTAAATGTGTGTCAATCTATGTACAAGCAAAACAACTTTACCGGCAATATTATTAAATAATAATCACTGATAGGAATTATCAGCGAAAAGTTCAACGTTTTTTTATAATTGGTTACGTTGCTTTTACTTACCTTTTTGCGACTCGTGCTTCTCCACCTTCTCAACGTGATCCCAACCAAGTGCCGATTTATCTACACGATCTGATTGCACTCCGAATTTGCCTCCAAAACCAGTTGCATAGTCTTTCTGCGAACTATGCTTTTCAGTTTTTTCGTTGTAGTCCCAGTTAACCGCAGATTTATCTACACGATCCGTTTGTATACCAAACTTTCCACCGAATCCATCACTGTAGTCCTTCTGCGATGCGTGCTTCTCTACTTTACCCACATAGTCATGACCCATAGCTGACTTGTCCATACGATCAGTCTGCACACCGAATTTTCCTCCATATCCATAGCCAGGATTTAATTCCTCCAATTGCTTCTTTTTCTTGTCTTTGTCCGATTTCTCCGTCTCTTCACGTAGTTGTTGCATGCTAAAAATTTTTAAATTAAATTTTTTTATTTCGACTGTATGGATTACCTACTCGATAGCTCCAGCAGTGCGACCACTGCCTTCGATAGTTTTCGAGCCCCATCGTTGTTCTTGTTCGGTGACATCGTTTACGAAATCCGGATCGGTTTCCCAGTCATCGTCATTATCGTTGCTTTGTTCATTCTGAATCTGATGTCCCGCAGAAGCCTTCCACATAACGAGATTGTAGTGATATCTTTGTATTGCAAGCCAACAGAATAGATAAGCCTTGCTGGGATTAGGGGAGTGGCATTCAAGTATTGAAGGGCTTTTACACAAAATCTTTAGAAGTAATATTCAATTATGACTCAAATAAAAATCTTTTGATTCTCTGCTTGTGCTTTGTGTAAGAAATATTAATATTTAATTGGAAATACGGTAAAAAATGTTAATTGAATGTAAGCCTTTTAAGTAATGAATCACTTTCGATGGATAACGACTTATGACAGATCATTGACACTAACGGCGACAGCAAAACATGAAATTTCAATGGCGTCGCATGTCACATGCAACAAATTTGCGCAACGGTTATTAACCGATTCAATGTGAACTAGCCCTTTTTTATGCGGAAAAACACTTTTGTTTGTTGTTTGGTTTTGGCAAATTGATTTAAAAAATTTCACAATTTTAGCTTGTTTTTTGAGCATTGAATTAATAACATGTATTAATAATTTGGGTTTTACTGTCATTTGGCGGTTTCTAAGTATTTGACATTCGTGGGGAGTAGTAGATAACAGTTTCTTATGGAAATTGCTTGATTTTTTTTTGGTGTTAATTATCTGCCAAGCAAGTCAACCATTCGGCACTGAGAATCATCAATTGGTAAACCAACGCCATTTGAGTCAGCGACATAATTAGGTCACAGTGCACATTAACAATGCTGGAGGCAATGCAGTGGATTCGACGTTCGAATCTCAGAAAACACCAAGTATGGCCCCACCTGTCGCGAAAGTCTAACAAACGTCGCGAGAAGCTAGGCCCTGGACCACACATGGTCTGTTGCGCCAAGTATTCGTATTTTTGAACGCAGTAATAGTTACAGGTGATCGCTATCGTATTTTGGAAATCTTTCTTGTGCTCGAATTGGATCAATTGGATCAATTGCAATGTGGTTCAAACAGAAGGGTGCCATTCCACACACTTCTGTTGATATCGACTGCCCCCCGCGATTTCCTGATTTGACCTCCTCCGATTTTTTTCCTATGGTAGTACTTAAAGGGAAAGTTGCCACCAAGTATTTCATTTAAAAATTATTAAAAAAAAAACGTGGGCGTGAAACATCAAACGCATCTTGGGTCAGTATATATTTTTTTGAAGATATCAATCAAGTTTATTGATAATATCAGTATTTTACTCTTTGACACTTGGCCAAGTATGTGCGACAATAGATCTAAGTAATCGATATTCGTATCCGATGAAGATGTTGATGTAGAAATCGTTTGCCCAAAATCTAAGGCCTCATAAGGTGTTATATTAGACTGATGGACGAACATGGGTCAATCGCCTTCCCCATTGCTGCTAATCATTCATATGTATGATATTAGGCGTCGAATTCCATACTTTCCCTGATTTTGACTAAACAGGTATATGTATGTATATATAGTCAACACCCGTTTCCCCGTTTCCAAAACCTAAGTCTTCTTCACAAAGGTAGTGTCACTTAGATAGAGAATGAAACAGAGCCTCATTTCTTACTAGTTTTGATTCTAATTTATACTCGAAAAATGATACTTTCTTATCAAGGAATAATGAAATATTGCTTCATTTTCTATTAATCGACACACACGATTACAATGTTATAAATAAAATGCATCGAATATTTGTTTTTAAATTTTTTGTATTTTTATCTTTATTCACTTTTCACTAGTTAATAGATAAATAAAATTTAATATTTTTGCTTGCTTGTTTTGTATTTGTAAAATTATTTATGCCTATAATTATTTTGCTTTTATTTATTTCTCCTAATATTTCAATTTCTTATTTGCTTTGCCTTTTGAAGCGCACTTTTCACGAAATACTTTTTAGTTCCGGAGTATATACATAAGTATCTAGCATGTAGCGCGGCCCTTAGCATCCATCAGCGCACGCAACTAAAAACGCCGCTGTACTTAGTATGGTAATGAAACGTTTCAGTGTAAAAGTAAAAAACGGTCACCAAATCAAATATTATGGAGAAATATAAATTGATAAAATCATAGAACCAGTAAATTCATTCTGAAACTTATCATAAACACTTTTCATCAAATGAATATTTGAACTATTTTCAAATTCCCCGGGAATGTGTTTCAATTCACAGCAATTCCAATCGGTTCGTCATTCTTTTCCATGAAACACCACTTCCGTCCGTCTGACTTTTCATCGGCCATTTCTTTTCCGTGCGGTTCTTAAACATGACTGGTTTAAATAACAGGGTAAGTTTCGATTTTCGTATAGAAAAACCATGAAAAATTGTCTAAAAATCGTGAAACAATGTTAAGAAAACAATGATGTACCGTGCTGTGTTGAAAAATTCATAAATATCCAAAAAGATACTTAAGAAAATCGGCAAGAATTGCTTGCTTTGACAGGCTTTGGTGTTACACGTGCATAAGTAGGACTCGCGAGGTGCCCAATTTGTGTAAATTGTGCTATTTTCTTTATGAATTCGTTTATTCATCAAATAAGTTTTGTTTATACTGTTTATGCATAGAAAATTTGTTTTTGTTCAACCATCTACAAATAAAATGCATCGAATATAACCCAACTTCGTATTTGTATACTCATTTGTGTGTATTTTCTCCTTCACAGGCCGTTGTTATCGATGGTCGTGGCCATTTGGTCGGCCGATTGGCATCCGTTGTTGCTAAATATCTGCTGCAAGGCGGCAAAGTTGCAGTTGTGAGATGCGAAGAACTCAACCTCTCCGGACATTTCTACCGGAACAAAATAAAGTACCTAGCCTACCTGCGGAAGAGGTGTAATGTGAATCCTGCCCGCGGTCCCTTCCACTTCCGTGCTCCATCAAGGATCTTCTACAAGGCTGTTAGAGGTAAGTTTATTCGTCGAGCTCTAAGAAGCTTTTGTTTTAATGATGATTAACCTCATCTTACCTACATTATTTGAGTGTAAACCATGAAACAACTTTGTTCTGACATGGAGTGCTTGAAACTTTTTCACTGCCTATCAACAAGTTATTAACCTCGTTTTTCTTTACAGGTATGTACGAATGAAAATTGACGTAAATTTGCGTCCCACAATGATGTTAAAACACTACTTACCTACATTATTTGAATAATCCATGTAACAAGAAACCAGCTGAGGATCTTGTTCACACTTTCCATGTTTGAAACACCGACCCGACATGTGTCTAATTTGAATGTTTTTTTTCCGATTCCAGGTATGGTGCCACATAAAACCAAGCGCGGCCAGGCTGCTCTCGCTCGCCTGCGTGTGTTCGATGGTATTCCACCACCATACGACAAGAGGCGTCGTGTTTGTGTGCCTATCGCCATGAGGATTTTGACACTCCGTTCGGACCGTAAATACTGCCAGGTTGGCCGTCTCTCACACGAGGTTGGATGGCACTACCAGGATGTTGTCAAGAGTCTGGAGAGGAAGCGCAAGGCTAAGTTGCGCGTAACACTTAAACACAACAGAATCATGAAGAAATTGACGGTCAAGGCACGCGAGAACATTGCGAAGGCTGCCGAACCTTTCAACAAGATCATTCAGTCCTACGGATACGAATGCTAGTTCGTACTGTAATTTTTAATGGTAAATAAACTTGAAGAAAAGAATTTTTAATAGAGTAGTAGTTTTAATTTCTCTTTGGAGCTACGTATTTATATTCTTCTAGTTAGGGCTATGCTGGAATAATTTTTGTTATATCTCTGAAAAGCGTGTCCGCATATCAAGATAACGCCTAAAGCTGTCTGTTAATTCTGCATCTTAAATTTCTGGGCATTGGAACCTAGCTAGTATTTGTAACGAAAGGAATTTTATAAAAGGTTCTTGCGTTTTACTAGGTAAACATCAGAGTGGTATATTTCAAGCTGTTAAATTGGTACCTACGGTCGGTATATGCCCTGAATTGAGCACAGTTACACGACTTTATGAACTCGGCTTTTGCAATGTTAGATACATATGTTATCAAGCCGTGTGACACCGAAGTTGGCAGGGCCGTCAGAAACTGCTTAGTCTTGGGTTCAATTATTTACTCTTGAGCTTGAGATCATTAGACATTATTTTAGAAAAGGATCGATTTTGCTCATTGAGGGCAACTAAGTTCGTTTTCACTTCAATCAAAATTTTCTTCAGACTAAGTGTAGAATTTTTCGTATCTTCAAGGATGCAAGAAGCACACAGTCAGGCTTTATCGAACAAAATGCTTTTGGGGTGCTCAATTTTTGTTAAAAAAAAACTTCTTGTTAGCCCTCGTTATTTGCAGCCTCTATGACACGTTTATTACATCATACAGGCAAAGACGATGTCACGTTCAGATCCGTGGTTGGAAAGTGCGTTATGCAGCTTGTTTTGTGTTTTTTAACATGATAACCATCTGGAAACATGCATACGTACAGGACAATGAATTGACCGTGTGGCTGTGGAAATATAGGTAGAGCCCGATTATGCGACGGGTTGCAATAAGAACACCGGTAAACGTGTTTAAATAGAAATAGACATTGTACAACGTCGTGAGCTTTATCTGGCCACAACGATCTAATGTGGGTTTGTTTTCTGATCACTGTTATATTTATTTCAATGTAAATATCGGTGCAGGGATATACATAAGTCCCATTCGGTCATTTTTTGTTAAGACCCAACATTTTTTCACCCAAATCGAATTAAGCACTTATGTCTCAAAGTCTCAAATCGAACTAGAGTAAATAAACAAACACTTTAAGAAGACATCTGCAAACATGAACTGATTTATATACCCTCTCAATAACCTAATCTATATTGAGGAAGACGTGGAAAAAATTGCATCTGTAGTTGATAATAACTACAAAACGAGCTGCCACCATGGTGTACTACGAGCTAGGCAGACTGTATGATACTAAACAAATCTTTTCAGTGTGGTTATTTACTAGAGAAACTCACAATTAGGATAATGATAGCTTTCCTTGATATAGCAGTTTCAACACAGAAACATTAGTCAGCTCTCCAGATAGTATTATTCTTTTCGCAACAAAAGTATTAAAGCAGGACTAAGTACAAGCAAGATCAGACGATCTGCAAATAGATGGGTGCACTTCTGAAGATGAGGTAGTACTTTAGCTCTTCTCACAACTCTTCTCTATTTATTTATTTGTTGGCAATATACTGCTTTTACTGGACGGTAACAGATTCAAAGTGGTGATTTATGTCGCTTTAATAGTCTCAGGCAAACCCTTTTAATTATCATTAATTACTTTTGAGTAGGAAATACTCGAATCTCGAGGTTCCCAATTAAAAAGGTAACAATTTTAAATTTTCAAGTCAGGCTAAATGTCTTGCAGTAAGTCTCGACACAGTTTTAAAGCAAATCTAGTAGAAGATGCCTAAAGCTGTATTCGCCAAACTACTTAAAGCAGCACCACATAAAGGCCAATTTATGTTTTTGGTTGCTATCCTGTTTTTGTTCGTTTTGTCATCTTAAACATCAATGTCTTCTGGTATAGTGGGTGACTCTTAGTGCTGAATTAATTGTTGCACGTTTTGAGACAGTTTTAACTAAGTTATTATCGACTGTGCGTAACATACTACTTTTTTTTAATCACCAAGCGCACGAGTAAATCAATGCTGCGATTGTATTACAATTGAATATTTATCGAAGTGGACGGATTTGGGTTCTTTCGCCCTCTGAAGAGACTAATAGTGGGCATGATTATCAGCCTAGGCAACAATGCTATATTTGACATAAGCGGGTATACCATGATGTACGTCAGTACTGGAAAGGTGTACGTATGAATATTTAAAATAGTGAACCAACCCAATTTGGGCCTTTGCACGAAATGGAAAATTGAACAGGATGACAAGTTACGAATATACTATTGCTGTCGATTCGGCTGCAAAGTTTGGGAGGCAGAAATATACACTTCTAATTTGGGCTACGGACGGACGATCACCATTATCGACTATTATTAAAAAATAGTTAGATAGCTGCTTATCGGCAGACAATAGCGGAAGCAACTCCTCTTTTCCAACGTGATGAATTACAAACTATCTAACGACAGCCTCCTTATCTTCCTATTTGTTGTATTTTACTGATTACTGCAAAAGATCAATAGTCTATCTAGGTACCACGTTAAGGTCATGCCTATTTATGATCCTGTGCATGAAATAAAGAAACAAGTCCTTAGGACATTGCATATAAAAGTGTCCAATTTTTAAGAGTACAAAGACTTAAATACCGATTTTTATTTCATTAGTTATTTTCTGTTAGAATTACTTCAAAGCTATTTTCTCTGGTTTTTCCGATATTTTTAATGTCAGAAATCTCCATTGCTATAGCATAGCATAGCAACTTATATAGATGGATCATAATTACATCAAAATATGCGCAAATCTGTACTCGATGGAGTGGTAGACACTAGCTAACATGCCACGCAGCCGTGTCCTTGTTTCCTTATTCATCCTTTTAGATTAAACTACTTTTAAATTTTATTTCTGATTTTCTGCAGTATTATTGTATCAAATTTATTAAATACTGCAAGGAAGCCTCCCTGAAAGATAATACAAAAACAGCCGCATTAGCCAAATTTTAAATGCAACAAATTTTATTCGAAAAGAAAAAAAAACAATATAAATGCTTTATCTTGGACACATAGCGTGTCGTCCACCATCTACTGGTAAGTTTGCACCAGTAATAAAACTAGCCTTGTCACTAGCTAAAAACGCAATTACCCCGGATACTTCATCTACATTTCCTGGCCGCTGTAATGCGTGAGTAGTTTTTGAGTGTTCCAAAAACTTTTGATAGGTCTCCTCATTCATGCCACCACGCTTGTGTATTTCAGTGATAATAACACCCGGATTCACCGAGTTGCAACGAACTTTCTTAGCTGCCAATTCCAAGGCAATACATCGTGTAAACTGATCAATAGCAGCTTTGGAGATATTATAGGCCAAGACACCAGGAAATGAACGAATTCCATTCACACTTGAAACATTTACAATGCATCCCTTGCCTTCTATCAAATATGGAACTGCTAGCATGGTTAGTTGATAGACGGAACGCATATTTACACTCATCACTCGGTCAAACTGTTCCATGCTTGTGGTTTCAATTGTTCCCGATTCAACGATGCCGGCGTTATTTATTAAAACATCTATCCTACCATAATGTGCCACAGTTTCCTTTACTATTTTCTCGACTTCATCCTCTTTGGTTACATCACATTGAACGGTCAAGGGAGTGTGCCCATTTGCCTCCATGCACTTCTTAGCAGTCTCATTCAGGTTCACTAAATTTCGACCAACGATTGTTAGCAAGCCACCGAGTTTAGCCAAATTAATTGCAGTAGCAGCACCAATGCCTGAGCTAGCGCCTGTGATGATAATTACTTTTTCATCGAAATCCATGATCTAAGCAAGAAGAAAAAAATTTGAATTATTAAATTACTGTGGGAGACTATACCGGTATATGAATTTCTTTCAATTGCGTTCAATAAATTGTCAAAATTAATTAATTGTTGACAAGAACGAAAGTAAAGCAATACAGAGTGGGCATAAAGAAACGTTAGTATAAAAAATTCAGCAGGGCAACTTGGAAGCACATTTTTAATTTTTTTAGATGAAAGGCAAGCGAGTGCACATTAGCTTTGTTCAATGAGAAAAAGGCAAGGCAGAGCAGAACAGATTTGTGAAAAATGTCAGATCAAAGGTAGAACAGAAAAATACAGCCATATGTTAGTTGTCAAAAATGACAACTTCATTTTCGACTGTTGGATAATTATTTGAATTTACAAGTTTAGTATAAATTGTGAAATAAAAGCAATAAAATAATGGAACTTAATTTGTTGGAACAAATAGTATTAGAGGCGATGAATTCAAAAAGTAACAACTTTTCACTTCGAGGAGAAAACAATTAATTTGCAATCACAGCTGATTTTGACGTTCCTCACAAATCTGTTCTACCTCAAAAGTAAGTGCAGAAATTCTGCTCAGAGCAGAGTTCAGGCAGAGTCATTGAACAAAAAGCGAACATGAGCTGGACAGACAAATTAGGAGGTATGATTGCACTAATGCAAAATTTCAGAGTCCAGGCGGCAGTGAACGAATTCTTCACATGAAATCAACGTTTCCGCCTGCAATTCGAGTCATGCTGAACTATTTAATATAGGTTCTTATGCCTTTTCGCAATTTATGGCGAGATCTTTCAAAAGCTATGTTTTTGGAATCCTTAAGACATAAACAAACTAAAACAAATGTAAGCTACTTTTTTATAAATTACATGTGATTTGCTCTTACATATATATATTGCATGAGAGAAGTTTAATGTAGTAAATAAACAATGCATTTATTCATCCGACATATAAGAATTTTCAATGCTGGACCAAGGTTTGAAAACAGAGATGGTTGCAGATGAACCTTAAATGGGCAGGACCTGGCATACTAAGTAGGCGATTTTGCCATGCTACAACGTAAACAATTTTAGCTATAAGAGAGACACCATTCTCGAATACAAATGGATTCTCTTATTTGGCAGCATGAACCTGAAATCAACGGATTATTGTACGTTCCTTGTACGTTCCAAGTGCTACTCAAAGGTAGATATTGCTGCGATCCGCGTGATAAGGTTGGATAGATATAGGAATTTGCAAGTGGACAAACTGAGAAATTTAAAAACTGCACATGTTAGGATGTCGATTCGTCGTTAGAAATCGCAAGATCGAAAAACCGAGCCTAGGTACGATATACATAAAGGCTACATTATACAACATAAATTAAATATGCGCACAAATCCCTATCCACGAGGCTAAAGACCCTGTCAAAGAGAAGTTTTGCGACCTCTTGGACGGACATTGCCCTGATTTTTAAGTCAAAATGGTACTCGGGGACAAAATCGACAAGAAAAACAATACGACAACAGACAAGGTCTTTCGACTAATCGCAAACCGGTTATCTTCATATGGTCGAATTACCATCCAAATCGACCACGTCCTAGTTGATGCTACACTTTCTTAGTCGTCCCTTTTAACGTATGCGCATCAAACATTCTGAATGTGCATACGTTAAGAGGGACAACTTAACACACTTGGATAACCAGAGTCTATAGAGAGCGCCTAAGAGCGAGACTCTACAAGTTACATCCACCATCTATGGACGACAAAAATTCTAATGGACTGTTGACCCAATATCTTCTGATCCTATCAGAACTTTGAAAATATTGAGGTGATATCTTGAAGTATGTCCGATGACTGGAATATCAGCTTTCATATGTTCTTGTCGTTGTGGTTTAGTGCGTTGCGCAAGAGGTTCAAAATTCAAATCACAAAAAACACCAACATCAAGTTTTAGCACGATTCTACCTCTCACGAATATGTGACAAACGTCTGAGAGATATATGTCATGAGAATTCTTCTCAATTCACCTTTTGGATATGACTTCAAAATTTAGGTCTCTTTCACTTGTGAAATATTATTTAAATAAAGCCTACGCTCGGTCTGTCGCGCCAAATATTTGTATTTTTTTATATATCTCATTTACAAAAAAGCAATTAAATTTTCATAAGATAAATCTTAGAAACAATCAATGAATTTGGAGAAAGATATTTATGTACTTATGTGAACCCGAAAAAAAACAGAAAATCCCAAAAACTGATAAAAAAACGAATATTTTCTTAACTGTTTTTTCTTATTCATGCTTGGCATCTTTAAAATACTTTTCACAAAATGTTCGCTACTCCTTTTATTAATAATGAATAATTGTGATAATCAAACTGGATTATCCAAAAGTGCTGAATCATGGCAGATATCGTCATACTTGAAATGATGTTCTAAAACGAATGTTGAAAAGTGCTGTAACTACTAACCACGCTAACTTTATTTTCACCCTGTATACTAGAAATTTCTAATTATAGACGATTTCCAGACGTTTCAATTTATATAAGTATCTTCCTCTACCAAGAGTGGACTAATTCACTCATTTTGTCATAGTTCAGAATTCGTGTTATCTAATACATATTGGTTTTGAAATGGATTTCACGGGCAAGACGATTGTTATTACAGGTGCCAGCTCGGGCATCGGTGCTGGTACAGCGTTTCGATTCGCAAAACTTGGTGCTTTGCTAACACTTGTTGGACGAAATCTGGAGAAATTAAATGAAACAGCTGAACTGTGCAAGGCTGCCAATGGACAGGCTCCTCTTGTTGTACAGGCTGATGTCAACAACGAAAATGATGTGAAAACCATCATCGAAAAAACGGTGGCAAAATATGGAAGAATTGATGTTTTGGTTAATAATGCAGGCATTATTGAAAATGGTTCCATTGAGGAGACGAATCTGGAACAATATGATCGAATTATGAGCACGAACGTACGTTCTGTTTACCAACTGACCATGTTGGCTGTTCCTTATCTTATTGAAAGCAAGGGAAATATAGTGAATATTTCGAGTGTATGCGGATTGCGCGCATTCCCTGGTGTTTTGGCATACAATATGTCCAAGTCGGCAATTGATCAATTCACAAAGTGTGTTGCTTTAGAATTGGCTCCAAAAGGAGTGCGCGTTAATTCTGTGAATCCTGGTGTTATCATCACGGAACTACATAAACGTGGTGGGATGGATGAAGAGGCTTACAAAAATTTCTTGGAAAAGTGTAAACAAACTCATGCATTACAACGCCCTGGAAATATAGCCGAAGTCTCATCTGCTATCATATTCTTGGCTGGTGATAGTGCTAGTTTTATAACCGGTGTGAATTTGCCAGTTGATGGTGGTCGTCATGCAATGTGCCCGCGATAGAAAATTTATTTCATACGACTTGTGACTTTTGGTCAGATAGTTAAATAAAGTTAGTTTTTGCAAAACCGTTTTTCTGATTTGTCTAGAAACAAACTGTTTTTTTAGATGTCATCAGTTACAGTGAAGTAGCAACTGTTTTCTCGGTATATAAACTATGTATTTAAAAACAGATGTGCGGCAAATGTAAGAAGACAAATGTGCATACTCGACTGCCGTGCATTGCTGCAAGACGACTCTATTCTGCACAACTCAGTGCTACCACACAACAAAATAAATAAATCGGGGTTTCGGACAATTGACATATCGGATTTTGACATTATTGGTGTTTGTGTTCGTTTAATTTCGCAATTTTACGATGAAAGAAGAATTAATTGAGTTTGTAATGGAAAACAAATTTCTTTATAAAATCGATTCGATCACTTCGATTTCTATTTTAAAAGAATTTATTTAGTAACAAACAAATTTTGAAAAGACTGTCAGTGAATGACATCTGTGAATGACATCTGTTACTAAGGTCTGTTCCCTTTTACTTGCAAATTTGTACAAATTTGTCTATTAGTGTCTTTTTAAAATTTCTATTAAACTATACTGCTCAGTATTTTTTAATGGTTGTTGCTTGATTGAAGAGATTATACCTTCCGATTATTTATGGAAAATAATTTCCTTCAAATGGCTGCGCGGCTTTGCAGGACCTCTTTTCGCAAGTAGTACGATGGGTGTACTCAGTTGTTTGTTTATCTTAACAGTGCTCCGTAAATAAAAGTTCAAGGGGTTAAATCGTATTTGCACGGTGGCTAAGCCATGTATCTATAGCTTTACAAATTTAGTGCATAAAAGAGATTTTTTTGACGACTGGTGTGGAACATTGGACCCGTCTTGCTGAAACTAAAGTTTGTACAAATACAGATCATCTAATTGCCACCATAAAAAAATAATGATCATGCCGCTGTAGCGCACTTTGTTTAAAGTAACAGTTTTACCAGTTTCATATTTAAAGAGGCAATGACAAACGACTACGTGTGGATTTTCGGACCGCCAAATCCTACAGTTCTTTTCGTTGACATAGTCTCCGCGATGAGAGTGAGCTTTGTCTGAATACATGATTTTTCGACTAAAATCGACGTCATTTACCAACTTAAGCGCAGACAGCGAACTGATACCAAGATGTTAAGCTTTGTGACGAGTTGAAATTATTGGGTTTCATACACGGTTTGGACAACATCAGTTATTTTTTTCGCTTGTGCGCCCCAGACAAGAGCATGGATAGCTTTTATTCAAATTCCGCCCAGTTTCTGCAAAATAGTTCTCATTTCGGAAGTATTTTTTCAATATTTAGTAGCTTTATTTAAGCGTAAAACGAGATCCTCTGAATTGGAACAAAACCACAGAGGTAGATATAAGTTTTCTCAACATCGTCTGTAAGATCCTGTCTGCTCTATAGTGTCTTGTTGATAGCTCCTTATCAATGTGGTCTTAGACCGGAAAATTGACCATTGACGAAATATACAGTGGCAGATCTTGGAAAAACCCCAAGAATATGAAATCGATACGCACTAGCACCACCTGCCCATCGATTTTATGTCCAAAAAGCTTGCTGGTCCTAATGGCTTTGCTCCCTACCTATCTAAAGCAGCTAGAAATATGACCTGGAAGATAACATAAGTGTAATGAATGGAATATCAGCATCGTTTGCCCGATCCACAAAAAAAGGAGACTCACTTGTGCTAATTAGATAGGCATCAGCCTTTTCAACATTGCATGAAGACCTTAGCTAACAAATAGTGTAAACGGTTGCCCATATGTCACTTTTTTCACTATTTCCTGCTATCTTATCGTCTATTTCGTTTCATGTTATTGGATTGCATGGCATCTGCGAAATTTTTGTAGTGTGGTTTTCTTACTTTCATTCCTTTCCACTACAATAATGCTCCATACATATGTGAGTATAGGTTTAATCATCATGTATAGCTAGTACAGAATTGCTTGTTTTGCACCTGACATATGATTGTGCATAAAGGAGTTTTTCTGGTGTTGTGTGTTTTTGATTGAATTGAGAACGCACCCCAGGAACTGTCAATGTGAAGTTTTGTATTTAAAGCAGTTAAAAAAGCGCTTTTTTGGATAATTATAAAGTTGTGCTGTACAAAATTTAAGCGATCTACGAAATGGGTAGAATATCAACAGTTTTATCTGTTAATCAAAAATTGGAAATAATAAAACATGTGAAAAATAAAGCAAGAACCAGAAGAGAACTTGCCACTGACCACAATTGCAATGTTTCGACAATAAACAGAATTTTAAAAACTGAAGAGAATATTCGAAAAATCGCTTTAAAGAATCCAAAACGTAAACGTTCAAGGACAAGTATATATCAGAATGTTGACAATGCTCTTACAGATTGGTTCAATAAAGCTCGCATGCAAAATATCAAAATAAATGGCCCAATTCTTTTGAATAAGGCGCAAGAATTTGCTATAGGGCTTAAATCAGATTTTAAGCCAAGCAGTGGATGGTTATGGCGTTGGCAAAAGCGGGAAAATGTCAAATTTAAAAGAATCTATAATAATTCAAGTGAGCTCTCTGATGAAGATACAGACAAAGTACTTGTAGAAAATCAGAATTTCATACCAGAAGAAGAACCAAAAGCTGGGGAGAGAGATGTGTTTTACAAACTTTCATTAACTGCTTGTAAAAAGGCAAATGTTAAACTTGTATCTGACGATGAAGTTCGTGAAGCCTTAACTGTGTTAAGGAGATACATGTTGCAAGGAAACCTTGCTTTGGATGCTCTTGATCGTGTGGAGGAAAAAATCATTGCATTTATACAATCAAAAGAGGCTCAAACACATGATGAGGTCTGGCCTTCGTCGCTATGCCAATTAACGTATGGAGAGTAGCCTAATGTAAGAGGTTGATTGCTGTGTTCTCAATCGTTTTGCATGGTGGTTTTAAATGGTTTTACACAGAGCTTGAGGGTCTGGTAGCTTTCTTTTTCATCTAACGACTGCAAGTATTTAATTGTAAATAACTGCACAAAATAAGAAATAAAGGCAAATTAAATGAGACATTTTCATAGTTAAAAAGTTTTGTAATTACATATGATTAAATTGATTTTCTTTGAATTTAGGTAAAAAGATCTGAACGGAGCTTACATCCTTCTTAACGGGCTCCCAACCCGTGGAGGGTCTCTGCCTGAGACACAGCAGCCTTCCATCCTCTTCGATCGTGGGCATGCTGCTTCCAATTTTCCAGACCAAGCGCTCTGGCATCCGCGATAGCTTGGTACTTAAAACGGAGGTTCGGTCTTCCTTGTCGTCTCGAACCTGGGGGCTGAGATTGGAAGATCCTCTTAGCTGGAGCCTTATTGTCCAATCGGTCGATGTGGCCTAGCCAGTGTAGTCGACGTGTTTTGGCTTTCCGCACTACATTCGATACTACATCCACATCTTGATACAGCTCATAGAGTTCGCGGTTATATCTTCTTCAAAATCTGCTCTGCTTTCCTGCTTATCGTCCAACACTCGGCACCGTAGAGCAGAACTGGCAGGATAAGTGTTTTGTAGAGCACGCATTTTGTCTTCCGAGTTAGGAGTTTCGAACCCAGTTGTTTCGCTAAACCGAAGTAGCAGCGGTTTGCTTGGGTAAGTCTTCGCCGGATCTCCACTAAGGTGTCGTTGTGTGGAGTTGATGTTTACTCCGAGGTAG
The DNA here is from genome assembly GCA_946965025.1 of Blera fallax. NCBI lineage: Eukaryota > Metazoa > Arthropoda > Insecta > Diptera > Syrphidae > Blera > Blera fallax. The sequence goes on from OX337244.1 coordinate 98,189,217, forward strand.
CTAAACTCCTTAACTACTTCGAAGTTACTGCTGTCCACAGTGACGTTTTGTCCTAGGCAGTGGACAGATGCTGCTTTGTTTGTTGACAACATGTACTTTGTTTTGTCCTCGTTTACCTCAAGACCGACTCGTTTCGCCTGTTCTTCAATTGCCGTAAAAGCGTCTATGACGGCATTCCGGGAGCTACCTGTGATATCTATATCGTCTGCGTATCCCAGCAGCTGCCTTCCGTGTTGACGCCCGCCCTGCGCACTATCTGTTCCAGCACTAGATTGAAGAAATCACATGATAGCGCATCTCCTTGCCGAAATCCCGTACACGTTTGGAATAGTTCAGAACAACTGTTTCCAAACTGCACATTGCATCGCGTGTTTTCCAGCGTGAGGCGACAAAGCTGGATTAGTTTGCGCGGGATCCCGAATTCGGCCATCGCCATGTAGAGCTCACGGCGATGAATGCTATCATATGCGGCTTTGAGTCGATGGTGAGTGTCGACTTGAAATTCGTTGGTCTTTTCCAGGATTTACCTTAATGTGGAAATTTGGTCTATCGTCGATCTGCCGGGCCGGAAGCCACACTGGTATTTGCCGGTTTTCAGCTTCTTTTCGTTGGACAGTCGAGCTCTGAATTTTGCTGCTACAAGGAAATGGTCAGAGTCGATTTTAGTGTTTGGATGTGTGTACATCCAGGATATTTGATGCGTGTCTCACATCAATATGCACGTGGTCTATTTGATTGGCGGTTCGACCATCTGGGGAGCGCCAGGTTGCTGTGTGGAACCTAGTGCTACTTATCGCCGTATTACGTGCTGCTGCAAAGTCGTTATCTGTTGTATCGTGGAGGCTGTGCTTGCCAACTAACCCGCCGAAGATGTTTTCCTTACCGACTTTGGCGTTGAAATCCCCGAGTACGATTTTCGTATCATACTCCGGAGAGGCTCCGTAGGCTCCGTCGAGGAGGTCGTAAAATTCGTCCTTGATGGGATCTTCAGCCTCATCGTTAGGGGCGTGTGCACATATTAGGGTGATGTTTTAAAATGCGCCTCTGATGCGGATCACAGCTAGGCGATCGCTTATCGGCTTGAAGTCAATGATCTTTGACCGAAGCCGATTTCCCACGACGAATCCGCATCCTAACATGTGCAATCTTTTGTGACAGCTGTAATCGATGTCGCAGTTTTGTCGTTTTTGTATACCTGATCCTATCCATCGTATCTCCTGGATCGCGGTAATATCTGCCTTATACCGTTCGAGGGCAGATTCAAGTTTTTGAGTAGCACTGGGGGTATACACCGCCACCATCTCTTTTCCAGGACCCTGACTAGTATCTGAAGAATCCTTATCGACCTGAGCTTCGAGTAGCCCAGATAAGGTGTTGTTTCCGTTCTGGAAAATGAGACGCCACCGTTGATTCCATCGAGGAAATTCGTCCGCTGTCGTGTTTATAGTGCTGCTATTTTCTCTTGATCAGCACTCGCGCATATAAGTTTGGCAAGCCGGATCCGGGTGGACAACGACCAGTATCCGATGGCTACCACTTGGAGGTAATATAAGCACAGTTGATGTGTGGAACAGTTACAACACTGGGCTTTGCCAGGTTAAAACCAATCAGTGTCTACCCTACCCACAACACCCAGCCATCGGAGCTTACATCCACTGTCAGAATAAAACAACAGCCTCTCGATACAGTTAGCGTCATAAATATAGATGCAATGAATGGCACAGAAACTCACAGAACACATCTCTGTTCAATAAGTTGAAATGGTTATGTTATCTTTATAAAATAAAAAATCTATTTAATCTAACCAGAGATATCTCACGTTGTGTTCGACCGTCCACTACTGCAAATGATGTATTGTCCAAACTTTTGGATCCATCCGTGTTTATAAAATTCAATTCCAGTTTTTGGCCTTAAGATCAGCTTAAATACTCAAGAATAGCTTTCGGCATACCTCTTTATTTTTCGTTTCTATATAACTGCATCTCTTCGCTCTTCGATAGAAGGGAGACCGGCTTCAGCCAATATGTTTTTTATGGGGGTTGTGCGAAAGGCCCCAACGCTGCATCTTGCTGCCTGATGTTAAATTGGTTTTATGATTTGAAGAGTTGTTCTCGGAGAGTTGCCATAGATGTAGATACCGTAATCGATTTTACTTAGAATTATCAATCTAGTAATATTGCAGAGAGTGTTCAGATGAACACTACTCTTTCTACAAGATAAATTCTTAATGATATTAGACCTTGCGGCTAGAGATTTCTAGAGGTCTAAACAATGACTACTCCAATTGTATCTATGGTTAAATACTAGTCCTAGAATTTTTAAATTTTTTACATTTTCTATTTCTGAATTATTGATATTTATGGTAAGAGGTATACAAGTTTGCTTGCGACAAACATGTAGGACTTTACATTTCGGTAACGAGAGTTTCGCACCGGAGGAGCTTGCCCATTCTAAAAGGCCTTTGAGTGCGTTGGATAAGCTTATTTTAACTTCGTCTATATTTTGGTTTTTTGATAGTAAGTATACGTTATCTGCATAGAGGCAGTGACTTAAATGTTTGTGCCTTGACAAGATGTCGCTTACATTTTCAAATGCGATCGAGAATAGGATAACGGATAAGGGTGATCCTTTGGGTATCCCATTATGCAGGGGCAGAGTGGCAGAATAGGAATTATTGGATTTAATACAGAATTTTCTATTACTAAGGAACAATTTCACATAATAGTAAATTTTAGGGCCAATACCCCATTCTTTAAGTTTATTTAAAATGACGTGGATTCCTATTCTGTCAAATGCTTTTTCGAAGTCTAAGGCTAGTTGACACATGGTTTTTGGAGCTTAGTGCTCTAGAGATATAATTATCTAGGTAGAGGTGCGTCTGTGCATCCCAGATTAGTGTTGAAAGCAACTTGGTTTTGACTAAAGTGGTGTTTCGTTTCTGCGTACCACAGTATTCGTTTTGCAACTATTTTTTCGAGTACTTTTGTATCGCATGGGAGGAGAGAGATTGTCTGTAAACTTGTCTTTTTTGGGTTTGGAAAAAGGTATTATTGAAGCTATTTTCCAGCTTTGTGGGATGACACCTGTGTTAAAAATGTTGTTATAAAGGCTAAGAAGTCTTAGTTTAGCATCAATTGGAAGGTTTTTTATCATTGGGTACGATACTCTATCTCTGCTGGGGGTTAACCCTTTTAGTATGCTTAGGCATGCTTCAAGTTCGGTAACAGAGATATTTTTCTCGATCAGTTGGGCATAGGAGTTATTCGCACATATGACTGTGACATTAGAAATGGACTCGTATTTTTGGTTGTTAAAGGCGTGTGTAAAGTTTGTGTCGTTTGAGTAGTTGGACCAGTTATGAGCCATGTAATTACCAATTTGATTTGGGTTGGAGAGTGTTTGAGTCGGTGTTTTAATATAGTTTATGGCGAGTGACGCGGGGTTACCCGTTAAACTTCGAATACTACTCCAAATTTTTTGTGGCGAAGCGTCAGGATTGATGCTGGAGGTGAAATCGTCAAAGGTTTTTAATTTTGCGATTTTAAGGTATCTCCGAAATTTGGTATTGGATTTTTTGAATGCTATTAGGTTTTCTTGACTTTTTTTTTTTGTATTTTTTCCAAGCTGCCATTTTGTTTTTGCGGAGATCCGCGAGTTCTTGATTCCACCAGGGGACTACACGTCTGTGTGGGTTTGGATGTGTCTGAAGAATAGCTGTGTTTGCAGCAGATCTGATAGTTTTAAGAATAAGTGCAGCTTCTTTGTTTGGATTGCCCGAATGGTTTTTGCCCCCTAAAAAGGTTGTTACCTCTTTTTTGAAAACTGTCCAGTCTGCTGAATAGATTTTGAATTTTGTGAGGGGGGGATTAAGTTTGGGATATGGTTCTAACGTTGCGGTAGTGCTTATTGGGAAGTGGTCGCTATTGTGAAGGTCATCGGAGATGTACCAGTGTATCTAAGGTATAAGTTCTGGGGAAGAGCAGGTGATATCAACGTGTGTAAGAGTACTGTGGGTCGAGAAGTGAGTTGGTGAGCCATCATTTAAGATGGAGAGATTAGAATCTATAATAAAATCTTCCATAATCTTTCCTCTTTTATTTGTGGTAGAGGACCCCCAAAGGGTGTTCCATGAATTCGCATCCCCGGCTAAAATGACTGGGCGGCTTACTTGATTCAACATCGACTCAAGTTTGTTTTTCGAAAAGATTTGCTGTGGTGGAATGTAAAACGCATCAATACAGATTTTTGTTGGTAGCAAAATTTCTATGGCGGAGCAAGCTATATTGGAGTTGATGTGGATTTCTCTGCGTGGGATATTTGTTTCTACTAAAAGGCCGACACCTTGTTTTGCTGTCGTGTTGGTAGGCAGATTTTTAAAATAGGGCTTAAATGCCTTAGGGGAGATTGGTGTGGAATCGAATGGGCAGTGGATTTCTAGCAGGCATATAACACCAAGGTCATGATCTTTTATTAGTAGGTTAAGCTCGTCGTAGTTGTTTACGTAGCCTTTGAGGTTCCACTGGAGAACCTTAAGTAGAGCTTTATTATCAGATAAAGAGCACGGTATGTTGAAGCCCATACTGTGTGAAGCCCTTTTGGCGAGATAAATATACTCAAAGGGGTATATTTATCAAAATTCGGTCTTTTGCGTCTTTTATATTTGGGTTCCAACAGCATTTCTTCTGAAAGAACGCCGAATGGGTTACCCTGAAGCACACCACATGGCCCTGGGGCCATTTTTGATATTTGCTTTTACCACTATAAGCGTTAGAGTTGTTTAACTTTACACAAGGAAAACTAAATGCGTGTGAGTGAGAGATAGCGGGAAATCACCAACGAAAAATGATCGAGAACACTACCGAGAAATAATGTTGTCGGCTCGAGTGACAGTCGATGTGTTAAAAAATAAAAAAGGATACAAAAAGAAAATGAGATGCGACTTAATAGGTCTGTTCCTTTACCTGAATATTTGTACGAATTCGTACGCATTTTAGCTCAACCCCGTTCCTTAACACAAAAAAATAGTAAAAGAGAGAGGCAACGAGAGAGTAAAAATTTCCCCTCAGTGAAAAATCTTACGCATTCTTACTCAACAAATTTTTACCGGTGAGAAGTGTACTATTTTACTCAGAGCAAACAAATTTAAAAATACTTATTTCCATGGTGTATTATTTTGTTATTTACGCTCAATATCAATAGCGTGGTAAAATAATTCAATAAAGCATACATATGTATGTGCATACATCCATTTATTAAGGAATGCAGATTTTTGAACATCTTTTTTCGATTTCAAATTAGGTACCGCATTTATATTTGAAAGTGTAAGGTAAATTGAAAGGACTTACAGTTTAAAGCCATATGCAAATTGAAAGGATTTTTCATGACAGTTATTACTTTGGGACGTTTGTCAGAGATTCGCTGGAGGTGGGACCGAGAAAAATATTTTTTTGTGTTTTCTGGGATTCAAACTTCCAACTGACCCACGGTTTCCCATTTAGATATTTAAAGATCGTCTATGAGAAGTTTCTGTTGGTATGTACATACTGCTTTTAGTGTGAACCGACGGGAGAGGTGAAAGGAAAGAATAATTAGTTTAACATGTTTTCTGACTGTCTATCCGCAGGTCACACGCTCAAAACTTTTGAATAGTTTGAGTTAGATAAATGAAATTCAGTACAAAGATAAACAACTCATAAATGGAGGAAAATATAGCACATTGAAAACAAAAGTGGCACTATACAAAATGTTACACTTATGAGTTAGACTCATAATTCCGATTCACATTCAGAAAGAAACTCTTTGCACTGTCGGTGCTGAAGAGCAGAACGAGATCTCATAAAATTAATCAACTTGAGCAAACTGTCAATTGCTTCTTTCAATGTTGCACTTAGTTTTCCACAAAGGGCTACCTGGTGAATAGAGATAATAATAATAATAATAACTATAACAATAAATAAATAAACAAATAAATACCTGGTGAATTATGCACTGATAAGATATTAGACCTGCATTCTTATCTCTTATTCTCTTCACTAATGCTTTTTCTTTGCCAATCATCGCTGGAGCCCCGTCAGTTGAAAGCGACACCACTTTGTCATAACTCATGTTTGATTTTGTTATGAATTCATCAAAGGTCTTGAATAAATCTTCTCCGCGAGTGTTACCTTTCAACGGCAATATTGCTAGCAACTCTTCCCTGAACACTTCACTTTGAATGTCAAAAAATCTTACGAAAATAGACAGTTGTTCATCATCAACAATGTCACAGAATTCATCAAGTGCTATGGCGTAGCAAGGTGCCTTTTGCAGAATTTCGAGCAAAGTGCTTTTGACGTCAGCAGCCAAAATTTCGGTTCTTCTCGTATTACTTCTTGCCGATAATGGGATACTTCGAAATGCAGCGACAACATCCTTTTTCTCTTCAAATAGTGCCGTGGCACTTCCAACATACATTCTTTTACCATCTGAAAATGGTTTCTGGTGTTTATTAAGCGTCCAGCACACACGTAACGCTGCTTCAGTGCATTTTTCTTGCTAGCTCATGCAGCGAACTAATAAGTTCGTTCTTTTCTTGTATGAAGTTAAATGTGCATGGAGTTATTCTTTACGAGCTGCACTGCCAAGAGGAAAATTTTTGTGGAACTGCTGATGAGTTGTTTCGTAATGTCGCTTTAAATTGGCACTTTTAACAATAGCAACAGTTTTATTGCATATGAGGCATACTGGAACCGCTCGAGGCTTATCATCAGGCAGCGTTCAGAAACAGAAACGTTCAGTCCACTCGGTCAGAAATTTCCTATTTTCACTGTCCACTTTTCGCTTTTTAGGTTCCATATTAACGAAAGGAAACGTTTTTAAACACGAACGAAAGCTCGGCAATAAGATTACACAATACGACTGACAACCGACTCGACCGCAGAGAGAATTATACTTACAGAGGGAGAGTATACTTCGCAGGTTTGCTTACATTTTTAATTTCGATTTGATTTAATTGTCTGTGAATACGTGATTAGCCGCCATATTTGAAATTGCATGGAGGAGTTGCAAACGAACTTGCTTGTGTGTTATAAAGTAATGAAGTACCCCGATGACTTCCTCCGGTCTACCAAATATGTGGTATCACAATGGACCTACTTTTTGGTCTAAGTGTGTTCTGGCTATCGCCAGGACAGCCACGCCACCTAACCTAACCTAACATATAATGAAGCATATTTTTGTACGGAGTTTTCAATATATGTACTTGCAAGCAGTATTTCATTTCATGCATCAAATGAAAGCATCGGTACTCCGTTAAACATCGGTGCATCGAATTGACACACATTTATTTATATAAAATTTTGTATCAAATATCAACTGTATTGTTTGGTGCAGGTATGGGTGTTGAATGTATGAATGGTGGACTAGTTATAAAAAATATATATAATTGAATTTAATAGGTAGTCGGCATATTTAAAAATATTTGAAGGTCCAAGGTTTAACCTTCCGCGGTCCGTTTCCGGTCCGCCTGTTGCTGGCCACCGAGTTAAGCGACATCAAAATGCCCTTTTTTTCTTAAATATAAGAAAGTAATATAAGATTTTTAAAACTTTTTTTTAGAGCTATTGACCATTGCATTAAGTTCAAAACTTCAATCGGCCATCATCGAAAATTAGGTTTTTTGTTTAGTGCCACTTTTGTTTTCAGTGTGCGATATTATAAAAATGTTGATTTTTTTTCTGGCACAAAAAAATTCTTCAAAAAAAAAAAAATAATAATTGTACGATTGAGTTGCAGAAAACTGTCATTATAAGCAAGTTATATCGCACTAATGTTGTAAGCCAGAATAAGGCCAAGGGGGCAACTTCGGCGTAGGTGAGGAGGACGGCGGCGGCTCGCGGTTGCTCGGCTCAACTCGTCGGACGGGGTGGTTCTTGTCACACCCCACCATACACCACCTGCTCAGCACACAAAATCTCGTGCCTTTTATATGAAAAAAAATCAAAAAAGAATCTATGTACAATCTATGTACATACATATCTATTGCATACAAGATCCTACGTAACTACGTGCTGTGTGAACGTGCTAATCTTCCTGCCCTAGCAGATGAATTTTCATGCTTAGCAAATTCATTCATTCTCCATAGGGTCTTGATAACCTTGAAACACAGCCCCTAATCAAACTTGGAAGCGTATGCTAAGCCATGAACTGTGGACCTGTCATTTCAGTATGCTAACAGTTGACGCTAAATACGATATGCGATATAAATATGCAGCTGTCCCGGTTAGGTAAATTATGTTCTACGGCTTTACATGTACTGCTACCAAGTGATAAGATTTTAGAGTCTAGATAAGAGAATAAGAAAAGTTGTGTTAACAGATAAACTAAATGATCTATTCCAGCTTAGTTTTCTGTTGTACTTTAAAATAAGTATAAGAAGTACAAAACATTTTATAGAGTAGGGCTGAATAGAATACGTCTCCTCATTTTACTTTTCATCATAACCACTATTGGCAACTGAAAGAAAACAGTAATGGACCCTTTACTCTCACCACTACTCCGCTCTCAATCAAAAAGCGGACGCAGCTATCTATCCAACAAGCACAACACACAAGATGGACAAATGTTCCCTGAGACTTCGAATCGGGCACACACAAATAACGCACGGTAATCTACTTAAGCCAACTTTTGTTGTTTTAAGTCCCAGCCTAAAGTTCTGGTAGCTAGCGCTGTAATTTGTACATTTATGTATGTATACTTAGTAAATAATGATAATAAGTACTTTTCATCATGATTCGACCACTTTTTTTTTGAAGCCGCATATTATAGTGCACTCATTTTTATCAAATACCTAAAACGCGTCTAGCCAATCGTTTTTCAGAAAAATGTAAGTTGCCTTTGCTAAGTGCTTAACGTGGACACATAGCATGCCGACCTCCATCAACGGGAAAACTAGCACCAGTCGTAAAACTAGCCAAATCGCTGGCTAAAAATGTAATCGCTTGAGCCACTTCCTCGGCCATTCCAGGACGACCAAGTGCATGAGTAGTCTGAGTGTTTTAAGAAATTCTCATAGGCTTCCTGATTCATCCCACCAGTCTTATGCAAATTTGTCACAGTTACACCTGGATTGACACAGTTACAACGGACTCCTTTAACAGCTAACTCCAAGGCCACGCAACGAGTAAACTGATCTACACCTACTTTAGAGATGTTGCACGCCAAGACGCCTGGGAATGAGCGAATTCCATTTACACTCGAAACATTTACGATGCTTCCTTTGGTTTTAATCAAGTGCGGAACAGCTAACATTGTCAAATGATAGATGGATCGAATGTTTGTGTTCATGACGCGATCATATTGTTCCATATTGGTGTTCTCAATTGTTCCAGATTCCAGTATGCCGGCATTATTAACCAACACATCGAGTTGACCATATTTTTCCAAAGCTGCTGCAACAAGTTTTTCGTTGTCACGCTCATTTGTAACATCACCTGGCACGACCAGAGGTTGTTTACCACCTTGGCATTTGCCAGCGACTTCTTTCAAATTGTTTTCATTTCGTCCGGTCAGAACCAAACTTGCGCCCAATTTGGCAAAGCTCACAGCTGTTACCGCTCCAATACCTGAACTTGCTCCGGTTATTAGGACAACTTTGTCGGCGAAATTCATCTTTCAGCTATGATGTGAGTAAACTACTAATTAGTGCGTTATGTAAAGGACAAATTGGACAAACCAAATGGGAAATGCTGGAAATAATCTTCTCCACAACAACGAAACCTTAGAAATGCTAAGTAAAATATCTCAAATCTTTTGTTATCGCATAATCAGCTGATGACAAATGAAGGAACAAACAAATGTTGAATATAAATGAAAAGTAAGGGGTATGCCGAAGCACATTCTGAAAAAAGGTAAATGGTACACTTTTTAATGATATTATTTACGTATGAGCATTGTATATGAAACTTATAGTACTATCATCAAGCAATATTTTTTAGTAGTCTCTCCGACCGTCCAGGTGGCGTATTCTCATTCTTCGAGAGCGAAGTAAAATATTTTTACTCTCCGAGAATGGAGTTATAATCACAGAATGAGTGAGTGATGAGTGGAAATAAAGTAAACAAAATCTTTCTTGGGTTTTCATTCCCATTCAGAATTTTTGCACACATGTTACGCAACTGAGTGAATGACTTTGCCAAGAAAATGAGTAAAGAAACTGATGAAAAAAAAGGTATAAGCAGGTTATTATTTTTTTTTTTGTTCAGTGAAAAGATGTATGTTTTTCTGATTAGGGAGTGGAGTGGTGGATGCATATTGTGCGTTATGCGTCAGGTGTTTAGTTCAAGTGGTGGTCTGGTTAAGGGATAAAAACAAAAAAAAAAAACAAATACTTGGCGCAACAGACCGAATTGGTCCAGGGCCTAGCTTCTCGCAACCATTCGTGCGGTGCGTGTTTTTTTTTTCCGAAAGGCAAATTGAGAAGCTTCCTCATGACAGTTATTACTCTCGGACGTTTGTCAGACATTCGCGAGAGGTGGGGCCGTGAAAAAACTTTTTGGTGTTCCCTGGGATTCGAACGTCGAATCTCTCGCTCAGCGATCTAACGCACTAACCACTTGAGCCACGGCGCCCACCTGGTTAAGGGATGAAAAAACATATTTTCACAGCGGGGTGGTGGTGGGATTATGGGGTGGATGGACGGAGTGCCAGAAATTTATGATGGCTACGGATAGATTTGTTTGTTTTTGTTTGAATTGTGTGAAATTATGCAGAAAATTTTTCGAATCAAACCCTATCCTCTGTTGCACGGACAAACGAAGGGCGCTGAATAGTTCAAATATTCTTTTCCACGTTACCCAATGAGATAGAATATTAAACGCGTTTTTTTCCGAGGTGTCCCCTGTAGGCATAGTCCTCGCTCTTTAGTGAGAACTAAAGAAAAAAAATATTTATAAAATAAATAGCAGATATCCATTAATTAAAAAGATAATGAATAACTAGAAAAACTTAACAAACAAGAGTGAAAAAAAGCAAATATAACAAAAATTCGCAAAAAAATCTTAACAAAACAAAGAAAGGATTAATATAGGTACACATATGTATGTATGTACGTAAATATAATAAAGTGAAGTTTTCAATTCCTTACACTTTTAACTCCACAGAGATCATTATTGGTTTTCTTAATCGAAAATTTGATTAGACCAATTAAAATGAATTTGCAAATGGAGTGTCTGTGCTCATCATCGTCACATTTCATACTAGCGGAAGCTGTAATTTTTAATTTTAGCAAAGTTTCAACCAAGTGTATTTCGTATCGTATTTTTACAAACTGGCTTTCAAAAAGTGTTTGCATACTTTTCACATATCAAATTCCAAGGAAGGAACAGTTAACTTTCTAAATTCGAATAATGTGTCATAGGTGTTATAAGCTCGCAATTTTATTAACAGAGCTTCTTCTCGGAATTTGTCTGTTTTGTCTATCATGAACAGAGTGCAGTTTTGATAATTAAGTTTCTTATGCAACTTGAAAGCTGCAAACCCGGCATAAAATGCAAGAGCCGCTTCTTGTAGCTTCTGAGTACATCATTTGGACACAACTGTTTCTGTCTCATTGGCATCAACATCAAACTCGTCATGGCAACTATCCATATGGTATTCGATACTGCTCGCTTTAATCACTTTACATTTTTGAAAATAATTTGCTTCAAATTTCTAATAAATCTGTAAGCTGAAAGGTTTCGCTCGTATGATCCCCTATTTGAACGAGCCATTGAAAATAAGTTTTCTGCAACATCAGTATTCAGATGTGCAATAAGAAGGAATTGCTGGTAATTTTAAAGTTTTTCCCATATTAACTCTATAGCAAGTAAAGTTTGTAGTAACCCACCAAAGCAATATGACTTTTTCATTTTACCGGTAGACTCCCATAATGATATCCACTGAATAGCAGTTTTAATGGACTGCAGAGTTTCACTATGTGATGAAATGGGTTGTCGATTAAAGTTGCTTGTGTTTAAACTGTAACTGTTTAAGTTGTTGAAAAGATCGTTCATTTTGTTTAAAAAAGTCGCCGTTGAAGCAGCAATCTTCTTATTGGTATCAGCCTTAAAACAGTTTGCTGAAATTGCGTTGAAGACTCCAGCAGCAACATTAGCGCTAAAAACTTGGGTAGCCAATTTCATTGACAACTTTTCAAAGTTGTTCGGGTTTATATGACTATTCGTTAGTTTAAAGCATACCTGAAAGATATTCTTGGAATCCTCTTCAAAAAATTTTGAAAAGGATTCCCCATGAAACAACATCTTCAGATACTAAAATTGAATTCTTAAGCAAACAATTTCGCACGCTTTTGAATAAGTGAGGATAATCATATTAAAGAAAAATTTGTTGATTTTCAATTTCAAAAAAGGGCTTAGTTTCGGTTGTCCCAAGTAATTTGTATGCTCTTCTGTTATTACTGTCTTGGTCACAGCAAACAGCAATAACTTGGAGACCACATTCCAAAGTTTTTGATATTGTTAACTTCAAAATCTCGGCAATATCATCACCTTTCGGGCATCCTATATACATAATAAGATGTAGTTTGCTTCCAATTTTTGTTTAATCCCCTAAGACTAAAAACCATTTCATTGGAGGCTACAGTAGCGCGTCTACCCAGCTCCCCGAAGTCAGAAAAGCCGTATACCATGTCCTTTTTAATGTTGCAATCAAGTTCGAGTTTGATCGCCATTTCATCAAAAATTAATGTATATACATACATACATCTTTTCTCTAAGTTTGACATTGTTTCAGCCTTGCTCTTTAAAAGATGAATCATTTGGTTTGAAAAGCCGGCCGGTAAATTTAAGTTAGAATGTCATCGATAGATTGTGCTTGTAGATGGTAAACTAAATCCCGAGCTCACCAAATGGGAATATAATGTGGGAGACTTATACAAAAACTTCAGACACGAATCTTTTTCGTCATTCGTCCAATGTGCATTTGCCTTTTGAAAAAGTTGCATATTTACAAAAGTGTTTACGTCGACTGGCTTATTTAGCAATTGCATGTCAACGTTCTTTTCTAAATTATAGTCCTTATCAACCTTTAATCGCTTTGGCGTATCGAAAATATACCGAGGTATGGTATTTACTATTCGCTCATTATGAAAACGAGATTCGGGAGAAGGAAACTGTGAATGAAAAATTTGCAAACTACATATTATTTTCAACGCTAGGTAGAGAAAAATCTCTAATAATATGTCATAGGTTCGGCAACTCTATTAACGGAAAGTGTGGTTGGACAGTATTGCCCGTTTCATTTTCGTTTTGGTTAATATTTAATACGCTGGATGCATTAGAACTGTCTGAAGTGACTACTAAAGGAAGCTTTGTGTCTCTGATGTTATCCATGATTTTAAAACAAGACTCATCGATAGATACATCAGAGTAACTGCACACTGATATGGATGGAAGGGCATTTTTAGTTAGCAATTTCGATGTGCTTCTATCTTTACATCTTTGCTATGAAAATGGGTTTCACAAATAAAAAATTGTTATTTCAAAGTACTACATTGAGCATGCTTTACCCAAACATCCATTCTTTGATTTTTAGGGACTTGAAAAAATGACAAGAAAAATGTTCTTTTGATATTGTTACAGTCTTTATATGAACATTTAGACATTTTGAAAATCTATAATAATTTTCTACTAAATCGAAATACAATTGCGTGCAAATGAAATCAAACAAAAATGTTTACCAGGAAATTATAGTACCACAAACTCCACAGCCATAAGTGAAGACTGAAGAGAAACATTATGTTTGTAGTAAAAACAAGCAAAAATGAATGTGCTGTATGTGTGTGCAATTTGTCCTCAATGAAAAAACTTCAACTTAAAAAACTTTACACATAATCTTTTTTTTTCATTCATCCCCAATGTGCATTTGCACTGCCAATAACTCAGATCGATGAGTTATTCGCAATGAAAAAGAAACACACACACTCCGCACAGACTTCACGATCATAGGTGAAGAGGAATTATTATGTAAGCAAAAAGGAATGTGCCATGTGTGTGTGTCTTTTTTTTTTTAGCACATTCCTTTTGCTTTCACATTGCAAAGTAGATATATTCACTCAACACAGTATGATGTTTGAGCGGGGTATACAAAATTCAATGAGTGCATGTGCAAATTGTTGAGGCAGAAGAGCGTAAGATTTTTGTGGTTCTCAGCGACGTGTCCTTTACTTGGGCCGCTGGGGCGCCACCATCGACTTCCTCAAGTGATAGTACTATTAGTTTCATATACAATGATAATACATTTGAATTTCAATTATTGCAGGACTTAAAATTGATTGATGATTTTTTTTATACTTTAATGCAACACAACAGCAAGATTAGATGTAAGGAGAAAAACCTTCCAAAAAATGGTGATGGTGTCCAAATGGCACTGGAGCAGTTTTTTGCATCCAAAAGCAAACCCTTTTTTTGAACCCATTTGATAAGTTGCCAGAACGTTGGCAGATAGTCCCAAATGGAGAAATTAATTTTTTTCTTACTGTTGATAGAATTTTGTATCCAAATTGAAAATCATGTATTTTTAAATGGTCACCCGCAAAACTAGATGAAAGTTGCCTAGCTACGGTCTTGTCCTTTTGCTTTTCAGGGATCGTTCCTAAAAATGAGGAACAAAATAAATGGTAATTTTAATTTATTTTTGTTGTGTAGGTATCATACTCTGTATAGTAGAAACTTAAGTTCTGAGCGATTTGTTTTTTCTGTCATATGTCACAAGCTAATTGCTCGATATAAAAAATATTTTTAGATAATTTAAGAATTTTTCCAATTTATTACATTCAATACTGGTTTGTTCATCATTTCCGCTTTTTTTGATTCATATAACGCTGTATTTTTATATTAATTGCTTCCCAGGGGTTAGATGAATTTCGCCTGCAAGGTTGTCGTAATAACTGGAGCCAGCTCTGGCATTGGAGCAGCAACAGCTTTGAACTTTGCAAAATATGGAGCTAGTTTGGTTTTGAGCGCACTAGACGAAAAAGGTTTAAAAATAGTTGCCTCCAAAATTCCTGGTGATAAAAGACCCGTGATCCTGAAGGGTGATCTTACCGATCAGATTGACAGTGAAAACCTTATACAAACAGCTGTGGATACGTTTGGTAGGCTAGATGTGTTGGTTAATAATGCTGGTATACTCGAATCTGGATCACTTGAGAGCACCAGCATGGAGCAATTTGATCGAATTATGAAGGTCAACGTTCGATCAATATTTCAGTTGACCAAATTTGCTGTTCCGTATTTAGTTATAACCAGAGGTAATATCATAAACTTGTCCGGCGTATCAGGACTCCGTTCGACCCCAAACCTTTTGGCATATAGCATCTCCAAAGCGGGTGTAGAACAGTTTAGTCGTTGCGTAGGTCTGGAGCTCGCCGCTAAAGGTATCCGTTGTAATTCTGTCAGTCCAGGTGTGATTTGCACAAATTTACATCTAAGTGGGGGAATGAAGGAGGCGGAGTATAAGAAGTTCCTAGAACGTTCAAAAACTACTCATCCGCTTGGTCGCGTTGGAGAGCCCGATGAGGTAGCTAAGGCAATAACATTTTTAGCTAGCGATTTGTCTGCTTTTACGACTTGTGCCTGTATTTCTGTTGATGGCGGTCGCCATTCTGTGTGTCCACGTTAAATTCTATTGGTTTTAGAAAAACATTAGATTAGCCTTTATGTCGTATATGTATTTTGTTAAAATGTTTATTTTATTTTACAATAAATAGTTTTACTATATTGAATGTAAAGAAATCTTTTAATACTACATATCTGTTATTGAAAACTTTAGCGCCCTGACAGCATGCAAATCATTAGAGTAGGAAGATCACAAAATGTCCTACTGAATGATCAGTTTTGCTCTAAAGCGAGGAACAGATATTTGTTGGGGTCGTCAACAGAAAGCATTAAAAAATGGGAAAGGAATAAAATCCCGGAAGACAAAATCAACAAAATCTCGGAGAAAAAAATCATTACATTCTAAAAATCCCGGACAACAGAATCTCGAAAACCAAACTCTCGAAAATCAAAATCCCGGAAATTAACTTTTATGAAATGTCTCGGAAATCTCCGGAGAATATCCGAATTTTTAAGTTGCCGGTGGCTTTAATAAATAGCATATCAGGCTACAGCAATCTTTTTTCTTCTATGCTGGTGGTGCTTGTGGGCTAGTCTGAATAGCAGTCTTTAAAGAGGTAAATATCTCTCTTCCGTTTATGGGTTTGCAGTTTTGCGTTAGGGGCTATGCTCAGCACTTCTGAACCATCGTCAACTTCGGTGATTTCTGTCCTGTTTCCTTCTTTTTGCCAGCTGTTTTCACAGGCGACCGGAGAAACACTTCTGACATTGGGACTTCATCATTCCATCAAGCACGAAACCAGTAGGTCTGTTCCCTTATCTGAAAATTTGTACGAATTCGTAAGAATTTGTACGAATTTTAGATTAACCCCGTTTCTTAACATAAAAAAATCGTAAAAGAGAGAGGCAACGAGAGGGTAAAAATTTCCCCTCAGTGAAAAATCTTACGAATTCTTGCCCAACAAATTTCTGCCGGTGAGAAGTGTACTATCTGTCAAAGTCAGCTGTTACTTTGGATGTTCTTTTTAACTTGCTGCAAACTGGAAAATGGAAAAGAAGGAGCGCAAATGAAAGTTGAATGCTCTCCTAAGACTTTCCAACGTATTCAAACAGATAAGTGGATATTTGAATTCAATAACAAGAAGGTTTAAGGTCCAGCAAAATATTTTATAGACGAGGTGTTTATGACATTTCGTTTATTGCAACTTTTGTGGTTGAAAGCGTTCCTTTACTTTTACGTAATTTTGCCTCTCTCTGAGAGAATCTTACCCCCACTCCTTGAAATTTATAGACCTAGTAAAGAAATAGACCTAGTACTTTCCCCGGAGGGATAAGAAAACGGAATGCGCTTGATACATGTCAGTATATGTTACTAAACTTAAAGTAGTCTGCACTTAAGGCATTAAGGAATTTTTCATGAACACGTCTATAGAACAACCAATCAAAAATATTGATCCAGGGCACGCTGCTTCCAGTTTTTCAGACCAAGCGCTCTGACATCGACAATAGCTTGATCCTTAAAACGTAGGTTCGGTCTTCCTTGTCGCCTCGAACATAGGACTGGGATTCGAAGATCCTCTTAGCTCGTCCGAATATTCGACGAAGGATTTTTCTCTCGAAAATATTCAAAATATGCTCTTCTTTCCTACTTATCGACCAGCACTAGGAACCATACAGCAGAACTGAAAAGATCAATGTTTTTTAGCGCTTGTACTTCGTCTTCTGAGTTAGAACCCAGTTGTTTCGCAAGACCGAAGTAGAAGCGGTTTCCTTGTGTTAGTCTTCAGCAAATCTCCACTAAGGTGTCGTTCGCGAAGTTTATATTTCCTCCGAGGTAGGTAAACTCATTAACCAATTCGAAGTTACTGTTGTCAACAGTTACATTTTGTGCTAGATGGTTAACATATGTTGCTTTGTTTGTTCACAACTTAGTCTACTTATTTCAGCAACTGGACGGATTTTCTGAATATAGTGCTTCTGTGTTGACCTGCGCTCTATCTGTTCCATTACTAGATTGAAAAAGAAACGTGATAGCGCATCTCCTTGCCGAAATTTGTTTGGATTAATTCAGAAGTACTATTTCCGAACTGCACATTGCATCGCATGCTTACCAAAAACGCTTCTTCAACTTTTACTTCACCGTTAAAGCAGAACCAGGAGTTTCCCATCTACTGTCTTAAATCAAAAAAAGTTTTCATCAGTATTTCAGCGGTTCCACTATCATAGAAAAGCTTATTTTTCACAACCATTTTCAAACTGATTTTTCAATATTTCTCTTCAATTTCATAATTTACTTACATCAACGTGAAAAATGAACTTCACTTCCAAAGTTGTCTTAATAACTGGAGCTGGCTCTGGTATTGGCGCGGCAACAAGTCTAAAATTCGCAGAATTAGGAGCGTGTTTGGCTTTAACTGCACTTGAGGAACTCCAATTGCAAGAAATATCAAGAAAATGCAGCGAATGTGGGGAGAAACCCATTGCCATGGTTGGTGATGTTACCAAAGAAAGTGACAACGAAAATCTTATTTCAACAGTTATGGAAAAATATGGTAAACTCGATGTGTTAATAAATAATGCCGGAGTTATGGAATCTGGTACACTTGAGAACACCAGCATGGAACAATATGATCGTACTATAAGGCTTAACATTCGATCTATGTTTCATTTGACCAAGTTAGCTGCTCCTCACTTGATTAAGACCAAAGGTAGCATCGTAAATTTATCGAGTATATGTGGAATCCGAGCGTTCCCAAATCTTTTGGCGTATAACATCTCTAAAGCGAGTGTGGAGCAGTTTACTCATTGCGTAGGCTTGGAGCTAGCCCCTAAAGGTGTCCGTTGTAATTGTATCAATCCAGGTGTGATTTTGACAAATTTACATTTGTATGGCGGAATGGACCCGGAGTCATATCAGAAATTCTTAAGGCATTCAAAGACCACTCATCCACTTGGCCGCGTTGGATTTCCCCATGAGGTGGCAGATTTAATAACATTTTTAGCCAGCGATTTGGCTAGTTTCACAACTGCTTCTGGCGTTCCCATTGATGGTGGTCGCCAAGCTCTGTGTCCCCGTTGAGTATACAATTGATTTGTTTATAAATACAGTACATTATTATCTGCATTTGTTTGTCGTATATTTTGTTTAAAATGTTTATTTTATTTTTTAATAAATAATTTCTACATCTTTTAAAAGAGTAAGTCATTTTAGCGTTTAACCTAGATATCTGCGGACGGGTCACTGAGAGCGAAACTAATTCTACTCTGCTTACTCACTGAAATTTGGCATGCTAAGCAAATTTGGACAAATTCCCCAACCTATAAAATCCGTAAGAGAGAGAGAAAGTACGGGATATCTTCTCTTTATACTTTCTCTTTAAACAATTTTTTGCCGAAAAAATTTCAGACGGCAGGAATCGGTAATCGGTCAAACTTATCGTACTTAGTATCCCCAGTTCAGCTCGATACCTGGATGTAATACTGGACTCCAAACTGAACTGTAAACATAACATTGATGAACGTATCAGGAAAGCAAGGGTAGAGCTCTATTCCTGCAAAAAAAGCGTATCCCGTTAGTCTATACTGCTGTTAGGCTGAAGGAAGGCCGTCTGTGGTTCCCTAAAATTTTCTTTGTGGAATAATGTAATTCTAATAATTAAACCCTTTGCACTCGATCTATTGAAATTAGAGTAGCTCTATGAAGAAAACCTAAGATCAAGGAAATACATGTAATTGCATCAACTTACATCAATGAGACAATCAAACATGAAGTTCAAAACTTATTTACACGTTTACACTTCCATAAATGAAGTTCAAAACTTATTTACACTTTAACACTTCCATACATTCTCATTATTATCGGTACGATGGCGAAGCGGTATGCCGTTACCATTTTCCTGGTATTCGAAGTTTCAAGCAGAGGCCCTTATTGCGAGTGGCGATCAGCGTTCGATTCGATAAAAGTCGATCGCATCGACAAATTCCCTTTTTGGTATTGTGTATCTCAATCGACAAAGATATCTGTTACTGTGAATAACCGACGTGATTATTGTGAATACAGCATATATTTTTGACATTTGTGTTGCTGCTTCTGCCTTAATTTTCGTGTTACAAGCAAAATAGTTCAATAAACTAGTGTAAATAAGTGATGTAATTGTCTAAAAACATATACATAAAACACATTTAAATAGATTTCACTGAAATAATAAAAGAAAAAATGATTTCAACTGATTTTTTTTCGACTATTCGGAAGAAGAATTTACTCCCATATTCAGTTAAAAATTACCCGGATTAGAAATTGGCTATTATTAATGAAACCAACTTTCCCATTTATTTTTTATTACTCACTACTTTTGCTCTGTAATTAATATAATTATTTTTTTAAAAATAAAAGGTCAAAACAATGAAACACATTGCATTTTTGTTCATAAAATTACACTTCTTCCACACAGTCGATCGGGAAAATGTAAACGAAAAAGATCGACTGTCAAAACGAAAAATTTCATTTCAATGTAGTAGCAAAGATGTAAAGATAGAAGCACATCGAAATTGCTAACTAAAAATGCCCTTCCATCCATTTCAGTGTGCAGTTACTCTGATGTATCTATCGATGAGTCTTGTTTTAAAATCATGGATAACATCAGAGACACAAAGCTTCCTTTAGTAGTCACTTCAGACAGTTCTAGTGCATCCAGCGTATTAAATATTAACCAAAACGAAAATGAAACGGGCAATACTGTCCAACCACACTTTCCGTTAATAGAGTTGCCGAACCTATGACATATTATTAGAGATTTTTCTCTACCTAGCGTTGAAAATAATATGTAGTTTGCAAATTTTTCATTCACAGTTTCCTTCTCCCGAATCTTGTTTTCATAATGAGCGAATAGTAAATACCATACCTCGGTATATTTTCGATACGCCAAAGCGATTAAAGGTTGATAAGGACTATAATTTAGAAAAGAACGTTGACATGCAATTGCTAAATAAGCCAGTCGACGTAAACACTTTTGTAAATATGCAACTTTTTCAAAAGGCAAATGCACATTGGACGAATGACGAAAAAGATTCGTGTCTGAAGTTTTTGTATAAGTCTCCCACATTATATTCCCATTTGGTGAGCTCGGGATTTAGTTTACCATCTACAAGCACAATCTATCGATGACATTCTAATTTTAATTTACCGGCCGGCTTTTCAAACCAAATGATTCATCTTTTAAAGAGCAAGGCTGAAACAATGTCAAACTTAGAGAAAAGATGTATGTATATACATTAATTTTTGATGAAATGGCGATCAAACTCGAACTTGATTGCAACATTAAAAAGGACATGGTATACGGCTTTTCTGACTTCGGGGAGCTGGGTAGACGCGCTACTGTAGCCTCCAATGAAATGGTTTTTAGTCTTAGGGGATTAAACAAAAATTGGAAGCAAACTACATCTTATTATGTATATAGGATGCCCGAAAGGTGATGATATTGCCGAGATTTTGAAGTTAACAATATCAAAAACTTTGGAATGTGGTCTCCAAGTTATTGCTGTTTGCTGTGACCAAGACAGTAATAACAGAAGAGCATACAAATTACTTGGGACAACCGAAACTAAGCCCTTTTTTGAAATTGAAAATCAACAAATTTTTCTTTTATATGATTATCCTCACTTATTCAAAAGCGTGCGAAATTGTTTGCTTAAGAATTCAATTTTAGTATCTCAAGATGTTGTTTCATGGGGAATCCTTTTCAAACTTTTTGAAGAGGATTCCAAGAATATCTTTCAGGTATGCTTTAAACTAACGAATAGTCATATAAACCCGAACAACTTTGAAAAGTTGTCAATGAAATTGGCTACCCAAGTTTTTAGCGCTAATGTTGCTGCTGGAGTCTTCAACGCAATTTCAGCAAACTGTTTTAAGGCTGATACCAATAAGAAGATTGCTGCTTCAACGGCGACTTTTTTAAACAAAATGAACGATCTTTTCAACAACTTAAACAGTTACAGTTTAAACACAAGCAACTTTAATCGACAACCCATTTCATCACATAGTGAAACTCTGCAGTCCATTAAAACTGCTATTCAGTGGATATCATTATGGGAGTCTACCGGTAAAATGAAAAAGTCATATTGCTTTGGTGGGTTACTACAAACTTTACTTGCTATAGAGTTAATATGGGAAAAACTTTAAAATTACCAGCAATTCCTTCTTATTGCACATCTGAATACTGATGTTGCAGAAAACTTATTTTCAATGGCTCGTTCAAATAGGGGATCATACGAGCGAAACCTTTCAGCTTACAGATTTATTAGAAATTTGAAGCAAATTATTTTCAAAAATGTAAAGTGATTAAAGCGAGCAGTATCGAATACCATATGGATAGTTGCCATGACGAGTTTGATGTTGATGCCAATGAGACAGAAACAGTTGTGTCCAAATGATGTACTCAGAAGCTACAAGAAGCGGCTCTTGCATTTTATGCCGGGTTTGCAGCTTTCAAGTTGCATAAGAAACTTAATTATCAAAACTGCACTCTGTTCATGATAGACAAAACAGACAAATTCCGAGAAGAAGCTCTGTTAATAAAATTGCGAGCTTATAACACCTATGACACATTATTCGAATTTAGAAAGTTAACTGTTCCTTCCTTGGAATTTGATATGTGAAAAGTATGCAAACACTTTTTGAAAGCCAGTTTGTAAAAATACGATACGAAATACACTTGGTTGAAACTTTGCTAAAATTAGAAATTACAGCTTCCGCTAGTATGAAATGTGACGATGAGCGCGTTCCGCATCCTAGGCACTAGGTAGTCAAACGTTTCTGATTGGTCGAGAGATTCAGTTTTGACTGTAAAGTAAGGCATTTTTTATTGAGGTAGTGGACTGGATTTGAAGGTAAGAAAATTCTCCCTACATTTTAAGTCAATCTGCCAATTGTCAAGAACAGCTGATTCATTTGTATTTCTTTCACTGTTGGGCCGTTGTTTACAAATTACAAATAAAAAAATTAAATTCCAAGTGAATTGTGACGGAGTGCTCTACGATTTGGACGAATCGGAGGAGACAATGAACAGGCTGAGGGGTAAAATGTTGGAGGCATTAATATATAATAAATTAAGCAAATTTAAATTAATTTTCAGATCCAAATTTTGGTTCCAATATTATTTACATGTATAAATAATATTATATTACTTACAGAGGATCTCATCTTCTATTTTTCGCACTTACGTATGTATATCTTTATTTACTTATTGATTTCTTTTGCACTGCAATTCACAATTTATAAATGATGTCAAGTAAAATCAGAAAGTAATTATGTCAAATATGACACACGAACAGATGTGAAATGTCACCTACTTTTTCAGTCAGTTTGCCGTTCCATATGTTAGGCCTTACCTCAAAAAGTAGGCCTAGAATCCATAACGCGCCCGATGATGAGCACAGACACTCCATTTGCAAATTCATTTTAATTGGTCTAATCAAATTTTCGATTAAGAAAACCAATAATGATCTCTGTGGAGTTAAAAGCGTAAGGCATTGAAAACTTCACTTTATTATATTTAAACTTCACTTTATTATATTTACGTACATACATACATATGTGTACCTATATTAATCCTTTCTTTGTTTTGTTTAGATTTTTTTTGCGAATTTTTGTTATATTTGCTTTTTTTTCACTCTTGTTTGTTAAGTTTTTCTAGTTACTCATTATTTTTTTTATTAATGGATATCTACTATTTATTTTATAAATATTTTTATTTCTTTAGTTCTTACTAAAGAGCGAGGACTATGCCTACAGGGGACACCTCGGAAAAAAAACGTGTTTAATATTCTATCTCATTGGGTAACGTGGAAAAGAATATTTGAACTATTCAGCGCCCTTCGTTTGTCCGTGCAACAGAGGATAGGGTTTGATTCGAAAAATTTTCTGTATAATTTCACACAATTCAAACAAAAACAAACAAATCTATCCGTAGCCATCATAAATTTCTGGCACTCCGTCCATCCACCCCATAATCCCACCACCACCCCGCTGTGAAAATATGTTTTTTTATCCCTTAACCAGGTGGGCGCCGTGGCTCAAGTGGTTAGTGCGTTAGATCGCTGAGCGAGAGGTTCGACGTTCGAATCCCAGGGAACACCAACAAGTTTTTTCACGACCCCACCTCTCGCGAATGTCTGACAAACGTCCGAGAGTAATAACTGTCATGAGGAAGCTTCTCAATTTGCCTTTCGGATATGGCTCTGAACTGCAGGTCCCTTCCATTTGTGTGAAAAAATATAACACGCACAGCACGAATGGTTGCGAGAAGCTAGGCCCTGGACCAATTCGGTCTGTTGCGCCAAGAATTTGTATTTGTATTTGATAGTACTATAAGTTTCATATACAATGCCCATACGTAAATAATATCATTAAAAAGTGTACCATTTACCTTTTTTCAGAATGTGCTTCGGCATACCCCTTACTTTTCATTTATATTCAACATTTGTTTGTTCCTTCATTTGTCATCAGCTGATTATGCGATAACAAAAGATTTGAGATATTTTACTCAGCATTTCTAAGGTTTCGTTGTTGTGGAGAAGATTATTTCTAGCATTTTCCCATTTGGTTTGTCCAATTTGTCCTTTATATAACGCACTAATTAGTAGTTTACTCAAATCATAGCTGAAAGATGAATTTCGCCGGCAAAGTTGTCCTAATAACCGGAGCAAGTTCAGGTATTGGAGCGGTAACAGCTGTGAGCTTTGCCAAATTGGGCGCAAGTTTGGTTCTGACCGGACGAAATGAAAACAATTTGAAAGAAGTCGCTGGCAAATGCCATGGTGGTAAACAACCTCTGGTCGTGCCAGGTGATGTTACAAATGAGCGTGACAACGAAAAACTTGTTGCAGCAGCTTTGGAAAAATATGGTCAACTCGATGTGTTGGTTAATAATGCCGGCATACTGGAATCTGGAACAATTGAGAACACCAATATGGAACAATATGATCGCGTCATGAACACAAACATTCGATCCATCTATCATTTGACAATGTTAGCTGTTCCGCACTTGATTAAAACCAAAGGAAGCATCGTAAATGTGTCGAGTGTAAATGGAATTCGCTCGTTCCCAGGCGTCTTGGCGTACAACATCTCTAAAGCAGGTGTAGATCAGTTTACTCGTTGCGTGGCCTTGGAGTTAGCTGTTAAAGGAGTCCGTTGTAACTGTGTCAATCCAGGTGTAACTGTGACAAATTTGCATAAGACTGGTGGGATGAATCAGGAAGCCTATGAGAATTTCTTAAAACACTCACAGACTACTCATGCACTTGGTCGTCCTGGAATGGCCGAGGAAGTGGCTCAAGCGATTACATTTTTAGCCAGCGATTTGGCTAGTTTTACGACTGGTGCTAGTTTTCCCGTTGATGGAGGTCGGCATGCTATGTGTCCACGTTAAGCGCTTAGCAAAGGCAACTTACATTTTTCTGAAAAACGATTTGCTAGACGCGTTTTAGGTATTTGATAAAAATGTTGAATATTACATGCATTTATTAGTCGTATGTTTTTGTTTAAAATGTATGTTTTATTTTATAATAAATAAGTGCACTATAATATGCGGCTTAAAAAAAAAAGTGGTCGAATCATGATGAAAATTATTTATTATTATTATTTATTAAGTATACATACATTGCTACTAGGACTTTAGGCTGGAACTTAAAACAACAAAAGTTGGCTTAATACTAAGATTCAGGGATTTCATATTAGGGCTAGATGTTGTTGACTAGGTTCGTTATTTGTAAAATTTTAAACACATTTTTTATATTTTGTTGTGAAGGAACTGACAACAGGGGTAGGAAATTTTTTTGCAATAAGTTCTTATGGACTTATTTACTCCGACATTTTACAGTTACACATTTTACAGACAGTTACATTTTGTGCTAGATGGTTAACATATGTTGCTTTGTTTGTTCACAACATGTACTTAGGGCCTTACCGCGAGATTCTATTCGCAATAGAATTAAATTCGAATAGAATTAAAGTCGATCTATCGGTACTGCGAGTTTCTATTGGTATCGAAGCTTTTCTGTTGATAGAATTGTCAAAAGTTCAATAGAATTTAAGTCGATTATCGGTACCGCGAGTTTCTATTGGTATCGATATTTTTCTATTTAATAGAATTTTCAATTCTATCGGAAATTCCTGGTCGACTTTGGTTTGAAAGGACTCTAAACAAAGAAAAAAACCAATAACGACGAAAATAAGTATGTATATTTTTTTGAGTTATATTCAATTTACAACGTTTTTTATGTAAATTGATACGATTTTTACAAAAAATATAGAGAATTTACGAATAGACGGCAAATGGAGAAATTGGTCTGCTTATTGGAAAAAAAATCCGCTTGTAGCAAAATGAATTTGTCTTTGCATACCTGGAACTCCAGTCTTCTCGTTAAAGAACAATTTGGACTCTTCTTCTTCTCGAGTGAAGTGAAACTTGATACACTTAGGACAAATATGTATATTCTTCAACTACGTACATCGATGAGTTCGCTTAAGACAATAGATACTGTTGAATGCCCAAAAGAAAGGTTATAGTCATTCCTAATGCAGAATCTCAATAGTTTTATAATTACGGGAACCGAAGAACTCCTTTCACACACACACACAACACATATTCCAAATGCTATTTTAATCTTCACTCTTCTGTGTCGAAGTGTTGTCAGTATTTCAACTCGTACATTCTCTAATTAATCCTCAAATACATTTAACCAAATAAAACTCATTATTTTGAGATTAAAATTGCACTTATAATAATTAAAACCAACTACTTCTTTGTACACACCAACAAAACAGACGGAGATTTGACATTTGAGTTGAAAGCTCAGCTTTTTCTTTTCTATTTCAGAAAGTCGATTCTATTTCAGCAATTCTACTGCAATCCCCGGTACCAATTTTGAGCTTAATAGAATCGACAAAAGTCGAATAGACTTTTTGCGAATAGAATCTCGCGGTTAGGCCCTTAGTCTGCTTATTTCAGCAACTGGACGGATTTTCTGAATATAGTGCTTCTGTGTTGACCTGCGCTCTATCTGTTCCATTACTAGATTGAAAAAGAAACGTGATAGCGCATCTCCTTGCCGAAATTTGTTTGGATTAATTCAGAAGTACTATTTCCGAACTGCACATTGCATCGCATGCTTAACAAAAACGGTTCTTCAACTTTTACTTCACCGTTAAAGCAGAACCAGGAGTTTCCCATCTAGCGGTCGAAACGCGTACGGACTTTAATAAGCAAATTTAAAAGAAGGGAAATTTCTAAAATTTCGCTGAAATACTCCCTGTAAAAAAAAAATTAAATGTTTTGTGAAACAAGTAAGAATTCAACAAAAATTTATAAATTTTTCTGTCAAAAGCATATATACATATCTATCGATAAAAAAATATTTATTTACTTACTTTTATTTCTCTTCCCACATTTTTCTTCCTTTTTGGCCGACGAATCAGCTGCGCATCAGGTATTTCTGTGATGTTTTTTTTCGTTCTGTTTGCGCATCAGTTTGATCAAGTTTGCAAAAATGAACACTTGACGTTGAAAGTGATGCCAATAGTTTGCGTTGCAAAGCATCATGAGCATCATGATGCCAGTGATGCGCTGCTGAATTTACACATAATTTATTTTCGTACGAATGATCATTCGTTCACGGAAGATACGATTTGGCCCCAGGTTTCTCTCTTAGATGTATTACACAAGTTCGCATCGAAGATACGCCAAGATAATTACAATCATTTAATTTGTTAGTACTCTCACCTTTGTAGCTCCAACTTTTATTACTACCATTCCTTCCTCTACCTTTTTAAATTCATTATCAGATGACTTACTTTACTGCATTAATACCTAAGAATGATTAACAATAGATGTCTCTATACGACATCTTCTTGTATTTTTCTTATATCCTTCTTCTCACTGTAAATAATATTCTGTCTTTCGCTAGAGAATTGTTACTCGTTACTGCTGTCCAGGTCCTCGAAAATAACGAAAGAAAAGAAAATATTTCGAGCCAAATAAAAATGTGATGGAAGCCGTAAATGGGTTTTTTGTAGACGTCTCATTTTAAAAAAACAGTCTTCGACTGGCATGCCAAGAATTTTTCACCTTGTCCTTAGGTATTCAAAAGGTTTAAGAATTATCATTATCGGAAGAAGTTTCCAAATGCAGATGTAGAATCATTGTCTATAATTATAATAAAAATGTGCCTATTGGTTTACAAATTAAAATATATTTAATTCCATCAGTTGAGTTGACCTTTGCCTATAATGTATTAAATTTTTCTTTTTATGAAACATTGGCTCATATCTTAAGGTTTTGTTTTTATTGATATTTTTTTTCTTGTTTTTCTTTTTATTTAAAAAAATATTATTTCTTACAAATGTGTGTTCTATAATTGTTAATTAATATTTTAAGTGTATTAGGGAAAATAAATATCCCTCAAGGGGAGATTTGAAAACTACAAAGCAAAAGAAGAACAGATATGAACATCTTATAAAAGCAAAAAAAAAAAAATAGGAAAATGAAACGAAAACAAACATAAGGAGTACTAGTCTTCTTTGAATTTGCTTAACATTGGTATTGTATCCAAAATATCGGATTGTCTGCAGGTAGATGTTGTCTTAAAGCGATAAAAAGGTCCTTCTTTATCCCTCTCTTTTTCGTTTTTTCTATATATAGTATATGAATGACTTAACAATTAAGGCGTCTTCTTCATAAAATCTATTCGCAGTGAAAAAAAAAACTTAAAATCAAAACAAATGCGGTATAATGGAAGAAAAAGGAGAAAAGCTGAAAAAAATGGACAGTTACATGTACATCAGCGTAAAATACAGATTAACTTAAGTACCATAGCTAACAATGCGTATATTTTTTTCTTTTTTTTTTTTTTTTGTATCTAAATACACTTTGGAACATGCACTCAAAACTATATTAAACAAACCCCTATTTTGTGATATTATGGCATCGTTTTGGTTTATTATGGGAGAATTTTTCCCTCGTTTATTTTTTTGTTTTGGTTTCTTTGTTTATTAGCCAGCTCTGGACGCACTGGTGAATGATTTTGAAATAATTGTCATTTTGTTCTTGCGTTTTTTAAGCGTTCTTGTTGTGTTTGCTTGTTTTTAATAAATTATTTATTTTGGTTATCTGTGTTTTTATGAAACTATGGAATATTAGAAAACAGAAACCAAAATCCAATATCAACAACAAGCCGACTTGTGATTTAGGACTAATTGGTATCTAATATATGCGTTTTTTTTATATATATACCTATATATATCTGTATATATATAAATTAAATAGAAACAATAATTAAACTAATACCTTACACTGTAGAGTAATCGGGTTTCTCACAATTTACATAGAGTTAATAATAGTAATAATGAGAATAAGAATAAAGATTATCGATTACTTTGTTTTGCTTTTTTTTGTTTTTTTAATTTGTTAATATAATTCTTTTTTTTAATATTTTCTCTTTATCGCGCGCCAGTTCTCTCATCATTTCTCTTTTGCAAAATAAATTATTAGATTTTAATTATAATAATAGAAAAAAATAATAATAATTATATAATAATAAACGTTTGAACAATAAAATTAATGTTAATAGTTAGACACGACAAGAAACAAGAAAGAAGTACTGATTTTACGGTTTGGTAACTTATAAGAGGGTGGAAAACAAAATTTGATAAAGTGTAAATAACTTTAACTTCCTTGGCCATTGATAAGCTCATCACAAATTTTAACAAGTTCTTCGTTTTCTCGGGACTTTTGTTGCAATTGCTCGTTTATGGAGGCCCGGGAAATTTCCTCCTTTTTGAGGAGGGCTTTCAGTTTTGTGATCTCCATCGAGTGATTCTTTGTAAGGGATTCGAGTTTTTTATTTGCACTGCAAATTAAAAAATATATTTATTTCTAGTGTTTCTGTGAGAAAATGGTACTAAAGACTTACATTTCTAATTGCTGCATGGCATGATTTTTCATTTTTTCATACCGTTGTTCCTGTAACCGAAGATTTTCCAGGTTTTGTCTCTTTTCAGCCAGCAATGATTCTTCACTGCTTTTAAGTTGCGCTGTCATTTCCTTGCTCTTTTCGTATTTTCTGTGGAAAAAAGAAACTTTAGCTTAGTACAGGGCCTGGTATCAAAGTTTGATCGCGTTGATTTTCACGCGGATCATGTCAGAGAAATACCTAACACAAGAAATGAAAAGATACGTGATTGCCCTGACCACAGAAATGGATTTCGAAATATCGCAGTTTTTTAAGACCTTCCGATTGTTCGTTCAGAAGCTTCGTGTCGAATTGGAGGCTTCTGGAAGTGATGATTCGCCTGTTAAAAAGCATTCAACACGTTCGGAGAGCAATAAAACCCCGAAACATGTTCAACAATACAACATGGTATTCACTAAGACTGTGGGAACTCGATGAGCTCAAACAAAAAACTCCACAATGCAATCCAGACTGTAAAGGATGACATTGTTCAAGTGATGACCAACACCAACAAGGACCATTTTATTCAGGCATGCTCACGTTTCCAGTCACGAATTGAGGCTGTTATCGATGCACTGAAAGTAGTTTTATTGAATAAATAAAACCGTATATTTTGAGGTACTGAGGAACGCAATGAAAATTAATGTCCAAAACGCAATGTGTAGTTCGCGCGTTGATGGACTTTGTGTGGCAGTATTGTAAAAACTTTACGATAAAATCCGTCAAAAAGTGCGACCGACGATTTCCCAAAACGAAATGTTGCTTCAGCATTGCGTGGTATGAATATGACAATAAATAAGTTCCGTCTGCTTAAATTTCACATACACAAATTCGCGGCAAAAAGAAGAGTTAGATTCATACTCCTTTGTTTTGTTTTTATTCTTTTTATTAAACAGTAGTGTCTGAAATAACTTTGCGTAGAGACAAGAATCATAGAGTAGAAGAAGAAAGGTAATAACAACCAATAAACTCAATACAAAATATTCAAAACATTCGTATTCAAATTTAGTAATTCTAGAAATATACCACACTAAGCAAATGTACTAGGGTTGGCGAATACCATTTGCATTTTGAACGGTGAACGCGGTTGGGGAGTCCTTTATAAATATACCGTGAACGCATTACAATACAGGAGACGCATAATTGATGGAGATTTTTAAGAAAATATCTGAAAACTATTTACTTTATTTTAACAATACTCTCTTCTTCTTTTCGTAAATAATTGTAAATAAATGTCAATCTGGTAGACGCCATTAAGCCAAACCATTCAGGCTATAAGATTAATTTTTGTAATAAATGTATTTATGAAGTAGTCAATAAAAACTAACTAAAACTAAACTACTACACTAAGCAACCGCGCAAACGCCTCATTGCGTTTTGGGCATAATAGAGGAGTGATGTTTCACCAAATATCACGCAACCCAGCCACCCGAATAAGCCAATATATTCAGTCAGTCAACTGCCTCTTTAGGGGGGTTCACACGGTGCTACATGTCTGACAGACATGGTCTGAACAACTCAAGTATGACAATGTTGACGCAAGAAATGACGGATGGTTTACAATTTTTTTTTTTGATATTTTGGTGATCTAACAGACATGTCGAATAATGTGAACTTCATTTCCAAACTGGAATATCTATTTGTGGAAATACAGCATGACATCAACCTTAGCAAATGGTCAGAAGAAAACTTTTTTCGCTTTTTAATCCATTCTTTCAATCAAATGTAATTTTATCTATCACAAGCGTTGCTACGAATACGTCCACCATCTTCGAAATTCACTGTAAAATTGAGGTATGACGACATGTGAACGCAATGTGAACGCGGTCTGCCCAACATCCATCCGACCATGTCTGTCAGACATGTAGCACCATGCGAACCCCCTTTTTGTCAAACTTAAATTGGCGAGTTTAGTATTGCAGTCCCCAAAAAAGACTGCAAACGCGTAGTGATTTTGGGTTGCGCTCCAGAACTTGATCGCCGCTTGATATTCCATTTTAAAAAGAATGATGACATGCTCGTGTTCCATGTACATGATAGGTGGGAATGTGTTGCCTTTCACCCGAAAAATTTTCGGATACATACATACATATGTAATGTTCATCACCCTCAATCATGCGAAATTATTTCCGAATCACTCTCGATTGTTAGGGAATTGGAGTCCAAATGCGGAAAAAACACCATGAGAGATCATCATGAAATAAAGAAGCCAGATAATTTTAATAGATTGTAAGCAAGTGCGTACTTTTCTCATGCTTTAGAAAGCAAAGTCTGAATTATAATTTTTCCTATTCCCTACCTACAAAAAAGGAATTGCGAATGAAAGTCAGAAATTAACGCAGTATTTTTCTTATTAATTACGTGGCTAAAATTTTAATGGGAACTATGCAATGCAGATAAGTGAAATATGTAGGTTAAGAAACATAGAAAATGTATCATTCGTTCGCCCGTCTTTGACGGATTGTAAGAATGACCAATATAATATTGTTGCTAATAAATCATCTATTTTGACATGGCGGTTTTCGGAGTAACAGAAATATTTGACCGTTGTAACAACATGAGAGAATCTAAAGCGAGGCATAATGGAACGCACTTCAAATAGCTTCATAAGGAAAAATGGTATATATTGACTTCGCTTAATATGTATAGTAAAAATAAAGACAATTTACAACTACGTTGCTCAGGTTTGGGAATTAGCATACAGTGGAAGTAACTTATAACGACATCGCTTATAACGACCGCTCTCCTTTCATTTGGTTGATTTCTTTATATTATACAGTACTCTATCGTCGGATATAACGACAAATTTTCGAAAAATGAAACATCGTTGTCGTCGCTGATAATGACGAAATAAGGTAAAATGAATGAAAGCACAAAGACAACACACATTTACGTACATACACGTATCTGAACATTTCCTGTTAATTTTTGTGATTTTGCATTGGGTAGCACTAACTGTTATTTACGTCCCCGAAGGTCATTTTAAATTGTGTAACTGTGTGGGCAAAAACGCATCATCACCTCCACGTGGTGCCTGCTGGATAGCTATTAAATAGTGAACCTACAATGAGCGTATGCTGAGTCTGACTGTACATGTGGAGCTGGACACTCGGACCAGCGCAAGCTCAGCCGGGTGAACTCCAGCACGCGTGTGCCAGACGAGGCATCTCTTGCTGACCTGACCCGCACTTTGTGAATCAGATGTCTAACAAGAGGTCCTCAGAAGGAGGACGTGCAGCGGAGGAATTCCAACGACGGAATCAACGGTGACGTCCACAGACAGACCAGCGGAAGCCTTACTCGAGCTACTGCGACATATTTGGAGCTCAGGTCAGTAAGGAACTTTCACGACTAAGACAGGGTCTTGAAAGAGTTGGTGGCGGAGGAGCCCTTAATGGGCCAACGGCAGCGCTCGCATCCCCGAAGTGGGTTACTGGCATCGGTGTAACCGGCCACTCGTTCTAGAGGTTGTGTAAAGGGACCTGGCCCTCCAGGTTGGGGATTGTGCGTCGGGGCAACTTCCTTACCACGTAAAAAAAACCTCGGTTACGAAAAACCAACAAGCCTCGGAAAGGAATGATCCTACTGTTGACGACCCTGGCAAGCGAAAAAAGGACAATGATTTTCGGATCTGCACGTGGAATGTTCGGACTCTTAACAGACCACGTGCAGCCGATCAATTAGCAGAGGCCCTAGACTGCTATAAAGCAGATATCACAGCCATCCAGGAAGTGCGATGGGATGGGCCGGACAATGAGGAGGGAGGATGAAAAACTGCGACATCTATTACAGTGATTGCTATAGAGAAAAACAGCGCTTATTCGGATGTAGAGATGAGGAAGGAAACCCTGCCAGACTCGTTCGTCTGTGCAGGATAACGATGGAGAACGCTCGCTGCTCCATCAAGGTCGGTAATGACCTCACCGAGACCTTCGATGTCAAAAAAGGATTTAGACAAGGTGATGCGCTGTCATGTGACTTCTTCAATATCATTCTTGAAAGAATTGTGCTAAACTCACAAGCCAACACCGGAGGCACAATCTTTCAAAAGTCTGTGCAACTACTAGCATACGCCAACGACATTGACATAATTGGCAGAACACAGCGGGCTGTCACTGGTGCGTTCGCTAGTATCGAAACAGAAGCCGCCGAAATAAGTTTAGCTGTAAATGAGGGCAAAACCAAGTATATGCTGTTGACAAGAAGGGACATACAACATCGACGAATTGGACAGAACGTCACAGTCGACAACTATAACTTCGAGGTAGTAAGGGACTTTGTCTACCTTGGCTCTGCTATTAATTCTGACAACAACATCTCGGCGGAAATTAACCGAAGAATAACTCTCGCTGTTTCTTTGGGCTGAGAAGGCAATTGAGTAGTAAGGCCCTATCTCGAACAACTAAGGAGACTCTGTACAAGACTTTGATCATCCCAGTCCTGCTTTATGGCGCTGAAGTATGAACTCTGTCGAAAGCGGATGAAGATATCCTTGGTCGCTCCGAGAGAAAAATTCTTCGGAAGATATACGGTCCCGTTTGCGTTGACGGGCTTTAGAGGAGAAGATTCAACGACGAAATTTACGAATGTACAGCGACATCGACCTAGTCAAAAAACTGCGCATCAGTCGCCTAAGATGGCTAGGACATGTAGAGTGAATGGACGCCAATGCTCCGGC
Organism: Blera fallax; assembly: GCA_946965025.1. NCBI lineage: Eukaryota > Metazoa > Arthropoda > Insecta > Diptera > Syrphidae > Blera > Blera fallax. Next base: position 98,223,498 of record OX337244.1, read on the forward strand.
CCGCAGAGTCTTCGAATCTAACCCGGAGGGACAACGCAGTAGAGGAAGACTTCGCCTAAGGTGGCGCGCATAAGTAGAAAGGGACCTCAACCAACTTGGAGTGCGCAACTGGAGGCAGTTAGTTAAGGACCGGGCTAACTGGAGAGGCTTGTTGGTTGAGGCCCAGGTTCACCCCGAACTGTAGCGCCACCTAAGTAAGTAAATAAGTAACTGTGTATCTGCACAATATTATTGGAGTTTATTTGATGTGTCTCCCGGATAGCTGCTTTTAGTTTTAAGGCTTTCTGTATTAATTGTGGTTAACGCTTATTAATAAAAAGGTTTGTATTTTATGTGCTTGCAGTTGCATATTGGTTTATTTTTTCATGCAGTTACAGCGTTGGACTATGTATGACTATTATAAAGGAAAAAATAACAGAGCGAAGTTGAAAATGTTACGGATGTCAGCGGGAGTATCAGAATGCGACCTACTTAGAAGTATGCGTATTCACGGAAGTTCTCATGTAAAGAAACCGATTGTTGAAAAACTCCAGGCTGACTGCATCAGCTGGTACTCTCACGTACAAAGAAGATCATCGGAAAATCCCGCCTAAAGAAGAACAAAGCGATTCAAATTCTGGTCGAAGTGCAGACGAAAAAACAATTGGATTACTCAACAACATCAAATTCTCTCGGCCTCAGCGAGGAGGTAATCCAAAATGATATTGAGGTCCGCAAACTTAGCCAACCCAAAAGCGGCGCAGTAGCAAAGAGATACGGGGGAGAAATATGTAGCATAAGATGTACGTGTACGTACGCGTTATACATATGCATGTATGTATGTACACTGATCTTTCGCTTTGCGCGAGGGTTAGGGGAATGAAAAGTCTCGCGCAAAGCGAAGTAAGAACCTTATATAATTTAGGGGATTGCGTTCCTGAAAAGGGGAATATAAATATATTTATCCTATGCGAAACCGCGCAAAGCGAGGGACGAGTGTTGTTTCAACGGTTAGTAGAAAAAAAAAAAACAAGAAGAAGCTGTCGGATATAACGCCGCATTTTATCGGTCCCTTTACCGTCGTTGTAAGCGGCTTCCCCTGTATTTCGAAAAAGGTGAACAAAAATTCTACAGGTTCTTTATAAAGATTGGTTAGATGTTTACAAAGTTTACATCAAACTCATTACACATGCATATGTGCATTTGAAAACTGTCATACTCGATATGCATTTCTATGCGCTAAAACTGCAAATGGAGGAAATACACAAGACCTTGTTTCGTTACGAAGTAAACCGGTTGTGTCATATTCTTTCATGACTGATAATTGAAAATTCATCACCCGCAAATATTTGGGTGGTAAATATAAAAGAATCCTCTCGTGATTGTGTGACAGACGTCCGAGGGTAATAACTGTAATGAAAAAAAAAAAAAAAAAAAAGAATTTGGGATAGGGTTCTAAACTGTACATCCCTTCCAATTGCATGAAAAAAAAAATATGAATGGCCGCGAGAAGCTAGGCCCTGGACTACAGACGGTTTGTTGCGCCAAGTATATATTTGTATTTGTAAATATAAAAGATTTAGTCGAGACTCTTAGAAAAAAAATTAACAATTTGCAGAGCTCACTTTGCGTGTGAAAAATGGAGACACCTTTATATTACGCACTGCTGCTTTATTCATCAGTAGTCGGACTCAAACTTAAGCATGTTTGCATTATACGATGAAAGGCACCAAGTGCATTGAACATCTGACACTCATTCACAGTGATGATTTTCAATCCTAGCTCTGCGAGATAGTAACTTTTGAAGAATCATTTTTTTACTTGTTTCCAAAACAAGAAAAATACATTTAGAGGCAAATTACATTATCCAAAATGCAAACGCAAGTGTAAAGTGTCCACATATCTTGTTCTCTTAAATGTCGCTTACTCGCACGCAATTACTTAATTGCTCTCACACATTACTCACACATGCAAATCCGAGAAGGTTGTTTCCAGCGAGGTTAAGTGATGATAATTAGAATCTCGATCTGTTTTAACTTCCGTTAATTCTTTCTCGTAATTCTGTATGATTTGTTCTTTTTCCGCTATGAGTTCAGCAATGGCTTTCTCATACGCTTCAATGACACCGCTGCAACAAGAAAAAGTATAGCATTACTGTATATGTACATGTATATGTATAAAAACAATATATTCAGGTGATACACTACATCACTGTTTGTATCTACATACTTCATTTTGGCAATGGTTTTATCCTTCTCTGTTATCCTTTTGATTAAAGCTTCTTCACGTTGCTCGGCTTCCTTGAGTTTCTTTTCAATATCTTCTGTTTTGAGACTAAGAATGCGGAAACGTTAATTTACTGTGATTAACAGAAATAAAATGAAATTTTAATTACTTACACTTCATTTTTAATTTTCTTTTCTAGTTCATCCATTTTGAAGTTTTGTTTTTCATCAGTTTGTGTGCTATAAATATAAGAAAGGCCACTAATGTCATATTGATGTACTTTTAATGGAGATTCAAAAATAATTTACTCGATTTCTTCGATGGATTTGCAGTCGGTCTCAATTTTCATGTCTTGCATCACGTCGACACTCATTTTGACATTCTTCTGAAATTATATACAAAAGGTAAATTTGATGTGAAGCATTAACGTTGAAAATGAAAGTATGTACATATGTATTTTAAAATAATAAACTTTCACCAGCATCCTATCCTGAATGAAGATGATGCTAGACTGTTATGATAATTATAATGGACATGAATTGCACAATTGAGTCGGGTGTACTTGTACTTCGTTCGTTTACAAATCGTTTAGATTTTAACAAGTTCACCGCCAACTTAGCGGAGTTGACACTGGGATCAAATTACCAATCCATTAGGCAGTGTGCTAAATAAGAAATGATATTTGTGATTTAAATGTTCTGTACTCAAACAGTTGAACGGAACTCTTTTGTCTGCTGCTTCCTCTCTATAAACTTTTAAACTTAGAAAGTTGCTATTTTCCATAAAAAAGAGAAGAGTATTTGTTTCTGGGAAATGTATCTTTTGTAACTATTAGTATTCAATTAAGAGTAAGAAATATTGAACAAATTCTTAACTTCACATTCCTAATATTAAGGAATTTTTGGCTCGATAGTGGTAATTGGATCTCGGGCTTTGGTTGTGGTTTATTGGCATACAAATGACTTAAAAAACTCCCAAAGAAAGAAGTTGGATGCTGTCCAATCACACAATCATACTGGCCAAATCTTATCAAGATTTTTTTAGGTTTCTTGAAGGAATTGTTTATATGGAAATTGAGTTCAAAATGTGCCTCATTACTAAATATTTCTTAGCAAAATTGGTGTACACTAGCTAATGTGTGATGGATGCAGCATGCAGATCTTTCGTCAGCATTTGTTGCAAGATGCGTCTTTAAACGTCTAATTCTTGTGAACGATGAACGAATTTTTTCAGCAAAACTGTCCCTATTTTTATAACAAGTTCTAACGGTAATAACACTTTGTTCTTTCGTGTAGAGTTTCATATTTACTAATCGCAATATTAACAGATGCCATGTTTAAATTAATCTCATTGAACAAATACCTAAAAATTTAGAGAACTTTCAAATCTAGCATGTCCTGGAAGCTCCTGATCATATTTCAATGAAATCTAACTAGGAAGATTTTTTTTGATCAACAGATTTTCACAAATTTCATGCAAATCTATTTAGCGGTTCTTGAAGAATTTCTTGTATTCTGTTTGTGAACTTTATTTTACAAGATTTACAAGAGTGAGATTATTATACAAATAGAATAGATTGTGATACACCTTACTTGTGTTTAAAATAATATAAGTAAAATTTTATTCCAAAATGTATGGTTGTACTTGTAATACAACCTGCAATAAAGAGCTTTTTAACCGATTACTAAACTGCAAACCAATATGTTAGTTGAATGTTGATGGACCCCAACAATTTTACATATTTACATATGCACGCACATATCACAACAGACTCATAACTTAAGGGTGAACAAAAGTTCAACTAGAAGATCGCCAAATCGTTGCAGGATAGATTATTTCGAAAAGAAAATTAAGGCTAAAATAAACTTTAACCACTAAGTGAATTGAAAAATTAGGGCATGAATTTATGGAAGTTCTGTATCGGTCTCTAATTTTATTTGCTCATTTTATCATTTTTGAAATAATATTTGACAGCACTAAAATGAGATGTACATAATTTCAAAATGTTCGCCCATGTATAACATGAAAACAGCTATAGTGACTTGAAACAATGCTAAGGGGTTCCGAAGAAGAAGAAACTTTCAAATGCTGTCATAGTGGGTGGTGTTGTGGATGCTTCGACCCATACAAAAAATGTAACATAAGACATAAAAATAAAAACATTATTCATGTTTCCCATCCACTTCACTTTGAAGAGGGGAGTTTATTATCTAAGTAAAAAAAAACAAGCATGTCACCAACATGTTGGTGTTGGAGGGTGTTTAGGAGCATGTCACAATTAGATAATTTTAAATGATGGCCTTATGACCAAACCGTAAAATATATGTACATACATATGTACATAGATATGTTCAAGGATAATGGGATGGGATTTCTAACATTACTACTCCGGTGTACAACGTGGCTATTAAGCTGTATAACGCCCTGGTTCTTGTGTCCTAAGAAGCGTATACAACTCCTTCCTTGGTATACATAATCTTGCCATTTTGCACATCTGCGTTAGATGCGGCATACAAGTAACAAGCTACTCTAGACAAAAAAGATTTAAATTTGCGAGTAAATTTACTAGAATGGCCAACTTTAATCGATATAACTCCCATTTATGTTACTTTGCACTCATTTACTATTCATTTCCGCATTGCAAAGTAATAAAGTAGTCTGTTGATTGGAATATACAAATATGTACAAGCATGGGCATTTATATTACAAACTAACGTCGGTGGCCTTCAGTTGACCAAATTAATTACTTATTCATGCCGAATTAATTGCAAAAAAGTGGTTAGCCTACGCAGTCAAGGTGGAAAAATTAACAGAAGGTAGATAAAATGTACTTTGTTAAAAAATGAAACTCGAATAATAGTTCGGACACGTCTTTTAAGAGAACTAATACAAAATTCTGCAACTTATTTTACAAGGAAAGATAAAAGGAAGAAAGATAAGAAGAACTACCGGGACACAAAGGCTGTTATGGCTGTCAAATATGCGGGAATAGCTCAATATTTCGACCTTAGTAATAACAAAAAAAAAACTACAAAAAGAAAGAAATAACAAAAACCAGGATTTCCAACCTCCATATCGGAGACGAATTTTAAAGAGTAGGATATATGTACATACAATGTAAATGTGGCAGACACGAAGTTTTCTATTCTGATTTGTATGATTTCAGGGAACAAAAATTGGCAAGGTTTTTTATCAAAAAATTGTACTCAAATGAAAGAGTAAATCGTATTCAATTTTTCTAAGTTTTAATTGAGTTTTAGGCAGTGTGTTCAATTGGGTTTCACAAAAATACTAAAATACATACATACATATGTATGTATGTACATACTGTCAAAAATACATAATTAGGATCGGTTCCAGTTTAAAAGAACTGCGTCATTTGCCCATAAAGAGAGGTTCATTTTTATATGTACAGTACAAACAATCAGACGATTGGACTGTTTAGGGGATGTGCCGTAGTCCTCTTGTTAATACCTACTTTCGATTAAAAAAAATTATTTTATAAAAATATTTACTCTCGATTTACTCAGTAAATTGATTTCATTGCCTTAACGCCCGTGAATACGTTGTCCCATACGAAGGACTTAATGATTATAGTCAGCAATTGTTGTACAGTTACACAAATGTTGGCTAAGTTGGTTTATGCTCGTAACCATTTTTTAATGATTTCTTTATAGCATTTTTTCCGACCTCATAAGTAACAAAGGTTAAAATCAAGGCAGCATGAATGGCCAAGATTTTTAGACATACGAAGGGTAAAGTTAAATAACAGACCTTACTAGGAATCGTAGTACTAAATATTTCTAAGCAAATATACTGCAATGCAATCGTAAGCAGACCTTACAATCTATGTAAATACTGCCATGCATTGCAAATTTCAGCAAACTATTGATGCATGCACGTCTACGTCAATAGTTTTTTCTTTGGTCTGGGTCGTAGGGAAAGCTGAAAAGATAATATAAACATCATCACCCATTGCCCAGTTCACAGCAGAGGATAAGGCGACTTTCCAGAAATGAAAGTCACCCACACAAGATAATAATTGTGAATATGATGGGGAGATTAAGGGCTTAGTTTATTTTGTTGCTACAACATAACTAGATATTACAGCTGATAGATGCAGAGATTCTAGACAGGATTGGAGGTGTTACGACTAAGTTTTGTCAATTTTAAACGTGTTTTATTCTCTGAAGACATCGAAGGCAAAGCATCTCCTACCTAAAGTTACAGAAGTTTAAGTGGGAACAATTTATCCATTTTCGTACATTCACTTGGCCTAGCACAAATCTATAAAACTATAGACATAGTGAAAACTTTTGTTTCTTGTCGTTTGGAATCAGCAGCATGAGATTGAAGACTACTCAGTTCCCAAAAGTGATTTGTCTTTCAATGATGGTATTGGTAGGTTATTCAACAGCTAGGGTGATCATAAACAGTGTAGGAAACCAAATTAATGATTCATGTTCTAAAATTAAAAAAAAAGAAACACTTTACTCTTTAAAAATGTAGCAGGTCTTCGGTTACAACCTGATAATAGTAGTTAGTTACCATTAAGGAATACTTCAATAAGACGCCAAGTTTTCAGTGAGTAAGCATGGCTATGTTGGTTTTATATCTTGATTTGTCTGTTTAAACCGTTCCAAATGCACACATATTACCTAAATGCTAGCGAACTATGTCTATTCTCATTTTTATAGGATTACTTTATTCATTGACCTTATCAAAGTCAACATAAACAATAGAGAAACACATGGAACTCACTTCAAGTCATGTCACAATACACAATCAACTTTGTCCCCTCCAAGTCACGACACTATCTTCTTATCAGCTCAATACATAAAACGATTATCTAACAAAACCATATTAAACAAAAAGAATCTTACTTTTATGCTTCTTGCTGTGATTTGGAGTGGTTTCTGCTTCTGCTGTCTTATATCCTCGTTTGGGCGTTCGTCGGATTTCTTCACTGTAGGTTTTGTTTGGGTAAAATTTAACCCGTTCTCCTGATTCCGAAACGATCTATTACTATCGTAAAACTGCTCCTCCTCTTCATTTGTTGGGCTAAGGCGATTTTGCTGAGTGAATTCTTGCTGCTGCTGCTTGTCAACGGACAATGAGGCGGCCGTAAACCCCGATAGTGAGGAAGAACCTGCTTTCACCGCTTGATTTACAGGCACTGAATGACCCAATAGTGGGTCGAATCTCAATAGCAATGAACTCCGGTCCACTTCCACATTGCCATTGCCTTTGGTTAGTAGAAAATCAAAGTCTGACGGATTAAAGAATACTAAAAGAGAAGACGGAAAAATTATAACTTAAAATATAATATTTTGACTGAATATCAATAGTGAACTGTCAATTTGCATATTTAGTTCTATCAACAGCCTCTCTGCTTCATTCATACATATTTGGTTATTTGTTGTTGCCGCCAAACAAAAACAAATCACAAAAACTAAACCGTACCAAAGAAAAAAAAAATAAAAAAAATTACGAAGACCATGAGAATAGAAATGGAAAATATAACTATGACTAAGACGTGCAGCAGAAGCAATTGATTTCGTAGTTATGTCCCCCATCGTACCGCACCACCCCTCACTGACTCACTTGTGCCTTGTGTCTCCTCGTCGTTGTTGCTCTAGAAGGCTTCTTTAATTGAAAAAAAAAATTGTATCGATGATTACACTGGATTTATGAAACAGATGCGCTTTGTTTTATGGAATTTTTCGAGTTTCCTTGCATTGGAATGCATTAGTTGTACACGAATTTGATGGAGATTGAGTGAAAAATACTCACAACGATAAATTATTAAAACTATGTGTCTCACACACTAAACACAACATAAAAAAGAAAATTAGAATGGTTTTTCTCCAGCCGTACCAGCAGCAGCAGAGCAATAAAAGACACTCTCTCTTGACGTATGGAATTATGGAAATGACAGCACATAGCGCTTCTCTGTCTGGTACTAGGTTGCGGGATGGTGACTCGTGGCAGAGTTGTCTCTTTCTGCCTGCGCATGAAAATTACGTACGTACGCAGAGAGCACCAGAGGAAAAACACCCATTCAGCCCCCATTTCCGTATAACACTCTTTTTCACTAGCACCACACCAGCAGCAGCTCGATGAATTCTACACTCCACGACGTCACGACTTTGTTTTGTTGTCATTCACTGGAGACAAAAGTTCTCCACAATGACGACGACGACGACGCCGCCCCAGAGTTCGATGTAAAGATGTCACCGGAAAGAATATGTACATTATCACAAATACTAAGGAATACATGACACTGACGATGAAGTCAGACAAGCAGATCGAGATGTAGATGCTAATTATTTTTGATTTACGATTTTTTTTTTGTTTATTGTGCAAGGCGATGGTGGCGAGGGCGCGGTTTGTAGATGCACTCTATACAGGGGAGGGTTTCTTCAATAACATCACACGGCTGGCGGAGGGAGACAACAACAACCGCTTGATGAGGGTGGAAGAGAAACAACAAACAAAACAAATCATATCTAGAATTTAGTGTGGCATGAAAAAAAAGGAGATAAATAAATATAGGGTGTGTGCGGCGATTGACGGTCTTTTGAAAGCATGTTAATAAAATGTAACCTGATGGATGATGAGGTAAAATGTAACTAGGTGAGCGTACATTTCTAGTACATGCTCGTAACTAATAATTTTTTTGTAGTCCATCGTATTTAAGTTCTGACTGGTATAGTATTGTGGTTAGCGTGCTGGGTTAGAAAGTAAAATCAATTAAATTGGTGAGCATTGGCCAACGTCAAAGCCGCACAATAAAATGGTGGTGCTCTCTGTAATACTTATCGTATACATATGTATGTATGTATGTACATTATATAGCTTTCACGTGTCATGAACTTTGTACTTAGACAGCATCATGTCAAGGTCACTAGGAAAGTGGTAATTTACCTAAATTACCAGTTTGTACATTGATGACTGCAGGAAATGAGATGAACATTGAAAAGAACTGAAGGCGATTATGTACTCAGTAACAGATTATGTCAGACCTATCTTTCAGACGCATGTACATACATATGTACATACGTATCCACAAATTTTTTTTCAATTGTTCTGTCACTCAGAACTCTCTTTAAAAATTTGAAAACCCAGTGATAGAGTGAAAGGAAAGCAAATAAACAGACTGTGTGAGGCAACTATGCGCCTTGACACAACTATGAATTTTGAAATTAATAGGTTTCTGGAAAAATTGAGGAAGGTAAATTATTCCAGTCACGTTTAGGCCTAAAATGTGTGACCTTAACATTGCGCCAAAAAACAGGCTTTAAAGCATAGGCATATGAATTCTTATTAAACAGACGGACAAGCGGATCAAAACTATAGACTTCGTAGGAAAATTTGTTATACATACATATGTATGTATGACTAAAATACCGTTCGATCATCAAACATTTAGATAGTGTTCGATTGGACGAATTTGGGTGGAAATAGACTGGCCAATAATCATTCGCTAAACACGATCCAAAGAACTGAGGCATGTGGTTTAAAGCCATGTTATGTGCGAAATTTAAAAAAGAATTTTTGGTCGAAATGATGTAAGGAAATTCATAAAGAACGTTTATACAACTGGCATGTTTCTGGATAAATCTATCCGTGATCTCGTTGGTTGCATACAGTTAAAATAATTGCTGCTGTTACGAAAAGATGGATGGATCTAAAAACCTCAATTCGTTGGAGAGTTCAGCAACTGAACATTAGACGCACTTCACTTAGAGATTTTGATAACGATTTTGGATTATCTACAGCAGAACTAGAGGGGTTCTTCACCTTTAGGACTGAGGATATGGTCGGAACGCAAAAAAAGGTCGGATTATCAGAAAAAAGTGAAATAAACAATCTTTCAACTCAAGAATGATTATATTGTTCCCTACAGTAAAAACATTGCAATAAATCGCACAAAAGCTGTTAATATTAATGAAAAAGAGTAATACTGTATGTATTTACTACATAAAAAGGCGCATGGCGTGCGACGGACGGTGAGTCACCGACGAATCGGGACAGTTTCTCGACTCCGACCGCGGTCGGATTAACCGGAGAGACGGAGCAGCCGAGGGTGGACTAGAGGGGTTCTACTGTATTTGCTTACCAAAAGCACAATTACCATCCGTTTCACAATTGCTTCTCTGGGTGCACTTTAAATGAGTTGAAACATCAATTTTGGTTGCAAAATCATCTTTTCGGAGCTACATAATTCTTATCTCGAATGCTATGTCAATAAGCAAAATACATCACTAAAGAGTAAGTGTTTGGTGTTCTTTTGGTGGTATCATTGGTTCCTTTCTTTGAAAATGAAGCTGACAACTACGTTACGGTGAACGAAGTTAAATACATAAATATGTATACTATGTTGAACGATTTGGACGGGCTTTGATTTTAGCAATACTGCACAACGTGCCACATCAACAGCCAAACAATTAATTATTTGCACACTGAGTTCGGATTATTAGCCGTTTTGATGTCATGACTTGTCTTTCGCGATGATTCGATTTGACCTTTGTTACTGTAATGATGCACAACAATTGACGCACTTAAGGACAACATATGTGCATCGAGCTATTCGCGAAACAATCGACAATGTACTGTAAAATTGGGTTCAAAGGATGGGCTCCTGCCAAGCCTGGCTCTCTTCAATAAAGCAAGAATTATTGAAAAATATTAAACGAAGTAAATAAGTATGTAGTTTCAATAGCAAATTCCAAAAGCATACATATAGTACCGAAATATGTACATACATAGGTTCACTTATGTACATACGTCTTTTTGCAGTAGTAAAACAAATATGTACATACATACATATATATATTCTTTCACCAACAAATATATTTTGAAATACACGAAAACTACCTGGTGGCATAAAATTGAAATCACATAGCTCTTTCGAATAATTTTATATTCAAAACGGAATACAGAGTAGGCCAGATGTTAAAAGTGTGGTTTAGAGGAACTACAGGGGTTATTTAAGAACATATTGTTACGTCGTAGTGTTGATAGTAGACGGTTAAGTTTCCCCCGGATATAATATCAAGGAAATAGCAAAAAAACTAAATAAAACGATTCGCGGTGATTGTTGCCAAATGTGCAGATTAATGATCTCGAAATCTTTGGCGTCGTCCGATCGTTCGTTCACAAGCTTTGCGTCACGTGGAAGCTTCTGCCAGCGATGCTTCGCCTGTTTCGAAACGGCAAGAAAAGCCGGCACCTTGTCCAACAGTGTAACATGGTATTCACCAGGACCGTAAGACGTCGATAAGGGCAAGGAATTTTTAAGCGTGTGAACACCTAGTTCTTTCAGTGGTACATGAAAATGTCCGCTATAAGAAGTGGTAATTTTATGTAGAAGGATACGAAAAAGCAGCATATTAAATCATCCGGAAGATGCAAGCCTTTTCTTATAACTTTAAAAAAGTTGAACAAATTTATGTAAGTAGTACGTAAACTGCTCAGTGCGTTGTTTTGTCATCAAGGTAACGGCATGGAATCAGCTAAGGCTTGACAACGCTGAAGTGGTGTAGTCTCCAACACGGATTGCATAGCAGGCAATTCTCTTGTTTTTATTGATTTGGTCAGATACAGCTTGTTTCACATCTGCCCCAGATTTTCATTGGATCCATTCCATAACCTTTGTATATTTATATTACGCATGTTCAATTATTCTGGTGTAGAATTCAGTGGTCGTGACAGGTTTGATTCAAAACTTAAGTCTAGTACCATCTATTTCTTCTTCTTCCTTTTGTTCGGCGAGGTTATGTCAGGATTATAGGGATCATAACCCTCCCACTTTACTGCATCCCTATTGGTCCGCCTGTGGGTTTCGCCGTCTAGTCTAGTACCATGTTTAATTTTTTGTATTTAGTTTTGGATTCCGCTCCGTGTGGGCTGCGGACAAATATTCCGCAGCCGGGAGTTGCAAATAAACAATTTCCTACCAAAGAATATTTCTCAATTTCCGGAGGGGCCATTCTCGATGTCTTTAGCGACATATACACAGGTCAAAAACTAATACAGCATGTGAGAGTGTGTTATACACTATGTCAATGCTGTCTACCCGATTGAGCAAAAATCGAAACATTTTGATTTTGCTTCAAGCAGACACAACGTATACGTGTCTCATTTTCACTAATATACCCTCACATGCTGGATGAGTTTTTAACCTGTGTATATGCCGCTTTTGGGCGAAACTCTTTCGTTTGACTGTCTTATTTTTTGAGTAACGTTGCTTTTCTTGGATTTCTGGCGAGTAATTTGTTTTCAATAAGACTTATTATTGTTGAAGCACCTGTTTTAATTTGATAAAGGGATTTGGTTCTTGTGGTTCTTCCTTCTGATTTCCTCCAAAAACCTCACAAAAAACGCACCTTTCCGGTGCATAAAAAGGTAATAAAAATACGGCTAAAGGTTTTAGTAAAGTATTGAAAGTATCTTAAGAAAATTACCAGCATCATTACGTTTCATTCACCGGAGATTTCGTACAAATTATCATAGACAAATGCATAAGTAGATACCAATCAATTAATAGTCTATATCACCGCGAAGTTTCATTTCGAAGTTTCAACTTTCGTTGTTGAATTTTTCTCTCGAAGCGATCGAAGATATCTTCATCCGCTTTCGAGTCCATGCTTCAGCGCCATAGAGCAGAACTGGGATGATTAGGTCTTGTATAGAACCTTCTTAGTTGTTCGGGATAGGGCATAACTACTCAATTGCCTTCTAAACGCAAAGAAACAGCGATTCGCTTATTTATTCTTATTCTTTGTTTTATTGAAAAACTGTACTGTACAGAGCCAAGGTAGACAAAGTCCCTTACTACCTCAAGGTTATGGCTTTCGACTATGTCGTTGTATCCAATTCTTCAATGTTGTGTGTCTCTTCTTGTTGATATCATATATTTAGTTCATCTCTCATTTACTGATTAACGCATTTTGACAGCTTCCGTTCGTTTCAATACTAGCGAACGCACCACATATGTCAATATTGTCGGCGTACACTAATAGTTGCGCAGACTTTCGAAACATTGTGCTTCCGCTGGAGCAATGAGCGTTCTCATCGTCATCCTGCACAGACGGATAAGTTTGACAGGGATGCCAAAACTAGAGATGACTCTGATTAGCTTGTCTCTATAAACGCTAATATGCAGCCTTAAGATCGATGAAAAGATGGTGGGTATCGATTTAAACTTCTTCGGATTTTTCCAGAATCTGACGAAGTCTGAAAATCGATCGATTGTGGCCTTTCTTGACCTGAAATCACACTGATAGGGTTGATAGGTTGTTACCTAAGAGTTTTAGACGATCACAGACTAAGGCAGATAAGATATGTACGCGATGTTGACGAAACTGAAACCTCTGTTGTTGGCGTTGTTGACGTGGTCGTTAAAAAATAAACACGATAAAATAAAAAGAACTACCAAATATTTTCCAAAATAGGATATATGTACCTCATCAAACAATTTGGAACAAAAACATTAATTAAACGATTACAGGTAGAGATTTTTTGAAAATAATGTACATATTGGAGGCTTAAAATCTCTACCATAAAAATATTTTTAATTTGTGTTTATCAACTCGAAAGCAAGAAATAAATGTCATCGGCCAGGAGATCGATTGGTATTGTTCTTATAAACCAAGTAGTGAAACACGGTTCAAAACGCACTAGAAACTCTTAGTGCAGTTTAACGCAAGCCGATTTAATCGTAAATGTAAGTGAAAGTTATAACTTAAAGTGTTTTGGCGAAAAAAGACGCTCCGTACAATAACTCCTGTAGCAACCGGAGGCTGTACCTTGGTTCTCCTATGTTCGGCATTATTCGCGACAGTGCAGCACCAACTCGTGCGGCTTTTTCGCTTAAATGTCTTAAATAGTTTTCTAGTCTAGCATTTGTAATTACTCCAGGTATTTGATAAAAGCTGGTGAGACAACGTCGTTACTTTCCACTTTCAAAATAAAGTTTTCTTTTACATATCTGTTCGTTACTAAAAAACTGTAAAACTGCCGCGGTTTTATGGTCAGTCAGGCTATTTCAGTCCAACCAAGAAAACCCAATGTCTTGTTGAGCATTAGCTAGCAGACGAAGAAGGATCTTGGGCTATGGAAAACCAGAGGATGTCAGGTTGGAACTCTGCAAAAATCCGGGGAGTAGCTCTTAGGTCTGACTAATATGGCTGGTGTAAGAGACGAAAGGAACCCAGAAATGTGGTCGGTTTATGTAAGTACATTCTACATAATAAATATATGTAGATATGTATGTATACATTGTTTTTTTTTGTATAAAATACATACATACATACATACATACATACATACACCGCTCGATAGCTTACATATAGTGTGTAACAACCCTGTCATGCTTCAAAAAGGTTAACTAAACATATCAAATGCTTATCCTATCAAATCATTATTCAATTAGTAGATTAGTAGCACGGGAGCGCGACCTCTTGTTTTTACTTTGAAGGAGGCTTTTTGCTAGTTCCTGCACTAGGAAAATGTATGTGTACATATGTTCAAAGAGAACCATGCTGGTTCTGATTCTTTTCTACTTATGTATGTATATCATATTAAGTGAAACTCTCTGGGCAGCAAAATGTATGCATATTTGCTCAGCATTATCGTCTATATATGTATATAAAACTCAATCCACCTATGTACCTATGTTTGCGTGTTTTCAATGGACTCGGAAACCACCGAACCGATTAAGCTAAAATTTTGGGCAATCGTCGGTAATATTCTGAGAGTGTTTCTGTGAAGTTTGGTCAAAATCGATTCTGCAGTTTGCCCAAAACTGCATTTTGAGTGAGACAAGTCGAAAAAAACTCCCGACATGACGTTTATTTTTTAATTTTTTTATGAGATTTCAAAGAATTCTATTCGTTTTAACAAGTGTTCAAGCTTAAAAGCTGGTAGGCCCCATACACGATACGATAAGTCTGACAGACATTGTAGTCCGCCCGACCGATCCCATCGTGTGTGGCGTTGCTGGATGGTCTGTCCGAAGGTTGGAAGGATATCAATTAATATTTGATATTTTGATCATTTTCATATTTTGATGCTAAGTTGTCGTCCGACTGATTCGTAAGTGGTAAAATCTGTCTAACCGTCGTATAGTGTGTGGCAAAGTAAAGCACGGTCGATAGACTAAGTCGGATAGACAAATCGAATCGTGTATGGGCCCTATAAGAAAAAAGCCGTTTATCTTCTTCTATATCTATACACATAAAACTCAATGTACCTATGAACCTATGTTTGTATGTATGCTATAGACTTTGAAACCACTGAACCGATTCAGCTCAAATTTTCTTCGATATTGGCCCGTGGCCCGAGTGTTTCTGTGAAGTTTGGTCAAAATTGATCCAGTAGTCCAGTAGTTTGCATTTTAACAACTGCGCAGCAACGCACGCCGGGTGCCCGCTAGTCTTTGATAAATCCCTACAGTTTTTCTTTCAAACAAAGCGACATGGTATTTTTTTTTTCGTTATTTAAAGCGTAATTTTGCATCTTTTGTCTCAATAATCTCAATGAGTTGTCATAACGTCGTACCTCCGATGTTGGCTTGAGAATTTTATGCAATCATTTGTGCGCTATTTTCTTCCTAAGATATTAGTGCTCTTCCCTTCTCTTCTGCTTGGAGATCTTGTAATCTCTTCTTGTCTTGTGCGTTACATTTTTTCGCACGTACTGCGATTCAAACCTCGAAACACTCGGGCAGCACTACGACAATTTTGATTGTGACTATGAAAATCGGCTTAAAAATGCAGACTGTTGCAAACCATAGTATGAAGTGGGTACACTGCTTTGAAAATATTTTAGTATTCCACTGTCGATCTATATCTAAAAACTAACATTATGGAAACAGTTCCGGAATTTAAAGAAATAGATATGTACTAGAAGGCGGGCACGGCAGTGAATTGATACCAACAATAGCAGAGAATCAATTCATACAGTTGGGAGGGAATTAGTCATGTTATTCCCGCAAGGTGAGAGATCACCCATTTCTTATGAATATTTAAAATCCAAATGTTAACCTTTGATCGTAATACATGGTCACTAAATACACAAAAGATACAGCTGCATGTCATAACAAAATAGATTCAAATAAATTGTAATAAAATAAAACGTTAAACATATCAAAAATCAAAATAATAAAAACATAAAAAAGCAAAATCAAAAACTTAACTTACATCGATTGGACTGAAAATCTTCTTCGGCAGCTATATCTTTCGGCTGTGCAGGAAAGTGAGTTGAGGGATCCTTCGGCGGTTTAAACATATCATCAATAGTTTGCTGATTATTGGAAACACACTTTTCAACAAACACGTCCTTCTCATCCTTTGCATCACATTTTTCTTTTTCACTCAATGAATCAGTGGATATTGTCGATGATAGCACCGGAAAGGATACGGTGTCATTTGGATTTGGTGATGTTATGTCAACATCCATTGGCTCAAAATTTCTAGTGTCATTATTATCTTCTTGTTGGTCTATATTTTCCGTTTGGTTGTTTATTGTGGGCGAGAGACTTCTCCTCTCTTGCTGATGATTCACTTGATATGCTTGCAATTCAGCTGAATTATTATCAAAGGTTCGATCAAGAGCAGAAGGCACAACTGTGGTGGTAGAATTTAGGACCTCATTCTTGGAAGTAAATGTGCTGTCCATTGATTTGGGCGAACTATCGCTGGCGACAATAGTTGGATTACTATTAGTGCCACTCGGACTTGTTTGGATAATTTCTAAAGTTAGATCCGGATTGTTATCTTTATCCAATTTGGTCTTAAGCGATGACTCCGAAATATTTTTATCTTGCACGGAAGGAACTACGGGGAATTCTGGAGGAGGAGCGCAATTGGTTGGAGATTTTGGAAAGGAGCTTTTGTCGGGAATAGTTTTTATTGGAAACTGTCGCAAAGAGCTTAGCGGGCTGTTTAAAGAACTATTTGCACTTTCGAGTTGAACAGGAGTTACGTCCAACTGAAGTGATGATGAAGGTCGAATAAGTTCTTGGGTTAGATTTACTTCATTTTCTGAAGAAGTGCTTGCAGAAAGTTTTTCTACAGTTTTTTCCACAGCGGCCCATGAGAGCACTATATTCTTTTTTTCATTAAATTCTTGATTTATATCCACTGAGTTTATTGAAACATTATCAGAAGAAGTAGATTTATTATCTGGAGGGAACATTTTATCAGCTTCAAGAGTAACATTGCTGTAATACTCGCTTTCGATTGCAATACTGGTATCGCTGGAGAGACAACTTTTATAGCTATTAAGATCACCCGAAGATGTGATCGCCCGTACTTCGTGACACTTTTCTAGATTATGTTTTGCACTGTCGCATAAATTCGTGTCAACGTTTTCAATTAAGCTCGCTACTTTCATATTTATTGAATCTGGTTGCATGCATGTGGCCATATCTAAATGGGTACTTTCTTCGTTTTCTATGACCGTTTGTTCGGGGATAATTGCTGCCGCATCAGTCTTTTCAACGGGTTGCAAAACCTCTTCATCTACAGTTTGTTTTGATTCCGTTTTTATCTCCACTACACTCAGAATGTCCGACCCAGTAGAATCAGTTGGAGTCATATCCAATTGTACATCCAACTGTTCGTTGGTGTTTTCCAAACTGTCAATATCCAATTCGCTAACTGATGTCACTAAATCATTCCATCCATGCGATGGATCTGTTATGGATACCAAGTCCAATGCACTTGTGAAATAATTCGATTCTTCTTTGGGGAGATTAGTGTCAGGAGAAAATGGGCGACATTCAACGTAGGTTTCATTATCGGAAGAAACATGACTGCTCGATGATTCCGGTTCAAGCGGAAGTGATAGCGAATTTGATTGATGGGTATCATCTTCAAATTAAAGTAATCAAAATAAAATAGAAATGAAGGAGAAAGCATAAAAAAAATGTAAAATAAAATAAAGTTAGACTTAAATTAACCAAAAGAAGCTTTTGCATGGAAACATACTACGAATGTGAGGATAGAAATCATTACTTACCAGTAGTTACGTTGAGTACAAGTGCTGTGTCCAAATTATTCGCGAGTGAAGTGATAAGACTATCTTCGAAGGAAGGCTGCAATTGACCTGAAAAGAACGCTAATTAGTTTATATTTCTTAACTAATGCGAGTTCATAAACTGATTCTAAGGATACACAGGAAAGAAAATAAATGGTACGCTTGGATCGCACACATTTTTTGCTGTGCTCCTATTATAATTTGAAAATTCTATTCGAGAGATGGAAAATTGTGATAGTTTTCACTTGACCCGTAGAATGAAAGTTCAGATCAGATCGCTTTAAGGTACAAGTTCACAGGCCCTTGATATAAACTTTAAAGCAAATCTTTTTAGCCCGGCTAAAGATGGATAAAGAACTGATATTTACTACGGTTATTGCTGCCTGGAATGGGTGCAGACGCAGACTTCGTCTGAGCAGATCACCAGTGGCAGCACTGCCAGGTGTCCTTTAAAGATACTGATTCTCTGGGTGCGGGGTTCAACGCCACAATTAAACGCTCGTTCGATAGTGTGTCAAGCATACCCAGCTGAACGCGTGGCACATAAAGTATCTCCACAAAAACGGACATGCAAAAAACATCGCGCTTAAAAGTCACATCGGAGGATGTCACTACTTCGAATTGAATGTTGAGGTCCTTTTATTCAACAAGATAGAAAAAATAAATATTTGCCACAAACACCCCATATAGGGCTTAGTTTCCCGCAGCAATTCGTATTGTGCCGTATTATATTTTTCGTACAAATAGAAGGGCCTTTAGTTTAATGCCGTATTCAAAGGTATAATTCAGACATTTCTCTTCACAATTATTACACTCGGACCGAATGTAGACCTGTCTTCTATACAGATGGATCGCTGGTTGATTAGCTCTCAGGAATAGACATCTACTCATAGAAAGCGAGTGTGAACAAGGACATTGCTTTAGGTACTTTCACGAAGATCTTCCAAGTCGAAGTCTATGCTACCGTAATTCCAGCGCATGTAGCTCTTAAAAAGAAGATAAAGAAGATAAAAGTCTGCAGGTTGGCATTCTTTAAACAAACAATGGCTGAGCTGTTACTAAAACAGTATCTGAACTACTGACGACGTTTTGGTACAAGCCGATGAATATGTAGATCAAAGCACACAGTCCGGGCACCGTCACTTGAAAACTATTACATACATAGTACGTCACAGGTTTTACTTCCGTTAAGGAGCACCTGAAAACTATAGCACTTAGAAGTCCGGGTCTTTGTGATATGTGCCTGAAAGAGGATGAAACCGCCACAGACTTTTAGTGCAACTGTCCTGCTTTTGCACAAATCAGGCACCTTACCATGGGCAATTTCGTCCTCAAGTATGAGGATCTGGCTACGCTCAACCTTGCTGCTCTGTTGCGGTTGGCATGTGCGGAGTGCGGACATTACAAACCACATAAGAAGTATTGCTACTGTCTCGCAACTTCAACGGAAGTACAATGGTCCCTCAGGAACTTGGTGCTGCTGTTCAATGATGGAGAACCCCCTAAAAATACAATATAACCACTGAAAAGCGGTTATTCCACAAGACGACATATGAAATCAAAATCAAAATATAAATGCAAGATTAAATAAAAAATACATTTATGGACGTTAATATATTTGCGCGCTAATATAAAAAAAATATTTTAGTACTTCTCATCTTTGCGAAATACTAATACTATTCTTTTTTCAAACTAATTCATTTTCCCTTCGTCGTTTTCTGTTGTTGATTTTTTGTTGGGTGCTGGTCCTACATGTGTAAGAGTCCTATGGGGCTACTTACATACATACATATGTATTTTTAGAAAGAATACCCCAGATTTAAGAGTAAAGCAGCGAAAATGGTTTTTAAATTAAACGAAGGCAAAGCTAAATACGTAGCAGCTCCCTGAAGATATAGTGGCAATTGTAGGGGAATCTGTCCCAACGCAAACAACAGTAACCAAATTCAAATGTGAAAGAGAGAGCGTTGAAGATGACTAATGTTGTGCCAGACTACAGAAAAATTTGTAATGCTTTGCTATCAACATTGTCTCGTGAGTGTTTTGAGCCGCTTCGAATAGATTCAGAGAAGTTTTTGGCCAGGATGAGACCTGGTTCACCCCTATACCCCAGAGACCAAACAGCATTAAAAGGGATTTAATTGGGACTGTAAGGCAATCATCGTTACCTTTGCCAAGTGTTGAACAATTAACTACAATTACTACTGTGTTATTTTGTATAGGCTGAGAGAGGAAGTAAATAAAAAGTGCCCAAAAATGTTGATGAAAAAAAATTTTCAGTGTCGAACTCCCAAATAAAGTTTTTGCTGATATTTGGTTAAGAATATAATTTTAATAAAAGTAAGAACGTCATCATAGCATAGTTATAGAGCACAGAAACCTGGATCTTATCTTATGGGGATAAGATTCTTTAAACATGATCTAGATAGAGAACGTGATATCTTGAGTAAATACTCGTATTTGCATATACTTGTAAAAATGGTCGGGTTCATAACTAAACAGAATGTACTTACCTGGAATACTTTGTGGCTGCCAAATACCCAAAGGAAGCCCTAGTGCTGCTGAATCTGACGGTAATTCGTTACTACCTGGAAATACAACTCATTATTTTTAAAATATAAACTTACTAATTCATAAAGCTTTCATAGAATAGTGCAACAGAATAAGGAACATAGAATCTAATTTAAATCTGCAAACGCTAACAAATATCGGCATAAACTGACTTTCCAAATCAGTTCCGCTTTTGGACTGGCGCACGTATGATATGTTTAGGATAGAGAAAATTAGTTCGAAGTTGAGCAGCAACAGAGAATAGAGGAGTGTAGTCGGGATGTACCAACTCCAACAAATTACCATACAGTGGTACATGGACGGATCCAAAACTTCGATGTGAACTGGAGCAGGTGTACGACGGGCCTATTATCAAGAACTCGGGATCCATGGAAACATATTCCGCACCAGACACTCCGGTTCGTCAAGGATATTGAACTGGAGGAGGTGTTTTAAGTCGAGTATATTATCAGAAATCAGAGTTTCTAATAGGGAATGTATCAATCTACAATCTAATCCATGCTTTAGAATTTCCTTTAAGAAGCCACATCCATTATGAGGGCTTAACTAAATATGAATTTGATCATTCATTTCAATTGCAATTGCTCGCTGCAAAACTTTTTTACTAGAACATCAATTAAATAATGTTAAGTTTGAATGCTAATTGCAATCGCTTAATTTCTATTTACATCAACCAATTTACTCGAAAAGTCCAAGCTCTGGTCTTAACTATTTTGTTGCATTATTTACTTACAAGGCTTTTAATAATCTTACCAGTTAACGTATTGTTATTCTTTCTTTCGGAACTGGTGTACAAATTTTCACTTAAAGATTCATTGCTTATATTAAAAGCCCGATTAACTACATCAAAATTAACCTCCTCTTGTTGAAGTTGTTTATTACTATGCGGTGACTTGGCTGTCGAAAGTTTTTGATTATTTCCTGATAGTGTTCCACTTGTCTGAAAAAAAAAAAAGAAGAAACGATTTGATTGATATTTATTTTGAAGGAATTGTATACGTGCGCCCTTGAATATCATAAAAAGATGCAAAAACAAAGCAATTAAAATTAATTTGCAGCAATCATTCTGAGATCTCTCTTTGCATATTTATTAATAGTGATGCACTTGTGGTGCATTAATTCCACACATTTCTATATTTCTAACGTGCCACACTTTCTTCAATTAAATGAAATTCTATTTCTCATCAACAAACAAGGTTAGTGTCAGAGAGTACACATCGAAATAGATACGACATAAGAAAATGTGTCGTGTTAAACGTAAATGTGTGATTTTTGGCAACAGTTGCCGCACACTAATTCCACATCAATTATATAGAACACAAAATAAAGAACAGATGCCTGACGATATTGCCCTTCGTCGTTGTGATTTGACATTTTAATGAAAAATTGCTTGTTTCACCTGGTTCGTTAGATTGTCGTTAATTTGCACAAGGAGTTCTTCGATAGTTGATTCTTGATTTGAAGGCGTTGAAGTTGCCGACGATGGCACTGGTCTACTGTCTTCCATATCTTCCGAATTCAAAATAAGACTCTTTGGTCGGGCTATCAGCTTCGAAATGAAATTCATTACGGACACGCACTTAAAATTCAAATCAAACGATCGGGGGGAGTCAATTTCGATTCGATTTTTAATGCCCCCCGTGTGTAAGAAATCACTTTTTGTGGATTCGTTTGTCGTCGTCTCTAATGCTATGATTTTGCTTTGTTGCTTTTTTTATTTGACAATATGTTGACACAATGGGAATAAAATTCCAACGCTCGATTGGGTTTATTTGTTTACTAGACTTGAACGGAAAAGTCTACTATGTTTCCGATCATCGACCGATTTAATTTAATTTTCTTTTCCCACTGAAAAAGAAAAATAAGAAAACTCAAAATAGCATCTTTGAGTGTTTTACTACAATAAGCTGGTGCCACTGCTGCAGAGCAGAGCAGAGAGATCAACTAGACCACTACTACAGAAGTGAGAGGCACCACCGATCGGTGGCGGCACCGATTGTGAGGCGGGTGTTGCTTGTGGCGATTTTCTTGACGGTAATGGTGGTGATCGTATGGATAAAAATGAGAGCGTGCGCAGGGAGGGAGAGTCGTAGATGATAGTCAATGTGTTGTGCATCTTTCTTTTTTTACGGAATGGAAAATCTCTAAAAATAAAACAGTTTTTTTTTTCCTTACTACGCGTAGAGGGGGAGAATAATAACTAGTAAGGGTGGTGAACTGATGCTTTGTTTTCATAGATACGTCTATTTTTTTTTGTGGGATATACATACGTATTTTCCACAACACAAATATTTTGAGTGAACAATTTAGAAACTGTAAGAATTGTAACAAGGAATGGCTTACTCCCGACGTGGAATTATAAAAATAAAGACGGCTTGAATTGGCACTGAAGAGCACCTTTTGCCACACTAATTTTGTCTATTTCGCTCTACACGAACAAGTAGTAACTAGTAAGTACTATGAACATTACCAATGCCTTAAGTGGCATGTGCAAAGAGGTTGCAGTCACCGCCGAAGAATATACAGATATGTACTACACTTCAATATTGCTGTGAAAAGATAACAAGAAATACTGTTCTCATGGTGGAGGAATAAGATTGAAAATGTACATACATATGTATGTATATCCAAACACAAAAAACTACTTCAGACATTGTGCGTGAATTCTTGGCGAGAAACGTACAGAGCTGACTAGGTACATATGTTGCAAAATAGAAACTTCCCAACAAGATAACCGAGCAGATATTGTTTCCAGTGGATATAGAGAACATTGTTTTCAAGTGCAAAGTTCCTTCTTGTTTATGTTGATTTGATTTAAAAAAAAACTACCAACAGCAGCTAGTATAGTAGTCTCTTTTAATCATTTTTGAGAAGACCAATAAGTTTTATACCGTTTTATATACTGGATACAAAAAAGGAAAAGGAGAATATGCAATTAAAATTGCTGACTCCCAAACACCTTAGCGAGTTGAAATATCCGGAAAATCCATGTCTTATTTGGTTTCATTTGATCAAACCATTTTCGACCAGGTCTGGAAGGCTAATAGAAGGAATGACATATGACAGCGTGCAAAGCTTTCAGATGATGGTCATCTCATAACAAAATTGTACAGACTTCTATTGATCGTTACGCTAGTAATATATTGTGAGTGCTTGGACTAAAAGGGTATCTTAAGCTGGATGAGAGTAAATGAGAAGGCACATTAGCAAGGTTTATGCTCTAACATTCATAATGGAGTGGTGTTTTTTTTTTGTGTGACACAACACCCCATGAGGGAAACTTATATTTGAAAATCGTGCAAAGCTTTAAGAACATTCAGTACTATATCATTATAATTCTTTCTCTACTATCGTTTCCATTTTGACAAACATATCTTGTGGGTCCCACTCGGTGATTTGGTATTTTTATATCTTGGTAGAGCCTAATTAAAATCTAATTGTCATTAAGGCTTTTCTTCTCCACGGAAGGCAGACGTTTTTAGTGTTCTCACGAGTTAGTGCGTCCCTTCTGCCCTTCTGCTTAAAACAGCAAATAATACAAGACTCCAAAATGTGAAGCTGCTGGTAGGTCGTCCGACATCCTTCTCATTTTCATCGATCTCTTTGTCATTCATCTGTACATTTGTGGACAGGAAAGGGAACTCGTTTCATTTTTATGTTTAGATTCGAGTTCAGGAAACAAAAAAAAGTTGCATACGGATTTATTTCTCTCGAATAACTGGCAGACGTTCGAAAGCAATAGAAGTCCTGAGAAATCTGTCTGAGTTCCACCTTTCGGATATGTGAATATGATGCGTGAACAGATAAGTATTTACGCCAAAAATTAGTTAAATTTTTCACATTCGTCTGTATAACAGAGTGTGTGGACAACCTTTCTCCTAAGTTCGTCTAGGAATGATCCAAAGTGATAGCAAATAGAACAGGGTTTAAAATAACACCCTATTGAAAAAACCTACTAACTCTATCCTTAAGTCTTGAACTTTTCTTTTCGATACATTCATCATTTCACTCTTCAAAACTGTGATGAAGCGAAAGTTTAAATTCAGTCACTTTCATTTTGTCCTGGCAACCAACTTTGACACTTTAATGCGATAAAATCTCTAATTTCACAAATTTACCGAAATACACGCTTGAGTTTGTACAGAGCTAAGGGTATTCAAATTAGCAGTGGTCATGATATAGCAGCGCTGTTCTTGTTGAAGATCGCGGCCTAGTGGGGAAAATCAGCTAGTTTATCGAGTACCAAGGAATCTCCGAAACGATTTTTATTGATACGACACCCGATATATTAAACGACTGATAAAAAATTCCGATCGACAATGGATACCGATATCTTATGGAGTTAGTAGGAGAGGCTGGTACATTTAAAAGCTATGCATACGGTCTGAATTACGAACCGTTCAAAGAAGAATCGATAGACACCACTTACGAGCCTGAGGAAGTTACAATCGGTATAACTTTTAACGAACTCGATTTACTACTGATACACCTGCCACAGTTTTTTATTTAACGGAAATATTTGTGAAACCAAACCCCTATCACCGTAATGACATCATTTAAACGTTACATCCACATCCATTTACATAATGACAAACCTCAAAACTGACATACTCGTATGTATAAACACTTTTTAAACAATGCACTTGAATCACACAACCGATCGATGTCCATCCGGAAGAGGTATACCTTCTTATTACTGCTGGAATTTCCCATCATCGAACGTATTCTCTAGCGCAACAAATTATCTCCGCTTGTTTTTGAAAATCTGATTTCAATTTGAAAATATCTTCCGTAATTGCACCGATACGTAAAAATTTTCACTTACTGTCAGCTACTCCCCCAGAAATTGGCAGAGAAAGAGGTTTGGACAGAATTGTATTTTGCTCACGACAAGGGGAAACTTCTGACTCGCCTCCTCTTCCACCCTCAGAGAATCTATCTTAATCGACAACGTCCATCGTCGTATTTGATGTACACCAAGTAAAAACAACAAAAGAAATTCGAACTCATAAATGAATCCAAAAGAAACTAAGCGAAAACGGGACGTCATCCACCTATATTCGCATATTGGAGCGAAGACAAATGATTTGATCGCCACGGCTGTGTGGCAAGGCAAGCGGCAGCAACAGGCCTCCGGTTCATAATTTGAATGTGTAATTAATACAGAAAAAAAAAGAAATATTTACTTGCTGCCTGTGCTTGTGAAGTAATAATTCTGCGAGGAAACTGAACTATGCAACACGTCATCCGGACGCGCGCGACCCACCAAACCAATTTGTGCACAGACACAACGGCAGAGATCGCACAGAGAGAGCGGAGAATTTACTTTCATAGTTCTATGAACTCGTGTATTTTCATTTTTGGGGCGGACAATGACGGTGGGTTTCTCTTTGGAGAGTGTAATGGGATTGTTGTTAAAATTCCGTTTTACTTATGCATACGAATTTGAATATGGCACGAGGAACAATTCATAAAAAACACAAATGTAGTGTGACGATTTGCGCCGAATTCATCGCTATAAATACCCCATCAAAACGTTTATTCGGTTTTAAGGGGTGAAAATATGACAACACACCTAGTGGAACACACCCTTTATATTATTCCAAATGTGGGATAAATTTGAAATGAAAATTAATAGCTTCATCGGAGAAAGAATTTTTTTCTTTTTGTATATTTCTGACTGATGTTCCATACATGAAAAGTTTTTATGGACTTCCTTTTAACTCATCTTGACAGAACATGAACATTTCATAACGGAATATGGAGGGGAGCTTGTTGTTCAACGGATGTTTTTGACGTGGAGTAGCCTTAGGACTCATAAGGTATCTAGAATAATTCCTGTCCGACCTAGTTTCATTCCATTCATTACTTATTCCCAGTTTCTATGGCCACTTTAGGTGAAGTTGTGCTAACGGCTCAAAAGCTGAAGACGTCGCATGATGTTTTTGAAAATTCATTCAGTTTTTATTTATTTGATAGAAAGGTTAGGTGCGAAAACTTAAATTTTGGCTTAGTCTGCGTCCGGAACACGTATGGCCCGATGACCCCGAATTCACAACAAACAGCGGGTTTTTCTGGATGCATAAGAAGCTCCAGGAACTTTTGTGGAAGGGCATCTTATATTTGAGAATTTTTATTAAGTGAAATCGATGAAGACGATTTTTTTCTCCAAAATTGGTATTGGTATCCGTTTCCAACTGCATTATGGCCGAGTTAAAGAATATTCGGCTCATGTTGTGGTCTTTAGTTTTTTTTTTCATTTTCAATGCAATTTTTATTGGGTAATTCAGTTTATCTTACATGCTAGACAAAAACGCTTAAAACTAGCTTAACTAACTTAACTATGTAATGTAACTCTAACTTACTGACCCTATGCGGGTGCTCTAAGCTAAACCTAACGCTTAAAACTATGTCTTTCGACGTTTACGAACTAGGCTTTTTTATAACTTAACTTAACAAGTGATGACTTGTGGTCTTTAGTGTTTGAGTCAATTGCATCATGTATGGATGAAGAACCAAGTTGTTGACGCGAAAAGGCCCAAGGGCCGACTTCGCGAGAACGATGAAAAACTAAGTTCTTAGTTCTCATGCACAATATGAGCAACAGCAATAATATTATCGATTGACGAATAGAATGGCTTTTATAATAGATTCACACAATTTTAACGTTGCTGAAGCGTGTAGTCTTGAATGATTAAATGGCAGTTTTCACAGAACGCAATCATCACAGAAGGACAGCGCTATTGTTTTAAACATAGCCATAATAATCGATGCGTAGTGATGCGAATATATGAGAGCACAAGCGATAGCCTCTCACTATTAGCCCCTACTCTACACCTCCACGATGGTAGCCACTGGGTGCCTAGTACCTCGACTGGAGATTGGATAACCAACCCCTTTGGAATGATTTTTTCTGACAAAAAAAAAAAAAAAATGGTGCCTGGCAGGAATATCGATGTGATGTGCTGGATTTTTTGTATATAAGTTTTGTAATGGCTCGAAAATTTGGTCAATGTTGGATTCTCCCGGTCTGAAACCGCACTGATAAAGCCTTTTGTACGAGTACTTAAACGAGGAAGTCTCCTAGTCGCTACTTAAAGCTATTTAGCTACCGTCGAGTTTCTTTCTGGTTGCTCTCAGCTTGTGCTGGATTCCTCTTGAATGTTTCGACGATCGTCTACCTTGCCTTATAATTTTGAGGTTGTCTAGTATATTTTATTACTTGTTTTCTTCGCAACGAATAGATCAGGTGTTTATAGTTCCCTGGTACTTCTGTGGAGACTCTATGTTTTGGTTTCATATAACTGCAGAGAACACACATAACACTTAACAATCCTTACTTTCAAGTGTTAAGTTAATATTTTTGCTGGTGAACCTTTTTTATTTTAGTGTTTCTTGAAAGTGTAAAAACCATAAACTTTGTTTTGCTTGCGATAATTTTTAGACCGAAATCATTGTTTATAGAGTTGAGCTTGTTCAACATGTTGCTTTGCGCTTTGCTACTATCTATTATTACAGAGTTTTTTGTATATCTGATGTTATTTATTTGTATGCCATAAAATTTGATTCCGCCGTCTCTTTCTGTTGCTGACTCTTTGAAGATTTGTTCCGGATACACACAGATTAAATAGCAGAGGAGAAAAGACTCGACTTAATTCTCTTCTAATCACCATTTCATCATATTCAGCGCCTTCAATATTTATTTTTCCTTTTCCCCCAAATACAAATTTTTGGTTATTTTACAGCCTTTCCTACTTACATATGTACGTTTTTATTTCTTAGAATCTCGACTATTTTTGCGCGTTTTACGATGTCATACGCCTTTCGCCTTTGGCCGGGTTTCGACCCGCGAAAATCGTCCTGTTCATTTCTAAACATTTTATCTCTTATTTAAAAATTAAAAGCAAATTTGGCCTCGCGAGTGCCGAATATATTTCTGAAACCAAATGGAGTGGGACTAATACCCTTTCGTAGTTTGCTGGTACTTCGTCGGGTCTTGTTGCTTTTCTGTTTTTAGATTCTTTTCGATCTTTTCTTTCAATATAATCGGTCCTTTAAGTGTGTTCCAGAAATTTGATGTAGTTATAAGCAATTTTTACCTGACTCTTTCCAAAGACCCCTCGTCAATTAAAAAAAAATCCGTTCAATGATTCAGAAGTTATAAGGAAAAAGTCACCCTTTTGTATGGAATAATATTTAGAAATTTAAGAGAATGGATTGAAAAAAAGCACGCGACTTTTAAATTGGGACGTCTCCCTTTTATTTAGTTCGGTTCATCGTCAAAAGCTGCATCGAAAGTTGTAGGTCTCTTCTAAATGTTTCAATTGGTTCCGGTTACGAGAATCCAATTTGCAGCCATTCTGTTATATAAACATTCGCTCCATTGTGAAGGTATTTTCCTCTGCTCCTTAGGTCTTCTCTTAGTCTCCATTTCAGCATTATTTTAGTCAATGTGTTGTTTGTCATGCGAGCTACGTGGTCTAACCATTTCCACTCACTCAGCCTCTCTTCCTGTTATTTTAAACATTGATCTCATTGAGTTACTTGTAGTTTGCCAGTGATGTATCTGGTTAGAGTTAAACTTTTCCAACACTAGGTTATCACTGATGGGGCGTATGGTTTCTTTTTTCAATGCATGCGAATATTGGGTTTTGAAAATATGCTTAAGTTTACAGAAAGTTGCTCATCTTAGCAACCAATGTGGAGCAGGATTTTACGTTTTTAATTGTATCATGTGATTCTTATCTTATGTTCGGTTCATAAAAGTGCTTAAGTGAGAAGCAGATTCATGAAGGTATGGTGACAATTTTAGGGGAATCTATGCTGTATCCGATCGGGGATATATTTCAATAAACAATAATCAAAAGAATGAAAAAGATCTGCATCACCAGACTCGAAGAAAGCTAAAGTTCAATTATCGGCCGATAATGTCATGGACTTTGTGGGACTCAAAGGAAATCACCAGGATTGAGTATCTTGAGTCGAACAATTAACACCGATTACTACTGCAATATTTGCGGCGGCTGCGAAAAAAAATGAAGAATGTTGGGGAGACACGTTTTCTTTCACAAGGACAATGCACGCCTACACACGCCAAGCCAAAGTTGTAATCCATAATTTAAGGTTTCAATTACTTTCGCATCTTCGCAATTCACCACACCAGACAAACAAAAAAAATCTTTGGGAGAACAGAGATTTCCAATGATTGAAAATGTCCATGCTGCAGTTAACTTATTTTTTGAGGCCATGAGGAAATATTTCTGAAAACTTTTGCAATGGCTATTGTATGTATGTGTATGTATTGAACTCTTAAAGGAGATTACGTGGAAAATAGAAGTAATTTGTAAACCCAGTTTGTTTACTTGGTCAGGTCGCAAAATTCTCAAATCAAACCTCGTTATAATCTTCTTTCTTTTGGATTACTCAGTTACAGACGAGTAGTTTTTATTTGATGCAAAATAATTAATCACATAGTACTACTAAAAGCTGTAGCTCTCACTTTCTATTTCACTTCCGTGTAGGAAATATTTTCTTTCAATATATATTCGTCAGAATCGCAAAATAGGAGTCTTTCTAATGGCAGCGATTTAGCTAAAATTCTAAATTTATAGTTGGTGGTGATTTATTGTTTATGAAGCAATCATGAGAATGTTGATGGCACGGATTTGCAAAATCGCGTTTTACTACTGGTTCCAATACAGCAGCTAATGTTTTGCAAATATTACGCGAAATTTGGAATGAATTTCTATTTTTGCTACTTTAGCCAACCCACATTGGTGGGTATGACCTTGTGTTAGTTGTCTAACAAAGCGCAAAATATTGATAAAAAATTTGTATAGTATAGCGCTGCTTTGTTTACATACGTATGTATCTACAGCGTGCAGAGGCTATTTCAGGACAAATTTGGAAATCAAATTTATTCAATAAAACCACATTTAACATCGATAATAGCCTTAATACTCCGTATCGCTGATAAACTTGAATATTCCTTGCAAAACCCACCCACGTTTTAGGGTCATGGTACATACAATATTGCACTTGTAGAACAAGTTCCGGGCGTTTATTGCTGTTCGGACGAGTTGAATGCTTTTTACGTTTTGAAAAAGGCGAAACATGGCCGCCAGAACCCTCCAACTTAACGCGAAACTTGCCAACGAAAGCTACCCCACTTAATTTCAAAAAGAGTGTCCCATAATAAAGGGTGTTCCATAATTCACGCAAAATGTAATTTTGATAGAAAAAACAGATTTTTAATTAGAAAGCGTATATTTTTTATTGATTCGTAGAGTATACAGATTGGGGTTATGTATGGAATAGCACTTCGGATAAATGGCCGCCACGGCTTTGCTGGCAAGTACGTACTCTTTTACTGAAATTTTCTATGACCGTTTCGCATAAATGTGGCTGAATTTCATTAATACACCTTCCAATTTCCTCTTTCAAGGCGTTGGTGGTCGTGGGCTTGTTTGCATAGACCTTTGACTTCAAAAAACCCCAAAGAAAAAAGTCCAATGGCGTTAAATCGCAAGATCTGGATGGCCAATTCTGATCGCAAAAAAGGCAGATTACACGATTAGGAAATGACTTATGCAGTAATTGAATTGTTTCTCTAGCTGTATGGCATGTGGCACCGTCTTGTTGAAACCACAAGTTGGCACCAAACAGTCATGCGTTGTGGATGCGATTTAACGCCATTGGACTTTTTTCTTTGGGGTTTTTTTAAGTCAAAGGTCTATGCAAACAAGCCCACGACCACCAACGCCTGAGCTCACGATTCACTGTGTGTTCTGGAAATAATTCCAAACACGTAACTGATTTCATCATTTTCCCAGAAACCAACCAAGTTTTCTCACGGTCCCACCTCTAGGAAAAACGTCCAATCGTAATAACTGTCATGAGCAAAGTTCTCAAATTAAAAATATAAAAAAAGGCTTTCGGTTTTAAACTAAGTAGATCCCTTCACTTGTGTGAACAAATATAACACGCACAACACAAATGGTTGCGAGAAGCTAGGCCCTGGACCACATACGGTCTGTTGTGCCAAATATTTGTATTTTTTTTTTTTTTGTAATTGATTTCTTCAAAGAGTTGCACTGATTACTTCAATCTCTTGCTTGACAGATAGTAACCATATCCGCAACACCATGGAGGGTACTATCATCGACAAGTCCGCTCAGCTGCTGGGATAAAAAGACGATATTGATACACATCATCAGGCACTTTCAGCATGTCGAAGCTGGTACGGCAGTTGAACATCAGGCGAAAAGAGTTGATCTTAAAATGAACGGCGACAAAAGCAAATACATCCTGTCGACAAACAAAGAAGCATTATTCCACCGCCTAATATAAAAATGACACTTGCGACGTGTATAACATCGTAGTGCGTAAAGTCCTAAATATAAACTCCACAAACACTCCCTCGTGGAAATCCGACGATGGTTGATATTTGGTTGACAATTTTAGTTCGGTTTTGCAAACCAATTGGGCTCAAAACTCTTAGTTCGAAGAACTTAATTGATGTTCTATACGGTGACAAGTGCTGGACTATAATTAGGAAGGCTGTGAGCAATTATTGGGTTCTTTTAAAAGAACATTTTCATAGGATATTTAGTCCTCTAATAAGAGACATATGCCTACATATGTACGTATATAAAAAGAATATATAAGGTAAACCAACTCGACGGTAACATCTCGGTCAAGAGGATCATTCCAGCGCACGGATCCAGTCTAGGAAGATCGAAGGTCCGTTTTAAAGCCTAAGCAGTCGATGAACCCGATATCCTCCAACGCTTGGCAGCAAATTGTGGTAAAACAAACACATGGGCAAAAAATCTTATAAATATGAGAAAATCTATAATTTTCTAATGTAGAATGTGACATTTAAAACAAGTCACTCATATTACGCAACTAGCTGCTTTTGAGTGCTTATTAAACTGTCGCAGGGCTTGACAGAATATATCCATTCTTTTTTCTAAGAGACACCTTATAGCACCACCTGATGATTATATTTATATTGATGACTATATTTAGGTTATTCCTCTACTCAATGCCAGGAAGTAAATGTGGTTTCTGCCAAAACCAGGAGAAGATTTATCTAACGTGAAGGGTTATAAATCAATAAGCATCACATCATTCCTCCTTAATACACTGGAAAGGATCTGCGAAATATACAATGCTCATCAGATCACTGATTCCGAAGCTACGACAAAGTCCTAAAGAACTTGATATGCATTAGGACGTCAAGACCATCGAAAAGGAACGCGAACGCAGGGAAGCAGTTGTAAGAGTCTTTCTAGATATCGAGGGGTGCTTTCAACATTCAAATGTCAAACATCGCAATGGCACTCTCGAAAAACCGATCATCAAGAACTGACTACACCTTCTGCTGGAAAATCTTCTCAAGGAGATGAAACAAGAACGAGAAAAGTAATCGTTATGAACAAAGGAACAAGTGCAAAGCATGGCATATGTGGATGATCTAGCTAAGTAAGCAACATTATTGAAGAACTTACAGTACCCCGCTAAAAAATTATGAACACTTCCATGGTTTTAATCTTTTTTGCAAAATATGGTACTTGTTTTCCAATTGATATATATATCGTCCACTCTTTGTATTGTGTGATATTTGTTCTGTTCTTGCCACTCAGGAGAATCTCCACTATGCTGTTTCAGAAGAATTTCAGCACTAAAAGTGAAGCTGTGCACACTAATGATGATACAGTTGTAGTGATGATATTTGCATACTGCCTTTTTTTACCCTGCCGTGTTCATATGGCGGGGTACTGTATATAACGGAAGAGTTAAAAACTTTAGTTGTTAACGCAGACAATAAGCAACTGATTCTCTTTATCAGGTACTCTAAAATCGATTTTCTAGTTTCCACCTAGGAGGCGTACAATTACAATTCCGAAACAGCGTCAAGTACATTGGACTCATACTCAGCAAGAGATTGACTTGATGGAAGAATACTATACCTATACTGGTCTATTATGTGGTAATATGGTAGCCAGCTATAGACAAGTATGCAATAAAGCTACTAACAAGTGTGCAAGGAATGGTATATTGTACTACATTAAAGTAAGAATACCGGCAGGACTTTCTGTCGTAGGACTAAAAGCCTTGGGTACTTCGAAGAGTGCTGACGGCCATTAAAACAGACATTCGCAGACTGTGGATATTTGGCAAAGTGCAAAATGACAAAATGAATGATCACCAAACCAAGCAATGCCATAAGCGAGAAAGCCATGGCATGGAGTAGAGCAAAATTAAGGAAATCACGCATCTCAGAAATCGGAGACATCATGAAGTCTATTCCAGCAGAATATCAAGTAGAATACAACGGGTCTACCAGCGGCCTAAGTAACGAGCAGAAGCCCGCCCTCCATAATCTACAACTGTCAACATTTCTGGAGATTTCTGACATATACGAACACAGAACAAACCCATTTATCATTTAATATGGTCTAGGTTGGGCCTTGTACATACCATCTAAAAATAAAACAAAGAGAAATCCTTTCAATCCTTTATGTGGTGCATTGATACTTTACACAATCTTGATTTTTCTAAAGACATTTAGAATGACATCCGACACAAAATACCTACTCACAAAAAGAAAATTTATTCTCAAAAGGAGAGGTGACAAGGTTGGTCAAGTGGTTGAAAATCTCGTCCACTTCAATAAGAATCACGCCACTTGAATTGATTTATGCGAAATATTTGATCGATTTTAAGAAAAAATAAATCCCATAGGTACCTAATCGCCCCCCAAAACCAATATCAAAACATCACACCCATCGCTGAACGAATATTTATTTTCATCTAAGCCAATTAAATGCGAATTGAGCACAGCTGATAACTGAGGGCATTGGGTTTTATTTAAACAAATACAAACCTCGTCTACGCTGCACAAGAATGCGATGCAAATATTGATTTTGTTCACTTCTACAGCAATAAACAAATGATATACAATGCAGTCTTGATTTTTTTTTGCGTACAACCACCCGGCGGATATAAAACTATTGCAATTACACAATTTTATTAATCGGGGGCGAACAATTGTTTTTCCAATTCGCTTTCTTTGCAGAGATTCTTGTTTGACGAAACTGCCTTGCTGCGTCGTACTGAAAATGTGCGAACACAGGAGAAAGGACTTTTGAAGGATCAACAGGGCGCATGGTCGTCTTTCTGAAACCATTATTGCCATTTGAAATGTCCTTTTAATTAATTATCCGTTAGAAAGAATCATTTTTTAGAGTATTTAGGAGAAAATATTTTACTTACAGTTTCGTTAGAGTTGATCTCCTTAAGAGCGGGTCGACTGTAATTGTCCTCTGAATCCATCTTATTCGTAGAGTCACTTATTTCTGCACAGACAGTAGCGCGATTTGTAAATTAATTGCAAAATTCTTTATCGGCAATAAAAATTAGGCAACTATTCTTATAAATAAATGCGAAATACTATTTTGCTTGCAAAAAAGTTCCGTTGCATAGAAAACAAATTCGATTTTGGATTCCAAGTCGTACCAACATTAAGCCAATTTGCAAACAAAATTCATTGTCAATGGTGCGACATCTGCGTGTGGAATTGCGAAACGTGTGAAATTTTTAAATTTGTCTTTTGGGTGGAGGTGCAATGCCAAGATATTTCGATTTGCTGTGTTTTGTGAGAACACAATTTGCATAAAATAAATTAAAAATATGGAAAGAAAGTCTTACATCCACTACAGATCGTAGTGGGTATATTTTTAATTTTATTTGCATATAAGTATGATGTTGCAAAAGAACAACATTTATGACTAAATATCTGTCCGGGGCTGTGGGAGTATGAATTTAAAGGTGAATCTTGTGATCGATCAGATCACGTATGCGGCTAATATTGGCTGAGGACTACAGAGTAGAGTGGTGATTTCTCATCAAGATATGGCAAATGTTCTTTGTTCTTTGTTTTGAAACAATTTTTTTTTTTTATTTTAAAAGCAAAAATATACAACCAACATTCGGAAGTTTCTTTTTAAGCATATCTTTGATTGCGGAGTACAATAAATGTCTTTTTTTGTTAACATTCCAACATATTTTGTGAACGCTGGAGGTCTTCCCCCCTAAGGATTTGCCAACAGGTGTGAGCCAAAGCTGGATAATAACAGATTAAATGCTGTATCATTATCTTTCTCACGTGCAGCTAGTTGTGTCGCTTTAACCCAACATGATGAAGTGCTTATCAAGAGCGAAGTAATGACGACTATAGTTCGTCTGCAGTCAATTCTCCTTAGGGAAAGAACAAAAGCCCATAATTTTCTGGTGTTGACGAGAAGCCAAGTAGTCGACGAAATTACTAATCACAGATATAGGAAAACGCAGCGCTTGTTCGGGTCCTAAAAAAATTCCTCAGAGCTTTGTCTTGCAAGTTCATCAGATATTTGGTTTTCCTGGACTCCAGTGTGAACTGACACGCAGACAAGATGCCGCGAATTTACTCTTCCGACCAGATTCAGAGAAATCTATTGTATTCTGGTGGTAAAAGGGTTTAACAGCGTCTTGAGTGTAGCTTGGCTTAACTATCTTCCTGTTTACTCAAAGTCATGATAACGAATCCAAGTTTCATCTCCAGTAACAAATTTTTTGACAACTTCTGTTGGATTATCGTCTGCTTCGAAAACTGCTTTCAACGTTCCACACGTATTTTTTTTTTAATGCGGCGTAAAATTACCACTGACTTTAACTATTACTTGAAGAGTGAAGAGTCCCTGCTTGAGACAGGCCAGGCTTCTGTACTGTTCAGGCTAAAAGCTCTAGCATTCCCGATAGCATGGTCTTCCTGAGGTTTTCCATAGGGGATAGTTGCGAAGCTGCGCCAACCTCTTCTATACCAGGAGAGAATAACTTCTTCGTTGATTGAAAGTGGATCCTCCTCTTGCCATATCTATCTATTTAACATATCTACAATTCCCTCTGCATCGGTTACCTTCACAATTTCGAAAAGTCTGCGTTCAAGTCTTGTAGCCAGTTTCCAGTCGCTTGCCTTTCCTGTAGAATAGGCGGCTGTAAACTTTACACTTACTGGGCATAGGCCCACTTTTTCCTACGCGGGACTTTCTTCTCCTCCCTTTTCCTGGGTTATTCTTTTTACTATTGCGAGCGAGCTGATTGGAAAATCATCAAAACGCTTCAGATTTATGCCAAAGAAGGATTACTTGACAACAAAAAAAGTCTAATACACGCTCATGCCTTCACAGAAGACAAGGATGACAAAGAGTATTTCTACGAGCTCCTCGACAAGACTTATGAGCAATGTCGTAAATATGACGTTAAAATCATGTTAGGGGCCAGAATAGGAAAATATATCAATTTCGGTAGGATAGTTGGTAAGCATAGCCTGGCAAATGGACCTATT
Organism: Blera fallax; assembly: GCA_946965025.1. NCBI lineage: Eukaryota > Metazoa > Arthropoda > Insecta > Diptera > Syrphidae > Blera > Blera fallax. Next base: position 98,260,711 of record OX337244.1, read on the forward strand.
TCTACAGATTACATATATCATCACGGTGCTTTAAGGAATTTTCTCGTGACGTCAGAGAGTTAATGCATGGACGGGTTGCTATTTTTTTGGACTGAGTAGACAATTTTTTCAATTCAACGATGAAATACATACACGAGTTGTGCAGCCACATTAACATCGACCTAGTCAAAAAACTGCGCATCAGTCGCTTAAGATTGCTAGAGCATGTAAAGCAAATGGACACCAATGCTCCGGCCTGCAGAATCTTCGAATCGAAAAGGACGGATCTCGTCTAAGGTGGCACGCAGAAGTAAAAGGCGACCTCAACCAACTTGGATGACGCAATTGGAGGTAGTAAGGTAAGGATCGGACTAACTGGGGAGGCTTATTGGTTCAGGCCCGGGTTCACCCTGAAATGAAGCGCCACCTAGGTAAGTAAGTAGACAACAAAAAAATAATTCTAACTGCGGGAACATAAAAATGAATGAATAGCGTCAGTAAAAACTCCAATGAATAATGTATTAAAAAAATATTGCTCTTTTATTTTCTAATATAATAATAATTTCTTTTTGTTCCGAAATTTGTTTTTAATTTAAGTACATTTTTTTTTTGTTTTCATTAATTAATATGCAATTGTACGAATTGAGACTTTCATTTAATATTTAGGTACGTAATCGCAGTAGGAAAAGCAATCGATTCACTCTTGCTTTGTTTTTGAATTTAATTTACATGAGATGATCTTTTAAAATCAATTAAATTATTTAATTCTTTTTCTTTAAATATATTTACATGTATGTATCTCTACGAATAAAATATTAGCTAAAATAGTGTCTTTTTTTCTTGATTCTCTCCGAAGTAAGTAGATCGCTTCAAATTATTGTTTTCTTGTTAGTTTCACCATAACTTACGAGTACGAAGTATTATTTTAAAATTTTAGCGCAAAAAAATAAAATAAAATACTAGTTTCTTTTTTTTTTTTTTAAACATTTTGATGGGTCTTTTGTTTCAATTTAACTACGTATATATATATGTATATACATTGTATTGTATAGTTTGTTAGCATTATTATTGTAAATATTTCTACTTAAGAATTAATTAACAAGTTCTAATATATTTTGTTTGTTTGTTCTTTTTTTTTTAAGGTAGAAGCTAATAATATTTCCTCTTTTGATTTGTTTTAAAAAATAGAATTAATTTTGTTTTATTCGTTTAATATCATTATAGACTATATATCAGTAAGTTAATAATAAATTGCACTAAGTTGCCATATTTGTTAACAGAGATAGAGATAGATTGAACGAGATAGATAGGTTCGATTTCTCCTTTAAGTTTTTTTTTTGGTTTTCAAAAATATATAGTACGTTGCTTTATAAAATTTGTTTGTATAACGGTTGAGGGTGCTTCTTGTGCATTATTCGATATATGTATATACGAGTAGGTATGTACTGTAAATCTTGTAAATCTCGAGTAGAAAGTCAGCAGTTTTGTGTTACTTTGTGGGTGTGTTCATTTAGGAAACCATTTTTCTTTAAAATAGTAAAATAAACAAAAACAAATAAAAACCAAAAAAAAAAAAAAAAAATACTTTTAAGTACATCACACTTGCGGGTGATCATCGTGGTTCTTTGTTGTCCAGATGCCAGGTATTAGTTCCGGAGGTAGATTAAATTTTTTATTAAAGGTTTGATTACTATGATTATTATTTGACGTCTGGTGATTGGGTGCAGATTTTGTGTCGTTTGTTGTCGGTGATGTCTTTTGTTTGCTAATTGTATGTGGACTAGAGATAAGAGCGGATAAAACTCCACCAATTATTGTAAATGAGGCGAATGCCGTCTGCGGCACCAGTTGCCCAAAAATCACAGTTGCCCCCACAAATGGGGCGGTTAGAAGCCATATTCTGGCCCATACTATTGTCGAGTATGCACAGATTCTTTTTTTCTCATCGGCGACCAATTCCGTTGTGCATGTCGTTAGGATCGAGAGTGTTGTTGAAATGGCAGCCTTCGATATCATTGCCGATAGCATAAGGAGGGCTACACGTGCGTTACCTTTAACTGTAAAAAAGAAAATCATTTGAAATTAATGAAAGATAAAAGGGATTAACTATGTAAACTTACTGGTATCAGGTATTAGCCAAGCCGAAATGGCAATTAAGCCGGCAACAATGTTAAAGGCACCGGTCCATTGCCATTTTTTGCTCGTTTTCAGAATAAGGAAGAGCCCAATAAAGGTTCCGCATATTTCGGAGAAACCAGCAACGGCAGTGTTTATCTCTAAGTGATCCCGACTGAATGAGCGAATATTGAGCAACATGCCATAGTAGACGACAATGTACAGGGACCAACACAGATGGACGCAGATCATATGACGAATGGCGCGTTGACCCTTCCATAGGGTCCACCAGCCGGCTGGTGGTGGAGCTTCCATGCTGGTTATTGCTTGCAGTTGTAGTTGTTGGTCAATGTCATGTGGAAGACAGTATTTGGTGCCGTTCATTTCGATGCACTCTTGGAGTATCGCCTTGGCTTCGAGAACCCGGCCGCGTTGTATCATCCAACGTGGAGAGTCCGGAATCCATCTGAAATTGGGAAGGAAAGCATGTTAGCCACAATTGTATGTTAATGGTCGTAGGCGAAAATAGAAGAATAACTGGTTCTACTTGGTTATGACAATCGTCTGGTGTTATGCTGCAAAATTAATGTTCTTCATAGGATAAGTAGGTCCGCGATTTTTTTATTAACTCAAAACAAAAAAAGTAGAAATCGAATATAAATTCGGATACGAAATAGTATCTAACGCTTTTAGATCGCTCTACAGTCCGGTCTGGACCTAGCCTCTTAACAAAAATTGCAATAAGGGAAGCAAAATCTAAACAGCCAATTGATGGTTTGAATAAAGAATATAAACAGCAAGGCTTCTGGAGCGACTTTGATTATGAAAACCAAGGACGATGAAAATTAGGTACATTCAGAGGCCTAGCAGTAGAGTTACAACAGACCACCCTCTTCCGTGAACAACAGGACTATACCATCCAGCTATCATGTTAAATCGACATAGCTCGTTGAATTCCTTTACAGGCTAAGCACTAGAGTAATAATAGACTACCCTCTTCGGTAAAAAACAGGACTATAGAACTTTGATCCAGCTCAAGAAAGCACAGCATCCATGTTTACAGGAAACAGCTATGCTGAATAATTTATAAAGGTCTACTAACTACTACCTAAGTGGGAGTCATCTTAGATACCAAACTTCTCTGGTCAAAACATGCTAAGTCGAAAACCACCAAAGGGCTGTCAGCTTTTGGCTGTGCAAAGGTGTTTTTGGGAAAGCAAGTATGTTTTCGGTTAAAAAGGTCCTTTTAATCCATACGGCAATGGCAAGAACAATCCTCATTTACGCATTGGCTGTTTGGTGGAATAAACTGTCTCGTACATACGTCATTTCTCCTTTTGCTATATTCCAAAGAACAGTTTTTCATTAAACTCAGAACTAACATTTCCAGCCGACAGCAATGGAAAAGCAATACTACTCCAAATGATAACAATGCACTGGAAACCTACACTTACTTACACTTGCCTAAGACAGGTGATAATATCTTTTCTATCGCCCTGAACTCAAGCCAGTCTTTTAGAGTACCGGAGCACTGCAGTGTGTTTCAACCAAAAGTCTTAGTTTTTGGATCCTGCCATCTACACCGGCAGCCAGGCAGCCATAAAAGCACTCAAATCACCAATCATAGAATTTAAATTATAAAGGCACTGTCGCGCATCTATGAATGACATATCGAACAGGTGCACCATAACTCTATGCGGGGTTCATGGTCATAGAGATATTCGATTGGGAGGCAGACGAGCTAACTAAAAAAGGCACCAAAGAGTATCATTGGGACAAACCTGGCCTTAGCTACCTAACCTAACTCTTGGCCAGGTCCCAAGTTTTTTAAACCACTCTCGTAAAGAAGAGACTCTATGACGACCCGCATGATCCCAGTTCTGCTACATGGCGCACACGCATGGATATTTATAAAAGCGGATGAGAGTAGCCATGGTTGTCCATTATTTAATGATGAAGTATGGAGGAGAAGATTCATCTAGGAATGAATTATTTGTAACAAGCTTAGATATCGAACTACAGGAGAAAAGTGTCTTCAAAAAATGTCTCCAAAGAGGCTGATGACACGATTACCGTGTCAACTAACCAACTGTTTGGCTGTTGGTTTGACATGTTGCGCATTTTTGCTGGAATCAAAGCCCATCCTAGTCCAATTCGTCCAATTAGAGTCACAAAAGACCAGCTATTATGCCTCTGTAGCGCACTCCGTTCACCGTAATTGTGTTTCCAGCTTCATTTTAAAAGAACTATGACCAAAGTTGCCACCACTCCAAAATCCAAACCAAAGCTAGGGGATGTATTGGACTCTCTACGACTAGGCGTAAAGTTTAATAATTAATATCTTCCAGCGTTTTTCAAGCGTAAAACGATCCTTGGCATTACGAGTCAATACACACTTCAAAAAGAAACTACTATTCCTGGAGAGAAATAACTCGCCCCTGTAACATTTCCTTTTCTTCTCTAAGTTTAATTACCTTAAAAGACTTGAGCTAAGGTATTATATACTTCAGAAACATAAAGAGGAGATGCACTGTTGCTCTAACTTATTTTAACATTTTCCTAGCCCTAGAAACATTTTAATTATAAAGTAAGCACTTACCTCCATAAGTAAATTAGAATAACAGTCGGCCACGATATCGCCATGTAGAGATATGTCCAACTTTTTGAGACACTAGCGACTCCTGGAAGCAACATGACTCCAATTGACCAAAATTGCTCGAAAAGCGTACAAACTACAGTTCGGTATGTTCCACCGGTAATATCCATGACTAAAGAGAAAAAATTAAAAGAATTATATTTTTGTATCTTAACGATAAACCATCGCATGTCCACTTTTTTTGAAATGCATGTTTTAACGGTACTATTGCAAAATTTAAGAGGTAAGCACAAGAACAAGAGAATGCATATTTTAGGTAAAATTTCTTACAAATCATTGCACCAGCAGTATACATTTGGGCACAGCAAACAGCCGAAAGGCAACGGAAGAACACATGTAGCTCATAGGACGTAACGTGTCCCGTTAAATTACCGCAAATTATTTGCGTTATCATTCCGAATAGCATAACGTTACGAGGACTAAAACTGAAAGAAGAGAATTTTTCAAAAATTAATTGCAATCAGTTACTTATATGTCAAATGTATAAGACGTCAGTTGTCAAAACCGATAACTTCTGTCAATTTCCACATTGAAATTGACAGAAATTCCAGCAATTGAGGGCGTTTTGTTTTTAGATACTAGCTAGTGTAAGGATTCTGACGGCGGCTAGAGAAATGCCAATCAGAATCATTACAACAGCTAATTTCGAACAAACCGAACGTACTTATTCCTGATGCAAGCCTTTGGCCACATTTGTTTTTTTTTTTTAGAAAACTTACTACTTAAGCAAATGTGTGGCTAATATGCCACCCGTCAGAACGCCAAACAAATGGAAGAATTGCGTTACAGCAACCAAAATATCACGTGAGCAGACCAGATCAAATTCCGTTATCAATGACGGATAATCGGATGTATGCTCGAAGGCTTTGCACGGAATAACGGTAGCGTTCTTCGTTGTTGGCTCCTCCCACAATTTCGGCTCCGAGTCCTGATGCTTATAATTATAGTACTGATGAGCATGCTCCAACGCATCCTGGTACACATTACAAAAGTCTATATTGAACTCATGATCGTCAGCCTCTTCCTTTTCAGGATGCGACACTTTTATCCATTTCGTGTGATTCCTCGGACTAAGCTCTTCCGGTGGCTTGCAATAGAATTCACCGTGTCTCGGTGAAGGTGCTGTAAAAATGATGCACGCCATGAACCATGACGATGGTATCTTACAAAGGAAAATGAGTAGCACTGTGCGGAGTTGCCATTTGCCCCATTCGCCTGTTATCTTTCCCACAGCATCCACTTTAGTCTGCATTTTGGTGACAGCCTTTGGTGGCTTCCCTTCGATGATCGCGAAAGAGTCCACAGGATAGAGGTTTTGAGTATGATTGGGAGTGGTGTGGGGTGTTTGCGTGGATGTGACGTCGTTAATGGGTGTGTTGGTACCTTCTGTGGCATCCAATCGTGATACCGATGAAACTGAGCTGCGTCTTCTGCAAGTGAGATTATTGATGTTAATGTTTCGACAAGTGTTGTTGTTGCTATTGTTGTTGGCGTTAGTGGTCCGTGCCTCGTTTCTCACATTCGCCGGAGATGAGGACAATGACTCAGGTATAGCTATAGGTGCTAAGAGCGGTGTTGATATGTTTGTGACGGAGGTGGGTTGAGATTCAGTCCTTTCTTGATTCCGTAGGAGTGGTGATTCCGCCTGAAAATAACGGGAATAAGATTAATTTATTAAATGACTTAAATTGAATAATAAGCGAAATGAGTTAGTATGCACAATGTACCTAGGAGCTGTACGTGAGATCTACAGACCATTAAAGTGGCACTTACAACCAATGTACGGACAGTCTTTATTTTAACGAATAACAACGAGTGCTTCTCGAACTAGCTTGTTAGGTTTCCAAGAAAAGCCTTAAATTTGAAACCAAAATTTTCGTTGGTGATTTTGAAATACAGAATACAATTTTTTTTGGTAGTGTCGGGACCAAAAATCAGAACACCGTTACTTTTTTAACTGGGTTGGTTTTAAATCGTTTGTCATTGAATTCAAGAACTTCCTGTAGAAATATTTGAAGACCTAAACATTAACGTAATTGTTACCTAAACGTTTTTTTTTAGAATGTCATTTTCGTTACCTATTTCGTCGTGGGTTCATCCCATTGGAACCACATTCAAAAATGAACGTTTTGCAATTGTTCTTGAGCCCATTGCCCAAATTTTCGACGCAAACCATGGTCTTGTGGCATCTAGAAAGTACTTCCGACAGTGAACAAGGAGGTTTCTGAATCATCCTACGTTAACGGTCTTCCGCAAAGTTGCATTCTATCACCCCTACTCTTTTTGGTTATGACCAGTAAAATTTTGCAGAGCGCACAAAAGCATGGCTCTAGCCAAAGTGACCACTGATTTGGTGGCAGTGGCAAATTTGATAGATTTGAGGATTAACTTCGCAAAAAACTAAAAATCATTAAGGGTCAACCATAATAGATTTCGATGAGCTTACACCAGCTTATAGAATGTCTTATTACATGCAAATAGTATGGCATGACCGTAATGCGATAGTTCTCTGTGTTGTCAAGTTTCTGTTGACTTCCATAAAGAGTATATGAAATGACACAATCAGTACGGAAATTTGACAGCTGATACAAAAAGAAAAATAACGAGTGTAGTGAATAATTTTTTTCTTTTTTTCTATAAATCATTTACATATTTGTGACCAGATATTTATCCCTTCCACTCCAGGATGAAATAATTTGAAACTTTTTAGCTCGTTTTCCATTTCCTTTTTTCTTGCACTGAACTTGAACTGAATGTAAACAATTTGACAGATCAGGAAATTTGCTCAAGTCCATTATAGGAAATTAGAGTGTTTGACAGAAATTGAGTGTGCTTTTCATTTGATTTTGACATAAAGTTAATCCCACTGAAGTCCATTTAGCCTTCTTTCAAACTCATCAACAGCTCATTGCAGGATAACAGGTCGAGCAAGTAGGTGACTTGGAAATATCGTCTTGATTGTCGGTGGTATATTAGACGTTAACAGGCGCATATCTAAAGCTAGGCCTGCATTCGTTATGGGCTGATTTATAAGGATCGCTGTGTTGAATCGCAAGTATCTATTGGATCTTTCCAATACTAAAACAGCAACATTGTCGGTATTTCGTTTGCATTCATCGACAACTAGAAGAATTGTTTTTCGAACTGTGTTTAAGGAAAACATTAATCCCTTGAAAGATATGAAGGCTCTATTGATTTTAAGAACGGACACTATTGTGAGTTCCTTGATTAAGAAAAAATTGTTTGATGGATAAGACTGCGTCAAAAGACTTCCATTCGATTTAGCAGAAACTATTTGGATAATTTCAATCAGGGTAATTCACAGCGCTCTTTCCTGTGAAGTATAACGATATTCTCGTAGGTTTCTTTGTACATAGCTAGACTTATGGGTTCGGGTCTACTTAAAAGCTCAATATTCTAAGTTCTGCAGTTCTGTAAAATGCTATCTTCACTTCCATTGCTTAGCAAGACGCGTTGTCCTAATTATTTCTTGCAATTGACTCCTAACTCATTGCCCATTAAAGGAAAGCATTTGTTAAACCGACGTACACTTTGTAAGGCCCTACAGGTCCTTATACCATCAGCGATTTCCCAGAACTACACTTGAAAACTTACAAGCTTTGTCAAAATTTTTTAAATTGTTTACAGCCTTAGGTTGGTATCTCTGGTATTTCTCATAAGATTTATGAAAAAGTTCCTCTTATTAGGGTCCTCATAGTTCACATTCTCGTATACATATGTGCATACATATACGCCCCGCGCCCCACAAAAATAAATTTCAGATCCACCTCAACGTCATTTTCGAGTCTACTGGCATCCTGGATTAGGTGCTCGGATTCTTTAAGATCATCGCATATGTAGCACAGGGTTCATGTACATAGTTTTTATAATTCCAATGTTATCGAGCCTAGTCCCCATTCCTTCAGATAATTCTTCCATAAGAAAAGTAGAAAACAATCGACAACTTTTTCAGATAACAACCGCGATGTTGCAAGGGTCTTATGTTCCAGTCACACTATGCCCTGTATTCAATTTATATTTCCACTCGAACTACTTTGATAGCGGTCAACTCAATTCATCATAATCCCGGAGCCCTTCGTTTATCATCAATTAATCATTTTTACTAAAAGAAACATTTCAATTTCAAGTCTGCAAGTATGCGAGCAGATGACCTAACGTACCCTCATTACACATCTTAACCCGTGCGTAAGTACGTATATCCCAATAAAGGATCCCATGGTTGCCGCTAAAGAAACCATAATTATCTCAATTGGAAGGGTTTGCCTTAAAGGACTTTATAGCATCCTATGACTGCGGTATCCATGCCGGCAATCTCTAATCGATAACTTCTATAGGGCAAAATTCAATATCCAGAAAACTGTTCGTCTGTATTGCGGTAAAATCTTTGTAATGGATTATAGTATCTCAAGCTGCCATCCAATATTCTTATGCACGAGGTTGATGATCTACGTGCGACGAATGGCAATGTTTGTAAGTAAGGATATATCTATAGGTATATGGATGAAATGTTGTTTTCTCTGCTTTGACTTTGAGGATATGCCACCGTAATACCTGAAAGGTTGCGAACAAACAATTTTGTAATAAGCAGGACTCGTGTGTAGGTGTAATCGAATTAAAGTTTGCTACAAAAAAAAAAGAAATCAAAAAAAAGGACAAGAAAACTTTATTAGCCAGAGCACTTGTATTGTCTGCTGTCAGCGCTTTGGGTTTTCTGCTTTAATGTTAAACTTGTGTTCTTTATGGATTTGTCTGCAGGTTAGCGTAATGTCCTTTGTTTTTCGAATTAATGAGACCCAAATATTTTGCAATGTCACAAACATGGACTCCTGTAGTGAAGTGGTTAAAATAAATGGGCAACGTTCGCATTAAAATATTGTAAGTGGTCATCGAAAGCTGTTGGAGCAGAGTATGAAGTGTCCGACGTAGAATTTATGGAGTTTAATGACTTTAAGTTCAGTCTTTCAGATCAGGATTTCTACAAAACATAGGACAATTGCTTTATGAAATCAATCTGTTGGCTTCACAGTAGGTACGAATGTATAAAATTAAAAAAAAAAAGAAAATCAGTTTTCTGTAAAAACGCTTATTGTTTAGGTTTTAACGATATGAAGGATACTTATCCTACCAAGATTAGATGTTCTGCTATTATTTGATTAGACAAAGGCAAAAGGAATATACGAGTACGTACATACATATGTATATATGCATCTCACACTATTAAAAAATATTGTGGCCAAGGAGCCAGATCTGAAGAGTGCCAAGTTCAATTAGTTCGAATGTAAAGAAAGAAAAGTTGTCAGTTTTGTCACTGGTAACCTCAAAAACAACTATTTCTCGACCGCTAAGCTTTTATTTCCTCAATATTAGAATACTTTAGACGTAATCTCCGCAAAAGACAAAAACTAGATATTACTAGTAGACTAGTCTAAGCTGCCTGATCATCTTTAAGCAACTTCCTGCTCACAATTAAGCAATCCTGGGCATCAAGAGCTCAAAGGCGAATGAAGTTGTGGTTAAACTAAGTGCTCAATCTCCTTTCATCGGGCCTAAACTTTTCTGAATCTGCGCTTAATTACTTCCGAGCTTTAACTTGGTTTTTAAAAAATCTCAATACTGTATAATGGCCCATGGAGATGAACACAAACTTTGTCGCGAAGAAGAACTTAAATTGAAATCCTTAATAAGCTAAGAGGAGTGGCATGAAAGGATACATTTAAAAGGTGCTTACAGCTTGTGTCTTTAGACAGTGAATAGAGTCTACTGGCTTCTGAAATCGGACAATTAGATGGATTTAGCAGTTTCCTCTCTATATGTTCTAAGTGCTAAGTGCAGAATCAGTCCGAGATCATAGCTTCGATCAAAGCACTTACAGCAAACAAAGCTATTGATGGAGGCACACTTTAGAAGAAGCTACAAGTCAAATCAACTCTAAACTCCGAGGAAGCAAGAATTAAACAGAATGAATATGACAAGGCCTTAAATGAAAGTAACCCTAGAAGTGGCTAAAAGTACTTTTTCGACAAAGTAAGCCTCGAGAATCTGTTACTCGCTTTCGAGATACGAGGGTTAACATATTTACCGTAAGTTGGGTGGACTATTCGTTGAAAAGCAGGTCGATAAGTTTATAAAAAAAACGGCGCCCACGGTTAGATTCATCAGCTTATGTTTATTATCACAAACTCTGTGGACTCGCTCCTGGATTGCCTTGAGGAAATTGGGATTCACACAGTTATGTAGACGATATTGCAATATTGGCAAGAGACAAGTCTGTGGATGCTACTGCAGATGTCATGTGAAGAATATTTCTTGTAGTGGCTATTTAGTGGTTTCACTAGATTTCGGCCTAACTTCGAATTGTCACAATGAAGAGACAATTTCTTGGCTGCACTAGGCAAAACAAACGTGAGGACATGTTAAAAAAATGAGTCATAGCTGAACACCATGAACGACAGTGAAATGTTATCAAGTTCAGGTAAGCAAAAGTAGCTGTTAAAGTACATGAGCATACTGCAACGCGAAAAGTTCTATGTGTGGAGAGAAGAACATTCAAGTTTACAGGACATGCAAACTTTAGAAAACACAGAAAAAAGTTGGGTATTCAGTGTAATGATGCCTGCAGACCATATCTTGAATAAGAACATAGATACAGCGAAAAATATACCTTACCAAAGTCTGGCATTTGCTAGAAGAAGGAGAGTGATCTTGGGGTATCACTGAGTGGAAAATCAGACGATATGCTAACGACAACGTAGGAAACTGAGACGACAAAGTAACATTCTTGTAACACCACGGCAGAGAGACGATAAGGATCCCAGCAAGGTGATCTGTTTCGGTATATATTTACTTTAAAAAAAAATGTGCCTTTGTTCTGCGGCCTCTTTCGCTGACGGTAAAAAGCAATAGAGTCTGAGTATCTATTTCAAGTACTCTAACTACGCCTATGGATGTGATATTCACTAGTTTCATAAAAATTCTCGATCTTAAAAAGTAAGACCTGTTGGACAGCAAGTGGAAAAAGTACAGGAGGCTTTTCATTTTGGTGTTATGCCAATTGGGGGCCGTGGCTCAAGTGGTTAGTGTATTGGATCGCTGAGCGTGAGGTTCGAGGTTCGAATCCCAGAGAACACCAAAAAGTTTTTCACGGTCCCACCTCTCGCGAATGTGTGACAAACGTCCGAGAGTAATAACTGTCAAGAGAAAGCTTCTCAATTTGCCTTTCGGATATGGCTCTAAACTGTAGGTCCTTCCATTTGTGTGAAAAATATAACACGCACAACACGAATGGTCGCGAGTAGCTAGGACCTGGACCACATACGGTCCGTTGCGTCAAGAATTTTTTGTTATGCCTAGACAGCGGTGATATCGAATTGAATGTATGTAGTTTAATAAGGAGTACAGAGGCTGCATTCGCCAAGATTTATTGAAGCACTTTTAACATCATGTGGCGACTGTTTTATTAAGATGAAAAAGTGAAAGTGATACATACGAGAGAAAGGTGAAATGTTCTCGACCTAAAACAGAGATAGCTTTGCCCTTAACGAAACATTTTTCTTTTCGATTTTTGTACACAATACCGAACGTAAAGTTTCAACTTTATCTGTCAAGTAGTTCCCTGTGTGTATTTCCTTAAAATAGATTTCCTTAAAATGGATAAACTAGGGTATCGTATAAAATTCTGCGTATTGGATGGGTTATCGCCAGCAGAAATTCGCCCCAACTTGCCAAAGTTTTATACGCAATCTGTTGCCCCATTTTCCATTGTGAAAAAATGGGCGGATGAATTTAAACGTAGTCGTGCATTTTTGAAGCTGATCCACGCGAAGGACGACCAAAACCTGCACCCAGATGAATATTTACATAGAGAAGGTGCACAATATGGTGTTAGATGACCGCCGGTTAAAGCAATATTAGACAGCTGAGGTCATTGGTATATCAAAAAGGAAGGGTACGGTAAATTTTATGTAAAGAGATAAATATTAGAAAATTTGGCGCAAGATTTTCCAACAACGATTAGATCGTTTTGAAAATGATTCAACCGATTTTATAGGCCCATTTATTATTATGGATGTGACGCTGGTCCACCACTGGACACCAGAAACAAAACAGAAATCAAAGAAGTAGGGCGAAGCGGGCGGCTCTGCACCAAAAAGGCGAAGTCGATTTCATCTGTTTGAATGGTCATGGCCAGTTTTTCTGTGATGCAAAAGGGATTATTTATTTATTAAAAGGGTAAAAAAATAATTGGTGAATAATACGCAAGTCCTCTGGGTCGACTGGGTGAAACAATTGGTGAGAAAAGGCCTGCGTTCCAAGAAAAAAAAAAATCATCTTTTATCAGGACAACACATGCCCACAGCTGTGCTTTGGCAGTACAAAAACTGAAGGATATAAAGCACGAATTGTTGGAAAATTGCAGAAACAACTTATCACTTAGCAACTTATCATAACTATTGATTCATTTCCACTACACTAAAAACTGAGAAGTACTCAACTTTTCTGATTAGTGTTGCACCAAAAACAAAATGGGAAAGAATTAAGTATTCAATTGAAGAGTGATAAGTTAAGCAAATTAGATCATTTAGAAGACGGCGTGTTATAATTCAGCGTATAAATTTTGATTCAAATTTCGATTCAGTGAATGTAGTCTAAGCCTTATTAAATTTCTTTAAGGCAGACGAGGATTTATCGAGCGCTTTTAGTGGCAAACATATTAATCAGACTTAAAGCGAACTTTTATTATCATTATTATTACGCGGATGAAATCATGCTGTCATGCAATGTTTATCACTTTCACTTTGTGAGTGAAAAGCTATTTGATAAGTTGTTGGTGCAATAGGCCCACGGTAGATAACATTTCATCCTGTCCTGGTATTTGAGAGCAGTACGAGAAAAATGATTAACGATTTCCCTTAACAAGATTTTTGTAAATTGTTTTCTAGATTGATCTTATCACATATGAACAACTAGCTGGGATAAGAAACGCATATCTTCAGATCCCTGCCAATGTATGTATGTATGCAATGGAAATCAGTAACCTAAAAGGGAACACTTGGACACTTTGTGCAGGGTATGCATAGGCGGACAGGTAAAAAAAATTGTCCTGCTCGATGCCTTAAAACTCACAAGGACACAAAGTGTCTAAGTAAGAAATTGAGCCACCTTGTGTACAAGCACTATACGGCAGTTTATTCAGTAACTTGTTCACTTGCGAGAAGTGCCTCGTCTCCGTAGTCCCTCCAATATCTTCAATCCTTCGTTTGTACCTGAATTCCCACAAGCTTTCATGCCGCACCGCCATAACAATATGCGCATTATTTGCACTGTGTTTCGTAACCTGTTACATCTTAATGGATACTTTATTTCTCAGTTCGTTCTGATGGTAAATTTCCTGTTAATCAACGTGCACATTTAGTCCTCGAATTTATGTCATTAACCTTGCACGTGCTTTGAATTCAATATTTTTCCCATTTCGGAAATGACTCATTTTTTTCGATTATTTCTGACCGATTCGCTATATAAATATTATCCTCAAGAAAATCACCATCACACAAATTTGCTGCTGTAAATTACCACCACTAACTGTAATAAAAAAAAATCCTCAGAACTCAATAAGACTGATATTAAATAAATGAGCATAACTGTAAAGTGTTTTTCTTTTGGCCAAATACTTCATGCGAATGCTCGTCACGCGAAAAAATAAAACACAAATCGATTTGCGCGAAAACCATCGTGTAACATAGCTAGCAGCCCGCAATGGGAATCCTTCAATACACGAATATTGGCCACACCTTTCTTTTGACAGCGAGCGACCTTCCTTCCTTCGTACTTCTTTTGCCTAATTTATCACGAGTGTCCTTCAAAATGAGTGCATTTGCGAATATTTTTTTCCGGGAAATGGTCCTTTTATAGTCCGCACTTGAAAATACCTTGCAGGATCAGGATGGTGATAATATTAATTCTTTATAAAGTCATTACGGAGAAGCTTCAGCAGCCTACATACCCTCAGAGACTTTCGATGCCAGATTCGTCAAATTTCTTCCAAAAATCGATTACTTACAAGACACGATTATGTTGCTGTTGTTATCGTTGTTGTTTTTCTTGGCTGCAATGTTATCATATTCAGTTAAATATTTTATTTTGTAAGGCTCCCACATAAATCATCGGTTTATGTGAATGTTTTATTGGTGCGAACATGTAGGCACATCAAATTTGTATGATCTGCTGGTAATGTGCCAGACACTTGGGATTTGTTCGCCCCCCTCCTGGCCCGTTCGTCATCGATGATTTTTTTTGACAGGAATGGGGGGTGGTGGTGGCTGCTTTTGGAAGTCGAAATCCGATTTACAAGATGGTTGGGAGTAAAAGGAGAAAATTTCCATCTCCATCCAAATTTTTGCTTTTTTGGATGGAATTGAAATTGAGAGGATTTCGTTGATGGGGTGGATGGCGAGGGGCTCCAAATTGGTTTGTACGATTTACTGGCAGGCTTTGACTTGTGTTCCATCAGTTGACACAAATTGCAGATTTTCTTTTGTGTGTTCAAAAATGTTTGCACCTTTTTGGTAGCTAGGGAATAGATGGATTTCCTGCATTCATTTAACGTTGATTGATATTTTGTACGGAAGTGGACGTATACTGTGGTGTACGGTGGTATTTTTAGCTCATTGCCTTTGGGATAGAAAGCGGTAACGGAAAAGAAAATATTAATGAAGGATATCCAAGAGGTGACTGGGTCTACATACATATGTACATACACATATGGGAGGCATTCATTAACCAGGTGAAGCATACGTTCATCCAAATGGGATGAGAAAAGTGAAGGCACATTATCTACGCCACGTTAGCTGATGCCATTAGGTAATTTGGAATTATGGAAATATAATAACCGTAGAGGATGTTTTTTTTATGTTCATTATTTGAAATTTTATACAGGATTTGTAAGGTAAATGGTAGAGTACTTGCTTTGCAATATAACCAAGACCATATTCTATTAATGGCCATTAAGGTACAAAGTCAGATAATTATTTTGATGTCCTTTATCGCCAACAACATAGGAAGTCATGAGATTATTTCTGGTTCCTGGAACAAGACTATCAAATTAGAAACTCAGTCTCACTATGCCTTTTGAATCAAAGCCTGATGCGGCTTCGATTTTAAGATGAAAGGCTAAAACTTGGTTCATAGATTGCGTAGTAAAACAGTACATACTTAAGGACTGGTTAGATTTAAGGCTGGTTTTCACTCCAAAAACTTTAAGGCCAACCTACAAGCCGTAGAAGTATTCAGGCCAATAAATTAATCGTATACGGCTCGGTATTGCACAAGCCTATCAGAAAGGAAAATCTATGAAAAGCATGTCGGATACTATTGTTTGAGTAATTAAGTGTTAATTTGAGTTTGATGAATAAATTGCCATCAATACCATGTGCACAAGCAGGAATTCTAAACAGAATACTGGAACTTTTGCTCCTAAAAGTGGCCAATTCTGTTATACACTGGGTAGATAGGATGCTTAAAAACAGAATCATAAACTCAGTGAGCTGAACCAATTACCACCAACAACGTTACGGTGAACGGAGTGTTATACAGATAACTAATTTTTTGTGGCCGTAATTATGTAGACGATTTGAGCTGAGACGGGCTTAGGCTGTAGCAGAATGACGCAACGTACCACAGCAGCCGTTAAGTAATCGATATTTTGCACACTAAGTTTCGTAACTGTTTTGTATGTATGCCTTTACCACTGGACTGCCATTGTACTTTTATTTTTATTTAAAACTGTTTGGGACCGTTTTTACTGCAACGATCTACAACGAAATGATGTACTTAAGGAAAACATTCATTTTTTCGTAAAAAAAGTTGACATTTGAATGAGATTATTTTACATAAATAATTAGAAGGAGTCCTCTCTTCAAGCAGCAAAATACTGTACACTGTGGTTTCAATAGTATATTCGAAAAAAAACCAGCAGATGGCGCACCCTTGAGAAGTGATAGAAAATATGTATATGTAGGTACGAAGTTTAATTCTGAATGCCTCGCAGAAATATCAGACTATAAAACTGCGTAAAATGATGTCAGCTCTTATGTCCTGATGTTAGAAGAGTGTCAATGAAATAATGTGACAAGTCATCATAAAATCACAACACAATGTACATTCATACATGCTGTCAAGAAAAGGAACACGCAATATCTATGAATTAGTAAGGGGCTTTGTCTACCTTGCCTTCTCTATTACATCTGACAATAACATCGGCGCAGAAATCAAACTCTTGCCAATCACTGTTTCTTCGGGCTAAAAAGACAATTAAGAACTTTTTCCGAACAACTAGGGAGACTATATACAAGACCTTAATCACCCCAGCCCTGCCTTATTGCTCTGAAACATGGACACTCTCGAAATCGGATGAAAATAGCCGCGGTCATTCCGAGAGGAAAATTCTTTGTAAGATATTCGGTCCCGTTTGCGTTGACGGGCTGTGGAGAAGATGATTCAACGACGAGCTATACGAGCTGTACAGCGACATCGACCTAGAGCGAATGGAGGCCAACGCTCAGGCCGGCAAAGTCTTCGAATCTCACCCGAACGGACATTGCATTAGATGAAGGCCTAGCTTAAGGTGGGGTGCACAAATAAGGTCCAGGTTTACTCTTAACTTAAGCCCATCTGAGTAAGCGAGTAATGGATAACTTACAAGTAGAAATCATCTTGCCGATATAGGTACCCAATGCCTAGGTGTTTCCTACACAATTGATTACGATCCACAAGGTTTACATTCATCTGAAAAGTTTGAGCGTGTTCAGCGGCAGCCATGAAGAATGCTCAGTCACCGGTTCATTTGTAGCCAAATTTCTTCCCTTGAACACAGCTGAGTGTCATGGACAAGGATTACTTACAAGTACATAGAAATCATCTTGCAAATGAAGGTGCCCAATGCCTAGGTATTTCCTACACAATTGATTGCGATCCACAAGGTTTATATTCATCTAAAAAGTTAGTTTGAGCATTTTCAGCAGCAGCCATGCAGAATGCTCAGTCATCAGTTCATATGTAGCCAAATTTCTTCCCTTGAACACAGCTGAGTGTCATGGACAAGGATTACTTACAAGTACATAGAAATTATCTTTCGAAAGAAGGTGCCCAATGCCTAGGTCTTTCCTACACAATTGATTACGATCCACAAGGTTTATATTCATCTGAAAAGTTGGTTTGAGCGTGTTCAGCGGCAGCCATGAAGAATGCTCAGTCATCGGTTCTTTTGGAGCCAAATTTCTTCCCTTGAACACACCTGGTAGTTGCTATTTTTGTTTTGAAATATTGACTTATGCGTAAGGAGACATCTCTTGAATGCAAATAATTTAATTAATTGCATGTGGGTTAGTTGGGGAAAACAGATAGAAAAAGGAAGAGAGGGCGAGAGAGAGAGAGAGAGAGAAAGAGAAAGAGAGAGAGAAGGGAAACTTCAAAGGTGGCGTTCACATAAATGGGAAAATGTTTTTTCTGCTATTTTTACATTACTTATGATTCTAGTTTTTTCTTGACCCACTAAAAGTATTCAACTGCAGATTAAGTTGTACCCCATATGTCAGTCAGCACGTGCAGCATCATCTGCACATAAATACATTTCATAGTCTGCTTTCGGCAGCATTGCCGAATTTAAAAGATTGTATCGTAACCACACCCACATGGATGCGAAATTACTTTCCAGAAATTTAAAATCGAAAAGGTTGAAAATTAAACGCTCTCCACACTTTCTTCTGACTCTTCCCTTTACTCTTTCCTGTTACTTCAGCACTGGGCTTATAGCTTTAAAGGACTAAATTCTTAGTGCTGTACAACAATAAGAGAAAAGCAAGGTTTATACAGGAAAGCCATTTCACCCACCGATTATGAAGGGCCTGCTCTGAAATGTATGTCTTACAGCGGATATATGTATGCACTCGTTAGTACATGGAAGTCAAAAAAAGCCTTTAGGAATCGAAAATTGAACTGCCATAGGTTCGCAAATTTAACTGCCATGGCTTCATAGAAATATAAATGTGGAAGGGAACAAAATAGCAGACGAATTGACGACAATGGGATCGAACACGAGGACTAGTGAAATTGAGTATGATCGAAAATGTAGTGAAAAGCAAAATCATCTACTACTGCCTCCCAACGATCGGATGAGTACCCGTACTCTATGGCCAGGGCTCTATATGAACAGCAAAAAGACTCTCGTTAGCCTAGACAGATTCTCAGTCCGCACAACGATTGGAATAATCAAAGGCTACTGCCTCAATGGAACCCTGCTTCGTACTAGAATTCGAATCATTACAGATTTATTCAAATTTTAGGCAAATTATGTACATATATATACACTGTACCAAATTAATTGTATCAACATACTCTTAGAGGTCATTTTCGTAGATGGAATAAATAAATAAATGAATAAGTAAATAAATGGCAAATTGGGTCCAACGACATCTACAGGACGTGAAGGTAACAGAATTGATTACCATTTTATACCTCGCCTAACAAATTTCTAGAGCATCGTCAATCTTGTTTTTTTATTTTTTTGAACTCATTTTGGGAACCTTGAAATACTTTGGAAAACGAGTGAAGCCATTCCCTAACCTCGCCATGTTCAGCGAATTGTTTGTAGTGATTTTCGACAATCAGTGCATTACGAGTATTTTGTAAAAAAAAAACAACTAAACTATTTCTAGAATCCCCTTCTTTTCACACAGTGACTTGGGCTGTAATAACGGAGGCAGGAAGATATTTACTTCTCGAAATTACGGCTAAGTTCGAAAAGTCACTTATTTTGTTGACATCACCAAGTATCTTTTGCAGCCAAACCATAAAGTTAATAAAATGAAATAATTAAGTAAAATTAGCACACATTAATGTGTACCACATGTCACTGTACTTTTTTATTCATTTAATTTATCATAATTAAATTTTAGCAAATGCAAATTAATTTAAAATTCCATTATTGCTCGGAATCTCGTACGATAAGTCTGGGTAAATAAATGACAAGACCTTCGTCATAATATCGTTAAGTTCCTATTTACACCTAATAATCCAAAGTAAAGAAGTTTTTTGTTTTGTTCTGTTTTTTTTTTTGTGGATGTTAATGAACTCATAACTTCATCGATTTTCTTTAAGAAATTGACGCCATTTCCAGTAGTTCACCCAATTTAGTTCCATTAAAACCACCCGTCACTCTGTTTGAAACCCCCACACAACCCTGACAATGACCGGATTCTACTCTAGACACAGGGCTCCTCTGTTAAGGAGATTCCTAATTACTCAGCACATGGGATAAAAACGAATGTGCGTAGGGACGAAGGTTAATGAACATTTTTTGCTGCTTCTTTGACGTCAGGCGGTTCCTGTAGGGCTTTGTTAAAATTTTGTTTCCTTTTTTTTTTTTTTTTTGAAAATGCTTTTAATGTGACTGATGGAGAGAGAGAGAGATAGAGTGAGGAAGAGACAAAAAAGGAGGCTTTTCTTTGGGTAGCAGCATCGTAATTTTGATCCCTCTTTATGAGCTCCACAAATTGGGGTTAAGAGGGAATCGATTGAGAAAAGTATCTATGACATGGAATTTTATTCCATCCAATTAATTCTTTTGTAAGAGATACTTTTTTGTTTTAAATAGATAGTAAATGGAGGTAGATGGCAATGGATAAATTGAAAGATTATAAAGATATGGAGGGCAACGATAGAGATTAGTATCCAAGAAGGATAATAATTTGAAAAAAGAGTGTTAATTGAAGTAATTTTGTGGGATGTTTTGATTTATTCGTACACTTTTTAGTACTCGTTGTTTATCTAGAGGGAATCTAGCACCTGGGATGATTTTGTTTAGTTCGGACACCTGCAAGTGGGGCTCACCTCATTCCACTGCTTATCAAACCCAAACACCGAAAAGGGTGTTTTAAAATCTGGCCCTAAATGCAAAGATTTGATAGATTAGGAACCTTAAAAATATGACCTGCCTAATAGTTTATTACTACTCCCACTCTACGCCTAATGCCTCACGATCTTAGCCAGTAATTTGAAGTAAAATAAAATAAATTAGAGAAGCACAGCCATTTCGCGGCAAACAGATACAGTTTTCTGACTAATAGAGCTCGTAAAGAGGTGATAATTTACTCAAGGTAACCGCACATTTAAATCCATATACGTATGTACATATGTGAACTCACGTGATCATTATTATGAAAAAATACTTCCAATATGATAATCGTGCGATCATTCAAGGTTGAAAACTTGGAATCTGGCGATATCTTACTGGTTGATTGAAACTTATTGAAAAGAAAAACATAGTACCAAAAACGGGCTGAAGAGGAGCAGCGCATTATTTAACGAATAGCAGTCAATCTTAGAGTCTGTTTGGCAGAAAAAAGTACATACATTTAAATTCTTGTGCCAAAAACCAACCATGAAAGCCTTTGCATGATGTTTAAGAGTACGTTGAAGAAATGTTGCACCTTTTTCTGACCGAACACGTTCAATTGGATCAAATACCTGAAGAAAATTTTGCTCCAATCAACATCAAAATTTTCCTGAGCCCACTGAAATTGTTTCTTAATGTGTTTTCCATCAAGAAAGGGGCCTTAAAGAGATACTGGCTTGCCTCAGCTTCAGTTTGGGATTTTGCTGAAACATTTCCACCGTCATTTTTTGCCGTTTTGCGGCCTTCCATTTTGATCCACCACTTGTGTCATTATTGACGTTTCCAGTTCAATCGCAGTGTGGTCTAGGCACTAACTCTTATAATTAAGTTGTTTGCAGTTCACAGGTCTATGTCCCACTCCATTTCGGCCTCCTTGTGTCATTATTGACGTTTCCATTTCAATCGCAGTGCCTAGATCATCTTATAATTAAGTTGTTTGCAGTTCACAGGTCTATGTCGCACTCCATTTCGGCCTCCTTTGGATGGTGTTTTAAAAAGAAAGTCTCGAATCGTTTTTTGTAAGTATTTCGCAATATTCGCGAATATGGTCTGCTTAACTGACAGGATGAACGAAATGGAGTGAAAGGTATATATCTCTTAGGGTTCGAAATGATCCCATTTACATACAAGAAACATGCGGATATGGTAAGAATTGCTTATCGTTTAATGTTCAACAGACTGTAGTACCTTATTAAGACAGCGGGCACCGAATTTTCAACAGTACAGAGGGACATTTCTTTAATTTACAAAGCTGTAACGAGCTATGGAATATTCTGTATTGACTTTCAACCAATAAAAGTGACCAAAACGGGAAACAACAACAGTGTAAACGGCATGGTCGTTGAAATATTTTAGAGGAAACTCATGCTGAAACTTAGGCAAGCTAGAAAAGAAACTCTTGGTGTGAGGTATAAATGCATCTCTGAATATGATTAGACAGCATTTCTTGGTAGTCTCTGTGGCATTACTTTGCATACAAAGTCGTTTATTGTTCCGTATATTACTGGTGGACTCATAAACAACAGTTACGTTTGGCGATCCCCAGTGACAACAATACGTCCAGGATAGCAAGATAGGTGAGTGAGCCCTACTTTCTGGACGATACCACTGGTAAAGTAATATCATTACAAGCTAGTAATATTGAAATCACGGTCTGGTTTCAGGAATACGGAGCTACATCACCCACAGCCTTTAACGCAATCGAGATTTTGAAGGCTATGCTATCGGGTCGTCATATCTCATCTATAAGAAAATAAGTATCTAAACTGAGGACCATACATTGGTTTCTTTTAGAAGTGCGTATTATTTCAATCAGTGTTAAGAAATGGATCGATTTACGATTGAATAATGCAAGAAAATATTGAAATGAATAATCTATCCGTGCGTCTGGCGCGCTCAATTGCTGCTATTCTCCAAAGTGTGCCTGAATACCTATGAACTACAACTCATCAACTGAACATCAGCCGCACTTCTCCAAGAAGAATATTGCATAAACATCTCCGAATATTTGCTTTTAAGTTCCAATTCATTGAAACGAAATGACCATCCACTTCGTTATGTGGACTTTAAATGGATCGGAAAATTATATTAATTTTGGTCACAAAATCATCTTTTCGGATGAAGCTCATTTTTATCTCGGAGGCTATTTTAACAATAAAACTGTCGCACTTGGGGTTCAGTAAATCCATACGTCGACGTAGAGAAAAAGTGACTTTTGGTGCGGGTTTTGGAGTGTTGGCAATGAGTTCTTTGAAAATGAAGTTAGCAACAACGCTAAGTTGATCGGATTTAGAGCGCTGCAGAGGCATGATATCTGACTTTTTTGTGCCCTTGATTGGATGATGGACGGGTTATTATTCCAGCAAAATGGCGCAATATGCCACATCAGCCGCCATAGATGTTTTGTGGATAATGTTCGATTTTGGAGACCTCCCTTTGCCAATGCGCAGTTGACACCTTTGGACTTTAAATTCTTATGATGAACGGCAACAGAAAGTTGTTTGTCCAACATTCGTTAAACTATTGACGCACTTAAGGAAAATATTCATCGAAAATTTCGCGAAACAAAGAAACAAACAATCGACAATGTACTAAAAAATTAACTTTACAGGATGGGCAACTGCTTAGCCAGATGTGGCACTAATGTGTATGAAATTGTTTCCTAGAAACAATCGAAAGATGTATTCTTTTCAGTAAGGCAACATTCATTAAAAAATATTGCACAGTGTAGCTTCCATAGCGGTTTTAAAAAGAAACCAATCAATGGCCCGATCTTTAAAAATCATTATAGACATTTTGTAGTCCTTTCGTTTGACAGGATGGCCAACTGATGAAATTATTTCCTATAATTAATCGGAAGGTGTACTCTTTTCAGTTAGGTAAAACTCTTTAAAAAATATTGAATGGTGTAGCTTATATAGCGATATAAAAAAGAAACCATCCGACATTCTTTAAAATGTATTACAGACGTTTAGTAGTCCTTGCGTTCACTATCTTAATCACCTTTGACATTTCATAAAAATAAAACCCTGGCAAAGGTCTATGTCATCCTTGACAATAGACAAACACATGCAACCTTAATAACGAACCCACTAGCATAACTTTTCTTTCTCTAAATGTCATCGCCATCCGGGGGTTAAAGTTATTTCTCAAGTGACATAGTTTTTCTTAACGGTTGTTTGTTAACAACACTTTTCTGATAAATTTTCCCAAACTATTCCTCAAGTAAATCAGTCTCCAAACTTTCTCTAAACTCAAATGGCATAGATACATACGTACGCACGAGTACACACATCCTTACATCCAACAGGCGACCCACATTTGTCAAGAAAAACAGGAAAACATTTTCCCTCCGTTACACAGTTTCTCACAGTTTTTCTTCCTTTTCAGTTTGAGCTTCAGCAAAAAAGTTGTTACCCACATTTTCCCCGGATGTGTGTATAAGCACATGGTAGATGGTACCGCACACATGTCAAACTAATTAAAGCTTTTTGTAGCTTTTATTTCTTTTTCGGTTCCCCGTCTTACGACTAAGTAGGCACAATATCCACTGGGTCGTCGACTTTAGTGGAAACGTCTTTAGCGCTGCTAGAAAATGTCCTTTCAGAAAGGAGCGATGGAAAATTACATAATGGTTTTTTAACCGTAATGGTTTTCAATTTATCTTCGTTTAAGTGTATATTTTGCTGTGGAGGCCTCGATTGAGCAATTGTGCTCAATTAACTAGCAACAAATCCCTGTCGGAGGAGTTTAGTACCTACTTCATCCTCTAAAAAAAAAAGCCTCATTCATGCACGAAGCAGGCGAAAACGGAATTATGTGTGACTTGAAAAGTTGGCGGCCCGTTTACTGGATTACGTAAATTTCATTCAGCAAAAGGCATTTGCTTATCAGGATAATTTACCAGGCACACACACAACTACACACAAACACAGTGTGAGAATAAAATGTGCTCTAAGCAGTAATCGTAATTTTAAGTTCCTAGTGTCATAAGCCGTTCCCTGCAAATATTCGCCCAACCCCCAACCTCCAGGACTGTTTAAATCACGTGCGCCCTCAAGGCCGCAATGCGTACTTTCACATTCGGTGAGCGTATGTATGTAGGTATGTATTCGCGGGAATTACTGATGAAAATTACTGGGTTTTGCACAATTTTGTTGACACAACAAAGTTTACTGGAAACTTGGTCCTGTTTCGGTGGAAGGTATGGTGCTTCGTTATTTTTTTTTTTTTTAAATTCCATTCCTGTGGTGGTACATACATACATAAGTGTTTCTCGGGGAAAGAGTAACGTACGTCTTTGAAAGTTGATTAAGGATTCGTTGGCATGAAATTTATGCAATTATAATGAGGTATGTACACAGTTCCGGTTTCATTTTGTTCCTTCGATTCTCCTTCAAATCGACCTTTTTATGTAGGCACGTTTGACAGTTCATTTTTTTTCTTTTTGGGAATGGGTAAGCTTAGCAACCTGTGAATGTGAGGTCCTGTATTATTGGCACTTTATTTGCTCCATAATTCCTTTATCTAAGGAAGGTATAAAAGTGCAGATATCAGTATTTGTGACCATGACACACATAACATTGTGTCGAATAAAAGTTATTTTTTTTTCCTTCTTTTTGTTCGTTGATCCTTTAGTCGTCGTCCTATTTGTTGGCTAAGAAGAGCTTTGTTGGCTTAGGCTGAAGGAGTGAGACTTTGTTGTTTACTGAAGGTTGCATGAATGCCATTGTGCTGGGAATTCTTTCATTCGGGGAATATTCTTTTTTATTTCCATAAAGTTCAATTATTTATGACGATGAAGGAAGGTAGGAAGATGTAATCCCTGAGGACATACAGCTATAGAAAGATACTCGTTTTGATATATGCTGTAATTTGGAAGGGCAAAATGTTTTTGCTGGTGGATTGTACTCGTTTCTTTTTTTTTTTTTTTGGTTGAAAAGGGCTATTTTCCTTAAATGCTGAATATTTTTCAAGGAGAAAAAATGCTCAGGTTCCCTGAAAAGAACATTAAATTGATAACTTAAGGATTTTTTTATTAAATTCGAGGGAGGAGGAATGTGTCGAGGGAATTCGTGGGAATTTTTTGATTTCGTGAGAAGTGACACTTTATAATAATTTACTTGTTCATCCTAAGACAAGGAATCTTTTTATTCCTATCAATTTGCGGACATTTTTTTATTTTAGGCAAATTTTTTGTTTTTTCAGAAATTCGATGTTTGGAAAAATGTGGGAAAGAAGTTAAATAGTCTGGTACGCGTCTAGTACTTTTCTCAAGGTTCAACAACGGGTCTATCCTGGTTGCCAGGATAAATAATTTTAAAATATGTATAATTTCCATCATTGGCTTTTCAGTAAACTTTTGGCGACAGAATAGCATTCATTACAAGTCGTGCTTTGTATGAAATATATAAAAAAGTAGGTCGAGCATGTGCGGCAATGACTCAAAAAGGACTACGACTGGTGACGCGAATTCTAGTCTTAGTAATTACCTGAACGACCGGACGGGATTGTCCTAATTTTTATTTTTAGACCTAAGTTTATCACGTTTCTCAAGACGCCTTGTTCGAAAGGACAATGTGTCCTTTTTTACCAAAATCTGTTGATCAAAGTAGGTCATGCTTTTGTACAGAATTTCAATCTGGGAGTGATCAAATCCTATTCAACATAATATGTGCTTATATCAAGGTCCACTTTTCTTACAGCAACATAAGCTAAATACACTATCTAAAGTTCGATTTGCAGCGATATCAAACAGCCCTACTGGACAAATGTTCAAGTGTCAAATCATTTGACGGCCCTTGTGAACGCTTGTAGTTAAGTGTGTCCCAATATGAGCGCGCGCCATTTTTTTATAAGGTTGGTAACCTTAACAAAATTCGTATGTATGACATCTGTCAACGTTGCGATTAGTAAATATACGCGAAAGGATAACGCGTTATTATTATTCAATGTCTTCATAAAGTTTTGCTGCAACAGTTTGTAAACTTCGTGGAATTTTCGGCCCAAGTAATCCTCCAAATGAGTCATCAATTCGAAGATTAATTAAAAAGTTTTCGGAGATTTTAGGTTCTATTGTTAATAACCCACGAGACCTCGGAGGGGACGTTCACTCGAAAACATAGCTGCAGTGAGAGAAATTGTAACTTAATCCCCAGGGATAGTAATTCGTCATCGTTCACAAGAACTAGGCGTTTCAAGAAGCACCTTACAGCGAATTCTCGAGAAAAATCTGCACCTGTATGGGTACAAGATTTACCTGACTCCCAGCACTCAACCCAGCGTACCATTTTAAGCGAAGAAAATTGTTCATTGATCGATAGAATATCAGTTAGTGGACTACAATAAGTATGTACCAAATTTCTTAACCCAATGGCTACGTAAATAACTAAAATTGTTGAATTTGGTGTACGGTTGGTTGGAGTACTTGGGGCGTACTTCTTTTAAAATACGGTTACAATGATGGTTTGCACTACAAGATGATGACAACTTGTTTCTTTTGATCAAAATAATTGACCAAATTGATATAGAAGGCATTTGGATCCATCGGGACGACCTGTAACCATATGCGTGAAACAAATGAGTTGCTGCGAGAAAAATGTCCAGGTCCTGCAAGCTCATGAAATACGGATAAGAATTGGGTCGAAAGATCGTGAGACCCGATTACCGATTGATATCTTTGAGATTTTCTGAAGTCGCATGTATGTATATGCCAATGTACTACAACCAATTCCTGGGTTAAGGCGTTTTGACACTATGGGGCCATAAGTATGCAAAGACGTGATTGAAAATTTCAGCAAAAGAACACGAGCAAGGGGCCTAAAGTGCACACCTATGTTAGTCTAAATATAGCTCATGGAGAACCATTTAAAAATCACTGTGAACATTTCAGGAACCATTGGACCGGGCTTTTGCGACCATTCGTGTTGTGCGCGTTATATTTCTTCGCATAATTGGAAGAGACCTACAATTTAAAGCCATATACGGAAGGGCGTTTTTTTTTCACATGACATTTTTTACTCTCATACATTTGTCAGAAAATCACGAGAGGTGGGACCTTGAAATAACTTGTTGGTGTTTTCTAGGATTTAGACTTTAAACCTCCCGCTCAGTTGTCCAACGTTAGCCTAGGTTGGGGAAGATGTGCACTTCAACAGATGCTTTCACAGAGTCTTATTTGCCCATTATGATTCTCCTCCTCCGATCGGAAAGTATCCTGTCAGTACCCTTATGATGATGCGGATTTCCTTTTCCCTTATATAGCTAATAAGTTTTATGTGCTACCGTTATTCAATTGTGGCCATAGGCTACGGAATATAACACAATCACCACTCGGTAGCCAAGAGGCGTTCGTTAGTTCTCCCCTCTTATCTTCCTATTTATCTTCCTTTTAACTACGCTTATAGGGATATCTTTTTGCATGTGCGTAAATTCTGTGCCTAACTCGGATCCTTTTCTGGCTAGTTTATCTGGTATCCCTTCTATATTACTATGTTCGGGCTCAGGTCACGCCAGGGCAAATGCAATCACAGCCAACAAGCACAACAAAGAAACGAATAAAATCTGAGTTTTTCCAACTACTACACCAAAAAAAGGAGTTACTGCTAGGAACTACAATCGACCGTATAGAGTCTGAGTGCAGAGTTTGTTCAGGACTTGTAATGGATTTATTTTCAGTGCAATGATTGTCATCGCTGCTCTATCGGTGGCGAATATTTCAGCTTGAAATACGCTTCATTCGTCTGGGACTTTGTATGCAACGTTAATTTGTAGAGATTTATAGAATATTCCTGCTCCGGTTCTTGTTCCCATTTTAGACCCATCTGTGTAGAATTGGAGGTCTTGTTAATTTATTAATGAGTTAGATTTCCATTTTTGTCTTTTGGGAATAATAATGGATTTTTTTTTTTATTGAAGCCTTGATATTGAATAAGGGAGTTTGAGTACTTGTTGGGGTCGGTAATACCGTCTCTGTTGAGTATAGATGCGTGATCATAAGAACGTTGTTTCCAAAGGCCGGATTCTTTCAACCGGACTTCGTTTTTGCCTGTAAGTCCTTCTGCCTTGCTTTTCAATTTTCTTGGTGGCTCTTTAATATGATTCACTATGCAATCTTCGTGATTATTAATACCCGAAACAAGGTCCTTGTGCGAAGCAGGAACTCGTTATTTGTCGAATTTCAAACTATGTAGAGCAGTGGCGACTGCCGGTTCTGCCAATGATTTTAAGTTATCCACACAAACCGAAGTAGCCCTAGAAATACTGAATAAGTGCCATTTAACTTAGACTCTTTGTTTGCTTTTGCATATAGTGTATCGTTATGACGTAAGATATTGTCTGTCTACGTGAACGTTCAACCATATTTGACAAAATTTGAATATTATATTGACGATCGATAACGTGCCGTATATTGTCAACTGAAACTAAAATTTGAACTAAAATCTTGCAGTCTGTACAAAGTAACCTATCTGACGAGGAAGAACTGCATTCAGCGTATAGTAAGGCTAGGGTCTGGCATGGTAGATAAACACAATTGCTTTGGTATGGGGTGTTTTTGTTTTCTATTCTAGAGGGATTCCGAGAAAATAGGGACAGATGTGCTACTCAATGGCGTGCAGCAATTCAATATCTCAACATCTGTGTTTGTACGTAACTGATGCCAACTTGTTTGTTTAGCCACGATTCCCCAGAAAGTAGCGTTCTCTAAACAAACACTAGGGGAAAGCACAATTGATTCTAACATTCTGGCCAATTACAGATAAAAATGGCAACCTAATAGAAAGCCAGCATTCTTATTGAAAACATACACCCTATGATGGTAGATTAAGAGTAGCCCTTAGCCACAAAACTACAAGGTCAGAATGAAATCAAAGCAATTTGTTGTGCTCATTGAACACACTAATGCGGAACCGTAATGCCTCAGGCTGTACATCAAAAACTAATCTAACATACTCGTAATCGTATAATCGTAGGGTTCTTGAACTCGGATTTCGATTATACAAATGTACTCCTACAGTAAAATACCAAATATTAATCACGATGAATAAGAAACCACCCACTCCTTTATGAACATGTGCAATGCATACATCATAATGATTAATGATATCCAAAATGTATCCCTAAACTGCTCACTTTAGTACACATTATGTGGATACTTCATTCAACTTTTTGTGTATCCAAGTTACATCGAGTTTACATTTAAAAACTGATTGTAATCCTGACTACATGGTTTCTAATAAAACTTTTAGCCTCATAAGGATATATTTTTGATTTTGAAAGTTTGCTAACACAGCATCTATTTGCGGACTTTCAGTGCCCAAAGTAATATTTGCTAAGTATGGACAAAGTTAGATATTAGTCTTTGGATGTATCGTGTTCACTTTGCTATGCATATTCATGGTTATTGTTGTTTATTCAGGATTTTGTTGGTTAGGGACAAGTAAACATGGTAAGACCATATGGGATGTAAGAGTCTATTGAATTTTGTTACTTTTATAGAAATTATATAAATTTTTCCTAAAAAGGGCAAGGTTCGGATTATACTCAAGGGACCATGTTGAAAACGCACTTCAGCGACAAATGCCATGAAAGGCATGAATAAGTTTGCTCAATGGGTGGTTGTAATTTACTGACAGTTATATGACAGGTGTACGACATGTGAAACTAAAGATAAATTAAACAAAATAGAACTAAATACAGGGCCAGGGGTTCTTTAAGTTTCTCTAAATTTAAAAAAATAGTCTTAAAAGCACTGCTCCCGGGGGTATGTCAGATCCATATTATCAGATTGGTGTAATCGTCTGTTGACAGATTTTGGAAAAAATGTACACATAACCCTATTACGTTTGAAAATAAAACATCCGAAATCAGGATTTGCAGGAAGCTTCCTGGCAACTGAAAGAGTATGAAAATGGTAAATCTACAGAATGTTACGTCTGAAAACATCCTGAAACCTGAACTGAGATTTGCGGGAAGCTTCCTGGTGGTATCATTGTTCTCTTCCGTTCTATGCACAGGGTTCCAAAATTAAAAGAGGGGTTAAAGCTAATTCTGTCTGAATAGCTCATTCCACCACCCAGATCATTGGAGCTTATTTAAGGTTAAATAAAGGCGATTGTGAATATTAAGTTCTAACTGCACTTTAAAGCTTTCATAGGTAATTAAGTGTCAATTTCATTTTTTAAATTGTGTTTGAATCCTAGGTGGTGGACTAAGACATTCCGCGAAATCGCAAAACTGACGAGCTCACCACTGAAGAGTCGTTCATCAAAGCTTGACGGGCTTCAGTCCTTAAAGTTTTCTTTGTGAATGGTAATATTATTTAGCAGGGTTAACATGTAGCCCCGCTGTATGTCACCATCCTTAAGTTGCATGAAATTCTTTTTGTATGCTGCAAAGGGTTTCCTCAAAACTCCGTCTCGAAATGTGAGTATGTCGTCAGCCTAGTTTTGACATTTGATGCCGAGATTTTTTAAACGAGAAGGGGCTTTATCGATGAAGATCTTGGATGATCCGGAGTTACCACAATGTAGCCAAGGATCTGCCATCTGGTGTGGGCAAAGGCTAGACAATAACAGAGAAAATGTTCCGCTGTAACATCATTTTCCTCATAACCAGCACAGGTGGCTGTGTTGCTTAAACCTAGTATGTTGAGGTGCTTGGCAAAAGCGAAGTTGCCTATAAGGATACCTACAACTGGTCTGTCAGTCATTTCTCTTGAGGGAAAGTATACACTTCGCCTGTTTGCATGCAGCAGAGACATGCTACCGGCTTTTGAGTTCTCTAGAAATCCATTTTTTAATTTAGCTACTAATCACAGAAGCAGGAAAACCCAGCTCTGGTTAGAGTACTGAGAAATCTTTCTCCGAATATTGAATATCGCGTTTTCTTCCATTCTACTGGGACTTGACGTCCAAACAAATTTAGTCTTCCGACCAGATTCAAAAAGATCTTGAATTCGTATTCTATTTTGGAAGTGGTAAAAGTTTTAAGCTGCGCCTTGAAGCTTGGCTATCAGTGTAAGCGCATATGCTCCTTCCATTAGGACTGTGCAGAATTTAGCTTGAAAGTCACTTGCACCTGACCCCCGCTTAGTTTTGGGGCCCGTGAGGATACAATGGGATTCTTTTCTCAGAGTCTGGCTAAAGGCATGCCAGTGCCAGTTGAAAGTTGCCTCTTTAAGTTCCGGTGTCATTGCATCAGAGGGAAAATTCATCGGACTCCAGTCGGAGGATATTTCTCGAATAAGAACATCGAAACTCCAGTGCAAATGGTATAAAATGTTTACTAGGCGAGAGATGGCTTTCAGTGTTCTGTCCGTGATGTTTTTTTTTTTAGATAGAACCCTTGCCCAAGTGGCAGACACTGCGACCTAAAAGATCTATTGTATCATAAGGGTTTGGTTAGTCTAAGAGACGTACTACCTCCC
This sequence comes from Blera fallax, assembly GCA_946965025.1. NCBI lineage: Eukaryota > Metazoa > Arthropoda > Insecta > Diptera > Syrphidae > Blera > Blera fallax. The sequence continues at coordinate 98,292,856 of OX337244.1, forward strand.
TAATGAAGGATAGTATGTCCTTAGTAGCAGAATTTCTCAATTCCGCTGGCGTACATATTTTTTTTATAGAAAATACGTCTCCTTAACCAATGTAATGCTGGGAAATTGCAGAGAATGTGTTCGGATGATTCGTCCTCCTCCGAGCAGAACCTACATTCCATCTCGGAGCTCAGGTTAAGTTTGTTAAGGTGGTATCTCAAGCCACAGTGGTCCATGAGAAAGCCCACTAGCTTCCTGATACTTTCCTTATTAAGGTTAAGTATATCCTTATAGGAGTAGGGTTTGATTAGTAAATGGGATTGTCTCAACTCTGGGACAATTTCCCAGTGGTCCAGGCGAAGCCTGTGCTCTCAGTTACCAATCAGCGCTGTGGCGAAAGACCAGTTGATGCCACAGTAAGGTTCAGGTCCTATGAACGCAGATTCTGAGCCAGCCCTAGCTAGTTCATCTGCTAACTCGTTGCCTACAATCCCTGGATGGCCAGGGACCCATCCAAGTTTTACCTTGTTTAGTCTCGGCAGGGATTGCAGTGCATCGTAGCAGCTTTTAACTGATATGGAGTGGGACACATTCCCATCGGTATTGAGCCTTTGGTGTTGGGTCCAAAGACACCAGCTCCAACTCCAAATTCCATTTTCGATCCGTCTGTGAACCAAACCAGACCTCTAGGGTCTAATGCCGGAACACCATTAAACCAATTTGCACGGTCTAATATTTCTACCTCAACTAACCTACCGAAACAGTACTCCTTGACCATGGTGTCGGGGATAGTGCAAAACATGTGTCTTTTGGGGATTGAGTCAAGAATTGTCAGTTGTCCCACATGGTCACCTGATTTATACCTGTATTCTATCTGCAACTTGATTGCATACCTGTCTTCCTAATGAAGATATGAAGGGGTGAAAGCCCAGCGATTGCTTCTAAAGCTGTCCGTGATGTAAATATGGATGAATTGGGTAGGGGCGATATTTCAACGCGGCATCTAGAGCAAGACCAGGCATGGTAGATGAGCCTTTTTTTCTGAGTTTAGTAAAAGAAGCAGTGACACGTGCTTACAAGAAGTCTTATTTCATTAAATAACTAATGCGTATGCGACGATTTGTTTTGCCGAAAATTTGTATATTATTAAGGAGTTCATCTCTACAAGCAGACACCACATTAAAGGGGATAAAACAGTCCTTGCGGACATCCTCTTACTGTATTGTATGAACTGTTTTTCTTACCTTACATTTCCAAATTTATAGAGTTTCCCTGTACTAAAAGTAGTGGTACAAAGTCTTTATTACGGCGAAACTTCTTGATCTTTCTGCGAAGTATTCACGAAAACCATACTAAAACAAAAGAAACTATTAAATAAGGACTCTGTTAGAATTGCCTTATTGTTTAGGGGGAGAGTGTTAACCTAAACAGATTTTTGAAAAGCTATTTATGTAGTTAATTGCTCACTTTTATTTTCAAAACTAAGGAACCACTCTATTTGTTCATTAATTCCGCTGAAATTTATATTATGCATTTTGTTAAAAGAAAGGCAGCAATAAATGAATTGTAAGATGCCACAAGGCTCTACACTTGGCCCCGTACTACTCTTACGTGCATACACTCACTGTCACATAAAACCACCCACCCTTCATCAGAGGCAGTATCCTTTTTGCATACCAAAATTGGCATGTTATTGTATTATTCACACACCAAATTATTTGTGTTGTATAAGAAAATCCTAAGACATTTAAGACGTATAAATAATCAAATTACATAGAAACAAAGGCGTGAAACTTGAGAGTGCGCCTGTGAGGTGAATATTTATTTTCCCCAAAACATCTAATATACTCGTAAGGACTTCCACATTTACAGATGCCTGTTACCTGACTGTAATAAGAAACTTAGTAATAAGAAATTCTAACTGAAAGCTTTTGTTTTCAAATAAGGACACGAGAAGGATTCTATAACGTTACGACTTTGTTCAACCCCTAGCAAGGATAGTGAGAATTTATGCGATATCAAATCAACATCTTCGCTCTAAGTGAAATGTAAGTGTTCCATGTTTGATAGAACGGGTGTCATTTGATATCAGAGAGCACTGCTTTGCTACTCTCTGTTTTACCAGGCAAAAGTCCTTCAAAAAGTCCCAGTGCGTGGCGGCGGTTAGGGAAACGGAACGTAAAGCAAAAAAGAAATGGCTGGGAAGCTACTAAGTGGAACTAATTTTCGTAGAAAGTGGGAGTGAGTGTGTTAGAAAAAGTTTTCTCTCATAGATTCGCAGACGTTTTTGTCTACAGATTTTGACCATTTTCACATATATTATTGGGAAAGACTGCAACGAATTTCATCATTCTGCCTAGATATTTATGTACATATCGAATCTGCTTTAAACCAAAACAAACTAGCATTCATTTAAAAAAAAAACGTGCATTTGCTTACACAACTGAAATTTTTTGGTAAACAAATGGAAAAAAGGCAGCTAACAAAATTTAAGTGACGCGATAACTTGCCAGGAACGCTGCCTTATGTTGCAACTGGTATAAACCATACAATAGCACACAAAGTTCTCGTCGAAATTAACACTTTTTGAGTAGTTTATATTCATATTATTCTTAAGCCCCTAATAAGGCAAAGCCTAATAAGTGTGAGCGGCGTTGTGGATTGGGACTGTAAGTTCCTTCCATTTGTGGGATAAAAGATCTGATAGAAGCAGCTCTAGTCAAGTGCGTCTTGGGTATCAATCCGCGGAAAACAGAGCTAGTGGTCTTCACAAGAAAGCCAAGATTCCGCAGACCAATCCCTCAAAATTAAATGGGATACAACTCAGTTTCTCTGATCATGCTAAGTACCTACATAGGTCTGGTACTGGATAGGAAGTTGAACTGGCAAATGAATGCGTAAGAACGCGCCATGAAATTAGCTGCCGCACTATACTCCTGCAAAAAGGCATCAAGTACTGCGAGTGAGAGAGTCATCCCAATGGAAATCTTGTAACTTCAAGGTACGCCCTAAACTCTAAGCCTAAATGGCATTAAAATAGGAGTCACGACTGAGTAACACCGGCCCTAAACTTCAATATCAAATTCTGATTCAGAATTCCCAACCGACAGCAATGAAAAGGGTATGCAACTCCAAATGATAACCATGCGCTGGAAATCTATATCGACGGGTCTAAGACAGGCGATGGTGTAGGGGCTAATATATTTTCGATCACCCAAAACGTAAACCAGTCTTTTAGAGTACCGGATCACTGCACTGTGTTCCAACAGAAGTCTTGACTATTCGTAATACTGCTAAATGGCTGTCGATGAGTTGGAGTTGGATCACGCAATTTAGAACGTTAGCTAAACAGCCATAAGGAATAAAATTTAAAGTTAGGCACTGTCGCGTATCTCTGAATGAGGTAAAAGTCCAATCACATACAAGCAACCTCCAATCTAATTGACTTTTTTGCCATTAATCCCCACTTTCGAAAAGATGTTCGAAACAGACGAGAAGCAGATCTGGGGATAGTAAGAGATCACTACGAGGATCTCATGGTAGCTACTGTCGAACTACGTATTGTTGCTGTTCAAAGGTCCCAAGACAATATAGGAATGTCCAGGTTCAACATCTGTAGACTAAGCGATCCCTTAGTGCACCAATAATTAAGTGACCATCTTTCACAACATCTAGAAACAACAGGCTGAAAACTAGCACTGCTCGAAATGAGCTCATCAGCTAAAGTATGCATTGCTGGACAACTGATAGAGAGAGTAGAGACTTTCTTGGGAGTATTGTCTCAATGGATGGTGAAACCGAACTGGATATCACCAACCGGATCGGAAAGCAAAGTCTGCGTTCGGAATGTTTTGTTAAAATATGACGAAGTAATGCAATTATTAAGGTAATACCAAGCTTCAACTGATCTACTCTACCAATGGATGCAACACCTGGAGAGTCACAACTATCCCGAGATGCAAATGATCATTAACAGCTGCCTACGCAACATCTTGAGGATTTCTGGACCACCCTTACCTCTAAAAAACATATTTACCATAGAACGCGTCAGCAACTTATAACCACTCACCAAGGGTGGCAGTGGATTGGTCACACGTACCGAAAAGGTGACAGTTCCATAGCTAACCAGGCGATGCCATGCAACACGCTAACTCAGGATGGGATAATATGTGGCGGCCTAAAGGGAGCCTAGCGCATGTCAGTCGAGAAGGAGGCTCGATAATTGGGGAAGAGTTGGGGACAGCTGATACATACATATTAAGTAAAACCACGCACAATGACGCATAGGCTTCGTAGAGGCCCACAGGGGTACACAGGACATAAGTAAATATGGTGTGGAGACGAGTAAGAGGAAAAAAGGAATTAGTGCAAGTGTGCGGTCCAATCATTCGTATCTACTAATAGCCGGTGAACGAAGAGAATGTCAGCAATTTGTCGACTTTTAACTAGAGTTTGTAGATTGACAAGTCTTAGCCGATTTTCATAAGCAGGCAAATTATTTCTGTCAGCCCATTAACACCTCTAACGCATTAGTATCTTCAAAAAAAGAAACTGCTACTCGAAGTTCCTTCTACCACTTGAGGCCTTACACATTGGTTACAAAATTGTCTTCATTTTGGTTGGAAGACATGTGCCCAACTGAAGCCAAAAAATGAGTATTGGTTCAGGCTTTACAAACTTAGCATCTCCTCCACTTAACACAATGGGATTGGGATGATAAGAAGGGCTATATTAACCACTCCGCATTCCTTTTTGGAGTTTCCTTGTGCATCACGGAATTTAGAGCAGTAGTAATTTTGCGGCTCATTTTCTTATACCGCTTTCTAAAGTCATAGAAACTCGCCCAAACCGGTATAGCGCTTCTAAAAGCACTGTAATTTCCATGTGTCTATCACGACTTCAAGTCCTCATATGACAACACTTATAGAGACGAGCTATACAGAGAAATGTCCTTGCCAAACTGTTCGCTTTTACAGGATGACGATGGGCAATGCACACTACTCAAGGTCGATAGAGAACTCACTGAAACCTTTGATGTTAAAAAAGGATTTAAACAAAGCAACGCGCTGTCAAGCGATTTCTTTAAATCGTTCTTGAAATCCCTCGTGCAAACACCAGAACCACAATCTTTCAAAAGTCCGTCCATTTGCTCGCATACGATTTTGACATAATCGGAAGAACACAGCGTGAAGTCAGTGGCGTTTTCGTGAGTAGGGAGATGAAAGCGGCGAAAATGGGTTTAACGATCAATGAGGGCAAGTACATATATGCTGTCAACAACGTCAAGCAAATCGTTCAATATTCCAGTGGGGGAATAAGATTTTTTTTTAAAAATATTGAATTTTCCATTATTTTAAAAGATAAGAAATTTAAAAATGCATTACAATCTAGAAGCTCATAAATGTTTTACTACTCTCCGGCTCGGAGCCTTATAAATTTATTCACATTTTAATTACCAGTTCACGATGCAATCTTCTTCAACGATAAACGATTTCAGTTCAAACTTAGGGTCTTAAACGATAGATTAGGTTAAATTTCCATAATTTTTTTTTATTACTGTCGTTATATTATAATTGCTTTCAAATTCACACGGCAAACACATGTCCATTTGGAACATACACCCGCCACAAAATAACTCAATTAAAAATAATTCGTTTTATCCGCACAGACGACATTATTGTGTCAATTCGAAAATTTAGCTTCGAAACCCGAGAAACACTTGCTCCTTTCAAATTCAGATATTAACTGCAAATATTTACACTCTGTACTATCTTATTTTTGCACCTTGTTTCTAGATAAAAATGGGGACAAAATGTCCTGGGATAAAATTTGAGGGTCAAGTGCTGGTATTTTACGCGTCCCTAAGGTGTTTCGTTTTTTATGGCATAAAATAAAATTTACCATTCCATTGTTGAAGGTCCTATGTTTTGGTGAATCTACCTTCATTATCCCTCTATGAAACATTTCGAATTAAAATTAATATACCCTCTGGGATAGGGTAGGATGTGGCAGAAAAAAAAAACACCTAAACGTCTGCAACTTATTCGATGTTAACGACCTTTACACACCCGTATTCCGTCATAAGTCTCAGGCCATATTCACACAGATTCGACGAATTGCTTGACATTTGTGATAGTTTCGATGTAAACATTGACACTTATATACTTCATGTTTAAATTACTTGAGCTTAAGAGATTTTTTATTTTTTTTTTATTTATGTCAAGGTGGAGAATTATATTCAAAATAAACTCCTAAAAACCGCCTACGCGAACAACTTGATACACGAAACTAAATTCACAGCTGCGACTAAAACACCTGTCGGAATATGAGCCAGCAGACTATATGGTTCCGTGTATAACGCACGTGAATCTGCAAAATACAAAATATGATCGACACTTGGTCTCTATAAATTGGATGTACTGAGAGTATTCGATGAAACCGCTTATAGAATGGAGAGAATACGTAGACAATCAATAAATTTCGATTGGAAATTTATTACCTGAAATGACGACCAGAAATGACTTATGGGAAACAGCTTGCGTTTATCTATTCACATTTCTTTTGAGCGGTTTTGAAAATTGTTATAAAAAAGACGATAAAGGTGAGGTGAGATATATTTGAAATATTCAGTTGAATGAAGTGAAGTGATTCGTAATTGAATTGTGTAATTTGATTTAAGGCGACGTCGGAAAGTGAATTAGGGCGGCCATTAAAACTACAGTCTTTTAAGTCAAACACATTCCCTTTCCTCGATTGCTGACTAGATAAATTTTGTACTGAGATTCAGATTTTCAGATTCAGATCTGCCAACCGGTTCGACCAACGACCGGACAGTAACCTTCCTCCCATGCAGCGCATATGATTTTGTCGCTTAAACTTAACACGTAAGGTTCTTGTAAGAAGATCTACAAGTCGTCTGCAGTCAATTTTCTTGAGGAACAGAATATACATAAGTCGCGGATTTATGCAGATATCCGCCCGTATACACTTGTGCGCGCCGTGGCTCAAGTGGTTAGTAGTAGTTCGAGGTTCGAGTCCCAGAAAACATCTAAAAGTTTTTCACGGTCCCACCTCTCGCGAATGTCTGACAAACGTCCGAGAGTACGGACTGTCATGAGAAAGCTTTTCGATTTGCCTTTCGGATATGGCACTAAAGGGACCTACAGTTTCACACATTTGTGTGAAAAAATATAACACGCACAACACGAATGGTCGCGAGAAGCTAGGCCCTGGACCGGACCACATACGGTCTGTTATTTGTATTTGTATTTGTGTACACTTGGTCACTCTGCATTGAGCAGACCCATGCCACCGGATATTGTGATCATGAGAAACGCATTTGTGGATGGTACCACTAATCTTAGATGCAGCACACCCCTGCCTTGTTCAGGTTCCGAGAAAACTCCTCTGAGCAATGTTTTGCAAGTTCATTGAAAATTCCCTGGATTCCAGTGTAATCTGGTACTCAGACAGACAACGGGGCTGGAACTAGTGGATCAAAAAACTGAAGCGATCCTTATAAGCAGTCGTAAAAAAATTGAACACCTCATATAGCAGGTCGGTGAGTACACCATCGACTCGGAGCCCTACATTAAATACCTGGGAGTGCTGATAGACCACAGACTCCACTAATGCCAAATATACGGGACTGAGGACCTCACGCAGTTCCTGTCGGGGCATGGATGTCTCCAAAAGTATGCTCAAAAATACAAGCACGTGGATGACCCATACTGCCAGCATTGTGAAGGTAAGCCACAGATTGCGGAACATATGCTGATGGGAAGCCAGAGGTACTCAAAGGCTAGAAGTGTCTTCGAAAAGGAAATTGACACCAAGAAGCATAATAGTGCTCATGCTGACGTCGAGCAAAGCGTGAAGACGGATACTGCAAGCGAAGTAATCACTAGAATAACGGGCAGCGAGAATTGCAAGAAACGAAGAAACTGCTAGCTCCTGCGAAGGAATGCCCTGACTGGCGCGGCGGTGCCACAGAGGGTGAACAAGACGTAGTAATAGGATGTTTCTTTTTTCTAGCCATACAGTACAGTAGCATGAAGTCGGGCGTAACTTCTAGTTCAGACTACGGAGTACTCATAGAGGTCATACTCTGTAGTCAAGCCATAGTTTCGTGTCTGTGCAAGATGTGCCATGGACTTTTAACTACTCTTATGTAGCTTAGAAACCTCCGCAATCGAACTAAGTAAAATTTTGAATTTAAGTCAAGTCAAATAAGAAGGTGCGTAAGCCTGCTAAAAGAAACAATGGTGTGGATTTCTATCTTATGAAATAGGTGTTTCATCTGTTTTTTTTTAATGTGAATTATTTAGACTCTGGCAACACTAACGTGCTTAAAATGGTAGCAAAATGTACTATCAAGCGTCTGTGATAAGCAACGGGTCAGTTCATACTTGAACAATGTTGAGAAATATTAAAAAATTATTTCAAAAATGGGCACTGCCCATGATAATTCCTGTAGAAGCTTTATAGGCAAGGAGGAGGAAGAGAACGAAAACACATTCTATGCAACTGTCCCGTGCTATACACTCTTAGAAAGAAAACTCTAGGCAGCAATACTTCTTCCATGACCAGAAGTCAGGTCAAACTGGTTACATTAACCAATTCTATCACGTTAACTGTATTCTCTCCTATCACGTCTTATTAGAAGACGTTTCAAGGACGTAGTGTACCCATCAATTAAGTCACATAACCGCAGGGCTCTGGCATCTCTTTTAATCATAATGGACCTAATCTTTGGTCTAAGTGGTTCCAAGCACTTAGCTGGAGCAGCCATGTAACGTTACATAGCCGCCTTGATGGAATCTATTTGAAACCAGTGAATGCCAAGGATGTCTCGGTGTCACGGGTGTACTGAGGACTTCTCCAAAAGTGGCGGTTCAAGCCATTCTTCACCACGTCAGCAAGCAAAGGGCTACCAGCTCTGCTCTTCGACTGAGAAACTCTAGCCTAGAGCAAAACGCTGGTCATGCCGGCATACTTATGATGCATTGCCATCTCCTAAAGGTTACCCACCGCTTGCCTATTGAAACCGACTTCAGCTTCAAACACTCTATACCGGACAGATCAAAGTGGACGTAACGAGATGTTCTGTTCAACGACTCGCTGTCAATCTTTTCGGATGGGTCCAAAACCCAGAACGGAGTTTTCTACGAAGACCTAGGCATCCGAATCTCGTTTAACCTTCCAAATCATTGCAACGTCTTTCAGGCCGAAGTCACCGCGTTCGCCAAGTCGCTGACTAGCTGGCGGTAGGTACGATATCGGGGAAAGATATGTATTACGACAGCCAGGTAGCTATCATACCGCTGCAGTCATAAGTACAGGCTACAGAGGGGGTCAAGTCGAAGTATATGATATTGCTTGCTAACTTTTATAATATCCAGGGATGTTATCGAAGATGCAATAGAGTCCCACAGCTTGCATTAAGCTAGGAAAACACTTCATCTAAGCAGCAGGCGACTTAATCTGGTAGTCGGGTTGCACACCGGGCATATCAGCTTGAACAACCAGACCTGCATACTGCGACTAGTGAAGAGAAACACCTGACTTAGCTATGAGAGAAAGGCGTAGAGCTTCGGTCACTTTTTTGTGACTTTTAAGGTGGCCATCGTGTAGTAGATAGTATGGCCAGTGTAAGTTCAAACCCCGCTGAGGGAGCGCTAATCACAGCCACCAAGCGCAACAGAGAAACGAATAAAATCTGACTTTCTCCAACTACAACACCAAAAAAGGATTTGCTGCCTGGTAGTGCAATGGAGCGTATAGAGTTTGAATACGTCTGGGACTTGGTTGCTCTTTATTCGCAAAAAAGAAAAAAAATGTGTGACTATAACAGGGGTAAAAAGGACCAAACACTTGTGACTACATTCCCTTTACATCCTTTACACCTTCCACAGCCTTCTGTAACTAGACAGCTTTTCAACACAAGAAAATACAACTTTTTCAAAAGACTGGTTGTTTGTTTTGAGCTTTAACACCAGAGTAAATGTTCTTATGCGTACAAACTCGAAAGAGTTAATGACAAGGGTGATAACTTCAGCGGTTGGCAGAACCTCACTTAAACAAGATGAATTAAGAACAGGTCAACTCTGAAACAATCAAAAATTGTATGAGCCGTGGGCACAAATATGGATACCGTACTTCAGTGGTTAGTGCAATGGATTCGAGCTTTGAATCATTGAAAACACTAACAAATTTTTCACTGTCCCACCTCTCGCAAAAGTGGAAATGTCATGAAAAAGCTTTTCAATTCCACCTTTCGAAAGTCTGGGTCCCTCCCATTTGTGGGAAAAATATACCGCGCACCATGCGGTCTGTAAAACCAAAATGTGGATGCAGTTCAATACCTAAGGCGCGATATAAGCGAATGCTTATTCGAATGCTGGGCATTGGTTCGATACAGAACAAAGGAAAGAAGCAGGAAGTTTGGCAAAGGATGACACTAGTCGGGTATTAGAGCGATAGAAGAGCACTTTTTTATCATAAAATGTGCACAAAATTGCTCGAAGACCATTAATTGCAAATGCACCACAACTCATACTGACCGATTCGTTAACTGTCAATGTGACATAGTAGCTGTCATCTAACCTCAGTATTTAATTATGGACAAAATACGAATTTTAAATTGTTTTTTTTTTGTATTTCTATTTAAATAAAAACTTGACTTTGCTCTTAGAACCATGCCGATGCCTTACTCCAAAACTCAAGTCATTTGACAGATGTCACTCAATGACAAAAGAACAAAATAATTTAATCTGGAAATTTTCTGCTCTAAATATTCATAATAAATCTCACATCACATCCTTTTCTAAAATGCGTAACAAGACTGAAAAACAAAACCTCTTACGTCACACAACTTCGCAGCGTAGCGTGTGCAGAAATTCTTCATCATAAAAATGAATTTTTTAAATGCAAACTAATTTTACCTGACCTCCCTCACATTCAATTTAAATGACAAACAGATGGGGATGACAACGAAACAATGGTTCTTACCCTTTGTATGCATAACTGATGCATTTTAAGCTTTTTATGTGTCAACGAATAACAAAAGAAGGACATCTGCTGGTGATACTGGTCTTCTGCAAGGGCTTTCCACTTCAACACACAGGGATAAATTACTTTTTAAATACTTAATGCTATTTAATAATTGAAGGAAAGAGCATACATCCTTCTCCTTGCCCTCTGATAAAGCACATGCATAAGAAGTACACAAATTGTCGTCCTCCATTGCCACCCGCTGATTCCGTTGTAGTGAGCGCGAAGGCATACTGTGTGATATCACGCATTTAATAAGCATGTCCTCCGAGACCAATATTCCAACAGAAGCAGCGGCAGTAGCAGCAGCAGCAGCAGCCATGAAGGATACAATAATAATGACGCAATTCTGGCTCTGGCTTTTTTACGAGTGTACCCAGAGCAATTCTACATACATACATACATACATTCAAAGTGGGCAATTTTAAAAAAAATTGAATGTCCACCCACCCAACATTTTACTGTAGACTGAATGAGGGCTCTGTCATAATAACATAACAATTTATGCGGGTGCTCCTGCCAATTTGCAGTGTTATTGTTGTGCAAATTAATAAAGTGTATCGTGTCGTCCCCCGGTCTCAGATCACATCCTGAGCACAATCCTTTCTTGAGAGCTTCCTCATCGTTGAGCAACGCTACCCGGAATAAACACTATTGATTTTATTCATTCGGTCTCTTTCTGTCTCTATGTGCGTGCGGTTGGGATTTTGTGAATGAATGAAATCCTAGCTAGGACAACAATAAAAATACACACAAAGAAAAAACAGGAAAACAGAAGACATTACATCAAAGGCTAACCAAAGGAAAATTCCAATCCCAGAAGTTTTCTGAGAGCACCACCATCACCACCATCACCATCACTACCATCAGCACCATTACTGCTATCACTACCACCACAAGCCACCCTCGCCTCCGCCTCCACAAAAAGTCCTTGAACGTAAGTAATCAAATGATTGGGCCACCCTAGTGAAGATGTCTTTTCACTTCAACACCACCAAACGAACAGAAGACGAACGGCCGAAGGACTTCTGATCCTTTATACACTCGTGTAGGTCGGAGTATCTCTCCCAATCTAATCTGTGGCAGCTCCCAAGGAGAATAAGAACAAAAAAACATATAACAGGACCTTTAGCCTCCTTCATGGGCTTCATTCTCTATTCTGCGTACTTTATTTTTTTTTTTTTCGTTTTGGTCGGAGATTTTCGTGCTGAGGTTGCTTTTTGATTGGCATCAACACAAGAATCAAATTGAATCCAACACCCAGTACAAGGAATAAAAGAAAGAACCACATCTCATTGAGATACTCGTATCTCTCTTCAGCTTCAGATATTATTCATTGAATGTCACTTTAAATTACGAGGTAATCCCAACTAGGCCATGCAAGAATGAGAAAAAAAAGATGTCTTTTTTTGTATGTACCGTCAAATCATCTTCATCCTCTGCATTGCTGCTGTAGTCCTCGCCGACGAGGTATGATGAAGCCATTTCGCTTTTGAATAGTTTCACTAACACTATTTTGCTTTTTTTTTGTACACTAATCGAGACCGCTTAACTACAGCGGCGGGCTTAAGGAACTTAAGAAAATTTGCTTTATCTATTTTTTTCCATTTCTTTTTTACTTCTCATTTTTTCTTCTACTTGAACTTCTACTTCGAACTCGATTTCGACTTTGACTTTTCCGATTTTTTATTCAGGTATCCGGAATTTTTTTTTCTTTCATTTTCCATTGCTTTCACTTTTCTTTGATTTATGTTGCTTTTCTTAATTTTTTTTTGCTTTCTTATATTCTTTTGCCAACAACACTATTGGGCTTAGGCCCGGAGCCAGCCTCCGAAAATGCTTGCAGACCACGCTTTCATCGGAAGGCAACTGATTTTGGGGAAAAGCTTCACCAGAGACACCGGCAGTGGCTGCTGCCGTGCAGGATGGCTTTCCATTTCATTTCCAAAGTTAGTTTGCTTGTGTGTGGTAGATTGTGTGGGTGTATGTAGAAAAAAAAAGCATAACTGGGATTATGTTATCCTAGGGTGTCATTGGGTTATCAGCTGTTTTGCTTTTGATGAGATACAAAGGAAAGCTTATTTTTCCTAGGACTTTGTGGCAGAGTGTTGCCATTAGGTGTTGCGCGACGTGGCTGGTTTGGTTTTGGTACTTTGGGATTAGTAAAGCTTATGCAAGGATTTTCAAGATTATTCCTTTTGGAAGGCTTGAGGTCTGCAATTTTGTATTCTGAGAATCCTCAGCATATATGTACCTAGACTAGACCAGGTAGTGAGACACTTTGCTAACCTTGACTCTGCTATTACATCTGAATAACTCTAAGAAGGCAATTGAGTAGTAAGGCCCTGTCCATAACAACTAACGAGACTCTATATAAGATTCTTTTCACTCAGTCCTACTTTACGGCGCGGAAACATGAACTTCATCGAAGGTGGATATAGAGCCCGAGTTTAGGCTGATGCCGGCGCATACTTCTACAGCATAAAGCTTAGCCTGAAAAACTCTGGGACTTTTCCGAGTGGTCTCGAGATTTTATGATTGGGTGAGAGCAGAGTCCATTTTTGATCCATGAGTATACTACACGTTTCCTTTTAGCAATGGTCCGCCAGTCGTCTATTAGTCCCGGCTATGGATCTCGATCACGAACCTCCTGCTAAAGAAAAGTAAACTTGGCATAAAGCCGGATACCGTGCTGAGCATTTATAGATTGGGCAAGTCGGATATCGGTTCAATGAGATCCATCTGATCACAGGGAGTAGTTTCGTTCGATTTTCAGAATCTTATGTGGGAGACAGACTGCTGGTATTGATACCATGGTATAGCAATACTACGTTCTATACCACATGTGTGTCACTGCAATACCACGTTAAAACCTAGTATACCATGAATAGAAAGTAGTATTGAGATTCGCAAATTTTTGGTGGTATACCACCATCTTATTGCTTGCAGCGCCACTTTCTTTCGGTTGGTGATTCTTCATAGCTTCTTTGACAATTCAAAAGCAAGCAATCACAGCGACAAATGTTTTGAAAATGAATTAAAGAGGGCAATTTTATCTGCATTGGAAACAAGGAAGTAAGAGAAGTTTAGAGGAATTATATCGGCGAGCTACGCGAAGCAAGACGCAATGTTGGAGTGTTGCAAAAAATGTGTAAGGAGCTGGAGGAGGCGCAACACAAATGTCAAAGTATACCACGTAACGCAAAAGTCAACGTATACTACGAAGTGCAGTCTGTCAGGGGTTATAGTATTCACTATACCATGGTATCCATACCAGCAGTCCGTCTCCCACATTACTGCGTTGAGAATATCCACTTGTTGACATATACATACAATGCATACATGCAGGAGATGCGGACGATAATAGCCGATAGGTGTTGTTGGGTAGGTATGTATGTATTGCGCCTGTGATGCCAACGCATGCTAGTCTTTGAAACCGTTCAAGCTCAATTATGTTGGTGACTTCCTTTACTCTCGTCAACCAGACAATGGATGGGTAAGTTAAAACGGGTTTAACCACCGTGGTGTAAAATCAATAAGTGACTTTGGGTATGGGCCCTAAGTTTTACCATACATACGACGACGGGTCTGCAAGGCTTTGGTCGTCTTTGCGATTTCGCTTTTGATATGGGAGTTCCAGTTAAGTTTTTTATCGAGTATGACTCCTAGATATTTTACGTTTTCAGAGAACACTATAATAGCCCCATCTATTGTGATCATCTACGACTAGAGAGGTGAGAGGACGCCTCCTTGGGGGTAGCCTTTTGCTATCACAGAAAAGCATCCTGATGTGGGTGTTATGATGAAGCTATAACGCATCGTCCTTACTCATCTGGTTGTTGGATGATCCATTTCCCTACGTCTCATGACATCAGTGATACCCAATAGTACTCTTGATGTCAGGGAAGGTATATACATATGTAGGAATATTTCTCTAGAACAGTAACTGGGTTTTATCTCGGTGACCAAATATTGTAGAGCGCCTTCCGACCTTTCCTACATGCATATTGGCTAGAGTGCAGAGGTATTGCTACTTGCTACAATGCCTCTAATATGAACGTCTAACCGTCTTTCCATGGTTTTCGAGAAAAACAATGTTAAGTTGAATGCAGGGTAGGATTTTGGAAGCTCACTGGGTTTATTACGCCAAGTTTGTGGAATATATCCCAGTTTGAAGCCTGTCTTGTAATGAGCTACCAAAACGGGAAGGATGTAATAAATACCTTTTTAGATAAATGCTGGCAAAGCACCATCCCCAGCTGGTACCTTGTAGGACTTAAATGAGCCAATTGTCCATTTAAATTTTTACATTCACTGATAATGCAGCTGTCTTAGCAAAGAGGAGCTCACTGATAAAACCTACCAATTGGTATTGATTTGGTAAAAATTTCGTATACAATTGAAGCTAAGTATCTGGAAATTGCACTAGATGCGATAAGTAAGTATAGCTATAAACTGCAAGTTAAAAAAGACACATGATGAGCTCGGAAACAAATTCAGACAAATGGGAAGTATTCAATGTCCAGCATATGTAAGGACTTGCTTTTATACTAGTGGAACTGCAAAGGACAGTACACTTAGGTAGAGCCACCTGTTTTTGGTGATACTAAGAAGTGCTTCAGGAGGGTACCTGCCAGATGTGTATTTCCTATTCAATATAAGTTTGCTAGGTAGGGTTAGCCAAGTTGTGGTATTTAAGTAAAGTGGGGAGATGGTTTAAGCGAGTAAGAATCTCACAATACTATGAAAATGCGATACCGCATAGTATCTTCCTTCCCCAAGAAGTTCTAACAAACAAAACGCAAACGAATTAAAATCAGCATCGTACTCCAAGTGAAATAGATAATTACTCGGCATTATTAGCATTGGCATGAAGTGGTCTAGTGCCAGCATTTATTCTCTAGCTGCCTTGCCTGCTTAGTAGTTCCATGAGAGTTTAAATACTTCTTTTACTACTAGAATGCGTATAAGGTAATGGCACCACTCCCATAAATAAAAATACCTCGCCAACACTAGCCCGTAGGTATACGTATGTAAAATATCTTTCCTGCTAAAGCTTTTGGCTTTTTTAGCGAACGCAAATGGAATTGAAATTTCGCAGGGCAAATAACCATCTTTGAGGATTAAGAGCAAAGAATGTCCTCCTCGACGGCATACACGTGGAGTCTCTGCCTCATACCACAAAAATTCCAAGAAAATTTGTTTACCTTTTCCACAAAAACGAATAATAAAGTTGGAAACATGGTACGGATTGTTCCAAAGGATTTTATTCGTTGGGCGATAATAATAGAACTCAAGGGGAGACCGTTTTTATCCTTTTTCTTTTTCTTATGTTTTTTTTTTACTTGACTTCTCTAGCTACGACGATGCTTAAATCCTGTTTTTTTATTTATAGTAGTGGTACACACACGAATTGAATTGAATTGTTTTGCTTATAGCCTACCCCTAGATATGGAAATTTATTATTCGCACGACGACATACCTCAACCTTATTTTAAGAGTATCTATGAAAAATAAACGCAGCTCCTTTAAGTGGCTTAGTGGCTCTGGTTCGGTGAATCGCCTTATTGTGGGGTACCTAGTTACCAATATACTGTGGAATTCTAACAGTACATTGCATGCAATTAATTGAGTTGTTATGAATTCATGATTATTTCCGGGGAAACAAAAGGATGTCCTTGATTATAATGCCTCAGGGGGTAATGAGGAATTATTTGTTCATTCGAAGGCTGTGCCTTATTTTTAGTTGACCTGGCGTAATTGAATAAAAGAATTGTCTGTATCCTAGAATCGAAACAATTCGAATAAATGATGTGGTTTTCATCTATCCCAGATGGAAAATTGTATCTACCTGAAGCGTTTATTGAAACAGATGGTAGCACAGCTCAATTTATACAGAAATTTATGTTTAGTTTCTAATGTCCTTCGGTGATAAATGCCTTTGAGAGATGTAGCCCACTTTCAAAGGTTATATAAATCTTGCCATATGATTATTCATTATCCTGTTCAGGGTGTGTCCTTTGCTTTTCTTTAAGGAGAGTTTGTAAGATGCTCGCAGCTGCTGTGATAGGGTTATTAGATAAGATATAAGACATCAATATAGGTAGATAGTTCAAAGATTAGTAGATACGTCGTTGAGGAATATATGTAAATATAAATACACGCAAATGGCCTTGATATATTTTTAATCTACGATCTAGGACTTAAGGCTTTTGTATTATGCAATTTTGCAGATTTGTTTTGAATCCGCAAGGGAATCTAAGTATATTTCGAATGAAACCCATTCCGCTGAAATTAATCCCTCAAAGGTACATAGCACAGCCTTAAGTGGAAAGTTGCACATGCGGGTATTTAAATAAATATGTTTGGGATTCAAAGGCTATACCTACGTATAATATAAGGTATTCAGTCCATGTAGACAAATGTTTTCAGTTAAGTATCGGTAGCCTTCATTGACTTTTAGAATAATCAACCCTGAACGGTCTGAAACGGTCAGAGAAAGACTCTAATCGGAGAATCAGCCCCACTTTTAAGAACAAGGGCTTAATGATTTCTTTGTGAAATTATATGCATGGAAGGTTTAGACTTCATCCGGATTCATTACTTTGCCATGTAGCGATCGAATTTTATCTGAATTGACAGACTTCACTGAAGGGTTAGTGGTTATAAGTTGGAGAAAAAGCCTTACTTATCACTAAAACCTATAAGAAGATCTCTTGTTCTAACCCTCTTGGCACCTTGAATGGGTTTTGGCACCAAACTAAAGGTGCATAGAGTGGTAGACCCCTTCTAAAAGTGTTTCAAATTGGGTCCAGCAATGGCTGCGCATTCGGACAAGATGTGCTCTATCGTTTCAATGTCATATAGTCTGTAGATTTAAAATTAACCTTTGCCTAACTTTTGAGGTGATATTTCAAAGAATAGTGTTCACAGAAAGTCACTTAAAAGCCTTGCGTTACGTTAGATCATTGGAAGAATTTCTTTGGGCTTTTTGCTTGAATAATCGATAAAATTCTTGGTATATCGAAGTTCAAAAGTTTCATTAAGGGAGCTTTATTTGTTGTTCCCAGCGACTTAGCTCTATTTTTGTTCAGCTAGTAGGTAAGCCATAGCAAGGTTTAGGATCAATGTATTGGCATTGGGATCCAAACTTGGTTTGTTCGCCTGCAAATGGATGCATCTAAAGTTCTGTTGTGCGCTGTCGAGTTCTGAACGGTAACGAGGATAGCAGAGTAGATATGTACTTTCGAGCGAAAATTCTTCGACTAATTTTTAGAGGAGAAAATACAACCACGAGCTCTATAAGCTGTCTGAAAGGTGAAGATACTTCTACTACATTGGCTTGCACACATTGAGCGCATTGAAAACAATAAAAATGCTCCAGACAACTGGATTTTCGAATCCTTGCAGCTATTTTTGAGATGACCAGTATGCCAAAACGCTTGGGTTTGACAACTGGGAACAGCTTACCTATGACAGGAACGAAATATTCAAATAAACCAGTACGAAAACACCACCTGTCTTAGGTTTATTTTTCTAGGAGAGGCTATACAAATTCTTATGTGGTTTATGGTATCCGCACTCCAAACTTACCAGTGCGTTTTGCAAAACGCAACAGATCAGCATGGTTGAGCCTAGACAGATACTTATACTTGAGGAAGAAACTGTCCATGGTAAAGTGCCTGATTTGTGCAAAAACAGGACAGCCGCACAGCAAGTGTGTGGCGGTTGCGTCCTCTTCCAGGCACATCTCACATAGATCCGTACTCCTAAGTTTTATAGTTGGCAGGTGTTCATTAACGGAACTGAAGCCCGCGACAAGTACTCTCAATTCACTTTTGGAAAGAATAAGCAGACACCTGGTTCTGCTGGCACTGGGTGCGTTGATCCACATCTTCCTCTGCCGGCATATACGAAGACGTCACCAGTAGTCGAGATTCTGATTTATTAGTAACTCAGCCATTGTTTGCTTAAAGAATACTAAGCTGCAGCCTTTTGATTGTTAAGGACCCAGAAATGGACTTATTGACCCCTCCCTTGCAAGAGTATCTGCCCTTTTGTTATCTGCTATTCCGGAATGTCCCTGAAACCAGACCAGCGTCATCGAGTTACACAGCCCGAGTGGCTTCTACTTAATAATTGCATCCCTCACGATCTTGGTGGCGATCACGTAAGCAGACCAAACCTTAATCGCGGCCTGACTGTCTTAGCAAATGTTAGCAGTTCTACTCCTTGGTTTATCTTCTATTTTAGAGCTACGTGAACTACGACAGACTTCAGCCTGAAATACCGTAGTATATGTACCTAGTGGAGTAGCTTTGCTCGCTTCCTTCGAGAGCCCATCAATCAGAGACCCGTCTGTATAGAAGAAAGTACTAGCTGGTTCAGACGCGACCCATCTGCCGTTTCTTTATTCCGATACTTCCGGCAAAGAGCATCGGAATCGCGCTCACAAATAAGTTCCGTTGGCATGATACCCAATTCCCCATCTAGAACGCGTGGAATAGGGTTGAGAAGCTGTTCATCTCCTCTGCGCCCTTCCCAAAGATGACCGCTTTCTAATGGAATAGTTCTTTCCTGGCCACGTACCAGATGAATAAATGCAAGAGAGAAAGTCTCAAAAGAGTTCCCATTGCGACAGTCGTAGTTCCTCTCATCGCGCCAGTGATACACACACAGAGAAGGTATTGCAGTTTACCGAGCTTGCGTTTGAGAAATTCCTCCCTTGACATACAACCACACCATACACAAGGAACGGATGGACTATGCCTGTGTATATCCA